>OX387919.1:2442500-4842500 GCA_947578465.1 Thera obeliscata
CAAAACACGAATAGAACATTATCTTAGTTCTGTAATAGAACGCTCGGTGATAAAACATCTGAAAGTAGGCCTCACAAATAGCCGCACACAAAACGAACATCAAGGTGTATAAATTATGCCATTTATTAGGGAGTTCTACAACTCTGCCTCTCATTACAGTGCGGTTTGATCCGAAAAAGAATTGCCACCTGCGGAGTCCAGAAAAACATTTAATTATATTGTTTTCGAGAATTTCCTCGGGAACTACACGTTCCGTCATGTTATGAATTTAACTTCAATCTAGACAATGTATTAAAACTTGTTCACAAAAGCTGTCCTCCCGTCTTAGTAATTAGACACGTAAAGTGTCACAAAATAGAGATACAATCAAAATATAGGAATTCATGAATTTGTAAATGTTTTAATAACTTTCCTTGATGATGAAAGAGCTTGGTTGGTACAATTAAAAACAAATGACGATAAAACCAGAGACTCTGTTTTAAAACGAAAAATAAACTGTGCCAACAAATCCCTTGAGGCAATTTCATTTCAATTTAGACCAATTTTATCCATAACAATCATTAGTAGTTTCAACACCACACTAGACAGACGAAAAATGTTGAAGCAGAACTATAAAATCTTTGAAGACGTTCTAGACGACGAATTCGTTGACATCTTTAGACCCATCTTCTTCTTCATAACCTTTTTTGGAACGCGTGGAGTGACATTCAAGTACAAATTCGCTACCCCGCCGACTCCTCTATATAAAACCTATTGTTGCACAATCTGGTTTTTAAATACAGCGTGTATCGTGTACTCCGTGAGCAGTTGCAAGTACCAGCTCGATTCACTACAGATTCTGCCTTTGAAGGCTGGATTTTTGATGAATGGTTGTATAAACGTTTTCTTGGCTTTAAAAAGTGTATTCTACAATGGACACCTCAACGCCCAGTTATACGTTAAACTGCAGAGAATAGAACGTGTTCTGAAGATGAAAGACTATAGAAAGATAAATAGGAAGTTGGCAAAAATAACAGGAACAGCGGGTTTGATAGTGCTTATGGCCTTTCTTGTGTTTTTTCTGTTATTTAATATGTACTTTGTAGATGGTTTTTGTCCGGCAGTGACCATAGCCAGTATCATGAACTCAATGAGCTATATAGAAATGTTTCTCATCATAACCATTCTGAATTTTTTAACAATCCGAGCTCGATATGTGAACGATGTGCTTTCACAGAAAGAGCTATCTTTAAGAAAGACAAAAGGTTATACATGTTCAGTTTTGGAGAAGGAAATAGTCTCTGATGAGATTCTTAAAGGAATGTGCTGCATTTTGGACTGTTTTGCTGATGTAATGGAGATATTTCAACATGCGGTAATAAATCAAATTATAACAATAATTGTTGATACGAAGAAAAGATTTCGCGCGGAAATAATCAAAAGTTTGTATTTCAGATTTTGCTCTTCACATTTCAAATGCTGATTTGGCAATTGATATCAATACAAAACCTGGTAACTTCGATAAAAGAACGGGTAAGCTATTTCAATTCCTAAAAAATTGCGATGGAGCATAACGCATACGTTTTAGCATAAATTATGTCACTGCGTGTTTACAATGCACAATACACCCCATCGCGGGACGTCAGTGCAAATCTTAGTCCCCCAACTCAATTTAGAATTAGAATGAGTTGGTTAGTGTATCCCCCGTATCAAAGGTATGGTCGTCGTTTCGTTTTCGTTTGAATTTTGGGACCTTATAAAATCCTTGTGACTTTCTTCCGTTTGGGATTTAAGGTTTTCTATTGTTCAGTTCAGTTTGGGGTCGATGTTTACCAGTTCAACTTCGCAATCCATGTTCTGAGTTATGCACTGAGAAAAATGTAAAGCTGAAAAGTTCGTAATTAGGGTGGATTTATTCGTAATGAAGGCGAAAAAACGACCAAGCGTACTTGGACGAAAAACGCCTTCCTAGGTTGGAGGCGTTTTACGCCTTAAGCGTGAGGCGCAACAAATAAGCAGCATTATACTCTCTAATGTGTGTTTTAGACGTATTTTTTTACAGATTAGCCTTAAATAAAAAGCTATTAACGTGGTAAGTGAGAAAGGATCGACGAACTGACGATGGGATTTAACTTCCGGTAAGGCGATATAAACGGTAAAGAAGGTGCTCGGTTCACACACGTAAATCTTACCTAGAGTAATATCCGACGTATCATTGCGCCCCAATTAACTTCTAGTAAGGCGTTTTATGCCTTTTTTTTACTGCGGTTTAATTTGTTCACAAAGTGTTTTGAATATTTATTGACTGCTTCCTAAGTCATATTAGACTTTTAGTAAGGTGTTTTATACCTTTATTCGCTGCAATTTAACCGATCCACTAAGAGTTTTGAACGTTTCATAAATCGTAATTCGCTTCTAGAAAGGCGTTTTAAGTCTTTACTTACTGTGAGTTTAACCTGTCCACTAAGCGTTGTCAACGTTTACTAAGTCGTAATCGCCTTCTAGCAAGGCGTTGTACGTCTTATCTTACTGTAGTTTAATCTGTTCATTAAGCGTTTTCAAAGTTTACTAAGTCGTAATCGACTTTTTGTAAGACATCGTACGTCTTACCTTACTGTAGTTAAACCTGTTTACTAAGTCATAATCGACTTCTAGTAAGACATCGTACGTCTTACCTTACAGTAGTTTAACCTGTTCATTAACCGATATTGATGTTTTTTTAAGTCGTAATTCTCTTCTAGTAAGGTGTTTTACGTCTTTACTTACTATGGGTTTAACCTAAGCATTAAGCGTTTTCAACATTTACTTAGTCGTATTTGCCTTCTAGAAGTTATTTTAGAATGTTTCATACGATTAGGCTAGCCGTATTGTACGGTAATTTGTGCATTCTGTACGAGCAGAAACGTTTTATAAAGACCGGAAAAAAGCCTTTCAATGGCTAGTAACGCTGTTCCCTAAGGGCATGATTGACTTGCTTTACTATCATTTAGTTCATATTAAGGGCATTGGGCCGCTCAAAGGTCACTCTTAGGTAACGCGGGCCAATATCCTTCACATGAACTTTATGATAATAGATCAGCCAAACATGCCTTCAGTGAACAGCGTAGCCTTCTGCCTCAGAAAGCTGTTCTCCCAGTCTTTGTAAGCTTCTGAAATTAATAGAACAAAAATTTATAAAGCACCTCAATAATAACTGATTACAGGTTACCAAAGATATGAACTAGATAGACTAGTATTTTCTCAACCCAACAGTTTAACCTCAACCTAGCCTAATAAATAAGTCGATAGCTTTTGCATCTTATATAAATAATAGTGGTATTGCAATAAAACCATTCAATAAAAATCTATAAATCTGTATTAGAAAATCAATTTAGATAAGTAATTAACTTTTTAAATACTTAAAACAAGATAAAATGGTCTTGGAGAATGCCCTTTTCGTTGTAAAGCTTTTGTAGGCACGCATTTGCTGTTATTGCCCACAGGCTAGCTCCTCTCATGGCGTAGCTCCTTCCTCGGAATCCGTTATTGCAAGTGAAGCCTTCTCAACCGGATTACATTATCTGAAATAAAATAATGTATTTTTTAGGAAATAGTTATCGCAAACAAAGTAGAGCGTTCTATGATGGTAATTAGTACAAGTAGGTATTATGTTTATCCAACCAAACTACGACCACAGGTCTATTAGAGGACAGGTCGGCCTGGCATTGCAGGTTCTAAGTCAGAGAGGTCGTTTGAATCACTGATAGCAAATGACAAGTACTTACAGCTATAATCCTTTTTAAATGGTTCTCCAATACCGCGTGCCCATGATTGAAATCACTCCATTGAAGTTTGGTGTTTGGATTTACTTCTAGCCCAGAGTCCAAATGGGCCAATTATTTTCTTTGTTTGGAATCCAGGAAGCCATTAACAGCCTGTTAAGTAGCCCGTCCTCTTTGCGTATTATGTAAAGTACACCTTATCTAAAAAAAATAAACAATTAATTTTCCTAATTTTAAAAACTCTTTTGTACCAATTTACAAAATTAAATGCAAAAGTTCAAAACTGAAAACACTAAGTACATATTTTTATAAATCATTTTTCGTTCGTGTTTCTAACACAACCAGAATCTAGGTAGTAGGTACCTAAACTTATCAAATACAAAACATGATTAGGTTCAAAAACATTAGGGAATAACTGAGTTTGATACAGGTACTCTACTTACCTCGAAATGACGTATCAATCAGGTGTGTGCCCCATTTTGTTAATAAATCTGTGGGATTCTGGTCTGCCACGTTCGAAGCACGAAGATGTTTGTCTGGTTGGTTGCTGCTGATAGGTCTGTCTTGGACCTCTCTACATCTGTTTGTCTGTGCTTCCATACAGTGACACAGCCAGCAGCGTTCAGAAAATGAGGGAAAATAAAAACCCGCAAATTAAACTTTGAATGACTCCGAACTAAACCAAACACTCCGTCCAAAGTCAAACCAAACTGACGAATGAAACAAGTCGTTACGTGCTCGTGGCCTCGTGGGCAGTGCTGCCAACTCGATTACTGCAGATTATGCTAGTGGTGGGTGTTAAAAATAACAAAATAATAATAAATAGATATTCAAGACAATCTACTCAACATTATCTAGTCCCAAACTAAGCAGAGCTTACTATGGGAACCAGATAGCTGATATAATACTTAGCACACATTTTTTTTGTAAATACATCTTAGAATACAATATAATGCCCCAAACAGAGAAAAAAACAACTGTGTTCACCACAAGTATTTTGTTCTCGGTGGGGATCGAACCCACGACCTACGCCGCAGAAGACAGAGATCCTACCAACTGAGCTGAGAGGCCAATCAAAATTATGCTAAGTATACGTAGTCTTTAAGCCAAAACTGTACTGCATTACTAACTGCCTGTGTCATGTGTGTGTCGATTGGCGTATACTCCAAGCATAGTTCGTGTAGTTAGCACACAGCACAGAGCAAAAGTAGGTATTGAATGTGGTTCGTCAGGGTTCCAACCAAAAAGCGAGTAAACTCAGGGAAAGATTCTAAATGGGTGTTTTCACGGATATTTGATTTGTTTGATTTTTTTTTGTTTGTTACCACATAACTCGTAAACTAATTTGAAAAGTTATATCTTAACTTTACTTTCAGATTAGTCCCATAGAAATTTCATCATAATCGGTTCAGCAGTTTTGTCGTTGGGTTTTCAAGTTTATATACTCTCTCTCATACAGTTATACGAACCAAGGTTATTTGTGTAGCTGGCAGCATTATTGAGATTTTCGTTTTACCTACGACAAGTGCCTTACAAAGGTGTATCTCGCAGTAACTAGAGAGTTTTTTAAACTTAACCCACCAATTGACTGAAAGTCGTTAAAATAATAAAACTGAGTAAAATAGTCTTTTCTTCCACCAAATTATATACAAATATTTGCGGACATTCCACACAACACAATCTAGCCGTAAACTAAGCAAAGCTTGGTAATATGGGAAACAGGTAGCTGAGACCTATATTACCTAAATAGGTGTCAAATTTTTGTAGACACTGGTTTGGGTTCTTCGCTTGATCTAAGTATATACCTACCTACAGGAGAACAGGGCTTGTGTGTAGAAGCGAGGGTTCTGCCTTTGAATAGCAACAAGGAGTCATAGAGCGTAACAAACTTTTTTCAATGGAACAGCTATTAATGGGTTTTATTAAACAGCGCTATGATTCAATAGGAACCTCCCTAATAAAACACAAGTAAACACTTAAGTGGGTAGTGACACTTAAGTGAGTACCTACTTAAGTATTTAGGTAGGTAATGTA
The DNA here is from genome assembly GCA_947578465.1 of Thera obeliscata. NCBI lineage: Eukaryota > Metazoa > Arthropoda > Insecta > Lepidoptera > Geometridae > Thera > Thera obeliscata. The sequence continues at coordinate 2,448,275 of OX387919.1, forward strand.
CAAATCTGCCTACCTATTTATTACCTAGGATCGTACTTATGTAGGTTTTAAACGTTTGTATAAATAGTTACGAAAGTATTATCCGTCGAACATTGCCATATCTACGGTTTCATTCACAGAATATTTAAGTCACCAGAAGACGTTATTTGACCATTTGATCAGTCGTAACTTGAGCATTAATGAGCCTTTAATATAGGAAAATATTGCTAAATTTACGGTTATATTAGCCAAATATGTATGCCGTTATTAGGCTTTTTTAAAGTTTGACTATATAATATCTCAAGTACCATCCGCCCTATCTTAAGGTGAATATTGTTATATCTACGGTTTCATTTACTGAATATGAAAGTCGTTAAATGAAATTATTTCACCGTTTGGTTAGTCTTAACTCGATCGTATTTCGCCTTAAGATACGGTAAATATTGCCAAATTTACGGTTAAATTGGCCAAATATGTATGGCGTTATTAGACTTTTTAAACGTTTGATTAAATAGTAACTAAAGTATCATCTGCCCTACCATAAGGTGATTGTTGTCTTATCTACGGTTTAATTAACCGAATAAGTAAATCGTTATGATGTTATTCACCGTTTGATTAGTCGTAACTTGATCGTATTTCGCCTGATGATAACACTAATATCACCAAATTTACGGTTATATTGACCAAGTAGGTATGTAAGTCGTTATATGACGTAATGTTACCGTTTAACCAGTCGATATCTTGAGCATGTATTGCCTTATGAAAAGATGAATATTGCCATATTTACGTTTATATGTATGCCGTTATAAAAGCTAATGTTACCATTTGATTCGTCGAAACCTGAGCATATTTGGCCTTATAATAGGGCAAATGTGGCCACATTATACCTCAAAGTTGGCGAATTCATACGTCGCTGAAAGACTTTAAGTTTACGTTCAAATTTTAGTGACTAAAGTATATTCTGCCTTATTGTAAGGTGAATATTGTCATGCTTAAGATAATTTATGCCGCTTTCGAAAGTTTGTTTATGACTTAGGTTTACGTTTGTTTAGTTTTTATTAAAGCATATATCGCCTTAATTTAAGTTAAATTTTGCCTTAATTACGGTGATATTCAACAAATATTTAACGTCGTAAATTTAAAGCGTTTTCAATAGTTCATTACTGCTGTATTAACAGTGTTAAGTTGGATTTCAAGACTACCTTACGGTAAGTCATTCGAGACGGTTCGTGTTTATCATAAGAGACGTACCAGTTTATCGCAAACGAATGTAAAGTCAAATTAACCGTAAGCGTTTCAAAATCGCCTCGCGTCATTACAATTCAGCCGTCAAAGGTGGAATTCATCTTAGGCCAGAAATCCATTTTTCTCAGTGTGTTTATAACGGTTGTCTGGAAGCACTCGGTACCCACATAAAAGTTACTGATTGTTTTTCTTTGTTGTTTTAGGGTACCTTTCCGTATTTGATTCACAGTGTTATTATTGTTGCAGATACCAGCTACCTTTTCAGTATATCTGAGTACAGTACCAATATCTGTAGTCTTCATAGTGATAATGCTGATAATGTGTTTCGTCTCACAATCTCTGACAACTTGTTTAGAAAGGACTAAACAGCTCTGTACAGAGTTAACTTTGTCTTGTGAAGGTAATGTCTTCTTAGTGTGTATTTCATTCACGTAGATTCTCGTATTTTACAAAGTTATGTATAAGTTATATATATCAAACGTAGTCCCCTATTTCCTCCCTGGATAATGCCTCTAGAGTAACCATTTTTTCTCATAAAATCCAGATCTGCTGTGTCCTTTTTTTCAGAAACTTATTGATAAAGAAAATATGAACCTCATATAATGATTTATATGAAATATGAATTGGAGGTGATATTTTCTTTATCAATAAGTTTCTGAAAAAAAGGAAAACATATGAGCACGTATACAGCAGATCTGGATTTTATGAGAAAAAATGGTTACTCTAGAGGCATTATCCAGGGAGGAAATAGGTGACTACGTTTGTATGGAGTCGCCTGTGTGATGCCCTCTTAATGCATTTGTCTTCTTGTCGTCCATGTTTCTTTATTTAATTTAAGCTTCCTTTTCTTAGTTGATATAATAAAGGAGTTGTGGTTTTGAACACCCTCTATTGTCTAGTCAGGTATCCACTTGAACAAAATGATAATTACTTACAGCCTAGGTCCTCAATTTTATAATCGACATCAATATAATTACTATCCAGTAGATGGGTACTGCGTACCTAGTAGGTAGACACAACACTACATCCTCTAATTACTTAATAATGCCCGACAATTTAATTTTCATAATGGGATATAAAGCTATTACTTAGTAATCATTATATTAAAAAAAAACAGAGAAACTGACTTACTTTTACTTCATACTATTTAAAAGATCTGTGAAAAGAATAGCATTATTGAATATGTCATAATGGTTAAAAAAAAACCGCAGCACTTAGCCTACCCTTGAAATTCATTTTGGATGTCTCATTCAAGATGCCTTTTCAGCATTTTTATTTTTTGCAAAATCATTTTACACTAGCGACGTTTGCGAGTAAAACGGCTTTTTGACTAAAAAAAGTGGCTTTTTTTAAGCCACCTCAACATAGCGACCGCTAAGTTATTATGAAAATTATAAATGAATCTATTTTCCACAGGTAAATCCAGAAGAAACGCCAAGCGCATGATATTGATATTGAACGGAAAACGTGAAACTACAATTTACGACATTTTTACTCTAAACACGCGACTTATTCTTCACTTGTTCGCTATAACCGCTAGTTACACCATCGTATTATTGCAATTCGCTGTGCTTTAATATAATTTAATAGTTAATAGAAATATAAATTATATAGTATTAAAATGGAAGTAAAAATAAAAACACCCGAGTATCTCTCAGATGATATTTTCGAAGAGGACTTCTTACGAACTTTTTTCATTGTATATCGTTTGCAATACCTAATGGGCAGCTGTCGTGTAGATATTAAAGATCAATTCGCTATGCCGACTACTTTCAGCCAGCGTTGTTACACGATATTCTGCATTCTAGTCACAGCTCTATCTAACTTTGCTGTATACTATAAATATATCCAAGAGATGAAATACCCGGTCCAACGCTACTTAAACTTATGTAGCCTTTTAATCCAGTTCTTCGCGTTTGTTTTGAATATAATCCACGTCCGCTATGTCAACAGAGATAAAAATGTGGAGTTCCTTGTGAAATTGCAAAAGCTTGATCGGCTTTTGAAGATTGATCGGTGGAAAGTGCTCAACGAATGGGTAAAAAGGCTAACAAACGGTCCTATGATATTTACCCTCGCAGTTTTCCTAATGCTTACCGTTCTAGCTGTTGTTGAACAGGGATTCTTATGCTTCTTTTTTCTTGGAGCAGCGTACAGTGCCCTAGTCCTTCTTATGGATATAATTGCATGCTCTACAATCATTGCCTTCTTCGTATTTAGAATGAGATTCATAAACAGTTTGATGCAAAATCATTTGGAACGCGAGAAAAGTACTATTCCTGTTAGAAAATTTTTTTCTAGATCGTATATGAATTACTACGCGCATAAAACACAAAATTATTACGAGTCAAGCGATGTTCATATTTATTTGGGGGAGATATTTAAATGCTTTAGGATGTATCAAGACCTTTACAAGTTTCAGGTAATCACAATACTACAGCATTCTCAACAGAAAAAAGCTAAACTAAACATTTTCATCCTTGATCCCCTTTTTCAGCTTTTAATTTTCTGTTTACAATCTGTTGGACAAAGTTTGGTAACATTCGAAATATTACTATATTCAATACAGAAAAGTGTAAGTACCAATCTACAATACTCAAAAATTGTATAACAAGTACAGGTTCTGGCAACATTAAACAAACTATATTACTAAAACGCTTAATTAATATTTCAATTTCGAACCATACAATTTTAAAGAAGGAATTTGGGTAGTTTTTTTTACAAAAATATATGCAATTAAAACAAAGTCTCAAGAGCCGAATTTTCTATGATTTTCTTCAACTATTAAAACTTTTTTTGTCTTTTTAAGGAGTCCACGATTTTAGAAATGGCTTCGATCACCGTATTCGTAATTTTGGATATGTTTGTGGCTATATTCCTGTCCTTACGATACGAGCTGTTTTTTCAAGAAGTCAAAAGGACGAAAAGATTATGCATAAATATTATGGCTAGGCATGTCGAAGGTAAAAACATATTTTCGTTAAAATTTGGGGGTCCCCCATACTTAAAACTGAAATTTAAAAAACTTTTTTTCATCAAACCCATTCGTGTGGGGTATGAATAGGTCTTAAAAAATGATATTGAGGTTTCTTATATCGTTTTTTTCTAAACTTAATAGTTTTTGCGAGAGACACTTCCAAAGTGGTAAAAAGTTGTCCCCCCCCCCCCCCTCTATCTTTTAAAATAAGATAATTATAAAACTAATAAATATATATGATGTACATTACTATGAAAATTCCAACGATATTTGGTTTTAACGAGATCTAGTCAGTAGTTTTTTTTTATACGTCATAAATCGTAAACCGCAATTTACCTTTCGACGAACTACACGAACGAACTCATGGCGAGTCCAGCTCGCACTTGGCTGCTTTTTTATAACTTAGGTATATTACCTGACACATATTATATAATTCACATGTCTAATTTGTAGTTTTAATTATTGTTATTTTTTAGGTCCGCTGCGCGAGAAAGCTCGAAAAATGCTGAAGATGATAGATGAAACACCGCCGAGGTTTTCTGTGTACGAGATGTGGGAAATGAACGCTGCTACCTTCGTCGCTATGTTCAGTCTGATCACTAGTCTTATTGTGACGCTGCTGCAATTTGCGTTTTTATAAAACAGAAAACACTTTTTGAACGAAGAAATAATCATCTACCGCCTAATACCCTGAAAAATCAAAGGTTTCCGAATTTCCTTTTTTGACTGGCCTCTCAGCTCTGCCTTCTGCGCCGTAGGTCGTGGGTTCGTTCCCCACCGAGGACAAATCTACTGTGCTATTAATAGAGTTTTTAAGGGTCATATTAAAACCATCATAGCTTCGAAAATATTTAACTTAGGACCTTGATGTAAGATTTATTTTAATGGAAATATCTTGTACTATGTATGATAATACAATTAAAAAAAAATAGCTTGACAGGTTAGTTTTCATAAAAAAATTAAAAAACTAAAAAAAATGCAATAAAAAAATACGATTTTTATTTTGTTAATATTGTTATGTTATTTTGTGAAAAAGATATTGAATAACATGTATCATAAATTGATTGTCTTCATTGTTAGCTTTCAAATGATACCTCTTTCGTCTTCCTAAGACGTCTACATCGATAGCAATGATTAATTAATCAGTGTAGGCGTTTGAGCTGCGAAGTAAAAAAAACAAAATGGCTGCCATTTTAGTATGGAGAGGCCAAGAGAAAATCGAGATAGTGATTTGTCGATAAAAATCCCCATATTTAACCCCCCTTAAGTCTCCGACACCGGTGACCAGGCACATTGTATACTAATATTATAAAGCTGAAGAGTTTGATTGTTTGTTTGATACGGTAATCTCGGGAACTGCTGGTCTGATTTGAAAAAATATTTTTGTGCTTGATAGTCCATTTATCGAGAAAGGCTATAGGCTACATAACATCACGCTATGTTCTACTAGCGACCCGTGCGAAATTGGGTCGGATCGCTAGTATTATAATAATGATGAGTATTCTGCCTTTTTAATGTTTAAATTCAATAAATAATTCGATCCTAGTTGTTCTAATTTACCTAACCTTAATGTATAAATAATATTAAAAATAGTGTGTAAAATATTTATTTAACACTCTTCTTTCTACGAAATACATAGATGTAAAATATTTAATACTATACTTAATTTTAAAATGGACGGATTGTAGTCTACATTAAAGCTTGTTTAAGCTGCTTTTGTAAAAAGTATTACTATCTTTGTATAAACATAATAATATTAAATATGTAAAGAACAATCAGTTTAGTAAAATCAGTACGAATACGTAATAACTTAGTACTACTTTTATAGGCCCTGCCCTAGCTTAAAAAATAAATACATATTTTGAGATTAACACTAGAGAGACTGTAGTTTTACAAATAGTATGAATATGTATTACAAAATATGATTATTTGCTATTTTTTATTTTACCAAGAACATAAATTATTACATTAAATATTTGTCATCTTACTGACTGGTTGTCAAGTTATGAAATGTTTAATAATGTTTTGCTGAAGATTGTTAATGCACTGGTTACACTCCAGTGTAATTATTGTAAAAGCAATGAAATTGGGCTGTTATAATATAAAATAAAAAAAAATTGGTACTTACCTAATTTTTTTGTTGGTACATCTGTTCTTCTACAATTTTATCTAACAACCTCGATTTCGGTACCAACATTACAAAAATCTACTTATTACGGGCGTATTTTTCAAGTAATGGAAACTGCTACAAGTGACCCTGATTAGCCCTAAAAACTCTCAGAACAGGTGGTCTACTCTTGAACGCGATTTCGATCCCAATTTTAAGTTTTGACGGAATTCTGACAGAAACCCCATAGGATTTCTGTCAAAACTCCGTCAAAACTTATATTTTGTGGTTTAGTAAGTTTTTGTTTGGTGAAATCATTTTGGTTTTTATTTTCTAATATGTTCGATGTTCTGTAACATCCTTCGTTCATATTATGAATACCGGCCATGTTCGTAGTATTCTACTCCATCTTAAGTTTATGACACTAGCATGAAACGGACACTGGCAGAATTGTGGCATCTAGTCGCAGTAGCCAAAAAAGAAGAAGTGAAGTGAAGATTGGGATCGGAATCTCGTTCAAGACTAGACCGGCTGATTTGGTTTATTTTCGCCTGATCTCATTTCATACCACGTCATATTAGTTTGCCTATTACAATTAGAACATAAATTTGATTAACAGCAAAGTACTTATCGCGATTAGTGACGTCAATGACGTAGCAGTCGTCGAACTGTTGCATCGATGGTCGAGAAAGCAAAAGCACCATTCTGTTTCATCGTACCAGTCCCTGGAAAAATAATCAAATATTTCTATGTACATTTTTTGTTGATATTTATAGTGTTTACTACACTTAAGGACAATCATTCAGATTTTATAATTTTACTTTAGGTTAGAGACTTTCATGACTCTCACTTTCAGCTCAGTTGGTAGTAGCTCTGCCTTCTGCGCTGTAGGTCGTGCGTTTGCTCCCCACCGAGAACAAATATTTGTGTGGTGAACACAGATTTTTGTTCTCTGTCTGGGTGTTATATTTTATTCTAAGTATGTATTGTCTGTAAAGTCGGTTTACTGAGGATAGTTGAACGTGACAACGTCATACAGCTGTCCACGCGGACACATCGCTCACTCAAGTAGGAGAGAGGCAGATGTCGAACGCTGCCGAACGCGGAGGCCGATTGTGCCTCTTTGTCGCTCGTTCCACGCTCTCGCTTGCACTTCAAGACTTAAATGGAACGCCTCCGAGCGAGGTAACGCCGCATGAGTCATGTTTTTTCGTGCGTGCAGCCTGCTCCATCGAATTATAAGAAGTTGTCACGTCAAAAATGTATAAAATATTATATCAGCTAAGCTGTATGGATTGTCCGCAATATTTATAAAAAAAAAATAACTTATAGCTTACCTTTTAATATCCAGTTCTTTGATGCTATTATTGACATAATGTGCTAGGTTCTCATCCTTGGCAGCTCGTCGGCACCCTTCATATGTGTCAGCCGGGATATCTGTCCGGAATGCTCGGAAGTTGCTGAGGCAGTCTCTAGTGGTTACTTTTTGGGCTGGAAATAGATATCAGATCTGAAACTCAGTTGCCTCCTTGGTTTTTGGTTTGTTTTTTATTCAGTTCATCTGTTTATAAGTGTATGTTTTGGGAAGAACTTTTGTTAGTTCTTTCACTATTAGAATGCTACAAAAAAATGTACTTTTCACTCAGGAATACCTAAAGTAATGTAAGTGTAAGTAATGTAACAATGCAGGCTATATTTTTACTAGCAGCCAGTATCGGCAATTTAGAAAAAAAGAAAGGGTAAAATGTGATCTGCCCTTGAACTTTTTATTTGTTATTTTTGCAAAGCATTTCAGATAAAAATAGTGGAGATAAAAAACTCACCTCCTTTCGTTTCAATAAGCTTGACACAAATGTCTTCAGCATCTGGGCAGGGGTTGCCAAGGTACCCGATGCCTCTCCAATTGAAGGGCTCATTACAGCCTGGAGTGGCGGAAGTACATTGGTAGCACCATATTGCTAGCCCTGAAATAATAAAGATTTTAATTTACCTACTATGCTTAACAAAAACTTAAATTATTAAAATTGTGGATAATCTACACCAGCCCCTACCAAAGCAGGGCCCGCACCTAACTTTACATATTACTCTGTTGCATATGCAGAGTGGATGTTTAAAAAAATAATAGTCAACTACTGTAATACGATACAATAATAGTCTACCTACTCTGATACATTGTTAGGCAAATTAGTGAACTAATATGCATGCACGGGTCACATTTTAAAGATAACAATATAAATTTATCAAATATTGTCTGATGAATCATACCATCCAGACCATAACAAAGGCTGTAAAGAATTTGGATGAATACAACGATATCTAGCTCGTTGGATGAATAGAAATACGTTGGTAACCACACCCTTTAACTCATTTAGTGCATGATTTTTTACGTAAAATGACTTACCTGTGCCAGAAATTGTTAACAAGATGGACAGCAGTAATATCTCCTTCATTTTCGGTTGTTACAATTTAGAATATTATAGAACAACAAGTGGCTCACTAAAAATACCAAATTCAATTCAAAGTTCCAAACAAACAACAACTCCGCTCCGCCGCGCGGCTTTGTTTTTTTTTTTCATTTTCATTTTACTTTTGATTGCATTTTTAACTTGATTTTGACAGTTTAGTCAAGCCGAAAACGTCAAATCGGCTGACCATTGACGTTGCATTTTGACTACGCTGCTGAAACCACAGAACTCTCAAAGAGTAATAACGCTTGCCAGTGTGGTCAACGTAGGCGATTTATCGCCATTTAGGCTACTCAGGACTAAAATCGGCGACGAAAAAATCATAAAGGCGACTGGTCGCCTGTTAGGCTACTTCAGGGACAAGCCATTTAGATCATCCGAATCGCAAATGAATTGCTTTTAATAAAAATCATAGTCACCCTACAGTCATTCTTGTATGGTTGGTTGTTTAGTTACGGGGCGGGGAATACCCAGAATTTAGCCTAGCAATTATGAAACCAAATTTAGGAGGCAATAAAGTGAAATGTACTTGTATTGCTCTTTAAACTTCAAATTTATTTTATTTTATATTTCGGCTCCTTTTTAGGCGAAAGAATCCTAAATTGGGCTACATTAGGCTACCTGGGCTGTGAAAAATGGCGATATCAGTCCCGGCGTCGTTGGCAACACTGACGCTTGCTTAGACCTCATACTTCGCGCCAAGTTCGTGCGAACCTGAGCACGATCTATACCTACCTTGGAGGAATTAGAAATTTCTAATTCCTCCAAGATACCTACCTACCGTGCGTGGATGGGAGTGGGAGCCAGTGGGAAGGGGATAAAAATTTTGAAGATGCTTACTATAACTACTGTATCAAAATACCTACATAGTTTCTGTTTTTGTTTTCTTTTGTACCGGCAGGACAGAAGAATTAGCTGAAGATAGAAACTGGCTTTTATTCATGTTATAGTAGTAATTCTATTGATCAGTGTAGTGTTACCTGCACTGTGTGTTTAGTTTAGATACCATAGTAGGTAGTTACAAGATGACTTAAGAAACAACTTAAACTTCTTCAGGTGGTGGTGCTTCATCTGGAGGATACAGCGAAGCCTTAAGCATTTGCAAATCTTCTGGATTCAAATCTATACACATCGTACCGACAACATCTTCTATTCCTATTGTTCCATCATTGCTCATGTCAACCTCTTTGATAAGATTATCCAACTGCTTCTGTGGCATTCTATGACCCTGCTTTAATAAAACCTCTTTTAGATGTTCTCTGTCTATCTCGCCTGTTCTGTCCGGATCAAACACTTGCAACGCCGATCTCAACTCGTCTTCTATTGGGAAATCTCTTTGGCGTATTGTCACCATTTTTTGGAACTGTTCGAAGGTTATGTGACCTTCAGGATGTGGTGGTCGCACACAATAAGCTATGAGTTCATAAAACTGTTCTGTTGTAACAGTCATAAGAATCAAACATTTCAGCATGTAAATCAGTTCCTTTTCTGTAATGTAGTTATCTATATCTGTATAAGCAGGAGTGTAGTTTTGGTAAAGTTCCCATAGTTGCTCGATTTCTGCTACTTGGTCAGGGCGTAGTGAAAATGGTTCTTTTAGTGCTTCTTTGGAATCACTGAAGTCAAAAGGTGCTGTGGGGTCTGGCGGAGGTTCCTCTACGTATTGCTCTTCCTCTTCTACTTTCTCTTCTTCAACTGCCTTCAGTTCCTCTTTTTCCCCCTCTTTCTGTTCGTCCTCGGCTTGTTCTCCTTCCAGTCCTTCACCTTCCAGTTCTTCGCCTTCACCTAGAACCTTTTCTTTGTCCTCGCCCTCAACATGCTCGCCTTCCATCTGTTCTCCACCCACCTCTTCTGCACCTTCACCACCAATTTCTTCATGATCAACAAGACCTTCTTCGCCTACTTTATCCTGATCGCCTGGTTCTTTTTCGGTTGGTTTGGATTCATCGCCATCACCTACCGCGGTGTCTGGAGTTTCGGTTCCTTCGGTGGTGGTTATTTCGGCTTCCATTCTAGCAAATATTGCACTGGGATTTCGATGGCTCTTCTAAATAGGTCTTGTTTTATGTCATACCAGGTATTTGTCTTCACACCGAGGTCTACTAAGCCCTGTCCTCAGTATTACGATTAGGTTGTCTGTTATTTTTTCATATAAACTATTACTTTCTAATGATAAAAAATCTAAAATACCTATAAAATCGGCTAAAATATCTGCCCGTACATTATTTATGCCAAACATTGATGCAAAAATCATTAAAAAATACTAAATAACTGCTGGTTCTACATGATTTATCTAAAGGCATTCTGTCAATTGGGATAAAATGACACAGAACTGTAAGTATAAACCTCATTATGTAGGTGTAGGTAGGTATGTCAGTTTCAAATAGTTTTTGGAAAATGTTACAAGAGACGAGGTCTTCACCTAACTACAAAACAAACCTTGTACCGAAGTAGGTAAGTAGGAGAAGCACATCTGGCGATGGGGATGGCGATCAGGAAAAACTAAGGTAAAAAATGTGAAATTTCTACCCATGCAAAGCTAGGGGGAACGCCAGTTGTGCATAATTTGTACCTACATTTACGCACCTACATTTCGGGTGTAAGTATGTACATGCATATCTAGCTACCTACTACTTACGGTACTACTACAGATAAAATCTCATAACGGCCTACCGTTTGACCGGTCTACCTCATAGCAAAGCGAGGGACGAAAGCTCTAACCAACCTACCACGGCCAAACCAAGGCGCATCACGTTCGTTTCATTCTACCGCGGGAAACCTCGGTAAGCTATGGAGAGCGGCCGCAAACTTGCGAACGCTGCAACGCAGAGTACAGTACACACGCAGAGGTCGGAACGCAGCTGTGCCGCGCATGCGTGCCTGTTCAAATTTGCCGGGAATTTACAAATTTCGAAGTTCGAACTTTTAGGTCGTTATTTGAGCTGAAATATTTTATGTGAAGTCATCAAGTGCCTGTCGTTCGTGCTTTGGAGATAAAAATGGTGAGTTTACACCTTTTTTTATTTTGGAAAAAAAAATGTTTGTTGACTTAGATTCTAAATAAATTTTGGGCTAAAGTGCCTCAATCTAGGTAGCTTTAAATTTGAAGTTAATTTAGTTTGAATTGAAACGACGGAGATATTTTAATTTTTTCTAAGTAACACCACTTTTAATTTTTTCGGTAAGTACATCACCCAATATTATTTTTCTTAATTGAACCAAAACTGAATGATTAGTGCTGCCCAATCCAAAATCTGAAAAAACTACGGTGGACCCTAAAAAAATGCAATATCATAGCTTTTAATCTGTACGGCGCGTGTTATAATATGCAACAGGCACCTATTACGCCTATTCAAATGTTGCTGAAGCAAACTCGGCTATCAAAACAGCCTAGCGCTCTTTAGTCGTTGACTTTCTGACATAATGTTGGTAGGTAAACGTAGGTATATTCATCATTATCTTCAGCCTAAGGACGTCCAAAGGCTGCACATTTCCCAGGAAGTATGAATTTGGACTTTCTCTGGGCCATCAGGCAGGCCCATGGGTTCCGGACTTCGTTTAAAAGCACTTCTGGTAGATAGTAAAACAATCTGCGTCCATGAAGTAGGTATTGTTTTTGGCTGTAACTAGGTACATCTTTAATTTGCTTAGGCGTGCTCAAAAATAAGTATTAGAACGAATGCGGGGCTTTATAGGCCAAAATTAATAATGAAATTATATAAGACAGCAACACAGTTTGAGACATATCAAAACAAGAAGTAATTAACCGCCCAGACTGTAAAGTGTAAATAATCAAAGCGCCTTGATAAATAAATCAATATGATGCTGGAACGTACAAATCACGCAAAAACCAATACCATAATTTGTTTGCTTATAATTAGTATACCTAAGGTACATGCGCCTTGTAAAGCCCATTTTTTGCAATATTGAAATAAAAAAATAAATAATAATAATATATTAAAACAAACCTTACCACAATCATACTCATTTATTTGTGAATAAAATAAACATACAAATCCATTTACTAGATCAAATTTCTTAATAAAAACAATTGTTTTTAAAAACCTCTAAAGTGGGCCTTTTTAGGAAAATAGGTACTTACCATGGCCCGACATTAATTACGTAATCTAAAAACGCTATCAAAACAAAAAATATGTGTAAACTTAAAACTTAACCAAACATATGAGATTCCTTGGTGATCAGTCTGTTACAATAGTTTTTTTGGTCATAAATTGATGGTGGGCCATTTTAGGCTTAGCAAAATTTAATCTACCTACAAAACAAACATCTCTAAATAAAATCAATAAAGAACACTTTTGTGACGTTAATTTAACAATTAAGTTTGGTAAAACCAAGTATTTTTTTTTTTAATTGACAAAATATTTTTCTCCACAATTTTGGTGGGCCTTATTAGAGTATAGAAAAAAGCAGTGAAATAGGAACTTACCAAAACCCCAAAGTTTAATAGATTCTTAATCACATTCTGGACATAAGAATTCCTCAACGTCGATCTTAGTTAGCCCAACACAATCTTCGATTCTTAAAACAAAAATATTGACAAAATGGCTCATTTTCTCTGGAAGGTTCCTAAGAAACTACGATATTCGATAGTCCTAATAAAGCCCGGGCCATCTTGGAAGCCCGTGTGGTGGGCCTTTTTAGGGACTTTACCCGGTTACAAGAACTTATTCTTTTAAATGAAAATTAATATAGAATACTAACAACACTTACCTTCTCAAGAGTGCTCATAAATTTATCTAACGTTGTATTAACAAATTTAACAAAAACCGTTTGTTTTTATAAAGAAATAGTACAAAGTTTGTGAACATGAAGTTATAAATCGTAAGCCATTTGCAACGTCACTGACGAACTGTCAACCACTGCAAAGATGGCGGCTCCCTTCCTCTGATATGAACTTGCAGATTTGTTTAAGGTACTAACCGAACATAGGCGCGGAATTTAAACGCATTTGAACTTAGAAAAGTATGAAATTTTAAGTGTGGGCTATCTTAGGAACAGGGCCATCTTAGGCGCAAGTACCTTATACCTAGATCAGGTCATAAGTGCAATGTTAGTGCTCTCAAAATTAAAGTTCAATTCAATTTAAATATTCTTTATTCAATGGTTCTTATCATAAGAAAAAAGATACCTACGTCTTATAAAGTTAAGTGAGTCTAGGTGCCAGTTCCACGCGACCAAGCCTAAAAGAACAGGCAACGAACTACGGCTTGGTTGGCCTATACTACCAAAATCAGTCTAAGATCATTTTTGGTATGATCCTTTTGCAAAACAAAAATAATAATAGCAGTGAAGTTCCAGTGTGGTGCCACTGGTTGACTTTCCACGTCACGCCATTGATTTTTTGATGACTAGCTGATGGAAATAGCATAAAGCCCACCTGATGTTAAGTGGTAGCCATCGACTATAACAAAGAATTGCCTCGTAGGTATATTATACGCACATCAGGATCGTCAGGAGCTTTGGGCATACAGAGGTTCAACCTCACGTGCCAGTAATTTCACCGGCACCCACACCCTTCAAACAGGGGCGTAGCTACCGCCGTATCTGCCGTATCAATTATACGGGGCCCCCGGCCTACGGGGTCCCCCGAACGTTCGTAAGCAAAATTAAAAAAATCCCAATTTCTTAAAACTTTAAAACAAATACCTAAGAGCTTAGATGGCGCATGAACGTCTAACAGATCTGTCACTACACTATTGTCCATAGAGGCAGAAATTTAGAAAAACGAAAGTCTTTTGTTTTGATAAATTAAATAATGTAATAAATCAGTTTGCCGAAACAGAGGCAAGGAGAGTGTATATTCAATTTGAATTGTTTGTAAACTTTTTGAAAAAGTGACATAGATTAATAAATATTTCTTATAATTTTATGCAAGCTTTTTTTTTCTTTTGTGAGACAATATTCTTTACCCTTCATAAGAGCCCCCAAAAAAATTTTATACGGGGCCCCGCCAAGGCACGCTACGCCACTGCCTTCAAACCACAGTGCTACTTTACGGCAGAAATAAGAGTGGTGGTAATACTTCCCCGGACGAGCCCTTCATAAAGAGATCGCTTATACCTACATCGCATTGGTTACGTAAAGGCAGTTAAATCATATTAAACATACCTATAATGCGTATCTTCTTTGTTACAATTACTTTCATATCCAATTGGTTGACCCTATTTCATTTTACAAGGCAACCCTTGATTTTAACATCCTAATATTATTTTATGAATATGCTTTCAGATAGAGTAAGCATTTAACACTGAGTTTACTTTGTGTATTCAACACCTAGCCAGCCCCCAAATAAACATTGTCGAGCATTTGTGAAGATCGTGGGAAGTAGGTGTATGGCGAGGGCTCAGAATTGTTCTTCCTGGAAATGTATACCTAGGGCCTTTCATAAGGTAGGACTTAAAAATCCTTTCACCACAATGCAATGGCTTGAAAGAAGCAGTGAACTTTCAGGTTGATGATGATGAACCTCTATTAATCTACGATAGCTAAGCTACCTTACTAAAATAATTACTTAATTGGGTAAAAACTAATTTGATAGGTAGGTATCTAAATCGCTACTAAAATTACAGTGGGAAGGTCCTCCATTGGATCACGATTTTAAGACTATTACTATCTAACTACTCTATAGAAAAATAAATACTATCGATCATTCTATAAATAGATGGGTACAGTCAGTGAAAAATCTTAATGAATATTTCTGGTTATAGTACAAGTCATACCTTTAACAGCGCACTTTTGCTTCATTTAGAAGTCTGCGTTGGCTATTCTCACTAACCGATGCGTTGAATAAAAAAATAAAAAGCTTCGAATTTTTTTAATCTGAGATAATCTATTGCAAAACATTTGCAATCATAGACAAACACAAGCGTATGGCAACACGGTAGTTCTGGCTTCGGTGGTCTAACTTATGCAAACATGAGAGACCCCATCAGTGTTGACGACTGTACCACAACAAAACACTGCAGACGATCTCTTGACCATGAACTGCTAATAAAATATGTAGCACCAATTAGCTATCGTTCTAATAACGAATAATTGCCGCATTTCTGAAGCACGCACGACTAGGGCCCTCTGTTACTTAAATTATACAAGTAGCAAGTAGCAACGTAATCACATTCACGCATTTTATTGTTACCAAACCTTTTTATATCGGATTAAAAATAAGACTAATAACGAACAAACTAGATAGGTTGTCGATAAGAAAAATATATACTAACCGTCCAATTAGGTACACATTGTGGTAGGTAGGTTCGTAATAGACGAGTCATACTACTACTATACCTACTTGTATTGTTGCTGTGTTTCCTTTCACCACACTAGTTTGAAAGAGCACAAGAAGAAGAAGAAGATTGTATTCTAGGTAGGTATTTATGAAAAAAATATTCAAGTATTATAATATCACCTATCTGGTTCTCTATTCAGATGAGCTTGTACGTACGATCAAGTACTGCTTAGCTTGGAGTTAGTTAGTGTTGTATTTATTGTCCACAATTTTTTTTAAATTATTTATAGCTTACTTAGCGATTATATCAGTTAGTTGTATAAAAAAAACAAAGAAGCTATCATACTTTACTGAATCAATGAATCAATTTGAATCTTGTATCGTTCGTGAAACACGCCCCAGTTCGTCCTTCGAAGCCTTGTCACTCATCGATGATTGCATTGTAATAATATTTACTCACTAATCATCGTTTTTATTGGAGCTATTTATATTTGACCAACATCATTCGAACACGACATTCGATTGATTTATTTTACGGCGACATTGATCGCGGAAATTCAGTGACAGAAAAATTGAACAGACTGGCGTGGTATGGGCATGTCATGAGAAGGGATGAAAGTCATGTGACTAGGATAGTGATGAGTATGGATGTGGATGGATATGAGCAGAGGTATAGCAAAGACAACATGGGTGAACTGTGTGAAAGATGACATGGATAGGAGAGGATTGAATGCAGAGATGACGGCTGACAGAGGGGAATGGAGGAGGAAGACATGTTGTGCCGACCACACATAAAGTGGGATAAGGGCAGGAAGAAGAAGAAGATTGATCGTGGAAAGTCGGTGGAAGGAGAGAGCTTAGAATTGTTCTTTCTGTGTATGCAGAAAGCCTCACGATACAAAAGATTTTTTTATGACGTTATTCTTATGATCGCTGGAATTGAGTGATGACAGGAGAGGACTTAAATCGTTCTTTCTAGAAATGTATACCTACAGGACGCACGATCCTATTAGGTAGGTCCAAATCCAGTCGTGCGTCAATGAGTTCTCTGCCCGAAAATTTTTGAGCTCTATGCCAGTACTCTCAAACGGTGAAGGAAAACATCGTGAGGAAACCAGGATGTCGTAGAACGTTTTAGAACTAAAAAGTTCTTAAACGTGGCTAGCGTCACGCAAAATGGACCCGCAGCAGCGGCATACTTGCGGAAATCAGTCCGCACATCACGTGCGGAGTGCGGATCAAAGAATTTGTATGTAGGAAGTGTTTGTCCAGCAGTGGACATATAAAAACGGGTGATGATGATTTTATTTAACTTAGTGAAGGCGCAAGGATTTGGGTAATTGCTAGTCAAAGCACTATTCAAAATGGAATCGAAATCGGTAGCAGTAATTGATCGTAGATTAGTATTATATCTTGATGAAGGAATTAATATTGGTCATAGCATAGGCATACCTATTTGCTTTAATTATGATAACCTTTAGTTAGTCTAACTTTTTTACATAATAACACACAATGCGAAATCAGTTAAATAAACACATTTTTTAAACTTTGAGTTATTTGTTTTACAGAAAAGACTTCAACGCGCTCTCGTACCAAATTTCAAACTTTACCACCGTTCCTTTGTTAGGTTGACTGTACAAAAATTACAGATACCAAACCACCTACTTATCTACCTAATAAAAATTAGGCAAGGCGCCAAGGCACGCTACGCCACTGGATGTTTTAAGACAAGAGTGAATACCATAGGTGCTCGGAAAAACAGACACCGGCAAGGAATTCCACTCCTTGGCTGTCCCCAAAACTAAAGTGTACGTACTGATATTTCATCATTGCTTTAGAGCTAGACTTAGCTAGACCTAGGTCTAGTCTAGTCTAGGTGCTTAGTCTGACTATACGATAAAAACACCTACACACTTAATGCACCGACCGATGCATTCAAAGAAATGCACACAATACAAAGTGTGATTTGAAGGTCGGTTTCACAATCCCTTAGCTAGTCTGTTGATTTGACGATCCTATTGTGGATCAGTGACGTGGATCACGAATCGATTGATCCACTTCCTCGGATATTGAGCTCATTTGTGTAGAAAGCAGGTCAGTACCGGTAGCTAACAAAACTTTCGAAATATCTAAAGTATCCAGGAGTATGTTGTTTTTTTCCGGTAAACCGCTTTCTATGTAAATGCGTCTAGCTTGCAAGTATCGGGCCTTTTACAATGTAATGGAGCAAAGGACCTCCAGACATTCTTCATTCATCATTCACGTCATACAGCTACCTCTCAGTAGTTACAATTTATCTACATACCTACACTGTTGTGTAGACGTTGTGGTGTTGTGAACCGTTGGGGAATAAAAATTCTCGAATGGCAACCACGAACCGGAAGACGAAAGGTAGGACGCCCACCCATTAGATGGATCGACGACATTATTTAGACCGCGGGAAGTCGGTGGTTTGAAAAGGCTCAGAATCGTTCTGCCTGAAACTGTGCAGGGAAGTATGTCCATCAGTGGACTTTTTCAGGCTGATGATGATGAGTCTTGTCTCCAATATGTATTTATATATCTATAACATGAAAGAAAGTCGTGTTAGTTACACTATCTAAAACTCAAGAACGGCTCAACCGATTTGGCTGAAAACGGTGGGGAAGTAGCTTAGAACTAGGCGACGACTTAGGATACTTTTTATTCTGAAAAAGTAAGGGGAAGGTGGCGAGCGAAGCCGCAGGCTGCCACTAGTTTATAATAATATTTTTTATGTATACCTGTGACATAATTTGAAAGTTACTTGTAGCGCCTCTACCTATAAATTTATTGGATTTATTTTGTACACGTTGCAATAGATACGTAGGTACACTTACTACACCCACATTTACATTTTGTACTGTTATTTTATGTTACTTTCGCTGCCAGTGGAAACAGCTATTTAGAATTTGTAATCAGAAACTAAGATCCTTATTAGTCCGGTTAAGGTCCGTAAAAAGAAACTTAGAAAAAAGGAAACTTAGATACTATAGTTTATCCAAAAGAATTAAAAAAAAATGGAAGACTGACGTAATGTAGGTACAGTAAAATAAATACTTAGAACAATTCGTCGTAGACTGAGCTGACTCCTAACTGTGCATGCACCTTCAATTTTATACATGCTCTTCGTACACCCTGTTTATAACGGTCTAATATACTTTGGTACGAGTACTATTACTCGTATAATATTACTTGTTTTGGGCATAAAGCAGCGGTACTTGCAATTTTATCTGTTCCGGGTATAAGAAACAGGAAAAGTTAAATTTTTCTGCGAAAATTACGATTGTGCGGGCATTTATAGAAATTTTAAATGTGTCTGTCTAGAATTCTCAAAATTTGTCAAAGAGCGTTTATGGTACTTTATCTAAATAAGTGAAAGCACTGGCGGTTTAGTGGTAGCGGTCCCGCCTTCCGATCCCAAGGTCGTGAGTTCTAGTCCAGTTGTGCACCAATGAGTTTTTCTGCAGAAAAAATTATGCACACTATGCCAGCACTCTCAAACGGTGAAGGAAAACATCGTGAGGAAACCGTCATGCTGTAGAGCCCTCACCGGCGCACTTGAAATCCTTTCACCACTCTGATTTGAAAGGACCATGTGATACGATAAAAAGATCTAAATAAGTCAAGAAGCTAAGTAGGCTCTTTGTGGCTCTTTGTGACTCTGTTTCTGGTTTTGAGTCTGTGAGTGCTCACGGAGCATTCATTTAGTCAACACTCACACTGACTCAAAACTAGCAAGAGACAGAGCCAGACAGAGCTTTTGATAGGTCTGCAGGGATACGATAAGATGATCTAAATAAGTAGGAGCCAGGAGAGGATAAGTTGGAGCCTAGGTGGTCGCGCACCGTACTTCCTTCCACGAGCACTCAGGATGTGGAATGATCTCTCTGTTGAGGTTTTCCTTAAGGACTATAGCATGGGGTTCTTTAAAAAGGGCGTTTTAGAAGTTTTAAAGGGTCGGCAACGAGCTTGTGATGCCTCTGGTGTTGCAGGCGCCCATGGGCTACGGTAACCGCTCCCTATCAGGTGGACCTTATGCTTGTTTTGTCTACTTAGTTGTCTAAAAAAATTCAGTACAAGAGTAAACCAGTAAAATTCACAATTCAATCTTCGCAGTTTCACAACAAAATAAGGAGGTAGGTTAGGTATCAGTTCGTGACATCAGCTAAGGTAGAAATGAATGTTCGTTTTAGATACGTTCTATTTAGAGTGGTCAATATACCTCCACGTACAGTCAGCATCAAAATTTCAAGCAATATAAAAATCTAGATTCTAGTGACAGTGAAAACTACGGTTTGGTAATATCACTGCAGTCTGTTTATATAATTTAAAAAAAAAACGCCAAAATGTATGTACGCGCATTTTTTTTTAATGTTTGTGATTGTAAAAAAGTTTCGTTAAAAAAGTTCCTGTGCGCAGTATTCGTTGTTGCGCAGTGTTTGTTACTATCAATAACATCATCATCATCATTTTTAGTAGTAGTAGAGCCCTTTGTGAAGGGTTCGTCCGGGGAAGTACTACCACCATGCCTGTTTCTGCCGTGAAGGTGAAGCAGCATTGCTGTTTCGGTTTGAAGGGAGTGGGTGCCGATGAAATGACTGGCACGTGAGGCTGGACATCTGTATGCCTCAAGTTGATGTACACAGAGCAGTGTATCATAGGATTATCGTCATGGCCATAAGAGGGAATCACACAGGCGACTCTCCATACAAACGTAGTCTCCTATTTCCTCCCTGGATTACCTACTATTCTATCCCTCTAGAGTAACTATTTTGTCTCATAAAATCCAGATCTGCTAAATACGTGCTCGCATATGTTTTCCTTTTTTTCAGAAACTTATTGTTAAAGAAAATATGACCCTCATATGATTTATATGAAATATGAATTGGAGGTGATATTTTCTTTATGATGATTCCCTCATAATTATGCTTGTTGAATCAGCAAGTTGCATTAAAAACAGCTTAAGGAAGCCTATACTGGACATTAGGCCTCCCCTATTCTATATGAAAAACGATTCGAGTCCTTCCCTCGAACGATAACACACCTCTAGGTATAGGTAAAATTCAAGTAGGATACCAAGTACCAACGGACGGTTAGTCGACTTATAGGTTTTCGAGCATCCCTTGGCTTACATTTGTATGCTATTTTTCCATCTTCCGTCTTCCCTTCTTCTTATGTATCCCGCCCATTTTCACTTTAGTTTTCTGATTCACGTACCCACGTTTACAACCTTTGCTTTTCATTACTTCCTTTGTTGTTATTAAATAAAATTATTAATTCATTATTATGTTTTCTAGGCCATTGTTCTTTTAAAATGAAGTTTGTATTTTTTGAAAATAATAATACATTCTGTTTTAAAAAAGTATTTTTAAACTATGAAAAGAGCTCTGGTTAATTAAAAGTTTCTTCCAAAGCAGTTATAATATGTATGATCTAGATTCTAGACACCATTCAGCTTACTGAGATGACTACACCACTCCGTGACGGCAATTTAAAAGCAATTTGAAATGATCACTCTCTCTCTGCCCTTCTGTTACATGTTCAAACAAACCTTTATACTTTCTAGCTGACTTTAGTTTCTCCACCATCATCAACAGCTGGAAGAAGTCCACTGATAGAGCCGCTTGCTCTATACATTTCAGAAAGAAAGATTTTAAGCCGTCTCTATTTGCCGACTTTCCTAAGTAAGCCTACCATGAGCTCTGTCTGGCTATGTCTCTGGTTCTGGTTTTGAGCCTGTATGAGTGCTCACCAGTGCATTATGCTGTGTGTGTGACGTTTTGACGTATAGGATTTATTTCGTCAACACTAACACAGACTCAAAACCAGAACCAGAGACATAGCCAGACAGAGCTCATGGTAGGCCTACTGGACTATAATAATAATCTTATACCTTTAAATGAGAAAAGCTTGTATTTTGGTATTTGTTGAGTTGCGTCGTAACGACGAATATAATAATGACGTGATGACGTGATGACGTGGGTACGTGAATTAGAAAATAAATGGATAAATACTATTTTTTTTTGCAACAAAATACAAACAGGCATACAGCCCACCTGATGGGAAGCGTAGCCTATGGACGCCTGCAATAATTACCAGACGAATCATAAGCACCCAAAAAACATCTTGTTCGTATTATTTCATTACTAACTAATTTAATTACCACATTTTTCAATTGTCGATCGAGCTCTGATTTTTTCATTTTCTTTACCAATCTATCCAATGTCTCTACCATCGATTTTATAATTCTATCTATACCTATCTACTTGTGTATAGGATTGGTAAGATAGCATCAAAAATATTGCCCTGCGGTTTCATGATTAATTTGAACTCATCATCATTTCGACCTCATCATCTGATAGCTAATGATGGACCCATAAGATATGGCTCTCATACGAGAAATAAATTGTAGTTCCTATTGTACTATATAGATCTATTTTTTTTATACTTGCCCTACGATGAACTGCCCTGCGTCCATCAACTTGAGGCATACAGATGTTCAAACATATAGCGAGGCTGCTTCACGGTAGAAGTATAAAGGCAGACGAGCCGTCACAAAGAGCCCTACTACTACTACTGACTTACTAGCCTTCTGTTTTCTGCAAATTCAAATTCCGATTCAGTTTATTTTAATCAGCATTACAGAATATAACTTACAAAATATAAAAAAAGGTACCTATACCTACCATAAAGATCAAGGAGGACTAAAATTAAAATAACTTTGAAGGCATTTATCAAACATCTTCATCTTGCTTCAAAACATAGGTCACTGTCGGATCTAGATAAGCCTCATAAAACACATCCAAGATCTTGATAACTGAACAGAGATATAAAATCTTTGTTCCACGCCATATCCAGTCGTTTATATCCGTTTCTGTCTCAAATCTTGTCCTTGAGTAGTCCCGTGACTTCGTTTCGTGACTGCTCTTGAGCGATCCCAACTCGTGACAAATTCGAAGTAAAACACCACAGTGAGTTATGTTAACCGCTAACTCAGACTGCATAGCTTTTGGTTTCACTCATCTGGAGGTCTTAGAATAGATCCACTTTCTGTTTGTGGTAAATGCGCCTCTCAGAATAACATTAGCTTGACAAATACTCGCGCTAAGCTAATTTTATTTTTACAGGCGTTTCCTGTAAACTAAAGTGTTGAAATCTCGTTTGGTTCGTTCCTGGGCAGTTCTTACGATTCCTCATTTGTACAACGATATTGAAAGTCTCGATTATCCCTTGATCTTTTCCGATGTTGAAGACAAAGGTAAGACATTTTTGAGATGAAGATTTTTCTTTCAACCCTAAAGTAACATAGCCGCTAACCCACTGAGCTACCAAGCAACTTTGTTAGAACTAGAACAATGCACTAGATGCACTGATCAAGTCGTCTAACACTTGGAATTTTGAAATACCTATTTAGATAGGTACCAACTGACGAATTGATAATTATGGGCTTTGTTTAGAGTCACGTTTGTGGGAGTTGAGTACCTAGTACTTACAGCCTGACGGGTTGATCGATTGATTGCTATGAGGTTTGAGCACTTGCTTCACGAAATGTTTATCCTAGGAACTAGCTTAGCTACTTACCTGATGGATTACTAAACTTACCATGATTGCTCGAGCGGAACAAAGTGCTTTGTAATAAACGGTACGATATTGCTTGTAAAAAACATCTATAATTTGACAGTAGGTACACAGACACACTATTCGTATTCGGCAAGATGCCCATCGGGTTGGGATATTGAAATGTTTTAATATCAATGTATTTACACTTACGCGTAAAATGATGGTTAGTTTGACAATCAAAATTAAACGAACCTCTAACTTCCTTGAACGTGATTACTTTTTTCTACTTGTACAATATAATTATATACTTCCGTGTATCTCTTTTGTTCTCTAGCATGTTTGATAAAAGTGTACCGGTTAGATCTTGTTTACTGAAAGCAATGTAGAATTGAGATTCGTATTAAGACGCAGTAAGTAAATAAACTGACGTGTTCGCTAACTATTGGCGTCATACACAGCCTCAAAGTCGCGCATCGAGCTATGGAGCGAGCTATGCTGGAAGTTTCACTAAGTGATAGAATCAGAAATGAGAATATCCATACAAAAACCAAGGTCGCCGACGCAGCTCGTAGAATTTGTAAGTTGAAGTGGCAATAGGTAGCTTGAAGAACTGACAACCGTTGGGGAATAAAGGCTTTCGAATGGCGACCACTACCCGAACGACCAGATGGACCAACGGCATTGTTAAGATCGCGGGAAGTCGGTGGATGGAATGGGCTCAGAATCGTTATTCCTGGAAATGTGTACGGGAGGCCTATGTCTATCAGAGGACTTCTCAGGCTGTTATCATTTATTACCTGAAAAAAACAAGCATTTGGCATTATCCAATATAAGTAATTGTTTCATTCTGCCTTTATTTTAGAGATAATACTTTTGTTCCCGGGACGTGATTCATTTTTAGATACCCTTTGTTATCTCTTTATTTACCTGCTTTAATCTGCATGATTATTTATATCGATCCGCTTCTACTGTATTGCAACACCTTTAAAGGGTAAATCATGTATTGATCCTTTATACGAATCCTAAGATCTGACAATGTTAAATTCAGATGCATAATTAGGCGGTCAATATATTAAATATTATTATACTGGATGTCTGGAATACCCAGCCTGTATCCTATAATGTTGCAATGCGCACCACCTCCACTTTTGTATCTCAAACTTATTGATATAATAGCTGCTTCATCTCATATGACTCCATTAAGGCAGGTCGTTAGATCAACCTATTTGTTATATTCGTAAGGTCATTGTTTAATTTCGAAACCTAATGCTATTGTAAAAATAATTAGAAGATTTTGAACCATAGTACTAAATCAACAATAATGTTTGGTATTATAACTTTTTGTTTGGTATTATATTAGCTATTGGGTTAAACAAGTAAATAAATAAATAATTTTGTAAACAATTTACAGAACACTATTTAATCCAAAGCTAAGCCGAGTTTGTATAGGTATATGATGGGAACCGGCGACAACCGTTGGGGAAGGTTCTCGAATGGCGACCACGAACCGGAAGACGAAACGTAGGGCGACCATCCACCAGATGAACCGACGACAGTGTTAAGATCGCAGGAAGTCAGTAGATGGAAAGAGCTCAGAATCGTTATTCCTGAAAATGTGTAGGGGAGGTTAGGTCCAGCAGTGGATTTCTTCAGGCTGATGATGATGATGAGTTCAGGCTGCATAAAGTATGAAAACAGCAACTGCCCTCACGATGTTTTCCTTCGCCGTTTGAGAGCTGGCATTGCTATGCTCCATAAACATCACTTCGCTAGAGAAAGGTACAAACGATTGCTCACATTTCACAACCGATTAATCGATTTATTCAGTAAAGTAACTAAGTACAACAATTCGTGATGATCAGAGCACGTGCCCTTGAAAGCTAAACGATTAAACTAATCCATTTCTACGACTTCAAACTGTTGACCCAGTTATTTTTAAAGGTATTTAGATTTTAGCCTGTTCTAACCGCAATGTAGGCGACGCGGCTTTAAATGCAGGCAGTTGTCAATCTTCAATCTTATGACGACCTCTCAGCGCAGGGCGTCGATTCTAGCACCACAAATCCCTCAAGCGATCGCGTAAATCGATGTGAGTTGTCAATATTTGTGTGAAAAATTTGAAAATGGAACGCGGATTGAGCGATCACTCAATCGAGTCGTGTTGCTGGATTCGACGCACAATTGGTAGTAGCTCTATACCTTCTGCGCTGTAGGTCGTAGGCTCGATCGCCACCGAGAACAAATATTTGATAAACGCAGATGTTTGTTCTCTGGCTGGGTGTTATATTGTATTCTTAGTAGGTATGTATTTTAAAAAAAAAACAAGTTTTCTATCAGCTATCTGGTGCTCCATAAGATTTTATATGGATGCCAAACCTGGAATTACACCACAGTCATAAAATCAAAATTAACCACATGTCAGAGGGCAATAGAAAAGAGTGTCTTAAAAATAAAAAAATACACAAAATCAGAAGCGACCTTATAAGGGAAAAAACAAAAGTAACCGACGCTCTCCATCACGCACTTAAAATAATTATAAGTTTCAAAAACTTGAGAAACCGACTTCATTGTCAAACGGCTAAACCGATTTTAATCAAATTTGTTTGGGACAATCTGGACGTAAGAATAACCAAATAAAAAAAATAATTTTCTAAATCGGTTCATAAATGACGGATGCATGCAGTTACAAACATTAAAAAAATTATTAAAAAAAAATGGCAACACCGATTTTAATAAAATTAAAATGGGACCAATCTGGAAGCAGTACCTTTCAGATAAAAAAATAATTTTTCAAATCGGCTCACAAATGACGAAGTTATGCGGTAACAAACATTAAAAAAAAAAAAAAAAAAAAAAAAACATACAACCGAATTGAGAACCTCCTCCTTTTTGATTGGAAGTCGGTTAAAAAATGGCAACACCGATTTTAATAAAATTAAAATGGGACCAATCTGGAAGCAGTACCTTTCAGATAAAAAAATAATTTTTCAAATCGGCTCACAAATGACGAAGTTATGCGGTAACAAACATTAAAAAAAAAAAAAAAAAAAAAAAAAAAAAAAACATACAACCGAATTGAGAACCTCCTTCTTTTTGATTGGAAGTCGGTTAATAAAATGGAAATGGGCCGGACACATAGCTAGATACAAGGACAAGAGGTGGACCATACAGGTAACGCGATGGACGGGACCAAATGGAAAGAGACGAGCAGGTCGCCCTAGAAAACGCTGGACAGACGAACTAGTCGAAACAGCAGGGAAACAATGGATGTCCCTGGCCATGGACAGAGAAGAATGGCATAAACTGGAGGAGGCCTTTACCCGAAGAGGGGTTCCTAGCCAAACGAATGAGGACGAAGCAGCGTAAATATAAAAGTGATTAAAATTACTAGAAATTTGTATTAAGTAATGTAAAAATTAGTTGGAAAGGAAAATAAATGGGCTTTTTATTTGATTATTATTATCTGGTGCTCTTCAAGCTCTGTTTAATTTTAAACTAGATAGTAAGGTGTTGATTGTCGACTATATTTATTATTTATTTGTATTCAAACCTAATGTATATTACTCATATACTTTCGTAATATGTATGTAGCTTTCTTCTATTTGTGCCCTAATCATTTTATATCAAGAGGTCGTCACAAATGCTTAGCAAAAAGGTATGGCAACTTGGTAAGTGATCATTTGACAAACGGAGGTACAGTCGTCTGCAATAAAATATTTACACTTACAATTTTAAAATTAATGCCTAACCAACTATTTTTCCTATAGCCCACATCGTTTCACTGCTGCTCCAAAGGCCTACCACAAAAAACCTCAACATCATTTTTGAATACCTATTCATAGATACCCCACACGCATGGGTTCGATGAAAAATTTTTTTTTGAGTTTCAGTTTCAAGTATGGGGACCCCCAAAATTTATAGTTTTTTTTCTATTTTTGTGTAAAAATCTTAATGCGGTTCACAGAATACATCTACTCGCCAATTTTCATCAGTCTAGCTCTTACGGTTTCGGATTAAAATGGCTGTGACACGGACGGACAGACAGACAGACAGACATGACGAATCTATAAGGGTTCCGTTTTTGCCATTTGGCTACGGAACCATAAAAAGGTAAAGCTACACTTAAATCTGGCGTGGTCTCTCGCGGTGTTGCTCAAACTTCGTTGCGCTGATGAAACGTTCTAAGGGAATTCTCGGGGTAATTACACCGTTTCCTATAAGATTTATAAGCGAACAAAAGACGTGACTTCGCGAAATAGGATCTACTTTAGATTTTTTAATACTCTGCTTAGATAATCTTCTTTGTTGAAATCAGTACCCGAAGTCGGAGTTTGGCAACCACATTTCGTTACCAAATGTTGTTTTCGTTTCGCCTTTTTGTCTCTATCTATTGTATGGAGAAAATATGAGACGGCAAAAATACATTACGTAGTAAGAGTTGTTGTCTCATCTTTTCTCCATACAAAAGACAGAGACAAATAGGCGAAACGAAAACAACATTTTGGTAACGAAATGTTGTAATTGCACTGGGACTTGGGGTACTGGAGACCTTCTAAGAATTATTGAGTGTGTTACCATTTCTATCGCCGTAGTTACAATATTTTTCTTGTTTATTAGTATACATAGTAGGTGTCTGGTACGTAGTTATGTAACTACAATTTGTTTTTGTTTCCTAATAAAAATACCATCGATACAGTATAGTCAAAAAAGCGCATGCGCGTTTATGTATTTTGTGCAGAGAAAGCTGTGTAAAAAATTGTTTAGTAAAGTTCATTCATTTTTAGGGTTCCGTAGCCAAATGGCAAAAACGGAACCCTTATAGATTCGTGATGTCTGTCTGTCTGTCCGTCAGTAGGTATGTCACAGCCACTTTTCTCTGAAACGGAAAAGCTATTACTGATGAAACTTGATAACTAGATGTATTCTGTACATAAAAATAGAAAAAAAAAAATTTTTGGGGTCTCCATACTTAGAACAAAAACTAAAAAAAAAAACATCAAATCCATACGTGTGGGGTATGTGGGTATCTAAGGATAGGTCTTCAAAAATGATGTTAAGGTTTCTAATAACGTTTTTTTCTTAACTGAATAGTTTGCGCGAGAGACACTTCCAAAGTGGAAAAAAGTTGGTCCCCCCCCTCTAACTTCTAAAGTAAGAGAATGATAATACTAAAAAAAATATATGTTGTACATTACTATGTAAACTTTCAACGATATTTGGTTTGAACGAGATCTAGTCAGTAGTTTTTTTTTATACGTCATAAATCGTAAACCGCAATTTACCTTTCGATGAACTACAAGAACTTTTATATTATGTTACTTGTTGCTACGGAACACTTCATGAGCGACTCCAACTCGCACTTGGCCGCTTTTTTATCTTTTAGTTTCAGTTTCACAACTAGATGTCGCTAGTAAATTTGTAACAATCCTGCATCGCGCTGACGAAAACCACCAGCGTAAAATATAGTCGTTTCCCTAAATCTAAACATCGTTTCCCTGGTTTCCCTTCAACACGTAAAAATCTTTCGCCTTTTACTAAAGATTTCCGTGGAGGGCAGTGTCTCCATATAAAAATAAAGGATTACCGTGTTGCCAGGGTGAAAATACGGTGTTTTACGGTGTGTCAGTTAAAAATTTACCGTAATTACCGTGTAATGTCTAAGTGTATGGTAAAATTGGTAAATAAGTAGATAAAAAACAAATTTAAAGGGAATTTAAAAGCAATAATTAAATAACAATAAAAAAATTATTTTTAATACCTACTTATTATTAATTGTTACATGTTTCTAATTTTTTGTAATGAATTTAAACCTACTTACTTTTAAAAAACTAGTTCCCTAATCCGAATCTAAGACGAAAATTTCTTTTTCGTAATTAAAAGCATTCATTTTGCTGATCATTTTTTGCCTTGAGTGTTGCCATTTACAATTTTGTGTTCTAAAAAGTTACGTTTCGTTACACGTAATCAAAAAAATATCAAAAATGCGAAAAGTTATTCATCACCGTAATACGGTAGAATTACGACACGGTAATGCACGTTTACCGTTGACCGTAGATTATGTCAGATTACGGTGCATCTACGGTAATTACCGTGTATATGGAGACACTGGTGGAGGGGAACACTCAAATGAGTCTTTATCTCGTTTTTGAATGGTCTTGCTTCGGCAGGCCCCTGAAATGAAAGAGTGGAACTCGTTGCCGGCGTCTATTTTTCCGAATTCCTATAATTTGGACGCTTTCAAAAAAAGAGTGAATAGGTATCTTCTAGGTGAGCGCGCTACACCGTCGATCGCATCATCACTTAACATCAGGTGAGATTGCGGTCAAGCGTTAGCCTATAAATTGTAAAAAAAAAAAAAAAAAAAAAAAAAAAACTAATGTAATCAGTGTCTCCATATAAAAATAAAGGATTACCGTGTTGCCAGGGTGAAAATACGGTGTTTTACGGTGTGTCAGTTAAAAGTTTTAGGCATGGGCGTTATTGAGTATTTTCGCTAGCGGTTACTGTATCGATATTTGGTTTCAATATCGATATCGATAACCATTACCTGATATCGGTACCTATTTACATACGAATGCTTGGTTGACAATAGCTATTTTAGTGCTAATAGCCAGAGACTTTTGGTTGGTTTGGCAGCTTTTAGGTTCGTGGCGACTCTTTGATTGAAAGGGTCTTATGGGTAACTCAAGCCTAGCAGTTTTCACTTAGGGGTACTTAAGCACGTGTGTATGTAGGGGAGTGATAATATAGGGCTTTTACCTTCATGCTTTACTAGGCTTAAGACTAGCACAATTTTTTCATAGGTGCAAATAATTTTAATAAATACTTAATAAAAATGTTTTTTAAATTTAACGGATTTTTTTTTATTGTTTTTCAAACATTATTTGTCAAACCTTTTAGGATTTAGGTTGACATTAAGGAACGCAAGTTGTTCCACCTTTTGGGTCACGTATATAGGTAGGAACACTATTCATTTATGGTAATGGTTAGGTACACTTTTAATTTTATAAAAATCCGATCAAACACTCACAATTACAACGACAAATCACAACAGTTTCAAATTTCAAAAATGCAAATAACAATACGAAAAACAAACGGCTGCGCGTTGCAAGTGGCCCCCCCACCAGGCTAATCTAAAGCAATCTTACGAAAATGTCAAGTATAACTCGACCCTATCTTCCTATTGATAAGGTCGAATTGAAGCTCAGTTAGATAGGTCAAAGTATAGTGAACGGTTAATAAGGTCGAATTGAAGCTCAGTTAGATAGGTCAAAGTATAGTGAACGGTCAAGATACAAAACCAGAATACATAACAGTTAGTACTTAGTACCCATTACGCTAGCTATCTGAACAATATTCGTTTCATCTCGTTTTTTCGCATGAATACTTACGCGTTAGAAAAGGATGCCCTAATTATTAAAGTTAGGTGCCAACCAAACCAACCTATCTCAACTATGTTTTGCTTTGAAAGATCACTAACAGAGAAGACCGAGGATGTAGAATTCAAACCACTTTATAGCCTTTTCTTCAGTTTTATTAACAACTTGAGTACTTTATGGATCTAGATACATTAAGCTAAACTTGTACATGGCTATCGCCGAGACGAACTAAGTGGACTTGTCTTGTCGACGGTTCAAAACCGAATCCCTGCTTGAATTACCATTCGCTTGCTTGCAGACCCAAACCATCCCTACTCTTTATTTTTATAGCTTGAAGCTTGAAGCTTGAAGGTTGGAGCTCAAGCAACCGATGGAAATTCAATTACCATATTGATTTATTGATCCCTGAATAATTCTGTATTTTGTAACGGTAACAAAACAAATAATATTTTTATGAACCTAATCATCTTAATATTAATTAATAATACCTTCTATTAACAATTTAGTAACAAAGTCCACACTTCATGTCAATTAAGGTACCACAAGGTTTCAAATAACATCTAAAACTCATGGAATAATAACAGAAGCTTACAAGTTCGTCCATCCTGATAAACAGTCACGACCTCGTGATAAGTACATAGTTTATGAAATAACACGTTTGTAATGATTCATCAAAACAATAAACAAAGTGACCATTTTGTTAAACATCCACATTTTTTTTCAAACATTTGTATCAACTAGGTACCAATACGAACAATATACTAACAATATCAATATATTATATACCTATATATTATATTATTAACTATTCAACTTTATCAATTCAACAATACTTAACAACATGCAAAGAAAATTATCAACAAACCACGAATATTATCAATGAACATAATCAACGAACATTATCATGAACTTTATCAACCTCTTATTATCAATATCTTTAATTGTTAACAATCATTATCAGTATTCTAATCATTATCAACAACGTTAATAACGTTATCAACGTTATCAACGCTATCAACATTATCAACATTATCAACGCTATCAACGCTATCAACGCTATCAACACTATCAACGCTATCAACGCTATCAACGCTATCGACGCTATCAACGCTATCAACGCTATCAACGCTATCAACATTATCAACATTATCAACACTATCAACACTATCAACATTATCAACATTATCAACATTATCAACATTATCAACATTATCAACATTATCAACATTATCAACATTATCAACATTATCAACATTATCAACATTATCAACATTATCAACATTATCAACATTATCAACATTATCAACATTATCAACATTATCAACATTATCAACATTATCAACATTATCAACATTATCAACATTATCAACATTATCAACATTATCAACATTATCAACATTATCAACATTATCAACATTATCAACATTATCAACATTATCAACATTATCAACATTATCAACATTATCAACATTATCAACATCTGTCACATCAGTCACATCAGTCACATCAGTCACATCAGTCACATCAGTTTCATCAGTAGCATCAGTCACATCAGTCACATCAGTCACATCAGACACATCGGTCACATCAGTAGCATCAGTAACATCAGTAACTTCATTTAAATCAGTCACATCAGTAACATCATTAAAATCAGTCACTTCAGTAACATCTACAACGTCAGTAACATCAGCCTCATGAGTAACATCAGTATCATAAGTAACATCAGCCACATGAGTAACATGAGCAACATGAGTAACATGAGCAACATGAGTAACACGAGAAACATGAGTAATAAAAGTAAAAAAAATCAAAATCAAAATACTACAATACTATCAACATTATCAACATTATCAACATTATCAACATTATCAACATTATCAACATTATCAACATTATCAACATTATCAACATTATCAACATTATCAACATTATCAACATTATCAACATTATCAACATTATCAACATTATCAACATTATCAACATTATCAACATTATCAACATTATCAACATTATCAACATTATCAACATTATCAACATTATCAACATTATCAACATTATCAACATTATCAACATTATCAACATTAGTCACATCAGTCACATCAGTCACATCAGTCACATCAGTCACATCAGTCACATCAGTCACATCAGTAGCATCAGTCACATCAGTCACATCAGACACATCGGTCACATCAGTAGCATCAGTAACATCAGTAGCATCAGTAACATCAGTAACTTCATTTAAATCAGTCACATCAGTAACATCATTAAAATTAGTTACTTCAGTAACATCTACAACGTCAGTAACATCAGCCTTATGAGTAACATCAGTATCATAAGTAACATCAGCCACATGAGTAACATGAGCAACATGAGTAACACGAGAAACATGAGTGACAAAAGTAAAAAATCAAAATCAAAATCAAAATCAAAATCAAAATCAAAATCAAAATCAAAATCAAAATCAAAATCAAAATCAAAATCAAAATCAAAATCAAAATCAAAATCAAAATCAAAATCAAAATCAAAATCAAAATCAAAATCAAAATCAAAATCAAAATCAAAATCAAAATCAAAATCATAATCAAAATCAAAATCAAAATCAAAATCAAAATCAAAATAAAATCAAAATCAAAATCAAAATCAAAATCAAAATCAAAATTAAAATACTACAATACTACAATACTACAATACTAACCATACTGACCATACTGACCATACTAACCATACTGACCATACTAACCATACTAACCATACTGACCATACTGACTATACTGACCATACTGAATAAATAATTATTGTGGACCATCCACACAACACTATCTAGCCCCAAATTAAGTAGAATTCGTGCTATGGTAGCTAGATAGATGATTAAAAACTTTTTTCTTTAAATAAAATAATCGTTAACACAATGTTAATCGTTTAAACAATACTAATAATTGACTTTAAACTAAGACATCATGTAATAACTTGCGTCTAATAATTATTTATTCAATTGTTTATCTAGCTAATCTAAGCTAATCTAAGCTAAGCTAAGCTAAGCTAGTCGACAGAAAGTGTAATTGAATGTATCAACAAATGCACACTCATTTGTAGTGTGATCAAAAGTTATAATTTCATCATTGTTATATCCATTTCATCCATTTTTCAATTTAATGCACACTTATTTGTAGTGTGATCAAAAGAAATCATTTCATCAGTGCTATCCATTTCATCTATTTTTCTGTTTAATGCACACTTATTTGTAGTGTGATCAAAGGAAATCATTTCATCAGTGCTATATCCATTTCATCCATTTTTCTATTGGTGGTTCACGTCTCATTTATTTTTATTTATTAATAAAGGCTTTTAATATGATTTTATTACTTACATATTATATAATGGATTTAATACTTATATAATGGAATCTTACTAATAATTGTCACAACATAACACATACTTGCATCGCTCACTCATTTAAAATCTTTTCAACCCTCTTTTCAACCCCTTACCATCCTTTTATTTTTAAGTAGTCTATGCCCTTTCTCAATTTCTACACTGTGTACCTAATGTCATTTAAATCAGTTCATTATTTCTGGCGTGAAAGCGCGACGGACAGACAGACTTAAAGTTTAATAAGGTCATCATTAATCTATCTGCCCAGTTCCATTTGTGTTTTAGCTAATGATTATCAACCAGTTTCTACTTAGTACTTTTTTGTTTGGCTATCCGCAATAATAATAATAATAATAATTTAAGTTTAAAAAACTTGAGAAACCGACTTCATTGTCAAACGGCTAAACCGATTTTAATCAAATTTGTTTGGGACAATCTGGACGTAAGAATAACCTTCCAAATAAAAAAACAATTTTCTAAATCGGTTCATAAATGACGGAGGCATGCAGTTACAAACATTTAAAAAATTATTTAAAAAAAAATGGCAACACTGATTTTAATAAAATTAAAATGGGACCAATCTGAAAGCAGTACCTTTCAGATAAAAAAATAATTTTTCAAATCGGCTCACAAATGACGAAGTTATGCGGTAACAAACATTAAAAAAAAAAAAAAAAAAAAAAAAAAAAAAAAAAAAACATACAACCGAATTGAGAACCTCCTCCTTTTTGATTGGAAGTCGGTTAAAAAGGTTTTTAATTTTGCTGTCATTAATTACTTTTATACTCTTCTAACCGTAATTAAGTAAAATCGCAACATTACTATTAAGATTAATGACTTATGCAGATCGGAAATTCTAGATCTATTCGCTTAACACAAGGGAGACCAGGACAAATTTGCAGCTATTTTCTTCTCC
Organism: Thera obeliscata; assembly: GCA_947578465.1. Classification (NCBI taxonomy): domain Eukaryota; kingdom Metazoa; phylum Arthropoda; class Insecta; order Lepidoptera; family Geometridae; genus Thera; species Thera obeliscata. The sequence goes on from OX387919.1 coordinate 2,483,539, forward strand.
ATCAACGATGTAAAATGGATGCGATAGAGCTCATGCCAACCAATATGATACCTCCTCACTATTTCAGCGAAAACTACCCATTTGTTTATAGCTAAGAACTCCGTATTCCTATAAAACACGCGGAACAACCATCTACTCATTTCGATGTCATCTTTTTTTTTCGATCTTGCATTCTCGACTAGTGATGTGTCTCGTCGCCGTTGATTTAAAACATTTTTACCAATAAAGACACAAAAATCCAGTTTCAAGAACCAAATTGAAACCTGGAACCTAATGCCAGAGGCAACAGCGTTGAAATAAGAAACTCATCACATTTGACAACTGAAACATAGGAGGATCTAAAACACGTTGTTTTAACAACAGCTGACGCAGTACGTGTACCTCGATGACTCACAACATAAAAGACATCTACCGTCTTAACAGACATAGCTAACGCCAGCAAGGCATATGCAAGAAACAGCTTTTTGTCGTATCTTTTTTTTTTTTCAATTATTATTTTTATACGACTAGGCATTGTTAACAAAAGCACCAGCCAGATAGGCTAGGCACTAAAAGATGGAATATTGAAAGGCCTAACAGACCTATCTACTTTCCTGAAAACCGCACGCATAAAGAAAGAGCAATTATAATATTTTCTGACCACTAGCTCGTACAAAACGACGGTTTCATCCTTTGTTGAACGTCACTGGATAGCAACTTCCTACGCACAAAAAAAAATTCTACCCATAACAAAATTCACCCTGAAAAGGGTATGGATAAAATTGAAACGATGATTCATAAACTTATGTAGTAGGTAAGTTTAATTCTGTAAGGTAGTACTTTATGTACAGATTTAATAGGCATTGAACTAACGATTTATACTTAGTAACAAGCTAATACCGCTTTATTTAGTTAGGTACGCTTAGTTCCAATGAGGTATCCTTGTTTGCAATAAAGTGTTATCTATCTATCCATCTATCTATCTGAACTAGACACACTGCACTTTGGCATTATAACACCCCTTAGACAATCAATAATAAATGAACATGATTTTAACTTATTTACTTTTAACTGCTGAGGCTAATTTTTAATCCCTTCGCAGATTCTACCACTGCAGTTTACCTTTCATAATGAACGATGTTGAGTAAGTTATACTGCAATCGGATAGATCACGGTAAACAAAAAATATACTGCATTAACAAAATATTTGTAGTATAAACTGTTGTTTTGTTTTCTGATAATTAATACTAACCGATTTTAGGTTGAAAACGATCCTTCATTCCTACGAAGGATTGGATAATTATGAATTTGTCCAATCGTAACCAAGAGCATAGTAGTCTTAAGTCATTCCAAACCTCAACTGAATGTCATTGTCACCAAACCAGTATTGTGATCAGCCGAAGCAGAGATCCTTCGCGTCTACATAAAAGTTCTTATACTTAGTTAGATCGAGGAGTCAACGTCATAGACTATTAAACGTTTTGTTGCAAAGTACCCACCTTAAGATTAATTGTGCACCTAGTTTACCTTTCTAGACTTTTAAGTCAATTTTGAAAACCCTGATAACTAGTAAATAAATATTAAGTGTGTGATGTGGTTTCCTACCTATATCATTGTACCTGTCTTTATTCATTACCCCTCCTATTTATAATATCATATTCGTCAATTATTTTCATTACCCTTCCTATTTATAATACCAGTTTACCAGTTTAGTACTGAAGGCAACCTTCAGTGAGTAAGCACGAGGGAGAATATTTTGTTTGTTTGAACCTATATTATTATTTTTTTTGTGCGTAATTTTGTGGTGATTTAAATAAACAAACAAGTAACCATCTACTATTTTTCTTAGCGCCTCTATTTCCTATTATTCTTATATTCCTGCTACTGTTCTCACGGTGGCACCTACTGGAATGATATTAATGATAAAACTTGCCCCCACCTCAGACGTCACATCATCTGTCTAATGACCCAGACAAGGTCGCTGTAATCCATTGCATATCCAAATAAATAAATAAAAGTAAAACAAAAAACTGACAACGTAGGTACCTATCTTCACCAGAAACGTATTTGAACCTTGGATCACTCCTATTTTCTTGAATAGTATTCGCCATTTGGACAAACTGTATCGAAAATTTTAAAAACCACCTTTAGGACAAATAAATCTATACTAATCACAACCGCACTTTTAGAAACAACCTCGATAAGAAACTGAGGGTAGGTACGCACCTACCAACAGGAGAAGACCAGAAGATGTCCCAGGGATACGTACATACATAGAATACCAATTAAATCCGATAGAATTCTTCCACTACACTCCGTAAATATACTCTTTGCAAAAGTGAGAAAAAAAAATGCCTATCTACCGCTAAGCTCGTAAGCAACCCAAAATCATAAGAACTCCCCTTTTTTTATATTTCACTTCTTACCCTCTATCGTTATCATCTGAATATTAAGTTTCTGATACAACATTCACACACACACCCTCACATGACCATTACACATTCATGGTTCACACCATTAACCTAAGTCATATATTATTTAATTTAGGTATATCGTTTCAGTTTAGCATCAGTGCTGAGTCTACTCTAGTACTTGATGAGCCAATATTAAAAATCTTTGGGAATTGAGACGTGAACTCACGTGTTAATTTTCTACTGAAATGTCTTGCAGTTTCGTTTACTTTATTCTGCTGGTAGCGCTTAACCAATCTTCACGATGTGAAACAGCAACGAACGGCTACAACTTGCAATCGCCCAGCTAGTCCAGTTTCGGTGTAGTGGCATTGAGTCGCGTTCCAGTGTCGAGTCCAATCTTCTTGATGCTCCATGTCCGGGTGGTCCATGTTCTATTGCGGCCATGGTCGGATGACACACGTCATTCTCCGTTGGTTTCTCCTCGCCGTCGCATGAAAAGAAATATATAAAAGGGATGATTTATTCGATAACCAACTACAGTATTTCTTTTTTATGACAATCTATGGTAGATAAAAGAAATACAAGCAGCGCTTAGTCACATTTAATGTGGTAGCATCACCCAAGGGTATCCTTGGCATGTGCGCCACGTGATAACCTATGCATGCATTTAACTTTCCTAGAATAACAACCGCTATCGTGTGGTAGCACTACCAAAGAGTAGCCTTGGCCATGTGTGCCACACAACAACGTAGGTATGTAATTAATAAACTAAAATACACTACAGCGATCGTGTGGTAGCACTACCAAAGAGTAGCCTTGGCCATGTGTGCCACACGACAACTTGTGTATGTATTTACTAAAAAAAAACTAAAATACACTACAGCTATCGTGTGGTAGCACTACCAAAGAGTAGCCCTGGCCATGTGTGCCACACGACAACTTGTGTATGTATTTACTAAAACAAATAAATTATAGCAATCGTGTGATAACACTACCAAAGAGTAGCCTTGGCCATGTGTGTCACACGATAAACTATACATGCGTTTTTACCAGATAATTGTAAGAATTACAGCTATTACTTTGAAACAATATAAAAAATATTACGTACCTTGATTCTACCCACTTCTGACTTGAAAGATCACTAACAGAGAAGACCGAGGATGTAGAATTCAAACCACTTTATAGCCTTTTCTTCAGTTTTATTAACAACTTGAGTACTTTATGGATCTAGATACATTAAGCTAAACTTGTACATGGCTATCGCCGAGACGAACTAAGTGGACTTGTCTTGTCGACGGTTCAAAACCGAATCCCTGCTTGAATTACCATTCGCTTGCTTGCAGACCCAAACCATCCCTACTCTTTATTTTTATAGCTTGAAGCTTGAAGCTTGAAGGTTGGAGCTCAAGCAACCGATGGAAATTCAATTACCATATTGATTTATTGATCCCTGAATAATTCTGTATTTTGTAACGGTAACAAAACAAATAATATTTTTATGAACCTAATCATCTTAATATTAATTAATAATACCTTCTATTAACAATTTAGTAACAAAGTCCACACTTCCTGTCAATTAAGGTACCACAAGGTTTCAAATAACATCTAAAACTCATGGAATAATAACAGAAGCTTACAGCTTATTGCTAGCTCGCTGTCGATGTCGTGTTTCGTTCGTTTAGCTATTTAGTATCGGCTATCTGGCACTACAATATCGATACGATAAGTTAGGAGCATGCATCGGTTTTTAGGTACGTTTCGGTATAGCGGACTCATGTCTAAAAAGTTTACCGTAATTACCGTGTAATGTTTAAGTGCATGGTAAAAGTTACATGTTTCTAATTTTTTGTAATGAATTTAAACCTACTTATAAAAAACTAGTTCCCTAATCCGAATATAAGACGAAAATTTCTTTTTCGTAAATAGAAGCATTCATTTTGCTGATCATTTTTTGCCTTGAGTGTTGCCATCTAAAATTTTGTGTTCTAAAAAAGTTACGTTTCGTTACACGTAATCAAAAAAATATCAAAAATGCAAAAAGTTATTCATCACCGTAATACGGTAGAATTACGACACGGTAATGCACGTTTACCGTTGACCGTAGATTATGTCAGATTACGGTGCATCTACGGTAATTACCGTGTATATGGAGACACTGAATGTAATAAACATAGTTCCCTATAATTTTAGACACTGTATATAACTTATTCACATAATATTCATGAGCCGGAATGCCCGAGCTTTGCTCGGGTTTAAAAAAATAGTTTTCATTACTCATACTCTGAAAGTAGGTCTGAAGTTGCCTGAGGGGCCTAATTGAAAGTAAAACTTTCAGCCCTAGGGAGAATCGCTTTCTACTGACAGCTGTCAAATTATAAAAAAAAACAAGTTGTATTTTATTCAACCATGTTCCAACTTTCTAAAGTCTTTCTGACTGCAAAGAGGTCGTTGAACCAAATTCCAACTTTTTATTCAGCAAGTAGGTTGGAAACCCATTACAACGGTAAGAAGTTTAAAAAGTCTAATTAGAGCGCAATGTAAAATTTAAATTTAAATAACATAAAGATAGTATTAAATAAATAATATATCTTCTAAATTACTTGTTTAATATATAGCTTCAACTATTTATTTAAAATAACATAGATTTGAGCAAACAATTTACCATTTTTTAAATTATGAGAATGAAAACAATGGCTGAATAATGCTGGCGAGCCGTAGCCGAAGGCCCGCCAGAGAAAAAGAAAAAAAAAACCGGGAAGGCGGCAATTCAATCTTCATTTTCACTAATTTTTCTTTCATGTTTTTATTTTTACTTTCCTTGTATTCGTAATGAAAAGCACAGTGTTTACCTCGGGTGAAAGTCTTTTAAGTCCCTCAAGCTCCATTGGCGCCCTCGCTTACGCTCTGGCGCCAAACCCGTCTCGGGACTCAAAAAACGTGACTTTCAACACTCAGGTAACAATGTACTATTTATTATTTGCCAATAGATGTCAGGAAGAGTCGTATCATTATTGGCTTATTTTTAATTAACAACGCCATTTAGCTTGCAGTTAGTTGCTCACAATCGCCAATAGATGGCAGGAACAGTCGTATATTGAGTTTATGTTTGATTATTGCAAAACACCAACTTCTCGTCATTTTCTTAAAATGAATCCTAGCTAGATCGATTTATCGCCCCCGAAAACCCCTGTATAGTAAATTTCGTGAAAATTGTTGGTGCATTTTCCGAGATCCTAAATATATAATATATATACAAGATTTTCTCGTTTAAAGGTATAAGATTTAAAATCTACCTTGACATGATAGAATTTTATGTATTTTTAATTACGTGAATACGGAGACCCGTCTAACCCTTAGTCTCAGAAGAGGGTGGGCGATAAATAAACAAAAAAATAAACATAAAGCCTACTCCATATATTTTCAGGAAGTGCAATTTTAAACGTTCTTCGACCAATCATGGCCCTTTTTTTTAGTAAATATTTATTTATGTCGGTCCGTTTTGGTAAGACTTGCAAAAAGGGTACTTAATACTTTTTTGTATTTGTATTTGTATTATGGACATAATTAGTTTGCAGGTACATAATTAATCTCGAAATCTATATTTTTACAATTCGAGGGGAAATAATAAATGGTATAAGTAAATAAGTCAAAATGGTTTTTAATTTTCACGGGTTCCGTTTTAGTCTAAGATCCCTAGAAGAAGGACCTTCACCGAGCTGGTTATTTAATCATATCCTGGACTGAAATTTGATAGGCAACCCATACAGAATATATTTATTGGCATGTTTAATTATATATAAAATACGTTTCATTAAATAACCAGCTCGGTGAAGGTCCTTCTTCTAGGGATCCTATACTATTTGACCTCTCATTCATTAAACATGCGAATCTTACGTCAAAGGTCCATTCGTTTGGTCGTCACCTCAAAATTTTTTTTTTTTTATATTTAACAACTAGATGTGTCGGTAGTAAATTTGTAACAATCCTGCAACGCGCTGACGAAAACCACCAGCGTAAGATATAGTCGTTTCCCTAAAGCTAAACATCATTACTCTGGTTTCCCTTCAACACGTAAAAATCTTTCGCCTTTTACTAAAGATTTCCGTGGAGGGGAACACTCAAATGAGTCTATAACTCGTTTTTGAATGGTCTTGCTCCGACAGGATCCTATAAAAACTATAATTCACATAATATTCATCAATTTAACAATACAACGTGTATCAAAATATGTGTACTATCCTGAAGGGGGGTGAATTTCCACCCCCCGGGGAACAACTTTTGTTCAACGACTTTACGAACTTCTATTGGTATCTCTGAAAAAAACTGCAACGAAGTTTCAACATGAACAGCTGACTATATACAAAGTGACAACCCTAAACTCAGCTAGGTACAGATGTAGTAGGTAGTAGTAGTAGACCTACAGAGGTAGTAGGTCAAGGGGTCAAGGGGTTACAAGGATAGGGTTGCCAATTTATTTAGGCATTATGAAATTAAATATTTTTGTATGGGAAACTGAAAATAGGAATTTTTAATTATCTCCCCCCCACAACTGATCACCATTGTGGTCTGAAACCCCCCACCTTCGCATAGTACACATATTTAGATACACCTTGTATAAAATAATAATAAAATAATATAAACCTTTTTAATAATAATAATAATGATATTTGACAGCGTTTCAGCTGATCGCCACCTCCATCGCCTATGTGCCCAGACCTTTATTCTTTCACGTAAAAACTAGAATGGATTTTAATGAAACATTACACTAATATAGCATATACATCAGGAATTTATTAAGATATTGTAACGGCGAACGGATGTAAGTAGCGGAAACAAGGCGAGCGAAGCCGCGGGCGGCCGCTAATTACTGATAAATGAAGAATGCTATAAAGCATTTTACAAAAGCTTTCCTTATCCACCATGATCAAAATAGTAATGAATGAATGGGGCCATTCAGCTTGTATTTTGACCATGATGGATGAGCCTTTGTGTCCCTAAAGGTTCCTCGAATGACGACCATGAATCGTAGGACACCATACCCCCTGAGCGATGGACCGACGCGATGATGTTGCTAAGATCGCGGGAGGTCGGTGGGGGGTTGGGAATCGTTCTTCCTAGAAATGAACAGAGGATGTCCAGCATTGGACTTCATGCTGATGATGATTACCATTTTCCCTCATATCCCATCGAGTGATATTATACACCACTATTTTGTAGCTACCAAAAAAAATAGGGCACCTAATGTAGTAGGGGTAGAACATTATGAATGTGCAATCAGAATTATTAGTTTCGATAAAATTACATGTTAAATTTTTTAGAAATACTGCATAAAATTATGGACACATTAGTTACCTATTACTAGAGAGAAAAAAAATTACGCTGTTCGGTTCCGCTTGGTATTTAGCGTTTATGAATGAAATGATTTTGACTAAAAATGTTGGTTATTTATAAAAAAAAATTTGTATCAAAAAATATTTTTTTTCGTGCGTGTGTTCAGTATACCTATCAGCAGCCAATATCTTCAATTTTTTTTGGTAATTACAAAATAGTGGTGTATATATTGTATGTTAAATATTTGTTCAATATCTGTTTCAGTCACCAACCCGCCAATTGAGTATATTCCTGGTGTGCGTGCAGTTAGCTGTCCATGCGAAAGCCGGCACACGGTTCTCGTCTCACGTGAGCGTGAACACGCCGGCGCGGAGCTTCACGCATGGCGTCGGAGATCCATTGCCGTCGGTAGACTCATCTCCAACTTACAAAAATACTCGGAGTAAGAAGGATTCACATAATTTTAGCAACTTCTCTTCTGCTTCAAATTACCTATATCGGCCGCAGACTTATCAGGGGTAGCCCACGATAGTGGTGAACGGCAAGAGAAAAGAGATTTTTGCCCAGCAGTGGGTTAAGTCAGGCTGCGGATGATGATGAAGCTACATGAGCGAAATAAAAGCGAAGGTTGTCGTCATGTCGCCTAGGATATTAAGGTTGATTTAAAAAGCAACTCCTGGAGAAAAAAATCATTCATTACGCCGACAAAAGCCTTGCTCAGAAGATTTAGATAGGCACCATGTACGTAGCGTAGTCGTTACCGAAGTTGGCGGATTGATGGCTGTATTATGATATAGCCTATATCTAGGTATTTAAATAAATTCTTGAAATTTAACTCCAAAAAGTTTAGCTCAGTGGGCCTAGCAGGACTTGATCATGCAAGTTTTTTATTTACAGAGTGTGATAAAACACTATTTTTTATAAGGAAGCAAGGAACAAGTTCTTTAGAGTCGGCGAGAGGCACTTTTCGTTTTTCCATACAAAAAGGAGGCAAACAGGCGTCAGACAAAACTGCTGCACTGCTGCACTACTGCAGCTATACTGTGGGCCTCCACAGCATAGCTGCTTCTTTAAAATAAAGTTAAAAAAACTCTCGGTTTTATCAGCTTTCGCTATTGATTTTCAGAACCCTCCGAACAGCCTCGCACCCGCGGCTATCCTCGAGTGCGGCCTTTGGTACCCTTCAACGTGGAGGAAGGCCCTCGCAGTGTTGCTACTACTTCGTTATGGCACAATAATATGGGTATGTGATTCGTATCTTATACCTTTATCTTATACCTTTAAACGAGAAAATCTTGTACCTATATATAATATATAATCAGAATCTCGGAAACGGCGCGAACGATTTTCACAAAATTTTGTATAACAGGGGTTTTCGAGGGCGATAAATCGATCTAGCTAGGATTCATTTTTAGAAATGACGAGAAGTTTCTGTTTTGCAATAATCAAACATAAACTCAATATACGACTGTTCCTGCCATCTATTGGCGATTGTGAGCGACTAACTGCAAGCTATTCCAGCAGATGGCGTTGTTAAAATAAGCCAATAAAGATACGACTCTTCCTGACATCTATTGGCGAATAATAAATGAGCATAATTGTGGATGGATTGGGTAGAGGTAGGCCAAAGAAAAGATGGATGAACAGTGTGTGAAGGATGACATGATCAAAAAAGTGAATACAGAAATAACGGCTGATAAAGGAGAACACGACCCCACATAAAGTGGGATAAAGGCAGGAAGAAGAAGAATATAATATATAAAATATAAAAACCAAAAACCATAACACAGGTTTTTACAACCTAGCTTGGTTTTTTTGATCCCTACCTCGGAAAGTTACCTAAACTACTGTCAACTATTATTATTACATATTGTATAATATCTTAGGTTAGGCACTTATATTCTAAACATTTTCATATTTTATATTATAGATTTATTTTGGTGAAATAAATTTATAATTTAATATAATATGCGCATGGAGATTTTAAAATTAATTAATTGCATACCTGTTTACCTATTTAGGCACATCTTATTTTCCCGCCCGAATTCTACTATATAAATGGGGTCGGCATAACATGTTCTCTCAAATCGAAATAGGTTATATTGCAATTCAATGCCCCTTCCTTTAGTTTATAGCAACACCGCGTCAAATGCATTGCTCTAAACCAGATCTAATTTCGGTCTGGGGTACGTATTAGTACCTAAAAGAGGGCGCTGGACCAAAGCAAAAAGCTCCCATGTACACTGGCTCTAACAGATGTATGTGTGTGTGGAGATCTGAAGCGAGTTAAGATATTGCACAACCACAAATTATACACCAACATATTTAATAGTTACTGTTGAGATATACTGTTGGGGAGAAGCACTAGTCGGATTAGGGGTCTCTATCTGGGTGTGGCAGGTGTGCCACGTGCCAAGAGAAAAGACGATATTAATGTTTTCCACGTTTATTGTATGAACTGATCAATACAAAGGTGCGTGCGGCGACGACTGAGTGGGCCAGGCTCGGACTTGCGATCGACGCTACTCAAAAGTGCAAACCTTTGCAAACCTACAGTCGTCGATCGCCACAGATTACACAGTAGTCCTAGCCCCCACAGTTACCAAAAAAAAATGCCGATATTGGCTGCTGTTACTGAACACATTCAACAAAACACATAACAACAAAAACAAATATTAAGAAATGATTCAACAACCAAAAATTATTTCATTCATAAACGCTTCCGCTCCAAGCGGATCCGAACAGCGTAAATTTGTTTCTCTCTAGTACTACGTAACTAATATGTCCATAATTTTATACAGGGTTTCTGAAAATTTTAACATTCAATAACTTTGTCATTTTATCGAAACTAAAAATTCTGATTGCACATTCATAATGTTCTACCCCTACTACATTACCCTACTTATTTTTTTTTTTGGTAATTACAAAATAGAGGTGTTAAGTGTAGTGTTATAAATATAAGAAATACCTGAGCAAACAATTACTAGAACAAACTGAAAGAAACGACAATGTAAACACTACTTATAAAAGTCATGACGCTTTCATATACGGTTTCAGAAATCCACATCCCGTTGCTGCCCGCTTCGCCCTACAAAGTGGACTCTCCCGACCCGGAATCGCTATGGCCTGAAGGGCTCTTCCTACCCCCATTCAACCCTCAACGATTCAATCATCGTCGCTCTGACAACGGTTAGTTCTTTCTGCCTTCTGCGCCGTAGGTTCGATCCCCGCCGAGAACAAATATTTGTGTTGTGAACGCAGGTGTTTGTTCTCTGTCTGGGTGTTACAAGCTCTGCTTCATTTGGGGCTAGATAGTGTTGTGTGGATTGGATTGTCCACAATATTTATTTATTTATTTTTTGTTATTATTTTTTATTAACAGATTTGGATCCCAATGATCCCTATCTCCTGGAGGGATCAGAAGCAATTGCAGCGGTGACACGAGCTAAAATCCACGGAGAACTTTACTTCCACGACATACCCCACATAGAATCACTCATCGCGAACCAACAAATAAGAATCAAGAATCACCTAAAACCAAACGTGATAGGCAGTATTCGTCAGACGTGGCCATACAACCGACTATAAAATAAAATTATATTTTTGAAAACTGTAAAATTATATTTCTCAAACAAGTATATTCGTATAAAAGTCATTAACTGTACAATAATAAAATAGTAACAAATGTACAATTTTTCATTTGAGCAGCCTAGTTTTCATGGTAAATTCTACTTACAACTAATATTAAAAGAATATTCATTTATTTATTACTATTCACCAACACAAAATACATAGTTTATTTTGATTGTTATTATTTATAATTTTTATAACTACCTTCCGAACGGACGGAATTATTACCCAGAGTACAGAATACAGTAGAAACTAGAAATCGATCATGCACCGTTTGTATGGGAGCCGCTGTCGCTAGTTTTACATTTTCATTATTTTATTTAATGTATCACGAAATGTGAAAACATGCAGGGCAGGACACCTGGCTAGACGTGGTGATGGCCGGTGGAGTAAAGCCTTGACCGAATGGTGGCCGAAGTCAGGCCGAAGAAATTTGGGGCGTCCGAAAGCGCGATGGGTCGACGACATCGTAAGGGTCGCGGGAAACACCTGGACAAGAGACGCACAGGACAGAGGAGGCTGGCAGAAAATGAAGGAGGCCTATACCCAGCAGTGGGTGATACCGGGCTGAAATGATGATGATGATCACGAAATGTGAAAATCCTAAGAAAAAGCAAGACGGAAAGTAGTGCAAAGAAAGTATTATTTTTACTGTCACATGGACGATTGTATCAACCGAATAAGTATTTTGTGTACTGGAAAATAAGGTTCTATCACAATATTCTTATATTCCAGCACATCTTGCCTAAGAAAATAAAAAAAATTTGCTAATTAAAAAATAAATGTGTTGGTGAATAATAATAGCCCTGAACACATATATAGGCACATTTAATCAATTAGGAATACAGGTTTATAACTATCTTATCGTAAACTTATCAAGAAACGGACGGTAAATATTGATAAAGATCAGTAAGTATCACATACATTTGAGTTAATTACATTTCGATATAAATACAGTTATTATTTTATCTAAATTGATTCTTCTATTTAATTCCCGATGGACCAACGCTATTGTAAAGATCGCGGGAAGTCTGAATGATAAAGGGCTCAGAATCACTACTCGTGGAAATATAGTGAGGCCTGTATACAGCAGTGGAATACTTCTGATGATTAGATATTCTAAGTTCATTTTACTCTAGTTTTGGCAGTGGTAAGTACTTACTTACTAAAAACTTTCGTCAAAAACAAACGTATGTTTTTGACAAAGTTTTTTAGTTACACATCTGAGATTTACAGAATAAGGCTACCTTTCAGAGTCCTCATACATGTCAAAATATGAGCTATTATCACAATACAGGAAATATTTCAGATCAGATTCCTTGCTCAATAGTATAGGTATTACAGGAGTACTGAAATGGGGAAGTTTTTTTTTTTAGCTAGCTGTTGAAACAAGTATATGGCCCGCCTGATGGTAAGTGGTTACCATCGCCTATAAAACCCTTACCCGATGGGTCGACGACATTGTTAAATCGCGGGAAGTCGGTGGATGGACAGGGCTTAGTTCTTCCTGAAGGAAATGTATAGCGGAGGCCTATGTCCAGCAGTGGACTTCTTTAAGCTGATAATGAGGAAGTACCGACATTTAAAAGACTGTCAATATGACCCCTATATTTGTGTAATATCACAATGAACCCTAAAATAATTTGTATAAAAATGCTAAGACAGGTGCGAGTAATGAGTAGGAAAATGAGGTTCTAAAGGCGGAATTGCACAAGTCTCCGTTGCAGAAACACATGTAGACCTTACGGTGGTTCCACATGGTATACGCGCAGCGTTCCTCATAATCGCTTGGGGCTCTCTGAAGACACATTCTCTCTGTGGCTGCACCATAATCTGAAAGTACAGAGGATTCTATAGTACACTACTGCCAGCAAAAGAGGCAAATGACAAATTCGTCATCCACACTTGGTGTGTGGACTGGTTTCCGCAAGTAGACCTCTAGGGGGCCCTTTTTGCGTGACGCTTAACACGTGTTGCTCGAACTATTTTAGGTTCTACGGCACGCCGGTTTCCTCATGATGTTTTCTTTCGCCGTTTTGATAGTACTGGCATAGTGCACATACATTTTTCGATCGAAAAACTTATTGGTACAGGACAGGATTTGAATCCACGCCCTTAGGATCGAAAGGCGGGGCCGCTACTTGATGGATGAATGTGTAATGTGTGCTTTAGATATTTTTTTGAATTAGATATTTATTTATTTATTATTATTTATAGACGAGCAGCTTTCGCTGATGTGTCTACGTCAAACAGTGTTGAGTTATAGTCATTTGATTTAATTGATATTGTCATTGTTATTCTTGGTCAATATTTAAGCATTAATTTATTATTTCGAAGCCAGTTGTCAAGTTTGTTTTAAAGCCATTGACCGAGTGAGCGCAAACAACGTTCTTAGGCAGCTTGTTCCAGTTCTGGACCACCCGGTTACCAAAGAAGTTGTGTGCCACATGTGTGTTGGTAGGGGCACGGACTAATTTAAGATGATTTAAGATATAGAAAGAAGAAATAATATTTACCATCGTTTTTAAAAGCTGCACTGTTGCCTTCCAATAGCTTCCCGCACCAGCCAGACGGGCATGCCACCACATGGATACCAACCTCTCCGTCTGGATCTGTCACATTGAAAGGGAAGGGATCCCCACAGCTACCTAGCTCACCCCTCGATCTACACCGCATGCATCTTTTGTGAAGACCTGAAAATAGAAAATAATTAATATATCCAACTCTTCTCTATACAACCTCTGTGGTGCGGTGGGCAAATGTCCACCTGCGACGCAAGAGGTTGCGGGTTCGATTCCCGCCTTGGAAAAAATATTTGTACGATCTGCAGGTATTTGTTCAGGGTGTTCTGGTTGTTTTCTATATAAAATAAAAAATATCTATGCATGTAATGTATTGTATTATGTATATCAGTTATCTAGCACCCATAACACAAGCTCTGCTTAGCTTGGGGCTAGACAATGTTGTGTGAATTGTCCAGCATTATTTATTTATTTATTTTATTTATTATTCTCCTAGGTACAAGGATCTGTTTTCTTTAAGTGTAGTAAACACTATAAAAAAGAATATAATTGTCAGGAAGAGATCAACAACTTTAAACACTTATATTTATATTTTTTAATTTTTTATTATAAAAACTTGTTTTTCTATTGTTAGTTTAAGGTGTATATCCAATAAATAATATAAAAAAAGCAGTAGTAGAGAAAAAGTTATCAGGTGCATAGCCTAAGCCAGACTTTTGTATTTCATTTTTGGTTTAGAGATGGAGATGGGATAATTGCCAACATCAATCAATTGATCTGGTTCCCATAGTACAAGCTTTGCTTAGTTTTGGGCTAGATATTGCAGACTAGCCTGCAATATCTAGCCCAAAACTAAGCAAAGCTTGTACTATGTAGTGTGTGGTCCTCACAAACTACTATGTAAAAAAATTGGATTGTAAGTTTCTTTATACCATACCCCCTCTAAAAAGCTTATTTTATTCACGGCAAACAGTGAATAAAAAGCCCTTTTAATCACTGTTTTGGTGTTTGAATTTGGAACACACTAATAAGGTCAACGTCCATCTCAATACCTTAAAACCTTCTTGCGCCATAAATACTTTGGATATGAATTTTTGACAAGGAGTTTAGCGTTGGATTATATACTGTTTTGGTAGAAAACTTACATTTATTTATCCTTCTTTTTTTACAAATCAAAACAAAATCAAAAATTATTTGTTTTATGTCATTTAAGAATAGTATAAACAAAGTTCATAGTTTTTAATCCCTTTTCGCTTAAATCTTTCTTTTTCTCGAAGTCTTGGTATAAAATATAGTATGCAACTCTTGAATAAAACGGATTTATATCGAGGGCCATGAATCACTAGCGTCGTTTAGGATTCTAACACTTGAATCACTTGCTACGCTCGTGATTCAATCATTATGAATCACTCCCTACGGTCGTGATTCATTCGTTAGAATCCTTCACTTGCTTGTGATTCATCTACGGCCCTCGATTTAAATCAGTCTTTTATTCACTAGTTACATAATATACTATTGAGCTATCAAGAGGTTCAAACATTAAAAAATAGCTCTACATTTAAAATTCAAACATACAACTTATAAGTAACAAATAGATAAATGAATATTAGTAGGTATGGTAGTGTGAATAGAAGAAAATAGTGAAAGTGAATAGATTGAAATGACTCACAATATCACATAACTACAGGTTTTGCAAGTTATTGTCTATAAACATAATTAACAACGCCACTTTATTATTATTTCCGGGGGGCTCCTAGAGGCTGTAGTGCTGTAGAATTAATCAAAATACTGAGAACCTGATTCACTCTCACTTTACCTTGAAATAAATAGTAATTGTTCTATGTAAAACTCACAGTTTACTTCCTGCAGCGCGAGAAGAAATAAAGTAGAAAGCACGAGCACTATGTTCCAGTTCATTTTATTTGATTGATTGCAATGAAATGCTGTTCAATAACTTTTACACAAACTTTTAAAACTTTTCTCTTTTTACATTGTTTCGTGGTTGGTTGGTTGAATTTCTGACGTCACACACATGCCTATGTCAAATGCTCACGTCACAACAAAGGTTTTTTTTAATCTGTCAGAGACAGGCTACAGTTTGGTTTGGAGATAGTCTAATTAAAACTGCTTGCTAGTGTCAAGCTAAAATTTTTAAGAACATACTACGTCGTCCAATATTCATATTATAATATTCGGAAACATGTACACAAGAATACGCATCAGACACTGCTAGCTCTTATGTCCTTGCAGTAAGCGTCATTTTTCTTTGTTTTTAGGTAACTTGAGCTGTATCCTACTGTACGTAGTATCTCTTTATTAGTCTGTGGAAACATGCTTCGCATTCGCAACGGATTTCCATTGGTATTTCCAATTTGGAAATGCTGTAAGTGCATTGTTGTAGAAAAACAGATAAGCAAAGCATGTTTTTGTAGGTCTTTTTTTTGCTAATGGAAAGGCATACAGTATACCTTTCCATTAGTATGCCGCATACTACACTAACAAAGATAAGCCAAAGTAGTTTTTTAGCAGGCAGCACTGTGCTGTGTGTATCCAAACATAAAACATTGACAATTGACATCTTCGTGATCTTGGCGCTTTTCATCTTCAAAATTTTGAACTAAATATTTATTTACAACATCAACATGGCGGATAAATCAGAAAGTAAGTTTTGCGTTATTTAAAATTTTTGCTATTTACAACTTGTACTTTACAAAGACGAACACAGTAAAAAATTAAAACTCGAAATTATAGAAAGTCGTCGTGTATTACCCACGTCCGATGTGGTGGGTAAAAAAATATCGTAACATTCGAATCTAATGTTCGCTGAATTCAAAATTTGAAAAATTCAAATTTGAATGGGAATCTACGCAAAGTATTTGATCGAGTTAATTGATTTTGCTGCGTTAACTAATAGTCTTGATGACGCTAGTTTTCTAGTGGTGATATTTTCAATAAATAAAGGGTTTTCTTGTGTCGTCACCATGTAAATGAAATGTTCGTATTTCAGGAGAACAAGAAGCGGAAAAGAAGTCTTCAAGGTCTCAGTTCAAAGTGAAAGATGAGCCCATGGATATCGATTTCCCTGAAGAAGAGGATGAGCCACCGGCTTTCGGGCCCGCCGCGCTCGGCCTTCACAGAGTGGGCACTAAGTTGCCGCCAAAACCAGCGCCTAGTGAACCAGTTCAAAGACTCAACGCTAGAGGCATGCCTGCTCGCATACGGAAGAAAAATAGATTCATTTTCGTAGATGACTTCATAAACAATGATTCTCCACCAAAGCAGTCACCTAACAAAAGAACTCCCAAGATATTAGCTAAAACTCCAAACAGAACACCCTATGCTAAGAAGCAAAAATCACCTTCAAAAGTTCAGAGAGAACAGGACAGGTACGATGAAAAGAGTGACAGTTTATCAAATCCTGGCAACAAGTCCGGACACAGAATAGGAATGAGGCTTAGAAACTTATTGAAATTACCAAAGGCACACAAATGGGTCTGCTTTGAATACTTTTACAGCAATATTGATAAGGCACTATTTGATGGAGAAAATGACTTTATGATTTGTCTCAAGGAAACATTTCCACAGTTAAAAAATCACAAATTGACACAAATACAATGGTCTAAAATCAGGAGGATGATGGGAAAGCCTCGGAGATGTTCACAAGCATTCTTTGAGGAGGAGCGAAAAGAACTTGACAGGAAACGTAGGCTTATGAGATACGTACAACAAAGAAACACAGCAGATATATCGCTGAAAGATTTACCAAGCGAGATTCCGATGCAACTAACAGTCGGAACAAAAGTGACTGCAAGACTACGCAAACCTCAAGATGGCTTGTTCACTGGTTGCATTGATGCTGTGGATACATCTAACAATACCTATAGAATAACATTTGAGAGACCAAAGCTTGGTACCCATTCCGTTCCGGACTACGAAGTGTTGTCGAATGATCCACCAGACACGATCTGCTTATTAAGTATTGAGCAAAACTTCAGACCTAGATACATTGTACAAGAGCTATTCAACATGTACCAACCACCAAATGACAACTCACACGGTGATCCTATGATCGGTTGCACAGATATTACTAAAAACTCAGACTCAAATGTAGGTAGTTACCCATTTGCCTTTTTGAAGTTGATAGTTAAGCTTAGACGGGTGCTTAATGCCAAAAGAGTTGAAATTAACAGACTTAAGGAATACAACTGTGAAGCGGAGAAGAGAAAATCTTATGGGCAGAAAATGCCAGAAGATTTTGAGCGGAAATATGCTGCCGTTGTGATTGATTTGGAGAGAATGAACATGGATCTTCAAGGGTACATTAATGAAGTGCAGCAGTATTGCCAAGAGATAGCTCCCGGGCCAAGTTTGGCTGCGATGCTGGCTCCAACACATCTTAGAGAGAAATGCCATGAAGAGGCATCCATGCTAGTAGAAAGGAGCAACAACGGCTCAGTAAAAGATGCAAAGCTGATTGAACTTATAACAGATCTTACTGCCCTAATGTTGCAAGTAAAAAGCCTTTCAGACTCGGATCAAAATGCCTATGAGCTGAGTGTACTCCAAGGTACAATGGATAAAATAAAAAATAAATTGGAGCCGAACCATCAGAAGTTATTCCAAAACAATATTGAGACGCACATGCATAGAATTCAAATGGGATTGGGACAAATGACTTCTAGTTACATAACAGGAATATGATGCCTGAAATAATTATCAGCACTTTGAAAATGACATGGATAAGAAAGGAGTGAATACAGAAATGACGGCGGACAGAAAACAACATGTGCTGACCCCACATAAAGTGGGATGAGGGCAGGAAAAAGTCAGATGATTCTAGATGCAGGACTGTACCAGCAGTTAAAAATCAATTTATTTTGTGTAAATATTAGTATAGGATCAAGCTACATTGTTTTGTACGGGATGTCCTTAGCATAATGTGTGTATCTATTCAGAATACTCTACTATTTTATAAAAAAACTTATGCCAGGTATATGATTTTTTTGCTAAAGAGATGGAGGGGAATAAGCTGGATCTAATCCATCTTTACCTATTAAAGTCTGGCATATTATTCATTTTAACAATGAATGTAAGAAGCATAGAAGTCAAAATGAATAATAAACTACCAAGTGGTAGGCTCATTGTTTTCATTGCCATGAGATAAACTCAAGGATTTTTAATATCTTTGGATAAACTACATTGAATTGTCTATTATTTTAGCACTATAAAAGATTTACATATATTAACTGTAACTATGTATAATAAAATACGAATTCTAAGCCTGTTTGTATTTTTTTTATCATCATCATCAGCCTGAAGAAGTCCACTGCTGGACATAGGCCTTCCCTACACATTTCCAGGAAGAACGATTCTGAGCCCTTTCTGTCCACCGACTTCCTGCGATCTTAAAAATGTCGTCGGTCCATCTGGTGGGTGGGCGTCCTACGCCAATGCGTACGTATTTTTGTCGAAGCAGACTAGTATAAACAATTAGTCCTTGCTTAGTTTATCCATACACAACTGAGAGGTACTGGATCGATTCTCGCAGCGGGACACTGCATACAAGTTCTCTTTCTATTTTACCTAAGAGTTGCAAGGTCAAAAACAAGGAGAAATAAATAAAACTAGGAACATAGATGATTAATTATTTAATTAGGTGTAGTATACATAGACTTATGCGTAACGAACCCCTACTTTAATGTAGATTGATATCGACTATTTATACAAATCAATATTGAGGCCTGAGTCTAATCACGTAACGCATAGCATCCTTATTATCAAAACAATAAGGTCGAATATCGTTATCGTATAAGTTAGCGCCATCTTATAAAAAGCAGCCAAGTGCGAGTCGGACTCACACACTCGCCCATGAAGGGTTCCGTAGCATCAAGTAACATAATATATAGGTTCTTGTAGTTCGTCGAAAGGTAAATTGCGGTTTACGATTTAAGACGTATAAAAAAAAACTACCGACAAGATCTCGTTCAAACCAAATATCGTTGAAAGTTTGCATAGTAATGTACAACATAATATATTTTTTTTAGTTTTATCTTTCTCTTATTTTAGAAGTTAGAGGGGGGGGGGGACCAACTTTTTTCCACTTTGGAAGTGTCTCTCGCGAAAAACGATACTATAAACCTCAACATCATTTTTGAAGACCTATTCATAGATACTCCACACCACACGTATGGGTTCGATTAAAAAAAAAAAATTGAGTTTCAGTTTCAATTATGGAGACCCCCAAAATGCAAGGCCGTCTTAAACTTGGCTGGGGCCCTTGGGCACACAAGAATTTGGGGCCCTTTTGGAAAGTAATAAAAGCTAATTATAATAACATTTTTTTACTAAACATAACCATTTATTATAGGTAATCAAATACAGTAGGCTATAATGGCGTAGTATTGTGAAAAAAATGTAGGGTGCCCGACAAAAATGTTTTGAGAATGAATGTGCAGAAATTGTCGGTCCTTCGGGGCCCCCTGAGAATGGGGGCCCTGGGCACGGGCCCCGTGTGCCCTTATGGTAAAGACGGAATAGCCAAAATGTATAGTTTTTTTCTATTTTTGTGTAAAAATCTTAATGCGGTTCACAGAATACATCTACTCGCCAAGTTTCATGAAAAATGGCTGTGACATACGGACGGACAGACAGACATGAAGAATTTAGAAGGGTTCCGTTTTTGCCATTTGGCTACGGAACCCTAAAAATGTGTGAAAGAAAACCCTGTGAATGATGAACATAGCTAATGTAGTATTTTAAAATAACATTAACAAATGTTTTTTTATTTTTATGCCACACACAGTCAGTTTGTCTCATGCAGCGAATTTATTTTAGTTCAACTCAATTCAATTCGTGATTTTATCGCCTGTGTGATGACTGATCAAATTATTGAAGATACTTACTGGTCAAAAAAATAGCAGCAAATTAGGTATATAGAAAATCACAAAGATTTTTATAATGTCCCAAAAGTTAAGAGCCGAGCGGGGTTTGAACCCGCGACCTTCCCCTTGGTACGGGGCTACAATCCTTAAGAATCTTCGTCAAGTGTGATTAGGATCCGATAGCGCAGTCAGCGCTGCCCCGTACCAAGGGGAAGGTCGTGGGTTCAAATCTCGAGCTCAAGTCTTTGTAATTTCCGTAAGTGTACTACACTGTGTAGTACACTCAGTGGACTACAACAAGGAAATCACAAAAAAAACACTATAAAAATAAATAAAAATATCTAGAAAGTCTCGAGCTAGAGTATTTACAATGAACTTTAACCATTTACGATTTATATTTGTTTAGTGTTTCTAGCAGCGCATCTGCTTCCTCGCCCGTTTTAACCCTAATTAGAACCGGGGTCGGCGGCGGCTTCGCGTCCGGCGTCGGAATGCATACCAGCATCACATTATTCTTACCCATCCGTTGGATCGGCACTGATTCTCCCAATATCAAGTTCAACAAAACCGTTCCCAGATTAGTATTAGCACGGACAAGCAGTTGATACTTCCCACTTTCCGCTACTTTCTTCACATACAGAGTGCCGATCCCTATATCGACATAACTCTCAGCTTTTTTGACAAATATCTTGCATTTCTTGTCGTACACACTGTTCTCTTCAACCACAGGTGTGAATTCCACTTTGGGTGGCTGGTCTTCTTCGTCTTCGTTGTTTATTGTTTCCGTGGTTCGCTGTTGTTGTATTTGAGAGCTGAAACTGAATGGCTTGCCAGAGCCGATTCCGAAGGAGAAAGGCGCAGCACCACTCGCGTTTGTTGGTGCAGCAGGTGATGACATTCCAAATGGCGAAACACCTTGGATTGGTGATGACCCAGTGGCTGCTCCAGGAGCTGTAAACAGTGACGTGTTGCCTGGCGATGTGGCAGTTGCAGTCATACCAAATGAAAAACCTTTATTCGGTGGTGAACCAGCATTGCCAGTATTATTCAATGCAAAAGCTGAGCCTGTATTTGAGGCAGGTGTGCTGCCAAATGAAAAGCCTTTGCTTAGCGGAGACACGGCAGCTTCCGGCGCTGGTGATTGGTTTATCCCAGGTGTAATCCCAAGTGAAAAGCCTTTGCTAGGAGGGGTCATAGAGGTTTCGGATGCAGGTGATGGCTTTATGCCGAAGGTATGTCCCTGGGTTGTTGATGCACCAGTACCTTCGTTGGTTGAAGGAGAGGTTGTATTTGAGGTAAGTGGAGTAGATGTAATTCCAAGAGAAAATCTTTTGTTGGGGGGGGATGACATTTGATTGGGGGATTGAGATGTGTTCGCTGCAGATTTTTGCCCAAATAGTCCAGTATTTCCTGTGGTATTGGTGTTCCCAGATGTAGCATTTATACCAAATGATTGTGGAGAAGGCTTAGCATCTTGTCCAGACTTGTTTGAAAACAGAGATGTCTCACTATTTTTGGTAGCAAAAGCGGGCTTCACCTCTGAGTTCATTTTATTCATTTGTTCTCTAGCCTCCGATTTGGCTACTATAAACTCTTCTTGCATTTCTTTCAAATAGTTCTCGTAATCCTTGAATATTGGGGTGAGAAAACAAAATGGGGTCTCTTCAACATGTTTCACTATCCATTTTGATACAGACTGGTTTAAGCCCTTCAGCCTGGAATAGTATTTGTTTTTAGCTTTTTGTATTTCCGTGTCATAGAAAGCTGTAGATTCTGGTTGGCTTATCTCTGTGGCTATAGGTGCAGAGTTCTGACCTTGGGTACTGGCTATAGGTGCAGAGTTTTGACCTTGGGGGCTGGCTATAGGTGCAGAGTTTTGACCTTGGGTGCTGGCTATAGGGGCAGAGTTTTGACCTTGGGTGCTAGTACTTGACACTGGTTGCTTGAATTCTGTGCTTGTGCCAAGTGGTTTCTGATTAGTGCTGGTAGAGGACACACCAAAAATGGTGGATGTAGCCTGAGTTGAGCTCGGTTTAGTGTTGCTGTCTACTGAACTGGATACCGGATGCATTTTCATAGGTGAATCACCTACTGTGGAGTCCGCTGTAGAGCTGGAGAATATCATTGGCGATACTTCTGTTTTACCCACTGTTGATGCAAACGATAAAGTATTCTGGGCATTGGAAGCAAAGGTAGACGATGATGGAAACGCACTAAACAATCCACCACTAGGAGTTATCGGTTTGCTACTAGAGAACAAGCTTGAAGTAACCGCTGTGTCACTTTTAGTCACTCCGTTAGTGTTACTTCCATTTGTCAAGTTGGCTAAACAGTCAAATGACGTCACTGCTGGTTTGTTGAATCCTGCAAATCCACTGAACACTCCTTTCTTGGACTGAAAACAGAAAAGAATAATTAAAGATTCTGTATAAATGTTGGGTGTCTTCAATTTTATCAATATTAGTTTAACTGGGCTATGTAATAAGATAGACTACTTCCACATAATTATCACGCCTGTGAAGCCGACAATGGTAGCTAGTTTGGTAGTGGTATAGCCAGCACTAAATTGGATTGCTAAATAAACAAAACTTAGAAGTACTATACAGGGTGTTACAAAACTACTCGTTAAGCCAAAAGGAGGTTAAATGGGGCCTTATATCAAGTTCATTCACAATATTATTATTTTGTTATTATTATTATATTTTTTATTCGTATTTATGAATGAATTATAGAAAAACTAATAAAGTAGACAATTATTTATTTAGGTAAAATAGGTTCCCTGACATGACAGCTTACTAGGGGTTTGGCTTTGATAATACTATTTAACAATGTTTTTTTATCCAAACATGAAACTAAGACCCATATTCCAAAACAGGGCTTGAGTCTGAGTCGAGCCTCAAGCATAGATTTTATGACAGTTCTCCATTGAAAAGTGTCAAACATGTTTACATAAGTAATAACAATGATAAAAAGAGAAGGGCAGAAATTAAAAATAAAGCAGCCAAGTGCGAGTCGGACTCGCCCATGAAGGGTTCCGTAGCATCAAGCAACATAATATACAGAAAATAAACAGGAAACAGGTTCTTGTAGTTCGTCGAAAGGTAAATTGCGGTTACGATTTATGACGTATAAAAAAAAAACTACTTGCTAGATCTCGTTCAAACCAAATATCGTTGAAAGTTTGCATAGTAATGTACAACATATATTTTTTTTAGTTTTATCATTCCCTTATTTTAGAAGTTAGAGGGGGGGGGGACCAACTTTTTTCAACTTTGGAAGTGTCTCTCGCGCAAACTATTCAGTTTAGAAAAAAACGATATTAGAAACCTCAACATCATTTTTGAAGACCTATTCATAAATACCCCACACGTATGGGTTCGATGAAAAATTTTTTTTTGAGTTGCAGTTTGAAGTATGGGGACCCCCAAAATTTATAGTTTTTTTTCTATTTTTGTGTAAAAATCTTAATGCGGTTTACATAATACATCTACTCGCCAAGTTTCATCAGTGTAGCTCTTATGGTTTCGGAGAAAAATGGCTGTGACACGGTCGGACAGACAGACAGACAGACAGACAGACAGACAGACAGACAGACATGACGAATCTATAAGGGTTCCGTTTTTGCCATTTGGCTACGGAACCCTAAAAACTAACAGAACATGGATTTACATTTAAAAAGAATACATTGGACATTTATAAATTTACAAATACAACAAAAACATGCTTTAGCCTTGACAATATGCCGTATGCCATAAAGCATATGGGTCTTTAGCCCAGCATATTGTCCACTTTTCAGCAGACGCTGTTATTCTGCTAAGACCCATAGCTTAGGAACATAATTTTTATCAAGATTTGTCACCGATGTTTGGAAATATTGGAAATAGGCTCATTTTACGGCTTCAGTTATAATGTTTTTTGATAGGATAATTTGACCACAAACACAGCAAAACTTATTTGAAATTAATTTACACTATCTTGCGGCTATTTTAAAACGAATCAAAATGGTTTATTAAAAGATCAAACAATAAAAGCAAATATTAACCCAAAGATTTTTATAATGTCCCAAAAGTTAAATATTAACCCATCAAAATAACCTAATGGTGGTGGTGGTGGTGGGGATAAAAATATGACACATATTTTTGTGTAAGAGGGTACGTAGAAACCACATTCATTAATTGTCTTTGGGTAAAAGAAAAAATATTTATGTAAAGTAGAATTATTATATTTTTACGGGGTATTTTGTAACACGTTGTATAGTTCTCAGTTGATAAACAACTTATAGTTACCCCATCGGCAGAGGGTTGGATCCGTCGTTTAGCTGTTCGGAAAGCCCGCTTTTCAAGCGCTTCCTGGGAAGCAATACCGAAAGTGCCGATCTGCTCCTTCTCGGAGGAGTCATCATGGTCCCAGTTTTCACGGTTTATGTCAGTTGTTCCAGGGCGCTTCCTCGACATATTGCACTACTTTTCAAAGCAATACCGGCTACACTGGGAAAAATTCACGTTTACCGTGCGTGGCGGTAACAAGTTTAGCTGATCATTTTTTATCGTTCTTGATCACTCCTCTTAAACGTCTGTATATATTTGGGAAATATTAATAAACTGAAATGAAAATGTCTAGATAGAGTAATGTCGGAGAATTATTGGCATTACAGCAAAAATGTAGGCAGGGAGGGAAGTGGTTGGCATAACTATACTCTGGTTAATTAAATGGCCGATCTTATTTTCACGAAAAAAGAAGAAGCAGATTTCTATGGTGTATGTGTGCGTATACGTATGTATATCTACATTTGTGTGCGTAAATCTTATATTTAAACTGTCAAAACTGACATCTCAAACTGTCAAATATCAAGAGGTCAATGTCATGCTTGCTTCTGCTTGCTACTGTTCTATATTTCTTGCTAGGCTATTTCGAGATACGAGCTAATATTTACGAAATAAAATCCACCGGAATATTAATTAAGACAGAAATGCGATGGCTGCAACAGCATCGGTAATTAATCATCTGTCTTATTATTATCATCTGAATAGTATTTACCATTTCCTACAGCACAGACGACTCCAATACCTCCTCCAGCAGCGTTGGGAACCAACCGCTCATAGTCAACTCCTACGCATAGTTACAACTGGGCAGTCATCAATAATGAGAAGAACATTTAATTCTTCAGGGCCTCCACACACCTCCATACACCTCTGCCGCATGCCAGACACCTCGTGGGCTTTCATCTTCAGTGGGCTGAAGATGTGTGTCAAACTTAGCGCTAGAAGGTGGTAGACCCGACTTTAGTGGGTGTGTGATGTGTGTTTATAACCCTGCCAAAAGTGTGATAGGTCAGATTGTGAATGAAGAAACTTGCTTTAAGTGTGTGATGGAGTAACTACCTACTAAAGATATCTACAATGTTGTATAAATGTTTTTATAGCGTTAAAGATTTCATTTAAATTATTTTATATTTTCTTTAAGAATTATTATTCTGAATTGATTATTGTTATTATTCTCACACTGATTTATTTTAATTTAACTTATATTTTCTACTTTTTGTTTGAATTTTGTATATTGGTCGCCGATGAAGTATGTGAGCCACTTTTTTACATACCCTATGATCTTATAATTGTACCATACTTCTTGCAAATAAATATATTTCATTTCATTTTATTTGTACCAACTGTCGAACTACTCAGTAGTTACTAAACTACAGATGCAGAGTTATTGGTGAAAGAGACTCATTTCCTGTAGGTTTCATTTGCTCGAACTAGATATAATGTAACTATGCTACTCGGGGATAATTCAGCATTAAAGAGGTGAAAGAAATTTATCAGTCCAGTAGTTTTTGAGTTTATTCGTTACAAAATACAAATCTGTATAATAATGATGATGACAATGTTACCTACCTAAGTACCTATAAGTACATACCTACCTATTTGCTGAGAAGTCCCATTATCACACAGAACGCCTACCTATACATAATATGATTAAGTATTATGATTACACGCTCCTCTGAATCCACCATCAGGTAAGCTCGTTGGCAGAGAGCACTGGTGGTCTAGTGGTAGCGGACCCGCCTTCCGATCCTTAGTCGTGGGTTCAAATCCAGTCGTGTACCAATGAGTTTTTCTGTAGAAAAATGTATGTGCACTATGCCAGTAAAACATCGTGAGGAAACCGGCGTGTTGTAGAACCTGCAAAAGTTCGAGCAACTCGTTCGTGTCAAGCGCCACGCAATAAGGGCCCACTAGAGGCCTTGCGGAAACCAGCCCGCACATCAAGTGTGGATGATGAATTTGCCGGAGCTCGTTGGCATCAGTGCCTTGTCTACCTTATTAATAATGTAGGTACCTAAATAAGGTAGGCCTAATGATGATGATGAAAAGGTACCTCTATGTAGGTAGACAAGTCTATCTACCTATTTTCTGAGAAGTCCCATTTTACACACAGAACTCCTACCTACCTAAGAGCTGGTAATCATTTTAAACATAGGTATTCAGCTTCTGAATCCACTATCAGGTAAGCTCGTTGGCATCAGTGCCCACCTTACTCATAATACCTAACTAAATGCAGTAGATCTACAAAATCATGTAGGTAAATAAAACAAACATTCCACAGAATGGATGTTAGCAATGACCTACTACGCGGGCAAAGCCTGCCGCGGGCGGCCGCTAGTTCATAAAATCTACAGTCACGAAAAACGCCTTGGGATGCTTGCTACTAACTATTATCTATTCTGTGAACCGTCACAGAATAGATAATAGTTAGTAGCAAGCACCCCGTGTCATAGTAACTACTAGCGTATCTGTAATTCGGAAATATCTTAGATTCACGAAATCTAACATCATCATCACCCTATCCCGAACCTTATCCCATACTAACTATCCTTTATTCCATGTCGTGAGAAACACCGCTTTTTTTTTTACATTCTAGTTGCATTCGGTAACAGCCAAGGCAGGAGAAGATTTGACTTCCTTAAAAAAAATGTTTGCTAAATGTTTGCTAGTGTGTATCATCAACTTATTATTAAAAAATGATGAAAGCTTTAATTAAAAATCGATGATAGATGAATGCAGTAAGATTTAACTTAAATATGCTTACAGAGAAAGAATAAAGAAAGAAGATGAAAAAAGATAGTGGAATATTACAGAAAACTTTAACCCAGAAAGCTCAAATTAAAATTAAAAAAAAGTTTTGATAAACATGCCGTGGTGAATATTGCGTAAATATAAGAGCGCCGTAATTAAATAGCTATACTCTTTGGTGGTTGGCTGGTTGGTTTCACTTTCTTTTTTTTTCTTTTTTTTACGCTTCTTTCGAATCAGGCTATAGTACCAAGATCATACCACCTAGTCTTACTTACGTTTTGTTTTTTCCCTCTAAGGGTGCTTGTACACGCTAAGAAAATTTGCCGTTCCTGCGGCAGACAAGACAAATTCTTCGTGTTACAAGAATTTTGTCTGTTCCACAACGAAAACTTTTCGTGTCTTCCGCAGACAAGACCAATCGAAATGTGTACACGACACGATTTTTTTCGTGCAGTCGTCAGTCGGGCTTAGGGCGCGCAAGTAATAACAAGAACAACAAAAACTACCTGGCTGGGCTGGCTCAACCCTACTACACCGCCCCCCGCCGCTCCGCAACAATGTTCGCCGCGTCGGCGTCGTGTCTTGCGCAGTAGATAAGATTTTTTCGTGCACCGCTGTGAGCAGTGTACACAGTTATTTTCTAGTTACGACACGAATTCTTGGGTAGACCCGGCGTTTTTTCTTAGCGTGTACAAGCACCTTAAGTTGGGTTTTTTATTAACGTCTTTCTTAATAATTTTAAACATATTACATAGATAAATAAATAAATAGATAAAATACTTTTTCGTCAAGTCAGTCAGTCATAGACAAGTCGGCCCTAATTGGCTTTGAAAACAATATGGTCGTCGTTTGTTTTCAAAACCATCAGAAATATTTTCGATCAAATCAGAATGACTGGCCTCCAGCTCAGTTGGTAGTAGCTCTGCCTTCTGCGCCGTAGGTCGTGGGTTCGATCCCCACCGAGAACAAATATTTGTGAGGTAAACATAAATGTTTGTTCTCTGTCTGGGTGTTATATTGTATTCTAAGTATGTATTTACAAAAAAAAATGTATTTAAGTATTTATCAGCTATCTGGTTCCCATATTACAAGCTCTGCTTAGTTTGGGGCTGGGTAGTGTTGTGTGAATTGTCCACAATATTTATTTATTTATTTATTTATTTATTTATTTATTTATTTATTTGTTTATTTATTTATTTATTTATTTATTTATTTATTTATTTATTTATTTATTTATTTGTTTATTTATTTATTTATTTATTTAGAATATCACATTATTAAACTTTCATTCCAACTGACACTTTGGGTGTTATTAATAATCCTGGCGTAGCGTTGGACTAGTTAATCCATGTTTTGTCACATTTGCTCGAGTTGACAATTGCATGTCAATGCAAGAGACAAAACACGGATTAACTAGTCCAACGCTACGCCAGGATTATTAATAACACCCTTTGAGCTTAGACCTCAAGTAATGTTGGTTAAAATACCACCGAAATTATACAACTAAACTCAAAATAACACCAGCAAAACAATTAAAATCAAAAAGCTATGTGACTTCCCAAAATGCCAGAAAACGAATCCTGGTTTCGCTTTCGTTTGACCAAGTTTTAACCAATTTTGCCAGTGCCCGATGGGTCAAATTTATCATGAGACAGTTAAGGTCTGGTTAATGTACACACTGTTAAAACGATGCCACTTTTTTCCACTGAGAAATTGTTAAGACCCATGTACACTGGAGTAGATAAATATTTCGATTATTAATTTTGTTTATCTAGCGATGAATTATTGCTCTAAAGAGGATAAAGGATTTAATTTCATTGAAAAAAAAAACATTTTCTGGCACAGGGGCGGTGCCGTTGCCGCGGCACGCTTGCTCTGCTCGCTCGCCTTGTGCGTAATTTTTATGTTCTAACATAACCTAACCAATCCTAGTCGGATCCACCCTAAAAAGTATCCTATGTATCTAGTGCCAGAACAAAAAAGTAAAAATTAATGTTTGAATTGTTGTTGAGTTTAGATGTGGCCTAAGTCCTAACTGGCATCTTAATATCGTTGTGTACATTAACATGATGTACATTATCGCCTCCCGATCCCGATTGACAGTTACAGTCTCTTGAATCTATGTGTTCTGTGGATTTTAGAGTAGTTTTAGTACCTTTGTGGTACTTACGGTCCTACTGGGTCCTACGCTATACATACGGAATCTACGGATAGTTTCTTGATTGAACGGATAGTTTACTTTCAATTCAGCGAATTGTTAGAAAATCGTATTTTAATTATTTGTTTCCCTATTTAAAATTATGTACGTGTAATAAGTTTTGCAAAGATTATTTGATATGAGTATGAGTGCGGTCTTTTCCTCCTTTCTTCTTTCAAGTCATCACAAGAGTTGGCTTTCCAGTCACAGTGAATCGAGAAATATATAAAAAAAAACTTGAAAAACACTGAAAAGTAGATGAAGAATAATTAATGATAAATTTAGTTTCGAGAAGATACTCAGTGCTTATTGATACAATTATGGAAGTGTCTAGTGAAATAAAAGAAGAAATTCGCAAAACACAGACGGATTTGAAAAACGCTATTCGAGTTCATCAGGTATGTTTCAAGGAGAAAACAAATAAAAATTTAAAACACTTAGGTAGTAATTTTAATGGTAACAATATGTTTACGTAAATCTTTGTAGACTTTTAACTTTGTTTCTCTCCAGATTTGGGTAGCGCGTCTTCAGGGAGA
This sequence comes from Thera obeliscata, assembly GCA_947578465.1. Lineage (NCBI taxonomy): Eukaryota > Metazoa > Arthropoda > Insecta > Lepidoptera > Geometridae > Thera > Thera obeliscata. Next base: position 2,514,102 of record OX387919.1, read on the forward strand.
TAAAAACGTGAGTTTTATTTTTGTGTGAGTTTTATTTACGAGCGGGACAGGCGAATGTAGGCCGAAGATCGTAGTGTCTGTCGAAAATGGGGGGAGGCCTTTGCCCAACAGTGGAACACTACGGGCTAGTAGTATTATTAATTATATTTATGTAAAACACCTACCTACTGAGTCAACAGTTTCTTGAAATAAAACTTTGTCTCACTACTTTTCAGAATGGCCACTTCAAATCAAAAGTTATTGAAGCCGAAAAATATATTATTGATATTGGACAAACTCAAGTAAGTGCATTATATTGTAAGAGCTACCTAAGATTTTACACTTTTTACACAAGCGCAGCGGTCAGTACAATTTTGTACCAAGAGGAAGTTGCGGCCCCAAACTAAGCAGAGCTTGTACTATGGTAACCAGATAGCTGATATGATACATATTTTTTGTAAATATATGCTTATAATACAATATAACACCCAGACAGAGAACAAACATCATTCACCACACATTTGTTCTCAGTGGAGATTGAACCCACAACCTTTGGAGCAGAAGGCAGAATTACTACAAACTGAGCTAAGAATAAAACCTATCTTGAATATGCATAATTATTCATAAAAAAACTTATTCATATTTCATTTGCACTAATTTAAAACTTACAGAAATTGGTATTGGAGAGGCTTCGTAGAGAATTGGAGTTGTACCAACACAAATTAAAAACAAAAAACAAGCAGATAAACAGAGAAATAGACAACCGAGTCGTGGCACAGCAGATCAGAGAACACCAGATGAAGTATCGTTCCAAAAACCGAACTTTACTTAAACCATCTGTACTGACCGAGATTCATATAAAGACGGAGAATGATGATTTAAAAGAGAACATATCTGATGGAGAGAGTGAGAGAGAAAGAGACAAGCTGAATGGCAAAGAAAATCATAAGGATGGGTATTTGAGAAATTTCTCTCAGTTGCCCAATACTCTGCAAAATAATAGAAATAATTTTGTTAATGCCCTGAGTAAAGTGAAGGAGGCACTAAGGTTAGTTATTTAAAATTTGGCTAATTTATATTGGCAATTTTTTTTCCCGTTCCTTTTTTTTCGAGATAAAAAGTAGCATAACTTTTTATTGATTTTATAGTGTTTACTACACTTAAGAAAATGTCAAAGATTTTTATAATCACGGGTTCAAATCCCGCTCGGCACTTAACTTTTATATGTTTTCGTCAGCATATCAACCGAGCGTACAGAATGGCGCGACCAGCGATCTGACTCGGAGTACTCCGGCGAGCCATCGCCGACGCCTTCGCCCCCGCCGCTGCCGCAGCACGGGCAGGCTATCACCAAGGAGGTTTTCATGAGGTGAACACATTATACTTCTTCTATGCATTGATCAGCGGGGTGATCACGTATCTTCTGTTGCAATAAAATCCTTGTTTCAATCGTCAGTTTTTACATGTTTTTGAGCTTCGATTGCATTATAAAACGAATATGAATTGCAATCCTTGCTTGTCAGAAACAAGGCTTTGTTTGTATTCGTTTTTTATTGCAATAGAAAGCTCACAATCATGTAAAAACTGAGGATTGCAACAAGCATTTGATTGCAACAAAGTTACGTGATCACCCTACAGTTGAGCTAGATCAGAGGTTCCCAACCTTTTTTTTCTCATAGACCACTTTCAAAATTTAGCTGGTTCCGGTCAACACTGCCCTGTAGCTACATTTTTACTATATTCCTAGTCGACAAAAAAATATTATTGGCTCAAAGTATGGACATTTGCTTTGCGGCTGAGTTCCTACCACGAAATAACAGTTTAGGAAAAAAGTGAGAAGTGATTAGTGAAATTTGGTGAAAATAAAACTTCGTTCGTCGGGAAAGAAGCTCTACTTCCGACAATGACATAACTTTTTTTCATGCAACATTTAGTTTGATAGTATTTCCTAAATAAATGTCAAGGCCTAAAAATCGAATTAGCCCCTCTTGCCTCACAGTTATTCAGCTACCTACGAGTAGGTACTGTACCACAAAGTTCATAATTAAAATGTTGTTTCCTATTTTTTCAGGCTGATTGGTCTAATAACTCCAGCTCAAAGAGAGAGTCTAGAAAAAAACAGAAACGAGCGTCGAAAACGGGCCATGAGTGACACGGCTAGAAATGAATTTCAATTTGCCAATTTTGAAATGATGCCTGTAAGTTATTACTTTTAGTACTATAATAATAAATAAACAAATAAATATTATAGACAGTCCGCACAACACTATCTAGCCCCAAACTAAGCAGAGCTTTGGGAACCAGATAGGTGATATAATACTTACATACATTTTTTTCGTTAATACATACTTAGAATACAATCTAACACCCAGACAGAGAACAAACATCTGTTTTCACCACACAAATATTTGTTCTCGGTGGGGATCGAACCCACGACCTACGGCTCAGAAGGCAGAGCTACTACCAACTGAGCTGAGAGACCAGTCAGTAATAGCTTAAGCTTTGCTCTTTGTGATGGGTTCGTCCGCGGATGTGCTATCACCATGCATATTTCTGCCGCCGTTGCTGATTCGGCTTGAAGGGGGTGCTCGTGAAATTTCAGGCAAATGTGGCTTGACACCTACATAATAAGTATATATCCTTCAAATGCTTCAAAATGGTGGACGCTGTATCGTAGGGCACGTTGCTAGCTTGTTATTTGTTTTTTTTTTATCTGAAATGACACGTCCAGGTTGGTTCCAAGGAAATATCATCAAAATCAGTTCAACAGTTTGGTTTTGAAGTCGTTTAAGTTTTCAAAATTAAAAGGTGCCATTTTAGCATCGTAATTTTATATGAATTTCTATAATGAAACAAAGAATTTCAGTTCGAAGTGGACTATGTTGTGTACAATATTGGTGTTGATTTATTTCAGAAACGCAAGAAGAATCAATTCCCGTACTTGCAACAATCAAATGATCCGCCTCAAACCAGATCTGCTAAGTTACGGAAACAGCAGGTATGTATAACTCCTAAATAAAGTCGTTATAGGAATAATAGGTGTAGTGAGTTGTTCACATAGTTACGATTTCCTTGAGTACTATAAGTGTACTTTACTGTACTATAACTTACTAGCGGCGCCCCGTGTTACCCGCGATTATAAAGTATGTTACGTAAAGTGCATTAAAAATCGATCACACGAACTTTTACAAAACCCGTTAAAACGCAAATACCTATCTATTTATTTAATACAAATGATTAGTGGTACCTATCCAAACTTTAATAAAAGAAATTTAAAATATTAGTGGGATTTGAATGAGACTTAAATATATAGTTTAAATTACTTATTACAGAATCAAAATAAATCATCTCGCGAAGGATCGCCCTCGGGATCATCTTCAGAAAACAAAGGTAAAATAAATTGTATTTTTTATTGTACCTATTTTGACCCTCAATCGAAAGGGGGGGGGATGTAAGTTTGAGGTTTAGGCCCGTATTCAGAAACAGTGCTTGAGTCTGTGTTGAAGCTCTCAATCAAAGACTTTTTGTCAGTCCTCCATTGAAAAATGTCAAAAATCTTTGTTCTACTCATTTTCATATTTGATGATATTCATCGCTAGAATAATCCCAGGACGAGTCAGGGGTCATTTTTGTGAAATTAACTTAATCACCATTTTATATTTTAAAACAAACGATTTAGTTCTTCTTTTAAGAATACATTTCTATATTTTATAACACATTTGTTCGCAAAGGGTCTCTTATTTCACCAATTTCAATATCGTAATTTTTGTCATTACGTACTAGTGCGGTAATGTAATGTAAAACGCACGGGTTGCTTTTTAATAAGGTAAAACGTACGGTTTATCAAGATGCTAAATTTATGAAATGAAACTGAATGAAACTGAACTTGCAATAATGCCTCGGCTGTAATTTTCAACCAACCGCACTAATATCATAGTGAACTATTCCAGCATGGGCCAGCAATAAGCCCGCCTGGGCTGCGTCGCTGCCGGCTAGTTTGACCGTCGAGCCGATATTCCCGACCGCCAAGAAAGTCTGCCAAGTGTGTGACAGTAACGGTAAGTTATTATTGTACTTGGTCGCGTATTTTCTTAATATCTTTATGATCCAAATCCCAAGATATTTTATAATTGATCATCTAATCTAAGTGGTGTATCGGCGGGTTAGACTAAAAAACAAACAACCGTTCTAGGGCAAGGCTAATTTATTACTGCCACACAGACAAGTGACAGGTCGCAGTGTAGGTACATACATACAGGTTAGAGGCACAGATAAGTATTGCTACGTTCATACACATCACTAAGCCACCCCAAGTGCATAACAAGTTATAAAAACGATTTTGATTTTAGTAATGATAATAATACATTTGAAGTAGTGCGTAAGTTGTAGTGAATTTACGAGCGGGCCGGCCGTTGCATACCTACTTTAGCGTCCCCTCCGAAAGCTACCGTCTCACTCAAAATTTTTAAGACAATAGTGAACAGATGGATTATGACTAAGCATGCTCCATCTTAGGTTGCATCCTCGCTTTCCATCAGGTGTGTTGGCAGCCAAAGCTTAGCTATCTAAACTAAAAAAATAAACTTCATTTTAAAGCAAAACAATTGCATCAGGTGCGTGTGAATGGAACTGCTGGAAGGGGAAGACCTAGGCGCATCTATCTCGATAAAATCGCAGACGTTTTTGAGAAAGGCCAGGTTAAGGAGTACCCTAAGCCAACGAGCATGTATGAAGAATGTTATGCGAGTGAATGAAGCGAAAGAGGTGTGTCAGGATCGTAGCAAGTAGAAATCCGTGATCTCTACCTACCCCCATGGGAATGAGGCGTGATTTTATGCAAGTATGTATGTATGCTCCATCTTAGGCTGCATCCTCGCTTTCCATCAGGTGTGATGGCAGCCAAATGCTTAGCTATCTAAGTTAAAAAAAAATCGGTTGTCTGCAAAGTCGGTTTACTGATGATAGTGGAACGTGACAACGTCAAAAGAAAATACACAGATGTCGAAGGCTGGCGAACGCGGAAACCGATTGTGCCTCTTTGTCGCTCGTTCCGCGCTCTCGCTTGCATTTCAAGCCTTAAGTGGAACGCCTCAGAGCGAGGTAACGCCGCATGAGTCATGTTTTTTGTGCGTGCAGCCGGCTCCATCGAATTATAAGACGTTGTCACGTCAAAAACTATGTTATAGCAATATTTGTTGTCAGATGTGCCGTCACTTCTGGCGTACTGCGGCACGTGTGGCGTGTGGCAGCACACGGCTTGCGCTGCTGCGGCGGGCTGCGCCTCCTGCCGCGCGCCGCTGTGCGAGCCGCCGCGTCCCCCGCCCCACGGCGACACCCACTCATACCGAGGTATGTCACCCAATGTGCCGTCGTAAAACCAGCGTTATAGTATAGGATCCCTAGAAGAAGGACCTTCACCGAGCTGGTTATTTAATGAAACGTATTTTATATATAATTAAACATGCCAATAAATATATTCAATATGGGTTGCCTATCAAATTTCAGTCCAGGATATGATTAATTAATAATATAAAAAAAAAAAAGTTTTTTTAACTTTCCACCGGTTTGTTTATTAGACAAATTCTATACCAATCGAAAGTATAGACCCCATAGAATATGCAAACGTTAGGTTGCCTATTTTTTTCCGGTCCCAACTCTCGGGTAGCCAGGTATAAACAGGAAAATCTATACTAGCATTTTGCACCGGTATGTTTATTGAATAAAAATACTGGGGTCTATACATTCGATTGGTATAGAATTTGTTTAATAAACAAACCAGTGGAAAGTTTAATTTTATTTTTTTTTTAATTATTAATTAATCATAATTATCCTGGACTGAAATTTGATAGGCAACCCATATAGAATATATTAATTGGCATGTTTAATTATATATAAAATACGTTTCATTAAATAACCAGCTCGGTGAAGGTCCTTCTTCTAGGGATCTTAGACTATTAGTTGCTAGCCACCTAACATCACGCACGAGTCAAGGACCGTTTTGCAGGTCTTGGCTCTTCATGTCTCTTGTATGCATGTAGAGCGTGGATAGCGTGTACCTTAAATTGCTAAGCGGCTGCAAACAAATATGTTTTCTTTCTTTCTTTCATACCGAGGTACATCATATTATGTCACCCAATGAGCCATGTGGCATTGACACGCGGAACGGAAGAAAAGGTCGCGGAAGAATTTATATTTTTTCCTTAGTTATGCACGGACTATTTTACAACGTAATTCTCACTTCACAGACAAACTGGCCGAGCGCAAGAATCTCCAAGAGCGCAACACAAAGCTATGCGTAGAGCTACGCAAGCTGGAAACCCGCGCCGCTACACTCAAAGCGAACCTCGACGAACACAACGCGGAGAAACGACAACTGCTCACGGAACAAATCCAGACGCAAAGAAATCTCCAGAAGCTTCTAGACTTCATCAGCCAGTTTAAAGAGACCTCTGTCAGCGTGCGGTCGTCTATCAGCGACTCGGGAAGTGAAAACAGCAAAAGCAATGATGATTGAAGTGGTAAATGGAATATAACTAGATAATAGACGCAGTAAATCATTTAGAAGCTTCTAGACTTGATCAGCCAGTTTAAAAAGACATATTATTATATCTTCACCACATTCTCGAAATTAACATAACCTAGAATTGTTACTAATGAGTTTCATTTTTTGTTACAGGTAGTAAAACGCATCATGTGATTTCTCTATCGCCTGAGGTTTGTGTTGTGATCAGATTACTCAGTAGTTTTAATATTGTTGTAGCATGCGAATTAGTCCAAATATTGTTAGTTATTTCTATTAAGATAACAAGATTATTTTTTTATTATTTTAAGGTGTTTATAGAAAAGTTTTTGAACTAGCAAATTTTAACTGGTAATGTCTATTTTTGACAGTGACGCAGCATAGCACCAGTACAAATTGTTAGGTGGTTTTTACCATCCCAGAGGAATACTTTCCGTCAAATAAAGTTATCGCTGTCCATACTTATACTTATACTTTAAAAATAAATCGTCAATTTTAGTTATTCAATTACCTTTTTTCTGAATTAGTTGATGATATGACAACTTAATTTTGCAAATAGTATTTTCTCAAAACGGATCTTCAAATAAAGTTCAATGCTTCAATCAAAAGCGGGCTGAAGAAATATTAAAACTTACAAACCAGAAACGGTAATCTACTGTTGACGCTGACTGTACATAGATTGAAATATTTTTATTTGATGGATTGCATTACTCTTTGATGGGAAAAATAGCTAATAGTCAATTTCAGTATACAGTTTCTAAAACTCCAGTTAGGTGAAGAAACAATGGTTGTCGATTCCGTTCTTGCATTATCCTATGCGCACAAAATAAAAAGTACTAAAACTATAGGTGTCCCTTTCGATCATGTATAAAACATACTTGATCCCCCTATTGTTTCAGTTTGTTAGAAAGGGATGGCGACATTTTTATATCAGTCAAATTATGTTTAGAATAATGCAATCGAAATCAACACCATGTTTTGGTGAGTTTACCGTCCATATTGTGAATTTAGTTTCAAGCAACAATACTTCAAGTCTTGTGTTTTTAGTTTTTTATTTACTGTAACGGTGCTTGGGTTTTGTATCCTAGGTTATGTATGGGAGTCATAAAAGTTTTCAGCACGTTTTTGCCATACAAAACCCATTGGAAATACATAGACTTGAAGTACTGTTCAGATATACCGTGTCAGAAACCAGATTATGGTTGTAGGCAATAAATATTGCACATCGGCCTTTCTGATTCCGTAGAGCGCTATCTCTTTCTGCCGCACACTACGCTCTATGACGCCGAAATTACCCGATGTGCAATATTTGTTGCCTACTAATTAATAATACAAGTAATTTAATTATTAAATTACTTGTATTCTACACGTAAATCTTGTTTCTTAAATAACGTTGGAAATTTTTATATCTACCTACTTGTTTATTTTTGATTAATTCCAACGATATTTTATTATCCTATTTGAGAACTAGGTATACGAGTATTATATTATTTTAACTCAATTTCCTAAAAAGTATTTTAAATAAGAAAACTGTTTTCATAATTTTGATTAATTGATTTTTAGTTAGGAAGAAAATGTTTGTTGATATCATATTTTGATAATCAAATTTAAATCAAATAATAGCCAAAAAAAAGTGTTCAGTATTTGATTCGTAAAGTAATGTAGGCATGTGAGTTGTTATTGTAATGTTAGTTTTTGTTTTAATGTTACATTTAATTCATAAGCGTCGTGTGAAAATTTAATCAAATTGTGTCCGTTTTTAGGGTTCCGTAGCCAAATGGCAAAAACGGAACCCTTATAGATTCGTCATGTCTGTCTGTCTGTCTGTCTGTCTGTCTGTCTGTCTGTCCGGCCGAGTCACAGCCATTTTTCTCCGAAACCATAAGAGCTAGACTGATGAAACTTGGTGAGTAGATGTATTCTGCGAACCGCATTTAGGTTTTTACACAAAAACAGAAAAAAAACTATAAATTTTGGGGGTCCCCATACTTGAAACTGAAAATCAAAAAATTTTTTTTCATCGAACCCATACGTGTGGGGTATCTATGAATAGGTCTTCAAAAATGATGTTGAGGTTTCTAATATCGTTTTTTTCTAAACTGAATAGTTTGCGCGAGAGACACTTCCAAAGTTAAAAAAAGTTGGTCCCCCCCCCTCTAACTTCTAAAATAAGGGAATGATAAAACTAAAAAAAATATATATTGTACATTACTATGCAAACTTTCAACGATATTTGGTTTGAACGAGAAGTCAGTAGTTTTTTTTTTATACGTCATAAATCGTAAACCGCAATTTACCTTTCGACGAACTACAAGAACCTTTATATTATGTTACTTGATGCTACGGAACCCTTCATGGGCGAGTCCGACTCGCACTTGGCTGCTTTTTTTGGATGCGGTCTGAGGCCCATATTCGCAGACAACGCTCATGCGTGATTTGAGCATCGTTTTGGGATACGGCATATAAAGTCCACTGTCTAATAAAGCGTTTGCGCTGTTTCGTTGGTGATTTGTCTTCCGTATAATTTTGGTAGCAAAAATAACAGCAATCATTTCTGGTTTATTTTTAGTTTTCTTAAAATTTACGTTAATTTTAAATCATGATTAGACTGAACTATATCTAGTCCATCAAACCGCTTTAGTGGACAGTAGACGTACACCGAGCTATGTGTCCATTTCCTAGGGTATTTCTAAGGTATAAAATTAAGGTAATTAGTAAATTGTTCAATCAATTCTTAAATGTTCTCTGTGATACGATTACTGTTTCCTTGTTAACTTGTACAGCTGGATTGTAAATTAAATTCATAAATTGGTATATAATAATTTTGTTTATTTTCGCCAAAAATATAAGTAGGTTAGTCTATAAAAAAACACTTTGCAAAATATAAGTACACAATATCAATACAAGTAAAGCTTAAAACATTGAGAAAGTAATTGAAAATAAATGAACCTTTCAGATAAAAAATAATTATTAAAAACGGTTCATAAATGACGAAGATAAGCGATAGCAAACAAAAAAATGCAACCGAATTGAGAACTTCCTCCTTTTTTATTTTAAGTCGGTTAAAAATAAGGAACTACAAATAATTTAACAAAAACAGTTAATAAAACTTCCAAAATGTTACCCCAACTCCAAAATCTTCTTTCCCTTCGATATGTCTTTCTTCAGCTGGTCAATACTTCGTTCTAGCAGATGAACCTCATACTTCGATAGGTCAGCATACCTCTGCATTTCTTCCACGCCATTTTTATTGACAGTCACCAACCCTGAAAAGTACGCAGTACCGAAATCGTTGTTTTCTACGAACGCGTTCACTTTGCTCTGTTTACCTTCTAGAACCTCTAAAATACTTCTCACGAAAACAAGAATGCTGAATGAGACTGAAAGAGTGGGCGACCAGCCTTTTTTAGCTTGGATCACCATCTCATCACACTTGCGAATTCGGAGTGTCAACTCTTGTATGTGCTTCTCATTCATGTCTATGTGGGGTATCGTTTTGGAGAGTAAAGGGACCATGGTTTTCTCCGAATGACCTCCGATCACCGGCACGTAGCATTCTCCCGGGAACAGGAGGTTTTCAGATGCGTACATACATTGTGCGCGTAAAACATCTATAGCGGTCACACCGAAGAGCTTTTTGCCGTCGAAATTGCCGTGATTTCTCATTATCTCCGCTGCCATCGGTACCATGCTATTCACAGGCTCTGTCACGATGCCAACAAAGGGCATTGGTACGCATTTAGCAATTTTCGCCGCTACATTTCTTATGAACTCTGTATTCGCTTCGAGCCATGACTTTTTCGTTATGCCCGGTTTCCGAATCATACCACCTGTTGCAATCACCAAGTCGGAGTTCTTCAAAGCTCGGTCTAGAGTTTCTGGGCCTGTGTATCCCATGATGGTTGCCTCTGCTGGCACGTGAGCCACATCCATAAGGACTCCTGGGATGAGGTCGAGACAATCGTGGATTACCAGCTTGGTGATGGAAGGTTGAGCTCGTAACAACAGGGAGACCGTTTGGCCGATCTCGTTTGCCGCTCCGAGAATGGTCACTTGATAGTTTCGTGTTGATTTTGGGGCTACGAATGGGACAGTTCTTCGTAATAGCAACATCTTAAGTACCCATTTATCATAGGACTTTTGATCATGAGTTTTTTTGAATATGTTTACACGGAATTTGAAATATGTTCGATGTTTTTTGACGAAAGGAAAACAAAATAGACTATTGTAAATTGATTGTAAATCTACGATTGACTTAGGAAACTCCTCGCTAATGAGTTTCCAACCTCCTTGTGCAAGCTACTTATTTACCCTATATAAATCATCTACCTACAATAATATTTATGCAAACTGTAACTGACTGTTTACTAATTTTTTTTATATATCTACCGAAGCTTTTTTTTATATCTTGCTCTGCCTGAGTTTATAATAGTGAAATATTTACACGCTGAGATTGTGAATTTTATTGAAGTCTAGATTTAATTATTCTAACTTTTTGATTTTTTAACCATCATAAAACTTATTTTTAATAAATAGGTTCGATGTTAAAATGTCATTCTACAATCCTCTTGATTTACTATGGTCTTGTAAATTAAAATTCTGTAAAATAAATTAAATCACAAAAATGATTACTCGTAGGATAACTAGTGCTGTACTATCAATGCCAACCTGGTGTAGCACAAACTGCATTCTCCAAAGGAGCATGCAAATTACAGTGGTCGGTGCCGCGAATGAAATCGGGTCCAATCTTGTGTTGCTGCTCAAACAGAACCTAAAAGTCGAACACTTAAAGCTTTACGACGACGATGAGAGGATCAAAGGAATCGGAATGGAGCTAGCCCATGTGCCTGGAGGACCTTTGGTAGCAGCTTACGGAAGCGGGGACCTCGGAAATGCAGTTCGGTCATCAGATCTCGTAGTAATGGTATCCAGAGTTCCACGAAAGGCCGAGAACACAAGAGAGCAGATGATAGCAGCTAACGCACCCGCAGTTCAACAGCTTTGCAGAGCTATAGCCAGCCATAACCCTGAAGCGTTCCTAGCTATTGCCACCAATCCTATCAATTCCATCATTCCTTTCGCTAGCGGAATGCTTTTCAAATATAGCTGCTACAATCCGTATAAGCTATTTGGAATAACGCACATAGATACAGCAAGAAGTCGAGCTTTTGCAGGCGAGGCTCTTCGTATAAACCCTAGGTATATAAACGTGCCTGTTATCGGAGGACATTCAAATGAAACTATCATCCCACTCTTCTCTAACTTGACACCAACGAACTATTCAGTGGATTCGTGCACAGCAGACATGCTCACGAGGCTTGTGAGAAAAGCGGGCACCGAAGTGCTTTTACAAAAACAAGGGCATGAATCCTCTACTTTAGCTATGGCATGGTCGATTCACGAATTCGTTGATGGACTTATGGACGCTATAGGTGGCTCTGAGGTAGTTTTGAACTGTTATACAGCCAACCCACATTTTGGGACAAAGTTTTTCTCTGGACCAACAAAAATTGGGTGCTATGGAATCATACAATCATGCTGCGACTTGCCCATGAGCGACTATGAATGGTACATACTAAACGATGCCATTCCAGCTATAAACCGTGATGTGGCTATAGGAGAAGACTACACAAGCTATATCGATGGATCAGTGAACTAACAGAATCTTTTCTCAGGATGTATTTTTATATTTTACAGAGTTTTAATAGATTTCAAATTAAAATTTGCATTTGTTGTTTTTTGAAAGTGTTTCTCCGGGTTATAGTAAGATTCGCCTTCGCGCACATCTTTATACAACTGCTCCGTAGACTGTTTGATGTACTCGGCTTCCAAGGTAGACACCATCTTGTATCGCATCATTGCAGCTATGCCATAGCAGGTTATGATAACTGGTGCAGCAAAGAAATTAGTTCCGTAATCATTGTTAGCGACGAATGCGACGTGTTCTGTTGCGTATCCGTTTAATGCGTTTAGAATGGAGGAGACAGTGCAGTAGGAAGCAAATGCTGATGATATCGTTGAATCATCCGTTCCACCGTTCAGATTCGTCGCTTGATTATCAATGCTTCGTATCGATTCCGTCACTCCCAAATTTGATATTGGTAATTCCATAGCAGGTATGTGCTATGGAATTACCAATATCAAATTTGGGAGTTATGTGTGAGAACAAGGGGACAGCTGTCTTCGGTGAATGCCCGCACACCACTGGTACTTTCACATAGTGAGAATCTATCTGGTACATTCCACTGACCCACGTTTGAGCTCTCATAGTATCCAATCCAGTCACTCCAAACACTTTAGCTTTGTCATAGCAATTACCAGCTTCTAACACCTTCGCGGCAAGTGGCACTGTTTGGTTTATAGGTTCTGTGGCGATGACGATAAAGGCAGCCGGACAATGGGCGACAATTTCTTGCATTGTTTGGATGACTGCGTCTGCATTTTGCTTGAATAGGTCTTGTTCTGTTTGACCTGGTTGTTTTGGCTGGCCACAAGAGACAACGGCGACCTTTGAGTATTTTAGTGCGCACACCATTCGCCCACTCCTTTCGTCCTTATCTTGAGTTATATGGGGCTCATTCATAGAAACTCCGCAGGTCTCGATTTTCTTCTCCGGGGCGCCATACATCGTCAGACAGCTGACCAGAGGGTGCTGCTTGAGGAGATTTGAAATCGACTGACCTAGAGGATACGATGCGCCAATCACAGACACCTGGTAGTTTCGATTAAAGTTTAATAAAGGCTTGACAACTTTCGTGAATCTTCTGCTTAGTGAGATCATGTTGATGGATTGAAGTGGGCGATGGGAAGCGCGTATTAATTTTTGTTATGTAGTTTTTAGTTCATTGCTTATTGTTTGGGTTTGATAAATCAATATTTTGCTTATTATATGTCATTTTATTGGCAGCAGAGATACATCTCTTCAACATGAATTTAAGCGGAAACTGTCTTATGTCAGAACTTTGCATCATCACAGAAGGAGGTGTTATTATTAGAAACTATAGGGTAGGTAGGTAAGGTACATTACGTGAAAATCGCGTCACTTCCCAAGTTTCCACGTAGATTTCATCTATGCAGTCTATTACCTTAGGAGACTTTGGTCTAGCAAGAATGTACCTACCTACCTACCTTACTGGAATATCCTACAAAGGACGTGTTATAAAACATGCCGTGTAAAGTCGCAGGTAATCGAAGCATGGAACTGCAATGTCGTCGAATGGCTGGCCAGCGGCGCAGAGCGACCGTTTCGGTACCATTCCGGGTATATACCTACTTCGGTACCTTGGTACTTTACTTGCCGACTTCATCCGTATCGGCAGGCAAAGGCGTGTTCATAATGTTTGCTAAGCTAGATGAACTGAGAATACCCTTTTTAGGGTTCCGTAGCCAAATGCAAAAACGGAACCCTTATAGATTCGTCATGTCTGTCTGTCTGTCTGTCTGTCTGTCTGTCTGTCTGTCTGTCCGTCCGTATGTCACAGCCATTTTTCTCCGAAACCGTGAGAGCTAGACTGATGAAACTTGGCGAATAGATGTATTCTGTGAACCGCATTAAGATTTTGACACATAAATAGAAAAAAAACTATAAATTTTGGGGGTCCCCATACTTGAAACTGAAACTCAAAATTTTTTTTTTCATCGGACCCATACGTGTGGGGTATCTATGAATAGGTCTTCAAAAATGATGTTGAGGTTTCTAATATCGTTTTTTTCTAAACTGAATAGTTTGCGCGAGAGACACTTCCAAAGTGGAAAAAAGTTGGTCCCCCCCCTCTAACTTCTAAAATAAGAGAATGATAAAACTAAAAAAAATATATGTTGTACATTACTATGCAAACTTTCAACGATATTTGGTTTGAACGAGATCTAGTCAGTAGTTTTTTTTTTATACGTCATAAATCGTAAACCGCAATTTACCTTTCGACGAACTACAAGAACCTTTATATTATGTTACTTGATGCTACGGAACCCTTCATGGGCGAGTCCAACTCGCACTTGGCTGCTTTTTTTTGCATATACTTGCTTAGATAAATACGTCCAGTAATCCAATGATCCAGATCCTTAGGAAAAAAAGCAGCCAAGTGCGAGTCGGACTCGCCCATGAAGGGTTCCGTAGCACGACGAACTACAAGAACCTTTATATTATGTTACTTGATGTAACATAATAAGGTTCTTGTAGTTCGTCGAAAGGTAAATTGCGGTTTACGGTTTAAGACGTATATAAAAAAAACTACTGACTAGATCTCGTTCAAACCAAATATCGTTGGAAGTTTACATAGTAATGTACAACATATATTTTTTTTAGTATTATCATTCTCTTACTTTAGAAGTTACAGGGGGGGGGACCAACTTTTTTCCACTTTGGAAGTGTCTCTCGCGCAAACTATTCAGTTTAGAAAAAAACGATATTAGAAACCTCAACATCATTTTTGAAGACCTATTCATAGGTACCCCACACGTATGGGTTTGATGAAAAAAAAAATTTTGAGTTTCAGTTTCAAGTATGGGGACCCCCGAAATTTATAGTTTTTTTTTTATTTTTATGTAAAAATCTTAATGCGGTTCACAGAATACATCTACTCGCCAAGTTTCATCAGTCTAGCTCTTACGGTTTCGGAGAAAAATGGCTGTGACATACGGACGGACAGACAGACAGACAGACAGACAGACAGACAGACAGACATGACGAATCTATAAGGGTTCCGTTTTTGCCATTTGGCTACGGAACCCTAAAAAGTAGGCACAAATTATTTGTAGGAACCAAAAAACTGACAGCGATTTTACCAGTTTGTAAAATCTACATTCTTATACTTCATCATCATCAACCACAAGATTTCACCCACTGTTCCTCCCTTAGTTTGTGCCATCTACCTCGATCCTGTGCCAGTCTAACCCATTTCTACCCCGAGACTTTGCATCCATTTTTGCAGGGTGTCCTACTTTTCTGTGGCCGGTTCTTGGCCACCATTTGGTTGTTGTCTTACTGCACCTGTCATCACCACGCCTTGCAATGTGTCCTGCCCAACTCCATTTGAGCTCCGTTATCCAAAATACTTACCAACTTATTATAAAAAAATCTTAGTAGTCCACAAGACCTCCCCCTTACAAAGAACACTGTCGGTCTCCGAGACCGCAAATAACGACCGTAACGACACGCTTAACTCTAAGATAATCGGTGAACGAGCGTACGAGCATACGAGCTACAGTATCATTGAGTTTAACGGTCGGTCTTGACGACCTGACGGTTAGTTTGGGTTAATGCGATGATTACTATGGAAATGGGTATTTGTTGGCGCGTTACGTCTGTGATTGCGTGTTGGGTTAACTTGGATTGGAGGGGGTGGGCTCGCGTTTATTACTTACCTAGTTTACCTACCCACTTATTGTTATTGCCCTACTCACAGGTACTTGGGTCAGTACTTTGATTGGGGGTTTTCATAATTGGCGATTTGCTCACACTCTATGAATTTATATTAATATTCCAATTAAGTAATTACTACCTAGTATAGTATTATCTTCTCTGTGTTACTTCAAAGATATATATAGTAGATAGATATTTGTGAAATAAATAAATAAATAAAATGATTTTATGTTTTGAGTTGGCTTGCTTCTGGAACGATTAACTTCTGTTATTTTTTTGTAGATTCACATGATGATAAGAGACGATACAGCCGATGTCTGTATCGTCTTTTACGGTAATTAGGTAACGATCAAAGGCTCGTATTCAGAAACAGTGCTTGAGTCTGAGTCAAGCCTCAAGCTTAGATTTTTGTAATTTTTCAATGAAGATCTGTCAAAAAGTCTAGACTTGAAGCTCGACTCAGACTCAATTAGGCATTGTTTCTGAATACCTACGGGCTCAATAAGAGACACCCATTCAGTCAAGCCTTGAAGACATTTGCATTTAATGTAGAGTTTCTTCGACGCCTATTTTGTGGCTAAATCGCAATATAATGGGTTGGTAGCTAGGTAGGCAGCTAATACCAAAGGAATACAATACTTTACGAACTTCGTAACACATGTTCAGGCACGTTTCGAAATGTTTAAGTATGGGAAACTCTTACCTGAGAGGGGAAGTTTCTGAGAGAGCTTCGTAGCATGAACTAGTATGAACATGGTGTAACGCGCTCACCTAAAAAATACTTACTCACTTTTTTGAAAACATCAAAGTTATAGGCATTTGGAAAAGCAGACGCTGGCAACGAGTTCCACTCTTTGGCTGTCCGTAGGTATTATAAAAGTGGAGGCGTAGCGCTTAGTGCGGGAAGGTACCTTCCGTTAGGAAAGCAGGCTAACGTACCTAGCCCAAATACTAAAACATTGATGATATAGTTATAGATAGACTAGAATGGTAAATACAACAAATAACTGAGCGCAAAATTACATAGGCTGAGCTACAACCAACTGAGATATGAGACCAGTCATGCCTCTGTGAGTATTTGCGCGATCAATCACCACTCGCAACTTGCACCCCAAGGAAAAAACTCGAACAGGCTTGCAGATTTATTGGTGTAGTTAGAATTATCGCCATTTGCAATTCTAGCGACGAGTTAGCGAACAGATAACGACTTGGAGTTGGTGGCTTCAGAGTTCAGCACGCTTTCTTTGGGAACGATTGTTTGTTGAATAAAAAGGGTTAAATTTAAATCATCCATTTTTAAGTTTGTCAGGATTTCGACCTAGGTAGGAACCTAACGATTATATATGATTTTTACAACTCATCCGCATACAGAAGTCAATTTTTGTTGAATCTGTGGGTTTTCCGAATAGGCTACTTGCTTCATAGATATCTTGGAAAAATATTTTTTTGTCTTCTCCATTCTCTGACTTCCTACGATTTCAGGATGTCAACGGTCCATTCTGGGACCATCGCGTTGGACGCCCATCACATTTCGTTTATTGATTTCCATTCAAGAACTTCTATATTTCCCAGTGATTGTTAGTAGGTACTTCGAGCTATGGCCTGCTCATTGCCACTTCAATTTATTTCTAAATTACCTGAACCAAAATAGCGCTTTTTTGATTCAGTTTTTTCCAAAACACGGCTGCAGCAGTGAAATTAGACATACATACATGAATGCATGTTTATAAACGGTAATTTAACCTACCTGTATCTATTAAGCCGATGGATCGACGACATTGTTAGGATCGCGGATACTTTTTCAGGGTAATGATGATTATGATGACAGCAGTGGAAACACAAGCATCTATAAATAAAATGTGTAGAAATACACGGGTATGTATATAACCTACCTGCATCTATAAAAACGTGCTAATTCCCTGTATTGCATCCCTCTACGAAACTCGCTTGAAGCGTCGACGCAGATCACCCCCGTGGGACTCCTTAGCAGCCGGGAGACGAAGGCTGTTCCAATCTCTCGCAAAAACTTCTCCATTGACGGTTGTATACCTATTACTTTAAACACAAGCATCTATAAATAAAATGTGTAGAAATACACGGGTATGTATATAACCTACCTGCATCTATAAAAACGTGCTAATTCCCTGTATTGCATCCCTCTACGAAACTCGCTTGAAGCGTCGACGCAGATCACCCCCGTGGGACTCCTTAGCAGCCGGGAGACGAAGGCTGTTCCAATCTCTCGCAAAAACTTCTCCATTGACGGTTGTATACCTATTACTTTAGTTACAAGAGAAACAAAAGGCTAGATTCTTGTTCTTATCGTGTCACTGATTCTTTCGAACCAAGTGTGGCTAGATTTTTTTAGAATATACAAGGTGTATCTTAATATGTGTACTATGCGAAGGTGGGGGGTTTCAGACCACAATGGTGATCAGTTGTGGGGGGGAGAAAATTAAAAATTCCTATTTTCAGTTTCCCATACAAAAATATTTAATTTCATAATGCCTAAATAAATTGACAACCCTATCCTTGTAACCCCTTGACCCCTTGACCTACTACCTCTGTAGGTCTACTACTACTACCTACTACCTCTGTAGCTGAGTTTAGGGTTGTCACTTTGTATAAAGTCAGCTGTTCATGTTGAAACTTCGTTGCAGTTTTTTTCAGAGATACCAATCGAAGTTCGAAAAGTCGTTGAACAAAAGTTGTTCCCCGGGGGGTGGAAATTCACCCCCCTTCGGGATAGTACACATATTTTGATACACCTTGTATAGATAGATAGAAAATTATTTATTGCACTAAAACAAAAACTGCATTGTACATAAGCGAACTTAACGCTAGAGAGCATTCTCTTCCAGTTAATATATAGATAGATTTTGACTAATTTATAAATCGCACGGCCTCGGTGTGGTCTTTTATGGTGTTAGTAGTTCTTCGGACCGGTGTGGCGAGAGGATAACTGCGCCTTGACGAGGCTCCTGTACTTGACACACGTTTTCTATAATTTTTTTGGTATCACGACAGCCGGCCAAAAATAAAGGTCTGTTGTAGAGTGGCCATAAAAAACTAGTTTTCCAGAATACGAGCTAACTTATACTCGGATTTTTAATTAGACGAAGCTAGCTGACGTTTACTGTGTTGTCAGTTTTTGATGAAATAAAAATAGTGTTGTGACAAAGTGAATGATTGAAAAAACTCTTGAATGAATGAAATTGCCTCGTTTCTCTAGTGAATAGTTAGTGTGCCGAACTTGACTTGACGTGCTTGGTTGAGGATCCATATCGTTCGCGCGAAACAATATAGCAACAAAATACACAACAATTACCACAAACACAACGTAACGCAAAACTTTTCAAAAACAATAACTAAACAGCGTGAGCGCAGAAAAACATTCGTGCTATCAGACCAGAGGTTAGAAGCCGAATTACAAACAAAATGGTGACCGACGCGCATGGCGTTCATCGGTGTTGGCACTAGTCGCCACGCCGCACTTTGTAATAAACCGTCAAAAAACTGATTGTAGTTACCATACTACAAGTAACTTATATCAGAGCACTTTTATACATTTTTTATACAAATTTCAATATTATTTTATAGTTTGAAATGATTAACTATTCACTCATTGTTCATTCATCTGATTGAACGAGAACTGAACGCAGCACTATTACTTTAAATATGGAAACATTATTTTACAAACTGACATTAGCTACTGTCAGTCGGTATCGTCTAATTAAAAATCCGACTATAAAGATACAATTAATAAAATAAAAAAAAAACTTAAAATTGAGAGCGCTGGTGGTCTCGTGGTAGCAGGTTCAAATCCAGTCGCATACCAATGAGTTTTCTGCCCAACAATTTATATACACTATGCCAGTGCTCTCAAACGGTGAAGGAAAACGTGAGGAAACCGGCACATCCTAGAACCAAAAAAAAAACGAAAATATGTGTCAAGAGCACGCCAAAAAGGAATCTCTCTGAGGCGCACTTCAAATCCTTTCACCACACTTGGTTCGAAATAACCAGTAACACGATAAGAAGAAGAAAAAGTTACTAATTGTACCCAAGAAGCTTCTCATATTGTAACAATCTACGGCGACATCATAACTAACAAGAAAAACAATAAATTAGACATTGATGACGCCCTCAGGAGCCATAGCGTTATGGCAATTTATAGCCTTCTAATTGCCCTCAATTTGTACTCGATACCTACGATACTCGGCGTGCTGTACAAACCGTCCAATACGGATCCAATTTGTAAGGGCAATTTAGATCGGGAGCTTTTATAACAATCTATTTTACTGAAGAAACTAAACCGCCATAGCGCTGAAGATAGAAAGGAGAGTCCTTTTTAACTTTCGCTATCATAACACATGCTGAACACGGGTAAATAGCACGTAAAAACAAGGTAATTTACGCGTATATACCCGTGTAATAGATTCAGGATGGAGTGGATGTTGTGATCTCAATTGACATTATAAACTGTACTGCATCTAATGATCAGGAAATGGTGAAAATTGGTGGGAGTACGGCCTCTTGTAGTGGAACGGTATGGACTGAAGAAACTACCATATTCTAAATTAAATGTTCAAAAAGTAGCTAGCTATACTAGACAAATAATCAGTCCAAGCACCTAGACTCCCCTAGCTTTTAGACGTTTCAAAGTGATCCTTGCGACTCTACTGAATAAATACACTTTTGATCTTGATTTTGAGTTGATTTAAACGAGCTTGACATGCACCTATTTTCAACCAAAAAGCTGTCGCTAAACTAACAATTTTATAAGATGACAATAAAAATGACCCTGAAGTTAATTTTATTAATTTTATAAGATGGCCTTAGAAATGATTACTTTCTTCAGTTCTAGCACTCGTAGCAGTCGCGTAGACCCTCTACGAAAACACTTTGGAGACAAACATTTTACCGAATATTCTCGCAAATTGGGTAGTAAATCGTCCTATTTGAATGCAGTCTGTATAACCCTCTCATGACGAGTGGGCGGGTCGATACAACTCAACAACACAACTAATTATCTATTAGCCGTTTTTAATTGCAGGAAGCGAGTGGAGTGCACTTACTAATTGTAGTGCCTGTAAAGTTATGAGGAAAACTGAGGAACTTCGTTTAATTTCTGTAATAATGTTATCATGATTTCAATTTGATGTTATTGTTGATAGCTAGGTGCCGTCCGTGGTTTTACCCGCGTGCTGGGGAAACCGACTTCAACTAAAGAAACTTATGTTTGGTTGCATTTTATAAAGAGGTTTTTGAGCGCATAATTCCATTTCTAAAAAAAAAAATTTTAACTGAAAATTAATCATTCCAGTTTATTCGCACATAAATTTCATCAAAATCAGTATAATAGTTTGGCCATGCAGTCTTTTTCTCAAGTTTTTTAAACTTATACATTATTAATGTATAACACATTTAAAAACACATTATAAATAATAAATATTGTGGACAATTCACACAACACTACCCAGCCCAAACTAAGCAGAGCTTGTAATATGGGAACCAGATAGCTGATATAATACTTGAATACATTTTTTTTTGTAAATACATACTTAGAATACAATATAACACCCAGACAGAGAACAAACATTTATGTTCACCACACAAATATTTGTTCTCGGTGGGGATCGAACCCACGACCTACGGCGCAGAAGGCAGAGCTACTACCAACTGAGCTAGAGACCAGATTAGTAATGTATTACATATTAGCATAGTCAGGTCTTAACAACTCTGATGGTTTTTGAGATTTTGGGACTCTATGAGTGTCTCAAGCCCCGATTTTTAATGCCCAAGGGAGTTTTTGTGCTTAATCGTTCGACAAAATGTCGAGAGAGAGAGTGTGGGTGATATTATAATGACAATGTAGGGCTAAAACAATAAAGAAACGACTCGTATTTACTACCCGTTTTTTAAGTACTCTTAAGTTACCCGTTTCCGTAAGTATGTAACTTATTTAATAACGTGGAAGCATAAATGGTGGAATCCTCATAATCGATTTAATAAAGCCAATTCAACGTAGCAATTTAATTAAAATTCTGAAGACAGGCGGGGAGTGCGCTGTGGTAGTGTACGAATGTGGTGTTTTACGAGACTGTCTAGGAAACACGTATTGACTATGCCTTTCATGTGGAATAAGCCAACTAAGCTGTCAGGATGGTATAGGTCTAAAATCCTAATAATATTAGCCCGACAATTTATAATTAAAATTAAATGTTTATTTTCGCTAAGGATCGAACCCAGATCTGAAGGCTACTGCCATGCCAACTGAATTTGTGAAGCCTCTAATCTTTACTGAAGACTTAATTTAGATGAACGTGACAATTCCAGGAATTACTAGTTAATTTTTTTATGATGCCGGATTTTTTATTTACTGACTCCTACTCCGTTCTTTTTATCCGGAATAATAGGATCAAGAAAAAGAACTACCACGTGGGCGAAACTGCTAGCGGCTGCATGTCTACTGATCTCCCAGAATTGTCCGTGGCATCACCAACTGGCCAACGGAAGACTAGCGTTGGTTACAACCAACTCTGACTCAGTATAATGCAACTTTACAAACCTGCATTATACTAAGTCAAGAGTTCATTTTGCTCAAGCTTCACATATAAATTTAGTTCATATATTACAAATACAACAAAATACAAAATCTTTATTTCAAACAATATTACATGACAGTAACTTAGTGTAGTACCACTGTTTCCTGCGTTAGTTTACATATAATAATAGTGTTGTTTCGTAAAATAAATCATTCATTCCTTCATTCAGAATTAGTTGGGTACATTCACGTGTGACGTAACATAACCCAATGTCTGCAACATAAAAATATGCGCTTATTAAAATGTTGGCAGTACCAATGAGAGGTATGCAGGTATGTGCGCGGGTTATTATTGAGTTGTCTCGACTCGGGTGTGCCGGTAGCAAATGGGTTTTTATCATAATGTTATTGGATACAACGGGAAAAATAGATGCGTCTTATTTTTTATGAATGCTGCATAATTTTGCTTTTGGGATAAACCTTTGCGTACTTAAAAACCTTTTTAAGAAAAAATAGGAGTTCTAAAAAATCAGGTGACGAGTGAGTTTATTTAGTTCGTTTTGGAGTCGTCGTGTTTGAAAAAACAGATTTCAAAAATCTTTACCTGAAGAAATATTTCTAACTTCAGTAAAAAAAAATAATAAGAATTTAATGTAATTTAACACAAAATTACAGCACAAACAGATTATTTTCTTCATCAATATTTAAGTCGACTTACGGCGTTCACATCAGTATTTTTTTCTAGATTGTTTTGTATCCGTGAAAACCTTTAATCGGCTCACCAGTTTCTAGCGTATCAATATTATTGAATTATTATAAGCTGTTAGTTTTCCAATAAATAAATAAATATTACCTCACAACGCATTTTATTTTAATCTATCATGGCCATGATCGAGCAAAGAGACCGTCACGTTTACTATAAGGGCCCATGCCAACTTTTTAATCAAAACTAACACTTCAAATGGGGCATGCCATAGATTGCGCTTTCGGAAATTGTGGTCATTACGACCCCAGGCGGGTGTCACATGCACCGAAGATGCTATGATAACTGCGGGCGAAGTCGCGTGCCTGACGCGTGCGGTCATTGCAGTCCCATAGACAATGTAACGCTGTAGAGGTGACGGTTTTCAAAGACCTACTAACTTTAACTATGTAGAATAGACCAGCTATATAACTGGACTGGCCTCTAGCTCAGTTGGTAGTAGCTCTGCCTTCTGCGCCGTAGGTCGTGGGTTCGATCCCCACCGAGAACAAATATTTGTGTGGTAAACATAAATGTTTGTTCTCTGTCTGGGTGTTGTATTGTATTCTAAGTATGTATTTACAAAAAAAAAATGTATTCAAGTATTATATCAGCTATCTAGTTCCCATAATTACAAGCTCTGCTTAGTTTGAGGCTAGATAGTGTTGTGTGAATTGTCCAAAATAATTTATTTATTATTTATTTATTTATATATTTTCGTCGGTTTTCAAAGACCTACTAACTACAGCTATGTAGAATAGACTTCTATATCTTTTCGGATAGGTAATCATATTAGTTTTGCAGTTATTTTTAAGTCGCTGAATACCGTGCAGTTCATATTGCATTATATTATTCATTTTGAAAAATAGAAAATTACTAAACATGGATATTTATAAAAACTTGCAAATTACAGTTTTGCAATCACATACTTAGCATGCATTTCTTTTTACATCTCACCTGTTGTTAAATGATTTAACAAAAAAAAAAATTAAATCCTAACGAGTTTTCCTACCAAAAAGTTTGAGTAGTATTAAAGACCGGGAAAGCAAACTATTTGGAAACTGTCAGCACCCAGATTTATTAAAATTTTGGATAAAACAGCAAAAAAAATACAAAAAGTGATTTCTCTCCGGCGGGGAATCGAACCCCGGTCTCCCGCGTGACAGGCGGGGATACTTACCACTATACTACCGAAGATGTTGAGAAGCTGGTCAAAATTATGCTTAGCTTAATTAAACAAAAGGAAGCATCCACTGATAGTTTTTTTAGGGTAGGTTTTTGTAATAAGATGGGCACCTAGATGATTTAAATTAATTTAAACCAATAAAGTTTGAGAAAAAAAAAAACAACATCAATAATGCGTAACTATGCTAAAAAGACAATTTACTAAAAAATACCGTTTCAGGTGTCAAACTAAACTTGTTCTAATTTTAATCTAAATCCGTTCAGCCATTACAGTGATGAGTCGATCAAACATACACACTGCTCGTTCCATCTTCTAGAAAAAAAACACACACTTTCACAAACGTTGGTGTGTTGGTTGTCATTATAAGTACGTATGGCCGTGATTCGCACGCGCCGGCACAGAATACACAATAGTTAGTACTGTTATCTACATCTACTGGTACAATCGAAGGGAGCCATGATCGCTTTGTGGCGTAATGCGCTAATGATGTGCGCTGAGTAGTTTCAATTCTATAACAAAAGCTCTGTGGAAACGCGTTCTTTATTTAAACGTTCGCACCTATAGGTCGCTGGCGATGGCGATCAGTGAAACGCTGCCAAATTTGACAGCGTTTCATTGATTGCCATCGCCAGCGACCCAGGTGAGCGCATGCCTTTAGGCTCGTCTTCGTCACGGAAATTCTGGAGAGGAGAAGTCCTCTATAGTATTTTTTTGTGGTAAATCAAAATCTAATTTTAACTGCTGTGTTTATGTCTTTTGTTCAATAAAAAAATGATTTTCTTAAATGATAAATAATATGAACAAATTAGAAAAGTAAAACAAAGCTTTTAACCGTTTACCGTCAAATCTTTCAAATGCAAAACACTATTGTAATAGTTATACGCAATGACGTGACGGTCTTTTCATCCCCGAATCCTTATCGTAGTGTTAATACGCACCAAAAATATCAGACCATTACGCACGGCGTACATTAAACCGCAAAATAAATAAAGATTAATAAAGCAGACTAGGCTTGTCGGATGTCCGGCTTTTCGAGCCTTTCTGTTAGTTGGCCGGTTTAAAAACCGTGCCTTAAAAAAAATCTACTATTAATTGCACGATCACTTTATCTAAATCTGATAATTTCTATATCTAGGAAGAAATAGTTTAATCTTAAACTGCACCCCACTACTTTCAGTCAAAGTAAATTGTGCTTTATCACTTATAGAATAATTGACTTTATGTAAGTGATAAAGAAAAATTTACTTTAGGATTATGTTGAAGTACTTTGCTGTGAGTCAACGTCAAGAAACTTTACGATCATGTTGAAGTACTTTGCTGTGAGTCAACGTCAAGAAAACATGGTCTTCCACCATGTTTTTTTTTACATGGCTTGGCATGCATTTTTAGACGGGTTTTTCTTTACGCGATTTTTACTCGTGAATAATTTATGGTATAAGTTCAATTGTTCAATTGTCAGAAATGATTACTAATTTTGTCAATCGTGCTGTAGAATGAGACTAGAACCTAATACAGTCGTCACGTCCGTCTTTTTGCTAAAATATCCGACTTTCCAGCCAACCGCACCAGTGCCGTAAGTGCCGTGAGAACAGAAAAAGCACGAGTTTGTAAGTCACCGCCGGAGGGTTAAGAAGGATTATGAACCGCATTTAGCATTTTATCACCAAGATCACACACAGTTGACTTAAGCTTTATTTGTGGTATAAATTACCGATTTGTTAGGGATTAAATAGGTACTTATATTTGACTTAGGGTAAGTACATTCATCATAAAATAAATAAATATTGGTAGACAATACGCTACTACTATTGAGCTGTGAAATCTGTAATTGTCATTGCCTACGTACCAGAAAGGGGCAGTTATTTTTCTTACTAATCAACTTCGACTACTTCCGCAAATTCTTTGTTCCGCACTTGGTGTGGAGGTTACCGCAAGTCGGCTTTTTTTGCGTTTTTCACGCATTGTTTTCGAAGTTTTAATGTTGCAAAATTCCTTGCATTGGCATAATGTATTACATTTTCGTATAGAAAAACTCATTGGCACGACTGTATTTGAACCCATGACCTGAGAATCTACACTAACTAATTAACTTACTACATCATCAGTGCTCTCTTCGTGCGTGTTCGATTTCACTCAGGGACCAATAAATTTATCTGATTTGTTTACAATTAGCCCTATTTTCATTACAGATTGGTATAAATGATTTTTTTTTAGATTTTATAGTGTTTAACGTAACTTAAAATTCTATAAATGCCAATATTTGAAAATGTTTATATCTTATTTTATAAATGGCCAAAAGATTTTACTCCAATAAAGTTTTCTTCAAATAAAGTTCTTCCTGAGCATTTAATTATTTCTGAATGACCATTTAGTTCTAGACAGCAGATCTACAAGTACATTAATAAGATAGAACTTATCTTTTAATTAGATCATGTGGAGTGTCCCTCTTCAATTTTATTTCATAACGTCATACACACGTAATTGCCTTCTGTTTAATCTAACTATCTCGCGGTGGAAAGGTGAATTATATCTTGTTCCTTATGAAATAAGGTTGAAATTACTCGTTTCGAAATGAGATACTGTATTGAACTTGTGGTTTAGACGCTACTGCTTTCAGTATACTGCTGTAAATGTTTTTTTTATACTCGAGTTGTCTTAAAGCACAATCATGATAATTATGTTTTTCATTCTATTTCACTTACTTTTTTTTAATATTACTCTGATAAAATATAAAATACCTACAAGATACTCCTAAATATTTTTAACCCACATATCTTATACCTTTAAACGAGAAAATCTTGTATATATATATGTATATATATATATATTTAGGATCTCGGAAACTGAGCCAACGATTTTCATGAACTTTAGTATACAGGGGTTTTCGGGGACGATAAAACGATCTAGCTAGGATTCATTCTTAGAAAATGTCGCGTTAATAGTGTAGTAAATAATCAACTTTATCATAAAATCATAACTCCTAGCGCCATCTGTTACTTAAGTCATGAGTTAGTGGGACAGAGAACGCCATCTATTGACGAGTAGTGGAGTTTATTATTATGTCGGTAAGATCGAAAAATATTATGAATATTTCATCGGTATGTAAGTAATTCATATTTAAATATAACTCACAACAACAGTTTACCAAAAAAAAATACCGAGCGAAGCTCGGTCACCAACTGCTAGTAAATAATATAATATGCCAAAAAAAATCAGGTCAGCCTCTATCACCTTAAACTTAAGTTAAAATGCATGTTAAGAAATAGGGATGAATCAAAAAAGTGAATGCCCGTCAAATCTTTTGAATTTCGAACCATATTGGTTGAATGCACGTTCATTCAATTTCAAAAATAGAATGGCAAAGAAATTATGCGGCGTGAACGCGTTAGATTAAAATTAATTGTAAAAATAAAAAAAAGACTATAGATTGAATAATACGTGGGAATTCGGTATGTAATGAGGTTGTATGGTAAAAAATCGTCGGTTCAAATAAAGAATGGTGAATGAACGGCGAGGGACGTGATTAAGTTTGGGGGTTAATATCCGGCGGGGATGCGCAAGGCGTAATGCACTTTGGGGTGGCTGCGGCTATCTGTAATGACATTACAGAATGCGGAGCACGCATTATGATTTTGCTATTTGGTTGTGGCTGAGTCACATCGAGTTATAGACACTACAAAAATAATCAACCAAAATTTTGTAGACATCTTTTACGATATTTTATTGATGTTTTAGTAGTTTACTACACTTTCATTTTTATAATGTCCCAAAAGTTAAGAGCCGAGCGGGTATGTATATCTTTTACGATACCAATAGATTATCGTTTTCAGCCTATATACATATAAAGGTAAGATCTGGAGCTAAGCAGTGGCTTTTCTCATTACGTTTTTCTTCGCTGTTTTGATTATTTGAAACTATTGTCTTTCAATGTCTTTGCCAAAATTCTAGAACCTTTATTAGGTACAATAGACGAGATGGACGAGAGAGAAGCTTTAGTTACAACAAAGGTGACGTCAGGTTGCAACTGATGAGTTGAGATGAATGAGGGGGGGAAATTAATCACAATTTCATTCACGTCAAACATGTAAATATTTTTTTAAATTATTTTGTTTCCAACCAACTGGCTGCTTGAGTGAGAAAGAATGAACTCTAAAAAACAGAGTTTAAACTGCGTTTAAATTACCATCAAGAGCGGTTGTGATGCAGATGAGTGACGTCACAGGTGGAGCCGTTCATAATTACGAGCTTCCCCCTCTTTTGAGTCTGCGGTTTTTTACATTTATTTTTGTTTTTTAAATATAGATTATCATTTATTTTGCGGTCATCCCTCCATACATTGTAACCGGGTTTAAAGTAGCCTAATGCTATTTTTGTTTCCTATTTTTATACTACATATTTTTTTGTTAATACTTAATGCTTTGCGCCATCAATCTGCATTACAATTGCAAAAAGACATAACTACAACAAATGCGAACAAGATGTCTTGATACTTTACCGCAGCAGAGGTCGGGAGAGTTAATACGGCTCGCGCTAAGGCCATATTATTTGTCAACGTGTCGGCCGCTGGGGCAACGCAATCTTAAAATCAATTTTCATTTATTCGCGGCTTAGCCTTACTGGCTACTGTTCGGCTTATGGTGTAGAGTTAATAAACATTTTAGACCAGTTTTACAAGGAAACGGTACAGGGTGTAAAAGCATTTCATTAAACGACCAAGGCCATGTTTTTCAATCGATTACTTATTAATATAAGCAAAATAATTTGGTCTGCTTTTGAAAACATGCGGTTTGTATGATAATTTTTAAATAAAAGTGATAATTTTTCAGTCACTTTTAAAACTCCAAACAGAGCCAAAACGCAGTGCTCCTATAAATATTTTTTTTTTGGTTTTCCAAATTATATTACATTCACTTTACTTTTTTTTCACGTAATATTTCTTTTCTTATTCGGTTTTAAAATATTAGCTGCCCTATTTTTTTTTTTTTAATAAATTTCAATCCTGCCTTTTAAGGTTTTGGTAGATCAAATATTTTTTTCCATAAATAAAATTTCAATCCTGCCTGGCATGTCTGCGAGACTCAGATGCCAAACACAACCGTATAGCCAGCGAAGGAATAGTGGGCAGCGTGGGCCGCAAAATCTTTACAAATGTGGGCCGTTATCGTGCCGGCCGATTGACCGAGGGCCCAGCTCACACTGAAAAATAACGGATTTATTTAATTTTATGGCCCGGCCGCGTGCTGAATGGACGATTGGGCAAGACGGGGCCTTTCCATTTGTTCTCTTTATGCCTGTTGTTTTTGATTACAGCTGCCTTGATTGAATTGTTTTGTGTTTACCTTCGATTAGGCGTCTTTTTGATGTTCTAAATTACAGATTTCATTTATTTTACCGAAGTACATCATGGGGTTTTCCAAAAAAGGAGTTTTAAAAAGTACTTAAAAAGGGTAGGCAACGCACCTGTAATGCCTCTAATGTTGCAAGCGTCCATAGGCTACGGTAAACACTTTTCATCAGTGGGTCATATCATGCTTGTTTGATTACTTAGTACTAATTGCTTAAAAAAAAGTTTAATTGAAAACTAAGACTAATGTTCGTGCTAGCTTAGGATCGTACAAGGAAGCCATAAAGGTAAAATACTATTAAAGCGATGGTTGAAGTAGGCTTGAAGAGAATGGCATTTTATCGTTTATTTTTGCATGTTTTTAAATACAATACTGATAGAACAAACATGATGTTAAGTGGTAACCATTGCCTACAAGAACGAACACCACGATGTACCGTCCTGAACTTGAGGTATACAGATGTTCAGCCTCACGTGCCAGTGATTTCACCGGCACCCTTAAACCTCCAACCGAAACACAGCAATGCTGCTTAGCTTGTTAGTAGCCCTACACAAAAAGCTTTACTGCTACTAAAATGTTTCTATAACATGGTCTAATATTTACACAGCTACGTCCATCGCTAATGTTTACGCTTTTTTGTACAACTGCGTTAATTTTATTGCAAGCAGCGAATGTTTGAATAATAGGTTAAAAAAAACAAATGTTTACCTGGACGCAGTTGTATAGGGTTGGCTGTTTGTCAATAAATTTTGGGACAAGGATTATAGGTATCTTTATAATGAGTCTGCCCTAGTGTTTACATTTCCCATGCGTCCATGTGGGGTGCCATCTTTTTATTCATATCCCCATGGATAATTTTAAAATTGGACTTGGCGGTAACAACACAATGTGATTTGGCTTTTTGAATGTTTTTGAATGTTCTATTTTTTATATTTATTGTTTTATGATAAGTCATACGACGCAAAATGAATAAAAACAGGGTTTTTTATAAACATATATATGTTCTTATGTCGATTATTTTACGATCAGCAGTCCATAGAAAGAACTATGAATAAAATTAGACTTTTTACAGCATTAAAATCTAATTATAACTTTATTTGAAAACAGTTTGAAGCAAGAAATGTAAGTAAAAAATGCTGCGCAATGAACTATACAATTTTGCAACAACCATCATAATCTAATAGATAAATAGTTCATGGTTACTAGCGCAGTGTAAGTCTTAAAACCTTTTTTGTGAATTTCTCGTAAACATTGCACAGAAGAAAAATTGTAATCGGTTTAGGTGATTGCGTTTTTGTGACCTTATTTTTTGCGAGTAAAGCTTATTTAGTAAAGTAATGTAATAAAATACTGTAATTTGATTAAATGGAACGAATTGTCATTTTTTCTAATACAATAAGCAACTCTTGTTTATTTTTTGGATTAAAGTATCAAAACTTTTATTATTGATAGATTACATCAGTCTATACTACAGCTATACTGCATATAATAGGCATACTACTACATCATCTTCCGGTTCAAGCTCTCTCCGAAATCTACAAAAGTTGTTCCAAATCCCTTGCTCATTTGACCAGTGTGCTGAAAATGTTATAAGTGCGCTTCAGAGACTCCGTTCATGCATACTAGTAATTTGAATATTATTAGCCAGGGTCTAAGAAAGATTTATTAAAGAAGTAATTAAGGTAGGTATGAAGTAAACATATTTATTTTAAATCCGTTAAATTCTCCTTCGTGTTGGAATATCTCAAGCAAATAATATTAAAATGAGTGAGAAGTTTGGAGGGTAGAGCCTCGGCATTCTGAAAAACTGCGAGCGCTATGTAACTGCCGTTACATAAGCTCTCGGCTTTAAAGGCTACTTTAAATCTCAACAAACTTACAGGAACGGAGTTAAAAATATGATGCAAAAGACCATTGGACTTTTCTTTTTTTTACTTCCACAAACACTGTTGTCAGTTAAAGAGAAGTTGCGGGCGTCAATTGCAAAAAATAAGTGAACACTAAACTTGGTTGGCGTCATGTAGACGTAGTAGACTGGGGTACAAATAACATGAACAAAATACTACGCATGAAACGGGCACTGTGCCTCCCCCCAAGCTTCCACAACCCGAGTGCGGTTATAACGTGATTTGAGCAATGAAAGCATCACGCGCCCACACACGCCCGTGTAAAAAAACTACATATTTTGTGTAGTATCTGTGTAAGAAACGCACACACACGTGCGTGTACAGAATGTAATTTTTGTATGTCTGTGTAATAGGTGAGTATGTGAGTATGTATCTTATACCTTTAAACGAGAAAATCTTGTATATATATATTTAGGATCTCGGAAACTGCACCAACAATTTTCACGAAATTTAGTATACAGGGGTTTTCGGGGGCGATTAATCGATCTAGCTAGGATTCATTTTTAGAAAATGACGAGAAGTTGGTGTTTTGCAATAATCAAACATAAACTCAATATACGACTGTTCTTGCCATCTATTGGCGATTGTGAGCAACTAACTGCAAGCTAGAAGGCGTTGTTAATTAAAAATAAGCCAATACAGATACGACTTTTCCTGACATCTATTGGCAAATAATAATACAATTTTTTTTTAAACCCGAGCGAAGCTCGGTCATACCGGCTCGTTTTATATAGAACACGGTTTTTGTATGGGATTTGGTAGTGTCCGGGGTTTGCTGGGGCATTAAACCTGTGACCGGCGTTAAATAGCGGGTGCCGCATCTTAGGAAACAAAAGCGTAATGTTCTGCATTCCATTACCCACGTAATATTGACTTATTTCACGTTTTGCTTACAGACTGGTGTATTCAATTAGCATTTGTTGAAACAATTTTTATACACAAAATGCTTTACCTCTGAGTGGTTTTTAACCGGGAAATTCAAGGCAGAAGTACTTCGTTTTTAAAGAGTACAACTAGTAGCTAAGATTTTTCAGAACTAAAGCCTTGCGGACAACTAGGCAATCTGCGATGGCGATAGCAACCAATTTCTGCATGAGGATTTGTATATAACTGCACACTGCCGTGGTCTTTGACAGTGCGATATTTGACAGCGATACTAGAACTTTACTGCTATTATTATAAATATTTTTGTTTTGCAAAAAACAGTACGAACCAAGCCGTAGTTTGCTGCCTGTTCTTCGAGGTTTGGTCGTGTGGAACTGGCACCTATATAGACTCACCTAGATTTGAGACGTTTCAAAATGATCCTTGTGATACAATACTGATCTCTCTCGGTCTAAATGAGCGCCAGATTTAACGCCACACGGTCATTTTCCTCCAAAAGTATAGAATCTAGTAAGACAATAAAACAAACGCGTCACGTGATCAAGTTCGCGTGAGTACCCTGGAGTCGTTAGTACACTCCGGGAACTGCCAAAAGGTGCCTCCGCTAGCTAATTATAAATGCAGCTGGCACACTT
The DNA here is from genome assembly GCA_947578465.1 of Thera obeliscata. Taxonomy (NCBI): domain Eukaryota; kingdom Metazoa; phylum Arthropoda; class Insecta; order Lepidoptera; family Geometridae; genus Thera; species Thera obeliscata. The sequence continues at coordinate 2,547,209 of OX387919.1, forward strand.
ACCTAATACCATTTTTAAAGCTTTTTCTTCTTCCTGCCCTTATTCCACTTGATGTGGGATTGGTTCAACATGTTCTCTTCTATCAGCCATCATCTCTGTATTCACTTCTTTCTTATCCATGTCATCTTTCACACTGTTAATCCATCTTTTCTTTGGCATACCTCTACCCAAACATCCATCCACATTCATATTCATTACGCTCCTAGTCACATGACTTTGATCCCTCTTTATGACATGCCTGAACCACGCCAGCCTGTTGCTGTTAAATTTTTTAACACTTTCCGAAGAATAAAAAATTACCGTCCTTGTTTTTGAAAGGAAAAGAAAAAGAAACAGAACTTTAGCTGACGTATAGCATTACTCTTTTGATGAAATAATGTCGAAAAGCTGATAATTTCCTAATTTTCTTGTAGTAAATACAGCCTAGGATTGCGATGGGGAGGAGAAATTAGGGCTAGGCTTTTGCGAAATAGGAACCGGAAGACTCATTTTTAAATAGGTAATTATTTGTTTTCCTTTACTTTATTTTCACTGGCTGTTGTGCTGACCCCCATTTTTGGAAGAATTGAGAAGAAGAAGAAGAATTTTGATAAACAGTTGTAACTAATCAGCTCCCGGGTTTTCCTAACTTGACTTTTAGTGCCTACATCAGTGGACTAGCTGTTTACTAAAACCACCCTTAATTTATGCAAATTTCAGTTCCGTTGTTTTCTTTAAGAGTTACTAAGCGGGGGTGAGTGGAGCCCTCGTTAGGTATAGACTGTGTGTATCTTATTTGCTTAAATTATTTCAAACGACATTCTTGCCAATTTGAAGGTAAAGACATGCGTTATTTTTATAAGTAGCTTATCTATATCGTTATAAGTAGTCTTATTCCTATCTCTTCACTTCTTAGACTTGGCTACTTGAAAACCTTTTGAAAAATCGAGGCACTGTGGGAATACCGACAAAGGTGAACACTTGAACATGTACTCCCATTTTTATTTTACAATTTACGGTATACACTACACGGTCACATAGAAGAAGCCCAAATAATAGGTATTCGGAAAAATAGACGCCGGCGCCGGCAACGAGTTCCACTCTTTGGCTGTCCGCATTATAGAATCCGCATATACATATAGAGTCCGCATATACATACATATAGAGTCCGCATAAGAATCTTGGATACCTGAACAAAGATACATTATTCTACCTACTATACTATTGTATGTGGGTGGTTTATTGTACTACACTGCATTGCACTATATACAATACATCATACGTCATTGTCGCCAAACTATAATTTTGATCAGCCGAAGCAGAGATCCCTCGCGTCTACATAGTTCTTACTTAGTTAGAGCGAGGAGTCAATATCTTTAGACAATTACAAAGGTTTAGTTACAAACAACTATAAAATTAATTGTGCACATTGTTTTACCTATCTAGACTTAGTTTTACTATAGACAACTTTGTAAACCTTTTAAGAAAATAAATATTTTTATTATTATTAATATTATGAAAGTAGAGGCAAAGCGCTTAGTGCGGGAAGGTGTATAAACGATTTTATATTAAGTTTTTTTATTTTATTTTTAAATGCTTCGTTTCCGTACATCTAGTGGTCCGGTGATAGAATGGGGATGGGGAACCAGGTCGAAAAGTTCTTGGGTACACTCCCCCCATTACCCCCAAACAAATTCTCTAAAGGCACAGATTATCCTATTCCTGAAAAAATCGGCAGCGTTTCCGTTTTCATTGAATTCAACTTAAACCAATTAATCACTCTTATCAGGTTGTTTCCTTGAGTTTTTAAAGGGATCTTTTGTACCCCTAGCACTAGTTTGCACCCTTAGTATAGCGATTGATCGAGCAAAATTTTCTACCGTTTTACGCCAAGACCAATGTAACATGAGCTCTCAATAATTGTAGAAAGTAACCATAATTACCGAGGTTATAGTTTATGGATTTAGAACTTTAATTTATATGTATGTACACAATGATAGTGCTCTCAAATGGTGAAGGAAAACATCATGAAGAAAGACTGCTCCGCACGTATTGACCATGTCTTTCGTGTGGATCAGGCCGACTAAGCTGTGAGGATGGTAAAGGTGCTTTTTTTTTTGTAAATATAGAATACAATATAACATTCAAACAGAGAATAAACATCTATGTTCACAACACAATTATTTGTTCTCGGTGGGGATCGAACCCACGACCTACTGCGCAGAAGACAATTACAATGTGGAAATATTGTCCCACAGTGCGTCAGGCATGCGGCAAACGTGGCAGGCCGTGTACTTGTTATATTTTATTTTATTAACGTGACAACGTCCTATAATTCGATGGAGCCGGCTGCACGCTAGAAAAAATATGACGTCATGCGGCGTTACCTCGCTCTGAGGCGTTCCATTTAAGGCTTGAAGTGCAAGCGAGAGCGCGGAACGAGCGACAAATAAAGAGGCACAATTGGCCTCCGCGTTCGGCAGCGTTCGACATCTGTGTATTTTCTTATGACGTTGTCATGTTCAACTATCGTCAGTAAACCGACTTTACAGACAACCGATTTTTCAAAAAAACTCGTGCTACACTCCCGGGTGTTTCTCAAGCCGGGTTCTACCGGCCATCCATTGAGCCGTTGTCGGGTAAACGATGCTATTGTGACCGTTCCCCACAATAGCGCCACTGGGTCTTGGCCATTGTCCCGAAACCGATGACGTTGAAACTGTCGATTAGTCTTGCCTTTAGACGTGACGATTAAACGGTTCAAATGCCAATTGTAATCAGAGAGAACATGATAGGGAGTCGACAATCAGTAGGTCTACCATCAGCTCTGTCGGGCTCTGGTTTTGAGTCTGTGTGAGTGCTCACAGTATTATACTGTGTGTGTGACGTTTCGACGTAGAATTTATTTAGTCAACACTCACACAGGCTCAAAACCAGAGACAGAGCCAGACAGAGCTTTTGGTAGGCCTACAGAGGAACATGATAAGGAGCCGACAATGAGATTGCCTCTAGACCTGATACAAAGAGACCCATGATAACATGCATTCTCACCTTTTATCAGGTATTATGGTAGCAAAATGCATAGCTATGTATAATGAAAAGTAGTAAGAATTAACTTAAATTATCAAAAAATAGTAGGAAATAGTGGGGAACACCTAGGTGAATTATCCCAGGTGAACTAAGACTACGGCGCCATTGTTATCGAATTCAGAATCGCGCTTATTATTATTAAAACCACAGATTAAATACAGTAACCACAGTTTAAAAAAAATAACTACAAAAATACATCGAGATATAAGTACTACGTACTAGAGAAGCTACGTCAAATAACTGAATTGTCCTATTCTTCGTAATTTGTTCTCGGCAAAAAGGTCTTTAGCGCCATGTAAATCACGGCACTTACGCGATTTCGAGAGAGAGCGACTGAGGCGACTGAGTGAGGTGCGGCGCGATCGCCGCGGTTGAACGGGACAAAGTAGGAATTTACGGTGTCTTCAAAAAAGTAAATATTACTAAGTAATTCCAGAAAAAAAATATTGAATTAAACCAAATAGGTATGTAATAAATGGTCTGGATTTGGCTTTCGAAAAGTTGAAATAAAAATAATGCTTTATTGTTCTTATCTAGCGAGTTTGACAAAATGTTGATGTACGAGCGTGAAGTTGCCTGACGCTTGTCAGCGTCTTAACATAATTCCATAGATCCGGTAGCGAGGTCGTTCTATTGTGAGTTTGTGAAAAGCAGTTGATCTCCTTTCTTTGTTTAAATGCAAGCTATTCAACATTTTGACTAGGTACAGTCAACGTAGTGAATAAATTATATACCATTTATTTGATTGTGAATCCAGGGGTTACAGTAGGTAGGTGGTATTAACAAAGTCAAAGTTAAGTCATTTATTAAGATACTACTATAAAACTACTTAATTTTTAAAAGTTTACTGAATTTCGGGTAGCAGGGTGTGGGTGCCGGTGAAATTACCGGCACGTGATGCTGAACATCTGTATGCCTAAAGTTGATGGACGCAGGGCAGTGCATCGTAGGGCACGTTCCTAACGTGCGTGATCTACGAGGCAATGCATTGTTATAGGCGATGGTTACCTCTTACCATCAGGTGAGCCCATCCATCAACTAGTTGTATATATTTATCCAATGTAGACCTGTAGTGTAGCAGCTTTTTTTGTAATTTGTTTGTAATATCTACACTACATTTAATACGTTTTTTTTTACCCCAATAATTATGTTACTGAGTGTACTGACGTCCGTTCAATTAAAAAGGGTGATGCAAAATAGAGGCCGGTTGTAAATAGTCTGTCACAAACACACAATTATTAAAACTGGTTTTATTGACTGAAGAAAAGATTGTATGGAATTATGCTGGAATTGAGAGAATTGAAAGGAACTATAAGCTAACCTTTTTAATTCTATAGCTAAGAATTGCTCTTAGGCTTCGATGTTTTAGGGTAGTAAACCCTAAAAAGATGATAAATAAAATAAAACAGGCTTCAACTTCGACTGGCCTCACAGTTCAGTTGGTATTAGTAGCTCTGCCTTCTGCGCCGTAGGTCGTGGGTTCGCTCCCCACCGAGAACAAATATTAGTTTGGTCAACGCAAATGTTTGTTCTCTGTCTGGGTGTTGTATTGTTTATAAGTATTTACAAAGCTTTGTAGGTCACGCACGTCATTAACATGCTCTACGATGCACTGCTCCTACGTCCATCCACTTGAGGCATACAGATGTTCAGCCTCACATGCCAGTAATTTCACCGGAACCCACACCCTTCAAACCGAAACACCAGCAATGCTGTTTCACGGCAAATTATGTAAAGTAAAAAAAAACATGCAATTGGCAAATTCGTCTTCTGCACTTGGTGTACGGTTCACACGACACGCCACGCCGGTTTCCTTACGATGTTTTCCTTCACCGTTTGAGAGTACTGGCATAGAGCACATAATTTTTTTGACAGTAAAACTCACTGATTCACGACTGGATTTGAAGCCTGATACTCTGCTGATCAAAAGGTCTAACTAGCTAAATGTCCAACAGAGCAAAAGGTCTAATGAGCAGTTAGTCTAATTAGCAAAAAGCCCATGTAGCAAAACGTCCAACATCAGATGGTCTGTATAGCAAAACGTCATCTTTAAAATGTGTTTAGAATGTCCTTAGGATCGGAAGGCGGGTCCACTACCACTAAACCATCAGTGCTTCCTCTATACATTTCTAGAATGAACGTTTTTAAGCCCTCTCCTTCCATCATTGACTTCCAGCAATCATAAGAATGACGTCATAAAAAAATCGTTTGATTCGTGAGGCTTTCTGCATACATTTCCAGAAAGAACGATTCTAAGCTCTCTCCTTCCACCAACTTTCCACCATGAGACCACCAGTGATCCCAAAAACAGTATGCAAGTAAAGTAACATTCCTCTCTATATCAGATACAACAGACTCCCGGGGATAATAAGAGATGCCGCTTCCGCTCGCCTATTCAAGCATAAAATTAGGACATGGCTGTTGGAGAAGATGTTCTGCAGTTTAGGTGAATTCCTAGAATTGCCTGAACTGTAGAACATCAACCCCTGAGGCTGTCAAAGGAATGGAATGTCGACTGAATAATAAAATATAATTCTATTAAATTTTTATATTTCAAATACTAATTTAGAATTTAAATATAGCTTGCTTACTTATAAAAGTACCTAAGTAAATGACGTGTAAAATAAGTTTTTTACAAATAAATCTTGTATCTTGTATCTGTTGGTACACATCAACTAGTGATGTACCACAATGATATATCGATAAGTCGTCGCATCGACATACAAGTCTTGTGTTTAATGATGTTAGCTCGACGTCGATAATTGACGGTTCATGTCCACATTTATCTTTTAATGATTTTAATATGAAGCGGTGTAATGAGGCAGATAAATAATCAATAGTAATTGGACGTAGGTGGGTTAGTAGAATGCTTTGCAATTGGGAACAAATCATGTTCAGTCTTCGTCTTCTTATCGTGTCATTGATTCCTTAGAGCCAAGTGCGGTGAAAGAATTTTAAGTGCGCCTCAAAGAGGCTCCTTTCGTGCACTTGATACATGTTTTTGAATTTTTTAGGTTCTACGATATACCGGTTTCGTCACGATGTTTTCCTTCACCGTTTGAGAGCATTGGCAGAAAAATTTGTGCGACTGGATCCACGACCTTAGAATCGGAAGGCGGGGCCGCTACCACTAGACCACCAGCGCTCTTCAGCGGCCATCATGCTCAGTAGTAGTAGAGCTTTGTGTGTAGCTCGTCCGGGGAAGTACTACCACCATGCCTATTTCTGCCGTGAAGCAGCATTGCTGTGTTTTGGTTTGAGGGGTGTGGGAGCCGGTGAAGTTACTGGCACGTGAGGCTGAACATCTGTATGCCTCAAGCAGAAGGACGCAGGCCAGTGCATCGTTGAGTACGTTCCTGAAGTGCGTACCTTCGAGGCTATACAAATAGGCGATGGTTACCAGTTACCACTTAACATCAGGTGAGCCATATGCTTGTTCCACCAGCAAGTTGGTGTGTTCTTTCTTCTCATTCACGCCATTTTACTCATGTAAAATACCTGCTTTTTTGAGTGATTTGAGAGATTAATTTGGTTCCCAACTTCCCATAGCACAAATTCTTGGTTTGGTGCTTGTTGGTGCTGTATGATACTTTAAAAAAAAATTAATAATCGATTACAATTATATAACAGTTTAACCCATCTCTAGGTTATTTAAGGGTGCGCTCTGAATGGGGCCAAATTGGCACAAAGAGCAAGCCGCGCCCTTCCTTCAGATTTGTTTATCGCGTCAATTGACGGTATTCAAGACAAGTGTTAAACAAACACCGTATTATTTACAATAACCATTCTGATTGGATCATTCTGGAATAAACCAAATTTCAAATGTTAAGAACACGTTTAACATGAAAGAATTAAGCCGTTGCAACAGTTGCGTACAGTCCGTTAAGCTAACCTCCTCAAAGTTCTTGAGCTATAAATACTTAGTGTAACTAACACGACTTTCTTTAATATAAATAGATAGACTTGATTCTAACAATTAGCAATATAATAGATCTTTTTAACAGTTGAAAATAATAATAGCATGTTTTAAATTTCTTTCTAACCGCGTGCACCCTACTTACACTATCTCAGGTACCCTCTTGAAATATAATTAAAAACTATTATAGCAGATATCATAAATCATCCTTTATTACACCCCTTTAGTTGGCTTAATTGATTCTATACAGGGTGCATCATAAAAATTATAACAGACAATTTATAAGTGTATAACCGCAGTGCGCACTTCAATGGAATGAGTTTAGATGGATGCGATTTATGTATGTAGTGGTCGAATAGACCCAACGCGGCTACGCAAGGGTTATGTTAAAATGAAACTAAAACTATAATAATATGAATTACTAAAGACGATCCACATAACACACTATCTAGCCACAAACTAAACACAGCAGACCGATAAGTCTGTTGCCATCTCTATTTGTTGAAATGAAAGTGACAGTGATAAAAGATAAAAGACTTTAAGCGAACCACTAATCTTATAACACACTTATAGACACTTAATAGACACTTTGTCTGGCATTATGAGAGAGGGAGTAAGTCTTTATTCAATAAAATTATAGGGACTACTATAAAAATAAGTAAGTAGTATAGTATAGTAGTCTTTCAGTAAGTATACTAAAGCAGTCGTAGGTTCAAATTCTACTCGGTCATTGACTTTTGAAATATAATATAAGTAGAATAATTATCAATTTCTTGGGTTATTCCGTAAAGCCAGCCGACGGAAACAGCAAGGGGTTGCAAGTTGCAATGAATGAGGTGCCAACCTGTTTTATCAATGACGAATGGATACACTACTTTTTTTATTCAAATTTATTCAAAAGAAATACTTCTTTTATCTCTTTGAGAAGGTACTTACATGAATAAGATAGATTACAAATTATTTTGTAAAAAACTATAGTTTTTATTTTTTTTATCGTACACCAGTATGTAATGTGTTCTAATGCATAATTTTATTTAGACAAAATGATTTTTGGACTTCAGGTATCAATTCAAAACCTCAATTCACCAAAACTCAAAAATAAATTTCGTTATTTTTTCCGCTAAAGTAACAGATTAACGTAATAGAGCTCTATAAAATAACCTAATCAAGTAATCATAGAACAACTCAGTGTGACATTATTATTTAGGCCTAAATGCAATGCCGCAGAAAATCTGCCCACTTACACAGTTAAGTGGGAGTCCGCTATAATAAGGGCGTAAGTACACTGGTATTTGCGGGAAAAGCTTCTCTGTAGCTTTCGTAGAGAAGGAAGGGGAATAACACCCCGCCTAGCGGCAAGCCTCCTCCCGCTTCGTCACTCGCTGTCTGGCGGCCGCGCTGATCGCACGTGTCTGTGTCTCGTGTTTTCTTACCGTCACGCGCTCGCGAAAAACTTTTCTGTGCCGGGTGAATAAAAAAAATGCACAAGTCCCCCCAGTGTTGTGATATTGCTGTGTAAAAAGACTAAGTACGAGTGAGCTAATTACGAGCAGGCTAATTGGTCGGCGCTTCATGAAGGTGAGCCGACTTTTATTTCCGTTCGACAATCCCTCTAATTGCGTCAATTAGTGTAATGCGGTGACGTTTGAAGAGGGCTTTAATGATTTACCACTTCGGTCTATGTTCTTGGCAAACGCTTTTGAAAAACTATGCTAGTTGGTTTATGAGCACAGTTTTATGCTGGTTTATTTCAAAAATGAAGCGCCCGTATTCAACTAGTAAAACTTTTCGAATTATCGTGCTACATTCAATAAAAAAAATAGATTATAATGGATAAAACAAAAGAGTTTGGAGCAAAAAGTTTTTAAGAAACCTCCGTTTCTTAATAACCACTATGATATTTTTTATCTGTGTTCTCAGTTTACAAACAATCCAATGGAATGTAACAATAACAAAGCAAAACATTTCTGTTCATTTGTAATGAGTTTAGCAGCACATACCATGCCACTAATTGCCTAACGTTAAATGTGGTCATTGTGAAGCGGACATAGGTACATATGCAAGCAATTAGAAAATAAACTTTTGCTATTTTTACTTTGAAGATGGTGTCTACTAAAAGTTAACCAGTAGATTTTTTTATCATTTTTTTAATTTAAATATTCAAACACCCAAAGATCTCCGGTGATTTTTGCTCTGGACTAACTTTTTTACGATTCATCGCACAAAATTTAGTCCAGAGTGGGAATAAAACTCCAGCACAGTCCAACTCATCGCACTACAGCAAAGACAGCTAAAAAGAGAAGAGGGATCCAATTAAATCCCAAACAAGATTTTTCCAAAGGACAAAGTCAATGTTCTATAGGGCATGGGGCGCAGAACACGCTTGTTCTAAAAGCCAATTAGAATCCGTACCTGACTTGTTATTCTTAATTAGCAAGTGGTTCATTAGTACGGCAATGGCTCATTCGTTTTAATTACAAACTCGGTTTCTTGTAATTACCATGCAACGGACAACATTTTATAAGTAGCGACTATCCTGGCTAATTACATCAACTTGCCAAACCACAATTGTTCGCGATTATAATTATACAAATTGGCGGATGGTTTATACTCTCCGTCTAGGTTCACACTAAGCTTTTACTATGGGGTTCAGACGACTAAAATATATACACATTTCTTCTAGTGGTAAACTTTTTGGTGCTAAGGTTATAGGTTTGATTTGGTCATTCTCCTTTAGATTTGTCTGTTCGTAATAGGTAGTTAAGTACATGCCTTGAATAAATATTTTTGTTTTTTTTTTTTTTTTTTTGAGACGTTATGGTGTCAAGTCTTATGCATTGGCATCCATACCAAAAATTTGGATCGATTTTGTCAAAGTTAAAACAAAGCAAGCACAGCCAAGCGAGGTCAAGCTAAGACGTCATCCTTTAGAAAAAGGGTCGCAGATTCAAAACTTCATCAAATCAGATGAAGCTTACTCAGTTTTGCATTTCAGTGATTACGTCACACTGAAGCACTGCCTGATAATGCATTTCCATTACATAATTAATTTCGGCTAATTAGTACACCCTGATGGGAGCCGCGTATTAATCAGTTGATTGGTCTAACCAGCGGCATTGTGCTATTAGGTTTACTTTCGTTCTGTGAATTAATTAACTTGGATGATAATTCAAACAAGATTAAATTTTAGAAATAATAGGTACCGAAAAACCTTATCTTTGGTAATATTTTTTGATTTTTAATTAAGTACATTTTATTGATATAAACGAGTTTAAAGTGCAGTCTCTAGCAATAAATGTCCAATACCCTTCCTAAATATATCTTGTTTATAATCTTCTGTTGAGTAAATTTTTACTAAATTTGTGTACCACGTCTATGCGGTACCCTAATAATGTTACAATCTAGCCAAGTAGGCTAATGAGCAATTTTGCTTTCATCATCATCATCCGCAGCCTGACTTAACCCACTGCTGGGCATAGGTCTCTCTTTGCTCTTCACCACGATCTTGGGCTACTCTCATCCATCTGCGGCCCACGACGCTGACAATGTCAACTCATCGTGCTAATGGTCGTCAAATTTTGCTTTAGCTTAGTTTTATAGAAAAGTAAAGTTTTGTAGAGCCCATAGTGATATCAAAAAAAGCTGGTTAATAAAATAACTAGTCTGCTTCTAATAAAAGAAGCCCACCACGAACCTAATTATGAGATTGTGTTCCGAAATAACCGGCAATGTCGTAAGTCATTTTTTAATTCACTTTGTTCCGTTGGAAATAATTGAAGTGACATGTGCCAGTGCCTAGGGCTGCCAAAAACAATAACTGTTTTAAAAAAATACCAATAGGAAGACGCTTAAGCAAAAGGCATAATTATAGGTTATTTATTTGTATTTTCATATTGTTGTATTATGTGAGTAACTTTTAGTTTTAAATAAAACTCAATCAAAACAGTTGATACTAACCAATGTAATAAAAAGTTTGTAGTATTTTTTGTTATAGAAAAATCCTATTATAAAAATATCAACGGTGCAGCAAAAACCCTAGCTAAAAAGCTACAATCATGACATTGCGGTCCAAAGCTCGTTTATTCTATTTGTTTCGTTAGAAATAATGAAAGTGACATGTGCTAGGGTTGTCATTAGCGAGACGCGGGCACTGTACTAATTGGCTGCAGCGCTCTTCATACTAAAAACAAATTAGCCAGGGCAACGGATGTCGACGCTAGGGCTACTACCGCAAAAAAATTACCAGTATATTTTTAAAACATACCAGGAAAGGGTTAATTAAGTAGATTATGTTCGGATAAAAGTCAATTATAAGGTAAAGTATAACATCTATAGCTAAATTGACTGTTTTTCCGTCATAAACAGAAAACTCGTTAACGAGTAGCGAAATAAGGAGCGTTTTTGTATGGATACAAATTAAAGCTGTGAGACTTTTGAGAAAAGCCGTCAATAATTAGTCATTTTGGCGGTGGATTAACCTGTAAAGACTCAGTAAGTCGACATCTAGACAGGAACACAAAAAATAAATCTATTGTAATTTCATTTACTAAATATTTCATAGACTGAGTATTTCGTACGAAAGAAAAAAAATAATTAGGGAGTAATCTTTGCTTGAATCTTCATTAACAATAATTAATTATAATTGGTACCTTTCTCTTCTATTGACCTGTGCAGGGTCGTTTTTTTATGATTGTGCAGGGTGTGCTGTGCATACCAGAAATCAGCACCAGTTTTATATCGCTTTTTAATTAGTGACGGATACCAAACCGTAATCCTATTAAAACTTCAACTCCATATTTCACAATTTGTCAAAAATAAAATTTATAAAACCGTGTAACAATCACCCCGCACGGATTAATTTGCAAATCCAATTTGTTTCCGATACCAGCCTGTCGGTGGGATCTATTGAATTTTGATGATTTTATTTTAAATTGAACAGTGATTGGTTCAGTTTTTCAACCAAATTTTAAATGAAGTTAACCGTTATTAACCAATCAGACTGTTAGTCTTTTCAAAATCATTTAGTTTACTACTAGCCTATTCAAGTAAACTGATTCGAAGTTTTGCTAAAAATAAGCGTGATTTATATAGAAAATTCAACTGATTCAACATAATTGGGATGCAAAACATTTGGTGGAGTTTAGGTGCATTTTTAAGAATGCAAACTATTACTTTCCATTGAATCGTTTCAACGTTGTACCTATATACAACAGTATTCTATCTGAGTATGACTATCAGTATTTTAAGCTATTAATGCTGAACATTTATTAGTTTTTTAGCGCTTTACTCTTTTTCTTGCCCTAATCCCACTTTATGTGGAGTCGGCAAAACATGTCTTCTTCCTCCATTCATCTCTGATAGCCGTCATCTCTGCATTCACACCTCTTATCTCTTATCCTAGCGTTTTACAAAGATTTTATATTATCTGATATTGAGCCAAGTGGGATTAAAATGTTGTTTATAAAGGTATAAGCATATTTTTACCTTTTTTTAAGCTTTTGCGTGGGGTAACCCTACGTTCGAAGGTCACCAGTAATTAGGTTGTTTGCGGGGCTTATGTTTTTCATTGTAGCTTCCTCGTTACTTATGTAATTAGAGGGACGGCTCCTGTCAATGCTGTGCCATGCTGCATTTGGCTGTACGTCGCTTTTTACTTGCATTATTAGTAATTGCGCCGGACACGTCTGGGCTAGGGTGGTATCAAATTCGATCAAGTATGCATAAGAGCATCTTTAGTATCTTTAGATAGTATGATTTTGTTGTATGCTATGGTTGTCGAGGAATGGTAGCAAAGTAGTATTTTGTTATTCGTTTGTTAAAAGATTAAAATTAAGAATTAAAGTAGGTATAATAATTTAAGTATGTCGGGACAAAACTTTAAAATTGTAGTGTATTTAAATTAAAATTTAATGTAACAATAAATCATATTGGGATCGTCACAAAGTCCACTGAATAACAAAAAATTACAATGTCAATAGATCATCTCATAACGTCATTTGAAATGTACAACGTAACTACCTACTAAATTTGTTATTTTCTAAACAAAATAAAATAGGAATTAGAATTTTCCACCAATTATTGTAATAGACTGTGCCTTGGGATTCGAGTTATGCCTACGCTTATTTAATTAAAATCACACAAAAATATAAATCACACGATCGCGTCCAGTAAATAAATAAAAAAATGGTCACTGCCGAGCTGTCACTGTCAATAAATCATCTCGTTCGTTATGTCATTTGAAACGGTTTATTAGTAGTAATAAGGTTCAATGTATAACAAGCTTGTTTCCTGTCTCCTCGCATGCGGCGTGTCTATGATTGAATTAGGCACGAGTAGAATAACTATAATTCGTGTATTTTTTCTTAATTCTTTGTTTCTATCATGTTTTTGACTTGAATAAGTCTTTAAACATGCTTCTATAGGGATGCAATTCAGAAAACGAATGATAACAAAATCAGGGTATACAGTTTTTAGTTGCAGCTACATATCTATCCCCATCCAAATTTCAATTACAGCACTGGATAGCTAAAGAATCAAATAATGTAATACGCTAAGTAAGGACTGTAACAAATCGCGCCCGGCGGAGGGGGAAGCCCCGAAGTTACGATACGTATTTACGTACAACAAACGGCCATGTCCATAACACAGCAACACCCATGTTTTTTTTTCTGGTAATGACCGAAATATTTTTTTTTAGATAAGTTTTTTAGTTGGAAACGGCAAAATATATTTTTTATAGTAGAACCTCTTCGTAATTGGTATGCTAGGTTTATGCTATTATTAAATTAAACGTAGGTAATTAAATAATATCGAAGCAGTGATAGCTTTGTTGACAAAACTGTTACTAATAAGTGGATAGTTTGTTTAACAATTTAAATGAGTTATCTGTAATGATAAGACATTAATAATTTATTTGATTTATTTATTACTTAAATAAATCCAATTAAATAGCTCAGTGGTAACTTATCATTTAATTTGACTGGCCTCTCAGTTCAGTTGGTAGTAGCTCTGCCTTCAGCGCCGTAGGTCGTGGGTTCGATCCCAACCGAGAACAAATATTCGTGCGGTGTATTGTATCTTAAATATGTAACAAGGAATATTTAGTAATGTATTTTTTTTAATATAAAATATAAAACAAATATTAAAGAGGAGTGCTCCCATAAAACAAACATGATTTTTTGTCTTTTTAAAGATTATGGTACAGAACCCTTCGTGCGCGAATCTAACTCGCACTTGGTCTTTTTTTTTTAATTACACTCGGCGAAGCCGAGGCAGGTAGCTAGTACTAAATAAATTTAGGGATAATGTAGCCTTCTAAGTAATGTCGATTTTTTTTTTGAGTTCATTTGTTACATACAAAAATACAAATCTTTCCTCGTTATGATATTAGTGTAGAAATGTAGATAGATAATTAAGAAAGCCATCTTGACCCCCGCTCATTAGAGTATCCTGCGTGTGTAGATAACCCTTGTACCGTGTGGCGTGACAGTGACGTCTATCTGACGTGCGCGGGCGTTGTTTGTACACAACCAATCGTTTTGAAAGATGATAAGATTCGTTTTCTGACATTTTGGGAAGTCACATAGCTTTTTTTTTTGGTTTTATTTTGAGTTTTGTTGTGTAATGTGAAATAATAATATGTGAAAAAAATATTGTTTATGAATCTGACTTTTGTAAGTGCATTTTATTCATGCCTATGGAAATAAATTAATTGAAATTGAAAATAAAATTTCTATGTTTTGACCAACATTACTTGAGGTCTTAGCACAAAGTGTGAGCAATTGGAAATGAAAATGTACTAGGTACATAATATGTGATATCTGGATTTGAACGAAAATGTTTTGTTTCCGATGGTTTTGAAGAAATACGCTACGCGCACTTTCTTTATGTTTGTTACTGCATACCTCCGCTATTAAGTTTAAAAAAATAATTATAATTTAAATCCAGATTGATCCCATAGAAATTTCAAGAAAATCGGTTTACTAGTTTGACCATGAAGTCAGTTTCTCAAGTTTTTAAAACTTCAATTATTTATACAAATTAGTTCATTACCGCCATCATTACTCAACTCACAGCAAAAATAGAAGCAACAATATCGATCCTCCTAATTGGCTCAAATGCAAACTCTGTTATTAGGCAGGTTAATTAAAGAGTTATCGGCGTAATTAGCCCGTTTCGGTAGAGTAGTGCCTATGGTTCGAAGCTACTAATTAAGAAATAACTCCTTCATTCCCTCAATTAGAATTTATTCACGTCAGCATGTATGTAAAACATGTTTTCATTACTCATACTCTGAAAGTAGGTCTGAAGTTGCCTGAGGGGCCTAATTGAAAGTAAAACTTTCAGCCCTAGGGAGAATCGCTTTCTACTGACAGCTGTCAAATTATAAAAAAAACAAGTTCTATTTTATTCAACCATGTTCCAACTTTCTAAAGTCTTTCTAACTGCAAGGAGGTCGTTGAACCAAATTCCAACTTTTTATTCAGCAAGTAGGTTGGAAACCCATTACAACGGTAAGAAGTTTAAAAAGTCTAATAAGATAGCGCAATGTAAAATTTAAATTTAAATAACATAAAGATAGTATTAAATAAATAATATATCTTCTAAATTACTTGATTAATATATAGCTTCAACTATTTATTTAAAATAACATAGATTTGACATTTGCCATTTTTTAAATTATGAGAATGACAATAATGGCTGAATAATGCTGGCGAGCCGAAGCCGAAGGCCCCCCAGAGAAAAAGAAAAAAAAAAACCGGGAAGGCGGCAATTCAATCTTCATTTTCACAAATTTTTCTTTCATGTTTTTATTTTTACTTTCCTTGTATTCGTAATGAAAAGCACAGTGTTTACCTCGGGTGAAAGTCTTTTAAGTCCCTCAAGCTCCAAAGCTCCAAACCCGTCTCGGGACTCAAAAAACGTGACTTTCAACACTCAGGTAACAATGTACTATTATCGGTATATAGGTATTTACGTTCTCACAAGAAAATGTATAAGTACCTACTTGTAAAAGCACACTATTTTATTAAGCTATGGCTCTAATTGGTATGTCATCTGTCATACACTACTAGCCGTCATTGCCATGGAATGTCAAACGTATTTGGCGCGCGATCAGAGGATTCAAGGATTGAGAGGGTTCAAAAATCAAAAATCTAATAAGTAACATTATATTGTACAAAAAAAAGTATCAACAATACTGACTGCAGAAGTATAAAACATTTGTTTAGGTACTCTTACTTTCTTAATGAAATTTTGAAGTGTGGTTTTGAGTACAACAAAAAACAGTAAAAACCTTCGTGAACCCTTGAAAAATATTTCAAAATCAATCACCACGACACAGTCCCATAACGGGTATTATTGAGTTTCAAGTGTAAAGTTCTACCCTCGATTTTTTGTGATCTTTGAAACAGATATGAAAAAAGTTCAACCTTTTTGGTATTGACGGACTAAATTGTTGAGATATTTTTACACACTTGACATAAGTTTGAAGTATGTGACAAGTGACAATCACCTAAATATGAAACAGACTCATGGTGGATTCGTTTTATGTCATTTTGGGAAGTCACGTAGCTTTTTCATTTTAATTGTTTTTCTGGTGTTATTTTGAGTTCTTTGGTGTAATTTTGGTGGTATTTTAACCAACATTACTCGAAGTCTTAGCACAAAGTGTGAGCAGTTGGAATGAAAGTGTTAATATCCTAATTTTACCGAAAATGTTTTCCATGGTTTTGAAGAAAAACGCCACCATTTTTTTTTCTAAGCCAATGACGGCCTCCTTGTCTATTGACTAAAAACTATTTCATTAATGTAATAAATCATCGCTTGACATTGGCATAATTGTCCGAATGGACAAATGCCATTAATTAAGAAGAAAAAGAAGAAGTAGATTATTGATTAATGCTTACAGTTTCTGGAGACAGCAGTAAACCTATCATTATATTCTTTCACGTGAAATGCAATTATGTTTCGGAGCAAACATTTATTAAAAACCGAACTTTGAAAAAGGCTATCAAAACTTCGGCCCAAAAATTAAGGACCTTCATTTATAGCTCATTCGATTTTTAGTGCTTTTTAAGAGGGCAGAAGTTTGTTGCGCCTCTGTAGGTCTATATTTTGCTGATTTTATGCAAATACCAAAATGACATCAAGTAGGGTAGCTGACCGCTTTTTATATTACTTCTAAACGTGGTCATTTATTTTAAAAAGAAGTCTTTCATATTACATCATTACTCATTGTATTTTTTTGCTACGGGTACCAGGAACGTATAGTACACGCACCGGATCATTATCCCTTTGAAGTTAACTGCTTAGCCACTTACTTCCTTTGGTTGTGCTTCAAACTTCAAAGTATTAAGATCCGATGCGCGCAGTGTAACGTATCTTGTGTTTCAGGTTTTTTTGGTTAGCATTTTTGATTGATAGATCCGTTGTTTTTTAGCTTCTAACGTTGCGATGGGAATTTGTCTAGATTTCGTTTTCTGTAATTTTGGGAAGTCACATAGCTTTTACATTTCAATGGTTTTTCTGGTGTTGTTTTGAGTTCTGCTGTGTAATATCGGTGGGTTTTAAACCAACATTACTTGAGGTCATAGCACAAAGTGTAAGCAGTTGAAATGAAAATGTTTTATTTGAAATCCTGATTTGATCAAACATGTTTCCGATGGTTTTGAATAAAAACATTTTTTTTCAAAGCTAATGACGACTTTTCTATTATCTGACTTGACTTAACCGATTTTATTTATGTAATATAATCCTCACTTGATATTGGCAAAATTGTCCGAATTGACAGATTCATCTGATTAAGAAGAAGAAGATTTTTTCTATTCGTTATGTTACGGACGTAATGCCGGTCACCGTTATTCAAAGAACCGTCTAACGAACACCGGACGGCAGTATTGTCGAGCGAATGCCACGGCAATTTGAACGGTCAGTGGGCCGGACACTAACAACCCGGGGAATTACCGCGTTCCGGCCGTTTTGATTGGTCGTTGATTAGTGACGCTTTTAAGAAAGTTATAGAAAGTTGTGGTCAAACCCCTAACAAATCTTTAGAAATAAAAGCTTCAACATGCCCGACTTTTGGCGAAGTTTGCCATGACGCTGACGAGTTCATTTTGCAACCAGACCCTTCAAACCTATACACAGCAATGCTGCTCCACGGCCGAAATAGGCATTGGGTTTTCCCCCTCAAAAATGATGTAGACGCCTATTTATGTATGTCAAATAAATGTATTTTCTTTCTTTTTTTTTATAAAAGAAGTTTTCACTTCAATAAAAATCTATTGGCACCTCTAAGGCAACCTACTTCAGCTCCACAATGACACCGTCAACCTCATCAGCCTCGCTTCCATTACGATCCCACTAGCCATCTGGATATATCAACACGAACGTTCTCAAAGCGACGAAGCACCAGCCATCTAGACCCCTCGGATACCAGAAACCTAGTTAAAATCACACAAGCGTTGAAGGCCGAGATGGGTCTACGCTAACTGGGACTGCATAGATGTGGGGACACAAGTGGCCAATTAGGGTCGTTTTATTTGCCCACCGAAAGCTGGGCTTAGCTTTTGCAAATAAAAGCAACGGCCATTGGACGGTAATAGGATACGCATTGATTGGTTTCCGTTAATTAACACGTGACTAACCTATACCTACCTGCAGTAGTTTACAATATACAGGGTGTACAAAACTAGTTCTAAAAACTTCAACAGAAAATTTCGATCCCGATTTTAAATGAAACTACCGTTAAATAAGATAAATAGTTTGTAATATTTCAACGAAAGTTAAAGATAAAGTTAAGACCGCTGCACAAGAGACGCACAGGACAGAAGAGGCTTTCAGAAAATTAAAGAGGCCTTTAACAATGTTGTGCAAGGTCAGTGATTCCAACGAAAATACAATATTCGGATACGAACCATTTTGAATATCATAATGGAACCTCCTCCATAACGTCACTTATTCTTGATGTGAGGTCTGTGGTTAGTTGTGTAACCGTGCATGCAACTTCAGTTTTCAGGAGCAGCAGTTTACCGCCCTGTATAGATTTTATTTTTTTGCATGCAAATAATTGGTCTCGTTTTTCAGTAACTACTAACAATTATTCTTTTTCAACTAGTTGTTTGACCTGCAGTATTTGGACATAGTCTGAAAATGGTTTCAATTTGGTTAGCTATGTAATATGACCAGCAATGTTTATTTATTCATCATAGTATTGAATTATGCGGTTTATTCATATTTATTCAGCAATTTGTGCTCTATATTACCTCAACACATCACTCATCATCATTAGCCTGAAAAAATCTACTGCTGAATTGTGAATAACGGCTTAGAATTTTGACAGAATTATAAATAAAATATTATAAACCACTTTTGTCATTTGCTTTTCTCACTTTCTAAAAGCAAAAATTAGATTATAATTTTAGAACCTGAACATATCCAAAAAGTTATTTTTCAACATTATGTATCTATCTAAATTGTCATCACTTAATTTCAATTCTCAAATTCAATTTCAACAGATAATTGAAAAGCACTAATCGAAATGTGATTGTAAGTTTGTTTAGATGCTTAAATAAAAAAATCTGCTCAAATAATGCTTGTCGTCTATGCCTCCCCTAACAGTAAAATAAACTATTTTCTCTCTATCCACCGACTCTGCAATTTTACGACGAAATTACTAACATTATATAAAACAAAATACATAATTATAGGAAGTATCGCTAGAAATGTAGGTCGATCCGTTCCTTGGAAGAAAAATAAGTTTATTTCTCAGAATCTACTGAAGTATCGCAGAAAAAACGGTTATGAGAGGTTTTGTATTGAATATAAAAGCAAAAACAATACCTGTGTAATATAAGGGTGATGCCACACAGTGCGTTGAAAACTCTTGTTCTGTACCGCAAAGGACGAAGCGTAAGCTTGTCCAGCATCTATCTATATCATCCTCTCAGCCTAGTCGGCCTAATCCCCTGGAAAAACAAATAGGCTATTTTTGAACTTCTAGTGGTCACTTCTGGTGCACCGACAGAGTTAGTGGGAGATGTTTCCCTATTCCGCAAAGTATCACCAGGTATGGGTTGGGTAGTCTCACTTTGTTCGGGTTCCCTGACAAGTTGTTTTGCCGTACAGCACCGCTTCATGTGAAAAAGCCATTACCCCGTTGAACTTAACGTGGGTGCTAATTAATGAGATATTACTAATAAGCCAGGAAAAATAGGAAGAAAAGTAGAAACCTTGATACGGTATTTATAATGTTTGTTTTTATTGAAAGGTGGATGCCAATTAGTATACCAGTGATTGTAAAGTTATTTGTTTTGCACATAAGAACGTTTTTTTTTGTTTTGACATTTGGTAAAGTATACAGTAGACGAGACGCATTAAATTATTCTGTTTAGATTTAGAATACTATGGAGTTGACGCTACCAATTGTGCATGCATCAGTGACGCGCGCGCGCACGCATCTGTCAGTCAGTTTTGACATTATTTTGAGCTTCGATTGCAATAAAAACGAATTGGAACAAAACTTATCTTTCAGAAGAAACGATTGCAACAAAACTCAAGGTTGACGTAATAAACATAAGATAGTGAATAACAACTTTGCTTTTTTAGGGTTCCGTAGCCAAATGACAAAAACGGAACCCTTATAGATTCGTCATGTCTGTCTGTCTGTCTGTCCGTCCGTATGGCACAGCCACTTTTCACCGAAACTATAATTATAGAACAATTTACTTTGACTGACTGAAGTAGTGGGACGTGCTGTTTAAGATTGGACGATCTCTAACCATTTCACGAATGTTGGTTTATGTATAAAATATGTCATTAGTTATGAGCACTAATTGCTATTTCTACCAATTATCAAACCAATTAAAATTAATTATCACCGTTGGGTAATAACAAACAGTGATTATGACAAATATCAAGCAATATCTACATATTTATTTTTTGTGAATAAGCAATAAATTTATTGATTATAGACTATTTATAGGTAGCTTTTAAGTATAGGTTAGCAGCAGCTTATCATTTTAAGCCTTGCGCACATCTAAGCGTTCTGCGGTGGCGATCAGTGAAACCGTGTAAAATATATGTGTCAAAATATACTATACTAGCGGCCACCCGTGGCTTCGCTCGCCCTGTTTCCGTTACTTTGTTCAGGCTAAAAAGTATCCTATGTCCGTCTCCTAGTTTTAAGCTACCTCCTTACCAATCTTCAGTCTAACTAGTTCTAGAATTAACTACAATATTCCAATCAATGTTCGTTCTAATGTTTATTTTAAATTATAATATTCCGCCAAAAAATTAGGCTATTATAGTGAGTATACTTCGCCTTAAGACTGATTTTTTTGACCGGTTTAAGTACAAACCAACAGACTAATTATACCGCTACTATCAATCAATCAATCAATCAATCAAATTATTTATTTTATGCCAGAAAATTACACATATATTACACAAGGATCATTTACAAAGAGATAATGACATAAAAATTGGTCGTCACTCAGCGTATGTTATAGTAGCGAGTGCCACTATAACGCTGGTCTTCCGTGACACCAGTAGAGTGCGACACACCGTCGTTTATACACAGAAATTTAACATAAACAAGAAAGATATTAACATAAACGAACTATTGATAAAAATAATAATATATAAATAACAAGACTAAGACAGAGTATAAGGTAAAATATATAGCTACATCCAATACAAAAAGAGAAAAGTAACCTAAGTACAACGAGATCTTAAATAGAATTTAACAATAAACTTTACAAACTAACCGGGGCCCAGAACGACTACCTATGAACTGCTTTGAGAGGTCAACAAGAAGTTTTTTAGTGATCGCTTAAACAACCAAATAGAGCTACTAGGTATACTATTTCCGATGCACCGACGACATTGTAAAGATCGCGAGAAGACGGTGGATGGAAAGGGCTCAGAATACTTTTTTCTGTGAATGTATAGTGGATTTCTTCAGGCTGTTGATGATGATGATTGTTTTCTAAGACCTCTTTCATAATCATAATAAATGGCACTGTTTCTTTGAACGCTCGGTTCACAGAATGCAAAAACATTACCACGCGGATTCCATGGGTGCTAAGTAACATGGATATAAACTGAACTAGATACCGCAGGTGGGAAACCGGCGCTGCAGGGGCTCTTCTGTTTTTACAGAAAATGTTGAATGCATACTTTTTGTTGTCGTACTTATAAGTTGCATGTAACAACTTATTGTTGTTACATACAACTAATAACATTGTTTAATAACAGACTTCATAAACAAACTGATAAACCGATTGTGATGAACAAATAAAATGAGTTGAGTTAATAAGCTCTCTCACTCGCTCCGACTTTTGTCAAAATTTACCGATCTTTGACAAAAAGGTGTGTGTTAGAGGTGGTGAGTTCACTATGGTGGTGTTTATGTGTACCTATAGGTTAATTAAGTACGACTAACAATATATTTATAAGTTTTACTAACAAAATGATCCATGTTGACCAAAATAAATGAATTAATAATAATAATTAGATTTTACTCGCCACATTTTCTTCAAAAAAACTTTATATTCGCTCATTCTACTTAATATTTCATCCCACTGCTGAGCAAAGGCATCCCTCGAAGATTTCCAGTTTTCTCTATCCCGAAAAAAACTGTCTTTCACTTTTTTTTGTCGATTAAAAATAAAAAATTTGCTCTATTTGCGAGCCATTAATTACCCCTCGTGCAAAGAACCTACGCTACATTCAATATCGTTGCGGCATCTAGTACTATCTATATCTGCAGATACTACCATGAATCCATAAAAACCTATACAAATTACATTTAATTATGCCTATACTCAGAGCTCTTTATAGTCTTAAGGTTCATCTAATATGGTTCATTAATGATCAAATTATGTACTTTCAGTCTGGAAAAAAAAAGGTTATGACTCAATGGCTAGTTAACATCATCATCATCATGCCTGGCCTCTCTCAGCTCAGTTAGTAGTACTAAAGATAGAGCCAAGGCCTAATTGACCTTTAATTAGTTTAAATGTAGAGCACATGCCTATGCCTACCTTCCTGTTTTTTATTGTTCATTTAGTTTGTATGGCTTTTTGGTTGTAATTAAAAGTTCCCGTTACGCCCCTTTATAGATAGCTAGACTATATACTATATAGAAACTATAAAGAGGCCGATTAGTATAGATAGATTATTTATTAATCAAACATACACACAAAAATATAAATATTTTTACGATATTAGTATAGAAAGATTTTTTATTCAAGAATTAAATTCTACAAGAATCGATAATGCAATCTACCTGGATGGCGCTAGGACTAAACACTATAGAAAACACAACCAAAAATTGTTTAAAACAAATAAATTCGACTTCCGATTTCAAATAACCCCACGCAATGTTTCCGAGTTCAATAAAGAGGTCTGTTCGCGCAGAAAATGGTTTACGGAACGCGTGAGTGCATCGCCACTTCGAATTATACACACTTTTGTACGGCGAATTGATATATTGCTATCTAATACTATTAACCTGGAGCAGAGACGCATATATCTCAGCTCAGTTGGTAGTAGCTCTACTTTTTCGCCGTAGGTCGTGGGTTCGATCCCCGCCGAGAACAAATATTTGCGTGGTGAATGCAGAAGTTTGTTCTCTGTCTGGGTGTTATATTGTAGTCTAAGGCCCGCATTCAGAAATAATGCTCGAAACTTGAAACTGATTACATCAACAAAATTAGAAAAAGGACAACAATAAGCTGGAAGGCGTTCAACAAAAAATAGGTAAAGCCTATGTTGTGTAGGTACCTATTACAGAAATTGTAATTCCCCCGCCTTCAACTTGATATCCTTTGAAAAAAAATTATTGACCTGGCTCATTAAATGATGAATGCGGTGCGGTCACTAAATGACCAACTTAATTTTATTTACATATGCTTGTTTTTATTTACACAAATAAACTTACAATTTTAAACAAATATTTACAAAATGTAAATATTTGCTTAATAAATAGTTTAGATTACGTAAGTCATCTGCTTGTTTCGCCACTTGTTGTAAAAAAAGCCAAAAGAAAACATAAAGGGTGCCTGTCCCACGAATAGTAAGATTACAATAAATAAAACGGGCCGTAATGTCCCGATTGCGATCTGTGGCCGACCCGGACGGCCGGATCCGGACCCGGACTAACCCGACCGATCCGGACGCAACTTGCACAAATTGACTCCGTTTTACGTAGATTTTTTACTATCATCATTATATTACGAAATATAAAAGGAGACTCCAATATGGACAATCGCAATGATCTAACAGAATTTGTTTTATATTTTGGTAACAAGATTGCACAAGGAATCGAATTGGGTCAGATGCGGCTTTTACCTTGTTTTTTTTTTATGCCATAGCAGGCAGACGAGCAGACGGGCCACCTGATGGAAAGTAGTCACCGTCGCCCATAGACACCTGCAACACCAGAGGTGGTGCTAATGCGCTGCCGGCCTTTTAAGTAACGATATACCCGCCTTTTGAAGGACCCCATGTCGAAGCTCCGAGGGAAAACCGCAGAAGGCAGCTCATTCCACAACTTACTCGTGCGCGGCAAAAAGGATCGCGAAAAACGAGCAGTTGTGGAAAACCAGCCATCCAGGTGGTGAGGATGGAATCTGGTTCTGCGGCGCGTGGTGCGATGATAAAAATCAGCCGCGGGCACCAAACAGTTCCTCGGAGCACTCCCCATTGTAGAGACGATAGAGCACGCACAGAGAACCAACGTCTCTCCGAAGACCTAAGGGCTCTATGTCATCTGTGAGCTTGGAATCGTCGACAATACGAGCTGCCCGACGTTGGATCCGGTCAAGAGGAAGAAGCTGGTATTGGGGCGCCCCGGCCCAGAGATGAGAGCAGTACTCCACGTGCGGTCAGACCTGTGCTTTGTAAAGCATAAGCTTTTGAACCGACGTGAAATACCGACTTGCTCTGTTGAGGACGCCAAGCTTTTTAGAGGCCAGTTTGGCCTTCCCTTCCAAATGACAGCGGAATTGGACGTCACTCGAAATGTCGACACCGAGGATTCCAATGCTCTCAGAGATGTTAAGGGGAGTGTTCTGGAAACTGGGAGCTTCGAGAAATGGGTTTTTTTTTAGCGGTAAACGCGCAAACTTGTGTCTTCTCGGGGTTGAAGCGAACAAGAATTACCTATATACATATTGTTATGCTCTTAGCGTTTCCTACCCAAAAGGTAAATTGGAACCCTTATAGTAAGACTGCGCTGATTTTTTTTTACAGATAATGTTTTTCTGTTGCCGCTATACCAGCATATTATATACTAAAAAATAGAAAATAATAAATATTTAAGGGGCTCCCATACAACAAGCGTATTTTTTTGCCGTTAAACAGAATGGTACGAAACCCTTCGTTCGCGAGGCCGACTCACACTTGTTCAGTTTTTATTAAAATGAAGTTAGTCGTTCATTTTATTAGAAAAGTAAAGGGTCCAGCCCGGATGCACAAAAATGTTTTTGTTAAACAGTTTGGCTAGAAATTGTTTAAAAAAAAATAATAAGGATGGCAAATGAAATTTATCCGTAGGTACCTACTATGTAGATTATGTAACTAGTTAAAAATGTATAAATAGCTTGCATAATTATTTTGTGTTATTATGACAGATTTAAACAGCCGGACATCAAATGATGTTCAAATAATTCATCAATTAGTATAGGACGCATTTAAATTAGTAATCCGTCACTGTTCAATTAATATTTACAGAAATAATGGATCGGATTAACCTGTTAAAACATAAATTTATCATAACTATTATTTAGCTTTGTACGTATTACAGATAAACTAATGTAATTTTTATTTAAATAAAATCTGATCGTCGTCGCCCGTAAACCAAGAACGAGGTACTTGCATCTCCATGCGAAACCCAAAAACGGGCTTAGAAAATATAAAAAACGGTATATCTCGGTCTTGAGATACTAGCAAAAAAGTGAATCGATACTATTCAAATCAATACCTATTGCATAGTGTAGAAACTGGAATGCCAGTCTTCGGGGCTTGCGGTCGAGCAAGCGCTGGGGTAGAAACCAAACCAGTAAGGCGATAGTTGAGACGAGTGATCGCTCTACTTGCGTTGCTAACCCACTGATACGTTACAAATTGATACAAGGCATGCGGTGTCACTTACACTGCTCGCTCAACCGAATATTATGATTAAAAAGTTTGCTACATTAAGTAGCTAATTTTCAAAAGGAACCCTTATTTAATCGCTGCTTCATTTAGCTCTGTCACTGTTTGTCATTACAAATTGGTAGGAGATAGCGATAGCGTATTATAGCGATATTTTTTGCTACACTTTTTGGATAGCATAAAATAATTTTGATCACTTGAATGTCACAGGTATAAAATAAATCCTGTTTTACGAACTTTAACCTAAATAAAAGTACCT
Source organism: Thera obeliscata (assembly GCA_947578465.1). Classification (NCBI taxonomy): domain Eukaryota; kingdom Metazoa; phylum Arthropoda; class Insecta; order Lepidoptera; family Geometridae; genus Thera; species Thera obeliscata. The sequence goes on from OX387919.1 coordinate 2,573,614, forward strand.
TCTCCAAATTTACCAGCTCTGTGATTTTAGAACTTGAAAAACTTTAGACATGATTGTGTATTTTAAATTAAAGATGTACAAATTTACGAGACATTATTAGTGGTCAATCGAAATAAAACATCGAAAAAGTATGTCTATTACAGCTGTTTGATTTCTAAAGTAGGTTACTAGGTGGTACAAGCTTCGCTTAGTTATTCGGCAACTCTATGAAAATGAACTCTGCGCGATACTTAAAAATATTCACGAATCTAGGTTCCAAATAACACTCAGAAAATGTGTACAGAGAAATGCAATCTTATAGTCAAATCGGATGGTATCAGTGACCAATTCAAAGCAGGAGCGACCGGGCCCGGCGACCGGACCGGGAGCCAATCAACGGAACTGGCTCTGCGATGCCTATCACTAGACTTTCACATTCAAAGATTTGTTTCTCGAGATTAAAATCAAAGGCGAATTACCAGTAGCGGCGAAAAAGAAATATTGCTGGTCCGGCCGAGCGAGGGTGTCCTGCTGAAATTGCTTTCCAATCCCTCGGACTTTGGACTTGTAAAGAAGTTATTACCTTCCGAGGAGATAGCGGCGGGCCCGGTGATACGGATATATGTCTTTTTCATATGTAATATTCCTTTTTCGCGTTTTATTAATGGAAAATGTTTCGTGGGACGGGACAGTGTGGGCTCTCGCCTTGATATTAAAAACGTTGTAGTGCGGCTTCTTTTATGAGATTGTCGTAAGCACTTTACGGGGGTTGGATGGATCTTGGATCTCATCTATCACAATTTACGACCTCTGTGGCGTGGACGCTGTTCATACTAGAGATGCTGGTTCGATTCTCGGGGGAGAGTGTTTGCTTTACTATTACATTTACTATTCTAGGCGCGTGGAATTGGCACCAAAACTCACCCAGCTTTAAAACGTTTCAAAGTGATCCTTGTGATACAAACGAATGAACGTTATTTGACAATCGAGTTACTATGTATTGTGTGCTAGAGAAGCTATTCGGAATAAAAGACTTTTCCATTTTTAACAAGTTTAACTTAGGTTTGATACAGCGCTTTACGTGGTTAGATCGCATAACCAAGCCAAATAAATGCAGCATTTTTTTGCTTCTAATGTGCTTTCGTTTCACTTAAGTTTTTACTGACGAAAACGCGTGTTGTCACATCGAGTGCCTAGCTTCGTGTGAGTGAAAGTGCCAGTTGGCTCACCCGCTGTCTTCTACTTTGCCAGTTAAAGATGTGCCGTCTTTACATAATGTCGATGTTTTTGACTGACTTTGACTGTTTGGTGACAGAAATAGGTACTATGCTAATAACACCTATTTCTTCGTAACTGTTTTAGTAAGTGATTGAGCTATGTTCTATCACCAAGCGCTTGTGACCCGTTTCAATAATGAACTCATTTATTTATCGATCGATATCGGTGTCCATATCGAATGACATTAATAATATCTGCTTGTTATGAAACATTTAATTCCCTATTGTGTTTTAGCTAGTGTTGGTTTCATTATTTTCCAGGGGTGGAATAAGTTTTTCTTAGGGGGTAGTTTTTTTACCCCCTTTCTGATGCCTTATAGAGAGCGATTACGTAAATTATTGTTATTAGTTTTCTAGTTAAATAAGCTCCTTTTAGGTGACTTATCTCTGAGGAAAAAAATATTCGCAGATTACTGGTTATCTGACGCCAGTTATTTGCAAGGAATAAGCTGATTTGCCCTACTCTTAATTTTGTTTACCCTACTTTTGGGTAGCTAGCATTTTTTACATGAATACGTAGAGTATAATTGTTTTTCAAAAGTGAAATAAGGGTTTTGGGGGTAATTTTGACTTCTATTGTTTTTTACCCTACTTTTGGTGGCCGTAATTTGTAAGGAGGATTAAGTGAAATGTGATTTTTGTTCTTTATTTGAAAAGTCAGGAGTTGCCAAGCCCCTAGCCCCCCCTCTGAATATACCCCAGTTACCTACTCTAATTAAGTCCACTACAGCAATGTTTGGAATTAATTAGTGTATTGTTTAATTGGCATCTCTTGTTATCTGTTTGGTTTATTTAGGTATAATTAGTGGTGTTTGTGACGGAAGGACGTAGGTACTATGGACAACGTAATTATTAAAATAACGAATTGTCTTGTGAATATCAGATTAATATTTGTGACTTTTGCAACTAGTTCGTGCTGTAACGGCTAAAAATTAAAAAGTCACAACCTAGCCTAGAGATATTTTTACGATTTCTGCGATTAAAATACTTACTATGCGAACAAAGCTATGATGTGATCAATAAATATTATGATACTGTTTCTTTAAAATCAAGTTATAGTATGAGTAGCTCAAAAATAATTCTTTTTCAACAAATTGGGCGTAGAATGGCACAAAGCGGCATGCATCATTTTTGCACCGTCCCCGACCGTCCCGAACAATAGGTAACATTTGTCAGCGACGGTCAGTTGCAGGCCCGCGAACAATGCGACCCGCAATCTGCTCGGATTGATTACACCTGTCCGTCACTAGTAATAGAATAGTGTGCGATTCAAATTGAATTAGTTTGCTATTGTCGATTAGTCGGGTGCATGTGGGACTCTGCATTACGTATAATATTAACTTATCTGTTGTATAGGATAAATATGAAGTTTCAGTATATTATATTAATTTATTATTATCAGTATAAAACGAAGGACTACATTATTTATACGCATAGTAATGCAAAGTTTACTTTGGAACCAAAGTTCTGGATATCGACTACTTTGTCTTTATTAAGCAAAGATCGGTTTTTCGAAAGTGAAGAAGAGCTTGAACTATGAAATATATTTTTGGTTAAAATTAGAACTTTCCATCAAAGTAAAGTCAAAGTGCGTTCTATGAATCTGGGCCTCAGTATCACCAAAACTATCATTATCAGCCGGGTAAGCCCACTGCTGGACCTCCTTGAAATGTTTTTTATGCCATAGCTGGCAGACGAGCAAACGGGCCACCTGATGGGAAGCAGACACCGTCACCAATAGAATTCTGCAACAGCGGTGGTGATCCGCTGCCAGCCAAATTGAAATGAAATTTACCCATACATTTTCAGTAATAGAATCATAGTTATATCAACCAAAATCATCATCCTCATCAGTTTGAAGAAGTCCACTGCTGCTGCTGGACATAGGCCTCCCCTACACATTTACAGGATACACTGATTTCCCGCGATCTTAGGGCGCGATAAGGGGCAGGAAGAAAAAGGTTGGCTTACCATGATCTCTGTGTCTGGCTCTGTCTCTGGTTCTGGTTTTGAGTCTGTGTGAGTGTTGACTAAATAAATCCTACGTCAAAACGTCAAACACGGTATAATGCACTGGTGAGCACTCACACAGACTCAAAACCAGAGCCAGACAGAGCTCATGGTAGGCTTACATGAGAGTCTGTGTCTCGTATTATTACACCCAGAGCTATACAGTAACCGAATACCTCTGTTAGACTAATTTGCTGCAAGATCATCGAAGTAATTAATCCACTTAGCAACGAGCTTTGGAACCTGAGATAGGTTAGGGTCGGCACTCACTATGAAGTATCCATCCACGGTTTGAACCTCCCCTCTCTGCGCCATTCTCACTACTGTGGATCGTGAACTTTATGGCAGACCTTTGTAACTTCACTGCTATTATTAATGTATTCTAAAGGCTGGCGCAAGCGATGGCGATCAGTGAATCGCTGTCAAATTTGACAGCGTTTCATTGATCGCCATTGCCAGCGACCTAGGTGTGCGCAGGCCTTAGGAGAAATGTAATGAAATTTTATTTTGTTAAACGTCCATTACATAGACAGTTGTAGGCAATAAATATTACACATTGGCTTTTCGGCTTTGCAGAGCGCTGTCTCTTTCTGACGCACACTACGCTCTATGAAGCCGAATTGATGTGCAATATTTATTGCCTAATACTATACTGAGGTTAGTGACCTTTATGGCAGACCCTTTGTAACTTCACTGCTATTTTTATTGTATTATAAGTGAAATGAAATGAAATTTTATTTTGCCAAACGTCAGTTACATTGTACATAGCAGTGAAAAGTCTATACTTTTATGTAACTAAAATACTGAATAGGGGTATACTTAATTGGTAGGCACTTTCCTAGGCACATAGAATAGGCAGACATCCAAAAATAACAAGCTAGATTGAAAAACCTGTGTTGTGTCAGCGCAGGTCGGTCGTCCCAAAAAATAGAGCTATCTATAGATGACTAGCGGCCGCCCGCGGCTTCGCTCACCGTTACCGTTTCCGTTGAAAAAAAAAATCTTTTAAACCTTCTCTAGACCTCCACAAATCATTCAAGACCAAAATCAGCCAAGTCGGTCCAGCCGTTATCGAGTTATAGCGTCAGGAAGGAAAACCCGAGTTATTTTTATATAGTAGATAAGTAAAAACCGACTCCATGCGTACATAAACGGGCGCACCCTTAGCTCATGTGCTTCTTGAAACCCCTGATACATTCTAATTAGCAACCCTTCGGTAACTCTATAGCTGGCATTGCCGACGGCGTCTAGTATAGTCTTCAGTCTTGTATGGTACTGCTTCGTGTCGTTTCACTAGCTCTTTGAAGTTGGTGTGGTGAAAGGATATTAACTCATTCACCTCTAAGAAGCCCCTTTCGTGCACTTGACACAAATGCTTTCGAACTTTATAGGTTCTAAGAAGATGTCTTGAAACTGCATCTCTTCTTCTCTATAATAATATGTAATAATAGTATATTGTTACCCGAGGATTGAAAGTCACGAATTTAAGTCCCGAGACGGGATGGAGCTCGACTTAAATAAGTCTTTCACCCGAGGTAAACACTGTGACTTTTCATTACGAATACATGGTAAGTAGAACATATTCTTTATTTACTTACATTTATTTATTACATACCATCTTTATGATATTTAAATTTAAATTGTACATCACGCTCTAATAAGACTTTTTAAACTTCTTACCGTTGTTTCCAAACTTCTTGCTGAATAAAAAGTTGGAATTTGGTTCAATAACCTTCTTGCTGTTTAGAAAGTTGGAACATGGTAGAATAAAAATGTGAAAATAGAACTTGTTTTTTTTTATAATTTGACAGCTGTCAGTAGAAAACGATTCTTCCTAGGGCTGAAAGTATTACTTTCAATTAGGCCCCTCAGGCAACTTCAGACCTACTTTCCGAGTATGAGCAATGAAAAAATATTAACGAGTAAACAAGGTTATAAAAGTTGATAATAATAAGTCAATTAAAGTAGGTATTTTGCAAATAAACCTTTCTCTGGCGATGACGATGGCGATCAGCTGAAACGCTGTCAAATATCGCTGTCATATTTGACGTATCAACTGATCGCTATCGCCTTAATGTGCGCAGACCTTTAATACACTCCTATTACTACTGTATTCTGTGGGTTAGACCCAGCATAAAAAAACAATCATTGGCTGTTTAATGTGTTGACGAACTATAATACATTGAAAGGTTAATTTGTTGTGGCAATCACATCCATATGGCTTATCATTAAAATTAATTAGCAATAGATTAGTTAATTAACTTTTTAATTATTCAAAATAGTATTGCTGTAAGTGATTAAAATTCTACTTTCATTAATTCTTGGGCTTATCAACCTGCTGGGTTTCCTAATCTTCTTTTTCCACAATTTATTTTGAACCGACTGTAAATAAAAAAGAAGAGGTTCTCTATTCAATTAAATTTTTTTGTGTTTATTGTCGCATTACTTCATCATTTATGAGCCGCTTCAATTTTTCTTGGATAGGTATTACTATAAAACTTTCCGGATTGCTCCCATAGAAATTAGGAGTAAGATACAGTTTTTAGCTTAAAAATAAACAGTCACGGTAATACAATGAGCGGCCTTACGCAAACAGCGATCTCTACAGCAGTTGGGCCATAAAGTCGGTTTCTCAAGTGTTTCAAACTTACATTATTTAATTATCTTTTTATTATCATCATCATCATCATCAACCTATATCAGTCCACTGCTGGACGCAGGTCTCTCGCAAGACGCGCCACTGAGCCCGGTCTTCGGCTCTTCTCCTCCAGTGCTTGCTACATTTCGCAGATCGTCGCCCCACCTTGCCGGAAGGCGTCCTACACTACGCTTACCTAAACGCGGTCTCCACTCTAGTATTAGTTTATTCCAACGATTGTCTGTTTTATGGCAAACATGACCGGTCCACTGCCACTTCAGCTTACTAATCCTTTGAGCTATGTCGACCACCTTGGTTCTCTGTCGGATAACCTCGTTCCGGATTTTATCCTTCAGAAAGACTCCGAGCATAGCCCTCTCCATAGCTCGCTGTTTGCTTTTTATTATGCAATGTTACAAAAAGATATAAAAACAAAACGGCTTGCAACTTTTTTGGTTTAAAAAAAAAATGGCGAGAGTCAATAGCCCGCTTCGCAGCGAGCCCTCAAACTGGGCCTATAACCTACCCCATTTTTTGGTCCACATTCTTCAAAGCACTTGTAACATGAATGCCTACTGATTGGTCGATGAGTTGATGGTAGAATGTAATGATGGTATTCATACCTTGATTAGGTATTTGTGAACAAATTGTATTCACGCAACATTTTTTGTATTTGATTTCCAATTGATTTCTTGTCTGATTGATCGATTTATAAAAATTGGTTTATTCTTAGGCGTCTCTGAAGCGACGAGAGATTAGCTTAGAAGCAAAATGTCAAGGACTTGGATGAAAAGAACAAAAATCCGTTCTAGGTATAATATACCTTGTCTCGAGAATTATTTTAAAACTTACCTGGTCCTGTGCAAATTTTCTTTTGGCTTCTTCTTAAGTTTAAGAGCTTAGCTCTTGTCGGAATTTTGATACATGTTACTCCAATGAATTCTTTCGAATGCGACCTCCTTGACTTCTTTATACGACACGACAGCGACCTTTTCTTTTATCTGGCTCACGTAACTTATTCTTGGTCTTCCTCTTCCTCTTTTTCCTTCAACCTTTCCTTCAATGATGTTCTATATGTAGCTGTCATGTTGTAGAAAATGTCCAAACATTTTTCTTTTTCGGTTTTGTTTTATCTTTTGTCACTGGCCGAAAAAGACATGGATAAATATTTTTGATAAGTGTTTCAAAATGAAGAACTCTTTTCTGAAAAACGAATCCCTGGTATATTTTTCCATACAATTTCAATAACAATTCCATACAACACGAGATAAACCGATAGCCAATCAATAAACGTCAATTAAGGCTGATACACACGATCGCATTACGCACTGATTAGCGGCGTCAGTAACTAGCTTGTTATGCTCAATTAATTAACCAGAAACCACGCGCATACCTATTGGGGAAATAGTTGAAACACATACAGTTTCACCATTATCATAGAATAATAATATAGTGTTTTGTACACAAAAAGAAGTTATTTGTTAGATAAAATTATACCCATGCATCGTTGAGCTCTTTGTAAAGGGCTCGTCTGGGGAAGTTCAACCACCATGCCTTTTCTGCCGCGAAGCAGCATTGCTGTGTTTAGGTTTGAAGGGTGTGGTGTGAGTGCCGGTGAAATTACTGGCACGTGAGCCTGAACATCTGTATGCCTCAAGTTGATGGACGCAGGGCATTGTATCGTAAGCACCGGGCCTGACGTGCGTAACCTACGAGGTCAGCAATAGTATAATAGTTCTTATAAGCAATAGTAACCACCTAACATCAGGTGGGTCATATACCTTGTTCCATCAGCTAGTTGTTTAAGGCTTGACAAAGACAAGGACATAACATATTTTAACGTTTATCAATTTAAAATGTCTTAAAGCTACTTGAGTGTATATTTTAGCCATATTTTGGATATAAAAGTTTAGTAAATATTGAAAACAAAAAAAAACTGATGGCGAGTTTTTTTTTTAATTTTTTTATCACCAAGAAATAATAATATGCATTGTACGTTTGGTTTTTTTTCAGGGTCATGCTCTGAATCACCCTGTATACGTATACAGGGTATAATAAGAGGAATATAATAATTACGTCGTCAATAAGTCACCCTACGAAATCCGAGGGGAGATGAGTATTCACGAGCAATTTTAATAAGAAGTCCGGTATTTCTATTATAGCGATCCGATCAGGTGACGGGCACAGTCACCATTACCTTATTGGAATTGCTTACTGGATGTTTGCTGTTTTTCCTATATTACATACTGACGTTAAATTAAAAAAAATCTGTCAAAAGTTGTCGAAGTTGGATGATTGAGAAATTCTGTTGCAATCAAAAGTTTGAAACTAAAAAAATAAATGATACTAACAAGTAACAGCGATCTCATTATCTTGTGTTTTATTTATTTAGCATCCAGAATTGATACTGGATGAAAATAATTCTCCTTCAACAACTTGCAGTTGAAACAATTTTATTGTTTGATAATTAAAGACACAATAAATTCGTGTGGCTTGAAATCATTATGACTCTGCATAACATTTTTGGACATTTAACGACAATAATTTTCTAAATTTCTAAATTTCTGGCTGGTCGCTCAGCTCAGTTGGCAGTAGCTTTGCCTTCTGCGACGTTGGTCGTGGGTTCGATCCCCACCGAGAACAAATATTTGTGTGGTGAACGCAGATGTTTGTTCTCTGTCTGGGTTATATTATATTCTATGTATGCAATGCATTTACAAAAATAGTTGGTATTTATGTAATATCTATCTAATATATAGCTATCTGGTTTTCATAGTACAAGCTCTGATTAGTTTGGGGCTAGATAGTGTTGTGTAAATTGCGTACAATATTTATTTATCATTATTACTTATTTATTGATTTTCTTTTGACTGAGATTTGTATGAGCAACTTAGGTATATCTACTTGGTAGCAAAACACCAATGCTATTGTACCAATAATTATAAGTTTAAAAAACTAGAGAAACCGACTTCATTGCCAAACGGCTAAACCGATTTTAATGAAATTTGTTTGGGACAATCTGGACGTAAGAATAACCTTCCAAATAAAAAAATAATTTTCTAAATCGGTTCATAAATGACGGAGGCATGCAGTTACAAACATCAAAAAAATAACCGACCACCGATTTTAATAGAATTAGAATGGGATCAATCTGAAAGCAGTACCTTTCAGATAAAAAAATAATTTTTCAAATCAGCTCACAAATGACGAAGATATACGGAAACAAACATAAAAAAAAAATACAACCGAATTGAGAACCTCCTCCTTTTTGATTGGAAGTCGGTTAAAAAGCCCAAAAAGCGATCCTGTCTACAGCAGTATGCAAATAGAACAAAAGCAAGGAAAACGAATACAATTGCACTTTATGTTTGCACACATCAAAGTAATATTGGCAGTCGCCGGCGGCGTAGAAATTTAATAATTAAAAATTACCCCAAGTACAGTCAGTTGCGTAAGTTAAATCCAACTTTTGAAAATCACATCAATTTAAAATGTACCAACCTCAGTTTATCCATTAAATAAAATAGTATATAAAAAGTCGTTATTTCCTTACATCTAAGTAAATAATTAGTCTTATCTATATTTAATTTTTGCGGTGTGGTAGATGTTAATACCCCTCTTTGGGTGAAGGCCTCCTCCATCTTCTTCCATGCGTATCTATTTCTCCCCAGATTCATCCAGTCTTCTCCAGCGTTCTGGGTTATGTCTTCTCCCCATCATCTCATTGGCAGGCCCACGTTTCTTTTTCCTCTTGGTCCTTTCCATTTGGTTGTCTTGATAGTCCATCTATCGTCAGTGTACCGGGAAAGATGGCCTGTCCACTGCCATTTCATTCTCCATTATAGACTACAGAGCGTTTAAAAAAGTTTAATATAAGAATTCTATCAACAGCTAGTGCTCATAATTCTAGTTTTGCATAGTTTGGGGTTATTTTGTTTTATTTATTTACAAAATCCACAGCTCTCAAGTTTTACTTAATGTACCTAATGTAGTGATGAGTTAATAATATAACTTATAGCCAAAAACCAATTTACATTTTTCGTGTAGAACTGATAAGAGAAATAAAGTATTTATCTAGGTATCATTTATTTATTGATTTTGGGAGTGAGCGAAGCACTTTTCAGCGAAACAGTACGCAGACTTCATATTGATGACTGCACTAACTATTCGGCAATCTGTGACGCAGGGGAGATCGCCCATTGCATTATGGGTTATAATTTTTAATTAAATTCCCACAACCGCCAACTATAATGACGAATCATTCGGGTAGCCTTACGTTATTTAATAACTTTAAAATGTTTCGAATTTCGCCCTTTACGCTCCAATGAGAAGAAAACCGATGTTAATTTTATTTTGAGAGAAATAATAAAATTAATTTAATTTTGAGCTCAAACATTATTGTTTCCGCTATTGTAAGCAAAATTGTTAGTGTGTGTAAGCCACAACAAATAGTTTTCATTTCAAACAATAACATTTATATTTTTGGCTCTAATTGGGCATAATTGACGTAACTAATTGTAGACCAATACAATATTTCAATTTACATTCGTTCTATCGTTCATTCATGCAAAGTAGTTCAGTCGCTCTTATTGCTCTTTTGTTTACAAGAATTTTTCGTTCGTTCTAAAGGCTGGTACACACGTGCCGTGTGGATTTGTGCCGAGAAACTACGTAGAGTCTGTTCAGAAAGAGAGCCGTCGTGGCCAAATTGTGAACTAACGTTTGGATTTTTATATGGCAGCTCATCCCTTTCTTTTTGTCCGCATTTTGCATCATAAAAATTCAATAACAGAATTGTACCTACACTAGTTGTGATAGGATCAAAACGCAACAGACGCGCTATTGTATTGCCCACTAAACAAAAAAGGTAATTAAGCACAGCAGCGCCCTCAAATCCCACGACGGCTCTCTTTCTGAACATACTCTATCTGGGTTTCTTTACAAGATTTAATAGTTTAGTCTCACAAGAGTAGTGCCCTAATCTTGTAAACTGAAATAGAAATCGTTAATTGATATAATAATATTTAATGTGGTATCCAATAATATTGGACCAATAGTTAATGACCACCATTTGATAATGTGTATTTTTAATATGGGAACCAGGATAGCTAATGTCATACTTATGCAATTTTTTTTGTAAATACTTAAAATACAATATAACACCCAGACAGAGAACAAGCATCTTTGTTCACCACACAGTTTTTCTCGGTGAGGATCGAACCCACGTCCTACGGCGTAGAAGGCAGAGCTACTACCAACTAAGCCGAGAGGCCAGTCGAGAATCGAGACAATAATTTTCATTTCGTGGTTAGACCGGTGCGGGGTAATCCACACGTGTGACACCGGCCTTCATTTTACATGCAGGCTGGCTAGAATGGAAATAATAGCGGAATGTTTTAATTTCCCTGCGAGTGACGGGTCACGTGTCCCCGCACCCCTCCCTTCCCCTCGCTGTCATCGTCACTACTGTGGACGATTAGCCCGCTCATGAGATTGAATAAGCGAGTTTTTTAGGGTTCTGTTTATTAATTAAGGAGAAAAAAGTCGGTCATGTTTACAAAACCGAGTAAAAATTCAGTATTCCGTTTGTTTATTATGTTTGTATGTAGTTTAAAACTTTTAGATCTTATATCTATTTCCCAGTAAAAGAGTTGCAATAAAATGAGAGCGAACCGATATTATGAATTATTAAAATATTCGTTCAGTGTGTAATACATTTTTTCGTATCAACATCGCCAAGATTTTTTTCTAAAAATGTATTTTTATTCTATTAGTTTGTTTTTTTTCGGGATCCTGCCTTAATTTTTTTGCGGCGAACGTATTGCAAGCCAAATTTAAAAATGAGGCAATCCACACAACACTATCTAGCCACAAATTAAGCAGACCTGTGCTATATGAATTAGATAGCTGATATAATAATTACACGCCTGTTTTTGTAAATCCGTACTTATAACTAAAACCCAGACAGAGAACAAACATCTGCGTTCAGCAAAAAATATATTAGTTGATTTAATACTCAATATATATTATTTAATTTATTGATTTACTTAAATAAACCTACAGATCCCCAAATCGTCTTCACATTCGCACTTGTCAGTTGTATTTCGCCCTCATCCCGCTAAATGGCTGGTCGCATTCAATGCACTGTGATAGACATGACAGGCATGAGTATCGTACCGTCGTCGCTTTGTTCACATCACTTGGACTAGGTTTTACGAGAAACACGCGTTTATGAATAAAGAATGCCCGGGATATCAAAAATAAATACTTAATAAAATATTTTTTTACTTATTTGTGTGCAAAAAATAATATAATGTTTGGGACATTATTTTTATGAACAATGGGTGATACCATGAGTTAATTTAGTATTTTGTCAGATTTAATCAGTATTTTTTAATAACTACAAATCACATAACACCAGCAGAAAATAAGGACACTAAAATAAGAAAAATACAATAAGATACATCGTTACTGGAAAAGTGCCTCGTGTTTCTGTACTGCAGCAGCAAAAGGCAGCAGCCACTCAGCACAGCATAATGCCTAGCCATCGAGGAAACTATGCGCTGGTATTCTGTCAAGACACATTAAATAAATATCAGCTAGTTACATCAAAAAATTACATAATATACTTTAATTAATTTAAAAACATTCTCTACATTCACTGGTTTTTTCTCAAACAAAACCTGTATGAGAGTTAATCTTTTAATTACATTTCTCAATGGGATTTCTTCACAATTCAATTTATAAGGGAGATTATCATTGCGCGCGCACAAGCGTAAAATTAAATGAGATCGTAGTTCCCTAACTACAATGCGCGTGTGAGTGGCAAGTGTGGCAGCCCTATTGATATTGATCTAATTTGCTCACTGCCTTGGTTTAACTTTTTTAATGTGATTAAGGCGCTAGGCGCAGTGTGTTTCCACCACCAGATTTATTTATACAACTAGATCATGTAACAATCCTAGCCAAAGTACCCATCGCCTATAAAAAAGCATGGAGTCGTAGGCCACGTTACGCCAAATGGGTTAATAGTACTAGTTTGTGGATTTAAACGTTGACGCCACCATTCCTAATTTCTCCTTGTTAGTGATAGACAAAGTGCAGTGCCACATATTTCTTCAGAGAAGCCAAAAGTACCTATGTCTTTGTCATTTGTGAAAACAAAAAAGAATGCAATACTGTTCCAATTCTTTTCAACATTGTATTCCAATAAGTAAATACCTAAGTATACCTACGTTTTATTACGCATGTATATAGGAAGTAAACTGAATAAATATTTTATTTTATTTTAATTCAACACCTGTTTAAATACCATTGAGAACTCCAGCTAAGTGTATTTACGGAAGAGTCATTAATTTAAAAAGAAAGAAAAGACGAATAAATTATGATCAACAATAAAGCCCCATTCACATGCAGTTGCAGCTGAGTAATTAATTAAAAATAACAACTTTACGTGGTCTTGTTCAATTTGCTAGCCATACTCGTATAGTACCTACTGTAGTAGTAGGCAATAAATATTGCACATCGGCTAACTTCGGCTTCATAGAGCGTAGTGTGCATTAGAAAGAGATAATGCTCTACGAAAGCTGAAAAGCCGATGTGCAATATTTATTGCCTACAACCGTTAGGAGAAGTATATTGTCGTCCGTAATAAAAAAGGTTGCACTTTATAAATTTCAACGATGTATCTTACGCACTTAAAATCCTTTCACCACACTTGGTTCGTAAGAATCAGTGACACAATAAGAAGAAAAAGAAGAACGATGTATTCTATCACTATTTGTTCCCGGTACAGTTAATTGGGAGTGTTATAAAACAAAAGTTATTTTCGTCCCCGATCTATCATCCAAACGGGTTGGTAGTTAATCAAAACTATTGCCAAAATAACATGTATTCCTTGTAACTATGATTTGTGGGCTCATTAAAATGGTTAGGCGTGATTGTCGATGTATTATGAAATGTGATATTTGCTTTCTATTCCTTGTCTTTCTTGGAATCCGAACGAAAACAAGTATTATTAATTTATTTGTCCCATCATTTTTACATAAACCTAAAATCACCGTAGACTAAAATTGTGTTCATATTTTATTAAATTACTGCGTCAAATTAACCCTTAAACCTCTGCTACTAAAATACGAATAAAAAAAATCAAGACATTATTTTGATAACGGAACTGAATCCAGTACCTGCCATTTTGTAATTGGCAAACTACAGATGGCGGTTTAATTTGGTAAATTTGTGCCTAGTTTTAACGTAGGTAATATGTAATATTATTCAGTTCCCCAGGTAAAGTATAAAAATCGTGGCAATTCAATTAGCGTGAAAGCAGGGAGGCGTCTAATAAACATAATATAAATAATCTGGGCGATAAATCTCGCGTTTATGAGGAGTGGGTTGTCACTCTGTCTAATTAGCTGCGTGGCATTGCGGCGAAGCGCTTTTTTTGCTGCGAGAGCGAGAATATAAAAACAATATGGCGGTCCAATGTCGCTCGATAGAAACATCATCATCATTTTCTTCTCCTTATCCCACTTCATGTGAGGTTGGCTGTCATTTTAGCAGTCACTCCTTTCTTATCCACTGTCATCCTTCACATAATCTATTCGTCTTTTTTTTGGCCTACTTATTTTTCTATACCCATTCACATTAATACTAGCACTCTTCTCTCGATCGAAAAATCTCTCCTCTTTTCAGAAATAATAACTCGATATGACATGTATACACAAATAGCTTTACTTATAAAAATGTGGTGATGATGTTTCATTATTTCCTCTAACAATTACGGTTATTAATTAAATTCAATAAAGGTGCAAATTAATTAATTAATTGGCCATGGTAATTAACTGTAGCACAATGCCATACAGATCACGAAATTTAAAATCAAAATAAAAATTAATGAAAGAGACTCATAGACGCTAGGGAGAGAGAGAGAGATAGTTTTATAAAAACTGCTTAGATTTGGCACCTAAGTGACTACTTCTATGCATTGCCATTTACAGCTTGATCGTGTGGAACTGGCACCTACAGTTACCTAACTTTAAGACGTTTCAAAATGATCCTTGTGACAACTGAATAAAGACATTGTTTTAATTTACATGATAAAGAAAAAGAAAAATGACCAGAGAGAGAACTGAACTTGTGGTGGAGATTTGGTCGAAGAGGAAGCCCCTAGTACTTAAAATTGGAAACCTTAAATTGCCGTCATTGTTATTATTGAATAGTTTGCTCTGTAAACTAGCTCTATGAAAAGGCATTAATTCTCTGCTAACGAGCGTTTCGCGGAAATAGTAACAAATCGGAATTACCTAGTATACCTATTTATAGCGAGTAATACTAAAACTTCCTTCCTTTAGCGAAGCAATAATCTTAAAAATTACGATCATATTTTTCTAATAAAAACATTCTGATTTAAAAGTAAATGTTGAAAACATATTACCATCTCCTGAACTATAAAGCGATTTAGTGGCATAGTGGTAACATACAATGTCGAAGCTTCACATTATGCCGGTTAATTACAAAAGTACCCACATATTAAGTTTATTATAATTACTCATTTTAATGCCGCTGCGCCCAGGCACTATTCACCTTTACGTAAACACCTAAACATGTGTACCTAAAAGACCCACCACAGCTGTGAACGGGTTAAGCATAATCTGTCAAATTAAAGCTATAAGTAAAAGTAAGATTTATTTGGATTTTAGATTAGAATCATATCACTATATCACTATATTTGTATAGCTTTTTTATAAACATTATAATATAAGTATGTATAAACGAAGAAACATTACTCAAAGGTAGTCTCTGTTCCTGTCTTTATTTGTCATGACCTTTTTATGAATCTCTCTGTTTTCCACCTGTTAAGTTTGCTGGTGGAAAATGCTGTCTAGCATTTTTTTGTACAAACTTATTTTGTCGCTATAAAGAATTAAATAAATGAACTATTGATGGCAACAGTGTAAGCTCTGATTTATCGGTTTAACTGTTTTTATTAGTACTGCCATAGGTATACGTATTTATATTATTGTTATTTACTTTTCGTGGGACTGTACTATCACTGGCACGCACCATTACCTCAATAATTTAATTAATTTCGAGTGATTATTTCATTAGTAGAGCGATATTTGGCCACTCTCGTCGGCTTTGTCAATTTTAATTAAGGCCGATAGGTGGACGGGCAATGTTGGAATTCTTCCCTAATTAGTAGCGCTCGAAATTTCTAATAATTTAATTAATGGGAGTTAATTAAGCCTGTGGTGCCCCGCTGGTATTCGTGTAACGTGTTAACTTTGGCATGTAGAGACTGTATCATCTGTCAACATTGTTAGGATGTTAGCTCACGTAGCTAGATACTTATCTATGGTACGAATTCCTATAATAATGTACCTATAGCCACAGAATTTACAATAATACTGCGGATAATAGAACGGATACCCCCTGAGTCCGCAACTCATGGCCATTTCAAATCTTCACGTTAGTCTGATTTAAGTACGAAACACGCCTCACGCACACACACGTGCGTACAAAACGAAATTTATGTATGTCGGTGTAATATGTAGTTCGACCACGGTTTTTGCATAGGGTTTGGCCTGACCTTATTCATTCATATTCGTTCTATAACTCAACCAGCTTAGCTGGACACTAAAGGCCATATTAATAAACGTAGACTAAGCTAAGATTAAGTTTACTCCAGGTTTAAGAGCAGAAGTAAATAATTTTGATATTAATAAACAAAGAGTAAGGAGGAAGTAAGCTAATCCGAATCTACACTCGGACTAAAAGTTAATCCCAGATGGCACCTAGTTTAGAGACAGAATAAGCATGGAGTAACATGACAATGCATGAATTTTGTAAATTTTTACATAATCATAGCCTTGAAACTCCTACAAAGACTGTTATTTTCATGGTTATTTGATAAAATTGTGCAAATAGCTACGTAACATGGATAGAGACTATTATGTTGATGATTTGAGAGTGATAGAAGAATTAGATGAGTTTGAAAACCAAATTCCATCAGTGCGACGAATAAAAGTTTACAAGATTCGTAAAAATCCATTAGAAGATCTTGAAGAAACTGAATTTAACTCTTAGCCACCTGACGTATTTTTCAGTTACACTACCACCTGGCGTCGGTCCTGGAGACCGCTAGCCTATTTTTCATGTTTTATAACCATTTTTTTAAATAGTATGCTAAATAAAAGTCACATCTGTATTTTCACTATGTTTTTGTTTATTATAAGTTTTTGAACAATGCAAAAGTATGTATTTACTTACATGCGTAATTACTTGCATTCTTACATGCAAAACGCGTGTAAGCTAAAGTAGTTTCTGTGCCTTTCCAATGGAAGATCGTCGTCAGAAGATGAATCTTCCATCGGTGATGGTATGGTTTTCATTTTCAGTAGGTTGTCGCATTCAATGATGTGATCACCTGCAATCTTCATTCAGTAGTAGATTCTCTCGATCTACTGCCCTTTTCATCATTGACATGGTGAAAAATCAATTAGCTGGTGATTCAAGAAGTGGCTTTATACCACCCCTTAAAATAAAACATAAACTTTTTATTAACATTTCCCATGCTTTCGTTTTATTTTTGTTTGTGTTTAGAGATTTGTCCTCTATTATATCCGCGTATTTCTTGAGAACATCACGATTTTATATTATTTTATGTACAATGTTCATGCGCCACAAAAACAAATTGACATCAATCAACCTTTGACAAGATATCAACAAACAAATCAATAAAACAGTCTGTCAAACACAAAATATTAACTTGTCAGTGTCATCATTTTCATTCTTTGGCTGATTTGGCTCACTCTTTTTACTTTTCAATTTCAAGGGTTGCCATATCGCACGTGCTAATCCTGAATTAGCGAATGTATTGTTACTCCGAGGATACTCCTTGTTTATTAATAACATTGAAATGTCATAGGTAATACTCGGTTAGTCTAAGATTAACTAGTCTAAGAGTAATCGCGAATTATGCTAGGATTAGGAGATTCTTATTAATAGGGCCCTATGACTGTTGCAATCTCTGTTAACGGAAAAGTGACAGAGAAAACAATATTGTAACACGCCGCTAAAAATTTCAGGGATTATGAGGGTAAATGTATTACTATAGCGGCCGCTCGCAGCTTTGCCCGATTGCCATTTTTTTACCGCGTTTTTCTTATGTCTTCTTTCGGGATAAAAAGTAGCCATTCAGCTAATGTCTTGATTATGGATCACCAATATTTATTCTAAGTTTCATCTTTATCGGTTTACCAAGTGTGGTGAAAGGATTTCAAGTGTGCCTCAAAGAAGCTCTTTTTGCGATTGAGCCACAACACTCAAAAATTTAAACCTTCGCATTTATGATATTACGATTACGTAACTGTCAAAGTGAAATTATTTGAAACTCGCGTCTATTAATAAATAGCTTTTTAATTAAATCACGTTGCAATAAGGTTACATAATAATAAGAAAAGTAAAGAAATAAGTTGAGCGGTTTAATTAAACGCCTATAAATAGATTTTTCGCGAACTATACCAGTATTGTTACTATAACCACAGATACTATTACCAACACATAAAACTTGACTGGCCTCTCAGCTCAGTTGGTAGTAACTCTGCCTTCTGCGCCGTATAGTCCGTGAGTTCGATCCCCACCGAGAACAAATATTTGTGTGGTGAACGCAGATGTTTGTTCTCTGTCTGGGTGTTATATTGTATTCTAAGTATTTTTTTACAAAATAAATATATATAAATAATTATTATAATATGAACTTACTTAATTTGAATGTAGAGAGAGTTTTGGTGCTGTGTGGATTGTCCACAATTTTTTTTTTTTTTTTTATAATTCATAAAAAATAAGTAACAATAAAAAAAGTTAAGGAATAAGTTTTGAATAGATTTATAGCGAACAGACACAGAAGGAATAGTAGTAGGTAGGTACATGCAGGAAATGAGCCCCATAATTTGTACTTTCCATAAAACAGTAGTGAACGGTTTGACCAGTGTTTATACAATTTCCCTTTCAAAATGACATGCAATTTCAATCCTTTGTTAAAATGCCAAACGAATTACCGGCAGTAGTCGTTGTGATGTATTCTGTGTCTGAATACAGGCAAAGGGCAAAATAGTTGGCGGTTCTTAGAATCATTCAATAGAAAATTATACTTTGCAAGTATAAGCTCTTAATGGAATGTCCATTGGCCTATCTGTATGATTACTTTTTGATGGACAACTTAATTTAAAATAAAATAAAACAACCCGAAGTTTATTGAATTATTATAAGGGTAGGAAGAGGCTCGAAAGAGAGATAAGTGGGAGTCTGGGGAAGACCTATGCCCAGCAGTGGGCAAAGTAGGTTAAGTATATAAAAACGACACTCGATCAAGTTATCTGTCTTAGTAAAAGGATCTAAGTTATAATTGATACTTCCCTTTACATCTGCATGCCTCAAGTTGATGGACAGAGGGTCACGACGTCACGCAAACCAAAAAGCAAAACCTTCCCTCGTAAGGGAAGGTTTGACCTCGTGATGGTGACCACTTAACATCAGATGCGATTTATACTTGTAACATCAGGTAGTTGTATAAAAAAATAAATCTTCTTCGGACCATCACAAAAAAAAATTACAAATGCTAAATTAAAAAACAAATCATTTTTTTTTTATAATTTCGATTTCCAACAATTTAATTAAGATCTGTTAGGCAGACACTAAAAGATAATCTATTTTTTGGTACAAAGGATGTGCAATTTAGATCATGCTTTAAAATGTTTTTTTATTTTGTTTCAGGTAATAAATCAAGAATAATACAAAACAATACTGAAGATACATCTATTACATTATGAAGATCGAAGAAAAAATTCTGAAACTACCTACGTAAGTAATATAAGAAGAGCAGATGGAGTTTAATTCTACTTTTTAAGTAGATAAAGATTTTTGGTTAATGGTTGGTAATAATGATATTCTTTTAAATAAATATAATTTAAATATTTTTTTAAGATAGAAACCGTACAGTCAGCTACAAAAACAAGCTTCCAAACTCACTTTCCATAGTACAAAAAAAAAGATTCTGTCCTCGCCGACTGTCCCTAGTTTTAACCACTTTACCAAAGACTTCAAAGGCCCATTACTGCATGTCCTACGTCTCTAAAGAGTAGACTGCCGATGCCGGCGGCGTTTCAAAGGAAAGCAAACATGGCTAATAAAATAAGCTAATATTTACTCCTCATGCCACCAACGAAGGACATTTTACCCCCAATTAAGGATGTTACTATCTTTTAATAGATAACACTGACAAAACTTCACTTCATCAGTATGAAGAAGTCCACTGCTGGGCATAGTACTTCTTCTTCTTATCGTGTCACTGGTTCTTTCGAACCAAGTGTGGTGAAAGGATTTACATAGTACTGTTAAAGTAGTACTGATAAAAAGATCAAAATTTCGAAAGGAACCATTTCATTAATGAAATTAAATGACGTTGAAGTTTTGATACCTACCACTTTTCATGTCTATATTCTTTGAAATAATATTTATATGCAAATGCGTTCGCTGGGTTTATTTGTAGGCCTACCACAAGCTCTGGCTCTGTCTCTGGCTCTGGTTTTGAGTCTAGTGAGTGTTGACTAAATAAATCATACGTCAAAACGTCACACAGTATAATACACTGGTGAGCACTCACAGAGACTGAAAACCAGAGCTAGAGACAGAACCAGACAGAGCTTGTGGCGGTTAAGAAATGTAGTATTTTTTTGACGTGACAACGTCTATAATTCGATGGAGCCGGCTGCACGCACGAAAATACATGACTCATGAGCGTTACCTCGCTCTGAGGCGTTCCATTTAAGGCTTGAAGTGCAAGCGAGAGCGCGGAACGAGCGATAAAGAGGCACAATCGGCGTCCGCGTTCGGCAGCGTTCGACATCTGTCTCTCTCCTACTTGAGTGAGCGATGCGTCCGCGTGGACAGCTGTATGACGTTGTCACGTTCAACTATCTATCGTCAGTAAACCGATTTTACAGACAACCGATTTTTTTTAGAATAAAATTGACATCGGATGTATGCAAGATTGAATAATTTACCACAAATAAACATTTCCTGTCGTTTCAAAACTATAAATACCGTTACTAAAGATTTATTAAAATCGTGGGATACGCTTGTTATGGTACAACATAGCCTCTTCACTTCAAGCCTTATTAGATTCGCTTGGTTTATTTATTTCTTTGTATCTAGCGATTTGAAAAATAAAAAATAAACTTAACTTCAAGATGTTTAAAACCTACTTTAATTTTAAGACTCGTTCGTAACGTGCGTGACCTATGAGGCAATAGTGACCACTTAACATCAGGTGGGCCATATGCTTGTTGCATCAAGTTGTATGAAAAAAAAATTGCTGAAGAGACGCTAACTCACTTTTGCGTTATGGTAAATATCAGATCAAAAAACTTTCTACATAATTTTCACACCTATATTATTATTACCTACAAATACAAAACCGTCAACTTAAAAACATACCTTAAAAACATGAGGTTTCTATTTATGCAGAAGAAAATGAAGAGGAAAGTGAAGAAACCGTTCTGGTATTTACTAACCCTTTCATAAGCAATTGTCTTTTATTGTTCTTGCGCATCACGTACATGGTATCAAAATGTACGGTTCAAAAAACTGTTGTGGATAGTGTTCACCTAATCCATCGGCCGATACGGCGGCGGTAGAATGACGGAAATTGAAAATAAACATTTCATCTACGCCGGCACGCACTGCCCAAATTGACAATACAACCAATTTGGGGTACCGACGCGCCGGCCACCTTTGTGGGCGAATCGAAAAATAATATTACACTTTTTTCGCATAGCACAGGAATATGAACTATGATTTTTTAAAGCAGATTGGAGTTGGGAAAATATGCGAGCTTGCATCGGTATAGTGAAAGTTAACCCTTACGCATGAAGATGTCTTTTCAATGCAATCTACTATTATTTATGTTAATTTGACATTTAATTTTAGTTGTAATTATACGATAACATATTGTATTATTGAATAATTTAGTTTAATTTTTTATGTACTACACATGGTTTGCATGCTGGATTTTTCTGGCGAAGTGTGTGATTCTATATTTGCCTATTATATGATCTAAAATGAACTTACCATACTTCAAGCAAATAAATTATTTCATTTCATTTCAATATATTTTTTTATATTATATTTTTTTGTGATTAAATAAAAATAGATGATCGATGTTTTTTTTTTTTTTATAAATCATCTACAATAGATGCAAAGGCCTGTTTACTTACTTTTACTTTAAATAAAAATAAAATATTTAAGTTCTACAAGTAAATTTTAAAAAACTTGTGAAACTTACTTCATGCCCTAACTGCTGAACTGATTTTGATAAAACTGTAGGGGGCAAAGTGTTAATTTCCTTTCAGATAAAATAAATGTTTACCCATTGTTCTTTTAAAATGTAATCTTATTATTTTAATCTTGTTTTTCATTAATATTGTTTTTTGTAAATAATGTATATTCTATTTTAAATAATAGATAAAAAAATACACATATTTTAATCGTTTCAAAAATGACGAACTTATGGGATAACAAACATACAAAAAAATACAACTTAATTAAGAAACTCCTCCTTTCAATTTGTAGCCGGTTAAAAATGAACCATGATTCAAATAAATTCAAATAACTTACTTCATTTTTATTTCTTGGGAGAATCTCGAAGACCAAAAGGTCTGAGATATGGATGAAAACAAAATTTGCGGCTCGCTTCGCTTACCAGCTCCTTATCACTTCATCAAGTGTATAGGTATATCAAGCAACTACATTTATAGTCGGATCTATTGCGTGTCGTATTGACTGGCCTCTCAGCTCAGTTGGTAGTAACTCTGCCTTCTGCGCCGTAAGTCGTGGGTTCCATCCCCACCGAGAACAAACATTTGTGTGGTGAATGCAGATGTTTGTTCTCTGTCTGGGTGTTCTATTGTATTATAAGTATGTATTTACACAAAAAAATGAATATGAGTATCAGCTGTCTGGTTCTCATAGTACAAGCTCTGCTTAATTTGGGGCTGGATAGTGTTGTTTGGATTTTCCAAAATATTTATTTTATTTTATTAATAAGAAAGCTTTTGTTTAGTTGAAATCCCAGTTCGCGTTCTTCCACTATCTAATAATGAGTATTATAACTATTACAGCAAGATGTGGTTTCCGAAGTCAAAGGGCATCAGTGACAGGAAACACCTTGAGCACTAGTTTAGCAATTTTCGTGGACTCCGTACGTTAATCAATTTTATTTGTCATTATCATCATCATCATCAACCTGAAGAAGTCCAGGACATAGGCCTCCCCTACACATTTACAGGAAGAACGACTCTGAGCTCATTCCATCCATCGACTTCCCGCTGTCTTAACAATGTCGTCGGTCCATGGTGCATCCATACAAGGTGGGTGGGCGCCCTACGTTTCGTCTTCCGGTTCGTGGTCGCTATTCGATAACGGTTGTCGGTTTTTATTAGTAGGTAGTAGTTCTATTCATGCTAATTCATGCTAAATTACAAAAAATGCCGTGTTTTCAAGTATAAAAAATTATCAATAGGTACTTATTAAAAAATCGAGCCAAACTCAAGAATTCCCGACAAAACAAAAAACCCAATTATATTTTTAATTACTTTGTTTTTCAAAGCTCCTTCCAATCTATCTTATAACGAGTTAATTAGTAACTATAGTTCACGATTATCTCGTCAGAGGGAGATAACAGAATACATACCAGTTAGTAGGTACTATGCCGGCCGCAGAATACACATTAGTTAGTACAGTCACCAGCCACAGAATACACACTAGTTAGTACAGTACTAGCCACAGAATAAACACAGTTAGTACAGTTCAAACCATAGCTTAAATAGCAGTTAGTACGCCCATTCATTAACTCATTCAGTATTATCGAGACGTTTGGATTGCTTACACGTGTTTTGTCTCGGCTTGTGTAGTTCGATTTTTTTCGTATAAATAAAATGAATACTGGTTTTTGCTAAATATTTGTTTTATGTTTGAAAAATGCTGTCAATAATAAGGCTAATGTGAATAATAGTGTTATACACGTGCAAAAAGCTATAGTTTTGTGAATTTTATATTTAATCATGGAAAATGCTGATTATGTGGTATGATTTTTAAAACAATATTTTATTCTCACATGCTTTTTTTTCAAAAACCGCTGCTATGAAAACAGAAAAGTTCGGCTTAAGGCCTGCGCACATCTAAGCGATAGCGATGGCGGTCAGCTGAAACGCTGTCAAATGTCACTGTCATATTTGACAGCATTTCAGCTGATCGCCATCGCCATTGATTAGATGTGCGCCGGCCTTTAGGCCCTTATTCATGCGGTCATCTAGCTTTTATAGTCTTTCGCCATCTCTATTTGTTGTCATGTAAGTGAAAGTGACAACAATATTTTAACAAGCCATTTGTGACGTTCTGCAAGGTCAATATTTAGATGGGTGACCGCTAGTGGCATTTTTTCAGCATTTTCGTACTATAGAAGCCATGTTAAGCTGTCATTCAGCTTAAGCGGTCGTTAAGCCATGACAGAGGCATAGGATGGCTTGAAAATTCCATAATTATTACAATTAGCCACTAGGGCATACAAACTTTATTTTATTTTATTATCAAAATACACAAAGGTAACAAATAGACAAAAACAGTAGGAGTACTTCAGATGGAAATAGAAAAATCTCAACAACAACCAAACAATCACACCATCCGTTTGGACAGACAACCGTTGCAGCAAACGAATACTAGAGTGGAGACCGCGTTTAGGTAAGCGTAGTGTAGGACGCCCTCCGGCAAGGTGGGGCGACGATCTGCGAAATGTAGCAAGCACTGGAGGAGAAGAGATGAAAACCGGGCCCAGTGGCGCGTCTTGGGAGAGACCTACGTCCAGCAGAGGACTGATATACAGACTGTAGGTTGATAGTGATGATGAAATTCGATTTAGTTCCAAAATCGATAATTAATGATCACCTTTGTACATTGTGACATAATTTAAATTAATAAATGAACGGAAGTAACCTTGAACTACTGGCCCTAAACATTGACCCCAACGTTTTCCTGTTTTTGACTTAGGTACAGTCACCATAAAAAATAGGTTTCATAAAGTGACCTAACTTTTTGAACTGTTATTTCAAATTATAAAAGACTTTTTTCTTCTTACCGTGTCACTGATTCTTTTGTACCAAGTGTAGTGAAAGGATTTTAAATGCGCCTCAAAGAGGCACTTGACACATATTTTCGAACTTTTTAGGCTCTACGATATACTGTATTTATAATCACTATCAAATTTAAGTTCTTTATACATATACGAGATAGATGTGGTAGATGTTTTTTATCTACACCATGTTGTACCACAGTCGTTTGAACCAATTTTTATCAACCACGAACCATTTCCGTTTTCAAGTGTTTTATCAGTGTTTTTGCAATTTAATTGTTTATTTAGAAATATCAGTATCTACTGAAACTTTGTTATTCAATTTTGATTGCTATTGACTGTAATTGCCATAATAACATTTATCACAAATGTTATGAAAACACTTCACTTTTCAACTTCAAAACATAATATGTAATTTTAAGTGATTAAAAACAGCAAAGGAAATCGTGAGGAAATCAGCATGTCGAAGAATCTAAAAAGTTCGAAAACATTTGTGCCAAATGCCCTGAAAGGAACCTTTCTGATGCTGCCTTCCTACGGTGCGTGGTTCTGCAGATCATCACGCACAGCCGACGACGACGCACGGCAACGCACACAGACAGGGCTCCTGTGCTACCGCGCACCTCGGCGCACGAGACCGTTCCCATAGTGTGTCGTGCGAGCTGATCCGCCTCCGTGCGCGATATCACACACCGGTGGGAAGGGGCTATGAGGCGCACTTAAAATCCTTTCAACACACTTGTTTGAAACAACCAATGACACGATATAAGGTGGTTACAGCTTCAGATGGTATAGGTGCTGGGCAAGCCTATTCCATCTAAAATCCTGTCCCAGGCACTAAAGCGTCCCGAAAGTAGGGGCATGAGTAATCACCCGTTGCCCCTGACGCTATAAAAATCATCTACAATAGGTGCAAAGGCTTATTTACAGCTTCAGAGCAAACTTCATCACTCGCTTTACCCCCTTTCTTAGCCCCACCAACACCACAACCATTTTTTTTGAATAGATTGGTCTTATTTATCCAAACCAACTTTACCTATTCATATTAATTAAGAAAAGATAAGATGGTTCTGTTATCTTTAAGTAAATAATTATACCTATTGTTTATTATAATTTTTTAAACAACTAATAGCTGATGAAAGTTATGGCTCACCTGCATGTAAATTGGTGGTCTATAACAAAGCATTGCCTAATAGGTTACGCACTGCCCTGTGTCCATCAACTTGAGGCATACAGATGTTCAGCCTCACGTGCCAGTAATTTCACCGACACCCACACTCTCCAAACAGAAACACAGCAATGCTACTTCACGGCAGAAATAGGCCTGGTGGTAGTACTTACTTCCCCAGACGAGCCTTTCACAACTCTACTAATAATCATCATCATCTTATCGTTTATAAAAGAAAGTAAAACATTTTATTAATGAATATTACGTATTTAATGAATATAACATATTATACAGCTTTGAAATGAAGTTGAAACATTACAGGTGTTAATTAATTAAAACTTTCGATAAATTAATTTTCGTAGTACCAGAATGAAATTAATTAAGTTCAATTGGTTGTGAGGGACTTTGCCTTAATCATTAATATGGTCATTTTAATGGAGTGCTCGTGGTGAGAAAGGTATACTTTGGAAAACGATAAAAAAGTTTTGAATTTACATTTTGAATTGAAAAGAAGTCCCGAGATAGTTTTTAAGGTTCTTACAGAAAGGGTAAAACGGGACCCTATTTACTAAGGCTGTAGAATTCGAAAATACGAATACTTTGGTATTCTACTAGTTTTCGGTAAAACTGATTCACTGTTCACATTGGAAATGCCTATTTCACTAAGCAAACACGAACTAGAAAAAGAACCAACCTATTCCCGCTACAGTTTCAGCGGGACTGCTAGCACGAGTTTATAAACGCTAAAAACCGCGTCAATCAATAAACGAATTCAAAATGGCGGCACTTATCACCTCTCACTTACAAACTATTGTTAACATTGCATCTCTCACTCGCACTTTTGATTACTGATAGACTCTCAGGCTTTTTTTTCTTTCGTCTTTATAGGCGAGGGATACCTATACTCACAAGTATTGTCAAAAAACTACACATTGCAAGGTAAAAGACGAAGCGTAGACACCCGACGAACTGATGACATTGGAGATTCATTTATTTTTGAATCTCAGATGAGAGTTATTTCTGTGTTAATATTGGAAAAAAATTGAAAAAAAATATGTAAAAATACCTACGTTTAAAATGACCGTTTCGTTTTTATTGGACTTTTGACTAATCTTTGACAGATCGTGGGAGAATCAAGATTTCTAAAAGTTTTATAGTGTCCCAAAAGTTATGAGCCACACTATAAAGTACATATAGGTAGTAAATTTTATAGTGTAGAAAAAAAAAAACTGTAAAAATGTAATCTTCTAAGAAATGGGTAAGTTTTCTAGATTATTATGTCTAGTAGTATACTCAAATAGGCTGATGATGTCCATCACACAAATATTTGTCCTCGGTTCAAACTCATGCTAACCTCCTTATAATCCCACTACAGTCCCGCTCCAACAATACCCGGACATTTATCAGATCACTTAAAATATTACACCGAGCTATACCAATCCAATAAAACGTAATAAATAAAACATCGATACCTCGAATAGCTTTTCTCTAATCTAATAAATGTTTAATAAGAATTAGGACGCCACTCCTTGTGGGTATCATAAGGGACGGCGCAAACGGAGACACTTTTTGTTGCCGACACATGACACAAGTTGCTGCGTCCGGTTGTAGCAACAGACATAGTCGCCGGTTGCTTATTAACCAACATGCGACACCACAGGAAACCGTGGTCGCTGTGGTGGGCGTCTCTCGTCAGTCCACGTTGCTCTTTAGTTTGATCGGTATGCGTGTCTTTTTATAATAAAGACTTATGCTCATATTCATAATGGTAACCTTGTATATAGATAGATAACTCATAAAAGAAAACGAAACGACAGAAAGAGAAGAATATCATGAAAACATGTAGATTAGCAGACCGGTACGTCTGTTGTCTCTCTCTCTCTATTTGTTGACATGAAAGTGACAGTGACCAGAGAATTAGAAAGAGTCCGGCATTATGATTATGTTTTGAGAGACTGTTGTGTGTGTAAGCCAATAAGTAGGTATTTTATGTCAAATACACTCACAAATAAACATAAACATAGACATGGTACAGTATACATTATTAAATCCATAGGTTCCCGAACTAGTAAAAACTGTGTTTTAGGAACCATAAAACACACCACATCACATCTTTTTTTTACTTGACGCAGGAAAAAAGACGTGTCTCCGTCTACGCAGCGCCTAACCGAGTAGGCCGGCCTCATTGCATTAGGGGACTGCATAATATCAGAACTGTCCTTTCGTAATTGAATTCGGCTAATCCACTCAAACTTGATTGAATAGAAGTCATTACTTTGATTACTTTTCCGTTGTACTATTTATTGTGTAGCTGTACAGAAATAACACTTTGCGAGATGAAATATCTTCTCGTAGAAAGCCGGACGAGAAACTAGAAATAAGTTACATCTAGACGGAGTGATTACAGAATTCATAAAAATACTTATACATATGTATTTATAAATAAAATGTCTTTTCATTGCTCATACTCAATTGAAAGTAATACTTTCAGCCCTAGGGAGAATCGCTTTCTACTGACAGCTGCAAATTATAAAAAAAAACAAGTTCTATTTTCACATTTTTATTCAACCATGTTTCAACTTTCTAAACAGCAAGGAGGTTATTGAACCAAATTCCAACTTTTTATTCAGCAAGAAGGTTGGAAACCCATTACAACGGTAAGAAGTTTAAAAAGTCTAATTAGAGCGCGATGTAAAATAAAATTCACTCATTTTTCAATAATGTTTTTATTTTAACTTTTTTTGAATTCGTAATGAAAAGCACAGTGTTTACCTCGGGCGAAAGACTTGTTTAAGTCCCTCGAGCTCCATTGGCGCCCTCACTATGCTCGGGCGCCAAACCCGTCTCGGGACTTAAATTCGTGACTTTCAATCCTTGGGTAATAATGTCCTATTTCATTTCAGTATTGTATATGATCCAATATTTTTCAATCATAACCCTACAGGTAATTTTTTACAAAATAAATGAACTGTCTTACAAAAAACGACCGCTGATATATAGCTAGTTAATAGAACAAGCATATGGCCCACCTGATGTTAAATGGTACCCATTGCCATCACCGTCATGTTACAGTAGATCGTTGCCCAACTATATCAATTACTTCAAAATGATCTCACCACACCACAAGCACTTCGACTGAAAGTTAATTACAAAATGCAATACATTTTAAAGGCGCCGCGGTAAGACGCTATGAGTTACAGAAAAAGTTTTCAATCCCACTAAAAGGGGCTGGCTTGTGTCACAAGTCTCGTCTGGTTATCGGCCGGTAATGTATGAAGCGACGGCTTTATTTTATAACTCACTTCACCTAATAGGCTTGAGTTTGGATTGGATAAGAACATTCTTTATTGTAGCAGAAAATGGAAGGAATTAATGCTAATTTTCTCCCATGCTAGTTTTTGTGTATTGTGAGTTTTCACTTTGTCGCGTATTTTGAAAACTGAAGTTTAAAATTAAAACATCATTAAAATAGTTTATTGTAGTGTTTACTACACTTAAGGAAATCACAAAGATTTTTATAATGTCCCAAAAGTTAAGAGCCGAGCGGGATTTGAACCCGCGACCTTCCCCTCGGTACGGGGCTGCGTGGACCACTGCGCCATCGGATCCTAATCACACTGAACGAATAACTCTTAGGGACTGTTCGGCACTAACGCGACCGATTATTAAAATAATTAATTGTTTATCATACTTTTACAATTCAATAGTTCAAATAAAGTAAGGGTTCCACTTTTTATTTTGAGCACCCATCTTTGGGTGAAGGCCTTTTTAGCTCAAATAACACCACAAGTACATATTATGTGCTCTAATTTATCGGGACGTTTACGTTTAATCTAAGTTCAAGGTTGCTTGGTAGAGATCGCTATTAGCGATAAGCCTATTGTATTACTGCGACTGTTAATTTTTAAGCTAAAAAGTGTATCCTGCTTACCTAGTGTGTCATTGTAATCAATAAAGAGTTATTTATCTATCTATCTGGCCTTTCAGCTCAGTTGGTAGTAGCTCTGCCTTTTGAGCATCGGGGTTCATGAGGTCGTGGGTTTGATCCCCCAGAGAACAAATATTTGTGTTCTGTTGCTTGTTCTCTGTCTGGGTGTTTGTATTCTAAGCATGTAAATACAAAAAAAAAAATTACATAAGTATTATAATCTGCTATCTGGTTCCCATAGTACAAGCTCTGCTTAGTTTGGGGCTAGATAGTGTTGTGTGGATTGTCTATAATATAAATATTTATTTAATATTTATCTAAGTATACAAACTTGACCGAGGAGAGGAGGTTAAAACAACGGGAGACGGTATTACAATACTAACAGACAGAATACTCATAAATTTGCCCATAAACATGCTCCATAAATTATGATGTCGATTTGGAACTTTACAGCAGCCATCAAAGTAACGATGCGATGCGACTCATAATTCCCATAATTAATACGATTGTTTTTATAATGTCGTTAAAACGCTGTATCAATAACGTTATCGTAACGTTGTCGTTACAACGTAACGCTGACATTGCGTTAGGCTTTGGCTACATATTTGAGCATGCTTTTTCGTTTCATGGTTTATAGTCATCAGTTTTTTTCATGAGTTGTCATGTAACAAGATGGACAAATAAATGATGGGGGTCCAGACCAAACCAGAGATAAATTGCATGATGTAATTTAGATAGTCCCGCGCAAGGTCAGCGCGTGAGAGATGGCAGAAAATTAAAAAGAAACTGACTTGAAATAATCTCCCAACAACAAATATGGACTTGCATTAATCGCAACGCAAGTTCGATTTCTACAGATTTCAATCACGTTGTGAAGGTATGAATGTGGATGGATATAAAAGTAGAGGTTGGCCAAAATATGGATGGATTGTGTGAAAGATGACATGGAATGAGAAAAGAGAGAGTGCTGAAATTATAGCTAATTATAAAGAAACAAAAACCTGCCCCTCGCGAAGAAAGAAAAAAGTGATAAAGACAAGAAAATGATAAGTGAAATTGTCACAAAAGCTCTTTTCATAACCCATAATATTAAAAACGCGATATAAAAGACAGAATGCATGTTTATGTATAGGGTCGTAGCAGCAGTTATGTGTGCGTAAAACGTTTTTGAGTTTATATCATCTCGATACTAAATACCGACATGATAGAGCCGTTTCACGCACTCGCTGGGTAATAGATTAGGCGTGAGATCCACTAAAGCGTTGCGTACTTCACGATCTGTCTCTCTGATTATATCAAGTTTCAAAAGTGGTCCAGGTATTATAAGCTTCGATTACATTCTACTAATAAATATTATTTTTGTGGGTCAATCGCCTTAACCGCTAAGACAGATTTGGATGAAATTTGTTATAGACCTACCTATAACATAGTGACATTACTGTGTACTTTTTTATCCTGAAATTTTTTAACGAAAATAAAACTTGCCGGCATTCGAAAAGTTTTGACCTATATTTAATTTAATAAATGTTATTTTCTTATTAATAATCAAACATAGTTTCATCTTCTTATTCAATTTAAGAGCTCTTGTCGGGTTTTTGATGCAGTTTTCTCCAATTAAGTTCGAATGCGGCCTCCTTGACTTCCTTATACGACATGACAGCGACCTTTTATTTTATCTGGCTCATGTAACTTATTCTTGGCCATTATTTCCAAGACTTTTCATAAAAAGGGTGGAAAGTTTATTTTACAAAAATTTCTTGATTCTACAACAACTAGCTAGCAACTTCTAGAATTACGAGCTTTTAATTTATCTACTTTTACAGACTTCGGCCCGCTTCCACTCCAAATATTGCTATGCCCTAAAGATAAGGGCCTATTATGTACCTATTCACAATTTTTTACTTTATTTACACAAAGAAACTTATAATTAAACAAAATATTACAAAATGTACAAAATACACAAGAAACAGTTGAGCTATCTGCAGATCGTTACAAACGATCTGCAGACAGCTCAACTGATCCAAATCAGTGCCAGACGGAAGCGTCCCCAAGACGCTGGCGGCATTGCCACGCTGAAAAGCAATGCTTATACGCTGCGCCAGATACCCACCAGCTCTTGGGTCACGCGTCGCTTCGATCAATCGCCTAGACAAAATTTTGAAGACCCGCGAGGCCTCGGTTCCCCACGGACCCAGAGTCTCAACCCCAAGAGAAGCAAATAAGTAAGCTCTGTCGAGACCTGCATATTTGCTATAAATATAATAATAATTGCAATTAATAATATGAGTATGAGTATTCTTTAGCTAAATTTAGTTAACTCAAGTTGCTCAGCTACTAGTGACGTGGCTGTGTAACGAGGAGACGATACCACGGATGGTGAGTCAGGTTGTAAAAGAACTTCGACTCGAATTGGCTTCGACATTTCAAACAGATAAAGCGGTATCTAGTGTATAAAGCAAACTTTATCGTTTTGTTTTTGGCAGTTTTGACAGGTATCGTATCTTCTAGTGACTTTTCACATGCACTTCTTGCAAACTTATCTTCTTTTGAGTATCTGTTTAGCTGAGAGAAGCTATTGAATTATCAAAAAGTAATGTATAATGAAAGAAAATAAGAAGAGTCCAAACTTCAATAGATTTTTTGTGTAAGTACTTACTCAGGTTTTATGTTTTTTCAAAATTTGCTAGAATGTTCTACACGACAGTTAAAAAAACTAGCTAATAGTTTGAGCTCCTACAGCGATACTATAAACGCAATTTCAATTTAATCATTACTTGAAGTTAGTGCAAGGAAAATGAAGGAGGCCTATACCCAGCATTGGGTGATACCGGGCTGAAATGATAATGATGATGATGAAGTTAGTTCTGTCACTGTTTGTTATTATCCAGTGGTAAGAGATGGCAATAGTTTAAGCACTGTTTGTCTTTTGGCATATTTTTATAAGTAATGCCACTCTTTTTTAGGCTTGTCAAAAACAAAAACTGCCTGTTTTAGTATCAATAATCAAATTAAAAATACAGTTTGCAATATCATGAAATGTTCCTGGCGGCAGCCGCGTGCATGTGTAAAGCTACTTATTTGTTCGTGGTTCTTCTAACTCTTCTAACTTCTAACTCGGACGTATATTCCACCTGAGTATCACTTACTTTGACCACTGTTTGTTTATTGTCATAGCTTTGTACTTTACTGAAAATAATCGGAGAAATCTAGAGAAAAGGAGTAAAGGCAGACAAACGAAACGCTGGGAAGACGACCTAAAAAGTGTAGCCGGCCCGAAGTGGACAAGAATGGCAAAGGATAGAGAAAGATGGAGGACTTTAGGGGAGGCCTTTGTCGAAGGACAAGCTGTTTCATAAAACGATCGTCAGTGAAATAGTTAACTTAGTTAGTAACATTATTGTAAACAGTAATAAAGGCTTATTTTATTTTATTTATTTATAATCGGAGAAATGGTGACTCAATCGTAGGAATATTGGCATTGACTTGAAACTATCAGATTTTGACATTTGCAATAAACGGTAGAAGAGATCGAACAGCATAATTATATCTAGTCTAGAGGCTACTTATTCTATCTGCAGATTTTATCAGTCTATCGTAATTTTTATCTGAGCTTGTTTTTTCCCTCGAAAATGAATATTTTTACCACTCTCACTTACTTCTTATCGTGTTACTGGTTCTTTCAATCCAGTGTGGTGAAAGGATTGTCTCTCAGAGAGACTCTTTTCGTGCACTCGACACCATATTTTCGAACTTTTTAGATTCTACGACATGCCGGTTTCTTCACGATGTTTTCCTTCACCGTTTGAGATACTCGGGTTTCAATCCTATTCGATGAAAATGATGGTTATGGAAACTGATCATAACACTATTGTCTCGAATGGTACAAATATGATCGTCTTACGAGATGTTGATAATCGATACCGTCTTTGTTACCCAGATAAGTGTCATTGTACTGAGTCGCTCCTTTTGACGACAAAACAATGATGGGGACATCCACACGTGACGGAAACCCAAACAATATCATCATACTTTTTCTAGTTAAAATGATTAGCGTACTGACCATCATTAATATAACATTAAACATAAGTATGTCATTAATACACTAATTAAAAGTATATAATATGAATTAAATCAGCTATCTTTCTAGTTCCCATATGCTCTAGTCTAGACTATATCTACTTATTTTTTTTATTTAATTATTTACGAAATTTTTAAGCAAACATTTGACCGTAATTTCAAACAAGCGTTAAGTGATAATGCAGTCGACGGTATAGCATGCTTACTTAGAAGTTTCTTATGCACTCTACTCTCAGCTTTCTACTCTCTACAACTCTCTACTCTTTCAGATTTCTAGCCACAGTTAATAAATAACATTTAATTTTCATCTATTTGGTACACGTACTAACACGTAAATACACAATATAGGTAAAAAATAACTATTAGAAAACCTACTAAATATTGGTCGGGCTACAAAGTCCAAGTTTCTCGTTGATGGCTGATGACGGTAATAGCTGCCAGCACGTGTGGACGGATCGTAAAACCCAAATTGCCACAGTACGGCCCTCATGATCGCGCAGACAATGGTCCTGATTACTCGATAAGGGCTTAACCGAATAGCAGCTAACTCGATTAAGCGGCCATCCGTGATTGTGTTTTAGCGCATAATGTTTGAATTTCGTTATTGCGGTGCTGTAGTGCGGGAGATATGATTGTTTTACTCACATCATATCGCTGAAAAACTGATCACTGATCCTATTTCTTTTAATCCTACATATATTATGAATGTGAAAGTTCATATGGAATGTTTGTTACTCAATAACGCCAGAACGGCTGAACGGATCTAGAGGATATTGGGCACAAAGATAGATTATAGTCTGGAATAGCAATTATTATTCCGAAAAGGTTACAGAAACGGGGCGTAGAAGCTGCGGGCGGCCGCTAGTTTTTTTTATAAAATTTACCTGGTATAATTATTTTCAAAAGGCTTATTTTTCTTAAAAATGATACTTCCATAAGAACTAAATATGTATGTCAAATAAAAATTATGCCAGTCCTTGTTTTTAACATGTTTATAGAAGAAAAGCAAATAATTGAATCTGACAGTTATAGAACTAGTTTTTTTACATTAATGTGAACTTTTGTTAAACATTTCTAGACATAAAATGGTACCATTTGATTTGATAGCGACTATTGTTATAGCAGTATGACGTAAGTATATCCCCGCTAGCTCCCAGACTTCATATTATTGCGTGGTGGTGATACGATTTGTGTGGGCAATATGGTATTAACGAAATTCCGTGTCAGATTTGCGGTTGCTCTGTATATCGTAACATATATCGTGAGGTTGGTTTTTGGTAAGGCTTCAACTTCACTGTTCACTTTTAGGTGTCAAGTTTCGCTAGCTAAAGATTTCTTAGAGCTTTTCCAGGTCTATATTTTCCAAAACCTAAAGAAGTCCACTGCTGGACTAGGCCCTACACATTTCCAAGAAGAACGATTCTTAGCCCTTTCCATCCACCGACTTCCTGCGATCTTAACAATGTCAGTCCATCTGGTGGGTGGGCGCCCTACTTTTCGTCTTCCGGTTCGTGGTCACCATTCGAGAACCTTTATTCCCCAACTACGATCTATATATATATATGTATGTATTTATAACTATCGGATGCCCGCGGCTTCGCTCCTTTCGCTCTCTCCTCCTTTTATCCCGTTACTTTCGGGATAAAAAGTATCCTATGTCTGTCTCCAACATCCCCACCAATTTTCAACCAAATCGGTTCAGCCTCTTGAGTTATAAATAGTGTATTAACACGATTTTTTTATGCAAAATATTACTTAGCTTTGCTTTCTTATTGCAACCAAAAATTCACCAAAATTAGTCCAGCACCATTACAGTGTAATCGAGCTTAAATCGTGTACAAATAGAACGAAAGTAGGCATTTTTTTCCAAGTGTGAAAGTGTGAATATGCGCCAAATTTGATACTTTTACTTATTTCTAATTATCCCCCAATTTATAGTTATTTCTTTTCAAAACTATTTATTTAATAATTACCTATAAACAAATTATTCCATTTTCAATTTTTCAAGGCCTCCATGAGTGAGCGGTAACTGTATATAATCTGTGGTGTTACCGTGGGTGGTCGAGATAATGTTACCAACTTTGCCGCGGTAACAAGCCTTCCGCTGTTAGTGTCGGTACACACTATCTTTTAAACATGTTTGATTTCCTGATTACATTACGAAAGAATGGAGACGAAATTCCATAAACAATATGAATGATAGTATGGTCGCCAAGCAGTAAAGTTCTTGTGAAAATACAGATTTATTTAGGCAAGGCACTTTTTGTTCTTGTAGAATTTCAGGCCTATAGATAATATGCATTTGTTATACCTAGAAACTAGACGGTACGGGTATTCTCATTACGTCTCTGTCTTTCCCACACAAAATGTACGAGACAGTCGACGCGAGTTCAAGCAGGAGTAGTGAAGTTTCGTTTTTAGAGCAATATTATAAATATTGTTGTAAATATTGAAATATTGATATTGATAGTTAGTAGTAGTAGAGCTCTATGTGAAGTGCTTGTCTGGGGAAGTGCCTACTACCACCATGCCTATTTCTGCCGTGAAGCAGCATTAGCATTACTGTGTTCAGTTTAAAGGGTGTGGGTGCCGGTGAAATTACTAGCACGTGAGGCTGAACATCTGCATGCTTCAAGTTGATGGACTCTGGGTAGTACAGCGTAGGGCACGTTCCTAACGATCGCGACATACGAGGAAATGCTTAGTTTTAGGCGTTGGTTACCGCTTCACATCAGTTGGGCTATATGCTTGTTCCAACAGTTAGTTGTACCTATTAAAAAAACTATTTGCAATAGGTACCTACTCAAAATAATAGACCCTAAAAAGTATTGCACCAGATCAGTGGGTGAGCACTTCCTCGACCTTACAAGAAATTCTTCATTATAAAGTTGTCAATTCAACCAGTATTAGTAGTAGTAGTAGTTATTATTAGTAGTAGCTTGCAGTGTTAATATAAAAAAAAAACAGTTATAGCTGAACCTCTGTAACCGCCTTTATGTTCTACCAAATAAAGTAGGCACAAGTTCATCTCTGATTAACTCAAAAAAGGTGATAACGCATCCCATCTAATAGAGTTGAGTGCACTCTAATCATCTACATCAGCGAGATGAAAGAGTGCGGATGGGGAAAGTGAGGGGAGGGGGGAGGTTAAGGGGAAGCCCCTCGCAGTGAGTCAATGATTGCCACACCTGCGGAAACGCGGCAAAGTAACGAGACGAGAGCTTAATAATTCAACCAACTTACTTTGAGGGGAATGATGCTCTACTTAATTTTGTACAACGCAGACATCTTTATGCCTCATACTTAATTGTGGACTTTCTTTGTAAGGTAATACAAAAAAACTGTCATTTTGGAAACTCTAATCGAAAAAGGTAATATGGTTTTTTTTTATTAAAAACTCTAACATTTGTCAAAATGTCTATCTCATCCTTAAAGTAGACACCCCTTCAACTTAGTATTCAAGATCCCTGAGGATCTAAAGAGGTGGCACGTCCAATAATAACACTCATTTAAAAATGTCAGCCAGAAATAATTAGTTACCCGCTGACCGGTTTAATGTGTTGGTGTACCAATTAAATAACGTTTCGCTCAATTAACTGTAATTGTATTTGATAACTAATGCAACGGTTAACCAATATGTTAACAATTTTGTTTGGCATTTTAACAAGTCAAACAAATTATTATTTTTTTACGTGTTAAACTATAATTTAAAGAAATAATTAAACATAATGCCTAATTTAAATTTAAGTTAAAATAATACAAAAATTTGTAATAAAAGACGCTTGGGTATCAAAACTATAGTTATATATATAACTTATTTAACTAAGGCTCGCTTTTTGGATAACATAATCGATCAATTAAATATTTGACAGTTGCTTATGTCACATTTTCATGCAAAATTAAGATATTGAGCTAATAAACTATCAAATATTTGATTGATCATTTAGGCATCCGTAAAACCGGGTCTAAGTACAGTAAGATACAGCTCAAGTTACCTAAACAAAGAAAAACTACGCTTACTTCAAATATATAAGAAGTAGCAGTGTATAGTCTGATACGAATTATTGTGTACCTAACTACCTACACATTAATTTCAATCTCTGAGCCAGTCAGAATTTGTGTTCCTATTAGATTTGAAGTACCTATGTACTGAGTAGGTACAATAATATACTGGAATGTAAACGTGCGAGTAAAATATTTAATAACCTGCGTGATTCACGAAAACTCATTTCATTAAAAAGACTACGAATTATGTTCAAACTCTGCTAAGTAGTAAAGGTGTCATCTGACGATGACTTTGCATACACACTACACACACACACACACACTTCATATTTTCAAGTGATTGTTCTGATCGAAACATGAAAGAAATAACTGATTTTATTCAATAATAAACCGCAAAGATGTTGGATTTCAGCCCTTTTCATTATAATTTTTATCATGCACAATTTTCTACAAAAACAAAACAGCTTGGCAAAAAGGGTGAGGTATTGTTTTGATGTCAAGTCATTCTTAATAATATATTACTTAGTTAGATATTTAAAAAAAACGGTAGGAACCAAACCGTAGTTTATGTCTTCTAGGCTTGGCTACGTGGAACTGGCACCTACACTCATCTAGCTTTAATACGTTTCAACGTGATCTTTGTGTTACTAGTACTAATGAATAAAAACATCTTTGACTTTGACATTTTATAAGCCTTTTGTCTATTTTCAATGAGAAGTCTGCAAATTTATTGAATTTTGATAATGGGTCGCACTAGAAACTAACAAAAATAAAACAATTCGAGTGAATAGTCTGATTCCACCTTTAGTTTAAATACGCAAGTGTGATTACAAAAATAGAAATAAAATATTTAATTAGTCATGCCAATGCCAAGCCAAGATTCATGTAAAACTAACTCATCATCATCATCAAAAAATCATGGTTGGTTGGATGAAGTAATACGATGACTAACATTAAAAAAAAATACTCTTTTTTATTAAATTTGCGGTACAATTTTTGATTTTGTGTAATAAACAATTTTCTTTTTTTCCTGAATAATCGTAAGTCCAAGTAGAGCATCTTTCCCACCGTCACGGTACTTATTTAGCAGATTGCTTCCAAGTTGTTCTTCCGCGGCCGGTCCATGCACTTGCTTGCATTTACATTTTATCTTGACTGTTGACAGGAGACCTTTTGTTTGACAGGTCAACAGTAATCTCTAAATGTAAATAATAAATACAAATACTAATTTTGCCAAAAAAATAACACCTCTTAGGACATAGCAGAGATACAATTTGAAATGAAATGTTGACCTCCATATCAAATAGTATGTGATATTCATTCATATTACTAGATATAGCCAATTATAGCCAGATTACAGACCCAGATTAAATTCGAAACAAACTGAGCCTACCATGTGCCACTTGGCGCACGATTACCATTGAAATTATTTCTGATTCTCATTCTAAGTGGTACCTAACCATCACCTATAGCAAAGCATTGCCTCGCAGGTCATGCACGCCAGGAACGTGCCCTACAATGCATTGCCCTGCGTTCATCAACTTGAGACATACAGATGTTCAGTCACACGTCCATGATCGCACCACGGTGCGACAGGAAAATCTACTCACAAAAAAAAGTCTCTCTCCCATCTAGATCACTTGCGATGGCGATCAGTGTATTGCTGTCATCATTTTATACCTTAAGTTTATTTTTCAACCCATTTAGTGTCAAAGTCGAATTCAAATGGTTTATAACCGTTTCCGCGTCCCGTGTCACTGTAGTCAATTCTACAAATAAGTCTACATGTCAAACGTCTCGTTACTATACTCAAAGCAAAGATAGTACTTCCGAGACGACTGATGCACTGATTTTAATTACACGCACTTGCATAAACCTTGCTTTGTAACGGCCGACGTCACATCTCGCTGATGAGGCGCTGAGATTGTTCGAGGCTTGCTTGAAACAAGCGTTTGATCCCGTACTATTGGATCACGCTGTAAGGCTGAGATTCATAGACCGCACTTTGCTTTACAGCAAAGCAGTCTTCGCAAAGTAAGCTTTGTTTATCGAAGTTTCCTATCAATATTTTGAATAAAGAAGAGCTTAACAGAACTATGAAATATAATTTTGGTTGAAA
Organism: Thera obeliscata; assembly: GCA_947578465.1. Taxonomy (NCBI): domain Eukaryota; kingdom Metazoa; phylum Arthropoda; class Insecta; order Lepidoptera; family Geometridae; genus Thera; species Thera obeliscata. The sequence goes on from OX387919.1 coordinate 2,614,001, forward strand.
GTTGAACTTTCCATCAAAGTAAAGTCAAAGTTCGGTCAATGAATCTCGGCCTAAGTCAAAATCAAGCTTTAAGCCAAATGGAATTTATTCAGTTATAGCACAAGGATGACTTTGTTATATAGGATAATCTAGACGTTAGTTCCATTCCCAGGCAACGAAGCCAGAAGAAGCAAGAAGAACAGTCATACAATTGGTTGCTACAGTTTTTTTGTATGATTCTTTCACACTTTCACACGTAAGAAAAGCGTTTGATCCCGTACTATTTAAATAATTAACAACGTAAATTAAATTTTTAATACTTTAACGTTTCACTGTGCAGGTACTCCGTAAAGGTGATTTGAATGAGAGGTTTTTTATCAATTAGACCAAAAAAAATGTTTTTAACCGTTCTACCAAAAAAAGAGGATTTTATCAAGTCAGTGTAGTTATTGTAATCTTTATCACTGCATAACTCCTTAAGTAATTTAGATAATTAAGATTTGTTTTTGTTATCTGAAAGGTTATAATTTCAAGTTTTTTAAACTTAGATCGAAAGAGCTTTAGCAAACGAATTTAGTTCAAAAAACCAACCTAAGAAAACCTTCCCCAAAATGTCCTGGAAGTTTTCAGAGTTCTCTCCAACTTCTCGTGATCTAAAATAATAAAAGCATGTAGGTAAGTAAAAAACTTTTCAGCCGCACAATCCAACATTAAAATAACTCATAGCGGCAGTTTCAGTAATTCAAGTTAATGCATTTTACCTGAACAGAAAATGCACGTGTACATTAAAATGCGTCCCAAAAAACCTTTATAGCCCGCGTAGTGGCGTTGTGGCAGTAATAGCTCGCCCTGGGACCACAAACTCCGATTATCCAGACCGGCTACCAAAACAGACCAAATTTTAAGTAAAGACTACTACCCGCTAGAGCACTGTTTGAATATAATTGAGGTGACATTTAGCATACCAGATATTGTTTTTAGACCATAGGATACCTACTGTTGGTGTTGACTTTGTTGGTGCAACTTAATAAATAAAATAAAACAGTTTCCTATATTTTTGCTTGATGACATTATAGGTAAAATTAAAGTGATTATTGTGAAACATAGTATTATTCAATAGAAATGAATTCATTTTGAGTTCGATTTTGATTTTCCATTGAGAGTTATATTTAGAACAATGATTTGTTGCGTGATTTTTGCCATTTGCTATCAACAAAATGTATTGAACAATCAATTTCTCAAAATCAAACTTTAACCTTATAAACAAAAAAATTTTTTTTTTCTTAACCAATAAATAGTTATGCGTGGTCGTGGTAAAATGACTGAGCTAACTAGTTAGTACGTAAATTTGCAGTTAGTACGCAACGCTTCAGTGTCCAGTGGAGCTTAATTGATTATGAAGTTGGGAACTAATGGGCGAGCATAGTTCTAATTCCGATGGTAATTGGCGTAGTCCGTCCGCTTTAATGATTTACGCTGAAACGGAGTCCCCTTGGACTCGTGAGCTTCCTTCAATTTGCATCGCATACAACCTAGTACACTGCACTGACAGTAGCGCAAAATATACACCTTCACTTTTAATGCTTTTTACCCATCCATTTGAAAATAGGGTCTTTGATCCTCGATAGGTGCGCATAACATAGGTCATTCCGGCGCAGTTAATAACAGTGACGAAATGGCTATTGAATTTGGAATATTATATTAAAAAGTATGAACGCAATACGCTTCCGGCCGTTCTGGTCAGTAATATAAATCCTTAAATATTTATTTTATTCTAATTTAGTTATTTATGTTTAAAGTAATAACGCTACGTTTGCTAAGTTCAGCATTCTTACTCTACAGGGTTATTCATTATTAGCTGCAAATACTCAGGAATTAGGTTCAACAAATAGAATAAAGAATATTTATGAAATTATTTTTTTAAAATTTGATCAAAAAATTTTTCAAGTTTTTGTATCAAAATTTTATTTTTATTAATTTCTTTACGGCTATCGCATAATGATTGCCATGGAGAACAGGACGATGACCCACCCAGGCGGTGACTGAACGCAGAGTGTCACTCACGGCGCGCGGGCGCGGATCAAAGGTCAAAATAGGTCAGGCGCCAATGATTCCTTTATCGATTTTCTCGGGATTTTCATAACAAAACTTAAAAAAAATCATTTCATAAATATTTTTTATTTTATTTGTTGAACCTAATTCCTGAGTATTTGCAGCTAATAATGAATAACCCTGTATATAGAATACTTCACTAGTTTTTGTGTGTGCGTTTTGTTCATGTGTGCATACTGAACATTTCTTTAAAGTTGTTATACTATTTCTAATATACTCTGCCTTTCACACGGTGCACTATCTGTTTTTCTTTTCATTACCCGCTAATAGAGTTTGTTCAACAGACACTAAATTACTTCTGAATATCTCTGTTTATATTTAAAAAAAAAATGGTGTTTGACAAGGTTATATATTTTATTTCCATGCATTTTGTCCATACGTGCCATGTCCGCGCCCAACGCCATTACGTGTGGCCCGCGTCTTAATCCGTGTGACGTATACGTAAGTCAAATTCAAAATAGGAACCTCGAAACTTAATAGGTATCGGAGGAGGATGTTGTTAGTCACAACACAGCTTTTCAACTCTTGCGGATATGATGGTTTTCAAATATGTTTCTGAATTGTTTGTTAAAATAAAAAAAAAATTATTTCAGTTGTATCAAAAGGTTCAACGCTACCAAGTGTAGAACAACAACAAACAAAATGGTTCCTATATGCCCTTTTTTGTATTATCCTACAAAACAAAAATAAAAATAGCAACGAAGTTCCAGGGTGGTATAAAGGGGTAGCTTTACAAAATGTAGGCAACTTCAGTTTAAAAGCTCATGAGTACAAATAAAACATCACGTAAGACGTAGGATAAACAAACTAATCAGCTCAACAGAGCTTTTCCATTGAAGAGGTAATGCAACACTGTGATTGCATTAGCGTTGAACTTTCGCCCACCTTTTTCACGTCACGGCGACCTTTACCACCGGTTTTTTACATCCTCGACTCTGAAACTTGTGCTGACAAAAATCGACCAATGACAACTCCGAGCTTAGTTTTAAAAACGTGTTCTTTATTTAAAGACCATGGAAACTCCGGCCTTCGCTTTAATGACGTGTGCTGTCAAATAATGGCAACTCGGGACAACATACCTAAAAACGTGTGCTGTCAAATTGGAACAATAACAGCTTGGGACAACAAACCGTCCGTTGTTTTTTTCTTTCTCTCTTTCGTTCGATTTCTTTCTATATTTTTCGATTATGTGTTTAAAATACGCTTCACTGTACACTGTAGCAAAACGCAACGAGCACTTTTTCAAATTGTCAGTTTCACTCTAAGCTCTAATTCGTGCGTATTGACGTTCCGAGTCACGCTAATGGACGGTTTTTTCTTTTTTTTCTTTTTGCGTCTAATCTGACGGTCTCGGTTGCATCGGAGTGCCGCCGCGTGTTTCTGTCACGGATCTCTAATTATTCACGAAGGTTTGCCAGTCGTTAGACAAACGACTATCGTATTGGATAAACAAAAAAACAAACAGTTGATGCGAAAATAAATTGCAAACTGCGACGGGGGATAGAAAATGTGGAATGAAATAGTATATGACATACCCAGGGAAGTAATATAAGAAATTTTACTTCCCGTGGTGTGTATACGATTTTTCTGCTCGACAACGGCGGAAAGGAGCAATTTCGGTTCGTGCAGCGGGCCGAAAGTTGCCACTTTCCACCCGGTGAGCTGAAAAGATTTATTACTGTCTCCATGCATGGTAGATATCTCTGTATCGGAGACGAGAGAGTCATCTCGTCATTAAGCTAAGCTGATGATGTATTAAAATTTAATAAAAAAAAACTACAAGCTTTACTTATTAGTTTCAAACCTAACTATTTAGGGATTTTATAGATTTAGGGCAAATTTTTCCATCAAGAAATAATGCTATTCGTCTAAAAAAAATATCAGTCCTTGTTTTTGACAAGCCTTAAATGGGATAATTATTTTTATAAAAAAATTAAATAATTTTTATCTGACAGATAATGTATCTGTTTATTGAAAGATCAGCCCTAAATAAATTCCATTTGACGTTGAGTTAGTCTGCTGGTAATGGCTGGTATTTTATTTTTTAGTTTACTCTTGTACAACACAAGCATTTTTGATTATATTTTTTTTTACAAAGATGGCCTAAGGTTTAGTCAGGAATGGCTATTTTAGAATATTCTAGTGATTATTGTCACGTTCATTTTCTATGATCCTTTTGTCTAACGCTAGAGTTATTGGTAGAATATCCCACAGAGGACGTCAGCTATGCCCGATTACTCTATTAAGATGTGACAGCTGTGTTAGTTAATTTTATTTCTGTTTCCAAAACATGTTATGTCATTCAGCCTGTTCAGAATTTTTCTGTAAAAAATATATTTTATTTCCCTTCATAAATATAATTCACTTAACATCATTATTATAGATACTTATCAAAGATTATATTCTCATGGGTTAAAATCTATATTTTTTTATTAATGTTATAGTGTTTAGGAAAAAATCACAAATAATTTATAATTTACCAAAAGTTAGGAGCCGAGTGAGATTTGAATCCACGTCCTTACCCTTGATATATGACAATGAGCTGACTACTGTGATTCCCCGTATTAAGGGAAAAGTCGTGGGTTTCAATCCCATTCAGCTCTTACCTTTTGGGATATTAGAAATAATGATCGTTATTATAATCGCAATTTACCCTTGTTGTTTTTCTAGTAGACTACAAAGAATGATACTGAACCCCCTCCATCCTGTTTTCGTGTGGTCTTTACATGTTATTGGTTCTAAATTCCTAGGTACTCAAGTGCCATAGATAGCAATTGACATAGTTTGTAGAAGCAATACGCGTAACTTCCTTCTGATACGCGAACCATTATGTACGGCCGGTCGTATTCTCCAAAACAAAAATAAGCCGCGGGCCATTCGTCACGGGCCCCGCGGTGCCCACAATGTCCCAGGGCCGCACCAAGGTGTTATTACAACGGGGGAAAACAATAGTAAGTTCGTCAAAAGATAATTAAATTATAAGAAATAAGTTCAAATTAAACATTTATTGTTCAGTTTTATCACCAGAATCACTTAGAAACGTTTTAAGGTTAAAGTCTTTTGAGAGCTTCTGATAGATTTTGAGTCTAGGTGTTAGTTCCACGTGACCAAGCCTAGAAGAACAGGCATCAAACCTACCGTTTTTTTGTATGATCATACAATACATATTATATTGTGAGATAGGTACTTGTGCTTACAAAAAAAATTATAGTAGTCGATGGTAGGTACAAAAAAGAGGGGAAAAAATACACCTACACGTACATTGCCTGGCTATAATACAACACACAGACACCAAAAAAATGGATAGAAGTTTTTTTTTTAATTCATCACACAAAATAATTATTGTGAAACTCAAATCCTGCAGGAAGTTGTGGGTATGTAAAACCCCCATGTAAACAAGTCCTAGGCTCCAGTCCTGGAACAGCATTGTTTCAGGCACGTTGCCTTCTAATTTTCGGTTCCGTTGTACCAGAAAACTAAATCGCACGGATAAAAAACCAAAAGGTCGCGGCTAAATTGTGAATCGGCTGCAGAATTGAATTGAATCGTATTTAAAGTATCAATTTTATTAACTGTGACAAGGTTTGTCCGCACGATATTGTTCTGCTTTTTGCCTCGACACGATCTCAATTACAGTTTTACTAGATTTTTAGGGTTCAGTATTGGAAAGGAGTAACTGAATTATGACTGCTAGAATGATAACGAATATTTCCGAAATTTTTCTTTACTTTTTTTTAATTATGCGCTTGCACTATGAGTTATTATCCTCTGGTGTGGAAACTATTCCAGAGGAGGAAATTCGTTAAAGTTATTAAGTACTAACTCTTATAATACGTATTACTAATGCTTTTTGGACTACATACAAGTTCTTACTTAGTTAGAGCGAGGAGTCAACGTCTTTAGACTATTTCAAAGGTTTAGTTGCAAACTACTTTAAAATTAATTGTGCACCTAGTTTTACATATCTAGACTTAGTTTAATTTAGTAAACTTTGTAAACGTTTTTTTTTCAAGTAAATAAATATTTTTATTATTAAAAAAAAAGTTGAGTGAATAAAGATTTAAACTAATAATTATTGCACTGTGACCATCACTCTCACAAAAGTATGTCTTACGTACTACTTATCTATATATACCCTTCAAATCAGAAGTATCGGAACACAGTAATCGAGTATCATAGCTTGGCAATAGAAAATATGCGAAGGTCTTCCCCAGTTCCCCAGTGTTCTGCAGTGTTAAACTCTACTCCCACTTGTCCAAATTTATTTTTATTTTTTCAGCATTTTAAGCTCCATAATTTGTTATAGTCGGGTCGTGTTTCACGTTCTCATTAATCGCTTCAGTAGTTGTGCTAATTTTTTAGAAGAAATATTACAGGCAGAGAATTTCATGCCGCTGGATTTTATGCTATGACATAAAACGGCCAAGTTGTACTGTTCGGAGTTGATTAGTGTGACTTATGGATTTAAGAATGAGCGGATATCGAATGATTACTATTTATAAATATGAATACGGAAATAATTATTGTGCGAGTGCCGCGTGCTTGAAGCGAGATATTGTTTCACTGCGAGAACTCAATCACGATGTTTGCGATAATCGATTACAGGTTTTACTTACCACATGAGGAAACAAAGATTTTATGATGACTATTTTAAAATCTATATACATACCCTACATAACTTACATTTTTTTATTACCAACATTACCAACATGTTTAAAAAAATGCTATGTTGGTTTGTTTAAGTACCTACGCTTCAAAAACTCAAAAAGTTCTGCACCGATCGAGCTGAAATCTAGCATGATTGCAGGGTGTATTTTTGAGAAGGGCGGTGATGACCAAGTCTGTAGCCACGATAATTAGGGAAAAATCATGAAAGGAGTCAGTTCTTCGATTTTTAAAAAAACAAAAACTGCAAATTTTTTTTCAAAAATCTTATACTTCTGAAATGGACCCGAATAATAAAAAAAAATCCTTTATTATTGAACTAATGGATACTGGTGATAAGAATAAATCTTAAAAAAAACCCTGAATATTGAGTAAAACAAAAACTGCAAATAAAATGACTGACATTCTTTTTCTATTTCCCAGCAGTGCGAGAGAAGGACGCCGCAGCAGGCGAGCGGCGGCAGCCCCACGCTGAACTCCCAACTCCTCGGCATGGAGGTGACGAAGGAGGCGCGAGCGTCACCGCTGCCTCAGGCGCAGACGCCGGGCTCCACCGCGCCACAGCCACCGCCACAGGTAATACAACACCAGCCACTGCTGGACATAGGCCCCTATCATATAATATAAATGATATGTCAAAGTCAAAGTCTTTAGTTTTTTATTCAGTACGATGCAAGAATCACTTTGAAACGTCTTAAAGCTAGGTGAGTCTAGGTGCCAGTTCCACGCAACCAAGCGTAGAAGAACAGGCAACAAACTTTGATAGGGGTAAACCTACCACCCGACGGCGGGCGCTACGAGCCGGGATACAGATATTCTAGTCTGGTTCGTAGTGCGTCACCATATCAAAATCGAAGTGCATTACTTTATGATATTATTAATATGTAACCGTGCTGATCGTACCTGTAATGTACTTCTTTTGTGTCAATAAACAAATATTTCATTTCATATCCAGGAAAAACGGTTATGAGCGTTTCCCTTCTACCGACTTCCGTGAGTCCTGAGTTTATCTGGGGAGAGGTTATTTTTCATTGTTCACTCGAATAATTTATCCCGATCCTGGCCAACAACCGTTGAGGAACCAGTGAGTGACGTATTAGACAGAAGCCCCTGTGTGGTATCAAGGCAAGGAACACTGGTACAGACCCTGAAAACAGTTCCCATCTATTGGTAAAATATATTTGGCCATCTATTTTGTAACCCATAACAGCAGAACTGGCGTTCCCTTTGTTTTGTATGGGTCGGAGTTCTTCTCTGTTCTGTGGCAAAGCCTTTCTTTTGTTTTAAGCAGTATACACATTAAACCCATTTTCTATCTACAGATCTGTGCTGGCTGCAACAAGGTGATCACGGAGCGGTACCTCCTGAAGGCTCTCGACCAGCTCTGGCACGAAGACTGCCTGAAGTGCGGCTGCTGTGACTGCCGGCTTGGAGAAGTAGGACATACCCTGTACACTCGCGCCAACCTAATTCTATGCAAGAGGGATTATCTGAGGTACGTTCAGTACGTTATCTTGTTTTACCTTTCTTATGACTTTATGGATTTATGATTGTGGGCTTGGATTACACACTGTATAAAGAAGCAAATCCAGCACATTGTTGCATCTTCCTTCCAACTACTTTTTAATATTTATAAAAATAAATTATTTATTGTTATTTATTGAATTATGGCCCGAACACACCTAGTTCGCTGGCGGTAGCGATCAGTGAAACGCTGTCAAATATTCGCTGTCAAATCTCAAATCTGACAGCGATATTTGACAGCGTTTCACTGATCGCTACCGCCAATGAACTAGGTGTGTTCGAGCCTTTAATTAGCACGGATACAATATTCCAATTACACTTATTAACAAATCATTAAAGACTAGGTAACTAATTAATTAAAATAAAACAAAATTACTAACACAAATAACCCAATTTTTTTTCTTTCTTGTTGTTATTATCCAACATTACATCCCCCTCCAGATTTTTGGCATACCTCGATTATTTTACCCTTTTTACATTTACTCTTAAACTGTCTGTCTGTCAGGCCTCACAGCTACTCAGCAGTTGATGGACGCAGGATAGTGCATCGTAGGGCACGTTCCTGACGTGTGTTACCTACGAGGCAATGCTTTGTTATAGACGATGGTTACCACTTAACATCAGGTGGGCCACGAGCTTGTTCCGTCAGCTAGTTGTATAAAAAACAAAAAATGGAGATTGCCTCTTCTTCCCGTGAACTCCAAGAGTGTGGCACGCTTGTGCAACTTTGCATTCTGGGGTTTTCTGGGGGATTCTTGCAATCATTTCTTAAAACAAAACAAAGCAGTCCAAGACAATTCGTATATTATTGCTCCGTATTCACACCATAATGTGCTTTTTGACAGGTTATTCGGCAATACCGGGTACTGCGCGGCTTGCAGTAAGGTGATCCCGGCATTCGAGATGGTGATGCGAGCACGGAACAACGTCTACCATCTGGAGTGCTTCGCTTGTCAGCAATGCAATCACAGGTATGTTTGATAGATAGATAGATATTGTGGTTAATCCACACAACACTATCTAGCCCCAAATTAAGGCTGCGGTATTCGTGAACGTGAAAAACCTGTCAAATTTTTGTGTGGTATAAAAACACTAAAATGGCCGTCTAGAAGTAGTTACGAAATTTTAAAGAAAAAATGCTTAATTTTGAGTATTTTTTTCATAGGTATATCATAATTCGATTTATTTTAATTGTACCAATTAAAATTTAGTGTCTAATAATAAATAAAATTAAATAAAAAAGCCTTTTTATTCCAATTTTACAATATTCACATAATTATAGTTCACTTTCTCATGCATTTATAATTAAATTGTATATCCACATTTTAAATTTTTATCCTATTATTAATAATTTATTTCATGCACATTTTAAAGTATATGTATTTATTATTTTATATTAACATAAGTTAATTTTGTTTGAAATTTGTATTCTTATTAATATTAATAGTTTATATTCATTTGTTTCATGCATATTTTATAGTGTGTTTATTATTTTACATTGTACAGTGTCTAATAATATCAACATATATTTTTTTGTACACTAATTAAAAAGGAGTTACATGTAGTGCAAGCATTTATTGTTAGCATTCGCTGTTAGAATACAATGGTTCGTGTTCCAATTATTAGAATAGGTCATAAGTAATTTGATTAAGTTGCATTGTTTCCCAAACAAACAATGAGTAATCCAACCCATTCATAATTAGTTATTTGAAACGGCTATTAATTGATGCAAAATGTTGCATTGTAATGGAATTAGGTCTATAAGTATTATATAGCTAAACAAATAAAAAATATCCGTGGATTCCTTTGTTGAATGAATCAACTACAATAATATTATAATTTTTATTTCATTTAATACACCAATTCACATTAAGCAATGTAAAAAACACATATTACAATAATTTGAAGACAAAGTAAATACCGTTTTTTTACTAGAATCATACGCTATTTATGCTATTGTGATTCTGATTCTAGAAAAGTGCCTATAATTATGAGTAGGTATTACCTGAGTAAAAACTGGTTTCAATTTGAAACTTCACTGAAAACGTAACAAACTCCCAAAACCTACTCTCCACAGCGTTCAAAAAACCATGAATATGCGCGGCTCGGAATCCCTAAGGCCTGTTTCACACGAGTCCGCGAACAATAGCGAGTGAAGTGGCTCGCGATGCGCTCTGCTCATATTTATTGAACCCTTCGTGAGGCTACGAGTTTATTGATACTATCTACTCACTATTTTAAGCGATAGAGGGTTTAGTAAACCTTTTGTGAACGCTTGAGAACTAAGCTGTTTGTTTCCTGCCAGTTTCAGCTTTGGTTGTGTTGATCTTGGCTTGGATTCATCTCAAAACAATAAAAAAAAGCTGTTTTTTAAAAGATAGTAGATAGTATTTCTTTAGCAAGCTGTAATGAAAGAAGCTGTACCAATTTTGAGAAGTAAAATCGAACGAACATATTAAAAAACAAAAAATTGTGAACAATAAACACAACACTATCTATCAAGCCTCAAATTAAGCAGACCATGGAAAACAGATAGCTAATATAATGCTAATACAATTTTTTTTGTAAATGCGTAGTTCGAATACAGTTCAACACCCAGACAGAGAACGAAAACCTGCGGTCACCACACAAATATTTCAATATTTGTTCTCGCTGGGGATCGAACCAACGACGCGCAACAGAGCTACTCCTGAGCTGAGAGGCCAGTCAAATAAACTGCGCTCTAAACGTAGTTAACAAACTATGTATTTTACTCCATTAAATTTCGGTAGATGTGTCTCATCAACTCAGATATTGCCCCAACTCTGATTGCTCTATTTTTGTGCAATATTTGTCAGTGAAAGTTGGAAAACATCGTGTTGGTTTGACGGCAATATACGAGATATTCTCTCAAAGGGTTCTCGTTTACAAAGTGGGAATACCTAGTGAATGCTCAATGCAAAGCCGGGCTTTAAGGTAAATATCATTTTTTGCAACGCAGAGTACAATTTTTTACGTGATTGAAAATATTGTTTACCTATTGCGTCCACTATGCCATCGGGATAAAATGGACAACTTTATATTCACATTTGCATTTAAATACCTTTAGCTACTTCTAACTTATTGCCTATTCTTAAAGATTTTATTTTCTTCAAAGCTTCAGCTGTTCAGCTATTAATATGACAAAAAAAATCTACTGGAGCATTACAACCTTGGAATTTTCAAGTCAAGAGACAATGAATAAGCTAAGCGTGCTCCATCTTAGGCTGCATTTTCACTTTCCATCAGGTGTGTGATGACAGTCAAACCTTTAACTCAAATCAAATCAAATCAAATGTTTATTCAGTAACTTAATCTATTGTGACATTACATGCGTTTGAGATCTCCTTTTAAGTATATAAATGTGTTAGGAGATCCCGCTCTTTCATGACAATTTTTCTTTGAGACTAAGTACCAACATTATTAAACAAAAAATTATAGGTAAGTTACAAAATTAACCTTAAGTTTAAGTTTTTAACTATCAGCAATAAAAAAAAACAAGGTAAGGGTTGAACGCTCTCCGTTTCACAAAGTCTATTTCCCACCAAAACGATGTTTCATTCATTCTAGAAAATAAATTTGCAAAAAGATCAACTTAGGGGGATGCAGAAAAGCGGCAATTTCCACCGGTCCGCGTCTGTTTAAATAATAGAAAGCGTAAGATTGGAGCCTCCCTGAATGGTTTATATGTCACTTGTGGACCTTTCCAGTGTTAGTACATCTCGTGTGACAATCTCCTCGAATTATATATTCATTTACGTTGCTTCCTGCACAGATTTAGCAGTAAGATAAACATTTTGTGACGGTGGCGGTTCTGAAGAGTATTTTGTTGTGTCTGGCATGAAAGGGGAGATGCTTAGTAACATGCACCTATTCGGAAAACACTGTAACCCTACTAGTTTGGATGTTAAACTCGAATGCCTGGCACTTCTTCTTCTTCTTAATGAATGGAATCTGTCCATTTCGGATCAATTTTTAGCGGCTCGCTAAAAGTCTCTTGTCATTGTCACTTACATGTCATCAAATAAAGATGGCCGACTTGTCTATTGACTGACTTGACTAAAACGTATTTTATTTATGTAATATATCCTCACCCTTTATACGGGCCAAATTGTTCCAAAATGGACAGATGCCAAGAAAAGATGGCAACAGATTTTTGTAAGCTAACTGAATTTTGATTTTGCATTAGTTCGTGATTAAACTTTTTTTAAAAGCTAACGAATATCTACCGATACCACAAATTTAGAATATTTCAAAAACCTGCGGCTGGTATGCAATCAGTATTAAAATTTTGAAATAACACGAACAATTTGTTGCACTATGAAATAATCAAGTTCAAATCAATTTCCACGGCCAGAAATCTGAATTCAATTTGCAGGCTGTCCGATCGGAGCGGACGGTGGGTATCGCAGGCGAATATCGCTAAACGGCTTAATAATTTAGCAATCTGCCGCGGAAGTCGCGCGGCGGCAGCGGCTCGGTGCGACACTGGCGACCCACGTCTGTCACATCTTCACGGTGCAGGCCTGATATGAGCTTGATTAAAATTTGTACGGAACTCCTGCCTCGCCTACACATGTTTTCGGTGACGCTGCAGACCGGTATCTGCACAGAATTGCCAATTTAAATTTTCAAGCAATTCGCCTCGGTGCTTGGGCTAATTCAAATAAATTCCTTTTGTCTCACCATTAATCAATTGAAAGAATTATCTCGCGTCAACCGTAATCAGAGCCGCGGAAGGCTATTGTCTTCCCGCAGAGGGAAGGCACCGAGGGAACAGTCAATAGAACGTCCGCTCCTAAAACGTCAAACTTGGCGCTTGCCCACTCGCACACAATAGCGCCACTCACAAAGCTTAACTTGCTAGTCATTAAAATTTCGTTTTCCATCTTTTCCATTACGCGGCAGACAGAAAATAGCTCAACAAAAAAAGCGACAAGCTCAAAACAAAAGTCGGGGACGTGGAGAACAGGAAATAAAGTTAATTAAGAGCGGCGAAATCGACTGAGTTGCGGTGGAAATTGGCCTTTTAAAAAAAGAGACATTTGTAGCGCTTAATTTTTGCGACAAGTGAAACAAAGAGTTGGTGGGGTGTTGAGACGGGCCACCCCGTCTTTCCCCCCGAGGGGAGATAAGGCTGGTTATCGTGAGTTGTTCCGCTGGCCACTACAAGCGGCTACTGTCGAGTCGAAGATACCTTTTGTTTCGTGCTACATTGAGGGATGCTCGCCGCATGACGTTATCGCGTCGCTTCCTCGCGATGACCTTTCCGTGATAGGGAATTCTTCAGACGTTTTATGGCCGGCCCTTGGTTGAGCTCCTGATGGTATCGTGTTACAGATCGGACTAGTAATTAGATTTATGCTGAAGCTCTGTAAGTGCGTGGGTGTAGACAGGTCTTTGGGTAGCACCGGCCGTTAGGGCTGTCTCGCAATATAAACTGCTATAATTTAGATAAATTCACTGAACGATAAAGAAAACAAATGGCCCTTTTTTAAAAACTATTTGCATTTTGTATGCATTGATTTTTTTAACTACGTATCATCATAATTACCTGCACAGCTCCTGTATAATTTTGAGCTTCTTTTTATGAAACGACTTCACTCATCTTCGTAGACATCCTCTCAACACTATAAGGTTTGCAATAAAGATGTACCAGTAGTAAAATAAGGTTTTTATTGTGTTGTAGTGTGTAGTTGTGTGTGTGTTCTCAATATCGCAGCCTGAAGAAGTCCACTGGTAAAAATAAGGCCGTATACATTTCCAGGGAGAACGATTCTGAGCTCTTTCCATCTACCAACTTTCCGTGACCTTTACAGTGTCGCCATAGGTCAATGTGTGCATTCTATCACACACAAATGAACAAAAAAAAATTTCAATCCACACGAAACACTACCTAGCCCTAAATTAAGCAGAGCTTGTACTATGGGAACCAGATAGCTGATGTTAATACTTATAATGCATTTTTTGTAAATACACCCATACTTCGAATACAATATAACACAGACAGTGAGCTGAATATCTGTGTTCACCACACATCATATGATTGTTCCATCAGCTATTTGTACAAAAAAAATGTTCACGCTTGGGATCGAACCCACGACCTACGGCGCAGAAGGCAGAGCTACTACCAACTGAGCTAAAAAGCCAGCCAAAACTAAGAGAAACTAGTGCAGTAACGAAAAACTAGGGAAGCTAGTTTAGTGTGTAGTTCAGCACAGCCCTAGTGCACGGCCACTAATTGGATCTCGGTGGCCAGTAGGCTTTAGGTAACTGCAGCTGATTCGCATTAAGCCACTCGGCAGACGGATAAGACTGTTTAATATTGGCGTTACAATTAGTTCGCATCTCATGCGTTTAATAAATTGCAGGCGTAAATCATTTAAACTATGAATTTCATATGGGTATTAATGATAAAACTAGTTTTTATAGTGTCACCTAATTAATACTGTGGACAGTCCACACAACATTATCTAGCTCCAAATTGAGCAGAGCTTGTAGGTACTATGGGAAACATATAGCTGATATAATACTATTTTTTTTTTGTAAATACTTACTAAGAATGCAATAATAACACCCAGATAGAGAACAAAGTGAAGTGAGGGTCAATCACTTAAAGGCCTGCGCACACCTAGGCCGCTGGCGACCGCGATCATTGAAACGCTGTCTTTGACAGCGATATTTGACAGCGTTTCACTGATCTCGTTCGCCACCGGCCTAGGTGTGCGCAGGCCTTAAGGCGAACAAGTTTTCTAAGTATGCATTTTCATAAAAAAAAATATGTAAGTAGTATATCAGCCATCTTCGTCATTTGCCTGTAAAAAGTCCACTGCTCGACAAATTACCTTCGCTTTGAACTTCAAGGAACAAAGATTCCTGAAACTTGCTGGCGGGGTTCCCTGAGATTTTCATCATCAGTCTATTTTGGGGTGTCCTGTACACTTCATCTTCACTTCTGATTCTTTGTTGCCAAGTTAAACAACAATAACCTTTGTCAACTATATGTGAAAATCAATAAGGTATAATAATTAAGTATTATGTGAATATTGTAAAATTGGAATAAATAGGTTTTTTTTTTCCATTTTTATTTATTTATTTATAACCTTTGTCAACAGATTCTGCGTCGGCGACCGCTTCTACCTGTGCGAGAACAAGATCCTATGCGAGTACGACTATGAAGAGCGGCTGGTGTTCGCTAACATGGCTTACAACCCTCCGCCACTGTCGCATCTGAAGCGGCAGACCACGCATCTGCCCCCACCACCTGTAAGTCACACTTACTGCAGCGGCCAGCAACAGAGGCTTTGATGGATGAACGTGTATGTACCCACATACATACGTCCATCAATGCTTAGTTGTGGAAAAGGCTTGTGTAGAAGTTTTCTCAAATAATACGAGGGACTTAAAACAAAAATTTGCTAGTTCAACACGAGCAAAATTTGTGTCATAAATGCATTTGATAAAATGAGTCCAAGCATTTTATCAAATTCATTTATGACACAAATTTTGCTCGCGTTGTTCATTTGTTTTTTTTAATAAACAGTTCGAAATTTAAGTAAACTTTAGTTAGTTACCTCCTTGGTTGCAATGTTTCAGAAAAAAAAATAGTTTTATTTTTAAATTACACGACAGGTAGGAGTTTAGTAATTTGTTTGGCCGCTAATCACGACAGTGGCAAGAGATGGAAATAGCATAAAGCAATAAGCACTGTATATTTTTTAAGTAGACATGATTTAGGTTGCTCGGTTATAGTATTTTGGTGCTTCCATAGGTACCTACTCTACTAAAAACGGTTTCACACTTATAGAATTTTACGTATAAACTCGTTTTCCAAAGTGCACGTAGGCCTAATAACTCGTTTTTCTAAGATCGAAAAAAAAAACGCTGCCATGAAACCGCCAGCAAACTCAGACCAAATCAACGTGTATGCATAGCGATCAGCTGATATTGTAAACAAGTACCAACAAAACCATTGAACGGAACGGATCGCCGTCCAAATCAGTGAAAGTTGTTGACAAAATTCGATTTGACAAACAACAACATTCTTTTTACAAAAAAACATCCGACAACTGAATCCCACCACGGATTTTCAAAGTATCTCTGATGTTTGGTTCCACATCTCATTAATTTTGTTTTATGAAAGATCTACTTACTACGTAATTCTGGGTAGAGTTTTCAGAAACCCAAAACGAACAATGACTAGGATCATATTCAGTCATTTAGCTTAGCACGCTGCTAAGTCAAGTGCTATCTTTATTTGTAAATATGAAAGTGACAGTGACAGGAGACTTTTAGCGAACTGCTAAAAAGTGCCATGTGAGAGGGTAGATCAACAACTAACATGATAACTTTTGTCCAACAGACTGGCAACGCGATGGCACTCATGAACGGCTCAGGACGGGCTGGTGATCTCAACAACAACATGTCAGGCTCTTCCCCCGCGCCCTTCGCTCCTCCCGCACACCTGAAGCCGCTTGGCCTATCAGCGTCCAGCTGAGACTATCGCCCGAGGGATGCGGCTCATCCGTACGCAAAGTATCAAAACTGAGCGGACACGCTCCTTCGTTGAAATGTTGACACTTTATGTGAGTGAGTGAATATTCTGCAGTAATATGCTTGTGTTAGTGACAAGTAATGAAACTGGAAAGGGGCAAAGTATCAAAACTAAGTGGACACTCTTTTAGTGAATATTCTGCTGAGGCAGTAACGTTGTTGGTGTAACCTAGCTTATTCTAGTGAGTACCTAGAAATGCGAAGTATCAAAACTGAATGGTCTTTGTTAAAGTAATCGATGCTTTATGAGTGAGTGAATATTCTGATTTAGCAGTAGGTACATTGTTAATAAAATTCGCGTTTGTTAACCCTTATTCATCATTGTGCAAGTGATAATTCTTCGTGGATGTCTAAAAGAGGCTAATCTGATACCAACAGATTTTAATGGACTTGTTATAGGCAATCTCTTTTATTTACGTAGCTTACTGTATCCCATTGCTGGGCAAAGATTAATCAATTAGATGTTCATATTTGACTGGTTATGCTTTTCAAGTTAGACCCTTCAAATATGCAGTTTCACTTATTATTGCATACAAATTTTATGCCAAACTCTAGGTAGAATATTGTATATAAATGTATATAACGTATCTAAATGTATAGAAAATTTGTTAAATTTCAATTTTGATCTCATGCAGGCAATTATGTACTGAATTAGATATTATATTTAGTATTTGTTGAGCCAGATTCCGAAAATGACTATAATTATTGGCACGTTAGGCATAACATCTGTATGCCTCAAGTTGATGGACGCAGGGATTGTAGGGTACGTTCCTAACGTGCGTGACCTATGAGTCAATGCTTTGTTATAGGCTATGGTTACCATTTAACATCAGGTGGGCCATGCTTTTCATTAGCTAGTTGCATAAAGGTTAAATTATGTAGAAAATGCGCCTATGGAACCAAATAAAATTCAGACATTTAATTACTTAGTTCGTTAGGCAGTTAGTTATTTTTTTATAAGTATAAAATTCATCTTAGCACGAAATAAGCTAAGATAGATTTTACTAAAGCGATTAATATTAATACAGTCAGTCAGTACACAGTTAATCTATTAAAATAAACACATATAATTGATATTTTTCTTGGGCTATCTCTCATCTCTGTATGAATATGATATTTTTATTAAATCTCTCATTTGCATAGTAAATGTTGTGTATAAGAATGGAGGGATGCCTTGACCTGTGAAGCACATTGGTTCTTTTGATGTAACCCAGCGAATTAAATATTTGTCGATTATATATCGTTACTGACTAAACCTGTCTGAAAAAGAAAGAATCATGGAAGGAAATATGGTGAAAGACAAGTAAGAAGACTGCGGAAAAGGGAAAAGATGGATGTTTTTAGGTAAATTAAAAATTATTATCTCAATTGTAAATACGATCAATAAGAATTAGTTGAATGTGTAGTATATTTATCCTAGTATATTTAAATGTAAAAATAAAAACAGTAAAAATGATCAAAAAAGTTTTCCATGGATTGTCATGGCAAAGTCAAAATTACAAAATATATTTTCAAATTATTTCTGTTATTTTGTTCTGTTATAGTTACTGTTATTTAAGCATTGTTATAATGTTTGTACTATTTATGTAAATAATCGTTAAGTAGATTAATATCTTATTTAGTTTATGTAATTCTTCGTTTATGCATCTTTGTATTAGATAATTGAAAAAATGTGAAACAAAGTAGGTAAACATTTAATAGGTTAAAAATAGAAATAGTAAAAGTAGCAAATTGTGTAATTGCATTTACCTTCAAATATTCACTATCTAAACTAAAGCTATGTCCACACTCGTGCGTTCGAAGTTTGACAGGTGAACGGTTGAAATGCCACATCAAGTGCATGCTACCGCGGCGCTGACGTTAACTAGAGCAACGAGTTTAATTCTCGACATGATATCCAACCCCAATTACAATTTGGTTGGAATTTTGACAGTATAACTTTCCTGCCTAAATTTAATTTAATTTATACCATACCCCCTCTAAAAAGCTTATTTTATTCACTGCAAACAGTGAATAAAAAGCCCTTTTAATCACTGTTTTGGTGTTTGAATTTGGAACACACTAATAAGGTCAACGTCCATCTTAATACATTAAAACCTTCTTGCTCCATAAATACTTTGGATATGAATTTTTGACAAGCAGTTTAGCGTTGGATTATATACTGTTTTAGTAGAAAACTTAAATTTATTTATTCTTCTTTTTTTACAAATCAATACAAAATCAAAAATTACTTGTTTTATGCCATTTAAGAACAGTATAAACAAAGTTCATAGTTTTTAATCCCTTTTCGCTTAAATCTTTCTTTTTCTCGAAGTCTTGGTATAAAATATAGTATGCAACTCTTGAATAAAACGGATTTATATCGAGGGCCATGAATCACTGGCGTCGTTTAGGATTTTAACACTTGAATCACTCGCTACGCTCGTGATTCAATCATTATGAATCACTCCCTACGGTCGTGATTCATTCGTTAGAATCCTTCACTTGTTTGTGATTCATCTACGGCCCTCGATTTAAATCAGTCTTTTATTCACTAGTTACATAATATACTATTAAATCGAGATTGAGATAGAAGTCAAGTGTCAAACTCAAATTACGGAAGACGATTAAAATTAAGAAATCAAGGCAAGAGTGTGGACGTAGCTTATTGTATTGAAAACTTGCGTGCAATATACAGCGTTCATAAAACCTGATTTAGTGTGTAATTTTCAAATATTAAAATGTCTGTTATTTATTTGAAATTATATTAATCTCACTGTATAAATACATGTCACTATATTGTACTCTATGTCTAGTTAATCTGTAAAATATAACTGGAAGTGACGAATGTGTATTGTCAATGCCACTTCTAGTACGACAGGTAGCTTTGGGTACTAAAGGTGCATCCACACCGTCGTTACTTTTTGAGCAAAGTTTTGCAATATGATAAAATCGGTAAATTTCTGATCAAAGCAAATTATTCTTGTAAATTTGATGAAGCTCAAGTACAGTTTAAAATTGCAGCTATCAAAAATTTTAAATTATTTCTTTTTTTTTTATTTTATTTAGTGAGAACAAATTGGTGCATATTATTTAAAATCTTAAGCTAATCAAACTGAATTTCTATATTTCTTGGCTAATAGCATTCAGTGTGGATGCACCTTAAGAACAAGAAATGCATAAAACTGTGTAGAAAACAAATGCGTCGATGTTATAATGATACAACCAATGTTTAAGACCAAAGATCTAGTTCAATAAAGCCTGTTTAAAACTTAAATTTATTTTATTTCAAAATCAAAAAAGTATTTATTCAGTTGAATCGTAGGGATCACTTTGAAACGTTTTAAAGCTAGGTGAGTCTAAGTGTCAGTTCCACGCGTCCAAGCCGCTAGAAGAACAGGCAACAAACTACGGCTTGGTTCCTACCTAGTGGTTTTTTCCCCACTTAAAAAAATGCTCAAGCCTACCTAAGGAAGATTTCACTTCAAAAAATGATGTGGTTTGGTTATCTCAGCTTTGAAATCATGACCTTTGGGCCAAACGAGACAGGTCAAACTATTACGTCACTAATGTCTGAATGAATGCGTTTCCGTGGGGAAAAGACGGAAAAGACAGCGGAAATTTGAAAATTCTCGCGTATGAAAGAGACCAATATTCGCTATCATGACGTAAAAATGTCATCACTCGTTATATTGTGTCTAGCACCTTTGGAGTAGCACTATAAAGGCATGCGCACACCTAGGCCACTGGCGTCGGTGATCAGTGAAACGCTGTCAAATTTGACAGCGATATTTGACAGCGTTTCACTGATCTCTACCGCCAGCGGCCTAGGTGTGCGCAGGCCTTAAGATAAAATTAGGGTAAGGACAGCAAGAAAAATACATTTTTGTAGTGATTAAATCTAAATGCCTGTGTACCCAAAGCCTTATAAATAAACAGGATAAGATATCAAGTCAAACTTTCTTATTTCTTAGCAAAGTTTGAAATGTGTCAGAAGCGAAGCTGCAGTGAAAGAGTTCACTTGCACGTTCCTTGTTACATGATTTTAATTAACTAAAATAATGAAGTGAAAACGTTGGCGGGATGACCTGGACGCCTTCCACAAGCAATGGTGGGAGAAGGCTCAGAATAGAGGGAACTGGAAGTCTTTGGGGGATGCCTTTGCCCAGCAGTAGGACGATGTAGGCTAATTAAAAAAAAAACTAAAAAATGAAGTCATCTTCTTCATCAATCACAATCACAGGCGCATACCTGAAGTTGGTGAATGAAGAGGTCTGCCTTATAGGACACGTTTTAGCGTGTGTGACCTACGAGATAATACTTTGCTTAAGAACACGTCTAGATAGATAGATAAATAGATAACTCTTTATTGATAACCATGATACTTATAGAAATACAGCATTTAGCTTAAAATAAACATTCACAGTTAAACAATGGGCGGCCTTATCGCTAACAGCGATCTCTACAAGCCACATCTAGTACTATGTGAAGTTCTTCATATGCATGGTTTCTTCTTTTGCTATTTGCAATTTGGTATACAAAATGGTAATTACGTACCAATTTTATTTCCTTGTCTGAAAAAATATAATAAAATGAAGTTTAACTGGTCTGAAACAATTTAATCACAATAAAGTTTACCTAGTCTGTGTGCATCTGACGTTACAAGAGCGGAGGTGAGAAAGAAGAATCACCCCAATTTCCCGACGAACCACCCCCATTGTTGCCGTAACACGCGCTGATAGAAATGTTATCAATGCCATCTTTAATTTCGGCTGTGCACACACTGCGGTGTCACGAATCACATCAATTAAACGAGCTTCACATGTTTTTTGATGTGGACGCATCGACTTGCTCAGTAGTTACACAAAGAAACTTACAATTAAACCAAAATATTTACAAAATGTACAAAATACACAAGAAACAGTTGAGCTATCTGCAGATCGTTACAAACGATCTAGAGATAGCTCAACTGATCCAAATCAGTGGCAGACGGAAGCGTCTCCAAGACGCTGGTGGCATTGCCATGCTGAATAGCAATGCTTATACGCTGCGCAACCAGCTCTTGGGTCACGTGTCGCATCGATCAGTACCGAGTTAGTTATTTCTAACCAAACTATTAATTAAAGACCAGCTGTCACATGTTTTGAGATGTTTTTTTCTGTTAAAAATAAACTAAAATGCTTAGCTAGATTTCGAAATATATTTATTTCAAGTTCCATTAAAACTGATGCAGTCGTTAGGCCGTTATTCAAACTTCCAAATAGCAGAGCAAGAAAGAAAAAAAAACTTGAGTAACATACGCATAGTGTTAAAATGAACTTGCAAATTACAAGTGACACAATAAAACTAAGTAAATAAAAATGAGGCAAAAGTGGTTTAAACATAGGTTGGGTACAGTTACTAATGTACGAGTTGAATAACCAGCTTGTGTTCATCTGCCAATAGAACAGGATAGAATGATTTTCACTTATCGATACAAGTGAATCAGAGAGAACACAAATCGCCAAACGAAAACAGTAGACGAACCCGTGACCAACAGACGAACGCGAAACAAATCAGCCGATGAACAACGCATTGAAATCGGACGTCCGCAAATAGAGGTGTGAGTGACGCTCCAAATCCTTTACAAGCCAGTCTTTGGACCGTGAACAACACAATGAGGCACATGAAAAATGGTCCGGCCGACGCGACAGCCCACAAATCAAAACTGCGAAACGATTCGGGACGGAGAGCACTGAAAAGCAGGGAAAGGTTTACGTAGAGGCGATTTTAATTCAAGTAACATTATTTTTTAGAACCAGGGAAAGGTTGGGTCGTGTGTACTAGGCTACATAAGCTATCCTATCAAGGTACGTTTCTCATTTTTAATTCGAAATAATAATAAATAAATTAAAATTATTGTGGACAACCCACGCAACTTACCAGCTTCAAATAATCTAATGTAATTGATAAGCATTTTTTCGTAAGTACATACTAAGAATACAATTTAATAAATAGGAAACAAATATGTGCATTCACGATACAAATATTCGTTCTCGGTGGGGATTGACCCCACCACTTGAATCCACCACCAAGACCTAAGGGCAGAAAGCAAAGCTACTAACCAACTAAACTGAAAGGTCAGTGAGAATTATGGACCATTTCGTTTGGACTTTAAAAAGTTCAAGTTCTTAAAAACTTATACTTCTCTTTCGAAACGGGATGCAGACCTTTTCCAAGCTCTGCGGTCACAGAAAAAAATTGATAAAAAGAAAATAACACCCGTAGGAAAGGCAGCGCACGCCACTGATGGCTTCTTGCAATAATTTCCGTTCTCAATAAACGTTTTCTTTTTCTTATCACACGAACTAAGGTTGGGAATAAATTGAAATACAAAATTGATTGTTGACTTTTCCCGGCCGCTTTATTACTGTCACAAATGGGAAAGAGATTGAAAATTGCGGAGCGCTGACGGATGTTATCACAGTCCCGTTTCTTTTTTATTTGGAACTGTGTGTGGATGATTGGCTCAGATTGGACAATCTTGAGATGATAAAGTTATTTTGCAAAAGTAAAGAAGACTTCTATCGAAAGCTTACATCTCGGAAAGTAGTTTTTAGTTAGCAGTATTGTTTGGTGATAACCGTTGATGAAATGGTTACGAATGGAGATCAGGAACTCGAAAACGACGTAGTAAACAGCGCGGGAAGTTGGTGGATGGAGAGGGCTCAGAATTGTTCCTGGGAATGTACTGAGGAGGCCTATGTCTGGTAATGAACTTCTGCAGGCTAATTATCATAATGAAGGCATCTGTAGAGCTCGTTCGGAAGAGTATTTCTGCCATCAAGTAGAGTGTGTGTGTAAAAAAATCTTAGATGACGTTTTCGTAGCGGCTTCGTAGCAGTAGCTTCGTAGCGTGCGTTCGTAAATTGCGTAGTGCTAAAATATGGTAACACGAGTTAGTAATAACTTTACTATGTTATGTTTAACCGACTACAAAAAGGAGGTTTTCAGCTCAACGTGTGCTTTTGTTAATTTTTTTGCTACCCAGCTCTGTCTTTTGCGCCGTAGGCCGTGGGCTTGATCTCCACCGAGAACAAAAAATATTTGGGTGTGCTAAATTATTATATTTTAAGCATGTAACTTTTTAAACTTTCGCGATCATAACACATACTGAATTAATTACACGGGTATTTATCACGTAAATTGCCTTATTTTAATTATTTTCCCGCCATAAGTATGTATTAAAAAAATGTATGCATACAAGTATTATATCAATTATCTGGTTCCCGTAGTAGAAGCTCTGCTTAATTTGGGGCTAGATAGTGTAATATTGATTGTCCACAATATTTGTTATAAATAATATTACGAAAGTTTCATTAAAAAAAATTGCCAATTATTTTATTTCCGCAGAGATAAGTGCTATCTAAGTCCGTCTAAATACCGAAGAACAAGTTTAAAAATAAAACGCTACCGTCAGATTGAGATAGCGCTTCCGAGGGAGATTTATTAGCTTGTAACGGTTTGTTCAAACTGATTCACTGTGATAGCCAGACAATTAGATATTTTATTTCTGGAAACTTCTACAATTAAATTCCACGAATGAATAACATAGAATAACATGGTATAAATAATTTACAATTTTTTTCTATGATTTCACAAGGCCCGCTCACATTAATAGCGTTCAGTGAAACGCTGTCAAATATCACTGTCATATTTGACAACGTTTCATTGATCGCCATCGCAGAACGCTTAGATGTGCGCAAGACTTCAATTGATGGACATAATATGCGTGCATCTGCTAGCTAGACAATGCTTTGTTTATAGCGATGGTTACTACTTAACACCAGTGGAATAAAATATAAATAGAAATAGAAATAGAAATAATTTATTTTGCGTCAACTTAAAATTAAAAGGTACAGGTATTAAACTTAGATTACATGACGGCAAAAAAGGTAGCCCACTCAGCATTTGCTACAAGGGCATGGTAACCCTTGTAGCGCTGGTTTTCAGTGGCACCATAAATATGCTTGTTCCATCGGCTAATCGTATAAAAAACAGAACCTTTGTAAACTTAACATCAGGTGGCTCATATGTTTGTTCGATTAGCATGTTGTATAAAAAAATAACCAAGATAATTAACAAAGTAGACTTTGAGAACTAAGCCCTAAGTTAGCTGCCTGTTTTTTTTCCAGGCGTAGTCGTGTGGCACTGGCCTAAGTTTCACCGAATTTTAAGACGTTTCAAAGTGATTCTTGTGATCCTATTAACAAGATAAGAGAATATAAATTGCCACGTGCAGCTTATTTGTTTTTCAGTATCGCATTTTAACTTGCTAATTTATATTCCTAAACTTTGAAAAATGCAATAGCCTCTCCCTCAATCGTGATAAATACCCAGCTATTATTCCAACGATCTATTCCCTGTTTACACTGGTTAACGACAGTTGTCAGTTCCTCTCCCTCGGCTGGGGAGTCAGGGATACTCGGAACAACCAGTTTTAATAGAGCCTTGAAAAAATCCATGATATTGTCTGTTCTTTTCGTTGTGTCTGGTGGCCTTGTAGTAACCTCGCCTTCCAATCCATAGATTGCGGGTTCTAATCCAGTCGTGTGCTCTCAAACAGTGAAGGAAATATCATGAGTAAACCCATGACTTAGTCAGCTCTGCAGTTATGTATTTATTGACCATGTCTTTCCAGTGGATTAGGCCGACTAAGCTGTCATGATGGCAAAGGCACTATAATGTCCCTCAAGTAGGGCTTGTGCAATCGCCAGTTGCCCCTGACGCTATCATAATGATAATAAATCTATGATCACAATAGAAGAAAAAAAATGGTTGTGACACACGGACGGGCAGACAGACAGACAGACATGACGAATCTATAAGGGTTCCGTTTTTGCCATTTGGCTACGGAACCCTAAAAACGGTAGGATTCAAGCCGAAATTGTCGCCTGTTCTTCTAGACTTGGTCACGCGGAACTGGCAACTACACTCACCTAGCTTTAAGACGGTTCAAAATGATTTTTGTGATTATTGCGACTTAATTTGAATGGAAATTCTGTACGTAACATTTTTACGTACAGACATATCGACCGACAAAGACGTTTACAGGAGCCAGACACCATAGTCCAAATAAAGCTGGTTCACAATGCCCACGACGCCTTTATTTTTACTCAAGTTTTAATTATTAAAAGTTTTATTAACTGCTTACTTCTTTTAACGAGATCATTGAATTAATTCCTTTTGTTTTTTAACTCATTTTCTGCGTAATCAAATTAATTAAAGCTGAAATGAGACTGCAAATTCGTAAGGAAATAAAGAAATCTACGTTGTTTTTATTTGGAATAGCTAATTTCTATGATGGAATTTAGGGTCTCCATTTTTGCTCAAAAAAGTGATGTGTATGCCTATTTACACCTATCGCACATCTATTGTGAGCTAGGAAGATAGTGAGTTTTGTTATACGCGTAAAGGGGCAGCGAGTCTATTCCTGCAACACAACTCGTTCGGGTGATCACTGAATCTAACTTAGATTTTCACATTTTTGAAACGAAAATTAAAAACTCACAGGGGATTCAGCGAACGAATTGTGTTGTAGGAATAGAACCACATAAATTTTGCTTTCCCGTACAGCTGTTGTAACACTGTGGTTTTTAACTAAGTTTTATTTACATTTAATAGTTAAATACCTATTAAACAGAATATTGTATTTTGATCTCAAACAGAAGATTCTAGTATTCAATTTCATCAAATAATATTATCATCTCATAAATTTCAGCAAAAACGGTAACTTCAATCCGATACGGAATATTTCAGAATTGCTCACGTCTGAAGATAATCATAAAACACTCAAAAGTTTTAAATTTTTAGGCAAACGTGCAATTAAAAGTTGAGCAACAGTTGGAGAGTGCGGAGTCGTAGCCAAAGAAAGTTGCGGATAAATCACTGGTATAATGTAAATACTTCTAATAAAAGGCCAGAAAAAGTCCAACGCCTTCCCTAAACATTTCTACGAAGAACAACAATTTTGAGCTCTGTTTATTCAATAATTGATATTTATTTTAAATTTTTCACCAGTGTCAACTCTACGAGTTTTATGATCTACCCCAGATCGAGCAAGTAGAAGAAACAATCACTTCAACTTGCTGTCTCTGACAAATATCACATTCTTGGGCTTAGTAAGGTGCAGATTGATAAAAAATTGCCCGTCTGAAAATCGCCATAAAAGAGATATTGCCACTCTTCATTCACGTGCTATAAGTAAATTTAACTTTAAAATATGCATAACAGTTTTCCGATGCGGACCCCTCTCGAATTTAAACACATCGAATCGTATTAGGATACATTCCAATTCAGTGCACTTCAGGAGTTGTGAGATTCTATTGAATTTTAAGCTGATACAGTTTAGGTACTGCTTCGAAGTAAGGAAATAAATTGTAATGTACGGTCCTTAAAAAATAGTAACAATATTTATTTTCACAAAGATACTTGCAAATTCTTACAAGACATTTTTAATTTAACTTTGAACTACTCATGATAAAATTTGTATTTAAGCCTTGTTTTTATTCCAGCACTTTATTTTCATTGCATGGGAATTTTACGATACTTAATATAATAAAAAAAATATTATATTAGAAAACATTCATAAACTAAATCCAAAAATTAGTTACAACTGTGTCGAAACTTCTACCAACAAACTTTCGGTCTCGGTTCAAATGTAAATTCCTATAAGTACGCCACAATGAAGGGAATTAGTTATAAAAGATGCGCCGGCGAAGTTTGCGCCCAACTGTAAGTAGAATTAAGTAAGGTTGCAGCTTAACGCCTCGCTCTAATAGCATTAACAAGTTTCCAGACCGTATTGAACGAATATTGTTCATATTCAATATTTGCATAAGAATCCACCTTAGTTTTTACAAGACGATTTTTCCTATTGTTACTCTTGTAACGTAGATACATTTTAGACGTATCTAGTTTCTATTTTTAGTCATAAAATCATTATTTTAAAGGTACTTTCCTACCTACATATCATTAGGTACCTATGGGAAGTAGCTTCAATTTGAACCAAAATTAAATAGTACCAACGTCTGTGCCTCGCAGACTTTGCTTTGCTTACAAATCCGAGCGCGTCGGCTCGGAGGCACTCGGTCGTGTTCGTATAGCGCGGTGCGCGAGCGCCCCGTCGCTGCCACAACCGCCTTTCTCCGGTCGGTCGCGGTTGCTCGTACACGCTTCTGAGCGTGTCGTTTGCCGAGCGCCGCCGCCCGACCGGGAATCACTTTGAGGAACATTAATTCTATTCCTTTTTATCTACATAATCTTTTCTTACGTAGACATATCACTCTCGTAAGCTATAATGTAGTAAATTCAGTTTTAAACCCGTATATCGGGTTCAATAATGGGACTTCAATGTTCGGACTTCAACGTTCGGATTCAAAGTTTGGGATTTCAAGTTGATACTGCAGTATTGGGAGGACTTATTCGTGTTCCCCGAGTCACCCACCGACGTCAACTACGTGTGACCACGAACTCCTTCTGACTCCTTCTCGTACCTCGGCCGCCAAAGCAAGCCGGCCGACGTCTACAAACTTGAGGGGAGTACTTTTCCACCTCCTACTCGAAAGCAACCGTACAAATCAGTGATCGGGCAAGTTTTGTATACAGATGTATCACTGGCGCCCATACGTGTTCTTGGTCACTGATTTTGCTTTCAGGGTAGGTTGTGTGTTTTTTTCTTGGTTGTGTGTGTTTTTTATTTTATTTTGTAAAACGTTCTTTCTTTTCAGCTTCTTTATTTTTGGTTGCCGGTAACTAAGGTGTACGTAACGTTTTTTAAGTATTTTGTTTGCAACTTAAAATACAGGGTGCAATAAAATTAGTTGATTTTTGTGTCTATTTTTTTTTTTTTAAATTGATTTATATATTGTTTACTGACTGTTACCATTACCAGCACTTTCTGTTTTGTTAAATATATTTTTTTTTTTGGTACAGTTGGCACAAAAATTTGGAGACAATGTTTTTCCTTCCCTTTCTTTTTTTTAATTGTATATTTATTTCGTTCGTACACATTAGTTGCATTTAAACGCCTTTTTATTTTTTGGTTGCAATATTTTCATTTTTTTTAATTGAAAAGAAAAACAACCAAAACGTTACTCAATTTTCAAACCTTATTGTAACAGGCGGAGTATTTTGTTGTTTTTTTTTGTATAATGACTTATTTACGTTGTTCAACTTTTACCGATACTCTTTTTGACATATTTTTTTTTATTTCTAAACCTTTTTGTCCATTAAGACCTTCGGTCAAAACAATTTTTTTTTTTTTACTTTCGCGCATCCTTCCACCATTTTGGAATATGTATTTGTTGGGTTTCAAGTTCATATCACAACTTGAACCTTGTTGATGTGTGAGTGCGTCAGTAATTTTAATACACAGTTACTGCCGCTATATTGAAAGCGTGAAGTATGAAATATGAAGCGTGAGGTATGCAAGATGACGAAAGGTATGAATGTGTAGGCAAATACTCGCTTATTTTCTTTTTAGAAGCTATTTTATTATTTCATTTATATAAAATCTGCAACTTGTTTTCTTTTGGCGATCGACACTAACTCGCACACACTGGGACCTTTTTTTCCTTATAGTGTGCCATATGTGAGCAAGTGTAGATTTTGAAAGAATTGTGAGCTTTAGCTTTTAGACTTGCACATTATTTGTAAGATTTCAAACTTTACGTCTAGAGTTTACCATGCGGATTATATCCTTTTAAGAAATAATAAAATCCTTCACTAAGCGCGGGGGTATTGTAACGTAGATACATTTTAGACGTATCTAGTTTCTATTTTTAGTCATAAAATCATTATTTTAAAGGTACTTTCCTACCTACATATCATTAGGTACCTATGGGAAGTAGCTTCAATTTGAACCAAAATTAAATAGTACCAACGTCTGTGCCTCGCAGACTTTGCTTTGCTTACAAATCCGAGCGCGTCGGCTCGGAGGCACTCGGTCGTGTTCGTATAGCGCGGTGCGCGAGCGCCCCGTCGCTGCCACAACCGCCATTCTCCGGTCGGTCGCGGTTGCTCGTACACGCTTCTGAGCGTGTCGTTTGCCGAGCGCCGCCCGACCGGGAATCACTTTGAGGAACATTAATTCTATTCCTTTTTATCTACATAATCTTTTCTTACGTAGACATATCACTCTCGTAAGCTATAATGTAGTAAATTCAGTTTTATACCCGTATATCGGTAAGTGTTGAACAACCGTCACAAAAATGTTGTAGGTAGGTTCGTGGCATTTTGCAACGAACTTTTATTTTATGTTTCTTTGTGTAATCTTTCTTCTTTTCAGCTTTAGCTTGTTTTTATTTTAAATAGCTAGGTATCTAATCTTTTATTAGATATCCTATTTCACATTAACTTCACATTTTGTTCATTTCATGTCATTTTAATTTTTGTAATTTTACATTCTTTCTTTCTCATTTCATTCATTTCTCTTTGCAAACTCCGCTCTGATTGTGACATCACACACCACCGTGTCGTACTCACCTCACCTCATCATTACGTTTGCTTCGCAACGGCGGTGGTCACAATCAGAGGGTAATGAACCTGGACCTGCTGGTGACACCTACTATGTTACTTTCCAGGGTTCAATAATGGGACTTCAATGTTCGGACTTCAACGTTCGGATTCAAAGTTTGGGATTTCAAGTTGATACTGCAGTATTGGGAGGACTTATTCGTGTTCCCCGAGTCACCCACCGACGTCAACTACGTGTGACCACGAACTCCTTCTGACTCCTTCTGACTCCTTCTGGTACCTCGGCCGCCGAAGCAAGCCGGCCGACGTCTACAAACTTGAGGGGAGTACTTTTCCACCTCCTACTTGAAAGCAACCGTCAAATCAGTGACCGGGCAATTGTAAGAACCGTTAATAAATTTGTATACTGTTTTATAGTGTTTCTTTTACAACCAATAGACGTATCACTCTATCAATGCTTTTTTGCTTTTTTGACGTGATAACGTCTTATAAATCGATGGAGCCGGCTGCACGCACGAAAAAACATGACTCATGCGTCGTTACGTCGTTTCGTCGTTCCATTTACCTGAGCCCAAGCCCGGGTCGGGTAATGGGTAAGGGTAAATGAGGGTAAGGGTAAATGAAGGTAAGGGTAAATGAGGGTAAGGGTAAGGGTTCGGTCGGGTTCCGGGTCCGGGTCCGAGAGTTCGAGTCCGAGTCCGCGAGTCCGCGAGTGCGCGAGTCCGCGAGTATTTTCTTATGACGTTATCACGTTCAACTATCGTCAGTAAACCGACTTTACAGACAACCGATTTTTTTTACTAATTTTGACTACAATGCCACTGATTTAAGTGATACTCATATTATTTACTGCAATGATTATGTTACATGGTGAAATCTTGAAGTTAAAAAAGCTGAATACATAATAGGCCCCTAAGTTTAGAGCATAGCAATATTTGTAGTGGAAAGTTGAGTGGCTCAAGTTTGAAAAAATAGGTAATAATATTTAAAAAAACTAAATACTGATGCTGAGGCAACTTTTAGTTGATGAACTGAAGGATAAAATCTCTCGAAAGAATGAAAGGAGGGGCACATGTCAATACCTTACTTTTCTCTTGATAATAAGGGCGCTTGTACACGCTAAGAAAATTTGCCGTTCCTGCGGCAGACAAGACAAATTCTTCGTGTAGACGACAAGAATTTTGTCTTTTCCACACACGAAAACGCAACAACGTTCGCCGAGTCGTGTCTTGCGCAGATAAGATTTTTTTCGTGCACCGCTGCGAGCAGTGTACACAGTTATTTTCTAGTTACGACACGAATTCTTGGGTAGACCCGGCGTTTTTTCTTAGCGTGTACAAGCGCCCTAAAGGTAATCGCGATAAATAAAAATTCTTCCATAAAATTATGCTTAACGATCGCGTTAATTTAAAAAATGCTCGATTATTTAACATGCTATAAAAAAATACTACCTTGGCCAGTTTCTAAATCTAACTTCGCTAAATTCATCGTGCCGCAGGAAACAGTACCCCAGGTATCTTTAACCAATTCGCAATGGGCCCCAACAATTAGCATATCGCGGCAGACTACTAAGCCGAGCCTCCAAGGGACTTAATTTGCATTTTCACAAGTCGTGGTAAAGTACACTTAACTTCCAAGTCTGCAAGCCTCTTGTAATTTGTTTCGAAGGCGTCGCAATCTTGTTTAATAATAAGTTTGTGCTTTAGATTTGGTTTATTATACTAAAGGGCTAATTTAAATATAACCATATTTGATATCTTACTGGGATAAAGAGTTTGAACATCTACCCCTTTAATGTTCTTGGAAACACTAATTTTAAGCACCTAATTTAAAAGCCTATTTTTGATAAAATTACTAAAATAAATTAATATGGCACGTGAGTTTTTGTGTGCCCTATTCTCTATCTATATACTTAGAAAGTTATTTTGTGTTCAGCAATGTAGTGTATATTTGATCTCACGACATTGTTTAAAGAATAAATAAACTTAACCTAAAAGTCAAACAATACAAGAAAACCCACCATTACCAAAAAAACTTTATTACCATCAAACAATTAATTTAAAATAAACACAAGACGAGTCCAAACACAACAGTTTGCACTAAGCACATATTCCTCTCCGTAGCACTTCGTATCTTCTTAGTTTCAAGTTGCGCCTCAACATTCGCCTTTCTTTCCTCCTCACCTTCCTCCACCAGTTTCTTCCTCTCCGGTACATGAGGCCAGATGCTTTCAGTGGTCTCATTAGTCGATACTGTAGTCAAAAATGTTGTAGGTATTTCAGAGGTGCTAGTCGTTTCTGCCAATACTTCCACCGTTCTAGCCACTACGACAGTAGTTGTGACTATTTCACCTTCTGGAGTCATCTTTTCAGTTGTCGTGGTCAGTTGAGTCGGTGTTGGAGTATTGGTGGAGTTAACTGTATCTAATTTCGTGGTTAGAATCTCTTGTTTGATGGGATCTTTGAAGGTAACGTCACAGATCTCAGCGCAGTTCTCCTCTTGGCATTTGTCTTCGATCCCGCAGGTGATAAAAGTGTCCCAGGCGGATAAAAGCTGGTAGAGATGTGGTTGCTGGCAGTTGTTATCGATGTATGTCTGCAAGCCCATGACTTCGCCTTCGCAGAGAAGAGGGCCGCCGCTGTTGCCCTGGAATAATGTGTTCCATCACCAATTTACAAAACAGTTTGATTTATAATTTATAAACTACATTTGGACAAAGTCTGAAAAAGCAAACCATCTTTGTTCTCTTTGTAGAAATTAGAGAAACATAAAAATAAGTGAAACAAATTCTGTCTCTAGACAGATGAGCAAATGGATGCATGGAAGAAAGTAACGACACAAATAACTGAGAGTTTGATTCTGCTCGTTCGAATCAAGGTGTCATTTCATAGGCGTAAAACAAAGGCTCAGAAATTGCTCACATGATGACTCAGCTTTTGCCCAACTTGTCCCAAAGCCAACTGGGACCAGCATATTCATGGTCCACATGCCAGTCAAGTACTATGCTGTATGCTTGTTTTGTTTATATACTGCAGGGGTTTCAAGGTCTCTCACTGTTTAAAAACCCCTTACCCCTAGTAACTTGATATGGAGCAGGAAGACTAGAAAAATCTGGTAACAGACTGACCTGGCAGAAGTCTGGATCATAGACCATGTCTTTGTTCTCATCGCTGCTGTTAGCGCACGTCATAGTACTGCTAGCGAAATGGCTGCCACAGTTTGCCAATGTAGGTGTCATCACTTCTACAAAAAGCTGCGTCAAAGCCTTGTCGTCACTGCGGTTTGCGTTCCTCTTCTGCAAAAGAGAAGAAGTGATTAAAGACATACGCGTGATCGGTGATGAGTTGGTGACATAAGGTGGTCAGATGATAATGTCGGAGTAATTGGACAGCAATGGCAACAAGTTCAGTAGCTTAGGTATCATGGGCAGTTCTATTGCTGTGAAAAATCTCTTGCAGACAACCTTAAAAGGACAAAAATTGGAAGCAAACCGGAGAGAATGGTGATTTAAAGAGGGTGCCTATAGATGCAGCAGTGTGCACACAAGCTAAATATATGTATATAAATAGATAAGTAGCCAAAAATCAAACAGTTCAACCAAGCAGGATATTTTATGAAGTTGTGATTAGATCTCAATTTGAATAGACAGCAGGTATGATCTTGTGAATGCAAAAGACCCGAAACTGACAAGAATGGTGTCTGAGGGAAGAGCTTATGCCCAGGAGTGGGTAAGCAAGAGTTGTGAGATTATGATTATGACAGGGAAGATCCACAATTGAAGTGTTTAAGGAGCTTATGTCCAGCAGTGGTCTTCAGCATCTTCTAGCTGATGCTAATGTTAGCATCTACATGTCAGTGACCTTTACGAGGCACACTAAAAATCTTTTACCACGTTGGTTCGAACTGTTGATACGACAGTAAGAAGAAGTGACATGATCATGGTGCTAAATAAAAGATAATTTCAGTCCACTTACGGCGTACACCAGTATGATGCAAGTTTTATCATTAAAGGTCCGTTTGGTGTTGATCGCCTTGTAATCGACTACTAATGTGATGTTGAAAGGAAGAAGGGTCTTCATCAGGCTGATGTCAGTTTTCCACCATTGGGTCGCACTGCTGTTGTAGGGACGGACTATTTGGACGATCTAAAAAAGCATTTTGTTAGGCATGGTTGGTATTCCCTGAGGATCCTTGGAGGTGTAAGTTATACGTCCAGGTTAAGCTTTGCAAATGGTTTTTTTTTTTGGAGGATTTTTCTTTCTTCCAATTTAGAGGCTTGCGTTTGTACGCAATCCCTGCTTTAAAGTGATGATACGGTCGATAGTGTTAGATTACCTAAAGATACCAGTTCACTCGACTCTTAAAAACGTCAAGTTATAGGAGTTCGGAAAAACAGACGCCGGCAAGGAATTCCACATATAACACATATTTTTTTAGGTGTGGTTGATATTCTAAGAATTCTTGGAGGAGCCAGATAAATTTTCAAATACTACTTTATTGTATAAGTTGTTTTTTTCAATAATGAGTATTCCATAATAATATATTTGATACAAGCCTACAGCCACTTATCAAGAAAGGCATTGAAATCATAAATGAAGCAAACAATGTGCTATTTTCATGTTTTTTCTAAATTCTTACTTCTCGCTCTTGTTCATCCTCGTCTTCATTGAGTGTGAAATTGCCATCAACAGTGACCGCTCCAACTCTAGCGAGTAGAGTCTTCTGTGGGAAGCCATTGGTCTCGATGACGCTGGGTCCTAGAGCAGAGGTCACCAGCCAGTCACGACGGATCAGCACGGCGGAACGAACGAATCGCGCGCCGGTGGTATCAACTACTGTTGGATCCGGGTAGTAGATGAAAGCCTGGAATGACAACACGCTTGCTGAACGATCTTCGACTGGGCATTTTGATTTTTTTACCCTCCTTTTTTTATTCTTTTATGAACTTAATATATACATATATATTTATATAGAGCTGAAGACTGGCACAGTGGCATGACTTAGGACACCTACCTGCAGAAGTGAACTGATATAGGATGATGATCATCATCATCATCAGCCTTAAAAGTCCATCGCTGGACATAGGCTTCCCCTATACATTTGCGGGAAGAACGATTCTGAGCTCATTCCTCCGATCTTAATATTGTCGTTGGTCCATTGGGTGGTTTTGTGGTCGCCATTCGCGAACCCTTATTTCCCAACGGTTGTTGGTTCTACGATAAACATGACCATTAAACTTCAACTAATGATTTCGACGTTTATTATGATGATGATGACTTATTTTTGTAATTGATCAGGAATCCGGAATTTTAAAAGGAAGAATTATTTTTACCATGTAAGGAAATGCTCCTTTTTTGACAAGGAGTTCATCTTCACCAACAACTCCTTGACCGCAAAATAATCCTGAAAAAAAAAAATGGCTTAGAGCTTGCGCAAACCGGTGGACGCACGACATTTTATACTTTACCACCAAATCAAGTGCATGTTACCTATTACCTACCTATGTACCTACTTGGGTGCCTGCCTATTATAACTACCTATCTACATAGTAAAGTGCCTACCAATAAGAACATATTACATGCAAGGTTAAAAGCAACAACTTCTGGCTATAGACTTTTAAGTCATACCTACGAGTACTATGTAACTGACGTTTGGCAAAATAAAACTTCATTTTATACATGAGCAATATAGGTTGTGAACCTATATGCTTGAATCCAGACCTCAAAGCAACCCAGGGCATTGCGGGGGATTTTCAAATCAATTTAATATAATATAAAAAAATTGATAACTTGTGATAAAAAACAAATATAATTTGCAAAAACAAAGAATCGTATATCCTCCGCCTATGTGTAAGTAGGAATACACTATGAAGGGAAATTGGGAAACGATTTATTGACTGGAGTATGATCTTTACCGACATAAATTCACAATTAATTTCTCAACGCACCAAATGATATTCGGATTAAAAACTAAACTCACCAAGACAAAATAGAAGCAGAAAACTATTTTTCATTATTATAGAAAATTAAAGAAAATATGAATACTAAATTGACTGACGTCTTTGGATCAAGCACATTCTTCTGTCTGTCAAACCGAAGTTCAAAAGAAGAATGTTTTTTGACGGCCAGCTTACCAAAGAGTTTAGGTACTCGTAGGACAAAATAAAGCAGATTACAAACTCCATGTTGGAATTTTTTGGGAGTTTCCCGCTCAAACATTTTTGTCTACTTTTTAAAAGTGTGCACGTCTTTACCAAAAAGTTTTTTTGTCGATTGGTTTTCAATCATGCTCTAGATTTTATGAAGACTTCAACAGTTGGAATAAATGTCATAATATTGTTTGATATCTTAATTGGAACAATCATTTTTCCAGTATAGATTTTCAACACCACAATTTTCTTGAAAACAAATGACAACCACCATGTCGTATTTGACTGAATACTTTTTACTCAACTTCTGTATCACTGGGATGGGAAGATAGAAGATAGGGCAAGATCGATGCAGTTTTTTTATTCCTCCAAAAAGTTTTCTAACATTCAAAAAGGTTTTATGTAAACTGCCATTACTCCTGTAATTCCATCGTAAAACGCGAATTAGTCGAGTCACGTTCCTGGATTTTTCACCGTTATCTTTGACAAAGTTGCACTTCCCTCATTAATCAGAACACAGAGTCAAGACGTATTATCCTCTTAAAGAGGAAAGAATGACTTTGTGAATTTAAACGCGTGTTTTGAGATAAGGGTGGATAAATCCTTGGAACACCTAATTATTCATGTAGGGTGGTTAAGAGCGCGTATTAGCGCCCGAGGCTGGGGAAAAATATAAGTGCTGTAAGTGGATATGTCTGCCTATTTTACACGGTTTTTTACATAAAACCATCAACAGTTTGGTTTAACGTTTTTTATGTTTTGATACTTAATTAAATTATGGGCTGAAACATTATTATATTATTACATTTTAACTGGTACAGATTTTATAAGAAAAAGTGGTGGGACTATTATTTGGCCCACCTGATGTTGAGCCATAATTTAGGTGGCCAAAAATAATATGCCTAATTTGTAACAGATAGGTAAAATGGATCATGTCGTAAATAATGTTACAGTAAGCTCACAAAATTGTTGTCCCATTTTTGAACGAACTCCAAAATGCAGAATAAAGGGGCAGTATATTTAAATCGCCACGAAAGAACATGGCTTGGGCGGGCGCGGAATGCCAACGCGCTCTATACGTCTTTCCTGGTTGAATACGAATAAAACAAAAAAATGCGCTTGCATTGGAATTTTGTATTTTTAGAGCTAAAACCATACCATTTCAATGTATTACTATGTATTCTTCCATCACCTCACTTCTAATTTTATGTTAATATGCGTTTTCTTTTGTTATTTGTCTAAAATGTTCGTGTTTCTTTTATATGTATACCGTGTGCCGTCATAAATAAATACGTTTTCTTTCTTTCTTTTTTCTTTAAAACATGTAAAAATCTTTAAACTACAGTCACGAGATCCAGTTTAACATCATTTTGTGTTGCGTAAATTTTTCGAAAACGCTAATACTATATAACGGACGCTCGTAGGTTATATAACACTGGAGATAGCTGCCAACTATGGCACAGAAAATTTCTAAATCTGAGTTTCATAAACCACCCTATTCAAAAGTAAGAACACTAAACATCGTAATACCCTCAAATGAGCGTAGATATCGTCTCAAACCGCTGATCTAGCAACGTCCGAATTACTCGCTCAGACAGTTAACTCCCACCAACATACACTGACCTGTCTTCATGTTCAGACAGTCAAACTACACTCGTGTTTAGTCTAAGAGACGTGGTTGTGAAGTGTCTTGTTATCCTGGCGTTCTTGTAACGACTTGTATGAACGAGGTACGTGTATTGGCGGCTACCCGCAATCGGTTTACAAGCTTCGAGTAGCCTTTCAGTGTATAAAGTCGTACGATATTTTAATTCAATTTGCTTTTTATGAAACGCTATGAAACGGATATTTATTGGCTATTCGTTACAGTGAGTGGTTTAACTGTTTTGTTGGGGTATAAAATGACAGTGCGACTGCACGGTACACTAGGTTTTGTTGATGTAGGCTGCGTTAATAAATATATTAATAGCTTCATAGGCATGTTTTTACGGTCTTTAATGCATAAAATACATTGGCTTTTTTTGATAAACGTATTTTTTGAGCTATTTATAGCTTAAAACTAAGTAATCCAAGGTAGGTATCAAATCTTCTCGAACACAACTTCATCTCTCAATAGCGTCGTAAAGTGCGACGTGGGTGATTCGAACGTCTTTGTTGCAAGAACTTAATTGTCCTAACGGAATGTCTGTGTTTGGAACCTAATTTTATGTTTGATCGGAACTAACGTTGAATATATACCAAAATGCGTATATTATAGCTACGAGCCGGTATGACCGAGCTTCGCTCGGGATTTAATTTTTTTGTAAATCGTATTATTAAAAAAAATTGTATTAATATTTGCCAATAGACGTCCGGAAGATCATAATCTTTAGTGGCTTATTTTTATTTAGCAACGCCATCTGCTCGAATAGCTTGCAGTTAGTTGCTCACAACTAAATTTTAGGGAAATAATTTTTTTTGGTTGTTTTTTTGTATAAAACTACGAAAATTCTGTAATTTTCAAAGATTATGGTGAATAGAAGTACTACTTAGGTTGCCGATACAAACAAAAAAACTGAAATATTTGAAAAATTGTGGTCATGGTAGTTAAAAGTGTCATAGTATACATTTTCGAAGAATTTCCATAGGTTTCCAGGTATTTTTTTTTCTTTTTTTTTCTCGAATCTGGTGCCGGCTTATCGTTGAATTTTGGGACATGTTGTATGTATATACAAGGTGTATCTAAATATGTGTACTATGCGAAGGTGGGGGGTTTCAGACCACAATGGTGATCAGTTGTGGAGGGGAGATAATTAAAAATTCCTACTTTCAGTTTCCCATACAAAAATATTTAATTTCATAATGCCTAAATAAATTGACAACCCTATCCTTGTAACCCCTTGACCCCTTGACCTACTACCTCTGTAGGTCTACTACTACTACCTACTACCTCTGTAGCTGAGTTTAGGGTTGTCACTTTGTATAAAGTCAGCTGTTAATGTTGAAACTTCGTTGCAGTTTTTTTCAGAGATACCAATCGAAGTTCGAAAAGTCGTTGAACAGAAGTTGTTCCCCGGGGGGTGGAAATTCACCCCCCTTCAGGATAGTACACATATTTTGATACACGTTGTATACAAGATTTTCTCGTTTAAAGGTATAAGATAATTAGTTTTGCTGATGTTAATTTATCTTTTCCTAGTATATTAGTATTTCGACTCAAACGCATTTTTAATTATAAAAAAAATCTATCCTAAAGAAAAATATTTTTTTGAATAAAATATTTTTTATGAAGACAATTATGCAGTATTATTCCGTGTTTAATATTTAAAAAAAATAAAAAAATCCTTTAGGTTTGCCAACTCAACGACAGCACCCTTGGTGTTGTTGGTGTCTATAGGTGACGGTGATCGCTTACCATCAGGTGGGCCGTAAACCCGTTTGCCTGTCTTTTACTTAAAAAATAAAAGTTTAAATGGTTAAATTGAATATAATTATTTAAGTTTTTTTATACAACTTGCTGATGGAACAAGCATAGCCCACCTGATGTTAAGTGGTAACCATCGCTTATAACGAATCATTGTCTCGCAGGACACGAACGTCAGAAACGTGCCCTACGTTGGACTGCCTTGCGTTCATAAATATGCCTTCAGGCATACAAAAATAAGTAGGTACCTACCGAGATTTTTAGAGCTGCAAATAAGGCAGCCATTCAACCAAATCTAATCCTAATTTTCCTCAAGACGACTCGGCTTTTCTAAAGGGTTAATAAAGTTGTAAAAGTTCTACAAAGGAGCTCCTGTTTTGCAAGTAAGGACGATATGACCCCTGGGAGCTATCGCGACGAACGGTAACGTAGCATGCCAT
This sequence comes from Thera obeliscata, assembly GCA_947578465.1. Taxonomy (NCBI): domain Eukaryota; kingdom Metazoa; phylum Arthropoda; class Insecta; order Lepidoptera; family Geometridae; genus Thera; species Thera obeliscata. The sequence continues at coordinate 2,654,337 of OX387919.1, forward strand.
TCAAATTTTATTATATCTTCTGCTTAATACGAACATTGGGTTGAATTAAACTGGTCATGTGGAATTGTAATAAAAGCTGCACGGGGTATGTTTGAATGTGCGTTTGTTCAGTTGACTCGATGAATCAGAAGAAAAGAGTCGATTGTTATTATTATTTACTAGCAGCCCGTCCCGGCTTCGCACGGGGTAAACAATATTGTTGTCCATTATTTTGTTCTATCGCTAATAGCTTCGGCAGCGCATTCGACGAAAGACATTTTAAGACTCATATTTCTACACCTTCGGTTACATTGTTCAAAATTTACCAAGGATCCCTATTTTTTTTCAAAATGAAATGTAGCCTATGTCAAATTGGAAGAATGTAGCATTCTATTGGTGAAAGAATTTTTTAAATCAGCCCAGTACTTTTTGAGCCTATTCATTACAAACATACAAAAATAGGTACAAATCTTTCCTCTTTATAATATTAGTATAGATATATATATTGTGGACGATCCACACAATACTATCCAAGCCGCAAGTAAAGCAGAGCTTGTACTATAGCAACCAGATAGCTGATATAATACCTTTATACTTTCCAAATATTTTTTTCACTCTTTCAAAAAAGATTTAAAGTACGCCTCAAAGAGGCTCCTTTCGTACACTTAACACATAATTTCGAGCTTTTTAGGCTCTACGATATGCCGGTTTCCTCACGAAGTACATGCTTAGAATACAATATAACACCGAGACATTGAACAAACATCTGTGTTCAACACACACACATTTGATCTCGGTGGGGATCGAGCCCATGACCTACGGCATAGAAGGCAGAGCTACTACCAACTGAGCTGAGAGGCCGGTTCAGAATCACTGTGAAACTTCGCAAGCCCTCACGAACGATATGAATATTAAACGGTCCAAGAATCAGGGATTTATTCGACAATTCTGAACTCCTAAATGAATGTTTAACATTATCTCAGTTTTAACTGAGTTTCTAACAAGTCGAAAGAAACTTTGATAGAGGCTTTCGGGCGATTAATTCTGTGCGCAGAGGTGTTCGGAATTCGTAATGTGGAGGGTCTATCAGTGCAGTTATAAACTTTACGTTGTAATGGGGTACATTGGGGTGGTAACGGAAGAACGGGGTTTACAATTGGTAGACATTTTATATTACACTCGATTCTTGTAGCATTACTTGCATACCCAGATTTGTCTCTCAACTTTGTTGGTAACTCTGGGTAACTCTGGGTTCGATCGCCACCAAGAGCACATATTTTTGTGGTGAACGTAGATGTTTGTTCTCTGTCTGGGTGCAATATTGTATTTTAAGAATGTAGGTACCTATACAGGGTTATTCATAATTAGCTGCAAATACTCAGGAATTAGGTTCAACAAATAAAATAAAAAATATTTATGAAATGATTTTTTTTAAGTTTTGTTATTGTTGTGTATTAGCGGGTAACCCCGCGCAAGTAGTCTCAAATAAACCATTGAATGGGCGCACGTCTTTTATTCTGCAGTGGCGAACGAGGATAAAAAAAAATAGTTATTTTTGGTGCTGGAGAACTTTAATAGTCGTCATAATGTCGGTCGGGAAAATGAAGGAGTTTTTGGTCAAAACAGGAAATTGGTCGGGATATGTGGAAAGAATTGAAATGTACTTTTTAGTGAACAAAGTGACGAGTGAACTAAAACTACCTACATTAATTTCTGTAATGGGTGAAGAAGCGTACGAGTTACTTTCAACATTGGCCAGCCCGGCAAAACCAAAGTCAATTAACCTATGAAGAAGCAGTGGAACTTTTGGCGGCACATCTACAACCAAAACCATCAGTCCTGGCAGAACGATACAAGTTCCGGCAACGTCGTCAGCTCAACGAATCTATAGCAGAATACGTATCCGAGTTGAAAAAACTATCGAAATACTGTGAGTTTGGATCGGCGTTAGATGAGAACATTCGAGATCAGCTGGTGTGTGGTTTGAAGAGTGAAATTATTCGCCAACGACTGTTTTCCGAGGAGAAGTTGGAGTACCAGCGCGCCGTCACGTTGGCGCTGTCGATAGAAGCTGCTGAGCGGGACGCGAGCGCAGTCGAGGGGAGCAGCGCAATGGTACCGGCGGCAGAGGGCGTACACAGATTTAATGTTGGGGAATGTACAAGATGTGGAGACAAGAGACATCAGGCTACGACTTGTTTATTCAAAGACTACGTGTGCAGTTGGTGTAGTGAAATTGGTCACTTGAGACGGATGTGCCCTAAAAAGGATTTTAAGGGTCCTGGATACAATCAACCAAAACGGTCAGAGAGGGCGGAAGCTGCCGATTATTATGGAACCAGAACCGGGCGCGGGCGCGGGTTCAGCCGCGGCGCGGGCGGCGGCGGTGGCGGCCGAGGCAGGCGCACGGCGCGCGGCCAGCACGGTGCGGGACGAGGGGGCCAGGACCGGGCTCCTTTGCACTTGATGGACGAGGAGGACGGAGAGTATTGGAATGATAGTTCTAATTTTATGGACAATGAGGATGAAAATGGAGTCGACGGTGATGATGAACCTATGTATCAGATGTCTTTAGCAAATTACAAACCGGTGTGTATAACAGTTAATGTACAAAATTGTTTTTTAAAAATGGAAGTGGACACGGGGTCTGCCTTGTCGTGTATAAGTAGATCTGTATATGATAAATGTTTTAGCATCATTAAATTGAACCCGTGTCACATCAACTTAAGGTTTTATGATGGTACAATTATACAACCACTAGGGTTCATCGAAACGGTTGTTGTCTACAATGGAATCAGTAAAATTTTAGACTTGTATGTTATCGATCGGGGAACAACCAATCTGTTGGGTCGGCAATGGTTAGCTGAGCTGAACATACCTATAAGAATATCAAAAGATAACTTGCAAACCAACCATGTTGCCCATAGTGAAGTGAACGTTAGTAAAATAATAAATGAAATTGTTTCCAGGCATGAATCTCTGTTTGACGGCACACTGGGTAGATACGGGGGTGGTACGGCGGAGCTGCACGTACGCGAGGGCGCGGCGCCGACGTTCTGCCGCGCGCGGCCGCTGCCGTATGCGCTGCGGGAGCGCGTCGACGCTGAGCTCGACACCATGCTGCGCGCAGGCGTCATCGAGCCGGTCGACCACTCCGACTGGGCCACGCCGCTGGTCGTGGTGCGCAAAGCCGACGGAGGTTTGAGAATTTGTGCCGACTATAAGGTAACCCTGAATAAAGTCTTAGCGATCGATAGGTTTCCGGTTCCGAAAATGGAGGATCTATTCAGTAATCTTAGTGGGAATATGTTCTTTACGAAACTTGACTTATCCCAGGCGTACAATCAAATAGTGCTATCGGAGAATTCGAGGGACTACACCGTCATCAATACTCATCGCGGGTTATTTAAATACTCTCGGCTCGTATATGGCTTAGCTTCAAGCCCTGGTATTTTTCAAAAAATAATGGTAAACCTGTTCAAAAATGTGCCAGAGGTTGTGGTTTTCTATGATGATATTTTAATAAAGAACCGAGATTTTGAAAGTCATGTTAAGTCCATAAAAGAAGTGTTAGGTATTTTGGAAAAGAATGGATTAAAAATAAAAAAAAGCAAATGTGAATTCTTCAGTAAAGAAGTTAAGTACTTAGGGTTTATAATTGATAGGAATGGGGTCCGGGTGGATCCAGATAAAGTTAAGGCGATAGTGACCATGCCCCATCCAAATAACACAACGGAATTAAAATCTTTTATCGGCATGGTTAATTTTTATGGAAAATTTATAAGGAATTTAAGCTCCTATCTGTCACCACTCTATAAGCTTTTAAAGAAAGGTAGACATTGGACGTGGGGTAATGAACAGAACTTTGCTTTCAATCAAGTTAAAAGTTTTATGTGTAGCACAAAGGCACTAGTTCATTTTGACATGGAGTGCGAATCAATATTAACGGTGGACGCGAGCTCGCGCGGGCTCGGCGCTGTGCTGGCGCAGCGGGCGCGCGGGGCCACGGGGGGCGAGGCCGCGGGGGCGGGGGGCGCCGAGCGCGTCGTCGCCTACGCCTCGCGCTCGCTTACAGCGGCCGAGGGTCATTACAGTCAGATTCACAAGGAGGCATTGGCTATTGTTTTTGCTATTGAAAAATTCCATCAGTATCTGTATGGTCGGAAGTTTATATTACGTACTGATCATAAACCTCTAGTAAGCATTTTTGGACCCAATATCGGTATACCTACTGCGGCAGCCAGTCGGCTTCAACGGTGGGCGATAAAAGTAGCAGCCTACGACTTTGAAATAGAATATGTTAAAACGGATAAAAATACCGCCGACGTTCTTTCGCGTTTGATCGCGTCACAAAAAAACGAGGCCGTATCTGAGGAGGTAGACTTGCCGGAGCAAACGTATTTACATTTTTCCACGGAAGCTTTGCTCTTAGATTACAATGTGCTTAAAAAGGAGACTAGAGGTGACCCAATACTGAGTCGCGTTTTGAGCTATCTCGCGGATGGGTGGCCAACGGAGATAGATATTAAAGAGTTAAGCCCTTATTTTAATAGGAAAAACGAATTATATTGTGAACTAGGATGTATCATGTGGGGGCATCGCGTTGTAATTCCAATCTCGTGTAGGAAAAAGGTGATAGCTGAGCTACATGACTCGCATATGGGAATCGTGAAAACGAAGTCATTGGCTCGTAGCTACGTGTGGTGGCCGGGCATCGACGAGGCTGTAGAGGCGGAGTGCCGCGCGTGCGGCGTCTGCGCCGCAGTGGCCGACGCGCCGCCGCACCACGCGCCGCGCTCATGGCCGTGGCCGTCGCGGCCCTGGTCTCGCATACATTTGGACTTTTTGGGCCCCATACGGGGGTTAACGTACCTGGTTGTGGTGGATTCATGCTCTAAGTGGATCGAAGCTATCAAAATGCAACGAACCACGGCACAGGCAGTTATAGCAGCGCTTCGAGACTTGTGGGCAAAATTTGGTCTTCCTAAACAAACGGTTAGTGATAATGGACCTCCCTTCTCTAGTTCAGAATTTCAAACCTTCCTTAAACATAACGGGGTAGAACATATTTTCTCAGCCCCGTACCACCCAGCCTCCAACGGGGCCGCTGAAAATTCGGTGAAAATATGTAAACGCGTGATCAAAAAAGCATTTAAACAAAACCTAGAGGTAGATACGGCGTTATGTAGATTTTTACTAGCCTACAGAAACACCGAACATTCTACTACCGGTGATAGCCCCGCAAATATATTGCAGGGTCGTAATCTTCGCATGAGGTTAGATAACCTCAAGCCGGAACGGGAGTCTCGAGTGGGGGCGCGCCAGGCGCGCAGTGAGCAGGACGCGGGGGGCTCGCAGCGTGAACTCGCCCCAGGCTCGCTTGTCTGGTATCGTGACTATCGAGGCTCTGATAAATGGTTGGCTGGTACGATTGGCAAGAAATTAGGAGGTAGCGATTACTGCATAGTCTCTAATTCCGGAACCGAAATTCACAGGCATATTGATCAGCTAAGACAAAGGACCACCAAAATGGTTGAAAAAATTATAGCCGAAAGGGTAGGCACAGATATAGTGGCACAAAAGTTAGAGCCCAATAGACAATCAAGAAAATCTTTGGCTATGCCCATTACCAGCGGTGTGGAACTAGAACGGGGACCAGATGTTTTGAGGAGAGATGAGCCAGGTTGTAGTACCTCTCCTAAAAATATCTCACCTGTTTCAAAGGATGGTGTCGCAGCGGTACCTCTGCGTACCTCCCCGGCGGGATCTAGTGTGTCAGCGAACAGAGAGACGATAGCGAGTGGTAACGGTAATACTGTAGGTATTGACGCTAAAAGAGACCGTAAGCCCCCAGTGCGATTTGGTTTCGAGGAAATAGATTAAGTGTTTTTTTTGTTACTGTGTACTTTGAACATCATGTTTTTCTTTGTAGTATAAGTACCTACCTGCTAGTTTAGAATAGTTTAGTTTAAATAGTAATGTTAATAAGGGTGGAGGTGTTGTGTATTAGCGGGTAACCCCGCGCAAGTAGTCTCAAATAAACCATTGAATGGGCGCACGTCTTTTATTCTGCAGTTATGAAAATCCCGAGAAAATCGATAAAGAATATCCTTTGGAATCATTGGCGCCTGACCTATTTTGACCTTTGATCCGCGACCGCGCGCCGTGAGTGACACTCTGCGTTCAGTCACCGCCTGGGTGGGTCATCATCCTGTTCTCCATGGCAATCATTATGCAATAGCCGTAAAAAAATAATAAAAATACAATTTTGATACAAAAACTTAAATCAAAACTAAAAAAAAAACATTTCATAAATATTTTTTATTTTATTTGTTGAACCTAATTCCTGAGTATTTGCAGCTAATTATGAATAACCCTGTATATATTTACAAAAAAATACAAGTATTATGTATATTAGCTGTCTATCTTATAGTATAAACTCTGCTCTACTTGGGGCTGCTAAGTGGATGTTCCACATTATTGGAAGCAAGCTGCAAGTTTCATCTTTTTTTTAGACCTTTTCGTTTCATCATCATCATCATTCGCAGCCCGACTTAACCCACTGCTGGGCATAGGCCACTTTTTGCTCCTGCCACTTAGCAAGATCTTGGGCTACCCTCATCCAACTGCAGCCCACGACGCTGGTAATGTTGTCAACCCATCGTGCTAATGGACGTCCAATGCCTCTCTTCCCAGTCCTCGGCCACCACTCCATCAATCTTTTGCACCACTTGTCGTTACCACACCTTGCCAGGTGTCCTGCCCAACAAAAACCATTTGAGTTCCATAATTCGTTTAGCTAAAAGAAATTCCAAACTAATAATCTTTTAGAATTTGCAATCGAACACAACTTTTGTGCGACGTTATATAATACAAAATAATATTGTGAATATATTGGTGAAACAACGATTGAAGGATATTGCTAAAAAAACCCTCCATATCAAATACCCGTTGTAATTTTCGTATACGAGTATTTCATAACTCTGCATTGTTACCCAGAAACATTTCCCGTGATTTTCCAGTGATTCCGACATCCCCGTGTCTGTCCTATTGTACTGCAGTTTATTGAATTTGATTTACGCAGATTTCTGTCTGTTTTTTATGAACTGACCCGACGCCGTTGTAAACTCAATTGGATTTGCCAACAAAAGGCGTCGAATGAAAAGAGCGTCCAGCGGTGTGCAATGCTGATTATAATAGGTTTTTTCCCGAATTTGCATCGGTTTTAAGTATTCGATATTCAATATTCACGGCGGTCAGACTATTGTTCGGGGCTGCCGTATGCACCAATTATTTTTCGCGCAAAAATTGAATTCAATTGAGATGGCAGCATTGTAGGTATTGGGTGACCATAATGTTCTCTATTTCCTAAAAACATCACTCTTCGGAGCGAATTCTAAGAGTAACTATCTTATTTATAAAAAAAAATGTGTTTTGATTGGCCTCTCAGCTCAGTTGGTACTAGCTCTGCCTTCTACACCGTAGGTCGTGGTTCGATTTCGATCCCTACAGAAAACAAATATTTGGATGGTGTGAACATATTAGATGTTTGTTTTCTATCTGGGTATTATACATAGGTACCTATTGTATTCTAAATTATGTAATCCCAAAAAAACTGTTTATAAGTATATACTAGTTTTCATAGTAGGTACAAGCTCTGTTTAATTTGGGACTAGATAATGTTGTGTGAGTTGTCTAGAATATAAAAAAAATAACTATGGTGATCAGCTACGACTGCAATGGGTTTCAAGGACAAACCACCTGATGTCCAGCATGGTGTTTCCCACACAAGTCAATATTGAAAAGTATTAAAATAGAATTCTTAATACAGTTGCACAGTAGTTACAATTGCTCAATAAATCGATGGACGTCAATTACGGACTGCCAGGCTGATATTTGTGGAGAATGTAGGTTACTAGGTTTTAAATATGCTCCATATAACGAAAGAAGCTTCCTTGTCTCTTGAGATCCCTAGGTTTTATGTTCCATATAACGAAAGAAGCTTTTTTGTCTCTTGAGATCCCTTCACCACACTAGCTAGGTAACCTTAGGGCTACCTAAAAACTTGATTATCACTGTTAACAAGCTAAGCTCACTTTTATATATTTGATCCAACTTATTTCGTTTTTGGTACCTTTATAAATCTCCACTATAAATAATAATCTTATTTTTCTAATCGTGCCACTGATTTTTTTTCAACCAGTGTGGATAAAGGATTTAAGTGAACCTCAGAGAGGTTCCTCTCCTACACTTGATTGATTTCAACATTTTTTAGATTCTACGACACGTAAATAATAATTTCTTCTTATCATGTTATTAGTTCTTTTGAACCAAGTGTGTAGAAAGAGTTTTAAGTGCGCCTCAAAGTGGCTTCTTTCGTGCACTTGACACATATTTTCGAACTTTTTAGGTTCTACGATATGCTGGTTTCCTCACGATGTTTTTTTTCACCGTTTGAGAGTACTGGCATTGTGTACATTCATTGTTGGGCTGAAAAAATCAAACTACACAACACACACGACTGGATTAAAACCAACGACCTTAGGATTGGAAGGTGGGGCTGCCACTAGGCCACCAGTGCCCTATGTATATAATCATAATAAATGGATTATCATTATCATCAGCCTGAAGAAGTCCACTACTGGACATAGGCCTCCCCTACAAATTTACAGGAAGAACGATTCTGAGCCCTTTCCGTCCACCGACTTCCCGCGATCGTAACAATGTCGTCTGTCCATCTGGTGGGTGAACGCCCTACTTTTTGCCTTCCGATTCGTGGTCGCCATTCGAGAACCTTTATTACCCAACGATTGTCGGTTTTTCGAGCTATATGACCTGCACATTGTGACTTCAACTTACTAATTCTAAGAGCTATGTCAGTAACCTTAGTTCTTCTACGGATATCCTCATTTTTGATAGTGAAGCTCCCAGCATAGCTATCCCCATATAATATTATTATTCTCTCCATATTGTTATTATATTGCTCTATATAATAATAATAAATAGATATTACACACTAACTAATAAGAAATAAACAAATCCGCGACAAGACGAAGCCTGCGCGAGTCCCCTCGCGGTTTAATTGCACCGCCATTGTTCCAGCTGATTTGATTCCGTATCTCTCTATAGGGCACAATTATAATAACGAGCTTATAGCGGCCAAGGACTACGCGAAAAATATCGTAGTTCCTTTTTCTAAATTTTTGTTTACTCTTTTGATTCGGGAAGTAGCAAGGGAAAAGTTTAAAAAACTTGAAAAACTGACTTCATGGCTAAACAATTAAACCAATTTTGATGAAATTACAATAGGACTAATCTTTCAGATTAAAAAGATTTTCTCAAATAATTGGCTCATGAATGACGAAGTTATGCAAACATAAAAAAAATAATATAACCGAATTGAGAACTTCCTCTTATCTTTCATTTGAAGTCGGTTAAAAATAAGAAAGGTTCGTAGTTTTATTTCATCATGTGAGCTAAATCACTGATTTGTCGTGATTTTAACCCTTTAGTGCTTCAAAGGTTAGTAACAACTGTGATACAACTGAGTATTTTTTTTAATTTGTATTTGGCATGCATGGTTTTGAATAACAATTGCGTAAACTTTTGGATTTAGTTTAATTGACAAGTCAGAACACACGCATAGATAATAAAGAAAACTAGAGCACTGGTGGTCTAGTGGTAGCGGCCCCGAGTTCCGATCCGAAGGTCGTGGGTTCAAATCCAGTCGTGTACCAATGAGTTTATCTGTCAAAAAATGTATGTGCACTATGCTAGTAGGTACTCTCAAAACGGTGTAGGAAAACATCGTGAGGAAACCTTATAAAGTTCGAGCAACACGTGTCAAGGGTCTCGCAAAAAAGCCCGCCAGCGGTCTACTTGCGGAAAAACCAGTCCGCACATCAAGTGCGGATGATAAAAATTTGCCGAATTTTTAAAGAAAACTTAAAAATTCTGGTTTTCCAATTACCACGTTTTGCATCTAGATCCACGCGTCATGCGCACTCTTTCTGACAATTTCAACAAACAACTTTCTCTAATTGTGTTTGCGATTCCTTTAGAGCCTCTTTTGACTCGGCTCCAATTGTGAGCGGAACGACGCTAAATGCGACCGAATTCAGATAATTAACTCAGATTAGACTCTCTGTGTTACTCGCTTTTGTTGCACCTTGTCTGGAGAACTCAATTTGTCAACGATTTGGCTGGCAAGTAAAGCTGGGAGAATTTACAAAAAACATTACACCCTCATCAACATCTTCCTGCCCTTATACCAGTGTATGTGGGGCTGGCACTTCCCTTATAGGTATTTATAGATCCATCATCAGCCTGAAGAAGTCCACTGCTGGACATAGGCCTCTACACACATTTCCAGGAAGAACAATTCTGAGCTCTTTCCACCCACCGATTTCCCGTGATCTTAACAATGCCGTTGGTCCATCTGGTTGGGGCGGCCTACTTTTCGTCTTCCGGTTCATGGTCGCCGATATGACCGCTCATTGTACATTTACTGAATAATATTTATGTGTTAAATTAAATATTGATGGCAAAAAATTCGCCAAACTTTTATCATCCGCACTTGATGAGCGGGCTGGGTTTTCCGCAAGTAGGCCGCTGGCGGGCCCCTTTTGCGTGACCCTTGACACGTGTTGCTCTAACTTTTTTAGGTTCTACAACACGCTGGTTTCCTCACGATGTTTTCCTTCACCGGTTTGAGAGTACTGGCATAGTGCACATAAATTTTTCGACAGAAAAACTCATTGGAACACGACTGGATTTGAACCCACGACCTTTGGATCGGAAGGCGGGGCCGCTACACTAGACCACCAGTGCTCTATATTGATGGCAAATCTTCGTTTATTTTTTGATGTATCATTTTTTTCCTTGAGTTTTCATTAAGTATTTATGCAAGTATAAAGGTAAAACTTCCATGCAGTGCATGCAGTGCGAGCAATTTTATAATAGCAGAAGCTTGTTTTTATTTCAACTGAAACCTTGTTCTGCTATAGGCGATGGTTACCACATAACATGAGGTGAGCCATTTGGATAACTTATTTCATTTGGCCCTAACTCATTAGTGTATTTAAAAGAATAAAAAGTAACTCATTTCATCAACCAAAGTAACCTTAGCAGTATAAAATCAACACTGTAACCAAATTAAAGTAAACTCTTTCTGTCATTGTGAGCGCAGCAAGCCGGGCCCCTTTGTTTCTATGTTAACGAGCAGAAAAAGGGCCCATTCAGAGACTGCGAACCTAATTACCCTCCCTCGTTTCAATCCAGTTTTCTTCGAAGTGGTGATCGACTAATAACGGCTGTAAGATCTTAAGTATCTTAAAAGTCTTGTGTTTTTTTGACATACCGGCTAAGATTTTGTAGACTAAAGGTCTGCGCACATCTAGCGCGATGGCAATGGCGCTTCACACGTTAAGAGAGAAAAAGAAAAACATACGAGCACGTATTATAGCAGATCTGGATTTTATGAGACAAAATGATTACTCTAGAGGCATTATCCAGGGAGGAAATAGGGGACTACGTTTGTATGGAGAGTCGCCTGTGTTGTACCCTCCTAACAGCGTTTCACTGATCGCCTTCGCCATGTTGCTAGCTATGCGGTGTATAGTATCTTAAAAGTCTTGTTTATTGTTTTTTGACAAAACGGCTTTTAGATTTTGTAAAAAAATATGTCAGCATTTCAGCTCATCGTTATCGCCATCACCTCGATGTGCGCAGGCCTTAAATGGATCGTTTTAAGTGGCCTGAAGTAAATAACCTTTGCCCAACAATGGGATGGTTCGGGCTAATAGTAAAAGTCATCTGGGTGTTTCGTCACTTCTGTTCTCATAGAGCTTCTATCTATTAACGCTCGTTCAAAAAAGGAACTATCAACAATCGTAAACAAGTCCACTGCCGGACTGCAAACCGCCACTTTTCCTATAGGTATTCGTCATCAGTCTCTCCATAAATGCTTTTTATATGAGTATTTTTGATGTATATATTTTAGATGGTTCACGTAGTACAAGATCTTGCTTAGTTTGGAGATAGATAGTGTTCTATGAATTGTCTAGAATATTTATTTATTTAATATTGATTTCCTGGAAAAACGATTGCCTTGCGATACATATCCAAACAGCGGATAGCGGTGTCCGTATTTCATAGATCCAAATCTTTACAAAAGAGACTTACTAATTAACGATATTATGTCAAATAATTTGTTTGAACCGTCTTTGAGGATTGGATTAGATTGTGTTTGAGTTTGTGTTACGCTCAATTGGAATGGCGGAGGCATTGAATTGAAGACTTTGAGTGTTCTTGTATTTTAACTTAACTACTGATTATTTTGGGTTTCCGAGTGGTACCTTTTGTGAGGAAGTTCTGCTCAAAGAAATACTACTATTAGAGAATACTACTATTAGTAAGATCAGTTTATAAGTCACGGTAGGACCATTCCAAGTTTTAATTATTACTAGCAGTTGGTGCCTGAGCTTTTGCTCGGTATTTTTTTTTGGTAAACTGTTGTGAATTATCGTTAAATACGAATTTCTTACATATTGATTAAATATTAATATTTTTCGATCTTACCGACATAATAATAAACTCCACTACTCGTCAATAGATGGCGCTCTCTGTCCCATTAACTCATGACTTAATCAACAGATGGCGCTAGAAGTTATGATTTTATGATAAAGTTGATTATTTACTTTACGATTAAGGGGACATTTTCTAAAAATGAATCCTAGCTAGATCGTTTTATCGTCCCCGAAAACCCCTGTATACTTAATTTCATGAAAATCGTTGGCTCAGTTTCCGAGATCCTAAATATATATACATATATATATATACATATATACAAGATTTTCTCGTTTAAAGATATAAGATTTACGCCAGTGTAAAAATAAAATAATAGATGCAGTCTGCTTACTATATTTTTGTTTACAAAATTCTTAAAAAAAACATGGTTATGATTTCCACAGTTTGCCCTGACCTCCAAATGAAACTTGACATTTGCAAACAAGCGTGTGTCTATGGTACCATAGACAAAGGAAAACAAGATGGTACTGTAGTGCCTTTAATCTGCCAATGCAGGACGATTGATCATTACGGTGATTTGTGACGTCACGGTCCACCGTTACCTCGTCAGCTGTTCTACGTCATCTGTCATTGTAAATCGGTCATTTGTTTTGACGTAACGTAATTAGCTGATCGCAGGAAAATCCAGCTAAGTTCTGTGAAACTAAATAGACAGAAGTTATTGTTTTTCACCTGTCAAGGTTGGGTGGTAGAAAATGTTGTCTAGCATGAAGGTCTCGTTTTGTACAAGCTTGTTTTGGTTTTATAAATAAAAAATACTTAAATAGATTGTGTAATTTTTAGTGAAGATTTTTTTTGTATTTCTTAAAAGAATGCCTACTAAGGAATAGATAAGTCTGCGATTGTGGCGAGTTTTTCTTGTAAAGTTAATTTAAAATCATGGTCATTATAGGTCATTATACACATCGTCTACAATCCACGCAATACTATCTAGCCCCAAACTAAGCAGAGCTTGTGCTATGAAAACTAGATAGCTGAATAGCACTAACATACAAATTTTGGTAATAAATATTATACAACACCCAGACATAGAACAAACATCTCCGTTCACCACACAAAAATTTGTTCTCTGCTGGCATTCCATGCCCTCCAACGCAAAAGGCAAAGCTAGAAAGAAAGAAAGAAAAGAAAGAAAGAAAATATGCTTATTGACCATAAAAAAGATACAAATAGGCATGGTAAGTACTTAAGTACCTATAATTTTTTGTTTAATAATGTTGGTACTTAGTCTTAAAGAAAAATTGTCATGAAAGAGCGGGATCTCCTAACACAGGTATTTAAATACTTAAAAGGCGATCTCAAACGCATGTAATGTCACATTAGATTAAGTTACTGAATAAACATTTGATTTGATTTGATTTGAGACAAAATTTCACATGGTCAATTAGGTCCCTGGCTCAGTATTTGTCGCACCGTGTATGTCACATGGCGTCAGACTACACAATGCAACCCTGGTATTCTGCCAAGGCCTAGAGCGGGTCACATCACGGACAAAGTAATTGTACGACCTACTGAGTTGTAAAGGTAGCCAGGCTTTGCTTTGCTATTATTACACTCATACAAACCTATTTTTATCCAACAGCTATAGTTATACGAATACTAAGTATGCCCATGTCCACCCTCAAGCAAAGGGGTTAAATTCCGTGGGATTAGTCGAAAATTCAAACGTGTCTCGTCTCTGCTCTAATTGAGTTAATATTTGGTTATCGGCGGGCCGCAGTCGCTCCGTGTCCGCCCTGCTGCGCTGCCGCCCCGCAATCGTTCCGCGACTAATCCGTGCAAATTAATGACGTAGATTTATCATTATTAATGCCTGTATGCCTCGCACCTGATTCCGACCCTGGCACGTAGGTGGCGTTGAAGATTATGGACGTTGTGACATTAAATTGACCTGTCAAAACAAAACTAACGATTAAAGAGGATGTTGTCACTAGGCTCGAACACAAAAAACGCTGTCAAATATTCGCTGTCAAATCTCAAATCTGACAGCGATATTTGACAGCGTTTCACTGATCGCTACCGCCAGCGAACTAGGTGTGGGTTAAAATTTCCTTTAAGTCACGGGGGGGTGGAGGAGGGGCTACCCCCCGGTACCATCCAACCCTATGGTTATGGAGATATCCACAGTTAAACTTTTAGGTTGATGATGATGAAATAGCTCTATAGGTAAACATTTAGCAGAGTATAGCAGGCGAAAACGGGAGGGGTGGGGAGGGGTGGGGGGGGTGGGGGTCCCCCTGCCCCCTGGTACCACCGGCATTACAAGAAAATGAGAAAAACCGATTAATGTAACCTAACCTCAAAACACTTTACAGTCGCTTAAAAGGCGTAGTAAAGTTACAATTTGGGTTGGCTTTAGTATTGTTAGGGAGGAGGAGGGACGGGGAGGGGTCCTCTCTGCACTGACATGCACCATTCTTGAAATTAAGGTTGGTATAAAAAAATCGGTTGTCTGTAAAGTCGGCTTACTGACAATAGTTGAACGTGATAACGTCATAAGAAAATACTAATGGAATGGTTGCATTATTCAAAAGAAAATTTTAGTTTTACTGAATTGAATTCAATGTGAATGAAACTGAATGAAACTGAATGAAACTGAATGAAACTGAATGAAACTGAATGAAACTGAATGAAACTGAATGAAACTGAATGAAACTGAATGAAACTGAATGAAACTGAATGAAACTGAATGAAACTGAATGAAACTGAATGAAACTGAATGAAACTGAATGAAACTGAATGAAACTGAATGAAACTGAATGAAACTGAATGAAACTGAATGAAACTGAATGAAACTGAATGAAACTGAATGAAACTGAATGAAACTGAATGAAACTGAATGAAACTGAATGAAACTGAATGAAACTGAATGAAACTGAATGAAACTGAATGAAACTGAATGAAACTGAATGAAACTGAATGAAACTGAATGAAACTGAATGAAACTGAATGAAACTGAATGAAACTGAATGAAACTGAATGAAACTGAATGAAACTGAATGAAACTGAATGAAACTGAATGAAACTGAATGAAACTGAATGAAACTGAATGAAACTGAATGAAACTGAATGAAACTGAATGAAACTGAATGAAACTGAATGAAACTGAATGAAACTGAATGAAACTGAATGAAACTGAATGAAACTGAATGAAACTGAATGAAACTGAATGAAACTGAATGAAACTGAATGAAACTGAATGAAACTGAATGAAACTGAATGAAACTGAATGAAACTGAATGAAACTGAATGAAACTGAATGGAACTGAATGAAAATCCGGACCCGGACCCGGACCCGGACTCAGACTGAACCCTTACCCTTATCCTCATTTACCCTTACCCTCATTTACCCTTACTCTCATTTACCCTTACCCATTACCCGACCCGGGCTCGGGCTCAGGTAAATGGAACGACGAAACGACGTAACGACGCATGAGTCATGTTTTTTCGTGCGTGCAGCCGGCTCCATCGATTTATAAGACGTTATCACGTCAAAAAAAAAAAAAAACCTAACAACCTACTGTTACTTTTGTGACTTAAGTCGGGGTGCCCCGAGTTTGAATCTGCAATGGCTCAGCCAGAACACTCACAGGAGCCCTGAGCGTCTGGCTTCACGATTTTTATATACACTCTAGGGGTAGGGACCTTAAGACTACGTGGAGTCGGGGTGCTCTGTGTCGGTTCTGTCACGTCTTTATAAAAAAAAAAAAAAAAAAGAAACGGTAAAGGTGAATAAAATTCACCTTTACCGTCAACAAAACGTCAAATGTCACTTTGACGTCTATTATGACAATTTATCCAACCTAAAGTTAGGCAAATGGCGTGATATTTTTGAAATTTTAGAAAATTATATCTCGTAAACCGTGAGTTTCCGCAAGTTGAAAATTTGCAAAAAGCTTTCTATTTAGGAGTACTATCTTGTCACGTTAGAGGGTGGCAAATAAAAGATTTAAGTAAGTAAGAAAAGTTATAATATTAAAATTAACAGTTATACAAGTAGTAGGTCTAAATAAGAGGTCGTGAGGTAAGTACCTAAGCCTAGTCTTGGTCTGACGAAGAAATAGTCCTAATAGTTTTAGGTAAATCACTCCCCTTGCGTTGCGTTAAGTGAGCCCGGGCAGATAAGGCTGAGGTAGTCCGCAGGTACTAGTGTAGCCCAGAGATAGCTGGTGCGTAGATAACCCGCAGGTAGCTGGGGCGTAGACAACCCGTAGGTAGCTGGGGTGTAGATAGCCCGTAGGTAGCTGAGGCGTAGGTAGCTGGTGCTTGAGTAGCCCGCAGGTAGCTGGTGCTTGAGTAGCCCGGCGTCTGTAGCCCGGAGGTAGCTGTTGAGTAGCCCGGAGGTAGCTCCTGGAATGGGCCAAGATTGCCCGTCTTAGTAATGGTAGGTAGGTCAGCTGACCCGGACTGCATCTCATGATAAGGCAAGGGAGTGATGAGAGAATTTACAAATTGGCAAGCTGATGATGATGATGATGCAGTCCAGGTACAATGTAGCAGGGTAGCGAAGAGTTGCATCTCGTGAGCGATACTAATTGCAAAGAAAGTAAAATAATAAAAAATAATTATTTAGAAAATAATTATTTGGAGCATAGCGTAGTATTAGCCGTCGTCACAAGATGCAAGCTTCTCACAATAAAAGTAAGCATTCGAAAAAAAGTGATACAAATGAAGAATGAAAAATTGCGTGCAGAACAACCAGGCATGAATATTCACTGTAGCAATAATGCTAATATGCAGGGTGACAAACCAAGATCCAGCAAGGGGACTGGCGATACTGTTCATATCTTTCAAATAATTTTAGGAATATTCAGGCCAGGGCTATAGATAGCAGTATTGTGGAAATAGAGTAAATGATAAAAATTGAGTAACTACGAACTTAGGACAAATTTTGAAACTTAATTTTTAGATTAAAAATAATATTTAGAAAATGAGTAAGGCGTTCGAATGCAATATAAAATGGGTATTGATTAGGTTCAGATTTAAATTGAGTAACTAAGAACTTAGGATAAATTTTGCAACTTAATTTTAAGATTAAAATAAATATTTATAAAATGAGTAAGGCTATTGAATGCGTTATAAGATGAGTTTTGATTAAGCTTAGGTAGGCTGGCAAGTGAATTTACAAATGGAAACGAAAATATTTTACAAGTAAAATATTTTTACAAAAGTCTAAAACATGATTAAAAAATAACAAGGAATGCATTTAAGTAATATTATAGTAACAGGGGTTCAATCTACAAGTAGCCAAACTAAATCTAGATGTGAGGAAAAGAAACAAAGAAAAGGTCGTAGCAAGGTGACATTCAAAAGTTCGTTAGTGACGAGTGCAAAAGGTACGTACTTGTTCGTAAAAACTGTGCATAACTTACCCAGTATGGGACGAAACACTAATTGAACAACTTTAATAGTTTTTTAAAGAAAGATACTAAACCAGTATCGGTATTTTACAAATCCGTTGAACTGGAACAATGGTTAAGTACACTAGTCTTTGCGCAAGCGTCGCGGCAGAGCGAATGGCGGTGGCAGTGCACTGAGCAAACGCATACAGCGGGCGAGCCTCGCTCCTAGCCGGTTCTATTCAAGGTCGCGCGCAACACACAGATATTGACGCGCCAGTAATTTAAATTTTAGTGTGAGAATAATTAACCTAGGTTTGATGAAATAAGTGTTTTACTAAGTAAGAATCCTAATAAAAAATATTTGAGATACATGAGCGTCATTCTTATTAAATCTTTAACGTATAACGTTACAGTACACCGTTTCTTAGAAGAAGGATTTTACCTATGGAAAATCCTGATAGAAGACCTAAAGATGTTAATAAACTACTATCGCTTTCATTATCTAACCTCATAATTCATCTTACATACAATTCTTACATTCAACCTTTTACCACGCATTCATACTTCATCAAACATACTGTCTGAACACTGCAGTAAACTGTATTCAGACCCTGTCATTAGAGAGATACATGTGTTTTAGTATACACAGCACTCAAGTAGCTTTTTAGGAGTGTAATAACGTATAAGTTCATAAATTTTGAAGAAATTGAAGTCACCACCCGCTTCAGAATGAGAAAACCTTTCAAGGCAAAGATTATCTCTAGTGAGGGCTTGAGATTAAAAGCTTTGTTAAGTAGGAAGTCACCACCCGCTTCAGAGTGAGAGAACCCTTCAAGGGACAGATTCTCTCTGGTGAGGGCTTAAGATTAACAGCTTTGTTGAGAGGAAGTCACCACCCGCTTCAGAGTGAGAGAATCCTTCAAGGGACAGATTCTCTCTGGTGAGGGCTTGAGATTAAGTTTTTTATTTTTAGATTACAGCCAATATAAGATTTAGGAGAACAGGTACACGCTCAAGTATAACAAATTTGATAAGTAAGTTAAGGTTTTTTTTTTTTTAAATAAACTATGACACTAACGACTTCGTAAATTCACTAAGTAAAAGAACAGGCTAACCTGTGACCACCCCAGAAAACAAAAGAAAAAAAACTATTTTTTTTTTAACAAACAAGACCCTAGATAGACCAAAATTAAAGAATGAGAAGGAAGAAATACTAACTAAACTAAGCTAAAGACTAAAGTTACAGTTGATTTCTGGCGTCGTAATGAGGAAAGTGACTAGCATTAGGTTTTCCAGAGAAAGAGGAATCAACTGCTCGGTTAGACGGCTCTTACGTCATGCTTACCGGCGGCAGTAGGAAAAAGTATTCTACCCCGTCCCTACACAGGGTTACAACGAGCTAAGATTTTAAGAGGTGAGGCTTAAAATCTTTGACATGCCAGGCTCCCAAGTCACGGCCAGACATGTCTTCCAGGATATAAACTAGCGAGGATCGCTTGGCTTTGATTCTACATTTAAGGTATTTAGGAGCAAGTTTCTTACTGAAATAGGCATCTTTATCACTTTGTGGGTAAGTACGTTTCCAGATTACATCACCTACATTAAATTCTAGTTGTTTCCTTCTAGTGTTGTATCTCTGAGAGTTCTTTTGATGACTATGCCAAAGTGCAGCTTGAACCTTGTCAAATATGCTAGATAGGTGACCCAGATTTTCTGCAAAGACATCTCGAGGCAAACAAACTATATCAGTTGGGTCGTCATTCTCCACGTAATGTGACCCGCAAGTTACAAGTTCCCGGCCATGTACTAGAAACGCCGGAGTAAAACCTGTCACCTCGCTTACCGAGTTGTTCATCGCGAATTGGATTTTAGGAATGTTCACGTCCCACGCTCTATGATCCTCGTTCACGAAGGTTGACAACGCTGTAACGATCGTTTTGTTGTACCTTTCAACTGTATTGATTTGTGGGGTATACTTAGGGGTGAAGTGAATACTTGGTACCTTGTATTTGGTAAATAAGGAATCCAATTCGCGACTCACAAACTGACACCCGTTGTCCAGTATAACAGTTTGCGGGACGCCGTGCACTAGTATTACATTATTTTCAAGGAGTTTAGATACGGCGTCGGCAGTAGCACGCCGTAAAGGAAAGATCAAGCAGTATTTTGAAAAACAACACGTGATTACAAAAATATAACTATGTTGCTTCCTAGAAGTAGGCAAAGGCCCAACTAAGTCAATTGACAACATCTGGAATGGCCTACAACAGTCCTTAGGCCTACCCATCTTGCCAATTGTTCCATAGGTGGAAGCCTTATATGCCAGACATTTTTCGCAGCTAGAGACGTACTTCATGACATCCCCATGCATTTTTGGCCAGTAGTAAGTAAGGCTTAAGCGCTTATAAGTTTTATAGATGCCAAAATGACCTGAAGTTGGCTCACAATGGCATTCAAAAAGTACGTCTTGTCGCTTTTCTTGGTATACTACCTCCTTCCAATCAAATTCTGTAGTCAGTATATTTTTGTTAGCTAGGTGCCTGTAAAGCTTGCCGTTCTGCAACATGTAATTAGGGAAGCTAGTCGGTGAATTTATGCAACCATTAAATATATTTAAGTACCACTGATCATTGGTAGGTGGAGGGGAAGAAGAGGAAGAAGATATAGCTGTTACGGGAACAATTCTGGAGAGACTGTCGGGAATGACATTATCTTTGCCTTTACGGTGCTTGATAACAAAGTCAAACGCCGAGAACCTAACACCCCATCTCGCCAGTCGACCCGTTGGATTAGTGATAGACAAAAACCATTTGAGAGCGGCATGATCAGTGTAAAGTGTAAAAGTACGACCATTTTCGAGGTAACACCGCCAGTGCTCAATAGCTGTTATGGCTGCTAAGGCTTCCCTTTCTGTAACACTATAGTTTCGTTCGGGATCGGACAAGGACTTGCTCATAAAGGCAACTGGGTGTTCAACTCCGTCTACCATTTGACACAGCATTGCACCTATTCCATAATCACTTGCATCTGTGTGCACTTCAAAAGGCAATCCGAAGTTGGGACAAGCAAGGATTGGTGCCTGAACGAGTCGATGTTTAAGCTCAGTAAAAGCCTTATCAGCATCAGCGGTCCACTCAAAAGGCGGGCCGTTCTTCTTAGTTGAGGTAAGTTTGTTAAGTGGCCCAGCAATACTGCTGAAATTAGGTATAAATCTACGATACCAAGATGCGGTTCCTAAGAAACGCTTAATTTCTTTTCTACTTGTCGGAATAGGGTATTTACTAATGGCTTGAACCTTATCAGGGTCCGTGCGCAGCCCACTGACATCAACAACATAGCCAAGATATTTCAGCGTGTCTCTAAAGAACTGACACTTATCGAAGTTAATGGTCAAATTTGCTTTTTTGAGTTTGTCAAGCACACGTAAAAGGATAGAGACATGTTCATCAAATGTTTCACTTATGACGATAATGTCATCTAGGTAGCAGAATACCTTTAACTCGAAATCGGGAATAAAGAGGGAATCTACCAACCTTTGTTGAGTCGCAGGAGCGTTGGTGAGCCCAAATGCAGTAACATTGAACATGAAGGACCCTCGGCCAGGCACATAAAATGCTGTTTTCTCTCTGTCAGACTCAACAATAGGTATCTGCCAAAAGGCTTTTGAGAGATCTAGACTGGATAAATATTTCGCATTCTTCAAATTGTCGAGGATTTCCGAAATATAAGGAATGCCATATGCATCCTTGACGGTGACTGAGTTGAGCTTTCGGCTGTCCAGGCAAAAACGAGGCTTACCATCTTTTTTACCCACGACCAAAACAGGAGAAGACCAAGGACTTTCACAGGGGGACACAACACCCAAGGATAGCATCTCATCCACTTGTTCTGCAATGATTCGCTTCTTTTCAGGCGATAAACGGTAGTAACGCTGTTTTATTGGCTCAGCGTCACCTGTATTGATCCGATGAGAGATAAGAGAGGTCTTGCCAAGACCTTTAGTTTCAAAAGAAATGTTATTGAACTGGTCAATGACATTATCTGCAATAAGTTTTTGAGAAGTATCAAGGTTAGAATAAGAGTGCAGATGCATGTCAGTTGATTCAGTAGCAATAACAGACAAGTGAGGCTTAGACAAGGATAAATAATCAATATTGTTGAGAAACTTAGGGAATAATCGGAACTTCTTCCAAAAGTCAACTCCAAGGATAAGATCTGATTCAATTGCTGGTATGACGTGGGCCTGGAGCAAGTGAGTCATATTCTCAAAAACAACTGGCAGCTGGAAGTAACCAAGAGAAGTAATCTTTTGACCACCCGCCGCAGTTACTGTTATTTTTTCATCAGTGAAAAGAATGAGACCAAATTTAGATAATTGTAAGTGAATGCCCCTACCTAGAATAGTAACAGATGATCCAGAGTCAAGCAATCCAAATAAACTCAAGTCCGGAATATTACCAATAGTAATTCTAGCATATGGGCGGGGATCATTAGTGGGCTTAGTATTCAAAATTGTTGCAACCTTGTAGGTGCCAAAGAAACGTCTTATAGTAGAAAGCCAACTATTCCAGTCGGATAGTTGGAATTTATCGTTGCAACAATTTCGATTTATTAGTTTTTTGGCTGTGGTTCAGCAGATGATGATGGGGTGGGATTACCTCTGGGTGGGTTGCATTTGGGGCAGTCAGGCGCACGATAATCTTTAAGGCCACAGCGAAAGCATTTAATAGTGCGCTCTGCAGTACACTGTCTCATTGTGTGCGTATTTACGCGGCAGCGGTAGCAATACACCTCGTCTCGGATAGCAGATACATTATACGGTCGGTTGTAAGTAGGCCTTTGATGGTTAAAGTTTGAGTTTGTTTGAGTCTGAGGTGTCTTAGGGATATTCCTACTTACTTCCTTTCTTTCCTGATAGGCATATTCAGGAGCAAGCGTGCTCGTAGAAACGGAAGGTGGCTCTTTAAAACCATCTGTTCGTGCCTTAATCTGCTCGTAGTTCTTACACAGGCTACGCAAACTAGCTATCGAGGTTAAGTTAGGGCATGTAGCAAGGACGCTAGAATAGCAGGGCCTAATGTTGTGTAAAATTATTTCTAGCTGATCCTGTTCACTCAACTTCTTACTAAGCTTGCTGAACATTCCATGTATGATGGCAAGGTATATGGTTATGCTCTCTGAAGGGCCTTGACTGCGGTTTCTAATCTCACTAAGCATACGGTAATCAAAATCTACTGCATCAAAGTCTTCTTTTAGCAACTCAAGCAAGCTACTCCAAGATACTATTGAGTCCTTTACGCTGCGATACCAATGGAGAGCATCTACCGTGAAAATTTCCGTAGCAAGTTTGAGCATTTTAGAGTCAGAAATATCCTTTGCTACGCGAAATTCTTCAACGCGAGTGATAAAAGACCTAACGCAGGACTTGCCATCATACTTTACCCTAGAAATATCAGAAGTAAGGCGATCACAAGTAACCTTGATAGAGTGCGAAAAGTCACAAACAGCAGGCTGTGTTTCTATACTAGGTTCAAAAGTAGTGGCCTTAGGGTCGTCAAAAGGACCCTCAGGTTTAGGAGCAGGATCGATACGACCTAAAGATGTCAAAATATCCTGGAGCTTAGACCACTGTTCTTTGTAGAACTCTTGGGTTTCCTTCAACAAGGCCAATTGATCAGCTGTTTCAGTGGAAGAAATTCTATTTAGCCTATGATAGACATGGTTCAAGTAAGTGTGAGTGCGCTCTAGTAAACCCTTTTGAGGATCGTCTTTAAGAGAAGCTAAATTTATTGCCGTTTTAGCAAGCGTATGTTTAATACCTACGATATCATCTGTGATTTCATAGCAAGAGTCAAGAACTTCTTCAGCAGGAAATTTAATCGAGAGTTTCGCAATCTGTTGTCTTAAATCCTCTACTCTCTCCTTCGGTTCCTCTGCACGTATTCTTACTTCGTATGTAAGCTCAGGCTTAGTAAGTTGTAGGTATTTAATTTGGCGCGACATCTTTACAATAAAATAGAGAGAGAGAAAAAAAATTTCCGATAATTGAGTAGGTAAGTTATGCACAGACGACCAAACCTAACCTAATAAACAAGTACAAGAGTAGGCACGATATACAGTAAACTTAAGAACTAAGTGCTAAATCTGGAACATGCACACACCAACACCAGAATTGCGTTAAGAATAAAATAAGATTATTTCTCAGTCGACCAAGACTAAAACTTATAAGACCACGTTATTGGGCGCCATTTTGTCACGTTAGAGGGTGGCAAATAAAAGATTTAAGTAAGTAAGAAAAGTTATAATATTAAAATTAACAGTTATACAAGTAGTAGGTCTAAATAAGAGGTCGTGAGGTAAGTACCTAAGCCTAGTCTTGGTCTGACGAAGAAATAGTCCTAATAGTTTTAGGTAAATCACTCCCCTTGCGTTGCGTTAAGTGAGCCCGGGCAGATAAGGCTGAGGTAGTCCGCAGGTACTAGTGTAGCCCAGAGATAGCTGGTGCGTAGATAACCCGCAGGTAGCTGGGGCGTAGACAACCCGTAGGTAGCTGGGGTGTAGATAGCCCGTAGGTAGCTGAGGCGTAGGTAGCTGGTGCTTGAGTAGCCCGCAGGTAGCTGGTGCTTGAGTAGCCCGGCGTCTGTAGCCCGGAGGTAGCTGTTGAGTAGCCCGGAGGTAGCTCCTGGAATGGGCCAAGATTGCCCGTCTTAGTAATGGTAGGTAGGTCAGCTGACCCGGACTGCATCTCATGATAAGGCAAGGGAGTGATGAGAGAATTTACAAATTGGCAAGCTGATGATGATGATGATGCAGTCCAGGTACAATGTAGCAGGGTAGCGAAGAGTTGCATCTCGTGAGCGATACTAATTGCAAAGAAAGTAAAATAATAAAAAATAATTATTTAGAAAATAATTATTTGGAGCATAGCGTAGTATTAGCCGTCGTCACAAGATGCAAGCTTCTCACAATAAAAGTAAGCATTCGAAAAAAAGTGATACAAATGAAGAATGAAAAATTGCGTGCAGAACAACCAGGCATGAATATTCACTGTAGCAATAATGCTAATATGCAGGGTGACAAACCAAGATCCAGCAAGGGGACTGGCGATACTGTTCATATCTTTCAAATAATTTTAGGAATATTCAGGCCAGGGCTATAGATAGCAGTATTGTGGAAATAGAGTAAATGATAAAAATTGAGTAACTACGAACTTAGGACAAATTTTGAAACTTAATTTTTAGATTAAAAATAATATTTAGAAAATGAGTAAGGCGTTCGAATGCAATATAAAATGGGTATTGATTAGGTTCAGATTTAAATTGAGTAACTAAGAACTTAGGATAAATTTTGCAACTTAATTTTAAGATTAAAATAAATATTTATAAAATGAGTAAGGCTATTGAATGCGTTATAAGATGAGTTTTGATTAAGCTTAGGTAGGCTGGCAAGTGAATTTACAAATGGAAACGAAAATATTTTATAAGTAAAATATTTTTACAAAAGTCTAAAACATGATTAAAAAATAACAAGGAATGCATTTAAGTAATATTATAGTAACAGGGGTTCAATCTACAAGTAGCCAAACTAAATCTAGATGTGAGGAAAAGAAACAAAGAAAAGGTCGTAGCAAGGTGACATTCAAAAGTTCGTTAGTGACGAGTGCAAAAGGTACGTACTTGTTCGTAAAAACTGTGCATAACTTACCCAGTATGGGACGAAACACTAATTGAACAACTTTAATAGTTTTTTAAAGAAAGATACTAAACCAGTATCGGTATTTTACAAATCCGTTGAACTGGAACAATGGTTAAGTACACTAGTCTTTGCGCAAGCGTCGCGGCAGAGCGAATGGCGGTGGCAGTGCACTGAGCAAACGCATACAGCGGGCGAGCCTCGCTCCTAGCCGGTTCTATTCAAGGTCGCGCGCAACACACAGATATTGACGCGCCAGTAATTTAAATTTTAGTGTGAGAATAATTAACCTAGGTTTGATGAAATAAGTGTTTTACTAAGTAAGAATCCTAATAAAAAATATTTGAGATACATGAGCGTCATTCTTATTAAATCTTTAACGTATAACGTTACAATCTACAAAAAAAATATGAACTTCCAACTAGCAGTGACTCAAAGGAAAGTTTATCCCATGTATTTGCAACAGTTTTTTTTTTGTAAACAACCACTAACGTAACTTTCTTGCTTGTTCTTTTAGGTTTGATCGCGTACGCCTTCTAGATCACCTTGCTTAAAGAATTTTCAAAATGATCCTTGCAATTTGATTCTTATAACGTTTATTCGTTGTTGTTTTGGACTTTCATCATCTGCATTATTAAGGATCACAATGGTTATTTTGTATTAACTGTATTGAAACTTTCAAATGCATCTAAAATTAAGAAAATAATATGGAAATCGAGTAAATTGTGGTTGTCCCCCGGTCAGTTATGATAAAAAAAGGCTTCATAATGTACGCCCCTTGATATGATTATCACAAACCTATTATATTGAACAAAGGTTCAAACCACAGAGACGAGCAAATTAATTCAACCCGCGCATCAATTGTCAAAGCTGATATCCCTAATGCCTGCGCCCATACTAATTCATTACCGATACGCGTCACCTGATATGCCTGGACTAGCATAGCTTAGTACAGCTAGATCACTTTGGCTTTTTCCAAGCTAATCAATTTAAACACTTTAAATATATTAGACTAAGACAGGCATTTATTTGCTACTCGTACTTCAGCACACACAATACTATAACATTAAGAAAAAAAATTTGGCTGACAATGCTTCTTCTTCTTATCGTGTCACTGGTTTTTTTCAAACCAAGGGTGGTGAAAGTATTTTAAACGCGCGTCAGTGAGGCTCTTTTCATGCACTTGACACATGTTTTTCGAACTTTTTAGGTTCTACGACATGCTGGCACAAAGCGTCTCCTAAGTAGGGTGAGTAATAACCAGTTGCTTCTGACGCTATATAACTCATCAAGTAGTCTAATGTAGTGTTAAAGTTATTGTGTAATAGTGCTACTTTTAATGAACATAAAAACAAAGTGTTGCCTTCAATAGTGACTGTAAGAAAAGTGCTGATGGACACATTCTTAGTAAGATTTATCTCTATAAAAATAAGTCAAAGTAAATACCAACTTGGCTAGATTGTCATGTTATTAGGGTACATTGAAGTGGTATAATAATCCTGTAAAAAAAACTTATCTTTAATAGATGCAAAGGTACTTTTGTACCAGCTGTTCAGATAGTCTGTGACAATATGTCGTTTGTCCGTCCACTCGACATGCCTCGTCATTGATCGTCCGTCACGAGTGATTAGTGACCGAGATTGCATTGATCACTCGTAGCCTGCTACGCCGTAGCGGAATACTACGCCGTAACAAAGTGCTACGTCATTGGTTGCTCACTAATTAGGCTGGTATGTAGGACAGGTAACATGATCGCACTAGAATAATGCGCTGGAAATTTAATTCAATCAATAACAAATAAGGAAGAACGAGAAGAAGAAGAAAGAGGGGAGAACTCATCACTAAATCTTCAAAACTATAAAGCCCAGGGGTCTGAAACATTTTTGTTTTTATACAACTAGGTAATGGAACAAGCATAATATGGCCTACCTGATGTTAAGTGGTATCCATCGCATATAACAAAACACTACCTCACAGGTCATGCACGTTAAGAATGTGCCCTACGATGTACTAACCTGCATCTATCAGGTTAAGGCATATAAAAGCCTCTCGTGTCAGTAATTTCACCTTGGCACAAGCACTCTTTGATCAAATAACCTGAAACAACACTATGAGATTAGTCATAAAATATCAGGAAGACAATAAAAAAGTTCGAAAATATGTGTCTAGTGCACGAAAGGAGCCTCTTTGAGGCGCACTTAAAATCCTTTCACCACACTTGTTTCGAAAGAATCAGTGACACGATAAGAAGAAGAAGAAGAAGAAGGAAGACAATGATACACTTCCTGATATATGTTGACTAAACTCATAGCTCTGTTTCAGGTTAATTTACTAGGATGGTTCCTAGTGGCGAAAAAGAAATGTCTACCATGCAAGTGCCGTGGTCACAAAAACACGTAGCCATAACACATTTTAATCAACACACCAAAATCAAAAGCTCTGCCTATAAAATTGCTGGCCGTTTAATCCGTTAACCCTTTTAAAGTATGACGTAGTGGTGATAAAAAATGGCCATAACAGACCGAACGGGAATAAACGGAGCGCGTCGTAAACCTGTCGAAATGAATGGACGCGATTGAGCTCGCGCTTTTAAAACGATACAGGCTTTTATGCACTTATTGAACTTAAAATAGTGCCTCTGCCCAATTGACTGAGAACTTCAGATAAACGGTGGCCACGCCTTAGTTTGTTGCCTGTTCTTCTAGGCTTGGTCGCGTGGAACTGGTACCTTGTGATACTACTGAATAAATAAATTTTCTTTGACTTTGACATGGACTTCTTTTTTTGCCATTATCTCACTTCATGTGGGGTCGACACAATAAAGCCTGAGCGAGAGATAGATAGAGTAAACCTTTTTTTATATTATTTTAGCTTGGATCGTTCCACGGCAGGACAAAGATAGAGAGTTCGAAAAAGAGAAGGGGGGACCTTCTCTTTTTTGAACTCTCTATCTTTGGTTACTAAGAGAAAAAGATACTGATGATCAAATCAAATCAAATCAAAATATAATTTATTCAGTTGAATTACAAGAATCACTTTGAAACGTCTTAAAGCTAGATGAGTCTAGGTGCCAGTTCCACGCGACCAAGCCTAGAGAACAGGCAATGATCATCATTATCATCAGCCCGTTTGCACCCACTGCTGAGTATAGGCCTCCTCTATAATAGTGCCACTCTTTCCGGTCCCTCGAGAGTCTCATCCACTCATTCTAAGTCTTTCGGCATCCTTTTTGATAATGAAATAATAAATAAAAAAATGGACTGTTTATTCCTGTTTTTTTTCGGTACGATGATCGCACACAGCGATGAGTTTTATTTAGTCAAAAACCAATGACTTTTAATGCTGCTTCTGATACAGCTATTGCTTTTTTTTAAGTAATGGCCTTGTCAGCATGTATAGACAAACATCAGAGCTAAGCGCACACTAAAGCAAATTCGCAGTGTCACGATCAGCGGCTAATTGTGCGTTAATCAGCGGTTAATGATCTGTGACGTGACGTTATAATGCACTCAATCGATGGATGCGGGCATATCCAGTTACAACCTAAAATTGTAAATACAGTATGCCCTATAATAGATATGCTTATTCGGGTCTTCAAAATGTTGTCTAGGTGACTGATTAAAGCGACGCTTGACCCAAGGGCTGGTGGGTATCTGGCGCAGCGCATTAGCATTGCTATTCAGCGTGGCAATGCCGCCAGCGTCTTGGGGACGCTTCCGTCTGGTACTGATTTTTGTTGCTATCTATGTTTTCATGTTTAATAAACTGTAGGTATATGTACTGTGTATGTAAATGTATAGGTATAATATGTAATGTTTCTATAGTTCCTACATAAATAATTGCATTTAGTTTAAATAAGCTGCCTAATTTCTTATAATAATGTATAGTGTAGAAGCCCTTATGGCACCGCCATCTCGTTATTCAATCAAATCCTGTCCATCCAAAGGTTGTCTGGAAGAGATCGCTCATAGCGATAAGACCGCCCATTGTGCTTCGCTATAGTTTTAGTTTTTCGCTATGTGTAATGTCCTTTTCTTGTGATGTACAATAAAGTGTTATCTATCTATCTATCTATCTGATTTGGATCAGTTGAGCTACATTTTGTATAAAAAATAAAATTTCTTCACCATTGGGAAGCTACATTCACCATTAGTAACCTATGGTATATTTATATGCTTAAAAATTAATGTCCACCCGTGCAAAACCGGGACAGGCCGCTAGTGTGAAATAAAATGAGAAGTCCACTGATGCGTATGACGACATTAGCTGACGCAGGGTGATAAACAAATTGAAACGTTTCCGACCCTAATCCTTCTGGGTTGGAGACTAATTTCTGGCTCTTTGTTTGAACTCAAATGAATAATATTTTCTCCTCAAAGGGTATGTTTTGCAAAAGACTTATCCAATTTTTATGGTATAAAATATTCACTATTTCACTTAGAACACGGTACAAATATTTTCATATGACTCTTTGCGTTTGACTAAGTTGGGTTAAAACCCATGAAAATTATTATAATATATGATTATATTTGCCAAGCGAGCTACACTTTGAGCGTTTGTACGATAAATTGCAAAGTTATTCCAAAACTCGGTTATAAATTTATAGAACTCACCTAAAGAAAGCTCGGTGAGTGGATGATATCTTTGCCGTATAAGAAGATTCTTATGAGATCCTTAGGATTTCTTAGGACCTACTAATCTAGCTCCAAATTAAGCAGAACTTGTTTCATGGGAACCAGATAACTGATATAATACTTATTTATATATTTTTTTTAAATACATTAGTAATTTTTCTTTTGATCGTGTCACTGGTTCTTTCAAACTACCTGCGGTGAAAGGATTTTAAGTGCTTCTCAGAGAGGCTCAAAATACAAACTTAGAATATAATATAACCCAGACAGAGAACAAACATCTACGGCGCAGAAGGCAGAGCTACTACCAACTGAGCTGAGAGGTCAGTCAATATAGCCAAAACGAGCTACTACCTATCTGATGATCAAATTGTATAGTCTAACGTAAGAGTTAAATGTAGTCGGATTGTCTAGTCACAGCAGTTGGCTGCATGCGCCTGATATATCATGAACGCAGCCAATTTATCACCTCCTAATCCGGTCTGACGGTAACTGGCTCGTATAGCACTGGCACATTCACATGAAATCTAAGCTCAGTCAAATTCAAATTCTAAATTTACTTATGTTTCCTTACGGGGGGATACTTTTCTTCACCGTTCAAAACAATGCTAGTGCCAGCATTGTTTTGAGTTAGTATCTTCTTAATTTCATGAAAATCTTGCAATTCCCCTCCATAACTAAATAAAATTTAACGGTATTTAACTCCTTAGTCACCGAACCCAAACATTGTTCCCCGTACCTTTGAAATAATGCCATCTCGGCTACATCAAAGGTGTCTTCTAAAGGGTTCAAAATTTTCAAATACCGACGACACCTGGAGGGGACATGGTAAGTAGTAGGCAGTTTGTTTTCGTAGGGATCTAAAACTACAAAGTAGGCTATTTGAAGTGTCATGGCCGGAGGATATAGAAAGGGTTTTCTTTGTAGCTTGAATGTCAGTAGTTTTTGAGATAGTCACTTTTGAAGATTTTGACACCTGTCATAAAATACACTGAAGTATTTTCGTACGAGTATGGTTAACCCTTGGATGGTTTATAAGTAAAACTTCAAAAACGTTGAAATTGGAAACATTGAATACGTAAAAAACTTTTGTAGTAACCAAATTAAAATAGATTGAATAAAATATAGACGTATAAATAAATTGACATCATTCGGTATTATGTTTAAGATTTTTAAAGTTAACTTGCTAATCAGTCTTGTTTAAAAAATAAAGAAAGAGAGTAAGTAGGTACCTACATCTAATTGACTTAGAGGCGTACACGTAAAAAATGTATTATAACACAGAGAACGGATACCTGAAGACAACAAGAAAATTTAGGTTTATTTAGTACAACATTATTTGTGAACCTATACATACTTAGACCAATACTATAAGACAACTATAAGAAAATGAGTCCAAGCCAGTCTTTTCCTGTGCTGAATGACACATACATACATTATATAGGCTTTTATTAAACGTTTTTTAAAAACTAAGGGCTGTCACAATACCCGTTTCAAATCTGAGGCAGCTACTTACCTCACCCTTCCTCTGTAAGTGGGTATTCAAGGTGGCATGTTTATGCCGAGGATGCCCCAAAGACATTCCACGCTATTGTTACGCTTTGATAACTCTATCCGGGAATTTATCCGCTAATT
This sequence comes from Thera obeliscata, assembly GCA_947578465.1. Lineage (NCBI taxonomy): Eukaryota > Metazoa > Arthropoda > Insecta > Lepidoptera > Geometridae > Thera > Thera obeliscata. The sequence continues at coordinate 2,686,204 of OX387919.1, forward strand.
CTTTGGCTGCTTTCATCTTAATTTTGTTTAATTCTACACATTTTGCACGAGTCTAGCTTTTATTTTAGGGAAAAATATTTAAAACGTTTTATGAATTTGGAAAATGCTAGTAAAGTAAACGTATTTAAAGAATAAATATTGTGGACAATCCACACAGCACTAACTAGCCCCAAATTAAGCAAATCTTGTACTATGGGAACCAGATAGCTGATATTTTTGTTTTAAATACTTAATTAAAATACAATATAACACCCAAACATTATAAAATGAAAAAAATATATATATTATAGATAATCCACACAACACTATCCCCAAATCATCATAATCAGTCTGATGCAGTTTATTGATGAGCCTATTAAGCCTCCCTCATATATTTGCCAATGAAAGAATTTTCAAATGGGATCCGTCTCAAATAGGATCATAGTGATAAATAAAATCAACTGAAATACAAGATCCAGATCAGCAGCCAGCTAGACAAATAAATATTAAATTCGTATCGAACGTTACAAATTACTTGGTAAAGTGTCCTTAACGATACTTAAGTTTAAGCCCCGCCTAGCTGACAACGTTTTTTATGATAGGAAGGCGGGGCGATGACGTGGGCGGGGCGGGAGGAGTGGGCGTGACCGGGTCGGGCCACGCCCACCCTGCCAGAGCTCAGTCAGTCTCCAGCTGAGCTGCGAGGCGGACACCTAACCTCTCGTGAGAGAGGCTTGTTCAGAAGTTGTCGGCATAAACTTGATCGAACCACACAGTACAGTAAATAATTTATACTTACAATACAGTAAATCAAGTCAGTCCCTAAAATTTATTCATCGAGTGTGATTAGGGTCGAATGGCTTAGCGGTCAGCGCACTCCAGTGCCAAGGGGAAAGTCACGGGTTCAAATCTCGTTCGGCTCTTAACTTTTGGCACATCATAAAAATGTTTTCAATTAAATCTAGTATAATAAAGTAAAAAAATAAATATTGTGGGCAATCCACACCACATTATCTGGCCCCAAACTAAACAGATCTTGTACTATGGGAACCATATTTTTTTTTGTAAATACATACTTAGAATACAATATAACACCCAGACAGAGAAAAACCATCTGTATTCATCACACAAATATTTGTTCTCGGTGGGGATCGAACCCACGACCTACGACGCAGAAGGCAGAGCTACTACAAACTGAGCTGAGAAGCCAGACAATACACATGAAATGATCTAGAGATAGCTCAAATAGTTAAAGTACCGATCGGAAAATTACCTGAGATACTGTCTGGCATTCTCAATGCTGCACTGAGCCATATTATAATAATACTATTTCAAATAATTTCAGAGTTACCTTACAAAAACAGCAATTATGCAAAATTATACAGTCGCTTACAAAATGCGAAGAGTAAAATAATTCAGAATGAAGCAAAATACAGTCGTGCACACCGCTTCATCTCTAACGATTATTTAATTGCGCTTGGGAGAGCTCTCATTTTTGTGTTTACTGGTATATTCCTTACTTTTAAGTTTACAGGTAGGTGGTACATACATTCCGATTTTTGCATTACTTAATATTCGAATTGTTTCCTTCAGCTATGCTCAGTGAATAAACTTAAAAAAACACTGTTTTCCAATGAAAAAACACATTTCAATGAATAATTGGGAATATTTCTGTAAAACTACAAGAAGAATATTATATTAAACCTAAATCACATTTTAATCGCGGCATTTTCTTTAGTTGTAAAGTCACTTAGACGTCTAGAGAGACCTGAACACAATAGACAAAAATACAGACATAATAATCCATATTTTTATTATAAATGATTTCTTACTTCCAAATCAAATAAAGAAATGTTTTCCCTAAAAATGCAATGAGAAACATAATTTAAAGTACTCGCTATCGGAGTCATATTTCACGTTAATCTGCAATGATTAATTAAGATTTCAGCGAAGGGCACGCCGCAGAGTTATATATACTTCATAGTATTGTCTAATGTTTTATTAAGAATCAGGTATGGAGCAAGGGATGCACGTAATGGAATGGAAATGGAAGGGAAGGACGAAAGTGAGTGCATCGTAGGGTACGTTCCTGACGTGCGTGACCTACGAGGCAATGCTTTTTTATAGGCATGATTACCACTTAACGTCAGGTGGGCCATATGCTTGATCCATCAGCGAGTCGAATAAAAAAACCTTTTTTACTTATATACAATGGTAAAAAGGAACATTAATTTGGGTCTGTTGATGGTATTTAAAAAATCTGAATACGTGACTCATGACATAACTGCATCAAAATATGATTCCAAATAAATAATTGAAGGCATTTCTGATCACTCTACATAAACCTCTTACAATTTTGAGCATACCAAGTTATGTCAATAGCCGCGTACTGACCAAGCGAGCAGCCTCGCGAGGCTGCCTCGGACATTTGCCGCGGTACGTATGCCGCGCGAGGCGGCCTCGGTCTGTGAGTTTTCTAATCCGAGGCTGCCTCGCGCGGCAAGGCCGAGCCACCGTGAGCATCGACGCTCAGTTCACAACTAACACGCAACGAATAAGCGAGGCAATACACTACCGTCTTGAGTGAGCGCGGCAAACGTGCTGAGGCGCCTTTGAGCATCGACAAAAACCAACAATGATCGGCTCGGGACGAGGCACGCTCGGGCGAGGCAGCGCGTGCGTTTGCCTCGGGCGAGGCACGTCTTGACCGACCGAGGATTTGCCTCGCGAGGCTGCTCGATTGGTCAGTACGCGGCTAATCAATATACCAAGTGCACGAAAGGAGCCTCTTTGAGGCGCACTTAAAATCCTTTCACCACACTTGGTTCGAAAGAATCAGTGACACGATAAGAAGAAGAAGAAGAATATACCTACCAAGATATTAGGCAGTTTACCTTAGTCTTCTCTCAAGATTTCAGTCGCACCTGAGACATTCCCCACACTCTGGTTCAAAAGCACTAGACGCTATAACAAGAAGGAGAAGGAATAAAAAATGGAATGGTAAAAGTTTTTATAAATTCTGAATACGTCCCCAAAATGAAAAATTAGCAAAAGTAATTCATTAACCGCGCGCAAAGATTGCGCTAAGTCCTTTATTTCACAGTGGGCTTGAGTATTTTTTAATGCTCATTTGCATTGTCTCGGCACTGATTTACGAGCGCGACTGTACCGCCTCGCAAATAAGCCCAGATAATGGCTCTTTTACACCTTAATTAAAATGCATGGTAATTAATTGATTAAAAAATATTGTTTACTGCACTTAAGTGCATTAAATAAGTATTAAAATAAGTGAAATAGGTAGTCTCATGTAGATTTTTGAGTTTATTTGTTACAAACAAATAAAGTCTGATACATTTAAATATTTTTTTTTTAATTTTCTTTTTTTTTCAACATACAAAATTGGGGACACATACATGAGTTGCGAATCATGATTTATCAAGAGGCATGGTAGACATCCTACTAGATCTATTTAGTATTAAATCATTGTGGATGCCAAACTATTCGAGCTCGTAGCATAATTTGGTATTCATATCTTATAACTGGTATGAAAGTTCAGTTTTAGTACCAAGTGCTTTATTTATATCTATTGTGGACAATCCACAAAGCACTATCTAGCCCCAACTTAAGCAATGCTCGTACTATGGAAACCAGATAGAAAAAAATGATAGAGTACTTTTTTAACCGACTTCCAATCAAAAAGGAGGAGGTTCTCAATTCGGTTGTTTTTTTTTTTTTTTTTTTTTTATGTTTGTTACCGCATAACTTCGTCATTTGTGAGCCGATTAGAAAAAATATTTTTTTATCTGAAAGGTACTGCTTCCAGATTGGTCCCATTTTAATTTTATTAAAATCGGTGTTGCCATTTTTTTTTAAATAATTTTTTTAATGTTTGTAACTGCATGCCTCCGTCATTTATGAACCGATTTAGAAAATTATTTTTTTATTTGGAAGGTTATTCTTACGTCCAGATTGTCCCAAACAAATTTGATTAAAATTGGTTTAGCCGTTTGACAATGAAGTCGGTTTCTCAAGTTTTTTAAACTTATAATTATTATTTTATGTAAATACATACTTATAATATTATGCGTAGACGTTTAACTCGCCATCTGTTGCTGAGGAATGAAATTCACGATCAGACTGTTGTTCAAACTGATAGAGTATAACTCAGACTATAGGGGTACAGAATTCTTATTTTATTTTATAGTCCTATTTTCTGTGAACTCTCACCTTCCACGGTTCCATTCAACAGCGATACCCAGGCAATAAGAGGACAGGAAACGTCCACAGTTTAGTGGTCCGCGATAACCTTGGTCCATAGAAAACGCCACAGAGTACACCACAGTTAATATGCTATAGAAAACGCTGCAGACATAGAACACAGAATCTACTAGAATGGACCTGTTGCCGGTAAAGTGTCGCCAAAATACATAAGCATGTGGCTCCTCTAGTATATTACTGTGACTGTCTATTATTATGCTAACTCCTCTTTTTATTGTGACACTCGTTTTTGACGTGATAACGTCTTATAATTCGATGGAGCCGGCTACACGTACGAAAAAACATGACTCATGCGGCGTTACTTCGCTCTAAGGCATTCCATTTAAGCCTTGAAGTGCAAGCGAGAGCGCGGAACAAGCGACAAAGAGGCACAATCGGCCACTGCGTTCGGCAGCGTTCGACATCTGTGTATTTTCTTAAGACGTTGTCACGTTCAACTATCGTCAGTAAACCGACTTTACAGACAACCGAATTTTAAAAAACCAGTGAGGTGAATGGATTTCATGTGCGCCTCAGAGAAGCTCATTTTGTGCACTTGACACATGTAAATAACATGTTACAAGCTAATAACTGCATCTTACTTAGTGTGTCATGGTAATCAATAAAGATGTAATTGAATGAATCTATGTATATCTTATTTTTATACAAATTTGGCAGTTAAGAACAAATACTTTTTGTGCAATAGTTACTTCCTGAGCAAGAAGTCAAGTGACAACCTAAAACAAAGAAAGACTTTGTTTTCAATCCTGCTTTTCTTTTCTTAAAATCCTTTTTATTTAGTGATATTTTAAACAAAACTTGGTAACATCGGTTCTCATACAAACAGCGTATGTACGCCTTTCTAACCTCTCTTCTAGATTCGGTGGCTATAGAATACGCCACAGAATACACCGCAGTAGAAACGGTAAGTTAATGGCTGCGATAGGGGACCACCTCTCATTCTTATCGCAATGTGAGCTTTCAAAGAGCGTGAGGGAAATATGCGATGAGAAACAGTGTTTTGCAACCTTCTAGCCAGACAAGTAGGCCTACCACAAGCTCTGTCTGGCTCTGTCTCTGGCTCTGGTTTTGAGTTTGTGTGAGTGCTCGCCAGTGCTGTATTATACTGTGTGTGTGACGTTTCGACGTAGGATTTATTTAGTGAACACTCACACAGACTCAAAGCCAGAGCCAGACAGAACTTGTGGTAGGCCTACTGGAAGTATGCAGGCCAAATTGAGCTCTGAAAATATGCAGGTATATATTCAATATGCATCACAACGGAGGTATGTTCAAATTGCTAATTCGACAACCATTAATTAGCAAACATTTACCAACTACCGGCCGGTAAAATGCTTATTACGCTCACGGAAATATTGGCCTATTAGGCCCAATTTTATCTACCATTCAATAATTTTATTAATCCACGGAATTGCAATAGTAAAATAATAAATAAATATTGGTGCATACAATTTATTTTATTACAATACAAAATATAAGGATTTTTGGTTAATTCTAATTTGACTTGAGGGAATAAGGGGCGATGGGGTTTATTGTGCATTGTCCCCCTGCTAACTTCACCCCGCTAGCCCAACTCCTTAAGAGGCCGGCGGAGGGCGAATTTTCATACAAACGTAATACCAAAATTATTACTAGTTTAGGCAGATTTTCACTATATTATTGTAATAACTGTATTCGTATAGTATTTAAATAGGTTCCTGAACAGTTTTTATTTTAAATTACTTACCTCAAATGAAATAAACACCAATCACATTTTGCAAAGAAAAAAATGTGTAAAATGCGATTGGTGTTTATTTCATCATTTTGGTCTTACGTTTGTATGAAAATTTGCCCTCCGTCGGCCCCTTAAGATAGCGGAGTAGGACCTTGGGTCGATGACAACAATGTTCCAGTAGACCAGATGGTGACAGAGGCGTGGATTTGGAGGAACAAGACTCAATCAGTTCCCTGAGTCCTGTCTTGGACCTCGCTTCTTCTGTTGCGGAGCAGTACAGTACTATATGCACCAAAATAGTAGTAGAGCTCTTTGTGAAGGACTCATTCGGGGAAGTACTACCACCATGCCTATTTCTGCCGGGAAGCAGCATTGCTGTGTTTCGGTTTGAAGGGTGTGGGTGCTGGTGAAATTACTAACACGTGAGGCTGAACATCTGTATGCATCATGTTGAAGAGCGCAGGGCAGTGCATCGTAGGGCACGTTCCTGACGTGCGTGACCTACGAGTCAGTGCTTTGTTATATACAATGGTTACCACTTAACATCGGGTGGCCCATATGCGGTGTTCCATCAGTAAGATGTAAAAAAAACACAATTTCTTTTTCCTGCAGGCAGCCACGACAGAGGTCGCTGTCTATCGCTGTCCTCAAGACTGGAGTAGGTGGAAGTTTGGTTAATATTTAAATATTCAATTGCAATTTGTAGTTATACGGGGTGTGTTCAAAACTCACCCCGTAGAACATTCCCTACGGTTCCGAACGGGTTATTCTCGAGTGCTCACATCAAAAAACTTGAAAAAACTGCATCCTAATTAAACCGCATTCAAAGTGGCCAATTTACCGCCTGTTGCCACCACGAAAGCCTTAATTACCTGGCAAATAATGTTTATAATTAAAATAACACTCGTGCTCGAATCAAAGCGAGATTTCGGTGAGCTGGAGCGTGAGCACTCGGCTTTATGATGCTTTTTTAAAGCATGTCTTTGCGTTCGGTTTGATCGTTAATGTGACTTTTAAAGCCTTCAGTTCTGCCAACGAATTATGCACTTTTTAACATGACTGTAAAAATATGGTAAAGATTTAATTTTATGGTTTTTTATAGACTAGGTTTTCATCATCGGCCTGATGAAGTTCATTGCAAAACATAGATTTAATAATAAATTAATTGACTTCTATAGAACACTAACAACTAGCTTTTGCTATGCCCTAATGATAAGTGCCTATATGTATTCACCATTTTTCCCTTTAAGACCTCGCCATGTAACATAATAATTGCAATAAATAATATGAGTATGAGTAGATCTCTTCTATTTTGTATTAAAATGTGTATTATACGAGAGAGAAAAAATTATACAATTGTATTTTTTGTATATTGATGCTGTCTATTTATTTTGCTTGTTTTAATGTCTCTTGTCATTGTAATTTTCATGTCACAACAAATAGAGATGGCAACAGACTTATCAGTCTCTATGTGATTGCTATAGGAGCATTATGAATATACCCTTTTGTCTTTTACAATTTTTTGACAACTGAAAACGACGCAAACTTTCTGTTCCAAATTATAAGGCATAATTCAGTGTACTTAATGCCCTTCCTCTCGTACACCGTTCTGTCTGGCAATCAGCAAACAGTAACCAGAGATGAGGCACGCATGAGACGACACGAGTCCAGCACATTAAGGGATGTTACACACTGCACCCTTTTTAGTAGTAGTAGAGCTCTGTCCATCCCAGATGGACTGACGACATTGTTAAGATCAAGAAGTCGGTGGATGGAAAGGGCTCAGAATCGTTGTTCCTGGAAATGTGTGGGAGGCCTTTGTCCAGCAGTGGACTTCTTCAGGCTGATGATGATGATGAGAGCTCTGTGGTGAAGTGTGTGGCTCGTCCGGGGAAGTACTACCATCATGCCTATTTCTAACTGTAAAGCAGTATTTGCTTTTTTGGTTTGAAGGGTATGGGTGCTGGTATAAAAGCAATTTAAATTTAGTCATTGTTTAATGTTAGCTCTATGTCTGTTTGTCATTACCCAGTGGTAAGAGATGGCAATACTTGAAGCTCTGTTTCATCTTTTGTCATTTTTTTGTAATTTTTTTATAAGTAAGGCCAATTTTCAAAACCGTGGAGCCAGAAATAGGTTGGTTTTACCAGATTTTATAACCTGTTGTTTTTTCTCTTTTCATAATTTTAAAGCAATACATAAATTCGTATCCACAAAAAGTGCCGTGTGTAACTGCCTAATCCAAAGCAATGTGGATACTCAGGCTATCTGGATACTTCAGTAGTCCTACAAGCTCTGTCTGGCTCTGTTTCGGATCTGGTTTTGAGTCTGTTGGAGTGCTGACTAAATATACTTTACGTCAAAACGTCACACACACAGTATAATAAAAAATAACACTGGTCAGAACTCACACAGAATCAAAGCCAGAGACAAAGACAGAGCCAGACAGAGCTTGTGGTAGGCCTAGGTACAGGCCGTGTGGTTACCACGTGAGTATTGGGGCTGGAATGTTAATTAACGAACATCCGTGTTTGATTGAACTTAGCCTAAATATGAGGCTTGGTTTGTCTGTTTCACAGATCCCGTTTGTATAATATGATTGTCGATTGACGTCATCGTCCGAATATCATCGTCGTTCAGGCAAAATAAGGTTTTTTTTCTGGTTTGTTCTATATGAGACTACCGACCACGCTTTTATATTAAATCCAACCACTACTGGTCCAATGATTTCAACTGCTTTTTAACCAAAAATTCAGTTACTATTTTTATTTTAATAAATTATATGCCTATTTCTGCCGTAAAGCAGCATTGCTGTGTTTCGGTTTATAGGGTGTGACTGAGTGATGGCAGTCAAACTAGCAATCAACAATGAAAAATAAGGTGAGTAAGAATAGTTAATGAAGTAGGCATAGTAGGCATTTATTGAAATACAGCATATAGCTTCCCTCTGTGCTAACCAGACTTTTAAGAGACTGGGGGAATCATGGAGGCCTACCCACGACACGCTCACACGCACACACACACCCTCACATACACAACACTACACACTCAACCACTCGCACACACAAATACACACCTTACACTTATATTTATTTAATATTATTTAGTTAACAACACAAACACACACCACACCTGTTTTCACAACTAATCACGCACTGTCACACACAAATACACAACTTTCTTCTACCACTCCACACACGGTATCTCCTGTTGCCCAGACTCTTAAGAGACTGGTGCCTCAGGAGAACCTTAACTTGCTAGCCTATAATATATTATTTGTCCTCACAGGGTCAAATGGCTCTGACCACCGGTTCTGGCAGAATAACAGCGCTGAGCTGCCGCTGGCGGTGAAGCATTACGCTGAGCTAGAGCCGATTTGCTGCAGTGGCACACATACACTTACCTCTTTTTGTTGTTTCTATTATGTTTTAGTATGTATTTTTTTTTTTTTTCAATGTTTTTTTTCTTTAGTACCTAAGTTGTAATTTTCAATGTCAAAAATGTAATTTCTCTTTAGTACTTTAGTTTGTAATATCGTGTATCTTTCTTTGTTTTCATTACTTATTTTAATAGTGTGTATATGTGCTGAAGCAGTAAATAAATTAATGTCTATGTCTATGTCTATGTCTATAACTATCGTGTTTGCAAATACGGGGAAACGCGTAATTACGCTGTACTGAGTGTTTATCTGCCCCCAGGCTGCAGCTGGATGAAACTAAATTAAACTTTCCGATATTGTAAAAGGCAACTGCAGAGTCACGAGTGTCATTACTGTTCACATTTTTATTACATACATACATACATAAAATCACGCCTTATTCCCATGGGGGTAGGCAGAGATCACGGATTTCCACTTGCTACGATCCTGACACACCTCTTTCGCTTACACATTTTTATTATTGTTATTTTGAGTTCTACTGTATAATTTTGGTGGTATTTTAACCAACATGAGGTCTTAGCATAAAATGTGAGCAGTTGGAATAAAAGTGTATTGTGTGTGATGTTTCATGGGTCGCGGGTTGAAGTTCCGCTCGGCTCTTATCTCTTGGATCATTTAAATAAATCGTGTATTCCCGATGTCCCCGTCGATTATATCCCGGGGACAATGTACGTTAATACTGTAAAATTTATACATAAATAATGTCTTCTAATCTTTTTATGTGTTGTGTCATATTTGGTAATAAACTTTTTTGTATTGTATTGTAATAATCTATCGTGTCTAAAGGAATAAAGTCGTGAGCAAAATTTTCAAAGTAATATTAAAGCCTACGTAACAATTAAGTTAAAATCATATCAATCGCAAATCACAATCGTAGCACACCATAATGGCTTGGAAGTGAACGTTGCGTGCTCAACTCATATTAGGTGTCATAACGTAGCTGCTAGCTTTGGGCTTGGAGCTTTGCCAGCTGGATGGGATATCCACACAATAACAAAATGATGCAGCAAGCTGAAACTGTTATCATACCCATTAAAGGCCTGCGCACATCAGGTTATGGCGATGGCGATCAGCTGAAACGCTGATATTTATCAGATATTTGACAGCATTTCAGTTGATTGCCATCGCCATCGCCTAGATGTGCGCAGGCCTCAAAAGAGTATAATATTTGGTCTATGTAAACTTGTACGAAAAATGCGGTTGATAATGAAGATTTCCACAAAACTACAAAATCCACACTTTAAATAAGTACGTTGTACAAAAATGTTCAACAGTGGTTGATCTTTTGTAGTGGTGAATGCCAAAAAGCCCCTCCATGACAGTTTTACCGCAGTGACTGACACAAATAAGTGCCCGTGTCATGCCATTTGGCAGCAATTTGACAGTTTTACCACATTGACTGACACAAATAAGTGTCAATGTCATGCTAATTGACAACGTTAGTTGCCAAAATTATATTTCTACCTCTCATGTCCAGTCCATGCCATGCCGGTCTGCCATGTTTTGGGTGCGTTGTATTTGCTCTCTTTAACCAATAAAATCCCTCGTTTAAAAAGTTTTTATTGTAACTGACTTCAAATGGAAAAGGAAGAGGTTTTCGAGCCGATTGTATTTTTTTTTTGTTTGTTGTCGCATAAAATCGTCATATTTGAACCGATTTGAAAAAAAAGTTGTGTTGTGTTCCAGATATAATTTTTATCAAAATTGGTTCAGCACTTTGGCCATAAATTATGAAACTCATGTTACTAATTTTTTTTTTAACTGAACTTATTGGTATGTCTCATCCAAGCACAACTCACTCCATGTAGATGCACCGCGCCGTACAGATTGTGCGATAGCGCGCCATGCAACAATGCTACACTACACCGACCGCTAAACACCGTAAACTTGTGAATTATTAATCTTATCGACTCAAAACATGGCCAGCTTCATGAAAAATTTAATAAATCGCTTGCTGGATTTATAACACGGTTGAATTTGGAGGGTGAGGTACAGCTAGTCCACTATACTCCAAGATTTTTACTCACAAACTCTTCTTCTCCTTCTAGATTAAAGACATTCTTTTGACAATTTCAAGTATATACTCGTATATATCACAAGTTACAATTTAATTTATGTTAAGTTAAGTTTTAGTTGCTGTTTTATTAAAAGATAGTGTGGTCGCTTAGACGAAGCCTTTTAAATAAAAAAAGTTTTTAGTCAAGTCAATCAATAGACAACTCGGCCGTCATTGGTTTCGAAGAAATAGACGCCACTTTTCTTCAAAACCATCAGAAACATTTTCGTTCAAATCAGGATATCACAATTAAATTCGACAACAAAGGCTCAATTCTAGACCAGTGACTTTTTTGTCACGGTAGATATATATCACAAGAACTGTCAGTTTCTTAAATGAATTTGACAGTTCTTGTGATATATATCTACCGTGACAAACAAGTGACTGGTCTAGAATTGAGCCCCAGAGGTTTCAGTTGACATCAGTGGTGTCATTTTGGTTGCAATGAGCCGACGAATGAACTAGCTGGTACAAGCTTGGTTATGACGCCAGGATTCCGTGCAAAGAGCAAACTATGCCTAGCTTTTGAATGTGAATGCTTTGTTGAAAGCACCATTTTAGTCAAATAATTCTTCCGAGTTTGTTTTTGCGCATTTTCGCGGAATATTTTCTGCTGGGTTTTGAATTTTGAGGCTGAAATAAAGTTGTGTGCAAGCATTTTAAATTAAATTGCAATTTTACGTTGTGAAAAGGCTTTATTTGCTTGAAAAAAATTGCTATAAATTGTGTTTTTTTATACAACTAGCTGATAGAACAAGTATATGGGCGGCCTGATGTTAAGTGTCTTAAAATTAATAAAAAATAAATTCTACATTTTTATGCTAACATTTTTTAAAGAGAAAGAAGGAGATTTGCTGAGGCATTCTCAAGTATCAAGAATCTGAGGGTACCGTGCTCTAGAGCTATATTTGTGAGCTTATAATTCTGCTTTCTTTAATTGATGTAAAATCTTCTTATTTCTAACTTTATTCAAATAGAGGTGGATTTGGCACAACATGTGTTTATCTTCCATTCTCTTTTATCATTCGTCATCTTTTTTTATGAAAAGATAGACAAACGAGCTTACGGCCCATTTGATGGTAAGCGGTCACCGTCGCTCATAGACACCAACAACACCAAGGTTGCTGTTGTTGCGTTGCCTACCCTGGAGGAGTTTTTTAACGTTTTTCTTGAAGCTGTTCATGTTGAATTTAAGAGGGAACACCTCTGGTGGTAGCTCATTCCACAATTTAATGGGTATGAGGAAAAAACGATCTCGAGAAGCGAGCAGTACGAGAAACCCATGGATCCAGAATGCTCATCTCAGTACTCACTCCTTTCTCAGACATATTATCTCTCATGCAATCCATCCATATTCTCTAACTTTATATACATCTACATTCATTATTAGCACTCCTTTCGTCACATCATATCATAATTATATCATCGTCCTTTTCTTCTCATAACATCATGTCCATAGCATGCTATTCGATTACTTCTTATTTTCTCTATCACTAGCGCAGTAAAATCTTTGCCTGTTTAAATAAAACCGCAAAGTCAACAAAGACACCAAAAGGTAATGAATCTTAAAAACCTCCGCCATAAATTTAATTTAAATTATTATCTAACCCTTTGGTTAAAGGAGGGTCTGAACAAACTCGCTAATTTCTGAATAAAGATATAGTACCAACCTATTAGCGGCTCGCAGATAAACGAATAAATTGTAGAAGACATAAATCTGTGGAAAAAGATTTTGTATAATGAAATTTCATAGTAAAATCTCGTAGTTTTAAGATTTTGTCGTTGTGAGATGCGTTTTCTCTGAGATATTCTTGTCAGTTTTTTCGAAAGAACCAGTGCAGTGACATGATAAGAAGGAGAAGATACGTTTTTTATAGTGACAGATATTTCTCACAATAACATACAATCCCAGATAACGGAGTACTTTTAGAAGAGCCCAAAAATGTATAGAATACTTTTCAGATTACTACAGATCAGAAAAACACAGTTAACATCTCATCGCAGACAAGTAATCAACGGAATTAAATAAGCTGATCACAAAATCTTAATCAAAAATCTATGTAATAATTATATTTCGAGCACTGGTGGGCTAGTGGTAGTGGCCCCGCCCTCCGGTCTTAAGGTCGTGGGTCCAGTAATGTTTCAATGAGGTTTTCTGTCCAAATATGCACTATACCAGTATTCTCAAACGGTGAAGGAAAATATCGTGAGGAAACTGGCAGGTCGTATAACCAAAAAAAACGAAAACATGTGCCAAGTGCATGAAAGAAGACTCTTTGGGGCGCACTTAAAATCCTTTCACCACGCTTGGTTTTAATGAATCAGTGACACGATATTAACTTTTCATCATCAACATCATCAGCCTGAAGAAGTCCCCTGCGGAGGCCTATATCCAGGCCTACGCTACACTTTTCCAGGAATTCTGAGCCCTTTCCGTCCACCGGCTTCCCGCGATCTTAACAATGTCGTCGGTCCATCTGGTGCGTGGGCACCCTAAATTTAGTCTTCCGGTTCGTGGTCAAATTCGAGACCCATTATTCTTTATTGGAATAATTATTATGAGTGAAAAATATGTGAACAACAACTGCACAGCACTTACATGTTTTGACTTGAAAAAGAAATGGCTTTTATTAAACAACTTTGCTTCAAGAACATAATATTAGTGTCGTAAAACACGTAAGTTCGTTCGCGCAGGTGTTAACGACATTTTATACTCTTTTCGCACGAAAAGGGTGGCAGTAAGCAGTAACTGTCAAATCGAGTATGAACATTATCGTTCGACGTAATATGTGATTTTTAACACAAAAATGTATGTTCACTCGTATTTTTTTACAACAAACTTGTTTCGTTTTTCTAATCTGATAAGTTTCGATAATTTATGCTTTATTCTTTCCATTATTTACTCATTTCAGATATTAGTTATATTCGATAATGTAAGAAATATAACTGCTGGCTTTATAATCAATGAAATGAATGATTTGTAAATTATGATTTACTTATTTCAAATTTATTGCAAACAACTATATAAAACCTTCCTTTGTTTTACATGATATAGACCAGCCTTTGGTTACAATCTCACCTGGTGGTGAGTGACGATGTAGCCGACGATGGAGCAGGATGGTCTAGAAGACACCTATTCACTTTTGCCTTGAAGAGGCCCAGATTGTAGTGGTCAGGAAAAGCAGCCGTTGGCTGTCAGCTTCTTTTGTATAAACTTGCCTTACGCTTAATGCTAGACTGCAATAAGCTCTTTCTTTTCTTCTTTTTTCAATTTTATCAGTAAGTAGTTATATTTTAGTATTGTAGTACTACCTACTATATAGGAGTTGTTATAGAAGTAGTTATTCAATCAGGTATAGAGTTAATTCAGATAGTGTTCGAATTGATATGATGTTTATTATAATTGAGGTGTAATTCAATAAACTAATAAGCAGTTTACAGAGAAACCTACGAGTAAAATAGTTGCGTTGCTAAGCGATCCGGAACGGAAAATGATCGCGTAACACAATAGGCACTCGTCCGGATTCCTAGTCAAAGTACCTTCGCGAAGCCTTAAATGACGTTGCTAATTTAATTTTTAATTACGAAAAAATACTCGATATTCCACTTTGAATTTTTTTGTTTAAATTTCCAAGGTAATTTACGCAAACCTTAAAAAGTACGAAGTTTTGAACACCCGTCGTCGATTGGGCTCGATTCAATATCAATTACACGTGTTTTACGAAATTTTATATTTCTTCGTAAAGTTTTATTGCAAAATCGAGTTGTATTTGTACCGTGTCCAGTTTGATTTGACTTTTTGCTTGAGAATCCTCATAAAGGCTATACCTTAAGCGTATTTGGTCGCAAAACAACTACCAGATAGAATTGGCTATTTAACAAACTCTGCCACAACATAACAAAACTACAGCCAACACCTACATACGAATGTCTTACGTAACCCCGGTTTTGAAGGGACCCACCAATACCCGAAACCAACTAACATAAATTGCAGCATTAATTTTACAACTCAAATGTAACAATTTAGTAGTAGGCACTTAGTTGTGTGCCTCCGGCGCCAGCCTCGCAACTTAAGCAGCCCCTACCACTAAACAAATTTGACAGCTTCAAGTTAGCCTAAGTTTGTGTACATGTATACAAAGATACAAGTTCACCTCTAAAAACCACCTTCACCCTCTATCCTTATGAAAATAAAGCCGAGAATCGTGAGGACCTTCGGTGGACGGTTTGAATTTGCAAGTATGTCTTTTGGCATTAAAGTTGCGTCGGACTAGTTAGCATTGTACCCACGTTGAAACAAGTTGTCATGATTATTAAGGTGTTTAAAGCTGAGACGTGTGGTTACTTGCACATGGCTAACTGTGATTACGAGGACAGGGGCTCATGAAAATTGGAAATTCACGTATCTTCTCGAACACTTGATAATAAGTTTTAATACTTTATGCGCATTTTCCCAACACGGCGTACTTTTTATTAAAAATCATGAATTTCTTAGACATGAGTCAATAAAACTTATAACTATTATTATTTATTTTATTTATTATATCTATGTATACGGTTCTATTTTCCCGCAAATAATTAGTTCAAAGCAAAAAAAATGCACTAAATTTAAAAAATACCTACCCATTACAAAAAATAGAAAGTTATAAAACAGACTGAAACCAAAACTATAGACAGATGCCTACGGTAAAGTTAGGTAAACCTTCGCTTAAGTTTGCACCCCCGGGCTAAGATTACGTCAGAACATCTAAGTCAGAGATTTAAGTTTCGCATTTGCATGGAATATATTATTTCATACCTCGAGGTAACTTTTGACGCTTCGCTTTGCGCGCCTGAAAGCTACGATGAACTGATAGTAATAAGAATTATGACATTTATATTTATTATTTAGATGAATTATGACGTTTATTGTATATTCGCCTTCCAAAAGAAATGGTGGGAGGAAGCTCGATCAGAATAGAGGGAACTGGAAGTCTTTGCCCAGCAGTGGGACGATGTAGGCAAAATAAAAAAAAATATATTCAACCAATGTATTTTATAAATCCTTAAACATTAGTTGGAGCAGTTAGACATGTCTGTACCTAATAGTCGTACATAAATTATGTCGAAAAGTTAAAATTATCTCGATATCATAAAATCCGCGCTATTTTTAACGGCGATCATTAAAATGTGGAATTAATTCTGATTTAAGCTGTACAAGAGTAAAAATCATTCTACTCGTACACTCACTACTACACTTTATCTCGAATATTGCTTAGACTGTGATATTTATCACAGTCTAAGCAAGTTTTTCTTTTGCCTCTCTAATTTGAAATTACATTCTTTTCTATGGAGTATGCTTTTAATTTTTTTATTGATTTTGTATACTGTGGTAAGCACTAATTCCTGATAGTGATTTTCTCAAAGGTAAGAGCGCACGTACCACTGACTGGTTTATACGGGTTTCAACAGGAAGGTTGCTGGTTCAAATCCCACTCGGCTCATAACTTTTGGGCCATTAAAAAATCTTTAGGATTACCTTGAATACTAATTCTAAGCGCCATATTATCTAAGACACACCTAGTTTATGTTTCAAAAATAATTATTTTTATCTTTTACTGAAAATCAAAATTATTTATTTATATTATTATTCATAGGGCATCGTAGGGCACGTTTCTGGCGTGCGTGACCTAGTAGGCAATGCTTTGTTATAGGTGATAGCACGTAACATCAGGTGGGCTATATGCTTCAGCTATTTGTATAAAACAAAAAAAATACGCCACATACATTTTGCTTACTGTTACTTCTGCCAAAACCATTTAAATCCTTGTAAATACCTACATGTCATGGCACCCGACTGCCTTTATCAATTACAGTGCGGTCCTACGTCGAAAAACGGAGCAAAAACCGTTACATTGAACGATCGTTTAAAATTTATACTGAAAAGTGCAATGGATGGTATCCTTAATTTGTGCGTGGTTTGGTGTAGAATATGTTATACAATTTTAGGGCTCGGTACTTAAATAAAAATAAAGCTTATGGAGGCCGAAAGCAGTTTCACGAACGATCCAGGCCCTAATATAGAACTTTATGTTTGTAATTTTATTTTATTTTTTTAAAGTTATTATTTGTTATATTACCTATATTTATTTCAATCTTAAATAACTTAATTTCAACCATACAAATGTTTTTTTTTGCATGCCATAAAGGTAGAATAACTTTGATTCAACCAGCACATATTTTCCAAATGTTTTTCAGCAAATTAGACTTCGAAAACTGTAACTACAAGCATTAGAAGACCATGGCAACCCTACCTCTTAAAATATAAACTATCCTAGTTCAACTCTATCCTAGCTATACAACCTTTAAACACTCTGAAAATCATAGCCAACAGGGCATGTCAGTAGAAGAGCGCTTTGACCAATTTGGCAGCGATTGATAGGTTACATTCCGGATTGCACGACCCTCAACCGGTCGGGATTCAGACTGGAGTACCGTTTTATTACATTTTAATGGTGAATCTGATATTGCGTACATGAAAGCTGTACCTTGATTTTATTAAGGTAGAACATTTTCTATTTATCTGTCTGAAAATACTGCCATACTATTTTGCACGTTAACTCGCCTCCGGAGCAACTGAACCCGAAGTCGGAGTTTTGCTACCACATTTCGTTACCAAATGTTGTTTTCGTTTCGCCTTTTTGTCTCTCTCTATTGCATGGAGAAAATATGAGACAGCAAAAATACGTTACGTAGTTAGAGTTGTTGTCTCATCTTTTCTCCATATAATAGACAGAGACTAATAGGCGAAACGAAAACAACATTTGGTAACGAAATGTTGTAAATGCACTGGGACTTCGGGTACTGGACAGATTAGCAACTGGATAGAAAGTGTACAGCCCATATTTTAAAATGACTAAGACTAAGTTATTAAAATGGCTCCGGGCTGCAAGGGAGGATTCTACTCTGTGTATGAAAAACGAATGTCTGTATAAACATTTTGAGTTACACTGCATAGAGGGTTCAAGGCCACGACATCTCGATTGAGTAGTGTATGTCATGTTACCACGCAGTGTAAGTCAAAGTGTCGATACGAATCTGCGTTTCTCTTTTGTCAGCTCATAAAGCGAAGCGCTCTTTAAATAGAAACAGGCTTCAAGACAGCTTTTATATGGTCCGAAAAGTAGAAACCTGAGCGAGACGTTGAACTCGCGACTTTTCTGTTGGTACGTGGATGCACTGAACTGTGCTATCAGATCCTAGGGACTGTTTACATGTTTTACAATACTGTCAACTACCTAACTGCGCGATAACCAAAGATTCATTCAGTTGGAATAACGAGCGATTTCAACTTGCTTTTTATTGATTTATAGTGTTTACTACGCATAAGAAATACAAATATCAATGTCCCAAAAACTAACAGCTGAGCAGGAAAAAATATACGATTTTATATTTAACTATCTACGAGTACATGAACACGTAAAACCAAATTATTTATCACCGCGCAAATGGAGTGCATAATGAATTTAAACCGAGCCCAAAATACACGCGTGCTTTTAATAAAAATTGTACGTAATATTAATTGCAAGTGGCATAACATCCGGACTATTTGCTCATTTACAGGCGAACATGATAAATTGTAAATTACTCTGAAATGTGCGTTTGGTTGCGCCCCGTGCCATAACTTATAAGGCATAGAATCCACCAACGAGTGATATTTTTTTTTGTATCT
The DNA here is from genome assembly GCA_947578465.1 of Thera obeliscata. Classification (NCBI taxonomy): domain Eukaryota; kingdom Metazoa; phylum Arthropoda; class Insecta; order Lepidoptera; family Geometridae; genus Thera; species Thera obeliscata. The sequence continues at coordinate 2,705,381 of OX387919.1, forward strand.
AGCCTAAGTTTTTTACTGTAAATACTACATATTTTATTATTTCTATAAGCTATGGATTTTGTATAATAAAATTTATTATATAATTATAATCAGCTTATTGATTATTATCTACTTGCGCACGCCCTGAGCTGTTGGGCGTAGAAACTTGAAATTTACCGACCAACAAACCTATCTACTTACGCACGGCCTAAGCTGATGGGCGTAGACTCTTATAATAACAGACCAAGAAACCTACAACCCCTAATATGAGATGAATTTGCGCACGATTCTACTTGAACACAAATAAAATAAACTTAATATAGAGAAACTTCTATCAACTACTCTGAGTGTTTTTCATCTCTTTGATGGTTGAAGTCATCTTTGATAAATTGTTTATTCTCCTCTTCACAAAGTACGAAAACAAATTTTTTTTTGGTACATAGTGCTATCCTTCTATGCCTTATGCTTTTACGCATTCAGCTTAAATTTTTAAACGGGAAACATTGCGAATGAAATTCAAGGGGAAGTAATGAGTGCATTAAAAATGCAGAAATTGATTAATGCACTGTTGACGGCAAATATGTACTAGGGCCATTATTGCGATGTGAAGTGGCGTGTACTGTGAAAGTAGCGTGTAATTACTGTAAGTGGCCTGCACTGTAATAGTGAAGTTCGTGTAATTTTCTGTTTGTATTTCCTTTGTCCATTTTGTGTTTAATAAAATTAGTTCTCTGGTATCCTCTGGACATTATCCGAGATATCTTTGGATTCCCAAATTTTTGTAAAAATCTATACTTATGGAGTCTGTAAAAATTTGTTTCAGTAAAAGTCAAACAAAAAAAGGTAGTGATGGTCGTTTCACACTGCGTCGTATTTTACAAAATGCCCTAAGTTCGGCAGTTAGCCGCTCTGTTATAGCGCTGTTAACACGTGCTCCGTTATATATCGTTTGCCTCAATAACCATGGGGTCAAACTATTTTCTGAAAAGCAATAATAATTTTTTGTTGACGTAAACTAAGAAAATGTAATGACAGTTTTATATAGTAATGTTACAAACCTAGTAAGTTAAGTATGGATTGATCCATCTGAAAGTATTAATAATAAGATACTCTTTTGGTAGAACGTTTTAGTTGAAACTTTGCTTAGTTTGGGGCTGTATGACGTTTTTGAAGTAGCAGCCAATATGAATACATTTTATGTGTTTTGAAGATGCAAAATTTCCCTTAAACTGATTGTTTAGAAAACATATTTGCAAATATCAAGAACTCCTTTATGTACTTGACAAAATTTTCATAAGAGTGGGTTTGCCGTCGGCCGTCGACCGTCGCCCGTCGCCCCGGGTGACGGCCGGTTCACTTTGTAGCATTAAACAGTCTTTATCGGAGCCTGGGCGGACAGGGGACAGACGTAGAACGTAACCGGTGATAAAACGCTTATCATTTACTCGGGTTACGATGTTAAATTAAATTTAATAAAAAAACAGATGTCATGGATCCATAGGTACTTACAGCTAATACATACAAAATAATAAAATACACAGCAATCAATAGGTACACAGAGTTTTAGTAGTACATATAATATATTTGACTGGCATTGGGATTAAATGAGTTAGTATACCCCACGGATATTTTTGAGTCTGATCGTGAGTCGGAGCGTGGTGTCAGGTACATAGGACCTATATTAACTGTTTTTAAAGCTATTGTATTTCATAACTAAATTTATTTTCAAAATAAAAGCGATGAACTAAAAAAAAATAACTGTTTTTTTGGATCTCAAGTTTTTGACGCGTTTCTAAACGTATCACGTTACGTATTGAGTCCTGACGTCCTGTAGACGTCGCCTTGAATATGTGCAGTGGAGCGTAGTCGGACAGTATCGTATCTGCTGTAAGTGGGCGGCAAATGAAACTTTATTGGACATTTTTCATTTGAAGATACCCACGTTTTTGTTAAGGGACGTCCGAGAGACACACATGGCTGGTTTTTCACAAGCGCTTACATATAAAAGAGCTTTTTTACTCTATCAGAATTTATGTATTCTTTAAAACTTATTCACTATAAATATTTTTATAAAACTAAAGTCGTTTAATGGGTAATCGTAATTGCTAATTATAAATTATATTGATAAAAATTAAAGTAGGAACAAAATCTCGAAGAGTCAGACAATCAATTTGAAATGGAATATCCCTAGAAAATGTTGATGTGTGTAGGATGTAGATTAGGACCTGTATCCGATCCCTTTAATTTATCATTTCAATTAAACTTATATTTTCCAGAAACAGAGAGTTACCATTTATCAATGAGCACGCTTGATGACGTCACGTCATACAAACGCTACAACATTTGAGATTACAAAAGAAAATTCTTTGTCCCCAATAAAATGAAACGCACCGGACTAGCGAGGACGATTTGGGAAATGTGTTTACAATGAAGGCGAGCGGACGACATATTTCATCGCAAAGAAATGCCGACGACTCTTTAGAAATGACGACACAAAACGGTACAGCCAACGTCACAATGTAGGATTAAAATATGGCCGATAAAGTAGACTCCTTTTACCTTTCGACTTGAACTTCTATGTTATATTACTTACTGCTACGGAACCCTTCATGGGCAAGTCCGACTCGCACTTGGCCGCACTTTTTTTTGTTGACATACTTTATTATTAACCTTTATCATGCATGTCAATTTGAATTTAAAATCCAACTTCAACTTATGTAATAGGTACATTGCTGCGCCCTTACAGGGTACATGCCCACTTTAAAGCTAAATAAGACCTAAGTTAGTAATATATGTAGCATGATTGCAATAAATAAATGAATATGTATGTAATGAATATGAATAGGTTGTAAATTCAATCCCACGCCAGTATTTGTAGATGTTTGTTTTGTGTTTTAGTATTACAACGGTTACAAGAACGCATTAAAAAAATATATCTCTTCAGATACCTGCCCCAGTAGTCTCGACAAAGGCATAGTCAGCCTAACTCGTCTTAAATTTTTATACAAATTAAAACCGTGTGACGTTTTAACTAATAATTTGTGAGTGGTATATTAAGTAGCTCACATATATTATGTTATTTCGTGTCTTTTATACATACTCAAAGTGATCCTTACAATCCTACAATGCATGCTACACTTTTGATTTTGATTAGATTTGATATAAATTTATTGTTATATACAAAGATCTGAATAATACAATTTAGTTTTTAAATATCATCTTTCTGCCATTATCCCACTTTATGTTCGAATGGTATAACACGTTTTTTTTCTATTTTGTAAATAATATTCTAGCCACTTTCGGCCCCGAGTGTCCAAGTAGCCGAGCGCCCCTACATCCGGTCACTACATAATAAAGTTATTCTCGTACTTTCGATAAAGTTCAGTTTGTCCGGCGATATATTACCGGCACTCTCGTCCGCCAAATATTGGCTTAACATGAGGAATGGCCAAAAAACTTGTTCCGGGATTTGATATGACAAATAAATAGAAAGTAATAAGGTTTTATGTTTTGCTGGATTTTTAAGGAAGTCAATGTTATGTTTGTTGTGTAGATGTGTACCTTCCTATTTATCTCTGATGATGTCAACAAATTATATATGCATTAAACACAACTTAATTGATGTGTTGCGTGTAAGCAGAACAACAAACATCAAATTATTTATTATCAAACGTGAATAGGGTATCCATAAAATGTAGCACTTGATCTTGGCTGAAACTCACCTAAAACAAGGTGCTAAGTTATTAAATAAAGCAAACCTGTGAAACAGTTTTATTAAGTATAGTTATTATTTATATTTTAAAAATAGAAAACGACTAACATTGACAATCCCACCGTTTACGGGACATCAAAACCAGAACTTTGTGTATTGAAGAATCATATTTTTCTTTGTGGTACAGGCAAATTGGCGACCGCGTAGCACAGGCGTAGCTGGAACCTGCTACACGGTTCTGTAGCGCTACGCGCGTAGACCTATGAATCTTGTGGACATTTTACCTAGAATAGACAATTTACTTTCATTTTTGAATACACAATTAACTAAATTGAACCTATAATTTGATAGAACTTATGAGTGACACTAAACATAGAAGTGTGCTTTATAAGTTTAATGTTAAAGATTTTTATAATGTCCTAAAAGTAAAGTGTCGAGCGGGATTACATTAAGTGTTTGTAGTAAAGACTATAAAATCAATAAAAATTTATAGTTTATAGTATTGAATTGTTACGCATAATGGCACAACAGAATCGATGCCAATAACAAGTGTAGCAACTGTATCACTTCTAGTCGGTTCTATGCACATTGTTTGCGGGATATCGCTGCAACTGATGGTGCGGCACTAATGCCGTATGAATGAAATTTACTGTCAATATAGGAGCCCGCATGCGGCTTTGTGACGTAAAATGTCCTTTTGTATCAGCCATTATACCGTTCTCTTTCCTTTTGCGTTTTTGAACATATTTATTTTGAGTCGATATTCTGTCGTTTTGCTTTGTTAATTGTTTGGTAGTTACCTTGGTTTGTTTATCGTGCTAGCACAGGTGAATAAGTGAATAAGTAGCACCAACCTTGTCTTCCAATCTGTAGGTCGTGGGTTAGAATCCAGCCATGAATTTTTGCGAATGCTGAAGCGGTATTTAGTCTCTCTTGACGTATCTCTAGTTCTTACATAACAGTATAATGCAATAATTTTAAGTGCGTTTTTGTGGTTAGAACTAAATAAGCATAAATATAATACCAAAAAAGTACGATCATTCAATTCCCTTTTCCTGAAACAAAAGACATAACCCCACCTCAACTGCGTGTTAAATAATGATCACAAACCCGCTCGGTAATAAGCGCCCCTATAATTTGTCCGGGATTATCGCGAGACGCGGCTGAATCCCGCCGATTAGTCACAAGTACGTCTTTTGGATCCCGGTATCCGTATCCTGATTACGTACCTCGCAACAGGTTAGCAAGCGTAAAATGAATAGTACTTTCTGGCAAACTTCTTATAGCAGGTATTTCACCCAAACATCAGCGCTTTCTATCGTTACGGCGAAAACTAACCGTTTTGAATATAATTAGAACTCTGTAGACTGTATATCTTTCGAACACGGCAAACAAGACATCTACGCTTCACGACGCCCACCTTCTATCTCGACTAGTGATGCGACTCGCCCCCCGATCTCAGTAGGGATGTCCTATTCCCAAAACCGGCTAACACTGTGACGTTACCAAAAAAGTAATCATAAAACCGTTTGCTGTAATGATGGTCTAATCAATGCTCTAAAAAGTATACCGTGAAATTGTTCTTATTGCTACAATAGCAGGGTCTGTTTGTTCTCGGCAGCACATCAGCACCACCTCTGGTGTTGCAGGTGTCTATGGGCGACGGTAACTGCTTTTCATCGGGCGGTCCGTCTGCTCATCTGCCAGCTATGGCATAAAAAAAAAGTTGCGACGATGCCCACGTCCGAGTTTTACGATACTTTCAACATTTTGTGATTCCTGCAGTGTTAACGCTATCGCTACTGTTGGTTTACGTAGTCAGGGCGCTGGAATCCCGGGCTTATCGTCCCGACTGGAACTCAGTACGAATACTGATTACCTCCACGGTTGAGTATGCAGGTAAAGGTGTAGAATTATCATGATGTTTAATATCTTCATGCGAGGTTTATGGATTTAGTATTCTGATCGCTCCGTACAAACGATTGGGGATTACGATTTGTGATTTATTCGGCTTTGTATTGGATGAACGTTTTAGAGATTAGCTGAAATGGCTGTGTATAAGTTTTGAACTGTCTGTTAGACATAGACATAGACATAGACACTCATTTATTTGCTTTTAAGCACACAACATACAATACACAAATATATGAAAAAAAATAAGTTTACATCTAGAAAATCTTGTATATAATTTATACATTTAGGCTCTCGGAAACTGAGCCAACGATTTTCATGAAATTAAGTAGGTATACAGAGGGTTTCGAGGGCGATAAATCGATCGAGCTAGGATTCATTTTCAGAAAATATCGGCTTCTTTCAGTTTTGAACAAATAACCATAACTCCTATAAGTAATTACTACTAATAACTCCTATAATAACACGATAAAAAGTAAAGGGCAGAAATTAAACAAACTAACAGAACATGGATTTAAGAGTTATAAGATAGCTAAGACAGTTACATTTAAAAAAGAATACATTAGACATCTCTGTCTGTTAACTCTCAAACAAACCATTTTGCTGAAAGTGGGTGCCTTTCAGCGTCTCTTTTTTTATTCAACTTGTTGATGGAACAAACATATGGGGCCATTATACTTGTTATATCAGCAAGTTGTATGAAAAAAACCTGTTATTTATTTATTTTATGTATTAATACCCGTTTGTTCCATATATGTTATTATAATTACTATTAGATAATTCTGCATAACGATCGCGTGAATTGAAAAAGTGCTACTGTTATTTATTAATTTGTAGAAACGATACACGAGATTATAGCTCTTAGCTTTCACTAAAACACACACCCAAAATTGTTGAATTTTTAAAACTTAATTTCAAAATTCATATACTCAATATCTATCAAGTCTTCTTCTTATCATGTCACTGATTCTTTCAAATCAGTGTGATGATTTTAAGAACGCCTCAGAGGGGGCTCATTTTGTGCACTCGACACATGTTTTTCGAACTTTTTAGATTCTACAAAATGCCAGTTTCCAAATGTTTTTCTTCACCGTTTGAGAGTACTAACAAAGTACACATATATTTTCAACTGGAAACTCATTGATACACAACTGGATGTGAACCCACAACCTTAGGATAAAAAGGCGGGGCCGCTACCTCTAAACCACCAGTGCATTCAGAAGCACTTCAACAGTAGCACTTTTTAAATTAACCAGCGAGTAGGTATGTTACCTAGGTTTATCAAAACTTATTTCTACTACATTTTATGCACGCCAACCTCTTTGTTTTTCACTTGTCAAAGTTGGCTGGTAAAAAATGCTGTAAGCATTAAGCTCTCCTATTGTAAATTGTTTTTTGGTGCAATAAATAATTCAACTAGTAATTTTTTATTGATTTTATATTGTTTATTACACTTATGCAATCACAAAGATAACTAGTAACTAGTGTTACCCGGTTTTGGGAATAGGACATCCCTGGTCGGAGCAAGCAGCGAGGGACAGCTCTAGTAGAGAAAAAGAAGCTGAAGAAGGATAATATGGAATATAATTATGCACTTTAATTTAAATATATAAAACTCTTACGTTACTGACTGACTGACAATCAACGCTAGCCTAAACCGTAAGTCCTAGAAGCATGAAACTTGGAGGATATGTTCCTTATATAGCATAGGGGTGCACTAAGAAAGGAAATTGGAAAATTATTTCCCTTAGCGGAAAAAAGAGGAAAAACTTTTAAAGGAAAACTCAACGGGACGTAACGGCAACGAGGCGAGCGAAGCCGTGGGCGGCCACTAGTATTACTATAAGATCAAAAACCGTGTAAATTCCTTCAGTTCAAATACCGACGGTAGAATAGCGATACAAACCAGCACATAATTGGGGTTAATCAAAGCACGGGGCATGGAGGATTGTGCACGACAGGTCACCGCAGCGGGCGATGGAATTAATTGCGGCGCGGCGGAGGTGCCTCCGTAATTATTATCGTGCCTGGTCACCGAGCCATAGTACCTTGCGAAGAAGCTTAAGTCTGTTTTATTACTATTTCAGCTTTGTTCATATTTTAATTTATTTATTTATTTATACACCACTATTTTGTAACTACCAAAAAAAAAATATAGGGTAATGTAGTAGAGTAGAACATTATGAATGTGCAATCAGAATTTTTAGTTTCGATAAAATGACAAAGTTATTAAATGTTAAAATTTTCAGAAATCCTGCATAAAATTATGGACACATTAGTTACGTAGTACTAGAGAGAAAAAAAATTACGCTGTTCGGTTCCGCTTGGTATTTAGCGTTTATGAATGAATTGATTTTTGCTTGTTGAATCATTTCTCAATATTTGACTAAAAATTTTGGTTATTTTTACAAATATTTTTTTTATGTCTCAAAAAATTTTTTTTTTCGTGGATGTGTTCAGTATCAGCAGCCAATATAGGCATTTTTTTTTGGTAATTACAAAATAGTGGTGTAGGTACTAAATTACCACCATATTTATTTAGAACAGAATATACATTATTCACTCTTGACTTGAAAATTCCAAGGTTGTAATGCTCCGGAAATGTTGACGACCTACAGGAAAAACATGGTCAATACGTGCGGAGCTGACTAAGCCAAATTAACACTATCTAGCCCCAAATTAGGCAAAGCTTGTACAATAGGAAGCAGATAGCTGGTACTTACATACTTTTTTTTTGTAAATACATGCTTAGAATACAATACAGCATCCAGACTTCTTTTCCTTCTAAGGGTGCCTCTCCACTACTGAAGGTTGGCAGTCAACTATTTAAACTTTCTTTTCTTTCTTTTATCTAGGGCAAGCCTAAATAGGTCTTATACTTTCTTGCACTCAGACAGAAATCGACATCTGCGTTCACCACACAAATATTTGTTATCGGCGGGGATCGAACCCACGGCCTGCGGTAGAATTTTGTTCTATAAGTTTTTGCTATTAATTTATTTATTACATGGCTATTCAGCGTGGCAATGCCGCCAGCGTCTTGGGGACGCTTCCGTCTGGCACTGATTTGGATCAGTTGAGCTATCTCTAGATCGTTTGTAGCGATCTGCAGATAGCTCAACTGTTTCTTGTGTATTTTGTACATTTTGTAAATATTTGTTTAATTGTAAGTTTCTTTGTGTAAATAAATTTATTGGCATTACCATATCTTTCCAACTGTTGAACACTATGTCTGTCAAACAGAACTACCGGGAACAAACAAAGCTTACTGATAATTTATTTACTGTGTCATTTTGTGGTAACGTAAGCGATACCTGTATCGTATCGGGTAAAATTCACAATTACGACTATTAAAGTAGGCTTTTATATAAATATTTGGGTAGTTTAATCTTTTGCTGAAACTTCCGAAAAAATATTTCCGAAAACTGCGTGCGAAAGTTTGAGATTTAAAAAAAAAAAAATCATAGCTAAATAACTAAGTGACATTTTAAAAATCGCAAAAGGACTAATTGTAGACTATACATTTGAGATTAATTCGAATTTAAGTGTGGTAAAAAAATATACTATTTAACATGACATTCTATTTAACGCTAATGAAAATCGTAGATTTGTCGTAGAATGTCATGTTAAATAGTATATTTTTTTGACACACTTAAATTCGAATTAATCTCAAATGTATAGTCTACAATTAGTCACAAATTTTCGCACGATGCGCTCTTAAAAACTTAGACCTTCGCATTTTTCCCTAGCCTATATCGTCTCACTACTGGGCAAAGGCCCCAAAGACTTTCCGTCCCACCAACGCTTTCCGATGCTGCATTGGAAAGGGCTTCTTCTTCTTTTTAGATTCAGTTATTTTAAACCAAGTGTGGTGAAAGGATTTTAAGTGGTTCAAAGATCAAAGAGGTTCCTTTCGTGCACTCTACACAATGTGTTCGGGCTTTTTAAATTCTACGACGTTTTGTTTTTCTTTCACCGTTTGAGAGTACTGGCATTGTTATTAAGCTCTTTTGTCCATAATTTAGAAGCTTTACATAATCTCCACTAGTTCTATTATGAGTATTTCTTCAGTGGTCATTCAAATAAAACAAATTGTTACATGGATTTCTACACCAATTAGATGGACCCGGCTCCAGATGGCATACGAAACCTGAGGATGAAATTAGTGCAGTAACGAAGCAATTACTTTGGTCCTTTCTAGCATAACACAACTGTTTCGAGACATGAGAAATTCCACCTATATTCTGAGATTTCTAAAGCTCTGAGTTTCTGAAAAGCGGTCAACGTTATTTTTCGGACGAACGTCATTATAAAGAACGCCTTCTCTTTCTTGCAACAAAAAAATGTCCGCACTGGTGAGGGTCGTGACCTTTGTGCAGGACCCTAGTCTGCTCTATGTTCCTCCATCGAGTTCTGTCCTTCACGGAGGTGTCTTTCGCTCCATCCTCGCAATCTCTTCTCTTCCATCAACAACTTGGCCGAAAAACTCGAGGACTCTGCGAAGACAGATGGTGGAAAGCGTCTGCGTCACTCAGCATCGAATCTTTTCTTCAGTCTAGCCATCATTATTAAAACGCGAATAAAAAAAAATATGTTTCTACATCGTTGTAAAGCTTAATGCTGCAGCAGAATGAAATATTTTCATTCAAGACCTTTGTTATTCTCGAATTTTGGTTGTTTGTGATTTTCCTATAATAAATTCAGCGATTTTATATTTACAAAAATCTGAAATCTGCGAGCTATATGGTATTTGACGGTGTGTTGTGACGTTGTAACTATTGCCAAAATAGCGGCCAGAATATAACGACAACCGGTTATCAAGAAACAACGCTTGAGCAAACAAGTTGGTAGGACACGCGGCCGAGACAGGGGCCGAGCATCGAACCGAAACCCCCGCATCGGTTGCAAGCCACGACAGGATTAATTGCTCACTGCTGTCCTCAAATGTAAATATATTTTATTTTGGACACAGTTTCAGTAAATACTGTGGAAATTTTCCGACTGGGGCTTTGAATCTTTCTAGTGATATTGTTTGGCTTTAGGGCTGTAAAAACCAATATTCTGATATTTTTTTGTTATATACAACAGAATACACATTATTTACAAAAACTATTATTAATAATAATAATGAATAAAATGAAAAAACTACATTTTTAAAGAACCTTATAAAGAAGCCTTCAAAATTAATAAGGAACTCTTTCAGTTCACCGACTGCAGGCAATGTTCCAAAACTATGTCGTAGGTCCATTGGCTGGGTGTTGTTTGAGCCACACCAAAATATTTAAGCCTCAGGAATAAACCCACGACTGTAAACAACACTTGCTCCTCCGTTAGTCTGCAAAGGAAAAAGGAGAAGGAAAATTCGACAGTGTCCAGCGCATATTAATCACTGCCATATGGTGGCCGGACCGAGCCCAAATTAAAATATCCGCCCATCGTGACACACTTGGTGCTAATAGGCGAGGAATGGTCAATTCTCATTTAAATATCAAATCTGTTTGTGGTAAACAAAGGTTCTGAAGGGTATCAAGTCCTTGTGCTTTTTGGACATAGATATTTGAAACGGAATTTTATTTCATACATTTCCGTAACATTTTTGGAATGTTTTTTTCTTCTTATTTTACTATCTATCTTTATTTAATGAGGAAACTTGAGTAAATTTTTCTAAATATTAAAAATAATAATATTTTTCCAAATGCTACATTAAGCAAGCATTAATAACGTTTCTAAAGTTTCCTAGATTTTTTTTAATTAAGAAATTTATTTTACATATTTTCAATAAGATTACAAATGATGGTTGTTGAATATGAACTTAAAAGCAAAAAATTTGCAGACAATGCAAGGCATGCAACGAACAACTATTTCACAAGTACGTTCATCTAAAATATTATTCATTTTGAACAGTTTTACAGCAATTTAGACACTATAACAAAAACCTCAACGCATGCGATCGCCCACATTCCAAAATGAAACGAAGCTTTTACTTTGTCCACAAACCAGAGGGGCTAGCATCAGTTTCTGAACGCTATCACACATTTATTTTTAGGCAATATGTATCTAACCAATATGAAAATTAGCGAGCAACGAAGTTCCGTGCCAAAGGTAAGTTTTGTTTCAATATTATTTATTTAGACAAATGCATTTTGGGCTAACAGCTAGCACCAAAGCGCCCAAACGTAAATTACACAATACAATAAATATAAGTCAGTCTAAACAATACAATACAATTACAATATAATACAATTTTAACATGCATGGTCAAAATATCAAAATAGCAAAATGTCAAGATACTCAATAATACTCAATATATATTTATTGCATACGCATGGTTTACTTTAAGTACATTATGTAAGTAAGTACATAGATAGATAGATAGAAAATTATTTATCGCACAAAATTAAAAATTACTGTACATTGGCGAACTTAACACATACATACTTACTACACACTACTTAGTACATAGTTCTTAGGTGTAAATCAGTATCACATGAACCCTGCATAAGGTAAAGCAACGTATTTTAATGCAATCGAAGCTCAAAATGATGTCAAAACTCACAGATGCGGTTTTGATTGCAACAAAAGATACGCAATTACCCCACAGACGTCAGACAGCAGCCTGCTAAGTTTAATTGAATGCTATTTTGTAAGTATGAGCCTAATTTTTTTGCAATACGGTGACACGAATTTGAAAATAAAATATTTTTGAACAGGCAACTGTACCAAAAAGTGAAAGTGTGTTGAATTAGGTTAACTATCTTAATAAAATAAACCACAAATTATTTATACAACGAGTTTCTTTGTTCGTAACTAGTGGGGAGTGAAGACGATACACATTGTAGTCTTGTTTGTTTCTTAACCCGGTTATGAACTGAGAACTGAATGACAGAGTTTTTTGTTCGAACTAAGAAAAAATTGAGAGTTTTTTATTCGAACTAAGAAAAAATAATCCTTCTACATAGCTTTAGTTACGAAATCTGGTTACGTAGAAACACTAAAGGAAAAAATCGTATTTTTGCATTTAAAACTGATTCGTTTTTTAAAAAACTCATGCTGTCTCTCTCACAATGGATAGTTACTGGAGCCGGGTCGTGATAAATTAATTTTTGGGTAACATTGGGCCGCGTTTAATTTGTTTGCCGTTCGCAAAATGCCATTTCTCATTGAACAGATTACCGAGATTACGAATTCATTAGACACCGTATATTAGTCGGGTGTGTGGCTAATTGATATTTTGTAAGCATTCGTTGATTTTGTTTGTTAGATAAATTCAACAAAAGGTTGCTTCTAAACGGGAGATTAAGAATTATATTTTTTGAAAGGAATTGAGAAAATACTCAATACTCAATATGTATTGCTTAAACATGGTTTAGTTTAGGTACTTACATAGTTCTTAGGTGTAAGCCAGTATCACATGGACCCTGTATAGGTTATGGACTGTATGACAGTGGTATTTGACAGAGTTTCAGCTGATTGCCATCGCAATCACCTAGATGTGCGCAGGCCTTAAAGCAATCACTGGACTACATCGATTTGCTAGTCTGACTAGATCTCTCCCAATTACCCTAAGCTTAATGACTCAGTCGTCGTGAGCCATTTGACTCATGGGCCAATTAGTGACACCACCTGTCCTATCCTTTAGTAACTGCTGCTTAAGCTGTGTGACTATTAGAACACATGTCATTAATATTATTCCCTGAAGTGCTATTATTATAAGGATATAACCACTAATAGCCGGAATGTAACTCAGTGACGTCATTTAGTGAGTAAGTGCATATGCTTGCTTACCGACCTACTACTGTTTTTTTAATAAATTAATTAATTAATTTATTGATCAGACAATATTATGGTCCATTTGTGTTAGTAAATTTACAGGCTATCTTAGGCCATGTTAGTATGTAAAAACAACACAGCTTTAGTATAATTACATAATAGATAAAATGTTTTTCATTTGTCTCTCAAGAGACTATCAGATCAGAAGCCAAATGAAAGACTTCAATAAAACTGTACAACTAGGTTTCTGATGTCCCGCTTTTAAGTGGTAACTATCGTCATCAAGTTGAGGCATACAAATATTCAGCCTCACATGATTTAAACCAGCTGGCGTACCATGAGCTTCATATGGCTATGGTTATGGCTGTCAAAATTGTGTCAACAGCGTCAACACATTCAAACTCAAGAAGAAAATGAATGTGTGGGTCAGCCTATCTATACACAATTTGACAGCCATAACCATATGGAGCTCGTGGTAGCCCTGCTGAAACCCAGCAATGCTGCATCACGGCTGAAATAGGCATGGTGGTAGTACTCACCCGGATGAGCCCTTCACAAAGAGCTACTTGCAAAGTTTTGAGTCTAATAACCTACGTGCACAGTTTTGCAGTTGTATTGTTAGTTTTATACACAACATTTGCACGAGTCCATGATGCTAAGAGGATACGAGTGAAGAGAGAAAAGTCAGAGTAAAAAGTCAGAGTGAAAAGCTAATGCCGCCTTCCCACTGGTGCGTGATATCGCGCACCAGCACGCACGACACACCATGGGAACGGTCTCGTGCGCCGAGATGCGCGGTAGCACAGGAGCATTTTCTGTGTGCGTTGCCGTGCGACGTCGTGCGCGGTGCGGGCTGGTGCGTGATATCACGCACTGTAGGAAGGCGGCATAAGGCAGAGTCCGTTTTGCGACGCACAAAGCACTCCTCTGCACGGTTGGAGGCAGTAAATATTGCACTTGGGCTCTGTAGAGCGCCATCTCTTTCTGACGTAGGACGCTCTATGAACCCGAAATTAACCAACGTGCAATATTTATTACCGACTATACAAATCAGTTATGAGTAGTTAAGTTTAAATTCTTATTAGTGTGAGTTTCGGTTATTTCACACATAAATATTTTTTCTTTCTTTGTTTCAATGCATTTCGAGCTTTAGCAGACCACTTATTGTTACTAATAAACGTAATTCAACTTGTAAACTAAAGAAAAATAAGAATGTTGTCAAAATAAATATTAACATTTTTAATTAAAAAGATAAAGTGCAGATTATTGCGAAGGTACATACATAATTACATTTTAAATTACAAGGAGAAGTAAAATTAGAAATAACAAAAGTCAAAGAGCAATTTAAGAGCACTTGTTCTTGTTATCATTTGATGCATTATGGAATAAATTGTGAGTTAAGATTTAAGTTTGCACAATAAATAAATGTTTCCGGCGTAATTGCCGTAATTTCATGAATAATTACAGCCACAGAGCAATTAAATAAATTACCAAGGAGTAATGACCTCTTTGGGATCTAGTTTAAAGTTGGGGCGCCTGCTGTTGCTTTGTAACTCTTTATGTGCCTTCAAACGATGAGGAGTTATATCTATATTCAACCTTTTTAGTCTTTAGCACTTTTTAAATTAACACAATCTGTACAGACGTATAGCCTGCCAGGTGGTAGATCGTGTTCTATAGGTATAAATAAAACAACCAACTACTCGTGCAATGCGAAGCTTCAGTTTATTGGCTTCACAAGTTTAGTCTCTTTAAAATCTCAAAACGCAACGATAGCGCGTTCTAGGATCGTTACACTTTTATGAGCGCCATCTAGTTCGGAAAAACGTAAAGCTACTATTTTACTAAACACAATCGTTATGCAAGACGATGCCTATAAACTTTGTTCGTCCTGTAGGCCTACCACAAGCTCTGTCTGGCTCTGTCTCTGGCTCTTGTTTTGAGTCTGTGTGAGTGCTCACCAGTGCTTTATACTATGTATGTGACGTTTCGACGTAGGATTTATTTAGTTAACACTCACAAAGACTCAAAACCAGAGCCAGAGACAGAGCCAGACAGAGTCTGTGGTAGAACTACAGGAATCTTGTTTTCGTTTTAAGTGTCCGTCGTGAAAAATCAACGCAGTGTGTGTATTAGTGTGGTGTGTCGTAATTATGAACGTGGACATTTCTAATTCTGAAGAAAGTGAGGGTAGTTGCAATCGCAACTGCCTCCACTTCTCGACGGTAGCTCCAATAAACTCCAGTCTGCCTGCGACCACAGCTGTTGTTTTATGTATAGTTGCGCCGATCACAAAACTGTGTTGCACCTTAAATCGCCAGCAATATTTAACCAAATTGAGCATAAACCAAAAACGTACAGCACAACGTGACAAATTCTGCCGCGCGCAATCTAAACACGTAACCGAAAATCGCGGCGTGTGCGGTCGGCTGGAAATTTAAAAAGAAAACCGCTGTCATACCCGATATGGCGACCGGCCAAAAACTTTAAGCCTGTGCTACACGACGCTTTAGATTGCCTGTTTTCGTTGTTCCTTCTAAGCTGCTTGTTTCTTGCACTTTTAAGCTTGGTTGCGTAGAATTGGCGCTTAAAGCTTTAAGTCATTCTAAGCTCTAAACAAACAGAACATTAAGAAAACAGAGAGAAAGTCAGGCTGCGAGTGATGATGACTATGAATTTTTATAGGTTATTAGATTTCTTGCTTATTTATGTCATTTCAAGTGGTCCTTATTATTCAACGTTTTTCAATTCAATTCAATTCAATTTTATTTAATGTCAGTTAATGGGATCCATGTTTGTTAGTACCTAGAAATTAAATTTACTTACATGAGTTAGTACAATTTTGCCAATATTTTTTTGTAGATTTATAAAAAAAATTGGAACAAAAACTTTTTAGTTAAGCACAATAACGAATCAAAAACTGAGCTAAACTTTTTTATCTGAATACGGATGTCTCAATTCGTGAATTTTTGTTCGCTTCAGTTAGTGGACGAGAGAGCACTGGTGGTCTAGTGGTAGTGGCCCCGCCTTCCGATCCGAAGGTCGTGGGTTCAAATCCACTCGTGTACCAATGAGTTTTTCTGTCGAAAAATTTATGTGCACTATGCCAGTACTCTCAAAACGGTGAAGGAAAACATCGTGAGGAAACCGGCGTGTTGTAGAACCTAAAAAAGTTCGAGCAACACGCGTCAAGGGTCACGCAAAAAGGGCCCATCAGCGGCCTACTTGCTTAAAAACCTGCCCGCACATCAAGTGCGAATCAAAACTTAGTGGACGATCGAGTGACATAAATGTTCGTGTCGCAGTCGCGTCGGTCTGACCGGAGCTTAAAACCGAGGGACGCATGGCCAGTTAGTTACGCCGCGAATTATAGGGGCCATTACGATTCATTAAGGCCAGTTAGGCTTAAACCGGTGTTTACTCACACACACACGCACATGTGCGCGTTTCGCAACAGTTGGTATTGTTTTAAACGCGTGTGAGAGAGATAGATGATGGAGCACGAAAGGGTTGTAATTTGCTTTAAGTCACGGAATTTGAGTGTAATTAGTGGTACGGTGGGCATTTGTGAATAGTTATTGGGTACCAAGTGTTCAGTTGTTCAGCGAAGCGGGATAAGCAACGTTGCGCACGGACACAATTTTATTTAAGCGCTTCTGTGCTTCTTGAAGTTCGGTAAAGTCACAGTTTCAATGAAAACATTCTTAAGGCCATGAATAAAATATGTACTCTGTCTTTAACTTTGTTTTACCCAAAGCACTTGGTCTCACACAGGTTTACCATCATCGTAAACAGTTGTTAATCTTTCGTAGCAGAGCGTAGACCTTTCGTAGCACCTTAGAACCCAGATGTCCGTATTTGTTTTGGATACAAAAAAGTAGATCGAATCGCTATTCACTTTCTTTCAATTCGGCTCCTTAAACACAGTTTTTAACTATTTTTGGGGGCTATTGGTTCAAAATCGATTTGTGAAACCTTACTTTTATTACTTTGCACGCTTTGGGTTTGGAGGTTTCATAAGTATTTAGTTAACTACATATTTAAATTATTTTTCACTGCATTAGCTGTAACAAGACGTTTCAAAGTGTTTTTTGGGGTCAAACTGCCTATTGTTCGGCTAGATAATTATAGACACTCCGAGCAAAAAGTGCACTGAAGTTCTTTCGAATATTTGCCTCCACTTGAGTGTTAAATACTGAATATCAAAAGTGGATTCATATGTAAATATCGATAGGTTGATAGCTGGAGGGCTGCCAGTATTGACGCTATCGTCGCGAGACTATGCACCCAACTATCGCAAATATTGGACCGCGTATTCCGACGGCGAAACGTTTTGTTCAATGAATTTATGTGGGTGATTTTTGGTTAGGAAACTATGAATAACTAAAATTTCTTGGACAATTATCAAGTTGTCCAATCAATATAATACCTACAAAAATTGAGGCGCACTTAAAATCCTTTCACCACACTTGGTTTGAAAGAATCAGTGATACGATAAGAAGAAGTTCAATCATTGTACAATAAGTATAATACAAAAATTGAGGTGCACTTAAAATCCTTTCACCACACTTGGTTCAGAAAAGAAGAAGAATTAGTGATACGATAAGAAGGAGAATTGTGCGATCAAAATGTACCTGTGTTATATAATACTATTATACTTTACTTACCATAATAAAATACAGAGGAAAGATTTGTATTTTTGTGTGAATGTATGTAATGAATCAACTCAAAAACTACAGTGCCGATTTCAATAATTATTTCACCATCGGAAAGCTACATTCACCTCTAGTAACTTAAACTATTTTCATGTGTTCAAAAAATAAATGTCCACCCGTGCGAAGCCGGGACAGGCCACTAGTAACTTTATAAATCAATACTTTAATAAAATTGTTGTGTAAACGCTTTACCATCCAGACCATTTGAAAGGTTTCCCAACTCAAGAACTGGAAAGTCAATTCAAAGGTGAAAAAACCCACCATTTTGATTTTAACTTTGTTTAAGCCAAGCTGCAAGTCAAGTCCATAATTTATTTACTTTAAGGAAAAAAGTTGTTTTATCAGGTAATTTGTATTTTGTATGTGTATTTTTTTATTTCTCTCACTTAGTCTAAGGACAAGGATAAAATTAGGTCTAGAATATTATATCACGTAACTTAGCCTAAACTGAGAGCCCAAGGAGGTTTTAGAATAAAACCTGTAGATCGGGTAAATCGGTAATTCGTTAATTAAAAAAACATTGAGTTGAGTTTTTATTTGCTGATGTTTTACTTTAAGCTCATATATACAGTGAATCAGAGTCTTTAAACACCGGTTAAGTACATAATTAATCTATCCCCGCGGAAAAACCCAATCCGACACAGCACATTTAAAACCGTCCCCGCAATTTATTCTCAAACCCAGACGCATTAACAAAAACCGACGGTTACCGAAAAAACTCCAAAAACCGTAATCCAGGGCTCAACTAAGCCCAGGGGCTATCTAATAACATTTATTACTCGGCTTCCGGTCCCCAGCGTCCACTTCCGGCGGCTGATAAACTGCGGCCATTTTTGCCGCCATATTTATTTATAGATGCTCAGTTGGGTGATAATGTGGATGTGAATCGTTCATTATGTGGTCGGCTGCCGGCCGGAACGGACCGATTGTTTACGCTATTCATGCGACTGAATAATAGTATTCATGAAAATTAACAAAACCTACTATTAATAAAAGTAAAAAGTCGCGGGGCGGAAATGGGTAAGCCTGGCACAGGATTGAGGAAGATAGCCCAAACTGAGGGAGACCATTACCGAGCAATGGGTGAAGTCAGGCTGTGGATGATGATGATGATAATGGTAATAAGAAGACCCAGAAAACCGTTAGACAAATTCGCTTGCACACTAACCTTTTGAAAGATAAAAAAACTAAAAGTTTGCTTATGTTTTTTTAAGTAGGAACCAGTGTGCATGTGCTTTCAATAAATAAGTTCTGTGATTTCAAACGGTCAAATTGTGCGAGCAAAAAGTACATCGACGATGGTCTTTGTCATAAAGAAAAAAGCAGCCAAGTGCGAGTCGGACTCGCCCATGAAGGGTTCCGTAGCATCAATTAACATAATATAAAGGTTTTTGTAGTTCGTCGAAAGGTAAATTGCGGTTTACGATTTATGACGTATAAAAAAAAAACTACTGACTAGATCTCGTTCAAACCAAATATCGTTGAAAGTTTGCATAGTAATGTACAACATGTATTTTTTTTGGATTTATCATTCTCTTATTTTAGAAGTTAGAGGGGGGGGACCAACTTTTTTCCACTTTGGAAGTGTCTCTCGCGCAAACTATTCAGTTTAGAAAAAAACGATATTAGAAACCTCAACATCATTTTTAAAGACCTATCCATAGATACACCACACGTATGGGTTTGATGAAAAAAAAATTTGCTGTTTACGATTTATGACGTATAAAAAAAAAACTACTTACTAGATCTCGTTCAAACCAAATATCGTTGAAAGTTTGCATAGTAATGTACAACATATATTTTTTTTGGATTTATCATTCTCTTATTTTAGAAGTTAGAGGGGGGGGGACCAACTTTTTTCCACTTTGGAAGTGTCTCTCGCGCAAACTATTCAGTTTAGAAAAAAACGATATTAGAAACCTCAACATCATTTTTAAAGACCTATCCATAGATGTACACGTATGGGTTCGATGAAAAAAAATTTTTTGAGTTTCAGTTTCAAGTACCCCCAAAATTTATAGTTTTTTTTCTATTTTTATGTAAAAACCTTAATTCGGTTCACAGAATACATCTACTCACCAAGTTTCATCAGTCTAGCTTTTATGGTTTCGGAGAAAAATGGCTGTGACATGGTCGGACAGACAGACAGACAGACAGACAGACATGACGAATCTATAAGGCTTCCGTTTTTGCCATTTGGCTACGGAACCCTAAAAATGAAATAAAATATTTATTTGAAAGAAGCATGGTACAATTCGATCGTCATGTAAGAAAAAAAGGCTCGTATACTTACTACTACCGACGAAGTATACGAGCCACTCGAGTCGACGAAGTCGGGGACGTCGGTGGAAGAGGATGCAAAAACATTTATTTTTAAGAAAGATGCAAATGGTACAGTACATATCTTATAGGCCAAATACACAAAACAATCGAACTTACTGGTATCATCATAATCACAGACCGATTGTAAGCACATTAATCATACCATGTGAATTGTGTGAATTGTCCACAAATATTTATTTATTTATTTATTTATGTGAAACGACAAGTGCTGGCGCGATTTACGCGTGTAAGTTTTGTGCCGCGTCGACTAACGACTGTGATCACGGATACAAATGGCGAACGGACCGTACCTATGTTTACTGTTTCAGACTTTAACACTCATCATCATTATCAGTCTGCTAGAAGCAAGCTTACTGTTTTTTTATCATACATGCTCAGGAAGTAGGATTTCCTGCAGTACAAAGAGGCTGTGTAAGTAGGCATTTGCTACTCAATGCTCAATGCTCGGTAGTGATTTGAAAATGGAACGCATTTACAATTAAATGCGTTCCATTTTCAAATCACAACCGTCACACTATGCTTGATATGTTCCGGTTCATTGCGTATGCAAAACTCTTTGATCTCTTTTCTTATTAAATGATAACAAAACTTTTTGGTGAAAAAAGAACAGGCATGCGTTTGTGACTATTTTAGCAAATATCTGGTGCAAATAGTTTACAATTAATTTTAATAATTATTTTTCTGTAATAAGAATTTTATTACATTTTGTCATACCATACCTATATATCAATGTTATAATTACCTCGCATGAATAATATAAAGTAAAGGTTTACCTCGTAAGTAGCTATTGCACCCTTAAGCTACACACACAAGGCTTAGTTTAGAAACATACGTACTCGTAGTTCATAAGTGTAAGTACGTATCACATTCTTAGGCTCTTCTTCAGGATGTCTCACTCAGTTGTAGTGGCACCACACTGGACATTCACTGCTATTTTTACTTTTGTTTAAGAATCATACGAAAAACAATAGTAACCAAACCGTAGTTTCTTGCCTGTTCTTCTAGGCTACTTCAAGCTGTTTCAAAGTGATCATTGAGATACTACTGTATAAATACATTCATCTGCGAAGCCATACAAGGACGGAGCTCCTAAGACGCGAGCGATTTATTGATACCTCCGTAAGTTTCGCTTCAAACAAGCAAGATTATCCCATGTTGTCTCGAGTCGTCATGATTTGTGTGCGGTCCCTCGCTCGGGGCTCCAAGATTTATACTCGGCTCTCGCTGTCCACTTCAAACAAACATTGTTCAATTATAATGTAGGCTGGGAAATACTGTTGGTGTACCTGTGAAACACGAGGGTGTAAGTGAGGGTTGCGACGAAAAAGATCACAGACAATAACAGGAGGTAGTAATAAATAATAATAATAAATATTTTAGACAATCCACACAACACTATCTGGTCCCAAACTAAGTACTTATAAATTTTTTTTGTAAATACATACTTAGAATACAATATAACACCCAGAACAAACATCTGTGTTCACCACACAAATATTTGTTCTCGGTGGGGATCAAACCCGCGACCTACAGCTCAGAAGGCAGAGCTACTATCAACTGAGCTGAGAGGTCAGTCAAAAAATACACTGGTGAGTGCTCACCAGTGTATTATACTGCGTGTGTGACGTTTCGACGTAGGATTTATTTAGTCAACACTCACACAGACTCAAAACCAGAGCCAGAGACAGAGCCAGACAGAGCTTGTGGTAAGCCTACTAGTTGTATTAAATAGAAAAAGCAATTCTATGATCAGTCAGATCTTTTTATGAGCAGTCAGAAAGTAAGAAATTTCATTTAATTCCAAGGCTGATTAATTAACGTTATCCTGAACTAAAGGTAGGTTGTAACGACTGTATCTTAGATTTACGACGGTCCAGGTGGCTAACTCTCAACGGGCTCATTGTACCCCCTCTTCGTCTACCAAGTGCCATCTATCGTCCGCCTTTTCACATAGTACAGACACTAGCGTAGCGCAATAGTTCACATAGATTGAACCTCTAGTTTTCAAGAATTATTTTTGTTCTTGTTTTAACCTTTTATTTTGGTAAATACTATAGTAAATATTCACTATTCTTCTTGTTATTGTTTATACTTTTATTTTGGTAAACATTATTGTAATGTTCTATTCTATTCTATTCTAGATTCACTCACTCACATAACCACCACTCCTCACTTTCATAATGGTCCTGTAAAACTCAATTAGCTAAGCGTGTTGTCATCATCAACTGTTTTTTTTCTTATTAAAAAAATTTATTTCTTTCTTTTCATTATCCCTATTGTAACTGCTATGCACTACCATAAACTTTCCCATACGATAACTATAGTTTGAGCAGTGTTTGTTTCTTTCAGATTTGAATTGAGAATAGGAGTTGCATGCACTAACTGTTTTAGTAATCGATGTAAATCTTTGTTTATTTTGTACGTTAATTGCTCAGTAGGTTACACACTGGTTCGGTGTTACAATGCCTACACCCTTCAGCCCATAGCTCGCATTAGCCGGCCCTTGTCTTTGCTTTGATTTGTAGCCGAGAAGAGATCAATTGCTGAAGGGCATCCCTTTCATGGAAGATTCAATTTCATTTTCTTTCTGCTTAAGTGAGTTTGGGTAATCTAATGTTTGGAAAGATATTTTGAATAACAAAGCGATTTCGTTTGTGAAAAATATTTATATTTTCTCAGTTTAAGTGAATTATGTCATGCAATTTTGTTTGCATGATAAAATGAGTAAAAATATTAAAGTTGATGGTATTAACTCAACAAAACGTTTAATAAAATTATGTAAATCTAAGCTACGTGTCCTAGTCTAGAGGAAAAGACAAGAAATGGCTTGCTTTTAAGTCTTCGTTACTCCATAAATGCCCGGTTTTTGTTCAAAGAGCATTTTTTCGAATCACTATGGATTGTCACCGTAAACGGTGAAGGAAAACATCGTGAAGAAACCCGCGGCTAGTCAGCTCCACACGTATTAACCATGTCTTTCCTGTAGATTAGGCCGGCTAAACTGTGAGAATGGTATAGGTGCTAGGCAAGCCTTCTCCACCTAAAAATGATGTCCCAGGCGCCCATAAGTAATGGTATGATCAAAAAAACTGTTCCCCTGACGCTATATAAAATAATAAAATAGATGCAATTGTCTGTTTTTATGGATTGTCTATTGATTTTATTGTTAGTGTTTATTATTTTCGTTGGATAGGATGCTGTAATTTTTACACTCAAACTAATGAGAAATAAATAATTTGCCTATGTCTATTCTTTTAAGCCGGTCTAAATCTCAGCTGTCTACAGATAAAACTGTTGAAAACCAAATTGTCAATTTTTTATTTTTTTAAAGTCGCAATGAAAGCAGTCTATACGGATTAAACAGTTAAAATATTTATAAACCAATTGACAAAGCTTATTCCAGAGGTCGGGCTTATCACTGTCTCCATTTATAACCGTCAACTGTTGCGGAGTCTCGTTCGTTATTAATGATAATATCCGGGCGGGTTTTCATCCGACGGGAAAAAATGCGGCGTTTAAAAATAATCTCAAATGTCTGAGTCATTTATGATGGGACTGGGTGGTATGGATGTGACTTTGACTGTATATTTTTAGAAGTTTTCGGCTGTGAAATGGTAGTGAAAACATGATGTGGAACATCTTAAATCTTGCACACATTTAAGGGTTCTGCGGTGACAATCAGTGAAACGCTGTCAAATATTTCAGCGATATTTGACAGCGTTTCACTGAACGCCACCGCAGAATGTTTAGATATACACAAGGTTTAAGAATGATGCAACACAATATTTTAGAGACGCTGCAAAAGTTAAAACAAACGATGCTCTCTGACGTTCAAAATTAGCGCAAATACAGCTCATGTTCACTTGGTCGCTTTGTTTTTTGAGTAGCGACCTTCAATCCGTTGGTAACATTTAGGCCCGTATTCAGAAACAGTGCTTGAGTCTGAGTCAAGCCTCAAGCACTGTCAAGCATAGTGTTTGACAGTTCTCCATTGAAAAGTGACAAAAATCCATGCTTGAGGTTCGACTCAGACTCAGGACCATCTATAGTGTCCTTATTGTAATCTGAATCTAATAATACTATCTACAAATACTGGGCAAGTTACAATAGTACATTGTTACCTGAGTGTTGAAAGTCACGTTTTTTGAGTCCCGAGACGGGTTTGGCGCCAGAGCGTTAGCGAGGGCGCCAATGGAGCTTGAGGGACTCAAAAGACTTTCACCCGAGGTAAACACTGTGCTTTTCATTACGAATACAAGGAAAGTAAAAATAAAAACATGAAAGAAAAATTAGTGAAAATGAAGATTGAATTGCCGCCTTCCCGGTTTTTTTTTTCTTTTTCTCTGGCGGGTCTTTGGCTTCGGCTCACCAGCATTATTCAGCCATTATTTTCATTTTCATAATTTAAATCTATGTTATTTTAAATAAATAGTTGAAGCTATACACTAATCAAGTAATTTAGAAGATATATTATTTATTTAATACTATCTTTATGTTATTTAAATTTAAATATTACATTGCGCTCTAATTAGACTTTTTAAACTTCTAACCGTTGTAATGGGTTTCCAACCTACTTGCTGAATAAAAAGTTGGAATTTGGTTGAACAACCTCCTTGCAGTTAGAAAGACTTTAGAAAGTTGGAACATGGTTGAATAAAATAGAACTTGTTTTTTTTTATAATTTGACAGCTGTCAGTAGAAAGCGATTCTCCCTAGGGCTGAAAGTTTTACTTTCAATTAGGCCCCTCAGGCAACTTCAGACCTACTTTCAGAGTATGAGTAATGAAAAAAAATTGAGTTTGTTTGCAAAAAATATTTTCACCAAACAAACCTTTCATGCATTGTCCAATCCACCTGGCTTTAGCCTATTCCGGAAATACAACCCTTGAAAAAAAGGCGCGCTCGCAACCGGAAGCGACGGGCAGGAAGACGGCGACGACAGCGCCGCCAACCGACCGAATTAAAAATTAAACGAGGATCCGTTTCCGGCGCGTGACGGTTTCTCTGGCTGTTTTGTATTTTAGTTTGTTGTTCAATAGTAAAAATGATAAAGCTTAGTTTAGTTCTTATTTAGACTGTGAAAGCAATGAGACAGTTAGTCCAGGCGGCGCTGACTTGTATAACAGAACTCACGACTGTCAAATTTACTATTTACTAAATTGTAAATTTGTATTCTAAGTATGTACTTACAATACAATATAACACCCAGACAGAGAACAAACATCAGCGTTCCCTACACAAATATTTGTTCTCAGTGGGGATTGAACCCACGACCTGAGGCGCAGAATGCAGGACTCTATCTTGTATCTTGTTTGTTCTCTGTCTGGGTGCTACGAACGTATTATAGTATTCTAAGTATGTTTTTACAAAAAATGTATCTAAGTAGGTATTATATATCAGCCATCTGGTTCCAATCGTATAAGCTTTGCTTAGTTTGGGGCTAGATAGTGCTGTGTCATAGATAGTATTTGTCATCATCTTGTGTCGCATTTTAATTATTTTAGAAAGTACTTACATCTTTGTTCGTTTGCATTTTTGTCTAGTTGTTGTACCTAGTGGCAGAGTCCGTGACATCGCCGAACTGGCTCTATCGGAAGACCAGCGTTGGTTGCTAGCCAACCAATATGCTGAGCCAGAGTCCGTTTTGCGACGCACAAAGCTCACCCCTTTAGTTTAGTGACAAGTTGTTCTGTTTATTATTGTTAGTGTGAGTTTTGCTTCGAAAATAAATATTTTTTCTTTCTTTCTGTGTGAAATGACCATATAAAAACACATCAAGCCCATCCCAACCATTAAAAAATACTATCATCATTATCAGCCTGCAGAAGTCCATTGCTGGACAAAGGCCTCCCCTACACATTTCCAGGAAGAACGATTCTGAGCTCTTTCCATCCACCAACTTCCCGCGATCTTAACAATGTCGTCGTAGAATACTGTACATAAGTAAAACTAACTTAGTTATCCTTCCAAATAATCGTATCAGATATTGATCGCTTACCCAAAAACCTCCCACATATCTTCAACCAAACATTTATATACTTCTTACATGTCTACTCGTAGATACTTGTAGTCATGCCACCTGTGTGTGTGTGTTTTCTATGTAGCCACTAACGCACACATGCACCTCTATTATCCTCACAGGTTCGTTTATAAACAAACAGATAAGTGAAGAATTATCTCACTCCAGAGAAATTAGTGGGCGTGTTCTTTAGAAGGCGTGGCTTGAGACGGACACTCCTTGATCTCCTCTTTTTTACCTCATCGCGTTACTAGGTATGCGTCGTCCAGAACCTTTAGATCCGGAGAATGAGCACCGGTCTTCGAAGTTATGCGGATGGTGGAGGTCTTAGTACGATGGTCGTGTTTATGTAAGAGGAAAGCTCGGAGTAAGTTTTGTCGTTATCGTGTTTATAAAGTTCTGGAGACGATTCCGCTTTATGGGGTGTTTTGCTTGAGATAAATTTTTATTTCTTTTGTCTCGATGCTTTTTGTTTTGCTAGTAGATAAATATCACGGACACCTCGTGAACGGGGTTATTATTTTGCCTTTTTTTGCAAATGATTTCGTGCTTTTGTGTTTTGACGTCATTTTTTGCGGTGTCTCAGTATCTGCTGGTCTACAAAGGTTTGATTTGTAAAATAAATTTTAAAGGAATCTTGTTGCATATTTTAACTGTCATTACATTTGGAACCGACCGTTTGGGAATAAAGGTTCTCAAATAGCGACCACGAAAAGAAAAGCGCCAACGCAAGAGATAGACCACACACACTCAGAAAAAATATTGTTGGTTCCAACAATAAAACTTTAACAGGGGAGAGCCCACCATGGTATATAGTCCGTGCGTCAATGTTTTTATTGTCATGGATCAAGTTGTCAGTACAACAATATTTCTATTGTCAAGAAGTAAATTGTCATTGCAACAATGTTTCTATTGTCAAGAAATAATTGTCATTGCAACAATGTTTCTATTTTATCAATAAGGCGTGTTTTGATACTACAACAATGTATCTTTTGTCAGCGGAACTAATTTCGAAAACGAAGAACTAAAAATGTACAACTAGTAGGTGAAGATTTGATAAGACCAAAGTTGATCCGATGCATTCATCGGATCAACTCCAGTCATATCAAATCTTCAACGGATTCATTAATCCGTTGAATACAATTTCATAAAACCACTTCTACAATATAAGGAAACGCCGTGCGTTTTCGTCAGCGCGTTCTAGGATCGTTACAATTTTAGTCACGCCATCTAGTTCTAAATTTAGTAAGCAGCTTTTTTGTTAGTTTACTTTAGTAACAATGTTCACATTGACACACTTGCAACGTTCCATTGTCACCTCATCGACATATTTATTGTATGACAAAAGGTAGTTGAATGCTACGACTATAGTTATTTTGCTAGGTTGTTTTACAATGTTCACATTGATACACTATCAACGTTCTATTGTCACCACAACGACTTACTTATTGCATGACAAAACGTAGTTGAACTTTACGCTTTAGTTATTTTGCGAAATTTATTTACAATGTTTACATTTACACATTTGCAACGATCCATTGTCATCACAGTAATATATTCTGACCGACGACATTGTTAAGATCGCGGGAAGTCGGTGGATGGAAAGAGCTCAGAATCGTTCTTCCTGGAAATGTGTAGGGGAGACTTAAGCCCAGCAGTGCAATTCTTCAGGCTGTGATAAATAAATAATCAATAAGTACATATTTAAAAAATAATAGATAACTAGTTTATATTTTTAATTTTATAACAACAAAACAAAAATTCATAATATTAACAAAAAAAACTAAAACTAATTAAAACTAAACCATAAAACTAAACCTTAAAAATCTAACAAAAGTGGGTGTCCATGAGGCATGGTGCCAAGAACGCTGGCTGCATTCCCACGTTGAACAGCAATAGCTATTCTCTGTGCGAAAAAAGAGCCAGCCCTCTTGTCACCAGTGGCGTCGACCATATTATTATATTATCATACAGTACATATTTTGGACATTACACATAACACTTATCTTCCACGTTATATTTAGTTTATATGTTACGCTGTAGTCTATGTTTAGTTTTAGCCACGTAATTTTTTTTTTTTTGTGTACTTATTATTTTATATTATTTTGTTTTTTATTACTTTAGTCTCTGTTCATAGTTTATCTTTAATATAAATATGTGTCTCTTTGTTAAATGTCATGTTGTGTCGTCATAAATAAATAAGTTTCTTTCTTTCTTTCTTTTCTTTCTTTCACTATCTAGCCCCTAACTAAGCAATGCTTATACTTTGGGAACCAGATAGCTGGTATAATACTTAATAATTTTTTTTGTTGAACATTTGGGCTTTTCGCATCATTATTACCCAACTGTTTTAAAAGAACAGAGCTACGATCGTCCATCGATCACTTATCACCAGCATTTGCTCCACTAATCTTGTGGCGATAAGCAGCCCGTTCTATCAATCTTTCTGACGCCCGTATAAAGGAGAACGATTGTTTATGTGAGATTAGGTAAGTATCGGAAAATAATATAGGATTTAGTAAGGCTCGTGTTTTAAATGCTTCATTGAACACGAAAGGAGCCTCTTTGCACTTACAATCCTTCCACCACACTTGGCTCGAAAGAATCAATGACACGATTAGAAGAAAAATGCTTCATTATTGCAAAGAATTAGACTGGCCTTAACAGCTCAGTTGGTAGTAACTCTGTTTTCTGCGCTGGAGGGCGTGGGTTTGATTCCCACTGAGGACTAATATTTTTGTGTGGTGAACATAGATGTTTGTTCTGTCTGAGTATTATATCTGCTATCTGGTTCCCATAGCACAAGTTCTGCTTATTTTGGGGCTAGATAGTGTTGAGTGGATTGTCTACAATATTTATTTATTTATCCCATCACTGGACCACTAGACGTACTGAAGCGAGGCATCCATTCATGGTTGATACACCTTTCCGCACTAAGCGCTTCGCCTCCACTTTTATAATGCCAAAGAGTGGAACTCGTTGCCGGCGTCTATTTTTCCGAATATGTTATTTACGCTTTCAAAAAAAGAGTGAAAATGTATCTTCTATGAATTATTGGAGAATATTGTTTAATTATGTAACTTCTGACATATATTTAACTTTTGACATGCTTGTATATTTAACTTTTGACATTATAACTTCATCTTTATGTAAACCTAAATATTGCACGCTTAGTTTTAAGTAGAATACATTGGACATTTATAAATTTACCACCTTTTTTAACATGTATTTTATGCAATAAACACTTTGACTTTGACTTCTAGATGAGTGCGCTATACCATCTAAGAAGAAGGCAAACGGTTTGCTAACGCACCACCGCGTTTTATTTGGCGTGTGAATTTGTACGTTGCATTACTCCTTTCATCATTAACTAATCAAATATTGAAGGCAAGAGTGTCTTCTTGATTGTTCTACTCTTACGTTGGCTACATCGTCGCCCATCAGTAGACCGTCCACAAGCTCTGTCTGGCTCTGGTTTTGAGTCTGTGTGAGTGCTCACCAGTGTATTTTACTGTATGTGTGACGTTTCGACGTAGAATTTAGATAGATAGATAGATAGATAACTCTTTATTGATTACTATGACACATATAGGAATAGGTACAGTATTTTGCTTAAAACTAAAAATTCACAGTAAAACAATGGGCGGCCTTATCGCTAACAGCGATCTCTACCAGGCAACCTTGGGATGGACAGAATCGAACATAAACAAGAGAGGGGGGGAGTTTGATTTGATGAGATTAAATAAATATTATGAGTATTTTCAAAAATATTACCTACATAAACGTACTTACAATATATAAATATACATTACACAAATAAAAATATTATATAAATACAAATATCTAAATATATAACAATACATTACACAAATAAAAATATTATATAAATACAAACATTCATATATATATACATATATATATTATATATATATACAAAGAACAAAGATAGACTATAAACTAGTTAGGTAGTGATCATTGACCATCCTTTTAAAGATATCAATGGACTTAGCCTTTCTGATATCGACAGGTAACGCATTCCACAAGCGGACAGCCTGCACTGTAAATGACCTTTTGTAGAAAGTAGAGGAGTGAACAGGGGTTTGGAGTTGTAGGGTTTCGGATGAGCGAAGGTTACGAGTATGGGAAAGGTGCAAAAATTGAAATCGTTCCTTCAAGTATGAAGGAGTTATAGGAGAGAAAAGAGTATTATAGAGAAGATTAAGGATGTGAGCATTCCGACGAAAACGGATTGGCAACCACTTGAGTTTATTGCGGAATTCGGAAATATGATCATATTTGCGTAGACCAAATATGAAGCGTATACAGTAGTTTTGAAGACGCTCAAGCTTATAAAGTTGCTCTTCAGTGATATCTATAAAGCAGGCGTCAGCATAATCAAGAATTGGGAGTAAGAGGGATCGAGCAAGCGCAATTTTGGTGGCAGTAGGCAGAAAATTTCGAAGTCTTCTAAGAGAAGCACCAGAAGCAAATATTTTACGACTTAGTTCAGCTAAGTGTGGTCGCCATGAGAGTTGCTTATCAAATAATACGCCTAAGTTTTTGACCGTATCACTTAGCTGTATACATTTACCATCAAAAATCACTTGGGGGAGATGAAACCAGTCTATTTTTGATATCATTCTGGAACTGCCAATAACAATGATTTGCGTTTTGTCTGGATTTACTGAGATGCCAAAAGATTTGCTCCAGTCCAAAATACTACGCAAGTTACAGTTAGTGGTCTCAAATGCCTCGTGCAATTGAGTGATAGAGGTTTGAGTATAGATTTGGAGATCGTCTGCATAGAGGTGATAAGACATAGAAAGGTGCTGAGAAATTGAATTTATAAAGATTGCAAAAAGGAGAGGAGATAAAACGCCGCCCTGCGGCACACCAGCCTTGATATCACACCACGATGAGTACGAGTCATCCAAGCGAATACGTTGCCGGCGGCCATGCAGGTAATTGCGAAACCAATCAATTACCATAGGAGATATGTTAAGAGAGCGGAGAATGGCCAACAGAATATCGAAATCGACATTGTTAAAAGCACTACTAAAGTCAAGGAGTGACAGCAAGGTTACTTGTCCGTTATCCATGCCATGGCGTATATCATCCGTGATTTTCACCAGGGCTGATACGGTGCTATGGCCGGTACGGAAGCCAGATTGAAAGGGGTTGTGGAGACTGTTGCTAATAAGGAACCTGCTTAGTTGTTGGTGAACGAGACGTTCTAAGACTTTGGAGAGGAATGGGAGAATAGAAATAGGACGATATTCAGAAAAGGATGTTGGATTTGGTTTCTTGGGAAGAGGAGTAACTTGGGCTTCTTTCCATACTGATGGAAATTCGCCAGTAGTCAGGGATGCATTTAGTATGTGCCGAATAACGGAAACTATTTCATCAATAATAGGCATGATCATGTTTCGGCTAATACTATCGCTTCCGATGGCATTCGAGGATATAGACGTTATGCTCTTCTTAACATCCCTATCAGTAAATTGAGTGAAACAAAAACTAGAGTAGTCAGGAATTGGAGTAGCAGAAAGATTATTTAAGGTCAAAGTTTTCCTGTTACTATCGAACACAGAAGAAGTAGAGAAATGTTTATTTAAGGAATCTATGTTCAAATCTTTAGGAGTGTTGTCTTGACGAGACTTTCCAATTCCTAGTGACTTAAGAAACTACCAAACTTTGACAGGATCTTGATTATCAATAGAGTCATGAATATAACGGCGTTGCGCGTCTCTACACACTCTATTGCAGCGATTCCGACTGTCTACATACTTTACCTTGTTGACCTCAGATGGACGTTGTTTGTATCTGGATTTATGAACGGCTTTCTTATGCATCGATGATCTAAGTTCATTTGTGATCCATGGCGCAGGTAGATGCTTGAGCTTAATAGTTCTCAAAGGAGCGTGAACATCATACAGTTTGATCATTGCGCTATTGAAAAGATCCACTTTGTCGTCAATAGAACTTGCATTCAAAATGTTAGTCCAGTCAACATTTCGGGCATCCGTTTTTAAGTTTTCCAGATTTAAACCACCAAAGTTGCGCTGCAGGAGAAGTTTGGGCTTGGCTTTTGGAGGACGAACTTTGTAAGAAAGGAAGATTAGATCATGGTAGGAAAAAGCATCCGCGGGACACTGACCATGCTTAGCCACATGGTTCATAGAAGATACAAAAATTAGGTCCAAAAGAGAAGGCGTGCAATTAGGAAAGTTATGGGTAGCATTAAGAGGAAGAATGGTCAAATTTGTCGCGTTTACTATGGACTCAAGCAATTTTGATCGATGATCCTGCTTTAGCAAACAGGTGTTGAAATCACCCATGACAATAGTGTGATCAACAGTACCGACCAAATCTTCCACAAGTTTTTCAAAAGACTGGAAATAGTTAATGCGTTCAGAGGGGCAGTAAAAGACACCGAGTAAGATTTTTCTGTGCGAGAGTAAAATTTCTACAAAGAGATGCTCACCAGCATTGGGTGGTGATGGTTGCGCTGATACACTTACAATTGAAAAAGGAATATGGGCGCGGAGATATATGGCAACGCCACCACCACCACACCAGGTGCG
This sequence comes from Thera obeliscata, assembly GCA_947578465.1. Classification (NCBI taxonomy): domain Eukaryota; kingdom Metazoa; phylum Arthropoda; class Insecta; order Lepidoptera; family Geometridae; genus Thera; species Thera obeliscata. Next base: position 2,738,414 of record OX387919.1, read on the forward strand.
GTCATTTCTTATAAGGACAAAACCAGGTAAAGAATAAGAGGTTGTAGGGAGACAGGGCTTTAACCAGGACTCTGATACTAAAATAGCGTGGATGTTTTTATGCTCAAATGACGCCAGCATGTCGGGATAGTGGGCCGGAATGCTTTGTGCATTAATATGCACAACGTTAAAGTTTTTTGAAAAATCCGCAACAAAAGAGTTTACAGTGGAGGAGAGAGACGGGATACTGCTGAAACTGTCAGCGCTGTCGACATCAGATGATGAGCAGGAAACAAAGTCATCATCACTATCACCATCATGCGACATCTACCCCAAGCAGTGAATAATAATAATAACAGTATGTATGTAATAAAAATATAATATATATATAATAGGTAAATATATAAAATATGTGAATAAAATATATAAATATAGTACTTACCTCTAATAAGTAAGTACCTAGGTCCCTATAGATAACTTGTAATTTGTCTAATTTGTTTTATACTGTCCACCTGCCAGTTGTGAATAAAGATAAGTACATGTGGAACAATAAAAATAAGCTACACTTCTACGCTGCTTGCTTCTTGCTTGAAAAATTAAAAATTACGGTAATTTCCGACCGAGTCTGATGTAAACAACAACACAACAAACCAACATAATCAAGAATAACTGCACTGGTAGAATGCACTACCATAATATGCTGCCAACACTTCAATGACGCAGGGAAAAATTAACATGACAGTTGACAGTCCGGAGACATCCGGCAGACAGTGACAGTGACATCCAGTTATTTATCTGTTTGTTTTGATTGCAGTGGTTATCTGGGATGAAAATCGAATCGTTAATTTTAGTCGATGGCTAGTACAAAAATAAACGGAAGTTACGTGTAACTAAAAAACTGAAAAAGTACGGTATGTTCGTTCGATATAACTAACTGCTACAGACACAGATATTACCTACCTACCCGGTCGGAAGAAAAAGAAGCATTCGCAAATCGCAACACTACTTTCTGACCGCAGCGGCCCGCCTTGGTTTCGATGTTCCGGCAATCGCCCTTGTCGCGGGCGCCGCCGACGACGACGACGCCGCCGATGACGCTGAAGCCGGTGGTGGCGTCGGCATCGGAGTGGCGTCCTTCGGCTCCTCGATGGCACCTAGGTCCTCCATGCGCCTGACGCGATGACGACTGCCGTCTGCACCGATCACGTACACGAAGCCTTCCATCGTCCAGCATTTAGCGATTCCAAAGCGCTGTCTAGCCGCCATAAACACTTCATGTCGCGGTTTTGTCAGGAATTCGGATACAGTTATACCCGACCCCTTCAGAGCTGACTTCGCTGACCATATTTAATTAGTCAACACTGAGACAGAGCCAGACAGAGCTAGTAGTAGGCCTACAGGTGGGATTAAAGACAAATAGGTACAGTAAATTATTGAATTTTAAATTCAATTCCATTCACAAACCATAATTAAATCGCAGGTCACGTCATAAATTGTGTTCATTCAGGGCACTTACAACGCTGTTTCAACAAATTATCAATGTCACCTACATTACATTGTGAACTCAACCCGACAAGAGGTATTTAACGTGTGGCAATTGTTTGATCACGGGACGACACCGGAGCGTAATCAGTACGTAATTTATTCTTCTAAAAAAATAAAAAAAACTATTGTGGACAATCCACACATCACTATCGAGGTCCAAATTAAGCAGAGCTTGTGCCATAGGAACCAGATAGCTGATAATAATTTGATACTTACTTGTAAACGTTTGTGATACTTAAATACTTTTTCCGAAAACATACTTACTAGTAGCAGTAGAGCTCCTTGTGAAGGGCTCGTCCGGGGAAGACCTACCACCATGCCTATTTCTGCCGTGAAGCAGCATCGCTGTGTTTCGGTTTGAAGAGCAGGGTGCCGGTGTAATTACTGGCACGTGAGGCGAAACATCTGTAAGCCTCAAGTTGATGGACGCAGGGAAGTGCATCGTAGGGCATGTTCCTAGGCATGACCTACGAGGCAATGCTTTGTAATAGGCTATGGTTACCACTTAACAGCAGGTGGGCCATCTGTTTGTTCCATCAGATAGATGTATAAATTTTTTTTTTTTTTAAATTCTATGCTTGAAGCTCCACTCAGACTCAAGCAACGTTTCAGAATACGGGACTAAGACACACTTAGGTACATCATGTATTCGTCTCTAGTCAAGCCAGACGTTGTCAGTTAGTCAATAAGACCCTTTTGTAAAGCCCAGTCATGTACCCCGTCACGTCGTAACATGAATAGACCTCTACCGACACTTTATCATGCCTATGTGTGTGTTAGTAAAGATTTGCGCCTGTGTGCGTTATCAGCAAATTCCGCTTCATTTCCCGCAGCCCACACATGACGTCACACATTAGGTACCTACATAATATACTCTGTAATATTCATACCACAGAACAAAGTAGAACGGCCATGTGGACGGAAAAGTGTCGCTAAAATACCCGTTTCTCCGTATAAATTTAACGGTTTTTTCGGGAGTCGTAAAGAGAAAAATGCCTTGCAGCGAGAATTACTTTCCGAACAAGTTAAGCGACAATATAAAACATAGAAATACTTAACATCTTCCTTTCTTTCTTTTTCTTAGAACCCTCATATTTAGTGATTTTTTAAATATAACAGTGGAAATGTAAAACTGGTGACATCGGCTCCCATACAAACGGCGCATGATCGCATTTCTACTGTATTCAGTATTCTGTGATTCATACTCACATGTAAAGTTAAAAATATAGGGGTAGATGGGCTATCGTTGGGGTTAACTGATTTTTTCATGTCGACGGTTCTATTGTTGGTGGGTAATGGAATATTTTTTGGTGAAAATCTGACATAATTAATTATTAAAGCCTCTCGCTAGCACTACTATCTCGCAAGCTAAGATAGTAGTAGCTCTGTCTTCTGCGCCATAGATCGTGGGTTCGATTCCCACCCGAGAACATAATAATTATGTTCTCGGGTCACCACAACAAAATATATTATATTGTTGTGGTGAACATTGATGTCTGGTGTTATATTGTATTAATTATAAAAATGAATACAAGTATTAGATCAGAGATCTGGTTCTTATAGTAAAAGCCATGAAAACGGAAAAAGGGCCGATTTATGTTTTTTCTGGTTTTCTAAAAGAGATAGTCCCTTTTAGAAAACCAGAAAAGTCTAGTTGTAGACTTCTCCAGCTAATGATATTGATGAACGTGAATTTTTGACCGCTAATTTCCTGCCGATTTTGAGGTTTGAAAAATTTGTGTGTGAGGACGATATAAATCACAATAAATCACATCAAAAACGTCTTAGCCACAGAATGAAGCAATGCATAAATCGAGGGTCCCGCAGGTTAGACGTCAACTTGATTAATTGCAGCTCTGACTACCCCTACTTATTAACATGGTAATGCCAGAACGGTTTCTTACCGTTTAACATGCAAACGTCTGCCGTTTACTTACTTAACTTTTGTACTTACTACTGTTACGGCAAAACTCTCAATTGAATATAGCTAGAACTCTGTTATCACTCTTGTCACAACACACAACCCTCTCACATACATACACAAAAACATACACTCACACTATACACGCATAACACACGGTAGCAAGTGCTCTCTTTTTTTTTTTAATGTGTTTTTGTTTTTAATTCCAATTTCCTTTTTTTCTGCATATAACATGTTATTTCTTTGTTTTTAAATCCCGCTACTTATTTTTTTTTCTGGTTCGACTACCATGCACCTACAACGTTGGGGTATGCTGAAAACCAGCCCTGTGCATCATCTATGTATGTTGCACAGAATTAGTGCTGAGCCTACTCCTATTGTCAAACTGTAAAATTTATATAATGTGTTTTCTTTTTATGTGTTGTGTCTTATTTGGCAATAAACTTCTTTGTATTTGTATTTGTATTTATACTTAGTCTTCATTACACAGCATACCATTACAATTACGTAGGACGCCATCTTCCTCTTCTTATTGATGTATCCGTCGCTTGATCCAATTAGGGATGTCCTATTCCCAAAACCGGTTAACACTACTAACTTGTAAAAAAATGTTTTGCTGAAATAGAACTCAAATTTTTGAAAGTTTGGTCAAAAGCGCTATTTAAAGACCAAACTTTGTTTTCCAAACCCATCCGAGAAAAAACATTCGGTTGTTACTAGAGATATTTTGACAGAACGGAGGCATACCCAATCATGTATAGTTTTTTTACTATAATCTGTGATAAAATCTCTTCAAGTGGCTTGAGCATTGTTTACGAACCTTATGCTTTGCGTACATCCTCAGCAATCTATATACGGTGACGATCAGCTGTCAAATACCGCTGTCATATTTGACAGCGTTTCACTAACCGCCACCGGAGAACGCATAGCCGTGCGTAAGGGTGGACATTGATTTTTTTAAACACATAAATATAGCCTATGTTACTCAAGGTGAATGTAGCTTTCCCATGGTGAAAGAATTTTTTAGATCGGCACAGTATTTTTTGAGTTTATTCATTACAAACATACTTACACAGAAAAATACAAATCTTTCCTCTTATTAATATAAGTATAGATAAAAGCGTATGCGTTAGACAAATACAATAAAACACATTAGAAAATGTAGGTACAACATTACCTGTGTAATGTGAAAAGTCGTTTAGTGTGGTTTGATGATGGTGGATTTGCGGAATGACTCGCTCAATGGAGGCTTAAGGTTATCTCGCCACCGCGGGCGTGGAAGCCTCGTTTTGCATTTCCTTGAACCATTATGCTGAGTGCGGACCAAGCTACATAGGTAGTGGCCGGGTTACATCATGATGTTACTTTGAAACACTTGTTCGATTTCCACACGCTTTTTGTAACTTCTTTACTTTTTATGTTTGTATTATTACGGCAAAAAATATCCATGGAATAATCTAGAACTCTGTTTATTTTTCAAACTCGGCATAGGCATAGTGGTAGTACTTCCCCGGACGAGCCACACAAAAAGCTTTACTACAATTTCAAAATGATAGTCTATACGAGCAGTTTCCCGAGATACGCATACGGGTATCGCCTATCGGTAACGCCTATCGTTCAAACTTCCCTTTACGGTTATTTCCCTATAAAACAACTTTCAGTTAAACAAGTTCAACTACTTTGAAACCGACGCGACAAGGGAGTATTTTTTCCTCTCCTTCTTAAAAAAAACATTTAGGCCCAAATGTTATCGCTGGCAACACTTGATTGTATATCAAGTGATCATCATAATCCAAAAAGTTCACTTCACATGACATAGGCCTCCCCTATACATTTCCAGAACATTTCCTAACAATGTCGTCGGTCCATCGGATAAAGGCCCTCCTAAGTTTCGGTTTCCAGTTCGTAGTTGCCATTCGAGAACCTTGATTCCGCAACGGTTGCCAGGGTTTCGAGCTATTTATCCTACCTTTTGCCTCTTTAACAGATAAGTAAGAGATTATTGATTGATTTTAAGTTTTAAGACAGTGGACAATTTGCAGCGACCATAAACTTCCAGTAAAATAAACAATCCTAAATAAATAAAATGAGATTAAAGTTGTGTAACGTATAGCGCCGGTGTAGCCTCAGCTTTAAACAGAAAACATTTACAAGCAGTTTTATGCGATCTTTCTATCTAACGCGATTATTTCAATGTCGTTATGATCATTGTAAATGTCTTTATTGTTTTAGGGTACGCTAAAATTATTTATTATTTTAAAAACTTGCTTATTCCAAAAATTTAGTTTATTTGCCAGTCTGCTTCTTTTTATTTGTTTGCACCTTTTTAAAAGCTTCTGATTTTTAACAATACAATACTAACATCAGGTCTGATTTCACGAATAAATAATCGACCAATCAAGTATTTGTCAGTTTACTACGTCAAAGTTTCGCTTGATAAATTTTATATTTATTAACAACCGTCAAATATTTAATAATAATTGATAGATTAGTAATCCGAGCCCAATTCTACTTTATATAAACGAAATATACTTGAACTTTATATCCAAAATGGTCTTATAACAGTCATTTAGCTTAGCAGACCGACGTAAGTCTATTGTTATCTCTATTTTTTACATGAAAGTGACAGTGACAGGAGACTCTTAGCGAGCCGCCAAAAGTGTCCGATATTAAAATCGTGATTTAATATTTTTTTGTTTTTGCAGCAATGTCACAAACTAGATACATGTAGATAGACAAACGTCTAACCGGTCCCCCCCTCAGGCAATTATTAATCCGCCACCATTATGGCGGCTAGTGGTGTGTGTCATCAAAACTAAATTTCTGCATCGCCTCCAAATCCCACATCAAATAATAGGAATGACGAATAGAACAAACTTTGTACATCCCTTAAAACACACTGCTGGAAAGGATAACAAGCATGTTTACCATAATCTCTCATCACTTAATATCTCATTGATCTTTTTCATGTAAAATTAATAAGTTTGTTCCAATAGTCTCACTATGCGAAAACTTTGTAATGGTCCATAGTTGCTATAATTATCAATTATAATAAAAGTAAGTTGTTTGCTAGCAGAATAATGACTGTTGTGGTGCCTTTGTGTTGTTTGTTAGTTAATTGGCAATATTACTTAGTACTAATTACAGCACAGCGCACGGAGAGGCTACGCACGCGCCACTACAATCCACGAACGAACTACGCTGCAATAAGCAAACTGTACTTAGCCCTGGGTCATATTCGTGTACTCCAGTGGAAACGTAGACCCACGTCGACAGCGTTGAGCTATGTAATCGCCTATTCTAGCAAGCCATGCGTGTGTCAATGACGTCAATTCATGCGTAGCCTCTCCGTGGGTTGCAGTGGACAAAACCACATACATTTTCTTACAATGCAAAGCTCAATACACGTGCGTAGCCTCTCCGTGCGCAGTTGTTGGTACGCTTTACGTAATTAATACAAAATCTGAAGACAGAACAAATATATATTGTGTTATTAACACTGAATTTTTTACTTTTTATTGTTTTATGTCCTGTCGTGTACAGTTTGTATAAATAAATAAACGATTTTCTTTCTTTTATTAATAACATAATATTGATTTGTGTGCTTTAAAAAACTGTTTGTGATGCATAGCTGTAACCTGTCATAACAGCGGTCAAAACCATGTCAGAACAATTTAGTATTGTGTATAATTATCCTGAATAGCGTTCCATTCTCACAGGCTGTGTGTCCCTAACTCGCCAGATGAATATTGTTTCAAACGGAATTAAGCACGCGCCAGAGGGACGGGATCACTTATAATTGTTATTTTATTCATAGAAACAACACTCCTCGGGGATAGGTGGGCAAATATTTTAGCGTGTCGAGCACCTTTTAGCTCGAATGCTTGCTCAATAAGCGCACTCACCTCACTCTCACAGACATATCAATTTGTATTCATATAATTTATGCTGTTATAAAAATAAAATTTTCAGACAAATTTTGGAATGAGTAAATGCATGCGCTCATTTAGGCAATAGCGATGGCGATCAGTCAAACGCTGTCTAATATCGCTGTAATATTTGACAGCGTTTCACTGATTGCCATCGTAGAACGCTTAGATGTGCACCAGGCTAAAAGTAAAAACATTTAATATGAAAGATGGGCCATAATAAAAATGAAAGGTTATACCATACTATATTAAGACTTTGTTAGCCTCAGATGCCAGAGGTTAACATCCTTTTACCACACGGGTAAGAGCTGGTGACAATTTAAGAAGAAGATGTTGATGACTGGCCTCTTAGCTTAGTTGGTAAATCTGCCGTCTGCGCCGTAGGTCGTGGGTTCGATCCCCACCGAGAACAAATATTTGTGTGGTGAACATTAGATGTTTGTTCTCTGTCTGTACTATATTGTATTCTATGCAATGTATTTACAAAAAAAAAGTATTTAAGTATTAGGTACCTATATCAGCTATCTGGTTCCCATAGTAAAAGCTCTGCTTAGTTTGGGGCTAGATGGTGTTGTGTGGATCGTCCGCATTATTTATTATGTTACTAAGAGAAACTTATTTATTATTTATTATGTTACTAAATGATGCTGTTGTTTTTTGCCATAAAAATAATATATCTAAAAATGTGATAAATTTCCACACGTCGTAAGTATTATGTGTATATCCACCTACTTATAGAAACAAGTTAATGATCGACCACAAGCTATTCAATCCGCATCCGATAGCATCGTGCCGAGGGGTTATTTTTTCTCGTCAAACCACCCCTCTTCGGTAAATGATCGAGGCGCTTATTATTTGGCGTGTGGGCAAACATTTAGCCCTTATCGGGGCTATTAAAGATATGGCTTCATTCTGTAGGCTTCATTACGAAGGCTTTTGTTGCTCTTTTTCGGTAATGTTTGTTTTCTATACAGGTTTTCTAAAGGAACGTCGTTTGGGTTTGTGGGAATGCTGGGTTCTTTGTTGGTGAGTTTTATCGGAAAATGTATATTTTCGCTTAAATCACTGATATAATGTCTGAAGTTTTGTGCTTGCTTTGAGAAAAGTGATAATCATATTCATAAATCATTTATTTGTCTGAATGAAGTAGATGTATACATGCAAGAATAAAAAAAATAAAAAAATAAGTGTCACCTATCCTACAAAAAAATAATATGCATTATATTATATTATTATGGATGCAAGCCTATATTGTTCATGCTATTTCAGTTTGGAAACAACAAGTAGGGGAAAGTGGGGGAAATACGAACACCTAAGGGAAAACTTAAATAAAACAGTGGAAGTTGACCACAGAGATTTCCAATTTATTTAATTATAAAGTTTATTTATCTGTCTACCTAATTCGCGCATCAACATTTATATTTTTTTAATAAATTGCAACAATATGAAGGAAAAACAAAACCCTTAGTGTTCGGCTTTGCCCGACATTAGTCGGGTAAATACGAACACCAAGTGGGGTAATTATGAACTAACATTATTAACGATAGATATCACATTTAAAATAATTCGACGATTTCTAACAGAGAAACTGCATGCGTGCAGGTTGCGTTTGCTAATCGTCTTAAATAAAGGATTTCGTCTTGTTTTAAGAACATCATAAATTTCTGCTGCTTTACCAAGAGTGAGTTTTTTTATTTTAACATCGTGTAGCCTTTTTGAGATTTTCTAAACTGTACTTCAATTCAGTCTTTTTTTGTAAGTACGAGGCAATTGTAACAATAATAAAAAAAGATAAACGGGGAGCCAAAGCACGAGAGTGGGGAAATGCCGAATGTTCGAGATTGCCCGACATGTTCGTGTTTACCCCGCGGGGCTCGAAAATAATAAAATGCCAAAAAACAAATAAGGTTATATTTTTTTGCCAACTGCGTCATTGTCATTTAGCTGGTTGATATGTGATTAATTCACTACGTAAAAGAATTACTATTGTAGACAGAAATAAAGCTACATCAACTTGAATTTACCAAAAATTTACATATAGGATAGACAAAATATTAAAAAATGCATACCGTGATAAGTACGAGCGTGCGCGTCTCCCGTGTTGCTGACTGGCACTAGTAGTAATGTGATCTCCGAAATGGCAGCAAATGAAATTAGGCTATCTCTTTTTAACATAGTAGAACCATCGAATTCGGAATTACCCCGCGTTCGCGTATCCCCCACTTTCCCCTACCTGATAAAATTAAACAAACCAATTTTAAGCTAGCTAACGCTATAAAATGATGATTTAATTCATATAAATAAAACAGTGGCATCAATTGTGTCAAAAATACATATAATCAATATCAAACTACGATCCTACCTGATAAATAGTTTGCCATTTCTAAAATTTTTAAGTGCAAGCTGTCTAGATATTGTAAGCACAATAAAGCGTGTGCACATCTAGATGATGGCAATGGCGATCAGCTGAAACGCTGTCAAATATCGCTGTCATATTTGGTTCCGAGTATGAATTTTTAACAAATTTAAAAAGGTTGTATCATAAATTTGGCACCATGCAGGTAGAAGTAAATAGGCTTAATGGTGTTTTGAATTCACAAATACAAAAAGAAGGTTAAGAGAGCAAGTTTTTAATAAATTAAAAAAGGTTGTATGATAAATTCGGCACCATGGAGGTAGAAGTAAATAGGTTGTGTATTCACTAACTTAATGAACACGATATTCTAAATTCAAATTTACTTTATCCTCTAGCGGATAAAAACGGATTTTGCAGTCAGATGTTCAGTGAAAATGTTTTTTTTTTAATCTGGAATGCTATCTTGTATTAAAAAAAAATAAGTTACACAAAAATACGCAAAAGCTTTGCTTTGTTTCAGCTAGAAAGCGCTTGGTAAAAATGTCCAAACATATTTATTTATTAGCTAGTGTGTAAACTCGTTCTCACTATCATAAAGTGTGGTCACGGCTGTAAAGCTACGCTTTCAAAAATATTCTACTTCGGTTCAACTCGTACAATTGTAATGTGGATAATCTCTCTGCCCGGAGGCGACGGTCAAAAGCTGATATTTCTCCTTTTAATCCCTGTCAGATTATTTAAATTCCCACCTGCCTACTCCGCCATTTTTTAAACAAAAATAAAATATAAAAATACGAGTATTTGTTTTGGACGGACGGAATCCTTTAATTTTGGGCGACGTCACATCCTGCAGTTTAGGAGGCTTTGAAATAAAATGTTTTCATATATTATGGTTCTGTCAAAAGGGAATGTTTGCAGATATTTTTTTAATTTAATTTGTTTGAATATGTTGTACAAATATTTGTTTCAGCAATGTTGTGGTAATGTTTAGGGTACCTTATACATTAGTGGTCTTACTGATAAAATTGTGTGAAAAAATGAACGGTGCTTAAACTATTGCCATCTCTTACTACTGGGTAATGATAAACAGTGACAGGACTAACTTTAAGCTAGTATCTAGATTCTATGCATGGCTATATGCATAAGTAAGTAATGTTTTTTTTATATTTTTACATTTTACAGTATCACTGCTTGGCGACAAGTTGTAGTAGGTGGTACTTCTATAGAGGAACCTTTTTTTATTTATGCATTAAGTTGGTGAGTGTCTTACTAGGAAAAGACCATTCTAGCAATATTTCTTTTTTCCTACGCTTATCTGGTTATTATTAATTTTGATAAAATAAATATCGTGGACAATCCCACACACAACACTATCTAACCCCAAATTAAGCAGAGCTTGTACTATGGGAACCAGATAGCTGGTATAATGCTTAAATACTTTTTTGTAAATAGATACTCATAATACAATATAACACCCAGACAGAGAACAAACATCTGTGTACACCACATAAATATTTGTTCTCGGTGGGGATCGAACCCACAACCTACGGCACAGAAGGCAATTTACTACCGAACACATAACTATGTATGTTTGAATACCAGCTATGTTTATATCTCCTCAACGTAGTGTTTAATCCCCCGTGTCTCCATGTTTGATGCGAGTTTCTCCCACTTGGGGCCCACTGTAGCGTGAAAACGCGACGCAATGAAACTTTTTGAATTAGCCCCTTTTTCATCCTTTTACTTAAAACTCCGCGCTTGAAATTGAAATTTTAAACTCTGTTGAATTGTTTCTCAATTTATGCTAAAGTTGCTTTCAAAAGGCTTGCTTTCTGATATTTTTACAGAAAGTTGCATAAAGAGTTTGATGGACAGCGGAAAATCGCATCAACTAACGAGGCCTTATGGTCATCTGTGAAGCCTTGCCCACATCTAAGCATTCTGTAAGGCACAAGCTCTGTCTGGCTCTGCTTCTGGTTTTGAGCCTGTGTGAGTGTGAAACGTCACACACACAGTTTAATAAACTGGTGAGCACTCACACAGACTCAAAACCGGAGCCAGACAGAGCTTGTGGTAGGCCTACAGTTCACCGTTTGTGTGCGTCCACACTGAATGCGCGGTGACTGGAGCCTAGGCGGGCGCGGCGAGCGGAGGCGTGCGGTGGCCACAGTGACGCGCGAGCTCTTGTAGCTGTTCGAAGTATATCAGGGGTTGCAAACTATGGACGAGGACTTGCTATTTTTACTAGACAGTCCGATCTTGAGATGGGAGTTGTTTAACATTAAAGATGGTCTGCACGAAATAAATAAAAACAGAGGAATAACTGGTGAATTTTTTAACCTAAATGAAGTATTGAGATTATACCTTAAACAATTCAGTATTTACCGCCATTTTATAGACAAACAAAATACAGACGCGTATACGCCGAGCGACAAGACCGAAATGGTTTGTTACTCCTGCCACCCGCGCATTGGATCGCTCGCTGACTAGGCCCGTAGTGGGGCCAGAACGCGCGGACAGGAGCGTTTGAAAACTACGCGCGCTGACTCGCTCAGTCCCGTCGCACTAGGCTTCCGCCTTAGTCACTACAATATGGACGCAAAGGCGTGTTTCATATGTTTGATACTTCGCGCCCGTCGTCGCAACCGCGCTAGGCTCGCAGTGTGGACCCACACTTTGAGTTCGACATAAAGCCTATGAACGATGTATTGTCTCATTTAGCTGTTGAATTCGCTTAGCAGTTTCAAAAGGCTGCTCTGCTTTGAATGTAGCATTTTTGTTTGAGGTACTTATATACTAAAACTGGTTCGTATTTTGCTGAGTGTGGCAACATGCCAAAAGGCTTCCAGTGAGCTACCTTAAACAATATCAAAAGTTATTTATTTTACGGCAAATAAGAATAATTTTAACACACGTTGAAAATAAAAAAGAATTTCATATTAAAATAGGCCACCACTCAGCATAAATGCTATAATAGTTGGTGCTACTATAGCGCTGGTCTTCCGTGACAAAATCAAAAATCAAAAGTGTATTTTATTCAGTTGAATCGCAAAGATCACTTTGAAACGTCTTAAAAATAGGTGAGTCTAAGGTGCTAGTTCCACGCGACCAAGCCACCACTCTTATTATACTTTGCTCAAAGAAATTTTTCTTCGTTGGGAGGTTAAATTTGTGGTTGATTTATATTTTTATTATCCGACAAAAAATTAAAACTTCAACAATTACGTGTGTATGTCTCCCTGGCTGCCTGTAGACGGACAGACATCGAACCGACTTTTGGCAAAAATTGACGATCTTTCCCGAAGTGGTGTCGGTGACGGTGACGCGAGTTAATTGTTTTTTTTCCTACCTCAAAAAATGCTAAAATATGCCTATATAAGTATTCACTCCACCTGTGTTGCTTGCTTAGCCTCTTGGGAATCTTCAGTCTCAAGAATTTTGTCAAACAAAAAGCTATTTCACCAAAAAACCCACTAACAACTATCAATCTTCGGATTGATACTACGATTGCAAGCGACACTTCAACCGGTTACCGCCAATAAATCAAAACTCCGAATAGAACCGTCATATTACCACAAAAGATTTAACTTGAAAATAAATGATACTTTCCCCCTACCATTGTTCGCTGACGTGCGGTTGCGCTGGCAATATTTAAAAATCCATTACACACACTCTTTGTATGACTACCAGTGATTTGTTTGTGAGAATTTGATTATTTTATGTATATAAATAATCTTAAACAAAAGATACCGACTTAATAAAAACAAAGAAAAATATAACCCAAATGTTAGACATCTTAGATATTGTAATACCCACAATACCAAGATACTTTGATAATGAGCAATTGTATGAAAGAACAGTCAGTTATTTTATTAAACTTTTTTTTTCAAACTCAGATTTATAGATTATAAAATAACTAAGTCTCAAAAGTAACTAAGTTATAGTTACTTATCTGATGACACCTGGAGGTTTAAGTAACTAAAAATACAGAAAGGAAGACAACTTGACTAAGCCCTCAAGTACCAATGGTACTTGAGGTATTGTTACAGTGAATAAGGACGGCTTAGATGCAGACAACTAGACAGCAAAGTTCTAGCAGACCCTGTACAGAGACAAACTTATCACGAGTATAATTTGACTGACTTAATCCCTAACAATGGTCCTTTAAGCAAGTAGTTCGTAAACTATACGTTATCAAGCTTACACATTCGTAGTTTTGAATAGACTGCAGAGGAAGTTTCGCGATGTTTTCTAGGGGAATGAAACAGCTAATTAAAGTTGGGCACTTGTGGGTAATAGCAGGTAATAAGTGCCTCTATGCGGTTTGTATTAAAAAAGTAAAAAGTTTTAACATTAATTTTCTATATGTACCTACATGAACACAACTCATGCACACTCTTATGAGTAAGGGACCTAAATTACGTCATTTACTTTATGGTTTCGAGGCGCATTCGCATTAATCCTTTCACCACACTGGCACTGGTTTGCAAGAATTAGTGACATGACACGAAGAAGGCTTTATAACATGATAAATATCTACAAATCTTTTTTTTCAAATTTCAGAATTGCTGCTAACTGAATATGAACGGTTCACGGCCATTGTTTTTCATAATTTGCGTAAAAACGGTTCAGCTGTGGGTGACGGTTTATCCCGATTTACGAGCACAAATCAAACATTTAGCCATCGGCTGTAAATCAGGATGTCGGGGATTTATGAGGCGTCTCACGTGAAAATATGTGCGAAAATCTGGATTTCTTTTACAAACAAAGCCACTAATTTTGCCAGATGTGGTGTAGTTTAAAAAGTTACTGCATTAAGGTTACTTATGGTACTAGGAGGTACATGGAGTCATGAATTCAAGGAATGTGTAAACTAAAAAAGTCGGAAAAGTGGGAAATAACTTTACAAGGTAAGTAATAAATAGTTGAATAAGAAAAATAGGTGAATTTTCAAGACTTATGTTAACTTTCGACAACTTTGACAAAACAAGGTTTAAGTTTTTTTTTATCAGAACGTTTAGGGTAGGTTTAATTTTTAGAGTAGGTTAAATTCCAATTAATTTTTTTTCATTTCAGTCAAGATTAATTGACTTTTTTTGTAAGATTTAAACTGAAAGCAAGATAATAATATTTAGAATTTCACAACTTTGTAGTATTTTTTTCTGGCAGTAATTGTGAAAATTCAATCAAAGTTCTTATCCGTTGTCTAAACTAGACAACAGTGCAGGCAACAATATCGCTACACAATATGTCGCTGAACGCACAGTCAAAAGCGCTAAATGCCGAATTTATGGCGTTGCGATTTAAATCGGCAAATAAACGGAATTGCACAGCGGTATCGGCAAATGAATAAATCCAACCTTGTCGCGCAGTCAACCTGAGCTGATAATTGTAACGAGCAATGATCTGTTCCTATTTTTTCAATTGCCTGAAATTAAGCTTCCAGCCAAAAAAAACTCACCTTAAAGACCTCGATGTTGTAGACACTGGAACTTCATTGCTTTTATTATAATTTTTGTTTTGCAAAAGGATCATGCAAAAAAACGGTAGGAATCCAGACGTAGTTGCTTGTTCTCAACAAGAGGCATTGAGACGTTTCAAAGTGATCCTTACGATACCATTGAAGAAATACATATTTGAGTTTTAATTTGAAGTTAAAAAAATGGAAACTTCTATAAGATGCACTTAAAATGTTATAGATAGTTTTGAGAGAACTTGTGATACGACAAGCAGAGCCAATATAAATACAAAAAAAAAAATAAGTTAGTCTGAATAAATGGATAACAGCAAACTTACTATCGAAAATAACGAGAATTCATTTGGAAATCCATCTGAAAAATCCCATTAACTCGGAAGTGTATTTCCTGGAAATGCTTGGAAGGCTTATGTCCAAACAGTTGATTTCCTCAGGCTGATGATCATGACATGGTTATATGCACACATTGCGCTCAGGTTTCAAAATATTTCATTTCTACAATAATTCGATTTAAAACCAGAACACATTCCAAAGACAACAATACGAACCTAATACCGTATTGATAGGTTCGTATTCCCCTCACAAAGTTTTTGTTACTTATTTATTACCAAGCAGATACCGATAGAGGCGATATGAAATATTAAACGCATTACAAGTGGCGTAGGCTGAGATGAGGTAACGAAAAAATGCTCACTTACTTTACTGTTTACGAAAGCATAGTAAGGATAAGCATGTGGATTGTGTGAAAAATGAATAGATAAAAGTGACTTGCTAAAATGAAGGCTAATAGGAGAGAATGGAGACAAGCTATGAGTTTTTTGAGGTAGAAATCAATTAAATTAAGACAAAGCCAAAAAAAACAAATGCAACTCTGAAACAAGAGACGATAAAAATCTTTCGTTTTTCAAATTACATGCACCGCTATGTATATGGCTAGAAAAAGAATGGATGAAAAAGACATGTTTTGCCGACCCCACATAGTGGGATGAGGATAGGAAGAAGAAGGTATTTATGTGGCCCGTGCGTTATACAGGGTTATTCATAATTAGCTGCAAATACTCGGGAATTAAGTTCAACAAATATAATATAAAAAATATTTATGAAATGATTTTTTTTTTAGTTTTTCTATGAAAATCCCGAGAAAATCGATAAAGAATATTCCTTTGGAATCATTGGCGCCTGATTTTTTTTGACCTTTGATCCGCGCCCGCGCGCCGTGAGCAACACTGCGTTCAGTCACGGTCTGGGTGGGTCATCGTCTTATTCTCCATGGCAATCATTATGCAATAGCCGTAAAAAAAAATTAAAAAAAAAAATTTTTGATTACAAAAACTTAAATCAAAACTTAAAAAAAAATCATTTCATCAATATTTTTTACTTTATTTGTTGAACCTAATTCCTGAGTATTTGCAGCTAATAATGAATAACCCTGTATAATGATCATGATAAAAAAAGATTGCGTTTCTGTATTTGTCCATCCTTTGATTTGAGTATCCTTAAAGCCTTATCAATACTACTTCTCCCGCAAAGTACCACAAGTAAAAGTTCAGTCAGTGTGGCGGCTATCTCGTTCGCGAATCACACACGAGTTTATTCGCTCGCTTATATCGAGGGACTTTGGCGTCGCCAAATGATTTATACGACTTATCATAAATAAGTTATTTGGAATCCATTCATGACTTTCTTTGTAGTTTGTGCATTATAGATTTAAGCTGTTTTGTCGTGATAATAAGTTCATCACAACTTTTTGTTTTGGTGCTTTTTGGGGCTTAGCTGTCAGGATGGTATATGTGCTGGGCAAGCCTACTTTATCTAAAAACTCTGTCTCAGGTACTATATCATCCCGGAAATAAGGGCATGATAAAAAAAACAGCTGTACCGGACGCTAATTATAAATTATTTACAATAGATGCAAAGGCTTGTTTACTTAAAAAAAACGGTGGGAACTAAGCCGTAGTTTGTTGTCTGTTCTTCTAGGCTTAGTCTCAAAGAACTGGCACCTAGACTCACTTAAGTGATTCTTGCAATCCTACTGAATAAACACATTTTGGATTTTGATTTTTTGATTTTATTTTACCTATGCCTAGCTCATAAAAACATGTCAAAAAAACAACAATACTTAAACATACTGTCATCTATCTGCATGTGGTCGGGGCAAACCAATACTTTTGAGCCCAAACAAACATCATGTCCAAACTGTTTTTAGATAAAAGAAAAGCTAGCGAAAGTAGAAGAGTTATCGTAGTCCCACGATATTTCTAATATCACAATCTCCATATTATTCCAATAGGTGGGTTTTCCTCCGCAATATTGCGGCCGACCCTCGGTAAGTTTTTACCTTTTATTGTTTTATTTATAACTTTCTGATTGATGACGGCTGAAGTAACTCCGCTTCATAAATATTGAGAAATTCACGCGGCGAGCTGAATAGTTTTACTCCTTTATACTCACTGCAGTCTTTTTTTGCTACAATATTATAAGAATCTAAGTTCTGACTGAAAATACTTGTACGTATAGCCTGAAGCATTGGTTCCTGGAACGAAGTTTGAAGTTTTGTTTCTTGAAGTATGAAAGGAAATACGAAAGATGGTATCTTATGGGATTTGATCTTTTCTCGAAGGTCATAGTTTTATGGAAAATTAACTTTACAAACCAGAAATATTCATTTACTTTTAACAATGACCATACCGGGTAGACAAGTCGCGTGGAACCACTACTTAGTTGTAGGTTCGGTTATGTAGTGTGAGTGAAATACTCATAATATTTTATTTGAAATTAAAGAGGATAGAAAAAGTTTTCAATGCACCAGGGTATGATCCATTCATTGTCCAGTAAAATGTGTGATTGAATCCAAACTTCAGTATTTTTATCCAACTGCCAAGAAGGAGTTTGTTTTTAGATATCAAATTGACCTGTAGCGATTTCTTTAAAAAACTGAAACAATACCCAGTATTTTCTTTAAAGCATTTAAAAGTTTAAGTGCACACAGTTACATTTACACACACAAGTCAAGATAAATGGTAGTTTTTGCTTGAAACCCAGCGTTTAAATGCTCTATTTTTACTTTTCCACCCGGCGTTTAAAGAATCGTGCAATACGGCCACAAATCGTGCTATCAACTCCAATCAACAGGAAATCCTCGGTACCCGAGCACAGAATAAACAATAGAGTAAGTTTAAAGCTAGTTTATAGAAATAGAACTCTTACTTCTTGCCAATTATCGACAAATTCTTACGAAAAACTCCTATATACTTAGAGCTGGTTCAGACACGGCGGAATCCGCGCGGATGTTATTTACATTAGCGCCTATTCATTCGTTCATACCTGGTACGCGGTTGCCGCTCGGATCTATTTACTTGACGTACCAGGAGCGCGTTTAGTTACTGCGCGGACGCCGCGCGTATCGGATGGTGACAATGGATCGCTTCGACACCGAGCTATTCATCGATGAGGTGGAAAAAAGACCTGCTAAAATGAATTTATCGACATTCTTAGATAATTGAAGAATTTTGGTTCTAAACTTCATAATTTTGGATATAAAGCCTGAAACTGACCATGGGTGAGCCGATCACGTAATATTGGATGCATCCAATACTGTCGTTCTTCTTTCTTTTTTTATACGTAGCAACAAGTACACACATATTGCTTCTTCGACTTCCATGATTGGACTGTTACTCTACACTCCACAAATACATCCGCACCCCTGTCTGAACACTTGCGTTTAGAACCGCGCGATTTGCATCACGCTAGTTAATCCGTGTTTTGTCTCTTGCATTGACATGCAATTGTCAACTCGAACGAATGTGACAAAACACGATTTAACTACTCCAACGCTACGCCAGGATTATTAATAACACCCAAAGAGTCTTATTAATAATCCTGGCGTAGCGTTTGACTAGTTAATCCGTGTTTTGTCATATTTGCTCGAGTTTTTTTTATTAATTTTATAGTGTTTACTACACTTAAGGAAATCACAAAGATTTTTATAATGTCCCAAAAGTTAAGAGCCGAGCGGGATTTGAACCCGCGACCTTCCCCTATCTATCTATCTATTTATCTCTCGTCGATTCAACTGAATGCAACTTCGGTTATCGAGCAGGTTAGTTGACTATAACGTCAAAACTGTAGATGGAGCCACGGTCGCGTTAGTGCCGAACAGTCCCTAAGAGTTATTCGTCGAGTGTGATTAGGATCCGATGGCGCAGTGGTCAGCGCAGCCCCGTACCTAGGGGAAGGTCGCGGGTTCAAATCCCGCTCGGCTCTTAACTTTTGGGACATTATAAAAATCTTTGCTCGAGTTGACAATTGTATGTCAATGCAAGAGACAAAACATGGATTAACTACTCCAACGCTACGCCAGGATTATTAATAGCACCCTATGAGTTCGACTTTGAACTAGCCGTACTGGGAGTGCTTTGCACGTCGAAATTAACTATGTAGCTCTCTATTTTATTTTTATGTAAAATTCCTTGCCAAAAGACCACTTCTCTCTGTAGTAGGATGTAACCGAATTAGGCAAACCTCCAGGGAATGGAACTTATTGCCGTCGGCTGTTTTTCCTGATCACTACAATCTGGGCCTCTTCAAGACAAGAATGAATAGGTGTCTTCTAGACCATCCTGCTCCATCATCGCTTACCATCAGGTGAGATTGTAGCCAAGAGATGGGCTATATGACGAAAAAAAAGATCTGCCAATTGTTTGTAACTCTGATTATTTATTTTAAGTGAAAACTCTGCTTAATCTCACAATATTGTAAAAATGCCTACTTACAAGAATAAAGGGCAAAAGCCAAAGCATGTAGTATTATTTTATGTTTTGTGGCGAAAATAGGATTTTAAAGGAAGATACGAATTTCAGTTCTCTCCATATTTTCAAATTGATTGTTTACCTACAACTGAAGCTCGCTACTGGACAATTCAATTTGCATAAGCATTTATTGTTTGGTTGGATTTTTATGGATTCAGGGATTCAAAGGAATTAAACAGATTGCATAAATTACAGGAGCGTAGATTACAATAAGCTAAAAGAAATAGAAGTAGAATTACACGGTGTGGGAGTAATATTTTTTTATGGTTATGTTATGGTGGAAAATAATCTTATATCAAAAATTTAAAAGAATCGGTAAAAATATTTTTCACAAATCTTAGTTACCTCTAGAAGAGTATAAAAAATCTAAAGGTATACGAAAATCGGTTTATAGAAAAGGTATATAAAAATCTGAACTGACAACCGTTGGGGAATAAAGGTTCTTGAATGGCGACCACGAACCGGAAGACGAAGCGTAGGGCGCCCACCCACCAGATGGACCGACGACATTGTTAAGATCGCGGGAAGTCGATGGATGGAAAGAGCCCAGAACCGTACTTCCTGGAAATGTGTAGGGGAGGCTTATGTCCAGCAGTGGACTTCTTCAGGTTGATAATGATGAATGATGATGATGATATAAAAATCATGGTTTGCATAATAGAATTTTCGAACGTCATCATTTCTAATTTGGGACTCGCATGGCCTATTATTTGTTCCTATTTTTATGATCACAATTCTATTGCATTCTAAAAAGCTGTTGTAGATTTACACAGCGTCAGCGGCAACTGGCGATTACCTACTCAAGCCCTACTTGCAGGACGCCTTTTGTGCCTGGGACAGGATTTCAGATATTCATATTCATTTATTAATTGTTTCATGTGTATTATAGGTCTTAGGGGGTAATAACGTCCAGAACATGAGCCCCGCTGGGGCATTACAATGGCCTTACGGCAAAATTAATATTTATACGAGACAGGCAATTGCCATTTCTGCCGAGGCATATATAGTGCTTTTCTTAAAAAATGCAAGGAAATAAAAAAGGGTCTTTTACATAATAAATTTATTTTTTAATTACCAAATAGCAACGAACTCCGCTTTACCGCCAATTTTTTTTTTATTTTACTGTTTGTGCCGAAAGGTAAACGCATCTGTGGCTATACAGCCACGAGAACGCAATGTGTACGATAGATGAAAGAGTTCTAAATTCAAACAGCACACCGTTTCATACAACATTGCCGGAGCGAGAACGCGCCGGGAAGTGATTTTGGTTTTTCAGTCTACGTAAATATGATACTTCGCGTGTTCTATATTCAAAAGTAATGACAATATTTCCGCGCATGTTTAAGAAAATTAAATTATGTAAATCTAGGTAACAAACTTCAATATATGAATATATGATGGAATAGACTTGCCCAGCACCTGTACCATCCTGACAGCTTAGTCGATATAATCTACAGGAAAGGTTCTCACAAAAACTAGCTAAAAGACTAGAACTGATTATAATTCTGAACTCACACACAAAACGTCGCTACAGCCTAACCGGCAAGGCTGTGCGGTAAACTTTTATTCCCGGTTCGAAGCGAATGTGACGTGTATTCCTCCATTAGGGTATTTCACACTGGAGATTTGGTATTTCTGGTGAATGTTCTTTTCAAAGTACACCACGAGATGAAACGCTACGGTCTTTCACACTCTTATCCTCTGGGTTACGCTATTCTCCAGATTATAATTATATCCGTCTTTACGTCTTATTTTCTTTTATTATTTTAGTCTGGGCAGGCCACTACAGGGCAGAGGATCTTTGGCTACAGTATGCCAGGCGTTCATATGACAATCGAGAATGTCCCGCCATCTTCTCCGGGGTCTTGTGAGGCCCAATTGGTTATAACTTTGAACTCAAAGAACGTCCGAAATACAAGCCACAATCCAATCCCAATTGAGGTTTGCCGCTTTTTCAGTCATATCAACTATTTTTGTTTTGGAGCACAGCATATTAGGTGTCAAAAAAACGGAAAAATCTGGCAAACGACTGGATTCGAACCCACGACCTTAGGATCGGAAGGCAGGGCTACTGCTAGGCTACCAGTGCACCAGTCCAGTTGCAGACCAGTGTAAATGTATATTAGCGTCACTAAAAACTTTCCAATATGTTTGCGCCTTAGTGTAGCAACGAGGTTTTTTCCCCGTTTTCACAGCGGGGCAGCGTTTGTTCCTCGTTTAAAATTCAACTGCTCTCTGCGGCGGATGTCCCCGGAATGATACAGCGATTAGGCCGAGTTTTGCTTTTCAAATGTAACAAAGATGTGAATGTTTGAGGCATGAATAGCAAGCAGTGTTTTGTTATGATTATGACTACTCATACTACTGCTACTATCCTGTAACTCATTCACTGTGTAACTCACTCATCCTCACTCATTAACACTACACACGTCACATGCATAACGGATACTCCTGTGATTCCCAGACTCTCATGAGACTGGTACTAGCAGGAGTATCTACAGCAAACATCAAATAATTTCTAATCAAGCACACAAACATGTAACTCACTCTTCCTCACTCATTAGCACTTCACACGCCTCACGTATTCAAAAATAAAAATAAAATTTAAAAAAACTGATTCTTAAAACACGAAATTGGATTATCTGGGTACATGCGCCCGCCACCATGTAAACTGACCCTACAAAAACTATGCAGAAACCAGTTTCTTGTTTACGCTAGTTGCGCTTGCACCTGCCCTTTCTGACAGGATGAAGTTGGGCGTTTGTCTACTCACACTACATGTATCTATATTATAGCACAACATTATTAAAATTATTATCTACAATGCACACGACACACACACTACACTACACATTCACTCAATTTCACTTTTTACACACATCTCACACTTGCTTAGCGATTCATCTGTGTTTTTAATTTCTTATTTTTCAACTTTTGATTTTAAATGTAAGTTTCTAAACTAAATACTTAATATACTACCTCTACCTACCAAATTTAGCATGCTAGTTAGATAACCTGATATGCTACCTATTTCAATTAGTTCGCCGAACATAACTTTAGAAAGATAATAATTATTGCTGTTTTTGTACCTACCTACTTACTTTACTGCCTAAATAATGTAGATTCAAATTGGTTAATGTATAAAATACATCGAATAGCTTAAGATAAACAATATTGTAACTGTGAGTCTAAGAATAAATAAATAAATAAATAAATCCTGACCACTGAGCCGGCCTAATCCACAGGAAAGACATGGTCAATACGTGCGGAGCTGACTGAGCCTTTGGTTTCCTCACGATATTTGCCTTCGTCGTTTGAGAGCACTAGCATTGTGTACATACATTTTTCGACAGGAAAACTCATTGGTACACCTTAGGATCTGAAGGCGGGGCCGCTACCACTAGACCACCAGTGCTCTCTTGCATTTGATTACGTCTCTTTATGCTAAATTCAACATCAAACACTCAGGTGTATTCACAAGTAAGGGAAATTCACTTGTCTATTTTAGCTAGTTCGATAAACTAGTATGGTTTGGTCTGCAATTAATTCTTGATTTGATTCACAGAGCTGGAATTTAACCGCACCCCTACAGCGTGCAGACTGAGATACAAAGTTTACGCTAGCTCAGGTATTCCATGAAACTTGATTTTACCTCATACTAGCAAATACTCAGACTTTGCTCGCGTGCTGGCTCTCGAATAAAATAATGACAGCACTTGGGCAAGTTTTTACAAACTGATTATAATTATAAGAACTAATTTATCCATCTACCGAGCAACAAAAATAATTGTTTCTAATCTTGACAAGCCTTAAAAAAAGAAAGAGAAGGAGATATTATAAGATACATTTTGTGCGCCTTAAGAGCTGTGATTTTGTTAATAAATACAATAAAATAATGAGATGGATATATTTTTATCTGCAGTTACTCTGATGACTGGCCACAAAATATAGAAGTGTTATAATAGTTATCTGTTTCTCTTGGTACAAGCTCTGCTTAATTTGGGGCTAAATAATTAATATTGTGGACAATCCACACAACACTAGAATAGTGTTGTGTGGATTGTCCACAATATTAATTATTTATTATACTCTAAAGTCTAAAGATTGAAAAATAAGTCTGGTCACATGAAAATTGGACCAAACTATGGCCCAGAATGATTATGACGGCATGGAAAGAAAATATGAAATCACAGTACTGACCACAGACTGTATACTGGCACATGCATTTAATTTTAATCAATTATACAGGCAGCGGTAAAAGTGGATTAACAGTTTTAATAATTAAGCATCTTTTCTTTTGTTAAAAATCAAAGATTCTGATTGGTGATAGTCGTGACTTTATGAGTCAATCAAGTTTATTTGGGCAGAAGCGATTTAAGAAATTATACCTGAAAAAGTTATACATGGCGTAGACTGTACCATACTCGAAATTCAACACTACTTAACGAAAAGATCAAACCTTCCAGAATTAAGAATTCAGTTTCAAATTTCTCGAAAACTTTATCATACATCAACATAATCTCAGCTTAAAACACAGCTAAGTTCCCCCTTAACTTAGAGCGTGTTCACTCACGGCTTCACATTGGTTTTCCAAGAAGCCATGGACGTTTTTTGGCGTCGTATTTACAGCGATGAAACAATATAAACTCGAAACATTTATACAAACACAAATTTTTAGGGCAGAGACGACACAGCTGTGACATGGATAAGAGAGGAGTGAGTGGAGAGATGACGGCTGACAGAAAGGAATTGAGGAGAAAATGTTGTGGAGATCCCACATAAAGTGGGATAATGGCAGGAAGAAGAAGAAGAAGAGACGACACAACTCTCTAAGGATTAACAAGAAGAGGCACTGGACAGCCGTATAAAACAAAAGTCTACTAGTCTTATAGCATGTAGAACCAACAACGATTGATGGAAAAGATCTCATGGCCCATGATCTAAGTACCTACGTGTGTTGACTACGTATATGTACACCCCGTTCACACCCCGACTTCCTCATAATAGTGTTATGACTATGGAAGAGGTTTAACAATATAGCGTTGATAACATAAATAGTTTTATCGTTTGGAAAAATAAATAGTTGATCGGTATAAGTCGGTCAGTTTAGTTCGTTGGAGTGGAAGGACAGTAATGAATTTGGTCAAGTGTAATCCTTTGCAATTTTGTGTGACCACGAGTAAAATAAACTCAGTCAACAATGACAATCTGGTGTGACCACGAGTCCGCAGTTGCTTGCCGCTGGACCGCTATTTATAGACATCTTATACCGTTCGCCGCCTTTGAGAGAACATTTGTTTCAGAGCGCGTTTACTCTGGTTACCTGCGAATATTTTACTATATAAGCGCGTTAAAATTAACTTCATTACCCACACGAGACGAGCCGTGTCGACCTTTTTAGCGTCCAATTTTAATTTGGCTCTCTCAATTTTGCGTCGCATTTTTAAATGGTTTTACTTTGTTACTGAAATTTTGGGTGCTTCTTCTATTTTTCAGCTGGAATGCATGTGAGTCACAAAAAGTAAATAGAGCTATTGCGCTTTGAATTTTGGACGTTTACTAGTTTTATTTTTAGTTTACCAACTTTTGCAATAAGAGTCTCGCATTCGTTTATACAGTTTTGATCACGAAAAATAAGGACAGTATGCAACGTATGGTAATAAGGGTAAAAATAACCTCACATTACTCAGGTACTTGAAAAACTCGTTTGCAAATGAGGGTAGCACGCATATGGCGACAGGAAGTGACGGGCATAAATCTGCGACGGTGGCGCCGCGGCCGGAAGGAAGCGCCCGCGTCGTTTGCCGCATTGTGCTATCGGTCGCCAGGCCGCGCGGACGTGTGCACGCCACTTTATAGCGGTCGAGATACCGACCCGTTTGAAGCTATTGTCACACCACCTTTACGGTTCCCTTGATGGGCTGGAAATGCCAGGGGCGGACAAAGATTGAGGCACAGATTGGCTAGAAGTCACGAGGGGTTGATTGTGCTTTATGGAGCATTGAAACTTCTAAATGTCAAGCACCTTATTTTGCTTTTAGTTAAACGACTTGGAATTAGAATGTCGTAGGTATATTGCAAAATACCTAACAGCTTTCTGTTACAAACTTAAAAACTAAACTTTTATATTTGTGCAGTTAACAATACTGCCTACTTTTGAAGTTACAAATTAGGGTATTTAAATAATCTGAAAATAGGCTATTATTATTATTACGAAAAGTATTTTTGTCCTTTAGAAGTAAGTTAAGCAGCCTGAAGAAGTCCACCGTTGGACAAAGGCCTCCCTTACACATTTCCAGGAAGATCGGTTCTGAGCCCTATCCATCCATAGACTTCCCGCGGCCTTAACAATGATCGTCCGTCCATTTGGTGGGTTGCCCTACGTTTCGTCTTCCGGTTAGTGGTCGCCATTCGAGAACCTTTATTCCCCAACGGCTGTGGGTTCTTCGAGCTATATGACCTGCCCATTGCCACTTCAACTTACTAATTCTACGAGCCATGTCGAAACCAAGTGGGGTGTGTGAGTGTGTGTAAATAAATATGAGCGAAACCATCTCAATTCTGGATAAGCATAACTTTCATCCGATATTTATCCGTTGCGAGTGAAGCCAACAGAACAACTGAAAGTTTGTTGAAAACTTTCCAATCCAAAGGTACCAACTGTTACATAATCTGCGGCGGCATCAAAGAGAAAGTTCCAAGCGGTTTGGTATTGAAACGTTTGTGTCAATTGAGCATTTCTTGGTGGTAATTAATTTTACTAACAAATTAGTTTGGACTGTTTTGGTCGGGGCTGTCTGTTTTTAATTGAAGTATAATTGTATAGATAAGTTTGTTCGCAATAAAATTAGATTGGGCAATATCGAAATGTTTTTTTTTTATTTGGAACTATAATTTTTTTCGTATTTTATTTATTTATTTTTTAATATTATTATACATTTTTACGCTATTTTTGATGCAACAAAATGTGTCACTTTTGTGCAATATAATTTTATTGTTAGCACTACCGTATAATTCTTCTGATAGTTGTTTTAATTATTCTTCTTCTTCTTCTCGCCCTTATCCCACTAGGGGGTGTCGACAACATGTTCCCTTCCTCCACTCCCCCCTATCATTGGTCATCTATTGGTATTGGTCAGTTTTCATGAAAACTGTCAAATATTCGTCGCTTGAGACGTGCTTAAATCTGAGTTGCGTTTCAGTATTCGGGGGTTAGTACTTCTTTCTTGGACATATTCTTCTTTTTTTTTATGCTACTAGTTGATGAAACAAGCATATAGCCCACCTGATGATAAGTGGTAACCATCCCCTATAATAAAGCATTGCCTCGTAGGTCAAGCACGTGAGGAACGTGCCCTGCGTCCATCAACTGGAGGCATACAGATGTTCAGGCTCACGTGCCAGTAATTTCACCGGCACCCACACCCTTCAAACTGAAACACAGCAATGCTGCTTCACGACAGAAATAGGCATGGAAAAAAACTATGGAATAATTAACTAACTTCACGTAATTTTAAAACCAAATGTAATTTTTGTAAAATTAACGAGGAAATGAAACAATTTCTAAACAAAAAAGTAATTAAAAACAATTTTAATTTTACTTACCCAACTTGAAGCTCTACAAAAACCGTAATTCTCAACTTTTTCAATTACATTTACCATTTTTTTGTCAATTAGATAATTTTTTGATTTTTTATACGGTGAAGAGAAACATCAAATATGCTCATAAATTATGAAGTTATGCGATAACAAACAAAAATGCAACCGAATTAAGTACTTCCTCCTTTTTTATTTGAAGTCGGTTAAAAATAATCCGCATAGTAATTTGGTGGAGACGGTAGATAATTATACATTCCACTCGTGATTAGACATTAACAATTCAATATCCTATCAAACCCTCGCGGATTGTGCGCAAACAAATTGAATCCACTTGAGCTACCTGAACTGAATCTATCGTCACAAGGTAGTTGGCAACAGTATTTATATTTTATTTATTTGTATTTCAAAATCATTGTATTTGTAGTCAGCCTATCACCTATTGACCATGTTATTATCTTTCCTGTGAGAAAAATGAAAATTTCTTGATTGATGATTGACGACTTGTCTATTGACTAACTTGAATAAAAAGT
The DNA here is from genome assembly GCA_947578465.1 of Thera obeliscata. Classification (NCBI taxonomy): domain Eukaryota; kingdom Metazoa; phylum Arthropoda; class Insecta; order Lepidoptera; family Geometridae; genus Thera; species Thera obeliscata. Next base: position 2,766,557 of record OX387919.1, read on the forward strand.
ATTTGATTATGTAAATATCCTCACTCATAATTGTCCGAATCTAATTAAGAAGAATAAGACTAATAACATCATAAAAAAAATCATCTTCCAATATTTTACTAGGTTATTACAGAAAAATGTCTAGAAAAATTTCAAATTTGTGCACAAAAAAATCATACTTCACATACTCGTATGAAGCTATGAAGTTTTCTGCTATCCAGTCTGTTTAGACCACACTTACTCAACTTTACGTATACTGTGCCAGTTTCTAAAACTTAGGATTTCTAAGAATCGTTGACACTCACGCAACGACTTGTCTTACGTCGGTCAGTGTACACGCATCTTTTTAAAGCTAGTCCATAAAAGTGCCAAACCACAAAAAGCACCGAATAGAAGTAGGAAAATTTCCCCTAGGTACTAAAAAGTTTTGTTTGGCAAAAGGTAGACAAACTACAAAAACTGTTGTGCGATTTTAATCAAAAATGTAAGCGCTAAGCCTATTTCTATGTATTCTTCTTCCATCACTTCATTTCTTATAATATGTTAAAATGTGTTTTTTGTTTGTTAGGTATCTAAAATATTCGTGTTTCTCTATACCATGTGCCGTTATAAATAAAAAAGTTTTCGTTCTTTTCTTTCAAAAAACAAACTAGTATATTCTGACGGCTGCTGTATTCTAGGAAAGTTCAAGTTACCTGCATTCCCACGTCAAGTAGACCTTGTGTCTACAGTTGAGTTTGGCAGTAACTTGGCACAAAGGCGTGCCATTCCGTCTGGTTACCGCTTCAAACTTGGCCTTCTGTAGCGCAGCCGCTATTGATTTTGATTAGTTGTTTAGTTTAGATAATTTATTAGACGTACCTGTATCTTATTGATTTTGTTGCCCTGAGGTTTAAATTGCTAAGAGGTGAACAAACGTTTCCTCAAGAATAAGCCTTTAAACCATCAGAAAACACGGCACATTTCTCATGTCAGGTCATGTTTTGTCATGTGTGACAAAACATGACCTGACCTGATATCAACTTAAATCATCAAATTTCCCTAGATCTTTTGTTCCTTTTTTGGCCTACTTATAAGTCGAAAAGCGTTTATTCAATTGATGACTACCTATGCTATAATCTTATATAAAAATTGAACAAGTGACGCACAAATTATTCAAAACATGAGTTTTCTTGTTCGTAACTAGTGGTCAATGAGAAATACACGTGATTATTGTCTTGCTTCGTAACCTGGTTACGAAATAAGAACTATATGACCGAGTATTTTTTTAGTTTTTAACCCGGTTATGAATTGAATAGCAACCTTTTTTTTCTTAGTTAAAAAAAATCGTACCCAGCTTGCGAAACTCGATTACGTACAACCACTAAAGGACGACGTCACCGGTCTGCTTCGTAAAAGCCTCTTGTTATCAAACTATAGTTGTATCCTACTTGAACAGTTTATCGTATCAGTGGCCCTTTTGAGCCTCTTGTGAGATAAGCGCAGCTTGACGTCCGGATCTCCTCAAGCCTATGATAACAAAGAGCAATTAGCATCTTCAGCCCGCGGGGATAGAAAATGCTGGTATGGGTAGACCCTAGTTTTCGTAGACATAATACACACATCAACATTGTCTAGGGATATTCAACTTTTGTTCATTTTTACAAAAACTTTTTTCATCCCACCAGCTCTGAAAGTGTGTTTTTGCTGTTTAATTCCTGACTGGAAAAGCCGTTTTTATCCGCTAGAGGATAAAGTAAATTTGAATTTAGAATATCGTGTTCAATAAGTTTGTGAATACAAAACCTATATACTTCTACCTCCATGGTGCCGAACTTATCATACAACCTTTTTTATTTTGTTAAAAACTCGCACTCGTAACCTTCTTGGTGTATTTGTGAATTCAAAACACCATTAAACCTATTTATACTCTACCTGCATGGTGCCGAATTTATCATGAAACCTTTTTAAATTTGTTAATAACTCATACTCGGAACCTTCTTGGTGTGTTACTTTTAGTCGCGCCATGTTCTTTTTTGCATTAGTCATTTCCTCGCTGAAGTGGGATGAAAAGTTACGTGTTGCACTCGAGTGCAAAGATTTTTCACCTTGTGCTCTTTTGATTCCTTCGCCAACGCTTAGGATTCTAACTTTTAAACCACTCGCTACGCTCGTGGTTAAACTTTAGAATCCTGCGCTTGCTCAGTCATCAAAATTGAGCACGCGGTTAAAAAGCAGCTTTGCACTCTTGTATAACAAAGAACTATTGTATATGGCAAGAATATTTATTCTGTGTTGTTTCTTAATAATAATAAAATACAACTGTTTGGTATTATTTATTAATAAATATTAAAGTAGGAACAAAATCTCGAAAATCTGAAAATCAATTCGAAATGAAACATCCCTAGACAACGTTGATGAGTGTACTTATAAGACTATAACAATTTCTATGGAAAGGAATTTCAATTTCTGAACTTGGGTCATAATAAATATTTATATATCAATGAACTGTGAGACTTGATTAGCAGTTTGAGTTTTTTTATTAATTAAATAATCTGGACAATCCACACAAGGCTATCAAGCCCCAAATTAAAAAGAGCTTGTACTGTGGGAACCAGATGGCTGATATTATATGTACTTATATTCGACTGCCTTCACGCAGCTCAGTTGGTTATAGCTCTGTTTTCTGCGCTGGAGGGCGTGGGTTCGATCCCCACCGAGAACAAATATTTGAGTGGTGAACATACTCGTAGATGTTTGTTCTCTGTCTGGGTGTCATATTGTATTCTATGTATGTATTTACAAAAAAAAAAAACTGTAAATGCATACTTAGAATAACTACAGTAATGGATTTTCATACAACTTTTGCTGGCCATCACTTTAAATTTATCTTGAAAAAGACTGACAAAATAATGCTCAAATTCCGGAGCATGTTTGTGAAAATGAATTTAATCATGCAAACACTTTCGCATTAATAATTTACCAAAATTCCTTTACAAAATCTTTGAAACAACATCTTTGTTTACTCAACACGTCAAGTATCATAAATACTGTACACTTGCTAATTACTTTAGTGACGTGTAAGCGAACGAACTCGAAAGAGGGAAGACGTGTGTTCACGTCTCATCAATAATGCAGTAGACGAAAGTCGATTTATGTGGATTTATCTCTTATCTGAAGGCTATATTGTATGCAGGCTTACTTCACACATAAACAACTCACTCACACTAAAGTAAAATTCATTATCATCCAGAAGAAGTCTGCTTCTTTTTCTTATCGTGCCAATTTTCCGTTAAATAAATTTTACTAAGTAGGTGGTCACCTTAATAGCGCTTGCTGTGTCTGCGTGTGTTTTGTGGTGTCAAGGAGCACTGCAGTAAGTGCTGCATGGACTGTGTTGGAGCACCACAGTATCATGCAGCCAGACCAGGGTCCCCCTATCCGTCCAGGGTCCCTTAATCCCTAAGGATTTAGGGACCCTGGTCTGGCCTGGTCTGGCCTGGTCTGGGCCGCTGCACAGACAATCGTTGCAAGGCATCTAGATGCCTTGCAACGATTGTCTGTGCAGCGGCCCACTCGAGTGAAAAAATAAGCACCTTCTGTACATTTCCAGGAAGAAGGATTCTGAGTTCTTTCCATCCACCGACTTCCCGCGATCTTTGCAATGTCCATGTCAATTTCATTAGTCATTTTATGTTCTGTGGTTTCATTTTCAGGGTTTTGGTCGCCACACCTATTTACATGAAAATAAAACAGTAGCAGAGTTGTTAATGAATGAATTGATGTGCGCAAGGCTAAGGACACTTTTTTGTTGAATATGCTCATAGGCTGATGTATCCGCTCTACATTAGGTGGAAAGTGCTGCATATTCCGCTTTTTTATATTGATTAAAAATCTAAGATTTGATGAGCCGATAATTGAACCCGCAATTTTAGCGTTAATCAGTCACCGACGTCACCGAGCATCAATTAAAAACGAATTTCGCCGTAACGCGTCAATTTTTACGATCATCGCCGGATCAGTTAGCCGTAACTCGATAGGATAGCAACGGCCGGACCGGACCGGACTTGATGGCGAGCCGGGTCGATTAAACGACGTAACCGGATTAACGTGACCGCCCGGTAAGTGGCGCTGGCCGGTAAACTGGCTACTTTAATCAAGTGATACGGTGCTATCGACTATGTGGATATATGCTTTGGTAATAGCTTGGTGATTTGATAAAAATACCTATCTTACTAAGATTGTGAGGGATGTATTGGGATGAGTACGATTCAGCCACATCAAGGCGATAGCCCAGCGATCTGCGATAACGTGACAGCGACACAAGCATCGCAAATTATTATTTAGATTAATCAATTTAGTTTTCGAGCTCATGGACCTCCGGTCACAACCACACAACGCCGCCACCGGCATATATCCTGAAGTTTTCATACATTTTATATAGCGACGATTCGTAGCGTGTGGCGGCTACCAGCGTCAACCGTGTGAAGCGAGTCCGTATAAAATGTATGAAACTACAGGTAATATGCCAGTGGTGGCGTTAGTCTTCATATTATACCATCGAGATATAAGTACTACGTACTAGAGAAGCTACGTCAAATAACTGAATTGTCCTATTCTTCGTAATTTGTTCTCGGCAAAAAGGTCTTAAGCGCCATGTAAATCACGGCACTTACGCGTTTTCGAGAGAGAGCGACTGAGGCGACTGAGTGAGGTGCGGCGCGATCGCCGCAGTTGAACGGGACAAAGTAGGAATTTACGGTGTCTTCTCTAGTACGTAGTACTTATATCTCGATGTATTATACATATTTTAGCAAAAATTTCGAAAAACCACAAAGACTGACAAAAAAACAGGCCCTACAGTCTTGCGTGCAACTAAGCGATCTGCGATGGCAGTCTTACCGCTGTCAAATATGACAGTGATATTTGATAGCGTTTCACTGGTTTCACTAAACGCCATCGCCATCGCATAGATGTGCGCCGGCCTTACTGGACACATTGTCATTAATTTCATAATCATAACTAATTTTTTTTACTAAATTTCTTTGCGTCAGTCATTTAGCATATTACTAAAATGGTATTTTTTTGCGAAAATATTATGAGCCCAAGAAATTTAATAATAACAAAGTATAAAAGGGTTTTGAGAACGATTAAATATTAACAAACCCAGAACCCAATCCATCCATCACATACGAATACTACGTGGGGCAATCGAGGAGGGTTTAATGACCTCTCCTAATTGGTCTCAAGATTTAGAAGCATTGTCTTACATATTCATAGGTAGCAGGTGCCTCTAATTTATTCAAAGGCATTGGTCATGCAAATTGGAGGAATATCGGTCATGTTGTCAGATTTGAGAGAAGTTATTGCGGATTGCCGCTCTGGCCTGCTCTGATTGCTGTACAGTCTATTTAAAAGCGCTATAAGGAAGCGTATGCTGAGATATACACCACTAATTTGTAATTACCAAAAAAAAAATTTCGATATTGGCTGCTGATACTGAACACATCCACGCAAAAAAACAAAAAACAAATCATAATAAAAATATTTAAATAACCACAATTTTTAGTCAAATATTGAGAAATGATTCAACAAACAAAAATCATTTCATTCATAAACGCTAAATACCAAGCGGAACCGAACAGCGTAATTTTTTTTCTCTCTAGTACTACGTAACTAATATGTCCATAATTTTTTGCAGGATTTCTGAAAATTTTAACATTTAATAACCTTGTCATATTATCGAAACTAAAAATTCTGATTGCACATTCATAATGTTCTACCCCTACTACATTACCTTATTTTTTTTTGGTAGTTACAAAATAGTGGTGTATAGGACAGTAGCCATGCGCTTCAAGAAAGCGTATGTTGAGATATAAAGGATACTAGTAGTAGCCATGCGCTTCAAGAAAGCGTATGCTGAGTTTTAAATAGATTTATTTTAAACAAAACAAGAGGAGGTTTTCAATCGAATTCGATTGCTGTTTTTGTAAAATATCTAATTCCCATAGTACAAGCTTTGCTTAGCTTGGAGGTGTGTAATATTTATGTACTTATATACAACGACTGAAGTTACCTATACAATAAATTATTCGCTAGTTTGGCTACGAATAATATACACAGGTGAATTATGCGTTATCACTTGCAATTGGTTATTTGCCCTGTAAATATCCAAATAGTTCTAGCTATATACCTTTCATTTGGGTTGTCGGGTAAGAATATTTCAAACAGAAAATATTTCTATAAAATATAGACGTGTATGTAGACAATGCTACGGAGCTACGAAGATCGTAGGCGTTCGTAGCCGATTGCTACAAAAACGAACTTTTGCCCACTGCACTACAACTTTGTACTGTAGTATTTGACAGTACACAGTTGCTTTTTAACCGCGTGCTCAATTTGGATGACCAAAATAAAATTCAGCAAGGGATTCTTAAATTAGAATCTCGAGCGTTAGCGAGGGAATCTAGATTCAATTTAATTTATCCTCTAGCGGATAAAAAAAGCTTTTCTACTCAGATATCGAAGAGCAAAAATACTCTTTCCGAGATGGGATGTTTTTTTTCAGCCTATCTTGTCCCTCTGCATTTACAGCTTTATCTGTCCTTTACTAGATGGGACCAGTTTGGTAGATGTACATTGTACCTACATCTAGCTCGTCGTGCCATCTCCGTGGTGGTCTACCGCATAGACGTCTTGCATTGGGCACCCCATCATTAGGTTTGGTTTTAGATAATTGGTTTTAGCCCAAAGATTGTCAGGCATGCAGTGGCAGGCACTACAAAAACCTTAAAAAAAAAATCTAAGTACTTACTATGTTGCTCAAAATTCGCACATAGCAATGTGCGAATTTAGAGCGTATAGCTAGGACGTTAGGACCAGGATTAAACAAAAACATTTTGACTTTGAGCAACCGCCAACATTGTAAAACACGAAAAAACGTCCAAACATCAACAATTTGAGTGTTGTTACGCCTATCACCATGCCCCAGTACAGTCGCGCTCACCGCAAACATACGTCATGCATTTTATAACGGCCTAATTATTCGGGGTACGTCAAGTGTGCCGGGGGCTTACTACAAGCTTAAGCAATATTCTAATATATTACATTGAAATTTGTATGTAATTTTCATGGCGTATGTTAGACGAGGGTAGCCCAAGATCGTGGTAAGTGGCAGGAGCAAAGAGAGGCCTATGCCCAACAGTGGGTTAAGTCGATTTGGAGATGATGATGATGATGTTAGCTTACTGACAAAATACCTTGAGTGACTTTAAAATGTTAGCTTAAAACCATAGAAGCAACGGAACAAAGCGGCAGCAGGCAGCGTGTTATTGGGCAGAATGAAAAAAAAATACTTCTAGCACAATTCGGTGCCTTCAACTTAAAATAGTTCCAAGTCCTAACAGGATAGTCTGATATTCGTATTGTGTACAAATTGAAGTTATGCTACGAGTGTTTTGTTTCAAGGCTTCTGGAACATGATGGCTCTGTAAACGCTTGTGGTAGGGTCCTGCACTCGCATAAATTTGGACAGCAAACAGAGTATTAGCACCGGTCATGCTACTGTTTGCTTAGGGCTTGAAACAACACGCGTTTGCGGTCAACTGTACCGCTGACTCAGTGGACAACGGACAGGCAAAAGGAAAAGTCTTTTAAATAAGTTCGCAAAAAAATATTGTGAGACACTGTACAACATTTTTTTGCGCAGAAGTATTACCAAAGAGACTCTTCTATTATACCTCCTGTAGATATTCCAACCGTATCATCTGCCAGGCTTGTGTTAAAAGCAAGCCTATAAGTTTTAAATTAAAGGACTATAAGGTTTGAGAAGTTTGATACCTTATACAATTCATACTACATTCTTCTTCTTCCAGCCCTTATCCCACTTTATATGAGATCGGCACAACACGTTTTCCTCCTCCATTCCCCTCTGTCAGCCGTCATCTCTACATTAACTTCTTTCTCCTTGTCATCTTTCACAGTTCATCCATGTTTTCTGTTCACATATCCATCCACATTCATACTCATCAATTTCAAAGTTATAATACTTTTGTAATATTTATATAACACTTGTGATCATCATTGTACTGCTACGTGACTGAGCGTAAGTAAAATAGGAAAGTCAAATATTTTTATTCAAAATATTATTATATTTGTCAATTAAAACAGACAATATAATTTTATTAGAATAAAGATATTATTTAGAAAGATTATCATCTACGGAGTTTTGCTAGGGTTAACTTTAATTTCATTCAGTCATTCATTTGAAAAAAATATTAATATGGTAAATTAGGTATTATTTACAATAATATAATGTATGTCTTTAGATGTCAAAGGTATTAAAAGTTTTACGTGTTTTATTAAGTTCTTCATAAATTGGTTCCGTGTCTTAAAACATGACATTTCAAAAGAATATTAGTAAACTTTTAGCTGATTTCGTTAATTAAAAGCAATTTGCGCAAACTAATCATAACCCAAAAACATAATGAAACATAAATAAATAAAACTAATAATCCCCCTAAAAATGTTAAAAATAAAATGTATGAAAATCAATAAGTTTTCGTAGCCTAAAAATTTTAACATTAACAAGCATCTACATATTCGAAGCTTGTAAGTTTGTAAGGAAATATCCACAATTTTTCGTGAAAAAAACTGACTTGCCACGGCGTTACCCATGCAGGTACAAGCACAAACTAGTACTGCCTTGTTCTAAGTTAAAAATACACAGTTCCGGTCCAACAACAATGGCATCAAAAATTTATAATAAAATCCCCGAACAAATTAAAAATCTAGAAAAGGATAGGACATTTGAATGTAAATTAAAGGACTTATTGATAAAAAAATGCTATTATAATATAAATGACTTTTTCAATGATACATTGCCTGCGTTATAATAATAATTTAATTGACTTCTATAGAACACTAACAACTAGCTTTTAATTAATCTACTTTTTCAGACTTCGGCCCGCTTCCACTCCAAATATTGCTATGCCCTGAGCATTAGGGCCTATTATGTATTTACCATTTTTTACTTTAAGACCTCACCATGTAACATAATAATTGCAATAAATAATATGAGTATGAGTATGAGTATAAAACTATGAAGCAACTTATTTAAAAATTTAATAATTAAGTTATTACACTTGTACGTCAACAGAATGCCCCAGAAGAACTTTACATATTACTTTCTCAAAAAAGCTTATAAAAAACTAGTGGTCTCACCCTTGTTACGCACGGGTTGAACTTTCTTATAAAAATGCTTTAAATTTATTATGAAATAATAAAAAATACGATGATAGCACAGATAAATCTATATTTACAAAACATAATTTAAAAAATATCACACGCCCACCGACAATAAGGCATTACAATGCAAACTGCGTAAACACTCGTCATTCCACCCGCACGTCGATTTTAGCTAATGTCCCCGTGTCAACATGTAGACCGGCCGGACACGGCCTATGCAAACAGTCATTACGGCCGTGATCGGTCCTAACATTGATATCGGATCTAAATCACGTACGAGTGACAATGATTATTTTGTCTCACGTTCGTGATGTTATGACATGACAAATAGGAGAATGTATTTAAAATGGTTTCAGTTTAATTGTTGTTTTACACAGAACACAAAGGCTTTATAATTACTTTCGTAGCTTAATCCATTTAGCGTCATCATTATTACCCGTGACTGCAGCTTTTTAGTCGCAGAAGACCATGTACACGCTAATTTACAAGCTCTGTAAAAAGTTTTTTCTCATAATTATACATATACCTACACGCTTAAACATTACGGTCTTGAATCTCCTACTCGACCTCATCAAATCACGATAAATTATTATGATCACGCCAAAGTGATGGCTGCACCTTGGGCGTAAATATAATCATGTTTAGAGCATCTGTTTGGGTCCGTTTGGGTAAATAAAAACGTTCACATTAATAATATCAGTAGAACTGTAAACAACAGCTTGTTATTCCGCAAGATACTAGCAAGTTGTCGCGGCCAAGCTCACAAGTGCAACGAGAACGCGTTGCAAATGACGAATCGCCGATACGTGGTTATGCAGCACGAGCGTCGGTTGCATTATTGAATGGAAAAACACGTGATGTTTTGTTTGTTTTATTGAATTTCAAAGAATGTTTTCGATAGACTTTGTATTTATGGAATTGTACAAAATTCTATGTTCAATTTTTTTTACTTACTTATACTGTCCTACTGCTAGGCAAAGATCGCCTTTAGGTTTTGTGAAAGGATCATACAAAAAATGGTAGGAACCAATCCGTAGTTTGTTGCCGTTTCTTTTAGGCTTGGTCACGCGGAACTGGCACCTAGACTCACTAGCTTAAAGACGTTTTAAAGTGATCTTTGTGATACTTTTGAATAAATACATATTTGTCTTTGCCTTTGATTTCAAGATTTTCTACTCCCTTCAATCCGGTCCATTCCACCCTCTCAGTGTTGAAGGAGTAGGTCGTCTCGCCAGCGTTTTCTCGGATTTGAGGTAGCTGGTAGTATGTAATCACATACACATGGCCATTTAGAGAAGAATTTTTATTTAAAAGTATTAAGGAATTTTATTAGTTTTCTAGTTCCTTCTTATAGTATAAGTCGTATGATAAATAGCATCTTGGCTAGGTTTGTATAAAGTTAGATTAAGTTAAGTTAAGTTTTAATGCTGTTCTATCATAGGGTAGTGTGGTCGCTTAGCGACAAAGCCCTTAAAATAAATTTAAAAAAAATTGTATAGGTCAGTCTTAGTTTGGGCAAGATGCCGCTTTGATATGTCCAGTGTTATTTATTTCCTCTCTGACTTTCTGTTTCTAAGTAAAAGGTGTATCCCCTAAATATCAGGCGGTTTCCCCGGAGAGCGTACTTCTCAAACTGACCCCTAACTTAACCAGTAAATACGGAACCCGCTCAAACTATCAAAAACTTAAGCTACACTTGTGGTTGACCCCTGTTAAAGTCTGACCGGCTGGGTAACGATTAATTATATAATTTCCAATTATGATGGGGTTTCTATGTTTGATACTTTTAGTGGTGTAGAGCTCTGTGTGAAGGGCTCGTCCGGGGAGGTACTACCGCCATTTCTGCCATTAAGCCGGTGAAACTACTGGCACTTGAATGTAATTTCGGCGGTATTTTAACCAACTTTACTTGAGGTATTGGCACTAAGTGTGAGGAGTTGGAATAAAAGTGTATTATGTGATATCCTGATTTGAACTAAAATATTCTTCTTTTCTTGCCAAAAAAAAAAATTCGCTTGGAAGTGTTGTTTTTCTTTTATAGCCAATAACGACCGACCTGTCTATTGACTGATTTGACAAAAAAAAAAATATCCTCACATGACACTGGCAAAATTGTCTGGATGGACAGATGCCATATAATTAAGAAAAAGAAGAAGAAGGCTTCGTTTGACGATAACCTAGAACCATGTTTTGCTTTAAAAGTCTGATATCATCTAAAACTATGCTTTCGTATTCGTTATATTAGTTATTCGATACATATTACCTATGGACAAGGGTCTAGTGAATATTTTAAAGGGAAACCTTACATATTCGCAGTGAATAAACACAGAAATACCTTCAATAATCCAATCCCCTAAACACTGAAAGCGGTCGGTGCTCAAGTTAACCTGTCAAGGTAACAGAACTTTGGAAACTTGAGCAGATTTCCACATATCAAGTACATTCACTCACAAAAGGCAGAAGTTTAATATTTTTGAGAAATAATTTATTTTAGTTTATATCAAACAATCCATTTAATAAGTCTTCTTATTGAATCACTAGTATTTTTAAAACCAAGTGTGGTGAAGGGACTAAAGTGCGCTTCAAAGGGGCTTTTTTCGTGCCAAAGTCAAAAACCATTCACTTGGTTTTTGAGGCTTAGGTCTAATATTATTTTATTATTTTTAGCTTGCATCGTCCCACTGCAGGGCACAGGCCTCTCTAACTCCCTTCCACTCTTCCCTGTGCTGTGCCGTCAATGCCCAGATGTAGGTCTATGCTATGGTGAAACTAACTTTTAACCCATTGTCCGGTAGCGCCGCGCTGTAAAAATCGTCAGACTTTTAAAACTTTTGTGTGTATCTTTACTTGTAGTTTGAAGTAACAGATTTGAGTCTGAACGTAGCCATTGCCCGAGCCACTCTCAAATTCAATTTATCATAGTTAGGATTAGTTCACCCTTTGACGATCGCTTCAGACGTGACTGTCTTGCAGCTGTAAGACTGATTTGATAATCGATTTTAGAAAATCTATTATTAAATGCCTCTCAGCTCAGTTGGTAGTAGCTCTGCCTTCTGCGCTGGAGGGGAACCCACGCCCTCTCATTGCCGCCGAGAATAAATATTTGTGTGGTGAACGTAATTGTTTGTTCTCTGTCTGGTTGTTATATTGTATTATATGTATGTATATTTAACAACAAAAACATACATGCAGGTCTGCTGCTGTAACGGTTCCGAAGAGGAGGTGTGCTACGGGCGAGAAGACGCATAATACACAATACACAATTATGTCAGTTTACAACATTTTTTTGTCAGTTCGATCAGTTTTTTATTTTGAGTTTAATAAGGAAAAATAATCACAAGCCAGTAGGAAATTGATTACGAAACTTGTAGGTATTGTGATTGTTAATTAAAAGATTTTCTAAACCGCCTTTGAAATTTTAGAAAATCCTACCTGAAATTTAATTTTGGACCTAATTAAAATACATAATTTAGCACACCGTAATTTAAAAACCTTTACAAGTTGTTGTAAAATGCAAAACTACCTAACTATAAATTCTATAAGTTTCAGTTAATAGTATTTCAGCTACTAAAACATTGAGAATGTTTAAAGTTTGAAATACCAGCACAATTCAACTCTCCCTGGTCAGTACTAAGTTAATTCGAGAGCCCGCCGGGAGTCGAACCCGCTCCGTAAGTAGCAGATTTATTAAGAGGCTACCCACCTAACCCAGCGGAAGCACAATGTACAATATACAGTAGCACAAGTTTGTTTTTATATGTAGCGTGACTGGAATGTTATGTTATACTGGCTGGTTTTACCATCAAAGAGTAGACGCAGTAGGTACGTCAGGAAAAAATATTACATTTCTGTCTTTGTAACTCACAGTCATACTCATAAATGGTGATGTTTGTTTTGGGAAGTCTAAAGTAGAGACTGGTACTGGTGTGTTCCCTTACTCGCTTCTTACGACTTCCTTAAAATGTTATGGAGGGGACCTGTTCTACGCAGGGACCACACAGATAAATTGATACTTTTATTTGTATTTTCATTGTTGGTTATTTAGATCGATGCTTAGCGATCAGACTGCCTGCATATAGACGTACCTATTCAGTTTCACAGTGCAGTAAAAAGAAAGAAAAGAAAGAAAGAAAGAAAATATATTTATTTAACATAACATACACAGAACGGAACACTGACAAACATAATACTAAAACATAATATAATAATACATAATAATAAATAGGCACAAAAAAATACAAAAATAAAAAACACAAATAATAGAGTAGGTAGGTAGGTTAGTTACTCTACTCCACTACCTGCGCTGTAGGTACGTTCCGTGCTTAATGCTATGTCAAATAGGCCCTGACTCAGCTTTAAAAAAGACAAAGTTGACTTACTGGTACTCTATTTAAATTGTGCACGAGGGCTTTAAAATTAAATCACGCTTTAGTTTGCAACTAAGCCTTCTAAATTCAGGCTATGTCTATTGCAGATAACAGTTCTCGTGGTATTTACATTTGAGCTGTCTGGATTGGTTGAGCGTCTGCCTGCAGCCTATCTGTTTCACTATTATCATTAAGGGTCAATACAAATCTAGCATATGCTGTGATATTATAAGGTCTCTTTAGAATATAAAATAAAATAAAATGCATATATTTGCACTGTCTAGCTTGCTTAAGAGCGCATCGTGCGAAAATTTGAGATTAAAAAAAAAAAAATTCTTAACGAAATAACTAAGTGACATTTTAAAAATTGCAAAGGGACTAATAATTAATCTCAAATGTATAGTCTACAATTATTGTAGACTATACATTTGAGATTAATTCAAATTTAAGTGTGGTAAAAAAATATACTATTTAACATGACATTCTATTTAACGCTAATGAAAATCGTATGTCAGCGTTACGTTGACATACGATTTTTTTTTTTTTAATCTCAAATATGCGCTCTTAATTTGATGCATATAATTTATAGACTATTCCTTGTTTTATATAAGTAATGATGTTGATTCTATTATTTAACTATTCTTCTATTCTTGAACTATTCTTTCTATTATTGAACTATTCTTATGATGATTGCACTCATAGCACGTCCACCAGAGACGTGCCTTTTGGTCTATCCTAAAATCGGTACTACATTTCATTAAAAGTCTTTAGAAAATAAATAAAACCAGCTTTTGCAAAAGTTTAATTTAAAACTGTTGGACATTTTTCGAAACCCTTTCATTTATTACAAAAGCTAAACAAGAGTTTAAGTTCCGCTAAAGTATTTCTTCATTGCGAAGTTTCTTGCAAAACAAGAGAACGGAACCGCCAACGACTTCCGCACTGTAACTGCGTCCAAACCGGAATTTTACCACTTTTGTTGCAGCCCTGAGTTTCACCACCTCTAAAGCTAGTTCCATACAAGACGCGAACCGGATTTTGATCCCTGTGAAGTGAGGCACTAGAAATGATTGCACATGTGACACACAGTGCATAATAACATACAGTGTGACGTTATTGACACGCTGTCAAATATGACAGCGGTATTTGGTAGCGTTTCACGGATTGTCACCGTAGAACGCTTAAAACGAGTAAAGTTTTATTGTTTTGCGGAAGAACTTCAAACAAATGCTTGACTCTAAAATAGGAGATACGCAGCAAGTAGCAGCTTAACATTAAAATGATAGAGATCCGATGCCGTATACGTACTGTACCTACATGTTGTGTCGAGATAAACAGACGCTATTGTCAAAAAAATCGGTTGTCTGTAGTCGGCTTACTGACGATAGTTGAACGTGACAACGTCATACAGCTGTCCGCGGACGCATTGCTCACTCAAGTAGGAGAGAGACAGATGTGGAACGCTGCCAAACGCGGAGGCCGATTGTGCCTCTTTGTCGTTCGTTCCGTGCTCTCGCTTGCACTTCAAGCCTTAAATGGAACGCCTCAGAGCGAGGTAACGCCGCATGAGTCATATTGACGTGATAACGTCTTATAAATCGATGGAGCCGGCTGCACGCACGAAAAAACATGACTCATGCGTCGTTACGTCGTTTCGTCGTTCCATTTACCTGAGCCTGAGCCCGGGTCGGGTAATGGGTAAGGGTAAATGAGGGTAAGAGTAAATGAGGGTAAGGGTTCAGTCTGGGTCCGGGTCCGGGTCCGGGTCCGGGTCCGGATTTTCATTCAGTTTCATTCAGTTCCATTCAGTTTCATTCAGTTTCATTCAGTATCATTCAGTTTCATTCACATTCAATTCAATTCAGTAAAACTAAAATTTTCTTTTGAAAAATGCAACCATTCCATCAGTATTTTCTTATGACGTTATCACGTCCAACTATCGTC
This sequence comes from Thera obeliscata, assembly GCA_947578465.1. NCBI lineage: Eukaryota > Metazoa > Arthropoda > Insecta > Lepidoptera > Geometridae > Thera > Thera obeliscata. Next base: position 2,782,072 of record OX387919.1, read on the forward strand.
AGTAAACCTACTTTACAGACAACCGATTTTTTTTTTTGTACGTGCAGGCTGATCCATCGAATTATAAGAAGTTGTCACGTCAAAAAAAAATTACACTTACTCATTACTGCAGCGGCCAGCTTGTATAGTGCTGTGCTTATAATTGTATAATACATGGAAATTAAAACTTAGTTACTACTTAGCTTAGTACCTACATAAGCAGAACTTTTTATTTGAAAGTATAACCTTTCATAAGTTACCTCCTCGGTTGCCATATTATATTAGATTACTATGAGAGCATTCGGTTCTGTTCGTTCACACGTCTAGAACCTGCCTTAAAGAAAGATACTGAATTGTCTGTCTGGACTGCTTGCAACCTAACTTTTGACATCCGAAATAGGAACATTGTCTATGGTAAAGTGAGATACACAGATAAATAACACTTTATAATTTAATTTTACACTATTGAATAGATAAATAGGTACCGTAATATCAGTCGCTTAGATAAAGAAAAATAAAAAATAAAATAAATAATGCGGACAATCCACACAAACTATTTAGCCCCAAACTAAGCAGAGCTTCTACCAACTGAGCTATGAAGTCTATCATAGAATGTCCAACAAATAAACTCGAACAATATTCACGAAGTAAACGAAGCTTGGGCTTCCGTGTCGTCACTTCCGACGTAAACTAGTGACGTCTCCATTCAATTCCACTCGCAGGAAATTACGTAAAGATAACAAGATATTGTTCTACAAACTGTCTTATATAAGCTTTGATTGGTTATTTAGTTTATAGGCAAATTTAATTAGCTAAACCGTATAGTTTTGTTTTGAATTTGAGACTAAAGGCCTGTGCATATCTAGACGATGGCGATCAGTGAAGCTGTCAAATATCGCTGTCATTTTTGACAGCGTTTCACTGATCGATATCACAAATCGCTTAGATGTGCGCAAAGCTTAACGGCATATTTTGCCCCGTTACAGAAAAAAATATACGTGAGAAAAAATATATATCCATCCCTTTTTTAGGCTTGTCAAAAACGAACCTGACATTTTTTATTTGACGAATAACGTTAGAAACAGGTGGAAAAATCTGTCTCTTATTATTATTTCTTCGTGTTGTTTCATTTCTTATTTGTGAAACAATTCATCCGAAGAAGTATTATCGCATTTGTTTTCTGCCAACAAGAAATGATGCTAATAGTGTTTGTGGATTGTCCGAATTATTTATTTATTGACTACCATGACACAATAGAATACAGTTTTTATAGCTTAATAATAAACATTCACAGTAAAACAATGGGCGGCCTTATTGCTCGATCTCTACCAGGCTTCGTTTAAGAAACTATTTGAGGCAGAAAGCAATAATAGATGAATCAGGAATCTGGTATTAGTTGTTTCTCAAGTTTATTTACCTACCGGCAATAAATCTGCCCTGTCCGAGACCAAGACAAATTAGGGTTGATTAAGTTGTTACTGAAACCAATATTGAGACGGGGTTGTTTGTTTGCTGCTCGCTTGTTATAACTTTTGTTTTAGTTTATAAGGCTTCAACATTTATGCGTATGGAAACACAATTTATGATGGTTCTTTCAAAGTTGTGTGGTGAAAGGATACCCTCAAAACTTCCTCAGCCCCTCAGCCTCAAAGATACTCTTTTTGTGCACATGACACAAGTTTTCAAACTTTTTTTTGGTTATTATGATATGCCCATTTTCTCACGATGCTTTACTTCATCGTTTGAGAGTACTGGCCTAATGCACAGACATTTTTAACCGACTTCCAATCAAAAAGGAGGAGGTTCTCAATTTGGTTGTTTTTTAATGTTTGTTACCGCATAACTTCGTCATTTGTAAGCCAATTCGAAAAAATATTTTTTTATCTGAAAGGTACTGCTTCCAGATTGGTCCCATTTTAATTTTATTAAAATCGATGTTGCCATTTTTTTAAAAATATTTTTTTTAATGTTTGTGACTGCATGCCTCCGTCATTTATGAACCGATTTAGAAAAATATTTTTTATTTGGAAGGTTATTCTTACGTCCAGATTGTCCCAAACAAATTTGATTAAAATCGGTTTAGCCGTTTGACAATGAAGTCGGTTTCTCAAGTTTTTTTAACTTATAATTATTGAACAGGTACTGGTACATGACTTGATTTTAACCCACAATCTTTAGATCAGAAAGCGAAGCCGCTACCACGAGACAGTATGATGCGACTAAGAAAGCGTTATCTAGTGTTTAAAACATTATGTTAAATTGGACTACGGCTATGTTATGTTAAATTTCACACGGTCCTCTTTCTTCAACTACTGGCTAGGTCCTGTAACTTTTAGAGTGAATAAAAGAAGATATAGATTTATTAGATGAAAAAGAGAAGGAAACGGTTGGTTGTTTATGAGTGTCAGCAACCACAAAATGTGGTTGAATGCGTGCGTATAGGGTACGTATTATAAGGTTTCGCCATCAAGGCATGGTCGAAGTTTCACGGAAAACTAGCTGTTAGCAGTTTTAAGGTTTACCTACCTGCTAGAAATTGTTTTAGAGTAAAGAAATACATAGCCATTCAAAGACACAGTCTACGATATGTTTATTCGATATATCACTTGGAGCTAAGTGATGTATCGAATGTGGTACCTAGACACCAATTCCACGTGACCAAGCCATAGAAGAACAGGCAACAAACTACGGCTTGGTTCCTACGCTTTTTCTGCATGATCTTTTTTCAAAACAAAAACTAAATATAGAGAAAATCTAAAACTTGGAACATAAAATTCATCGTCATCCACCATCATCATCAAAAATAAGACTGTTGATGGACATTAAGCCTTCTCTCTCCCATGCGTTAGTAATGGCCATGTGTTAGTAATTTGACTAGCGGATTAGTGCAGCTAATTTTTTTGTATAAATTTTACTTGATTGTATGGTCGTTAGTAAATAAAATATGATACCTATATTATTTTCATTTTTTGTTGCACATGTTCAGTTTTGACAGTTGCATAGGTTACAAAACATTACCAAAACTTTTCCAAATTCAAAAACGGGAAAAAGATACTGAGTAATCACTAGAAAAAAAGGCGGGAAACATCGTGCAGAAAAAAAATATACTTATGGCAAATGCCTAAATTAATTCGAAGCAAAAAAAAAAATAAGCAAGCACCATGTTTTTTTTCGTTACGTAATTATAGCTGGATTTATCTCTTCTAAAAAACCATTTCCAGGTGCAAATATTTGTAAATACCTTACTACGTAGTACAATATTATGGACGTACCTATGGCACGCGTTTAATTAAATACTTATTCTGATTCTGGACAATACATTCTGAAAACAATGAACTGATATCCAGAATCGATCTTTTGAAACTGAACGCTTTCATTGAACCTCATTACATTCCGTATCGGTGCCTGCAGCTCAAATTCTCTGAACTTCAGCTTTGTTTTCATTCGTTCTGCATTTAAAGCGTTATAAATGCCAATTAATTATTTTATTTGTACGTACTCATGTAAAAAACTATTTTTATTGATTTTATAGTGTTTACTACACAAAAGGAAATAACAAAGATTATTGTACAGATGTTTTTATATCACTAACCTAGTGATATAAAAAAAACAATAGTACTACCACTGAACGTAGGTAATAAATAACCCGGTTCAACTATCTCAAATAAATTGTCCACAGATAATAAAACATTAGCAAACTTTCAATATCAAGGAGGTTGCACCATAAAACTCTCCACCTTTCATTTTACAGCTGTAAAGGGGGATACCCACTCGTATAATCAAATAAGGAACGCTAGAGAACAGTTGAAATAGATTTTTTCACTCTTAAAATTGCGATCACGTTTCTAATATAGTGAAAACAATATTCTAGTGACCGGGTGATTTCAACGCAGCCTGCCCTTCCAATATCATGTGGGGCAAATTTTTTCATGGCTTTGAAATATTAGTCGTATAAAATGTTGAATTCAATAATGTTTAGCTGTTACGGATTGCTGTGCTTGCGTTTACGTTTTATTATAGCTTTTGTAGTAAACATTTGGGTATAGTAAAAATTAAATTATTAGTCTGGCTTTCTACATCTCCGTTGAGCCAAGTACATATTAAATTTAGGTAGGTACCAAACTATTTTCAAACAGAAGGTAGATAACAAATAAAAGTATAACGTTTTGTTATCAGTATAACGAATTAAAAAAACTACACATTATTGCTGGAATAATAATATTAATAATTATAATAAATAGTATCCTCTCTGAGGCGCATTTGAAATGTTTCACCACACTCTGGTTTAAAAGAACCAGGGACACGATAAAAAGACCATTGCTTGAATTAAATCTTTTGTGTGTGTGTATGTTCATTCAGTTGACTGAACCAGCATTTAAAAAAAAATATGGATCCACAGAACAAATTTTACGTGCCAACAAAATGAAAAAAAATAACCCTATATAACAAAAACCGTTTACAAAATTATCTTATTGATTTCACGTCAAAACCGCATATCGTAATTTGGAATCGCACACATCGCTCTTTCGGTTTTTTAACGAGGGTCGTTTAGACGTATCGATCAGCGATATAAAAGCACATTAATCTGTCCTTATCTGCGTCGTATTATTTAATGACGCGACGTTTCGCGGTTATTTGTAACATTTATGGAGGAATAGATGTTGATGCATATTTAGATAGCGAGTTTTATGTCGCTCGCGACGTCATTATTATGCGAGTAAGTGATATATTTTTGCACTCTAAAACGTGATGTTTTGTATTTTTGAGAGTCAGCCTTTTTATACAGTGCTATTACAGGACTAAACACAATGTTTGAATCGCGGGAAGTCGGTGGATGGAAAAGGCTCAGAATCGTTCTTTCTGGAAATGTGTAGGGGATGCCTTTGTCCAGAAGTGGACGTCTTCAGGCCGATAATGATGATTACAGAACTAGATAGATAACTCTTTATTGTTCACCACACAGAAATAAAGTACCTATAGAAAATAAAAGTAAAAAAATTGGCAAAATAATAGGCAACCTTATCGCTGAGAGCGATCTCTTACTATCTATTGGACTAGGCAATAAAAATCAATAACCATCTCTTATCATTGTTTTAAACATAGTTCATTTTGTGGACAAATTAAATGCATTTGAAAAAAAAGCAAAACAGAAACAGCAGTTAAGTAATAAAGGTCTTTGTTTTACTGAAAACAACCACATTTCAAATTCAACAATACAATGTTGGTCAACATTTCCTGCAAACAACAAAACAGCTGTAAAAATAAAAATAATTCCACATTACGCTCCACAAAAATCGGCTTGAGTTTTCCACCGCAAAAACGGTTTTCCCATTCAGCAAACTAAATAACTTAAACCGTTTATCATACAATACGATTATTTTACAAAACAGTTTCCTCGGAACGGGTCGATTAGGTTAATTCTCAGTCGAACCATAAACATGCCCTATAGTTCAAAATAATGCTTTAAATTATTTTAATAATGTCTATAACTTTTAGAGACTTTATTTAGAAACTAGAACAGAAGGCAAGAGTGAACAAGTGGATTATAGCTAAGCGTGCTCCACCTTAGGCTGCATTTTCACTTTCCATCAGGTGTGATGGCAGTCAAACGTTAATTAGCTATTCATAATAAAAAAATAAAAACAGTTTTTTTATTTAATGCATTGTGTGCAATCAACTGAAAATTTTAATTACACTACTCTGTTCCACCTACCAGATGTCCGACGACATTGCGGGAAGTTGGTGTATGAAAAGGGCTCATTATCGTTTTACCAGAAAATGTGTGGGTGAGGCCTATGTCTACTGCTGGCAGTGGATTTCTCCAGGCTGATGATGATAATGATGACTATTTTTTAACATTGAAAACAAAAGCCGTCAAGTCTTCTTCTTCTTATCGTGTCACTGATTCTTTCGAACCAAGTGTAGTGAAAGGATTTTAAATGCGCCTCAAAGAGACTCCTTCCTGAATTATTATAAGCCGTCAAGTGAATTATTTTTTATACCTACCCACTTTTTTCCTAAATACTGGCAAGCTTAGGAATACGCCTGCGATTTGCATGAAATATAAAGGTGACCGTACACATAGTTGGATGTTGTTTATAGCGGTCAGCGTTCGTATACTGTGTGGTATTACTCCGTGGTATTCCATGTCCGCCCCTAGCATTCCTGTCTTGCTCCTTTATTGTCTTACTTTCCGTTCATGACAACGTTTTAATATATTTGCGTAAACAAAGGCGCAGTGAGTATAATAACTTTATGGATAGCGAAATTTCAGGAACATTATACTGTTTGGTGAACATTTTTGCTTAATTTTCTTGGGTTACATTTCAATTTAAAACGAAAATTGTAATAAATAATACCACAGGTAACTAAATTGTATTATATCCTAAGCAGATTATTTATTTTGTATGAATTGAAGTTATGTGTGTGAAAAAAGAATATTATAATAGTAAAATTTTGCACCAGAACTCATAAAAATATGAACCGGTTAGATTTTTTAATTCTATTTTCAGTATTAAAAACCAGACACTTGACCAGACAGAAAAAGAAAAACCACACTTATCATATTCATTCCCTGCATTCATTCCGCATTCATCAATAAAACTTATGATTTCACTCGAAATGACATCTTCCTAGACCCGATTTAATTGTGCGCCTGTCATCGAGAACTGTCAATTGGCTGTCAAATACAAAGGGAAAAACACTCGATCATCAATAAAAAGACCAAAAGGGCAATGACCACCAAGTCTAACATACTACATCTAGACACGCGGCAGCGTGCAAAGCAAAGAATGGAGATCCATTCTTTGCTTTGTGGCGAAGCCAACACTGAAAAATTATGCTTGGCTGTGCAAGCATAATTTTTGTATTGAACTTGGCTCTCCTTTTTACATTTATGTTTTTGGTGGCATTCTATTTATCCCAAATATGTTTAAGTCTGCATCTACGAGAAGTAATGTTCCTTGTATGTATCAACGTTTTTGATAAAATAACTTTGTGCTACGCTTCAGCGTGTGTTGGCCTTTACAACATGCGACATATTGAAGGCTGAAGTGGAATTATTAAAGGCTCGAACACACCTAGTTCGCTGGCGGGCGCGGTGGCGAACCGTTCAGTTTCAACATAGGGAATTGTATACATCCGCACACACTGCCGCGTCTTTTGACAGTTGCACGCTGCGATCACTACTAATAAAAACGAAAGTTCCCAGATCGTGACAGACAAAGCATCCCCTATTTAATGTTTTACTAACCCCTACTTAATTTTTCTTAATTTTGTGTATTAAACAATCGTCAAATATTTGATCTACTGATTAGTCATCGGTGAAAACGACCCGTAGAGTCTAAAATTTGGAAAAAGAGAACTATTGAGGATTCGTTCTAATATTATTGAACTCTGGAAATTGTTTTTCCTATTAGTTTTAATAGAAAAAAAATATATTACTTCTAAAAATATTTGTTTAACTACGTTAAAAGCAAAAAAAGATGTTGTGTAAGATAATAATAGGATAGAATCTTATTTGAAACTATTTAAAAATATAGTAATGCATAATGGGCGGTTATATCGCTGCAAATCAGTATTTTCCAATCAAATTTTGGATGGAGAGAAGCTTAGAATAAGATCAAATATCAATAAAAAATAAAATAAGGGCATTTACATACCTAGAATGAACCGTCATAATCAAAGTAAATCAATAAATACAAAAACAAATACAATCATAAGGCTAAGTTTATGGTATTCGATATAAATGTTTAACAGCGTGTAATATTTTGATTGATGGAGAAAAAACAGAACAAGTGAATGTATTTATAATATTTGGGGACTTTTTTATAAGAGATGGAATGCATAAATATAATATCGAAACAAGGAAGTGTATAATCACCACCCGTGGAGACAGTCGATGAAGTCGCGGGCATCAATTAGTTCAGCCACCCATCAGTTTCCCATCTGACATTACGTCCTGACTAGGGCGTGCAAACCCGGTTTTCCGGTTTTGCGAAAAGCCGGACAGCTAAGCAAAATTTATCAATAGTACTTTTTTAAACTTTTGCGTTCATAACACACATTAAACTGTTACACGGGTATTTTTACCGCGTTTAGGTAAGCGTAGTGTAGGACGCCCTCCGGCAAGGTGGGGCGACGATCTGCGAAATGTAGCAAGGCAAGCACTGGAGAAGAAGAGCCGAAGACCGGGCTCAGTGGCGCGTCTTGCGAGAGACCTACGTCCAGCAGTGGACTAATATAGGTTGATGATGATGATAATGATGATGATGGGTGTTTACCGCGTATAATTTTCCCCGACGCTTCGGCTATGTTGTAATAACTGTGGTCGTGGGCAGACTGGAGCATTGACATGAGTGCTATCGTCGTTGAGAGGTGGAGGTATAATAACTACCCTCACTTCAGGACGCAATGATAGATAGGCGTATGCCTATACAGTGAGGGAAGTTTTACGTATTCCGATTTTCCTTAGTATCAGAAACATAAATCTTACTGATTGAGCCTCAAAAATATTGTTTTGTTTTTAATCCCCGTGAACAAAAACTACCTAGGTACCCCGGACTAGCGGGTGAATGAATTAAGCTTAGAAAAGATTGCGGCGAACAGTTTCGAACTGCGATGGCGATGGCGATCAGTTTCAAGCGTAGGGTTTTGCATTCATCCCCACACAGCGCCGCGAACTGTCATTGTACGCAGCGAGCTAGTATTAGTGTTAGATACTGTCTTGAAACTGAGCTAAATCTTGTTCCTCAAAAGTCATAACAGTGGCAATATGGAGGCAATGGTGTGGGTGTTGTTTGCACAAGGTTCGCGCGTTCAGTTCACCATCACTTTATTGTAACAGGGTAATTGAAACATTACTAAAAAGATGCATTATTTTTATAAATGGTTTTTTTTTGTCTAAAAGCATACATAGCTAAAAACCGATAAAACATAATAAAACCAATACTTTGTTTTTCTATTATTGCACTGCGTCTTTTTTTTTAATACATCTAGCTGATGGAACAAGCATATGGTCCACCTGATGTTAAGTGGTAACTATAAAAAAAAAAAAAAAAAAAAAGCCCATTCATTCCATAACTACATTAAGTTACATTTTATGCATATTATTACTTATTATTTCGATTATTATTATATCATCATTATTATTTACATTCATACATTATAGTCATTATTTTGTTTAAATTTAATTTTAAACTTTATTTTTAATACATATATTTTGATGTTAGATTTATTTTTGTTAGTTTTTTTTTCAGTTTTACTTTTTGTTCATTTGTGTTCTTATTTTTCTTTAGCTAGGATCCCACTCGGGTATAGGCCTGTAAGTGGTAACAGTAGTACCTATAGCCTGTAACAAAGCATTGCCTCGTAAGTCACACACGCCAGGAATTTGCCCTACGATGCACTGCCCTGCGTCCATCAGCTTCACGCGTACAGATGTTCAGCCTCAAGTGCCAGTAATTTCACCGGCACCCACACCCTTCAAACAGAAACACAGCAATGCTGCTTCACGGCAGAAACAGGTATGGTGGTAGTACTTCCCTGGATGAGCACTTCACAAAAAGCTCCACTACTACTACTAATCTACTCAACAATAAACTACTCAATAATAAAGTAAGTAATATTAAACTTCACTAGATACTAATTCCTATTTCGTACATTTTTTTAATAGTTGATTTTGTAGGTATCTTAGAATATTGTTTTCTTGTTAAAATTCTACTATATGAAAAAATATTACGTTGACCAAACCTGGAAACGGTTTTTGGCCGGAAGCCGGAGATAATCCGGTTTTTAATACTTTCCTGTTTTGCAAGCGCTATAGTTTTGACGTTTTTTCAAATTGACAATTGATTTCGAGCAATTCAAAGAGTTATCAAATGGAGATTACAATGGAGTAGCAGTATTCAAAGTGAAAGTCAAAGTAAAGTAAAAATGTTTAATTTTATTCATTGTACCTTTAAAATTACATAATATCAATGATCACTTTGAGAAGTCTTAGAGCTAGGTTTATCTTGTCGATAAACCTACAGCTACAGTATATCTATTTATATAATAAGATAGGTGATGAACTGACAGAATAGTATACATTGGTGGTGCACGACCAAATTTGAACCCACGATCTTTATAAAATAAATTAATAATGTAGACAATCCACAAAACACTATCTATCCCCGAGCTTGTCTTGTACTATAGGAATCAGATAGTTGATGTATTACAATCAACTATCTCATTCCTATAGTACATACATTTTACTGCACATCATTTTGTTAACACATAGTTAGAATACAATATAACACTCAGACAGAGAACAAACATCTGCATTCACCAAAGAAATATTTGTTCTCGGTGGAAATTGCACCCACGACCTACGGCGCAGAAGGCAGAGCTACTGCCAACTGAGCTGAGAGTCCAGTCAATCTTTGGATTGGATTTCTCGCTAACCTCTAAACTAGACTACCCGTGCTCTAATTCAATAGTATAAGGCCGGGTGTTTAATAGGTAGGTACTTAAGTAAGTACATCAGAAAACGTTTGATAGAAAAATTCTAATGAACCAAGGATACTGTTCAGTCTGTCAACTTTCTTACCATTTAGGTCTAGCACAAAATGTGTTCGGCGAAAATCTTGTGCGGATTAGAAATTTAAAACTGATTGAATTTGAATTGTTGTATTCGACGTTTTCTGATCTATCTAATCTATATCGCGCCCGACCTTATACTATTTATACTCGACTAGATATAGACATAGACTGCGGCGAAGAAAATAATAAAAAGGAAAGGTTATGATTTTCACCGCTATGTACCTATGCTATGTATGTTAACATGTCTGTTCCACGCATTTCATTTAATCTTGGGTGTGAGATGTTTGAGGATCGCTGGATGAAAACTATTTCTGAATGCTTGGGATTCTGCGAGCGTGATGTATAACTGCGTGTGATTTTCTACTTTATTTTTGTTTTTAATTTCCTGACATTTTATTTTATATTTTTCATTACTCATATTCAGAAAGAAGGTCTGAAGTTGCCTGAGGAGTGGGTTGAAAATAATACTTTTCAGTCCTAGATAGAATCGCTTTCAACTGACAGCTGTCATATAATTAAAATAAACTAGTTCTATTTTTATATTTATTTGATATAGGGGAACAGATGAGCAATCATAAAATACTTATACACACACATAGTGGTCAATATCATAACATTCCTGTTTGCATCAGCATGTTGGGTAAAAGCAATACCTACGAAGCCGTTTGACTTTGTCAAAAACAATGCTGCTGCTCTATGGGTTTAACAAGTTTTATATTTCCTACTTCTTTGGTCGTGGCGGCGGCGTAGCCACGCCCACCTCTTGTGTCAAAGTTTGGTAAAGTGATATGGTCGAAGACAGAAGGAGTAATTATTATCTACGTTTTGTGCAGCTCAGTGTAGCTCACACCAAAATTGAATCAAACCAAAACTTTTTATTTCAGCTCTCACTTAGAAAGCATTGCAGCCTTAACATACTTAATACTATGGTGACAAAAGTTCATTCAAAAGTAATGTGGTGAAAGAATTATAAACGCACCTCAATGAGGCTCTTTTCGTGCACTTGACAATGTTTTACGGTTTATGTAGGTTCTACGACATGCCAGTTATCTCACTATGTATTCCATGTACATAACTAGCCTATCGCCTTAGCTTTGCACAGGCTTAGTGTAGAAAAAAGGAGGGCAAAATGTGCTTTTGTATTTTGCACCCATGCAAAGCCTTAAATTTAAATCTGCAAATTATGAGTTGAAAAACGAGCCTTGTGGTCGGCTGGCAACCGTTGTCAACAACGATATGAAGGCCTGTGTACACCTAGGTCACTGGCAATGGCTATCAATGAAACGATGTCAAATATCGCTTTCAAATTTGACAGCGTTTCACTGATCGCCATGGCCAGCGACATATATAGGTATTTTTTTTTATTGTTGATAGCTAAACGTTTGACTGCCATCAAACCTGATGGAAAGTGAAAATGCAGCCTAAGGTGGAGCACGCTTAGCTATTATTCACTTGTTCACTCTTGACTTGAAAATTCCAAGGTTGTAATGCTTCGAAAATACTGACGACGGTAAAGAGCACATAGGTGTGCGCAGGCCTTGAATTGAAGACGATCAGTAGAAGTGGTGAAAAAGTTGGACCGAAGAATTGGAACCCCGCGGCAAGCTTAGCCGTGATGGAGTTAGACCAACTAATTATACGGCTGAGCTTGCTGTGGGGTTTGGAGCCTTACGCCTATCTAATTTTAATGGCATAAAAAATATTCAAATGTACAATTTCATAGGTAAAGACCTAGATTAAGACGAGCTATGGAGCCTGGCGTTGCTTGCCCTGATCAAATTGGAAGTCGTTCTGGAAGAAGAACAAAGAGATATAAGGTTTACGGTATGCATAGCCAATAATAGAAACTATGATGAAAATTTGCTTCTGCAATAAATACGTAAGGGCCAAAACCGCACATCATAGCATTTTATACTTTAGCATAGCTAGCAGTTTAATTTTAATAAATAACGGCTCAAAACAAACAGTGGCGATAATAGTTTAAACAGACTTTATTTATTCAGTTTATTTGCTGCTTGCTACTTTGGTAGGTAGGTTAGGTATTTCAGTGAAAAAAATTAAAGTAGGTAACTATATTAACTGAATGATTCCGAAGTGAAGCCAGAAGGTCTGTAAGCGGCTTAACTTCTGCACTCGCACTTCCACACTTCTACAACAACTACATGATGTTTGAGCCGCTGAGTTGTTTGAGCTGAACAAGCTCAAGGTTGTAAATGAGCCGATTAACTGCAGGTAATTATTTCCCATGCCTAGCAGTAGTTAAGTGTTTTGATTGGGCTAAATATCTTTCATATCGTGACAGTCTAAATTGCGGCCAGTGCTGCCAGGTCCATTCCAGGGTTTGGCTATTTTTACTAATGTATTTTTATTTTTTTTAAATTAAGCATTGTATTCATAAACCTAGACACTTTAAATGCTTCTAGATACTTTGAATAGACACAAGTTGTCCGATAAAATAGGTGCGCATGTCACAGTGCTCAATAAATATCTTTTTTTTTTTTAAACTCAATAGAAATGTAATTTTTTTTTAACTTGGCAATTTATATGAACTACAAACTGCGACACGTATTTAAAATCCAAGGTTAATCCAAGATTAGCCTACAAAATAATAGCAGTTAAATGCTTTGAAATTGCGCTAGACCTAGCGCCAAAAGCGCCATTGTGATGGCAATGTACATTTCGGAGACTTCAAATTATTTGGGGGCTAGTTCGCCATCGCTAGCGAACTAGTTCGCTGGCGGTGTGTTCAAGCCTTAAAAAACCATTAGATTTGGGGCAAGCGGCGTGATGGATGGACTCGAATCCTATCCATTTCAATTTGAACGGATGTCTCTTTAAGGGTGACTGTCCCGGGTGGATGGTAATGGAATGGCCTGTATTACGTGTGAGTAGCCACTCGTGGCATCACAATACAATCATTGAATTTTATGGTTTTGTTTTTCATTGTCAGATTAGGTTACACGGAACCGATGTCGGAAAATTATATTTTAGATTTGTAAGGTTGTGGCAAGAGATTTAATATGCGAGGATAAAAACTCAGACAAAATACTGGATTATTTTTAATAGGATCCCGTCCGAGCGTTTGGCAAGTATGAGCCATAGAGTGATATTTTTTTTTTGATCGTGTTAAATTTCGGTAAATGTCTATGTTTATTAATTTGTTTTTGTTGTCAATAGATATATTTTCTTTCTTTCTTTTCAACAAAAGTATTCCCTGTATGAACCACTCATAAACGATTGTTTTTAACTATTTCAATGAGAAAAATAACAATAACTCTTTAGGTTCTTAAACACCTTCCCTTAAGTCCGTATCCCTTGTCGCTTAACTTAAATGGTACTCAAAAATCCTATAAATTAATTTAATTAAAGGTTTTAGCATGAAGCGACTTTAGCGGTATAAACCTCCTCCAGTAGTTATGTAAGTACAATACAAAATCTAATAAAAAAAAGTAAAACGCTTATTCATCACACTTTTTCTTCATCTTCGGTTCACCTGGTTGAAATATAGTGACGTTTATAATGTTGTAATAAAGGGTGTAACATTCCTCACGGCTAACCGGGAGTGATGTGCAGATATATCATATCTAGTCGCCGATATATCGTACTAACGAGGAGGGATTGGACAGTAAATAAACAGTCAGACTTATGATGTTTTATAGACTGTTACGAACTTAATATTATATTTTTACGGAGATACAGCACCAAAAAGTTCCTAGTCTTTTAAAAAAATTGAAATTAGAACACTTTATTAGTTATACGCGTTTTCATATAGGCTTTGAAACTCCAAAAGGGTTTTTTTTCTCATTATGTTCATTTGGTGAGAGCCTAGAAGTAAAACCGGACTGAGGTTTTATGCTTGAAATCATTGTATGTGAATCATTGTTTGAAATAGTTCAAACATCGAACTTTAAATGAACAAAAATACCTATTTACAAGCAGTTGTGAAACGCAGCCGTAAGGTAAAGTTTACAATAAATAAAGAATATTTTATTTAATGTACCAATTTATTTATTAATTCATTCATTCACTTATAATAACATTACAAATTGAATCCAATGCGTTATTTAAGGCTTAAAACTAATACATATCTAATAAACTAAAAAAATATCTTACAAACTTCTATCTAACTTATTACCAATTACCTAATAAATTAATGAGCCTGAACGATATTGAAGTTATACAATACAAAACTGGGATTAGAAACTCTACGATAGTGCTCTCTTCCGTTCTGCTTTATCTATGGTCCAGCTTACAAAAAGATTTTTACTCGATAAAATTATAATTCACTTTAGTAAACAATTTTCTTTACATGTATTTTAGATGATTTATAGAGCGTCCGTAGCCTTCACAATTCAAACTACATAAAAGCCTGCAAACGTTCGGTATGGTATTTATACAAAAGCAACTCTACGTCGTAGCGGAGACTGCTACGAGAGCGCTACGAGTTAAACACCCGCCAGTTAACTTAACTTCTTCCTCAGAGGGGTAAAAACATACGTGAACCAAAGAAGTACGGTGTTCATGCCTTTTACATTGCGCGTTGAAAAAAATTAAATAGTTATCGATACCAAAGATCCGTGTGCCCCCATTTCTACATTGTGTTTAAAAAAAATAGGTACATTCGATACCAAAGATCCGTGTACTCCCATTTCTCAACGTGGAGGTGAAAGTATGAGGGTGGATGAAACTGATTTCATTCTTTGAGTGTTTGTGGACATGTCTCACAAGTTACACTATCTAGCCCCAAATTAAGCAGAGCTTATTTATATGAGAACCAGATAGCTGATATAATACTTAGCATTGTTTTTTGTAAATACATACTTAAAATACAGTTTCAACACCCAGACAGAGAACAAACATCTGAGTTTACCACACAAATAGTTTTCTCACTGGGTATCGAACCCAGGACCTACGGCACGGAAGGCAAAGCTACTATTACCAACTGAGCTGAGAGGTAAGTCAAATAGATACAAAATACAAAATCTTTATTTTAAACAATACACAACTATTTTGTAACTACCAAAAAAAAATAGGGTAATGTAGGAAGGGTAGATCGTTATGAATGTGCAATCAGAGTTTTTAGTTTCGATAAAATGACAAAGTTATTAAATGTTAAAATTTTCAGAAATCTTGAAAAAAATTATGGACATATTAGTTACGTAGTACTAGAGAGAAAAAAATGAAATTATTTTTGCTTGTTGAATCATTTCTCAATATTTGACTAAAAATTGTGGTTATTTAAAGATATTTTTTATGACTTGAATATATTTTTTTTTGCGTGGATGTGTTCAGTATCAGCAGCCAATAACGTCATTTTTTTTCTGGTAATTACAAAATAGTGGTGTATTATGACAGTTACTTAGTGTAGTACCACTGTTTCCTACGTAAGTTTACAATGTGTTGCAGGAAAACAGGCAGTAACTGACCCAAAATCAGTCGACTTCGATAATCATAGCTCTTACATTTCACTGCATAAAATAACCATCTGTGGAAACTGGGCTCATCCCTTAGAAAAACGCGCTTTGTGCGGCTCACATCCTTATGATATGTTTATGTACATAGACATTTTATGTGGGCGTTCTAACGCGAAGCACGAATTTTATTGGGTTTATAGAATTTTATGAGGTAGTTATTCTCTGTGGCCGCTGTGCTTCATTGTCTATTGATTTTGAGGAGATGATAACTGTCAGAGGGGTGTAGAGATGAGTGATTGTATAGAAATATATGAAAAAGTATCAGTTAGCTGTGTTTTTGTAGTAAGTTTTTTTTATCGGAACATTTTTTATGTTAAAACGCTGAAAACTTAGAAGCATTGTCTCCCTCGCATACTTTGACCTATTGTAAAAACACTGAACGTATTTATTGAAAATCGGGAGCAACTATTCTGTGTGCAATCCGATTGACCACAGCTTAACAATAAATATTGATCCAGACACGTTTTTCTACTTAATAGTTTACCCAAATACAAAAACCAAACTTAAAAAAACTTTTAAAAAGAACCATCACATTAAGTAGAATGTGGCACAAAACAGAATTAAAAACCTCCTTACGTTTCCGTTGGTCAAACTCTTAATTCGTGTCAAAAAGTAGCAAAAGCAGAATCTCTGCTTAAACTGAATACACTCATCATAACTGAATCTCGCAATAACTCCGTTTAAACAAACAAATTCAAAACAAATCTCCGCATAAAATTGTATAATCACACTTTGAGGCTCGCTTTAACAGTTTGACGGCCGGACTTAATGTATTTATACCGGGTACGGAGCAGCATCTGTGGCTAATGATATCGCTGGACCTAACCCCTCTTTTACCCCCTTTCACCCCGCTGGGGGAGGCATGCCCCCATGAGTCGGTCATTAGTTAAACACGCACTGCGCCCGCATGTCGTAAGTTTATCTTCGGCTAAACTGTAGGTATGGACTCGATTAGCCCCTTGATCAAATAATCCGGCGATAAAATAGGGTTGAGGAAATTATATTGCATTAAACTGTCATTGTGCTCCAAGATAAGTGCTACCGTCCAAGGGCGCATCGCTCTATTTTCACGTACGAACGAATATCTGTTAGTTGATTACTAGAATTAAATGGGGTCAGTTCTATTAGTTTTCAAGAACGAATTTTAATGTAAAATGAACGTCAGAATTAGCATATTTTTTTTGGTCGAAGCCTTCGCTAATTAGCGCAATAAATTAATACGTAACTAGCTTGGCAAACAAACATAATTTCTTGCCTTTTGTTTCATAAAAAACAGTTTTATGTTATTTGCCTAGATTAAGTAGGTATCTAACCATACTCAAAAATTAAAACAGCACAAATTGTATCATTCCCATACGAGTATGTTTTTGTATATGCAAGGAAGCGTGTGGTGACCACTAATTAAACTAGTAGCGGTCCCAGCCAGCGCCGCCTGCGAGTAACGAGCGCGTCTTCTAAATGACCACCGCCCATCCACCACTGGGCCGTTCCTGACCAAACTCCTTTCAATTATTTAGACAAAGTATATTTTACAGTGTAATTTTGATGGCAAGCCCAAAAGGGAATTGACGTGTGAAATGAAAAAAAAACTGATGGAACCTCATTTGTTTTCGAAAAAGAATTAAGTTTGATTCATTAAAAGGTATGTTCTATTTTTGAATGCACTATAGTTATTTGGTTTCTTTTGTCTCCCAGATTGTTGTTCTAATTTTGTGAATGGCCGGTCTGTCTCAATTTGAAAATGGAATCATCATAAAACTTGAAAATACCTAAGTTCAAATTTCGAATACCACAGATCAAGTTTTACAAGAAGCGACAACATTCCAAGCGTAGTTTCCGTACATTCTGAGCGTAGCTGTGGTCAAAGTCGTAGCGCGGTCCGGTGGCCTGCGTCGGTCACTCGATTAATACCAACATTAATCTATCTGCCCCCGGCCTTGCCTGAAGGGGGTTTTAATTTATGCTGTCGTTGTAGCAATTGATATTTCGTTTGAACAAACAGATTTGTTTGCCTTTGGTTAAAACCGCTGAGTAAACTGTAGTTTGCCATTCAAGAAAATTTAGAATTTAGAATTATTTGGATACAACTGAGGTTCTAAGAAATTACCCCAAAATTTTCTTAAGGCCTTAGAACGAGCGCAAGAGCGCAAAGCTTTTGAAAGAGTAAAAAAGTAAACTTCACCATTTATGTACTTCTGTTACACATACCTACCTTCTAAAGGTGAAAAGTATGTGTTTATAAAAAAATAGATGAGAGTGTATTTTTCAAAAAATCTAAAATGTACTTATACACGAAAACATTGAGATAAAACTCGTAACTTGCAGTTGTTTATCCCTTATTCAGATACGAGTACGTTCGAGGCAAATAACGAATTAGTTTCAAGTTGAGCGAACTGAAGCCGTCCGCAATGAGTGGTCGTGAACGGTTGGCCAAGTCAAGGCATGCGGAAAGTCCCTGCCAGGGGTGAATTCAGGGATTGTATAAGCTGTTGAATCCTTAGAAAGAGAGCTAGATTGGTGCTGCGCCGTGTTCATGGCAGCAGAAACAGCATACTATGCGTGTTGTCTAACAAATTTGAATGCCCTATATTGTGGTGCTTAGCGTAGCTTCACGTAAAGGAAAACAGTGAGGTTCAGCTTAATTTTTTATATTTTCTATTTATTTAGTATGTATTGTTAATTTAAATTGTGAATGTGCTTACCTTTTTAATTTAATAATGTGTGTAATATGGTTCCAAATGTTTCGAATTAAATGAGTTGAATTGAATTATTTAATAATTGTTTTTTTTACTTTTCCTAATCCGCCCCTGTCTACTGCCGCTGCCCATGACGGCCGCGCATGTTAATTCCCGCAGCATCCAGCATCACTCGCACTCGCGAATGTTAATTGCGCGGCTAATGCCTTCCAATCTTCCCGTTTCTTCTGCAAGAACAAACCCTATCAAAAACAGCTACGCAAAAACCGGGAAACGTGATTTTAAAAGTGGTTTCGAGTTTTGGGTTTTGGGCTCAGCCATAGGCAGAGAGTTCATCCTCACACCTTAGAGCCTGGTTGGTCGCGTACCGTTCGGTTTCAGAGGAACTTCCTCCCGCGAACACTCAGGCTATGGAATGATCTCCCTGCTGAGGTTTTCCCTAAGGACTATAGCATGGGGTTCTTCAAAAAAGGCGTTTTGAAAGTTTTAAAGGGTCGGCAACGCGCTTGTGATGCCTCTGGTATTGCAGGTGTCCATAGGCTACGGTAACCACCTCCCAACAGGTGGGCCGTATCCTTGTTTGTCAACTTAGTTGTATAAAAAAAAAAAAAAAAAAAAAAAAAAGCTACAGATTTACATAAATCGTTTTTTCTTTGGTAGGCTACCAACAAACCTATAGGTAGATAAACGTAATATCAAAGATTTAAAAACCTTCCTTAATTTATAGATAGATAGATAACTCTTTATTGATTACAATGACACACAAAGAAAGTAGGATACAGTTTTTGCTTTATCTGCCATCATCAACTCATACCAAGTAGAATTAGTGCTGAGCCTACTCCTATTGTCAAAACGTTTTTTATAATGTCTCTGCTTTTTGACCATAATTGTTATTGTATTTAGTTTTTTATTTTGTATTTAAAGCGTCCTGCCCAGCTCTTTATGAAACAATCATCTTAGAATTGCGGTATCGGTCGGCATATTAGAATGACATGGTATTTAGTAAATACATAAAGGTGCGCAGTATTTCTGTCTAAACTAAGCCCACGATAGGCAAAACTAACATCATCAAAAACCAATTTAAACCAAAACTAATAGTTGTCCTCAAAATTATAAATTCAGCTGACACAGCGCCCTCGCCGATACGGAATAAATTTTCAACTTAATTTAACTAGACAAACATAAAGGGAAAGGGACAAACTTAATTTTCAGCATTGAGGTGGAAACTAATGATAACGCAGTTACACGGATATGTGAAACGTGATGGTTTTATAGGGCAGATAAACGTTTGGTCCCATAAGGTAAAGTTTATTGTATAAAAGGAAGTATTTGGGAAATAAATACATTATTTTAATAAAATAAGAATATAATATATATATTTTTTTTAATTTTTCTTTTTTATCGTGTAAATGGTTCTTTCAAACCAGTGTGAGGAAATGAGGAAGTTCTTTCAAACCAGATTTCAAGTGCACTTTTTTGACGCATGTTTTTCGAACATGTTCTACGACTTGCTGGTTTCCTTACGATGTTTTCCTTCACTAACTTACAATAATTACAGATTTTTGTTAATTAAATGGGATATTTGTCCCACAAAAACAAGCTCATCAGGAGAGCCCAGTTTTTTTAATAATAGTCTTCAATCTAGTCTAGGTTTAATATACCTACCTTTTTAATTTCCTATCAAAATCGCAGAAACATTACCCATCTACGACTGTCAATCTGCCAATTTAAAAAAGTGCTCGTATTTTTATTTCAATTTAAAATGCCATATCCTTTTATAACCATCAGCATCACGGGCCGCTCGTCCGCGATTTCGCGCTCGAACTGAACCCACATCTGTCGCAGCGTGCCCGATCCAGTAAGCTACGCAAAATCCTTTTATATTTTTGTTTTGAAACTTTTTAAATTATATTTTTTTGCTAAAAGACATGAGGTGCGGTAAGTTTATCAATAAAATAAGTACTCGTAGGTATGTAGGTATGGAGGTAAGGTAAATATTAATTTGGTTTTGGATCAGGTTACATAGATAAATACTTATATATTTCTACCTAATAAACGATCTAGGTACGATGAAGCATAATACGACCAAAACTTGACTGAGACTAGGTACATACTTTGACTGGCTTTGTGACGATGAGTGCTTCTAAGGTCATATTTCAACATGTTTTTATAGCCTTCTTTGTCCTGTGCGTCTTTTGTTAATAATTATGTTTCAGCCGAATAAATCGTGGATGTCAAATAAGCTCACCGTAAATAAAATAAAAAAAAGAAGTACACGAGCTTCATAAAGTTCAAACATTTCAGATGAAAATTCCTATGAAACCTACTCAAACAGGTGCGTAGCAGGCAGCTAGGTTAGTGCTTGTGTTGATTCTTTCTTACACAACGCCATCTCTTGGTGAAGTTTGAACAACAACTGTCATGGCCTCACAATCTATACCAATGTTTACGAAGTTACGAAGTATGTAGATTCATGATACCAATTCACCGAATGTAATAATCCTCTTTACTGATCCATGTAGGTCGTTTGTTTTTTGACACCTTTGTGTAATTTGAGGATTAAAATAATCATTTCATTCAGGTACTAAGCAAAGGTACTCCTATTTCTTCTATTCACGTACCTACTACTTCTTGTCCCTCTTTTTTTTTCTAAAATACTCGTTTTTTTTACTAATAGTTATATCCATGAAAATTTTGACAGTTACAATCATAATAGAAACAAAAATTCGTAAATAACCAAAGGTGTAAAAATTATGACTAAATAATATTTATTGTGTTGCCAAATTACAAAAGCAAATCCATGCATTTTTGAGAAATCCATCGCAAATTTAAAAACTTATGCTGTGAAGTGATCAAGCTGTTTTGATAGAACTGTCTCAATAGTCAAAGCATAATTAAATTACCGTGGAAAATGGTGGTCCGTCTGTGCATCAGATATAGTTTGGGTTATTAAACCACAGCACCAACCTTGTGTAATAAACCAACAGATTGATTTAATTATTTATTTAATTAATCAACTAGCTGATAGAACAAACTTGTGGCCCTTATGGTTAAGTGGGAACCATCGCCTATAACAAAGATTACCTCGTAGGTCACGCACGTCAAGAACGTGCCCTACGATACAGCCTCACGTGCCAGTTATTTCGCCAGCACCCATATCCTTCAAACTGAAACATTATATATGGTCCTCAGCACAAGACACTACCACGGAGGAGACGTCCATTTCAATAAAACACAATAAATAAACAAATAGCTCAATTTTTCATCTATATTTAACCGATTTATTTTCAACAGATGCGTCCATCAACGGCAGTGTGGCCCAGCAGGTGACGTCACGGGACAAGTGGCGTAAATAATTGATAAATTGCCACAGCTCCCCGCCGACTCGGCCACAGGACCAACAATAGTTCAGATAGACAGAGCTTTCACTATGACAATACCAACTCTATTGAAGTATATTGCTGGACATAGGCCTCCTCTACACATTTCCTACAAGAACGAACATGAAGAAGAGCAGTGGGTGGAAAGGGCTCAGAAGAATCCTTTTCATCCAGTGCCTTCCCGCGATCGTAACAATGTTTTCGGTTCATCTGGTTTGTGGTCGCCATTTCCCCAACGGTTGTCGGTGACCTGCCCATTGCCCAAAAGTCCACTGCTGTGGACAGAGGCCTCCCCTACACATTTCCTAGAAGAACAATTCTGTGCTCTTTCCATCCACAGACTTCCCGCGATCTCAATAATGACGTCCTACGTTTCGTCTTCTGGTTCATGGTCACCATTTAAAAACCTTTATTTCCCATCGGTTTTCGTATATGGACCTGCCCATTGCCACTTTAACTTACTAATTCTACGAGCTATATTGGTGACCTTGGTTTTATACGGATACTCTAATTTCTGATCTTTCCATAGCTCGTTGCGCGACTTTGAGCTCGTACAAGAGGCCAATAGTCAGCACGTCTCAGTTCACCTGAATTTTCAAGCAAAAAGTGAAGAAATGGATTATTAGCTGCACATGCGCATTGCTCTAGGCTAGAACGTATGGTTTAGAATAGTCATTTGGGAAAACTATTTACAAAGGGAATCCACAAACTTTAACAAAGCTAGCGGAATGTCCAAGCATCAATATCATTGCAAATAAATACCATTTTGCCATACGAAAATTGGTCTCAAAGGTGGTCAGCAGATTAAACTGTCAGGTCGAATGCTATGCCTGTAGGCACACCGACAATATTTCGTTGCAGAGTTACATAAACAACCAACACTACCAATACGGGTGAAAATATGATCATCATTATGCACAGTTCCACATTTTGTAACCACTGTTTTAGCACGATTTTAGACTACCCTCATAATAGACAAAAAATCGGTAGGAACCAAGCCGTAGTTTGTTGCCTATTCTTCTAGGCTTAGTCGCGTGGAACAGGCAACTAGACTCACTTAGTCAAAGTATATAAGTAACTAAATAAACATAAAGGGCATTGGGTAACTTTGTATGGAGTCGTGGCGTTGTTTTTTTTTAATGCGACCACTGATGCAATGTGTTTTGAATTGAAGTACTACACCTGTATACATAATATCAAAAACAAAAAACGTCGTAACTTATATCGGAGCAAAAATATACGACTTTGAAGTTAGAAGAATAACATTGTCCAAGTATGGGATAAAATGCATTTTATTTAAAAAACTACTATTATTACCTTTGGAATTGGTAAGTTAGGAATAAAAAACATGGATCCCATAAATAATCATCATCATCATCAACCTATATCAGTCCACTGCTGGACGTAGGTCTCTCCCAAGACGTGCCACTGAGCCCGATCTTCAGCTCTTCTCCTCCAGTGCTTGCCAGCTACATTTTGCAGATCGTCGCCCCACCTTGCCGGAGGGCGTCCTACACTACGCTTACCTAAACGCGGTCTCCACTCTCGTATTCGTTCATAGCTCAAAGGTTCTCTGTCGGATAACCTCGTTCCGGATTTTATCCTTCAGAGAGACTCCGAGCAAAGCCCTCTCCATAGCTCGCTGAGCGACTTTCAGTTTGTGGACCGACTCTACTGTTAGTGTCCACGTTTCGGCAGCATAGGTCATTACAGGTCGCACTGGTTGAAGACTTTCGTCTTCATACATTGTAGGATCGGCGACGAGAAAACCTGACGGAGTTTCCCAAACGCAGCCCAGCCCAGCTGTATTCTCCGGTTTAGCTCTCTCTCAAAGTTGTGTCTACCTAACCGCAAGGTTTACCCGAGGTAGACATACTCCTGCACAACTTCGAGAGGCATTCTGGCGACGGTGATCGGCTCTGGGGTGATACGATCATTGAACATGATCTTAGTTTTATCCAAGTTCATGCCCAGGCCAACCCGTCGTGAGGAAACAGCTAGGCTGTTCAGCATCTGTTGTAGGTCCTGCAACGAATCTGCCAATAATGACGATGTAATCGTCGTCGAATCGTAAGTGTGAGATGTATTCGCCATTGATATTGATGCCTATTCCAGTCCAACTCAGCGTCTTAAACAAATCTTCCAGTGCGCTTGTGAACAATTTGGGGGATATAACGTCCCCTTGCCTCACTCCGCGGTGCAACTGGATAGGTTTTGACTGCTGGTTCTGGACCTGAACAGACATGGTGGCGTCATTGTAAAAACATCTCAACACTTCGATATATCGCCAGTCAACCTGACATCGTTGCAGGGACTGTAGAACAGCCCAGGTTTCAACAGAGTCAAAGGCCTTCTCATAGTTCACAAACGCTAAGCATAAGGGCTGATTATTTTATAATATGTACTCTTCAGATTTTTGTATAATCTGCCGCACTGTGTGAATGTGGTCTATGGGGTCAAATCCTCCTCGAAACCCAGCCTGCTCCGGTGTTTAAAACTCGTTAAGTCTTCGCGCAAGACGGTTCAAAATAACCCTGGAAAACAGTTTGTAGACATGGCTCAAGAGTGAGATCAGTCTATAGTTCTTCAATAAAGCTTCATTGCCTTTCTTGAAGAACAATACCACGACACTCCCTGCTCCATGCCTTTGGAGTTCTGATGGCAGAACTTCTGTTCTCAACCATGGGGTTGAGAACAGAATTGAAGACACGTTGGAGTTCCTTCAGAATAGGAGAACTACCTGCTCTTAGGAGCTCTGAAGTGATTCCGTCTTCCCCTGGGGCTTTTCCATTTTTCAACTGTGGTCTAGAAATTGTGCCGGGGAGACAGACAGATTTGTTTGGTATCGCCCCCACCCCAGGCAATGGTGTCCTATAATGGCGTATCACCCTTGAACTTCTCGTTTGACTAGTATATTAACCAAATAGGTTCGATTGTTTATATGTCGCGGTTGTATCCTTCCACGTTACAGCCATGTATTGATGCCTTTCATTCAAGTCTACTTCAATCATATAAATGCCTTGCTTGATATGTTCTCCATAACAGCTTTGTGATTGAGCTATTTGGTATGTACCAAGGGCGACTATATCAGCAATTATTTGTGGAAATTCACCCATTACAGATACATCAGCTGCAATTGATTGAAAATCGGTTCGTCTTCTGTTCAGATTGTTTGCGATTATGAATTCACAAGACTCCACTGAGCTCCAGGCAGGTTTACAAAAGAGCACGTTATGTTCATGTTATATTTGTCAACTTCGACTAAAAGATCAGCCAGACGAATCCAACTCGGATGGACAGCGTTCGAGAAATTGCACCACACTTTCTTGTCTCAGATACCGCAGAGCCCCAAGACAAAAGTCTTTAATTAGTGCGTTTTACCAGTGATGACTTATGGAAATGAGACGTGGTCGCTAACTATTGGCCTCGTTCACAAGCCAAAGCGCAACGAGCTATGGAGAGAGCTATGCTGGGAGTTTCACTACGTGATAGAATCAGAAATGAGGATATCCGTAAAAGAACAAGGTCATCGACATAGCTCGTATAATTAGTAAGTTGAAGTGACAATCGGCAGGGAAGACTAAACGTAGGGCGCCCAACCACCAGATAGACCGATGATATTGTTAAGATCGTGGGAAATTGATGGATGGAAAGGGC
Source organism: Thera obeliscata (assembly GCA_947578465.1). Taxonomy (NCBI): domain Eukaryota; kingdom Metazoa; phylum Arthropoda; class Insecta; order Lepidoptera; family Geometridae; genus Thera; species Thera obeliscata. Next base: position 2,807,839 of record OX387919.1, read on the forward strand.
TCAGAATCGTTCTTCCTGGAAATGTGTAGTGGAGGCCTATGTCCAGCAGTGGACTATACTATATACTATTACTATATCTACCACCTACGATTACTATATCTTTAGGAAAATCTTATTAATTGGCTATTTAGGCGATACTTTTATGAATTTTTGCAATTTAATATCTCGCTTCCGATATACTTTACGCAGTTGCTGTGATAATAAAAGTTGCTTATTTTTGAGAGTACTAATAAATGGCAATAGTTTTTTTACTGGTCGCGGGTCTTCAAAAACAACGCCACTTTTACCCAATGCCCTTTGAGTTAAGGATATTTAAAAAAAAGTCTGTTTTAATAAAAAGTTGAAGTTTCGTGCCAAAAAAATGAGTTAGTTTAAAAAAAGTTTTGGTTTCTTATATTTTCTTATCTTTATTTATTATTCAAGGAGTCTAATAACCGAAAATCACTGTAGATACTTCCAGCACGGAGTATAGTTTATTAACTTTAACTTATATTTTACTACCGAGTTCCAAACTAGCACTATTGCAGAACAACAGCCACTAATCATATTAGCCTTATTAATTACCTCCCCAGGCGAGAGTATTGCCGAATGAAAATGTATAACTAAAGTTTGAGGAGAGAGTTTGCAACGAACTACTAATAATGGTGGTATTAATTTGGTGTTGTTCAATGATTTGTTATTGTATACCAAACGTGAAACGCAATGCCCCAAGCTTTTATGAAACTCATATTGTTGACTGTAAGTTTAAGGACATAGATTTTTTATTGATTTTATTGTCATATTCATATCTTACTTACTTTTTTCATTTCATTTCATTTCATTTATATCACACGTCAGTGCCGTGTCAGGGACGGTGTAGGAACGTGGCCGTGGCAAGATCTAGCATTCGTGTCTCGTCAGGAATTCGTGCCTGTCAGTACCGTACCTATATGTATAGAAAGTCGTCGTAAAAAGCCATAAAGTATTTGCAAGTAACCGGTTACCAAAGATCACACTGAAGGACTCAAGGTATTGTAACACCTACCTGGAAAACTGGGAAAACCAAATAATTGAATTTACGCGACTTGAGGCAAGTTGGCGCTCAGGGCATGTGATCAGTCACTTAGTGGACTCCTCAGGCACTGGCACATGAGCAGTAGTTTATGAGGTAGTGAGATGGTTAAGATTAGTTTTACATAAAATTTCACAGAGGATCCAATAAATTTGAAAAAGGAAGGTCAATCAAAGAATGTTTATTTCTCATTTGTATTAGAATTTCAAACGTAACAGAAACAAAAATTCAACTAGTCCTTACTGGGTATTCGGTGATACGGTCAGATTAGGAGGAATATTTATCAGGGTCTATGTTTTTTTCAAGCCCCCTGCTTGAAAAAAACATTACACATTACAACATAGGGGGGGGGGTTTAAAATAAATGTTTTTTTCCGAATCTAGATTGAATGGTAAGGCTTGTTTGCTCGTATCGTAAGGTCAAATCTTAAACTGGTGCTAGCCCACAGGCCCCGTGCGGTCACATCGATCTATGTCAACCGCAGTTTGGGTAAAACCGAGTCAAAACTGAGATGTCCTCGCGCAGATGGCAAGGGATCGGAAGACATAGCACTGTTTGGGACACTTGCTAAATTAAGGACACACCTCCTTTTCAAAGAAGCGTAGAGCTGTGCTACGCCGTAGCTCGTTTATTTTTTGGTTGCGCTTGCCTTATTATTAGTTTAATATGAAATTTATATGGTAATTGTTTTCAATAAATACGTTTCAGTCAACAAACATGAGCCAGTTAGCAAATAAAAGTACAGTAAAAAAGCAACAGTAAACACGAAAACGGAAATGACATGAAATGAAGTAAAAATCTGTTTCCAGTTTATAAAATATCGCTATGAAAAAGAAGTAAATGTTTTACGATTCGTATGCGTGTAAAGTGCACTGTCAACAGTTTTATTGTTAAATTAACAAAGAGTTAATTTGATATTTAAACTAGCCCGAGGAGCTTCTGGTTTTTACAGCTACAGATAATAAAAACTAACTTGTTTATGGGATAGAGACGGATAATGCTTTTTTGAAATAAATGCAATTTTTGAGGTGAGGTTATTTTTTTTACTTTTGTCGGCACTGTAGTGTGACATTTTTTCAAATATTTTTTCATTTGATACAACATTCAATCTACGTCCTCAGTCTTTTGGACACAATGACTACGGTCAAAAGCTTAAATTAAAATATTTTATAACCTAGGTACTATTAGAGTACCGGTGGTCTATATAAAGGAAGTGACCACGCCTTTTCGTGAGGTACCGAGTTCAAATCCAATCTGAAAAAAATATCTGCGCTATTCCAGTGCACTCAAACGGTGAAGAAAAATACCGTGAGGTTCGTAGTTTAGTCAGCTCCACAAGTATTGACCATGTTTTTCCAGTGGATTAAAACGAACTACGATGATGGCGACGGGGCGATCACTTTCAGCATAGGGTTTTGCAAACATCAATCAATGCTGCAAACTTCAACAGTGCGATTTGAAAGCGATACACTGATCGCCATCGCAGGTGATCTAGAAGTGCGCAGAGCTTCAGACTTGGTAATTCAATACTAGATCATACAAACAATAAATAAATAAATAAATAAATATTGTGGACAATTCACACAACACTACCCAACCCCAAACTAAGCAGAGCTTGTAATATGGGAACCGGATAGTTGATATAATACTTGAATACATTTTTTTTTGTAAATACATACTTAGAATACAATATAACACCCAGACAGAGAACAAACATTTATGTTCACGACACAAATATTTGTTCTCGGTGGGGATCGAACCCACGACCTACGGCGCAGAAGGCAGAGCTACTACCAACTGAGCTAGAGGCTAGTCAAACAATATACCTCCATCTAATATTTATGATCATGGCAATTAAGACGGGCCCAGCGCGGCCATATCTCCTTAACTGCAAGTGTTGCCTGATTTACGCATCCATTCATTATCTCGTTTTGTTGCATCGACGCAGTTTATTGTCTGCACAGCATCATCATCAGCATTAGGCACGAATGGCACTGGTCGTCTAGTAGTAGTGTAGCGGCGGCCCGTATGATCCTGTCGTGCAGGGTTCAAATAGGCATGAAGACAGTAATCAAGTATCGCCAAAATATTTATCTGATCTAATGAAAAAGGATTCAAAGATTTTGAAATATGTATTTATTCTCTTATTAATGTCGAGATTAATACTTTATTTGTTAAAATAAATCTACAAAATACAACAATCCGCCATGATGGCTCAAACACCGGTCAGAACGAATTACGTCACGTTTAGGTAAACGTCATTCCAATTTAGTACAAAAGCACCAATGTTTACTGTTGATATCCCTACTTAACCGTGACGTAATAACAGACGCCATGACACTAGCGAGCGTTTTGGCGTGAATTTGAAAACTTAAATTTAAATGTACTTTTATTGCACAAAAACCTTATTTTTTTACAGAAATATGATATATTTTAGACATACATACTTCTGAATATGATAGAAGAGATTTTGAAAATTAGTCGTCATGCCTATTCAGTAGCGCACCAATCGATTTTTCGTTATATGCACTATGCTAGAAAGTATATACTTTCAAAACGTTGAAAAAAAAACATCGTAAGGCAACTGGCATCTCGTAGCGAAGAATCTGAAGTTCGGAAACCTCATAGCTCAGTTGAGTAGCTCTGCCTTCTGAGGTGGAGCGCATGGGTTCGATCGCCATCGAGAACAAATATTTGTGTAGGGGACGCAGATGTTTTTTCTCTGTCTAGGTGTTATATTGTATTCTATTATGTATTTACAAAATGAAATGTGTTTAAGTATTAGGTATATCATATTATAATATCACAGCTATCTAGTTCCCATAGTGTCAGGTTCTGCTTAATTTGAGGCTAGATAGTGTTGTGTGGATTTGTGTTCAATATTATTACTTATATTTTTTTTAAGCACGAATGGAACCTCTTTGAGATGCGTATTTGAAATCCTTTCGCTACCCTCTGGTTAGGTTAAAACTGGTGTCACGAGTAGAAAAAGGCGAGAATTTTTTATAAATAACTCTTCTTAAACCTTATTACAATAGAAAATCTTATTGCAAGAGGTTAAGAACACTTTTGGAGTTAGATACAGTAGAAGACAGCTCAAATTACCCAAAAACAAAGAAAAATAACGCTTATAGGTACTGCAAGCACATAATATTATATAAGATAGAATAGAATACAGTGCATAGTCTGTAGGCCTACCATGAGCTCTGTCTGGTTCTGTGGTTTTGAGTCTGTGTGAGTGTTGACTAAATAAATCCTTCGTCAAAAAGTCACACACACAGTATAATGCACTCACATAGACTCAAAACCATAGCCAGGGACAAAGCCAGACAGAGCTCATGGTAGGCCTACTGATGCGTATCCTTGTGTACACGTTGCCGTTCCTTCGTACACAAGCGGTAGTTGATCCCTACGTCTAAAGTGAGTTAAATTTAAATTTTCACAATAAGTGAATAATTCCGAAAACGCCGAGTTTCCAACACGACAGCTGGTAAGCCTCTCATCCAGGAGTCTTTGTTCGCTAATGCTGAGATACTGTGCGTTCGGCTTGTGTACACTGCATGACAGATATACTTGGCTACAGGAATCCCGCAAGATTTCACATAAACAGTTTTTTTACACAACTAGCTGATGGAACAAGCATATGGCTCACCTGATGTTAAGTGGTAACCATCGCCTTTCAAGGCAGAAGAATGTAAAAATAATGTAATAATATTTATTTCCATAAAGGTATGCTTAATGTTAGATGCAACGCGCTTTACTGCTTTAGCTTGCGCTGTATGTGTATGTATGTATGTACTTGGAGTATACGGTTTTTTTGGAAATTGTTTCATAGTTGGCATCTATTACGACCAAGGAATGCCTGTACCTAATTTCAGGCCTCTAGATCTTGCACTTTTGGAAATTTGGATGTGATTGAGTGCTCTATAAAACTTCTTCTTCCTGCCCTTATCCCACTTTATGTGGGGTCGGCACAACATGTCTTCTTCCTCCATTCCCCTCTGTCAGCCGTCATCTCTGCATTCACTCCTCTCTTATCCATGTCATTTTTCACACAGTTCATCCATGTTTTTCTTGGTCTACCTCTGCTCACATATCCATCCACATCCATACTCATTACTCTCCTACACATTGAGTACACATTGAGTGCTCTATAAAACATTTCGTTATATTGAAAATAGTATTTTATGCAGTTAGTTAATAAAAGACGAATAAAGCGGGAATAAAGCGGGGGCAATAAATTACGAGAAGTGAAGGATTCTAACGACTGAATCACGACCGTTGGGAGTCATTCATGAAGATTAAAGTGTTAGAATCTGGAGCAACGCGAGTGATCAAGTCACTCGATGTGATGTCTTTTAATTAAAAAAATTAGGTTAAGTTTTCAAAAACCTGCATTTACACAATTCTTCTTTAACATTAGAAAATGCCGCTTATATTTATTTACTCCTTTGAGAATCGCAAGCAGTGTACCCAACCTTGTAATCTCTGTATTGTCTTGACGTCATCATTCACGACTCACGACGTCACAAGGCGAAAATTGTGACAATAGTGGATTAGACACCCTTTATAAATATTCATTCGGGATTCGACTCGAGGGCCGTTTGAGTTTTGTTTTGTAACAGATGTGATTTAAACTGACTGTGCAAAGCGAGTGTCACAATTTCGGATTATGAGTTGCGACTACAAAGTTTCACAATAAAGACGCATAATTTTATAGGTAAAGGGTAAAACCAAAGGATAAAAACAAAGGCTATATAAATAATACTGGGTTAACATTTTTAGAAACAATGTTTTGTAGGTTGTTAAACAAGGAGCTATTACCCATTATTTTACGAGGTAATTTTGCTCCCGAGTTTTAGCGAGGGAGTAAATAGAAATCTAGTTTTAATGTGTTTTATGTGCCATGTGTTACACTCTACTTTTCATGGATCACTTTGAAACGACATAAAGCTTGGTGAGGTGCAAATTCCACGTGACCAAGCCTAGAAGAACAGGCAACAAACTACGCCTTGGTTTCTACCGTTTATTTGTAGTGGGAACAATAGAATAGTGTCGTTTTAAAAATAGCTTGTGGCTACATTGTGCGTGAAGCCTGATGGAGCGAGGGTTTCTACTCGATCGAGCATGAAGATACCACGATACCGGCTCGCTGCGTCGCTGATAGTTTACTGGTACCTTGTCTATTTAAAACCTTTCAGCTTAGTTGGTAGGTCTGCCGTCTGTGCTGTAGAGCGTGGGTTCGACTCTCGTCGGCATTAAACTTTTGTTCTAAAATTGTTCTTGACTTATGGTTCATCCGTAAGTTGCCTGGAAAAAATAGTTTTCAGTGATAATGCCGTCCAAAGTTTTAATAACACACAAAATTCAAAATGACGTTTCAAAGTGGTCCTAGTGGTTCTATTGAATAAATACGCGTGTATAGGTTAATAAATAATGTGGACAATCCACACTATATCTAGCCCCAAATTAAGGCCTGTATTCAGAAACAGTGCTTGAGTCTGAGTCGAGCCTCAAACACTCTCAAGCATCGACAGTTCTTCGTTGAAAAATAACAAAAATCGAGGCTTGAGGCTCGACTCAGGCTCAAGCACTGTTTGTGACAACTCCCAGACAAAGAACAAGCATCTGTATTCACCACACAAATACTTGTTCTAGGTGGGGATCGAACGACCTATTACGACGCAGAAGGCAGAGCTACTACCAACTGAGCTGGAAGGCTCAAATGATTATGATTTGATTTATATTTTATACAGAGTCATTAATTAAACCTTGACTGGCCTGTAGCTCAGTTGGTAGTAGCTCTGCCTTCTGCGCTGTAGGTCGTGGGTTCGATCCCCACCGAGAACAAATATTTGTGTGGTTAACATAAATGTTTGTTCTCTGTCTGGGTGTTATATTGTATTCTAAGTATGTACAAAAAAACAATGTATTCAAGTATTATATCAGCTATCCGGTTCCCATATTACAAGCTCTGCTTAGTTTGGGGCTGGGTAGTGTTGTGTGAATTGTCCACAATATTTTAAAAAAAAAAAAATTAAAATTTTAAATTTAAAACCGAAATGATTCACTAATTCACGTCTATTATTGAATAAACATCAATATTGAATCAGCTGTCTGGGCACGGTGCTTATAGCCGCTCACGGCTCTGATGTTTACAAATAATTAATATTCCAACTGTGGTCATACTTCGTAATAAACGCTTTTCCATCTATACTATTCTACCAAGCAAAAACACCCAAAACCCGACCCTATCTACCTCAAAATAAAACTCATTAAAAACAGGAAAATCAAGCCAGTATCGAATGGTCATACGGGGAATTTAAAAACCTATTAATTGTATTCATTGGGAAATAGAGAATATATTGGCTTGGATTAGTTAAACGATTTGTATTGCTTTTGAAGGTCATAACCACCATTGTCCTTTCACACCAAACTAAACGGTAACTCTATATGAATAAAGTTGATAATAGCTTGTGGGATAAGTCGGATAGGGGAGAATGGGGTTTGTCCGGCCGGTTGGCAGTATCGTTGCAACGCGTGTCCGTGAATAATATGCCGCTAAAGGGCGATTAATGTCCAGCGGCAGTCGATTGGCCGTTAACTGTGCTCATGTGCGATAAAGGCAATATTGGCATTTTAAAACTATAAAGTTGTACGTTATTCTGCCATTTTGTAGAACTTTTACGGTACTTCAACTTCAATCGACAGTTTGTTTTGAACTTTTGCTCAAAAACCAACAGTGGAGCTCCCAATGATAGATATCGGAAAGTACGAGTAACGTAGTCCGGCTTTTCTGTTAAAAACTATAGTGTAGGTACACTATGCCAGTACTTACCCTCAATCGAAATATTCAAAAAAAAATATAGTGTCGAGTGCACAAGTGAGGCTCTCCGAGGCGCACTTAAAATCTTTTCAACACACTGGTTTGAAAGAACCATTTGGTTTTGGTGTAGTAAACTTACTTACTGCACTAGGTCCCATATTAAATTCTAACCATAATTTAGTTCTATCATATATTATTGTCTGTTTCATTAAGTGGATTCTGGTGGATTAAAGTAAATACCACAGTAAATCAATGGAGCTTGTCTAGTCAGGTTAATCAAATGTATCCTCTGAGGTTTGCAAAGCACGGCTCACAGTCCGGTGGTAAAGTGTTTGTAGAATTTCACAAAGCACAACTTCACTTTCTTGAGTACTAAAAAAAACATTGGCATTCATTCCTACTCATAAAACACAATTATTTAAATATTGCAATTTTAATTTGCCCTATCACTCTTTTTGAACCAGTTTTTGACGATAAATCTAGGTAAGTATATTTTTTAAGGTATTTTTTTAACTTCACCAACTGTTTATGCAACAATAAAATAAGTATCAAAAGCACGTGTATGAAAAAAAATATAATTATGACGGAACAAATGCGCATACATACATTCATAGCGGTCAAAATCATAGCCCTCCTTTTAACTTCGCCATAGTACGGAAAAATGATACTGTATTGTGCAACAAATACTGAAATACTGCACTTCGGCTAATTTCGGCTTCATAGGGCGTAGTGTGCGTCAGAAAGAGATAGCGTTCTACAAAGCCGAAAAGCCAATGTGTAATATTTATTGCCTACAACCTGTACATATAAATTGTTAAACACTTCTATGCTTGCCAGTGTATGGTACCTAAAGCCTCGTCCATGTGTGCGCATTCCTCGGATGCCGTCATTGCTAACCTGACTGCAACCGATCTGTGTGCGGCGAAGATAATCTAATTAATGGTGCCAGTGAATTTCAGGCTAAATAGCTGTTACAGACTTTGATATGAAAGATTTACTTGTGCAAAAATAAAATAAATTGCCATTTTTTACCTCGAAAACATCGTTTTGTCATTCAAACACAAACACCCCATAAAGAGGCGTTCAGACAGCGATGAAAAATGACACTCATCATTTCAACGCCGTTTTTATGGGCGCAATTTCTTTCAAATAAAAACGAAAAATCGGGCCTTCTTTATAAAAACATCTCTTCAATTGTCATTCATGGCAGCGGTGCGCGTATTTGTCACGCGGCATGTCGGCGGGTCGCGTTCCAAATATAAAAATGCAATTTTAAAAAATCCACCATAGGATTCGAATTTCGAACCCTAACAATAAAAAGTAAATGCGTGGCAAACGTATCAAACGCAGAAACACACGTGAGGTTTCTACCAAACTAGATTTTAGCAAGCGTACGATCACAACACAATGTTACACTTTTACACTTTGCAAAATTACACTTTGCAAAAATATTCTATGGTATTTTTCTAAACTAAGTAAGCGACAACAACTTCAAAGCAACGATATGCTCTTTGTAACCAAGTTGGCAATAAAGTTAAGAATACACTTATAATACTTTTTATGGAATAAATTAAAAAATACATAGGAAAATAAAATAAGCTGATATCATAGAAATTGTTATTTGCATTGTTTTTATTGTGTATGATTTCTTGATAATAGTTATGGAAATTATTGGGCGTATTTAAGCAAAATACATAAAGGACTGCACGAGTAGGTAGGTAGGATACATTATAATTCCGTTTCATGGTTTACTGATAGTTTTTTCTGCTATCTGTTATTCGCCCCTAACTAAATCCATATTTTTTTCTCATCTACAAAACAATACCATAAACTTACTACACAATACAACTGTAATACCGAACGAAATGGCAATAAATATCGAAGGGTAGCAAAGCAAAAATAACGTGTATTTGGGTATTCACTGTGTCTTCGGCGTCGTCAAGATCGCATCAGGGTAGAAATATTATAATAGTATAATAATATCAGGTGTTGTTGTTCCAAGGGATACCTTGAGTAAGGTTGGGAGACACCTGTCTGCGACTACAATATCGATGGAACAGAATAGGTGGTGATAAAGTACCAATAAACAATAAAACAATTGTGGATCTAAATAATAAAATAAGTTCTAGGCATTATTTTTCATTCAAATCATCTTCAGATCTGAATGAATCTCAGATCTATTTTTTTCAGATTATCAGACTAAGCAGATTATTATTATTTTTTATTAAATTATTTTCGCTTGGTTTTAAGAATAAAACCGGATAATTAAATGAGCATTTCATTTACTTTCCGGCCTATATTACGGGCCTAAGCTCTGTTTTCTAAATTCAAATATTGTTAAAATTAAGAACATATTGAAATAGTGCGTTTCCTTAACCACTGAGGGCGTCCATCCGACTATCCTTAGTAAATACTTCATCGATACGGTTTTCCCAATATTTGTATGCACATCACTACACAGTGTCTCGTCTGCGAACAGCACGACGCTATCTAAGCGGGGTTTAGGCTCGTGATATGAAAGCTGAGTGACGTCACACTCAACTCTTCCTAACCGTCGTTACTGTTCGAGTAACTTTGTGCGATATCTCGTTTTATAGCACTGAGGATTGTGGTGCTTAGTTTTATTGTGGAAAGTTTACAGTAGCTCAGTTACCAGAGGGCTGACTGGGACTTGATATTCGTTTGTTTGTTAACATCCTTGAATAGACAAGTTATATAGAGTAAAATGGTTCAGTAGTAAAGATTATAAGGTTCAACAGTCTTTTGAATTTTAAATAAAAGTTTTTTCTTTACAAATTTCAACCCCTGCCGTACGTCTTTAATGGTTAATTTTTCAAAAACATTTTTAAATGTTCCTATACTTTCATAAAGAACCTCCAAATTTCAAATCGCTAGGACTAACGGCTAAGGCTGTGTGTTGTGTATGTCAGTCACTCACCAAGCTCTTTTATAATAAGTTTACTTGTTACTAATGTGTATACCCATTTTCAATAATGTGCATGCATAAAATGTACTCATAAGGTAGCAGGTAGCTGATTTTAGGGTTGTCAGAACTCAATCGTTATGTAAAACAATGCTTCTTCAATGGGAATATTTTCAAGGAAACACTCGTTGACTTAATTGTTGGGATCGTAATAATTAAATCTGACACAACACAAACACAATCCGCAATCACTAACTTTACTTCTTCCTCTTGAATCGTATGACAGCGCGCCAAATACTTTGACATTCCATGACATGACAGATGACAGACGACATACCTTGGGCACTGTACCCGAAGTCCCAGTGCATTTACAACATTTCGTTACCAAATGTTGTTTTCGTTTCGCCTATTTGTCTGTCTATTGTATGGAGAAAAGATGAGACAACAACTCTACCTACGTAACGTATTTTTGCCGTCTCATAGAGGTATTTTCTCCATGCAATAGAGAGAGACAAAAAGGCGAAACGTAAACAACATTTGGTAACGAAATGTGGTAGCAAAACTCCGACTTCGGGTTCTGGTAATAGAGTAGAGTCTTATTTTACTAAAAAGTAACGTTATGACGGATTTTTCACCTGCAAAGAATATTTAGAATCCGAATTTCTAAGTTGCAATACTGTATCCAGCTTTACCGTGGTTTTATAGCACGCTTGTGTTTAGATACCGCTGCGGTAGGAATGCGAAATAGGAATATTCATGTGTAGAGATGGCGAATCAACGAACAATGATAGTTTTTTATGGCTGTTTGCATAACTATGACTTCTCTGTCTATGCCTCCAGATTGGATAATATTATCAATTCATTTTATGCATTAACATTATACTAAAAGTATTGAGAAACTTAATTGACTTAACTTATCTTGACGTCATGGCAAAACTGCTGAACCGATTTTGATGAATTTTATAGGGGAACAATCTGAAAACCAATCAGACCTTTCAGATAAAAAAATTTTTTTTCCAAATCGGCTCATAAATGACGAAATTACTTATGCGATCACAAACATAAAATAGACTAATAATAGATAAATTAAAAAAAAACTTTAAAAGCCGATCTCAAAACCGAACTACTGAATCGATTTTTAGGAAAGAGTAAACAAGCAATTTTAAAATTGGTTCATAAATGTCAGAGTTATGCGGTCACAAACATAAAACAAACAACCGAATGGTGAACCTCTTTTTTTTGTAAGTCGGTTAAAAAAAAAACATGTTATCGAACGCTATCCGTTAGGTAAAAATATTTTACAGTCTTAAGGCCTGCGCACACCTAGGCCGCTGGCGATGGCGATCAATGAAATGCTGTCAAATATCGCTGTCAAATCTGACAGCGTTTCACTGATCACCATCACCAACGACCTAGGTGTGCGAAGGCCTTTAGACTTGTCTCTACTTTAGACTTGTCATAAACAGCCTAAGCCCGTCGTTTTATGAGCTTAACCTAGGGGTTAAGCTCATAAAAAACTGTCTTTTTTACCAACCTCACCTACAAACAAACACGTACAAAATAAATTAATCCAAATCCTACATCTATTTTATGGTGATTAGCTTAAATACTTGAAACAGCAATTATGGATGAAAAATGATCACTGCTCGTTTAATTAAAAAGCCCCTGTATGAGCTCTCTATCTGACTTTGATTAATATAGCATGTGACAGTGACATAAGTTATAACATAAACAAATTCGTGGGTCATAGTTGACAGGCAGTGGAAAAAATTAAGGTGAAAAAATCACATTAAAAAAGTTTAAACTCATCATCATTTATTTGAAGTCATCCGCTGTTTCATTGTTTTAAGTTTAGCTTGATATGGCAAAGCCTATTTATTTATAACATATAAACAGCAATTATGTACTTTATAGTAAAAAAGTTTTAGTTAAGAATTATAAGCCAATTTCTAATCCTACTTAAAAAAACATCATTCGTTTATAATCTTGATCCTTTTCTAAAATGTCAAAATCAAAATTAAATAGTATTTTCAACCCTTTACTAAACCTCATACATTTTAGCCCATTCTCTAAAATAAATTACAATTATAATTATAACGTTCGCAACAATGAATATGAGTAATCCATAACATTCAAGTTAAAGCCGGTAGCAACAAAATGTCAAGTTATAATCTATGTAATTAAGTGAATGTCACCGCACCCTTTAGCCGGCGGCTTCAAACACGATTATGGTACACCTACTCACTTAATATAAGTAAATACTTACATCGTGGGTAATTAAATTCTCATGCCAGTTTTTACAACTCTTAAAAAGTGTTGCGTGCTATAGGGTTAATATACACGCTAAGAAAATTTGCCGTTCCTGCGGCAGACAAGACAAATTCTTCGTGTAGATGACAAGAATTTTGCCTTTTCCACACACGAAAACGCAACAACGTTCGCCGCGTCGTGTCTTGCGCAGATAAGATTTTTTTCGTGCACCGCTGCGAGCAGTTTACACAGTTATTTTCTAGTTACGACACGAATTCTTGGGTAGACCCGGCGTTTTTTCTTAGCGTGTACAAGCGCCCTTACGGTCCTACAAAAATCTAATTACACGAAGACACAAAATGCGGAAATAATTCTTAGTAGAAGATCTTGGGCAATGGGCAGGTCATATAGCTCGAAGAACTGACAACCGTTTGGGAATAAAGCTTCTCGAATGGCGACCACGAACCGGAAGACGAAAAGTAGAGCGCCCACCCACCTGATGGACTGATGACATTGTTAAGATCGCAGGAAGTCGGTGGATGGAAAGGGCTCAGAACTGTTCTTCCTGGAAATGTGTAGAGGAGGCCTATGTCCAGCAGTGGACTTCTTCAGGCTGATGATGATGATGAGAAGATCTTGGAAAACGAACAAGCCAGCGTACGAGAAAAAAATATACTTAGGTACCTATAATATTAAAAAAAAAACCGCCAGTATAAAACTTATAAGTTAAATAAAAAAATAAAAAATAATGTTAATATAGCTTATTTGCATCAAAACATAACATCCATGATTCACCAAATTCAGTTCCACATTCTCAGACAAGTCAGCAAAGTTCAAACTTTCGCGAGTAACGCTAAATGAATTATTCCCCGCGAGGTGGCGCCTCTATTGACGCAGCTAACTTGGCTAAATAGTTTCGTTCCCACTGCTATTATTGTTGGGAACTGTCGCATAAGTTAGATGCTGTCTGCTTACATAATGCCACGTATTGTACTTTAGTTTGAAAGTGCCTTTTGTTGATGTTTATCTACCTGAAAGCCAAGATGTCTTTGATCAATAAAACCACTTCTGAATAAATATATATTTTCGAAATATGGTGGATTTTAAGTATAAGCCAGTTCAACACCATAATCATAATATAAGCTAAGCGTTGTAGGTACCTAAATAATTTAAAAATTGCATCGAATTTTTTTTTCATTTAAAGTAGGCCCAAATTTAACCTTTGATTTTTATCAAAGGTTAAATGTCTGCTATCAGAAACCAAACCTAAAAAAGTCAATCTTCAAATCTTTGGTGCACCAGTAATCTGCGGTAGGATTAAATTAAATTATCCAAACCGTTCTATTTCCACATCCCCGGTGCAGTCTCATGTCTCAGTTTAAAGCGGCTTACTTCAAATCTGAAGCCGAATACTCAATTAATATGATAATATTATGGAGAATTTGAGATTCGACATCGGTGCATGAGAAACCTAGGAAACTCCCCGGAGGTTATAAGCTGCTCTCTTGTCACTAGAGCTGGGATGGAATGTGTGTGATAATAATTAGTACCTGAGTAATTAATAAAAAAAAACCTCATGATTGTGTTTAAAAAAGAACTTATATTTTACCTATAGCAGACACTACATGGTTTTGTGTGACAGTTCAGATTTTGTTTTTAAAATTTTTTTAAGGTCGGTTTTGCACCATGCCTATTTCTGCCGTCATGCGAGTCCCGCCCATGAATCTACATACTTCGCCACCACACCAAAAAGGTTAAACTAAAGAGTACCTACGTAGTACACAAAAAAGGTTACACTAGCCAAATCATATAGTTACAGTAAAATATCAACAAATAATTTTAAAGAATCAAATAAAATAAAATACATCAATATTTATTAATCATGCATAATATACCATTATGTCCGAATAATTGTAATTGTCGTGGAATTAACCTAATAACGTATGTAATAATTGTAAAGTTATTAAACAAGTTTATAATGTCTATTCTACGTATCATTTGGAATCCCTGGTAAGGAATCAGTTTTAACATCAGAAGTTATATAATCTGAAATAAATAAATTAATAATAATAATAAATTCAATAACGGTATAGAAACACCCTTTCAACAATAGCCATGATTTAGACATGTTGATACTAACATTGTCCTTCAAGTCGATAGGAAGCAAATTAAAAAGTATTACAGCTTATCATCATCATCAGCAGAAGTTTATTGCTGGACATGGGATTTATAACCTTAGCGATTGATGTATGAAAACAGAACGCAAACGAAGTCACGCGAGATTCCTCTAGTGTGGTAGTGTTATCGTTTTAACTTAACATCTGTAGCAAATAAATAATTAAATTCATAAAAAGTAAGATCAGATCATCAAGAAGTCATTGGACTGACCTTACTCTTGCATACGATAGCAATAATCAGCGTTGACTTATCAAAACATACGCAATAGCATTTCGCAATAATTGCTATAAAAAGTAGAGCACCTTTCACTACTTCACTACGCTTGAGAGCGTTTAATTCGACCGTCCTTTCAAGCCTTCGATAGCTCAGTTGGTAGAGCGGTGGACTGTAGTTGGGAATTGCTGGTATCCATAGGTCACTGGTTCAAATCCGGTTCGAAGGAACTTTTTTTGATTGCGTGTTACTTATTTACTTTTATTTTTACACATTAATTTAGTGCGTGTCAAACTTACGTCAATTTGTTCAAGCCTTCGATAGCTCAGTTGGTAGAGCGGTGGACTGTAGTTGGGATTTGCTGGTATCCATAGGTCACTGGTTCAAATCCGGTTCGAAGGAACTTTTTTGTTAGTGTTACTTATTCATTTTTTATTTTTATACTTTTACTTAGTGTGTGCCAAACTTACGTCACTTTCTTCAAGCCTTCGATAGCTCAGTTGGTAGAGCGGTAGACTGTAGTTGGGAATAGCTGGTATCCATAGGTCACTGGTTCAAATCCGGTTCGAAGGAACTTTTTTGTTAGTGTTACTTATTCATTTTTTATTTTTATACTTTTACTTAGTGTGTGCCAAACTTACGTCACTTTCTTCAAGCCTTCGATAGCTCAGTTGGTAGAGCGGTGGACTGTAGTTGGGAATAGCTGGTATCCATAGGTCACTGGTTCAAATCCGGTTCGAAGGAACTTTTTTTGATAGTCTTTCTTAATTCTTTTTTAATTTTACACTCTCATTTAGTGCGCGGCAAACTTACGTCAATGCGTTCAAGCCTTCGATAGCTCAGTTGGTAGAGCGGTGGACTGTAGTTGGGAATAGCTGGTATCCATAGGTCACTGGTTCAAATCCGGTTCGAAGGAACTTTTTTGCTTTGATTTTTCATGTTTGATAAGATCTATCTATCTTTGAAAGTGTTCTATAGTAACAGTTTTAAGAATCAAAATAAATGTCAGCCTTTCTTAAAATTAATCTTTACTATCACCACCAAACTTGTGCTAAAGGGCCTTATAAAACTACCTGAACTGATAACTTCGTATAAAGAAAGTAAGGTACGTTTGAACTACAACAAACGACGACCGGAAGAACTGACGTGTCGTCTACCGAAACCTCCCTAACCTGTCACCAATAAAACCAACCACTCCAGCTTAATCAATAGTACTCAGTGCATTGCTGTATTTGTATGTGCCTCCTATATTTTTGTTTGATAAAAACGATCAATGTAAAGAGCAAACGATGAAAAGTACAGTTTAAAATTCTAGCGTGGTCGTGTTCCTAATTTGAATAGAAAATGTCGCCAGTCGACGCGATAGTCGCGACGTTTCCGACCCGTCGTATCGGACTACCCTCATTATGAACCCTAACGAGTTCCCAAAGAATTTCAACTTGTGAGTTACATCGTCTACTCACGTAAATGACCACACGGAGTAGTTACTATCGATTGAAGTCGGAGAACAAAGTTCCTAAGTAGAAACAAAATACTTACATCGTTTCTTGTACAGTCTACATCAAAATTAAAAGATGAATTAATAAAAGTAAGCAATTTATCATGTTATTATTTTTATTTACTTTTTCACTCTTCAAGAACAGCCCTGCTATTCTTGCAACACTAGTAAGTACAACGCAGCTTTATAGAAGAAAAAACATTCTCTTAGTTGCACGTAGTCTCTTTACCTGCTAAGGCCATTATGGACACCTGTGCCTAATGATTCCGTGTCTGAATATTTTTATTTAATTAAGGTGGGGCGAAGTTTTTTAAGATTTTGTCAGACACTTTATGCAGACTGCCAAAGAAACCACGATAGACTTTTTAGTTAGAGCTACCCCTATTAAATTGATTGGTCTAAAATTAGGTTACCATTTTGGCATTAGTGATGGCGTTTTTGCACGCAAAAAGTGCCGTCAGTGGCCTACTTGCAAAAACCAGTCTAGTCACCAAGTTTAATGGCCAATATCTAATGGCAGATTCCCCAAACAGCTAGCAATTTACTGTCATAGTTGATATCTCCTCGTCAGAATTATCGATGGTGGCGCCCTCTCCAGCGAACAGATAATTTAGTGGCATTTATGTAATGTCAGCCTTCAAACATTATCAATTCGCCTGTCAATTTGACAGCCATCATACAAAGAGCTCTTCAAAGATCACAGGTAGAATAATTTAGAGCGGTTTTCGTTTAGCATAAGGTCAAACTGGTATTTCGAGGAACATTCTCGTTTTCATAAGGTAGCAAGACACGCAACATTAATTTTAGTGATGTGCCTATAAGTTCATACTTCCGAGGCATTCGTTTTTTATTTATTTAAGGACAACAAAGGAAATACTAAAAGCAAAAAAAATATTCGATTAAGATTGTAGTTTTGCATTTTTTTCATAATCAAGGAGAGTTTTGATTCGAATAAGTGTACACATAAGGCCTGCGCACACCTATTTCGCTGGCGGTAGCGATCAGTGAAACGCTGTCAAATATCGCTGTCAAATCTCAAATCTGACAGCGATAATTGACAGCGTTTCACTGATCGCTACCGCCAGCGAACTAGGTGTGTTCGAGCCTTTAGGTAAACTAAATCTGATTCGGTCTCAACCTTTTTTTATACAGCTGTCTGATGTACCAAGTATATGGCCCACCTGATGTCAAGTGATAACCATCACCTATAACAAAATATTGCCTCGCAAGTCACTTTAAGAATGTGCCCTACGATGCAAAAAATTCTGAGACAATTGGAATGTTCTTTTAGTGTTTGTACTTAGCAGAGTTTGGCAAACAGTTACGTATTGTGTACTTACTTAACAAGTACCACTAATGAGGGATTATACCACTACCTGTCCAAAATATTTCTGTCTTTGTTTTTAGAAGAGCCTCAGGTAGAGAAGTAAATATTTTTATCGACGGATAGCCTTGATCAAGGATGACTAAAAAAAATTTGTCGTGCAATAAATTAATTGCTTAAATTTATGTTAACAATTGTGTGCAAGCATTTATTGCACAAAAATTGTTGACTCGAGTTTATTATATTATAAATAAATAAAAATAAATATTCTGGACAATAGGCCTGACGACTAATTTTCAAAATCTCTTCTATCATATTCAGAAGTATCTATTATGTCTAAAATATATCATATTTCTGTAGAAAATTAAGGTTGTTGTGCAATAAAAGTACATTTAAATTTAAATTTTCAAGTTCACGCCAAAACGCTCGCTGGTGTCATGGCGTCTGTTATTACGTCACGGTTATAGTATATCAACAGTAAACATTGGTGCTTTTGTACTAAATCGGAATGACGTTTACGAAAACGTGACGTAATTCGCTCTGACCGGTGTTTGAGCCATCATGGCGGATTGTTGTATTTTGTAGATTTATTTTAACAAATAAATTATTAATCTCGACATTAATAAGAGAATAAATACATATTTCAAAATCTTTGAATCCTTTTTCATTAGATCAGATAAATATTTTGGCGATACTTGATTACTGTCTTCATGCCTATTCACACAACCCTATCTAGACCCAAATTAAACAGAGCCTTTACTACGGGAACCTGATAGCTGATATAATACTTATATGCATTTTTTTTGTAAATACATACTTTGAATACAATAATCCAGACAGAGAACAAAAATCTGCGTTCACCACACAAACATTTGTTCGCGGTGGGGATCAAACCCACGACCTACGGCACTGTTTATGATTTTATCGTCAATTTCATCGAAAATTTTAAATTGGCACACTCCATACACATCACTACGAATTCACCTTTCAAGAAAGGGGATGTCTGATGACGGAATGGCCCTGTCAAATCATTCATTGAATTATTTACCCAAATACTTACCTTCATACCTTCTTGTAAGATTATACCTTTATGTTAATTAATAATACCTACCCAACCTATGCATTATTACTTTAATAAATTTTACAAAGAGTAGTCAGAAGCACGTCCAAAAATTTAATTTCGATTTCGATACTACCAGGACACGAAAATTACGAATTGTTTACATTTTAGTAGTAGACTGTAGTCTCTATAAAACAAGTGAAGTTTAAAAAACTTGAGAAACTGACTTCATGACCAACCAACCAATTGCTGAACCAAATTGATGAAATTTCTATGGAGCTTTCCAGATACACGCAGTTATGCATGAATAAACATTAAAAAAAAAACCGAACTGAAAATCTTCTTCGTTTTTATTTGAAGACGGTAAAAAAATAAGAAGGGCAACGGGCGTGACTGACGAACAAATCCACTTAAATTATGTCAATCAAAAATACTTTCACTAAATTCAGAGGCACCTAATTAAGTCGATCTCCCATTAAATCCCTTTCTTAGCAGATCGCCTTCATTTACAGAATTGTAGTAAGGGGTATAAAAATGGGGCTGTGGTAAAAACACGAGGGGGTGATACGACGAGGGAGGAAAGGGGGGGAGTTGTTAGACAAACCTAACTTAGGCTACTGTTTGATTGAAATTATTCTAAACTCTGTAATAAATAAATTAATAAATAATAAAAGTGCAAAAAAAAGAGAATAATCTCCAAAAATATTTATTTATTTATAATTTAGTGGTCTAGTAGTAGCGGCCCCGCCTTCCGATCCTAAGGTCGTGGGTTCAAACCCAGTCGTGTACCAATGAGTTTTTCTGTCGAAAAATTTAAGTACACAATGCTAGTGCTCTCAAACGGTGAAGGAAAACATCGTGAGGAAACCCGTGGCTTAGTCAGCTCCGCACGTATTGACCATGTCTTTCCTGTGGATTAGGCCGACTAAGCTGTCAGGATGGTATAGGTGCTGGGCAAGCCTATCCCATCTAAAATCCTGTCCCAGGCACTATAGCGTCCCGTAAGTAGGGGCATGAGTAATCACCAGTTGCCCCTGACGCTATATAAATCATCTACAATAGATGCAAAGGCCTGTTTACTTTTTTTTTTTTACATAATTTAGGATGGGTTCGACTGGCTTGAAGTAACGCTATCTGTCAGACATTATTTTTGCCTCTATTTAAGACTAGTCAAAAATAAAGACTGAATAACGTTACGTTGTTGGTTGAATTTTAATTGACTGTCCCACTCATGATGCATTTTTCTTTACCTCCAAAACAATAGGTTTTGTGTTGCGATTGTAACATTAGACACCCAACCCAATGAACCCACCCTAATCCGACTCTGGCTGTCAGACTGCGCACAAAACGCGCGAAAACCTAATGCCATTTCACGCCGGAGTAAACCTTTCTCTAGGAGTTAGCGTCTCTTTAAACTCGGCTTAGTTAATCGATCGAGAAAGCCCTTAATTATGGCTTCATCCGAGGATCGAAGGAAGGATTTAAATTGACTTGAATTAGCGCGGAGTTTCCACGAACTTCCTACAACTGAAAGTTCGTGTAACTTCTTGCGCGCGCTTGTGTTTTCTCAGAGTTTTAAGTAGGGTATTGTATTTCATCGGTAGTAGGTGCCAACTGCTTCTTTGCTGAACGTCAAAGTGGCGGATGAGTTATTCTTTTATTATTCGATTCGATTATTATAAAAAAAAGCAAGATCATGATCATACCAGTAGGCCTACCACAAGCTCTATCTGGCTCTGTCACTGCCTCTGGTTTTTAGCCTGTGTGCGTGCTGACTAAATAACTCACGACAATAGACACGAGATCGGAAATATATAGGATATATTTCCGATCTTAAGGATATATTAAATGCTCCATAGGATCGGAATAAATTAAATGAAATGAAAAAAAACGGAGCAGTTTTTGGTTTTTATTTGTTCAGGCAATATGCAAACTAAACAAACACTGCCTAACCTTGTATTGTGTATACAGTGTATACACTGTACCTACAGACCACTCCTACCAATCAAGCTATTTGTGCCGTAGCTGTTACAACCGCTCATAACTTATTGGGAGGTTTGTTATTCAGGGTGTTTGGCGAGGCGATATTTCAAAGGGATGTGGAGTTCATATACTGATTTCTGAGTTCGGACCTGTGTGAAAATGTGTATGATAATATTTTCACTCCGATGATCGCACAGGTATTATTGGTATTTAGACTAGCCTCTCAGCTCAGTTAGTTGCAGCTCAGCGTTCTGCGCCGTATGTTGTGGTGCACAGATGTTTGTTCTCTGTCTGGTTGTTATATTGTATTCTAAGTATGCATGTATTTAAAAAAAACGTAAGTATTATATCAGTTATCTGGTTCTCATAGTCTCTAGTCTCTAGCTCCAAACTAGGCAGGGCTTGTATTCTGCTTAGTTTGGAGCTAGATAGTGTTGTGTGAATTTTCCACAAAAATGTTTATTATACCTATTTAATATTTATTATTAGAAAAAATGTATGATTAGGAGAGTCGACCCCAAGTTAGATTTATTACGGAAAAGAAGCCAAATCGGCTACGAATCTAATTTTTTAGTTTCGCCAATTTGTCGCACGACTTTATAAATCTACTTATGTAAGAACATAATGCCACAAGGTTAGTCTGTGCGGCCAGGGAGTCTTTTTGGCACATTATATTGCCTGTTTATTACCAACACCGTATGCGTATGTGCATAAAAAAATACTGACATACCCCTCACTCTGAAACAGACCCGTATCAAGAAATTTAAGGCATCATTAATGTAAGTCCCTTTGCATTAAGAAAGCAAGAAACTAACATATTCGGAGTTCAAAGACTTGTCATATCACATCCCTGTCTTGCCCTGAGGTGGTAGAAACTACTGTCTAATCTTGCAGGTACGTAGGGGTACCGATGTGTGCAGTTTTGCTTATTAAATCCCAACATGGCGGACGTTTGATAAGATTTCAGTTTGTCTTGGCATGCGTGCCTTGAACCCGCTTCGGGGCATTTCGAGTTAGGCCACTGGTGTGCGGACTTTGTTTGGAATAATGCTCTATAATGATTGTGTAATTTTGTAAAAAGTCCCGTTGAACACCAAAGTTCTTTAAGTGAAAAATATATCTGACGTTTGGCCTAATATAAAAAAAAAATTTACCTCTTTTGAAAAATAAATGTAAGAAGTTTTTTTTTTAAATAGTTTCTACTAGCTAATGGAACAAGCATATGGCCCACCTGATGTTAAGCGGGTCGCCTATAAAAAAGCATTGCCTCGTAGGTCACACAATACATGTCAGATTATTTATTTAATTGTGTTATTTTGTCATAAAAACAGCTACTGAACTAAACAAAGTTTCATTCGAGTAGGCATAAAAACACAATCTGTCAGTGGTCAAGGTCACAGATAAAAAATTGTAACAGTCTGCACTTACGTAACAAACGTGCTTCTGCGCACATCTTCACTTTCACCTATAATTTCAACCAGTATTGAACCTTACTTTCTACCTTTAAAAATAAGCATCGATGGTTCAGTGGTAGAATGCTCGCCTGCCACGCGGGCGGCCCGGGTTCGATTCCCGGTCGATGCAAGATCTTTTTATTTTGTTTTAAAATTATAATGTTAATAATAATAATACGTTTTAAGGTATTATCTTGGTGTTCATTATTTTTATTAATACCTATGTAACCATTGATGAAATAATTATTTATGAAAAAAAACTATGACTACAGGTACCTTTTTCAATTCATTTTTCTTTGTTAAAATTTAGTCTAAGATTAATCTCATCAGTGAGTTAAAGAACTAAAGAAGCCAAATTGTACTATATTTTGAAAGTAGAGCATAACTCGATCAAATTCTAAGATATTTGATAGCGCAAATATTCACGTGCTAGGCGAACGTGGCGCTTAGCTGAAAATCTTACGTAAATTAACCTGAAGGCTGAAACACCTCAGTATTGTAAACAACGTGAAACCGTTATTTCACACACACAGGTGGTAGAAATAATAAGCACACACAATAAAATAATGTTTTTTTCAGCAAAAAGTTTTCTTATCATTTATAAGAAGAGATGGTTTCACTAAAGTAATAATTAAATAAAATAACAAAAGCACGGTTTATCAACCAAAAAAATATGCAAAAAGAATCTGCATCGACCGGGAATCGAACCCGGGCCGCCCGCGTGGCAGGCGAGCATTCTACCACTGAACCATCGATGCTCACGAATCTGTTTCAAAAGTAAATATTACAAGGTAAATAATTTCTTACGTTATTTAAATCTAGTGAAAGAATGAACGTAAAAACACGTTTGGTACCTAACTGTAAAGTGACCCGCTAACCTTGGCAGACAGGTTAACCGAATGATTATATTTAAAAAACAAAACAGACCGTTATTTCTTCACAATGCAACTGATTACTACAAGGGCGTTTTGTCAAATTCCCTGTTTCAAAAAAAACTCCCCACTGTTCCGATACTGTTTTGAACAAGACATCTCATGGATGCCTACTTATTATTGTCAAGCGATACAAACTTAGTAAAACAAGCCAGTTTACTTGAGCCTGCGGCGACGCGACGAGCGTTTGCAAATCGGGAACTTAGTAAAGATAACACGCTCTGGACTTTGAGCCTTGGGTAGGTGGGTACCTTACCTACTTTAGCTTCAGTTTTGTATACCTAAGTAAAGTACCTACTACAACAAAAGCCTAAGGGCGAACTTCATCACCTGCAAACTCAAATCAAACAGTTTTAAAGTTTTTTTATATGTAGGTATAGTGGCGGAATGAAAATGTTCGTCGATTTTCATCTTGAATAGACAGAATACACCGACAAGTTAACGTCACAAATTATGTCAAAATGTGTTCATGATCAAGGCACTGGTGCAAGCGAAAACAGACTCTAAGGTGACGAACATTTTCATACCGCGACTGTACAAGTAGCTGGTGAAACAAGCATGAGCATGTAACCATGGCCTACAACAAAGCGTTGCCTCGTAGGTCATGCACGTCAGGAACGTGCCCTACGATGCACTTCTCTGGTCAACTTAGGGTATATTACAGATGTTCAGCCTCAGGTGCCACGCGTGACATATCACATGATTTTTTTTAATAAAACATCTAAGACGATTTTATACAGGTAGGCTGTAGTTATTTTTTAATGTAAAAGATTGAGAAACGAGCTTACAGTCCGCCTGATGGTAAGCGGTTACCGTCGCACATATAGACACCAACAACACCGTACCTATTTGTTGTTGTATATTTTCAACAAATCCCAACAGAAAACCGTAAATATTCACCACTTAATTATTCTTAGCCCGTCTCGTCTTCCTTATCGCCAAATAATCGTTTCGTTCTGGTTTTAAGGAATGCGCTGCCTTCACATAGCGGCCGTTCGTAAATAAAAGTTTCAATTTTTATGATGTATAACCATCATGGTATTAGGTATATTAGTTTTTATAACTTACAACAAAGACGGCTATTTTGGTTATGTCAAATTGAGTTATTTTAACTATTGTGGCATCGTTTTGTAAATTGTCTGCTAAATAATTATAAGTTTAAAAAACTTGAGAAACCGACTTCATTGTCAAACGGCTAAACCGATTTTAATCAAATTTGTTTGGGACAATCTGGACGTAAGCATAACCTTCCAAATAAAAAAATAATTTTCTAAATCGGTTCATAAATTATTTAAAAAAAAAATGGCAACACCGATTTTAATAAAATTAAAATGGGACCAATCTGAAAGCAGTACCTTTCAGATAAAAAAATAATTTTTCAAATCGGCTCACAAATGACGAAGTTATGCGGTAACAAACATAAAAAAAAATAAAAAAAAAATAATAAAAAAAAAATACAACCGAATTGAGAACCTCCTCCTTTTTGATTGGAAGTCGGTTAATAAATAAATACTTACCTTCAGTCTATTGGTTATCTGGAAGAGATCTATTTCTGTTTAACTCCATTCCACCACCATCTAGGATACCTTAAGGCCGGGAGCATATCATCAAAATACATTTTCAAGGTACATACTCATTAAACCTCGCAGATGCTATGAAAACTGACGGACCCAACCATTTTCTGGATTAGTCCTGTTAGACGTTTTTTGATGGCAATGCGCTTGTCCTATACTAAAGCGGCTCGTAGACGGGCCATATTTTTACTGCAATATGTGGCTGGCAACTATTGGTGTCCCTGTCTTAGGTACATGTGAGTAAGAGAGGGACACCAATAGTTGTCGGCCACAAATTGCAGTAAAACATGGCCCGTTTAGAAGCCCAATTAACACTTGGTTTTGGGAATTTTCGTCATTAAGCCCGCCAGACAGTGTCGGTGGCAGTTTTTTGGAAAAGAAAGTGGGGCGGTTCACTCACTGGTAGATAGATTGCAGATAGATCTTTATCGAGGGGCGATAGCTACTTGTCTGCACTAATCTTTGCTAAGTTGCTATTTTGTCTTTCTTTGCGACAATATAAATTAGGTGATAGGGCGCGCTAGATAAATGTTATAAGCGTTAATCGTCTTGTCGTGTTCTGGTTCTTTCAAATCAGTGTGGTGAAAGGATTTTAAGTGCACCTCAGAGGCTATTTTCGTGCACTAGATACATTTGTTTTGAATGAGTAAGCGTGCAATACTTTCCTAAAGATTTTATTATTTCCTCCATATTCATATGAGGAATAGGAAAACATACGCATTATGTGGGATAAGGTAAGAAGAAGAAGAATAATAAGCATGTTTGCATGCAGTTATAGACGAAAGAAAACCAAATTGCCTTGTTACCATTTTTAGGGTTCCGTAGCCAAATGGCAAAAACGGAACCCTTATAGATTCGTCATGTCTGTCTGTCTGTCTGTCTGTCTGTCCGGCCGTGTCACAGCCATTTTTCTCCAAAACCATAAGAGCTAGACTGATGAAACTTGGTGAGTAGATGTATTCTGTGAACCGCATTAAAGTTTTTACACAAAAATAGAAAAAAACTATAAATTTTGGGGGTACTTACTATACTTGAAACTGAAACTCAAAAATTTTTTTTTCATCGAACCCATACGTGTGGG
Source organism: Thera obeliscata (assembly GCA_947578465.1). Taxonomy (NCBI): domain Eukaryota; kingdom Metazoa; phylum Arthropoda; class Insecta; order Lepidoptera; family Geometridae; genus Thera; species Thera obeliscata. The sequence goes on from OX387919.1 coordinate 2,834,186, forward strand.
GTGGGGTATCTATGGATAGGTCTTCAAAAATTATGTTGAGGTTTCTAAATATCGTTTTTTTCTAAACTGAATAGTTTGCGCGAGAGACACTTCCAAAGTGGAAAAAAGTTGGTCCCTCCCCCTCTAACTTCTAAAATAAGAGAATGATAAAACTAAAAAGAATATATTATTATGTTGTACATTACTATGCAAACTTCCAACGATATTTGGTTTGAGCGAGATCTAGTCGGTAGTTTTTTTTTATACGTCATAAATCGTAAACCGCAATTTACCTTTCGACGAACTACAAAAACCTTTATATTATGTTAATTGATGCTACGGAACCCTTCATGGGCGAGTCCGACTCGCACTTGGCTGCTTTTTTTTTATTAACCTATTATGATACACTGCTGGGCCAAAGGTTGCCCCCAAAACCTTCCACTTATCCGGTCTCCATCGATCTCCCACCAATCATTGCCAGTAACAAATTATAATACTTACTACAAACTTTCTTATACTAACCAGTCTCGATAAAACACCCTGTATAAATTATAGATGGAGGAAAGCCCTATAAAACTTTTTACCAAATATTCAAATTCTAAGCAATATTTAACCAAAATAACGACGCAGGTAAACCGGAGCTCCGCAATTAAATTAATAGCGTTATTACATAATCATCTAAAATTAAATTTTCAACCCTTGCTGAAGATATCAAGTTGAACGCAGAATGAATGTTGCCATTTTTCAAATTGTGCCAGCTACACATTCACGGCGCGACACGCGAAAGAAAGAACGCCTTTTTTCTGTTTTCATTCCAGATTGTGTAAGCAAATTCAGATGATATCGGAGTTTTTAGGATTCCGTACTTTAGAAGAAACAAGTTGTCGATTACTTCCTGTAACACACACACGCAACTATTTAGTCAACCCATTCTAACTTAAGTGTCAAGAAAAAGAAAAAAAAAGTTGAAGAGTTTTCGTTCTAAAATGTGTTGGTGAAACTGAAGATAGAATGCAAAATAGAAGTCTCAATCACGTCCACTGTCGTGCTTCAAAACATGTATTTATTTATTTAGTGCTTTTGCTCGACTTCAGTTCCGTGATCATCGTGCATACAAAATTAAATCATGGTAAATATCCCGTTGTTCATAAAAATAGTGGCTTCAAAAGATATAATTCCTGAGAAAAGTCTCGCCGTGAATGTATAACCGTCAGAGGCAAAACTTAATAGCCACGCAATAATTGCGAATGCCGCGAGTTTGGGTGAGATTCGAGAGAAATAAATGAGTGTCGTTAAGAGACTCGCGCTCAGATATTTCATCCCCCTTGAAGAAGACGTTAGAGCAAGCAGCATCGGTGAAGACTGTTCCCACGCGGCCTGCCAAAGAGTTACCACACGCAGATGGTACAGAATGGCTGTATAAACGACAAGTTGATGGGATCCATCAATGCCTAGTTGTGGCCAAGGCTTGTATATAGAACTTTTCTCAAATAGTGTGAGGAAATTAAAACTAAGTAGACATACTTAAACTCATTTTGTCAAATACAATTACAACAAACAACACTAATATTTCTCGCATAATTGTTTATGAAAAAAATGAACAAATATTTTTTCTGTATTTTTTAACCGACTTCCAATCAAAAAGGAGGAGGTTCTCAATTCGGTTGTATGTTTTTTTTTTTTTGTTTAATTTTTTTTTTTTTTTTTTTTTATGTTTGTTACCGCATAACTTCGTCATTTGTGAGCCGATTTGAAAAATTATTTTTTTATCTGAAAGGTACTGCTTTCAGATTGGTCCCATTTTAATTTTATTAAAATCGGTGTTGCCATTTTTTTTTAAATATTTTTTTTAATGTTTGTAACTGCATGCCTCCGTCATTTATGAACCGATTTAGAAAATTATTTTTTTATTTGGAAGGTTATTCTTACGTCCAGATTGTCCCAAACAAATTTGATTAAAATCGGTTTAGCCGTTTGACAATGAAGTCGGTTTCTCAAGTTTTTTAAACTTAAATTATTTTAACCCAGTTCAAAATTGTAATAAAGTTACCTCGTTGGTTACCATGTTTCGGAGTAAAAGATCGTTCTATATTTAAATTACACGGCCGATATGACCGATATATGTAATCGTACCCCCTGGGGGTACGATTTCCATACAAACTTAATTTACACAACTATGGGCGAATAAAGTATTAATGTACACTGAAATAGCTGTAATAGGCTTTTACAGTGGTCCTTATTACCGGCCAGTTATATAAAGTTGGAGTGTCAGCCGTTGGTCGTGGCAGTCGGGGCTTCAGAAAAAGAACTAACAGACTTTTACGACTATTTTGAGAAATATGTTTTAAGCTCATTCACGTATTCAATGCCGAGTACCCGTTAGAAAGAATGACGAAAAAATTACTTTTTTTGGTTTTTTATTAATATTTCTGTTATCCTACAGTTTTCTCCAACTTTATAATAAATCCGGCCGGCAATAAAGACCACTGTAAAATTCTATTACAGCTATTTCAGTGTACATTTATACTTTGTTTGCCCATAGTTGTGTAAATTCAGTTTGTATCGGAATCGAACAACCTTTAACATGTCATTTCATCCGGCCGCTAATACATAGGTAATGGATTTTTACACAACATTTGCCGACCGCTGCTCACATAATAATGTAATTAAGCCAGTAATTTCGATTTATCTCGAAGAAGGTTATCAATATAATACTCAAAGTTCCGAGCATGTTTGAGAAAAAGAATGGGTTCTTCTGTAACCTTATCTTGGAGTAAGTAGCACCTGACAAATTATCGCCGCTCAGAGGCAATCCTCACGTTTGTTTTTGTTGAAATGTGTTCTCGAGACTAATGTGTTGTTGCCGTTAGTGGCACGAATGTGGAGGGAATTAATTACACACCTTGGAACAAGAAAAATAATCCCTGTGTTCTTTGTTTCAAAAAAATCGTGGCACTCCGGGAATGCTGCGGTAGGTGCCCAATGATATAATGCTGTATTCCTTAGCAAGAAAAGGCAGAATGGTTTTTTTCAGGAAAAGTGATGGCAAGGGCAGGCGCAGTATGTTTTTCTTTTGCTATAACAATTGCATTACCTCAGAGACGAAGTCCGAAAATGATGCTAAATTATAAAGCCCCACAGTGAAGCTGTGATAGTACACCAATTATTATAGAAACAGTAAGAAGCAAGCCGCAGTTTGTTGCTTGTTCTTCACGGCTTGATCAGTGGAACTGGCACTTGGACTCAACTAGCTATAAGACGTTTTAAAATGATCCTTGTGATGCAACTAAATACATATTATTTTTTTAATTTGAATTTGCTGTGGTTATCAATCCACCTGCCAAGCGTTGGGATTACGATAGGTTAGCAGTGTAGTAGGTAAACATGCGAGAATAGAATAGAAAAGAAAATTCTTTATTGTACATTGAAAAACAAGTAACAATAATTTAAAAAATACTAATGTTTAATGGGCGGTCTTATCGCTGAAGAGCGATCTCTTACTAGACAATACAGGCGAGAGGTGTATCTCTAGCCAACTTTCAGAATGATGATGATGTAGAGATCATGTCGGTAGTGTATTATTTGTAAATTCATAAAAGGATGAAAATAATACGTGAATACTGAATACCATCGGATCGCGACAGTGGAACGTGATTGCGGACGAGCCAGCTCACGCAGAAGCGACCTGTTTGCGAACAAATACGACGAATACCCCATTTTTTCTCACACAAGGATGTAACCGATTGTATACTATTGTTGTCGATAGTGATGGAAAACTTATCTTTATATTTAACGAGCTGAATGCTGAAATTAGTGTAGTCCCGTCGTATATAGAATCCAACAGTAGCCGGAGCACGACCAAAAGCAAGTGAATGACACCTTTGTTCGCTCTCGCTAGAACGTCTACACTCGTTTACTGGCTTTTGCTGTAGTCTTTCGCTTGGTTACGCTTTGTCTGCCGACCCGATATCATAGTACCATCATTTTCCGAGGATATCTTTAGAGGTGACTCTCTCGTAGCATTCCCATGAACGCACCCATCAGGGAATGGGTAGCAGCATATCGTTTGCCTCTGTCCCACCAACAGTGCAAGAAAGAAAATTACAAAGAATACAAAGGAATAAAAAGGCCCAATGAGTCAAACATGAAGCAAAAAAAAGGCATCGAAGAATGAAAAAAACTAATTACCGACGACTGGATCTTATAAGTCCTAAGACTCCGTAGTAAACTCCCTCCTAGTATCCCAAGACAAAAGTTGGGTTATTCAAACAACATTTTCCCCCAGGTTAAAGGAATCGACACTTTTTGGAAAGCTGTAAAGCCATCACTATAACAGGCAGTGGGCACGCGGCATATCGGCTCGCGGTGCGTTCCGCATATAAAACGGATTTTTCCACAAATCCTATCAAATCGACACCTACGCAAATATGCAGCCTATTGTGAAACTCTTCGGTAGTACACTTTTTTATCTAAATAGCTAAGCATTTGTCTGCCATCATACACTGATGGAAAGTGAGGATGCAGCCTAAGATGGAGATGCTTAGCTGGAATGATGAAGATGCGTAGTGGATGGAGTTTGCTCTGGTCTTAAAAATTCCTAAATTAAAAAGTTCCGGAAATACTGACGCCGGTACAGAGTTCTTCTTGGCAGTTCGTACTATAAAAGTAGAATCAAACTTTATACGAGAATGTGGAATAGTAAGGTACATATTTCTTTCTACTTCTTATGATATCCGAGTGGTATCAAATCAAGGTGAGGGTTCGAATCAAATTTTTGGTCCATAACTTTTGGGATACAATACAATTTTTCAGGACAAAAGTCAAAATGTTTAGGTATGCACCGAATAAATATAAGGAAAACGAAATAAAAGTCCCGAATCAGGCCTAAGCTTTAGTAAAATCTGATTCAAATCATGTCAAATCAAAAAAACAACACCAAAAATGAAGCCAAATAAAACTCCACACAGTCACGTTTCAAACACATATCAAACTCAAGGTATCGGGTACGCAAAAGGCTTGAAAGAGAGGAAATGTAACGAAACTAAATTATTCAAAACAGGAATATGCTACGTGATTGTGTTTACATTAAGTATTCCATGAAAACCGTTCTTCGTTGACATCACTTTCAGCCCGTTTGTACCCAGTACTGAGTACTTAATGCCTGCAACGCCACTCTTTAGTTTCCTTGACAGTGTAATTCATTGAGTACCCAGCACTCAATACAATATCGACAAGCAGTGATTATCAGCCACTGATAACCACTGCTTGTCTTTTATTCCCATATTCCCATATTCCCATATTACAAGCTCTGCTTAGTTTGGGGCTGGGGTAGTGTTGTGTGAACTGTCCACAATATTTATTTATTTTATTTATTTATTTTAGTGTCGTCCAACGTGCATCGATCTCCACCAACTAAAATAATTGGCTGTGACGTTCCTCTTCCTCTTCTTGTCCTTCCGTTTCTAGTTCAAACCAGTGTGGTGAAAGGATTTTAAGTACGCCTCAAAGAGGCTCCTTTCGTTCACTTGACACATGTTTTCGAACTTTTTAGGTTCTACGACATGCTGGTTTCCTCACGATGTTTTCCTTTACCGTTTGAGAGTATGGTATATATTATTGCATATAAATTGGATAGAAAAACTCATTAGTGCACGACTGGATTCAAACCCAAGGCCCTCAATGCTCTACAAGACTCTCTTTTCTACCTATTACACACACATACCTACCTACTACATACTACATAGACAGATTAGACATAGACCTGCCTACTTTTTTACTTACTGTTTTCATTGAATAATTCCTATGTATATTTTATTGTAACTCTGTTTGTGCTGTGTCTATGTGCATTATACAGGGTGGAATTTTGTAATGCCACCTGGAGGGAAATTACTCATAATGCTGCAGATAGAAAATTTTACTCAAAGAAAACATTCCTTTATTTTTGAATAGAAAGCAAACTGCATTCAAAGATTTTCGAAAATTCTTCTCCCACACCCGGGAATTGAAACGGCTAAAATCTGAAAAATTATACCCTGTACTTTTATTGCATCGATCGTTAGGGTCAATTATAAGGATGAAATCTCACTAACAAACATGATAAATTAAATGAAAGAAAAACCAGGAAATCTGAAGTTACAAATCCAACGAGTCAAGTTAAATATTTAAAGAGTACTTTCCATCCAGGTGGCATTACAAAATTCTACCCTGTATATCCGAAATAAATGTATTTACTTACTTTCTTTTTTTCTTTCTTCCGGAGACCAAAAAAACCGACAGAGCAAACCCCCTTTAAAAACAATAAACGAAACAAACACCTCAAACCGCAAACAGGCGACAAGTCGAGATACAGCCACGATGAGACCGTAACAGTAACATTTTACGGCGCAGAATAAACCTCGAGATTGTATAATCTGCAATTGTACTCGAGCCAACAATTAAAGGGAATAGATAAGGGCCGGATTTCAACGACTCCTTTAAATTTAACTCAGATTTCCGTGGATATTACCGTTATTCTTGGCTTTACGTGCTCGGAGAATAATAATTTAATTTTCGGGTTCGGTACGGTACTCAAATAATAGATATAAGTAATAACAATAGATATAAGTTGTATACATACCTACGTGGTTGGTGTGTGGTCCTTCTAGGATTGGTCGCGTGGAACTGGTACCTAGACTCAACTAGCTTTAAGACGTTTCAAAGTGATCCTTGTGATACTAATACTACTGAATAAACACACACATTTTTGACTTTGACTTCACTTTGGTAAAGTCACCCCCACTCAATAAATATCATCATACGATTAGCAAAATCGTAACTGAAACGTAACGTAAAGTTCCTTCAGGGTAGGCAAGGCAACGACAGCACCCTAGGTGTTGTTGGTGTCTATGAGCGACGGTGACCGCTTACTATCAGGTGGGCCGTAAGCCCGTTTGTTTAACATTTACATAAAAAAAAACTGGTTCTTATTGAAAATGATAAATAATTATGGTCAAAAAAGACAACACTATCTAGCCCCAAACTTATCAGAGCTTGTACTATGGGAACCTACCTGGTTCCCATAGTAATAGTATAGCTGATATAATAATTGAATTCATATTCTTTGTAAATACATACTTATAGATTACAATTATTACAATATAACAGTAACACCCAGACAGAGAACAAACATCTACGTTGACCAAACAAATATTTGTTCTCGGTGGGGATTAAACCCGAACACGGCCTACGGCACAGAAGGACGAGCTTCTACCAAGAATAAGTATCATAAAATAGTAATGATAAATAATATTCATATTGCTATTATTGTACGCTGGAATTTTCCGCATAAGTGCTCACGATTTTGGCCAATTATTGCAACAAAGAAGGCCATTTAATCAATTATTTTCAATAAATTGGGCCTTTTTGAACGGGATGGGCCTAATGGCGATAATTTCAATGTCCATTGTCCGACGTTACCAATTATGGTGAAATGGTTTAAATATTTTGATAACGTTCAACAATTTATTGATATGATGACATTAAAAATAGACATTAAAAATATTATTTACTGTTGGGAGATCTATCCATGAGAAAAAGCAATTATAGCCATCTGCAATAAAAAGTGTTTTATCCCTTAACATCTTAGGTTGCTGTAGCTTTTTATTCTTCTTATCGTGTCACTAGTATACCTACTTTACAACTGGTTCAATGTGGTGAAAGGATTTTAAGCGCGTCGCAAAGAGGCGTTCTTGCGTGCACTTGACACATGTTTTCAAACTGTACCATAAGGTAAATAAGTACAGAAGACATGTCAGTACGTTATGAGCAGTGCCATCAAATACCTAAGATTTTCCTGTCTACTTTTCCTCATTGTGTCATCTTAGAAGCTTTATGTCTATAAGAATTAAATGGGGCTTGTGAAAACAGGCGTGAAAATCCTTCAACCAGATTATTAAGGACAGATGAACTCAATCGAAAGTGTAACAATTAACAAGACTTCACGTTCAACGGTAAAGTATTTCCCTAATGAGTGATTTTCACGTTAATTTTACGCTCCCCTTGCGTGGTGGTTTAGCGACATGGGTTTCCAATAGAATGGCGCTGAAGAAAGGGTGAGGTCGTCGACTTGTTCTAAATAAGCAGTAGAATGGAATAATGATTCTACGCCATTAATTTCTGAAACTGTGTGCACTGAGAAATATAAAACCTGGTTTATTTATCACAGCGACTCGCCCCGGCTTTGCACGGGTGGAAAAATTCAAGGGAAGTAACTTCACATTTAATTTTATACCACCAATTTTCTAAATAACACCCGAACGAAGCCGGGCGGGTACTAGCTATTAAAAAATGCAGCTTATTGTTACGCAGGGAAAAAGAAGCATTCCAATGCTGAAAGAACTTTTGAAATCGGTCCAATATATTTCAACAATTAAATCGATACAAACATACAAATTTTTCTTCTTTAATGTAGGTAAATATGCGCGTTTCTATAAGGTGTAAAGGCATTTGAAGAATAAAAGTTGGGAAGTAATATAAAACTGTCCAGCAGGCTTCAACTAAATGCCATTGTTTTGCAACGTGCAGCCTTCCTATCAATTTCCGATGAATTAAAAATCAACCCTAAAAGGGTTACTGCATCGCGCTGACCACCCCTAAAGTGCGGAACGCTTTGAAAAATAATTTTATCAAATTTTAATAGCATTCCCCACTACAGGTAGCACTCCCAATGACTTTGATATTTTCGACGCATTAATTAAAAAATTATAAAGCTTCCACCACCCCCATTTAGGGGGCGATTCGTTCACCCCCTGGCTATTGTTCTCCACAAAGCGTTTATAGCAGGAAGATAAATATGCGAGTCGTAGGTAATTGCCTTTATTGAGCCGTTGTTTGATTTCAAAGGCTTTATATTGTTTGGCAAACATTTTTTATATGTAACTGGCATTTTTATTCCAATAAATATGTTGAAGTCAAACAAGAAGTTGTCGCGCCCTCGCGGATGTAATGTTGGTTGGTATAACAGGAAAATACGCCTAATTTCACTGAAACCTCAAAGGTAAATAATTTCAGGGTGATAATAAAATGCTCGAATGGGGTTGTATCACCTCTTTATTTTATCCGGACAAAAGTGATTCTGATATCTGATTTTTAAACCGACTTTAAATAAAAAAGCACGACATTTTCAATTTGGTTGTATTTATTTAATGTTATTTAAGACATAACTTCATGAGCCGATTTGAACAAATATATTTTTATCTGGAAATTAAATTTTTGAGTTTCAGTTTCAACGGGATTTTTTTTTCTACTTTTTTAAAAATGGCTGTGACATACGGACAGATAGACAGACAGATAGACACACAGACATGACGAATCTATAAGGGTTCCATTTTTGCCATTTGGCTACGGAACCCTAAAAACATCCCATTCACTGGTATTTTGCCATGAACTGTCAATATATTATGTGTTATGACAGCGAAAGTTTATAAAGTTACCTCAGCTACTGACATAAATTAACGGGACAAAACCCGTCTTTTTATAAGGATTTTGTTCCTGGTGTCTTCCTTGCATCCCTATAACAGTGAGTTGGGCGATGATTTTCCGTAACAACGCTTCCTTTGGGAAGGCCAGGTAATTATGATTGAGCACAAAATGGGTAAAAATTGAGTATTGTTTTAGGGGTAGATAATTAGGGTTTGTGGTCCCAACGGGGTACAGACGCAAGTCAGAGGAATCATTATGAAATGTTATGTGCCTGTAGGCCTACCATGAACTCTATCTGGCTCAGTCTCTCGGTTCTGGTTTTGAGTCTGTGTGAATCCTATATCAAAACGTCACACACACAGTATAATGCACTGGTGAGCACTCACACTGACTCAAAACCAGAACGAGAGACAGAGCCAGACAGAGTTCATAGTAGGGCCTACTGTTCCTTTTTTGTACAACGTTACTTAATTTACGTTGCAAGATTGTTTTTTTACTTACTTTATTGCTTTCATATTATTGTAGATTCACGCCTTTGAAATATGGCAGCGATATTTGACAGCGTTTCACTGATCGCCATCGCCATCGCGCTAGATGTGCGCAGGCTTTTAGCTTCAAATGCTTCAGTAGATCTATTTAACATAACAAGACGTCTACTTATATTATGAATATGAATGCGACGCCGACATCCTTGGGTTAACGTTGAACGTTAACGCTAACGTTAATTCGGAGAGACAAGCCGCAACGCGATTCGCTTTAGCAAATTATGGGATCATAATATCATAATTATATTCATAAAATTTATATAATTATTAGATACCAGCGGCCTGACCTGGCTTCGCACCAAACCAAAACGCTGAGTCAGAGACCTTTTTGCAGCTCTTTATGTCTCTTGTAGGTATTTATGTAAAGCGTAGATACTTTAAATTGCTAAGCGTCTGTAAATAAATATGTTTTTTCCCCTTTCTTCTTTCTTTTATCGGGCCAGATTTCATTTTTTTATGGATAAACAAATCAATCGCGTTTACTCGATAAAATAATTTCAAAAAGAAAATAGACTCAAAAGAAAACCGCACACAATACGAAGCCACTAAAAATACTTTTTCTTTGAAAATTCATTTTTAGAAACGTTAGAACCACTTTTGTTTTGATAGATCCATTTTATGCGGATATTTTTGTCCCAATAAAAAATGGACACGAAAGTTTGTACGTTTATACCTAAGTATGGATGGATGGATGTTTGTTACTCTTTCACGTAAAAACTACATAATGGATATTAATGAAACTTTACAATAATATAGCTTATACATCAGAATAACACATAGGTTTTAATTAGATTGTAATGGAGAACGGATGTAAGTAACGGGAACGAGGCGTAACGGGAACGGGGCGTAACTGGAACGAGGCGAGCAAAAGCGGGCGGCGGCCACTAGTATACTCTGTACATTTCATGCGGCCACCTCAAGATAATAGGCATGAAGACAGTAATCAAGTATCGCCAAAATATTTATCTGATCTAATGAAAAAGGATTCAAAGATTTTGAAAAATGTATTTATCCTCTTATTAATGTCGAGATTAACAATTTATTTGTTAGAATAAATCTACCGGTCAGAGCAAACTACGTCACGTCTCAGTAAACGTCATTCTGATTTAGTTTATAAGCACCAATGTTTACTGTTGATATGCTGAGCCGTGACGTAATTAATAACAGACGCCATGACACCAGCGAGCGTTTTGGCATTAATTTGAAATATTTAAATGTACTTTTCTTGCACAAAAACCTTAATTTTCCAAAGAAATATGATATATTTTAGACATAATACCTAATATAAAATACTTCTGAATATGATAGAAGAGATTTTGAAAATTAGTCATCATGCCTATTCAAAGTAAATAATTAAAATAATGGAATCAAACATCGCGACACAATGTATTCCACCAACGAGACCCCAGAAAATTTCGATTAAAACAAAATCGTAGAAAGTCCCCTGAGGGCGGTTCATTTTATTGCAATTAGTTAGCTACAAGCAATGGATTCGTCACGAGTGAATGAGTACCCCTTTCGAACCCCTGTTTACAATGTGCGACATTTTTAAGCCTACGATAAGATACGACAAACTTTCCTAGCTTTGATAGGCTTTAAAGTTTCTCTAAGGAAATGCAATCTGAAACGAGATTTACACAGAGAAAACCAGAACTAGAGAACCAAGCTAGTCATTAGCTCAAAGAATTAGCAAGCAAAAGTGGCAGTGGGCCTGTCATTATTTGTCGTAGAACAGACAATCGTTGCAGCAAACGAATACTTGAGTGGAGACCGCGTTTAGGTAAGCGTATAGTGTCAGATACCCACCGGGAAGGTGGGGCGACGATCTGCGAAATGTAGCTGCCGCTGCGAAAGTCCTGGAGGAGAAGAGCCAAAGACTGGACTGGCAGTGGCGGGTCTTGGGAGCACAGAACAATACTACTCTTACGTGCTTGGGAGAGACTGTACGTCTAGCAGTGAACGGATTTTCAGAAAAAAAATCTACAGCAGTAATCTTGCATTGCTGCAAGCTACGAGATCAAAAACTGCTAAACACACATCATTTCTCTTCGGTCGGGGCGGGGGTCAAAAAAATAGAAACAGCCTCACAACCTTGATCTCCAGCTAGATAAAACCAACCAAAAACCATTTGGCACATTACCCTCAGTTTTCAAGGTATTTAGCAGGTAAGTCTTCAATGGGATGTAATTAATTCTGAGATTTCCCGTCACTTGTAAAGCGGATCGCGTAAGAAACAACTAACTTGCTCATCCGAGTTGGGGATCCGCGACAAAACGAACTGGAGACAATAACAGCAGATAACAGCCGGCTCATTGTGACGGTGCTTGGAAAATAAGTTTCCGACTTGACGCTATGTTTGAGGATGTCTAGTACTTAACTGTGGAGTTTATGATATACCAACACTTGGAGATAATATTTTCAAGAAAGTGGAGATTCCTCATGTCAAAACATTTCATGTTGCATGGTTCGTTTATGCTGATCGATAGAACAGACCTAAACGACTCCTCTGGCATACTCAACTCATTTTCGACTGTTTTGTGGATTGGAACATTTTCGATAAGTGACGTCCAAATATAAGCGGGTCAGATAAGTCTATGCGTGACTTATTGCTTATTATTATTTATTAGGCAATACCAATACCACACACTGGTTTTTTTTAATCACTTTATAGTTAAATTATTCTATAAAATTTGTGCCAATTACAGGCATGCACATTGCACACCCTTTGCAGTAGTATGACAATTGTCTAAGAGTATGACAGACAACAGCAAAGTATACACAGACAGAGTTTTGAGGCCGCCCTAATTCCCCTGTGTTTCTATATTAGAAATACAGGGTAATTATGGACACAATTTTATTCAGAAAACTGACAAATCTAAAATTTATATACATTTTAGAGGTTTTCTTAAAAAAATTGTGCGTCGGTCAAACATTTTTTTCTGACAGGTAATAGGGATTTTTTATGGACTAAATAAAAACAACAATAAAATGTAATAATATATTATCAAGAGTGCATCGTATAAAGATACGGCTCAAGTTTTTATTTATATTTATTTATATTTAGGTCCATAAAAACAAAGAAAAAATTAAGAAGACTTAAAGCGGAACTCTAAAACAAAAACTTCTGAAAACGATCTCCCGCAGATAATCACCGAAGCAGCTAATCACCTACCCTCTTTTTATTGTACTTCTAACGACTTGTCTTGCACTGAAGCAATTTCAAAATGGCACTCGAATAACATGCCAATAATCGTTAGCCGCGATTGGAAAACAAAACTGTGATTATAGGGAATTATCTAGGATGCTCTTTCTCTTTCTAACTTGTAGGGATATGTAGCTCTGTCTCAGTTGTCTCGAGAGGGGTAGAAGATAGAGTGACATTACTTTAACGAACTTTCGATAGCTCAATGGGGTTGATAAGACTGGTCGGCTTTTATTTATCGGTTTTCGTACGCACAATAGATTTGATGCTCCGTTATACTTCATGGAACTAACAACTTCATTGAAGAAAAGGTTATCGAAGGCAATCAAAGTGTTAGAACGTCCCAGGATAATAATCTTCCCTGGAACTGCCTCCCACACAATGGACCGACGACATTGATAGTACCGCGAAGACTCAGTGCATAGACAAGTGATGTTTTTTGAAACTTGAGAAATTAAATTCATGGAAAAAAAAAATGATGAACCGATTTCGATAAAATCTACGGGACCAATCTGGACCTTACAAAAAATGGATAAAAAGATTGTTTCAAATCGGCTCATACAACCAAATTGAGAACCTATTTATTTTTATTTGAAAGACTCAAAATTGATTTTCCTAGAAATTGATAGAAACATTTGGTCTAATGTCCAGCTGTGGACTTCTTCAGACTGATCTAAAAGCTTATTAATCATTTATGCAGAACTTTCGTATTGCGAAAGAATCACACAAAGCGTTCGCACAATCCTATAAATCTATGAATATTCATTTTCGAAAACAAAAGAATAATTTAATAAAGTGCACTCCACAGTAGACAAATTAAATAGTGAGTACCATCATCCAAACTAGGCACTCAATTCTCACTGAACCAAGTGAAGTGTTGGTAAGTGTAGCATATTTTAGTGTTCAAATTAACGCGGAACACTTATTTACAATTTCAAATTGGCTGGTATGGAAATCGATGACTGTCTTTGATGGTTGTGTTTTGTTTTATTCAGAATATTATTTTTTGTAACCCTTTGAGAATTATTTGCGTTTATAAGAGCTTTTATTTGACTCATTATTGACAGGACTTATGCGAAGTACTGTGAATTAAAAATCACTGATAATATTATGTTACGTTCTTCTTCTCTTATCGTAACACTGATTCTTTCAAACCAAGTGTGGTGAAAGGATTTTAAGTGCACCTCAAAAAGGCTTCTTACGTGCACTTAACCACGTAAGTACGTAGTGGCAACATTTTATTGAAAGAAAAAATTACGTCAAAATAAATTTAAGTCACATCGCTATCAAAGGATGTTTTAGAACCAAATGACTTTAAAAATTGTGCCTGGACACAAAGCATTATAAAAATGTAGACGCAATGCATTTGCAAACAAAAAGCATCTTTATCCTCAATGGATGTTAGCCTAATCCAATTTTAAAACGTTGCCAGACCAGACACAGGGCTGGATTAAGGACCTATTGTATGGCTCTATAAATTTGTGGTGGGACAAAGGCCATTGCACAGAACAAAATGTATCAATTTCTCCTGAAAAATGATGAAAATACTGGAAACTGTGCACCACGGTACCAATCAACTAATACCGAATACGAAGGATGAACATACCTAATCCTTTTTTTTTAGTAGTAGAGCTCTTTGTCCGCGGAAGTACTACCACCATGCCTATTTCTGCCGTGAAGCAGCATTGCGGTGTTGTTCGGTTTGTGCGTGTGGGTGCCGGTGAAATTACTGGCACGTGAGGCTGAACACGCACGTGTGTAGGCCTCAAGTTGATGGACGCAGGGAAGTGCATTGTAGGGCACGTTCCTGACATGCGTGACCTGTGAGGCAATGCTCTGATATAGGCGATGGTTACCACTTAACATCAGGTGGGCCATATGCTTTTTCCATTAACAAGTTGTAAAAAAATACGACAGAACAATACTAAGGTACATAGCAAAAAGAGACACAAAATGCTTTTTGAACTCTGAAATCAACAATTTTACATATTTCCCCCCCTTCTATCTGCAACAATTGAATAATTTGAATTTCGTCCATTTTAAAGGCTCAAGAATGCATAAACGTTGACAGGTCATTACCACTGTTATAAAAAGTGTAGCACTAAAACCATGTTAGAAATTTAAAATGTTGTAGAAATGTGGTAAACTTCTTCTTACCTACTTACCCACTTCTTAGCTGGTTCGTCTGTGTCATTGCCCCAATAATTGGCGCTATGACACAGACGAACTTAATTTCAACCCTGCACACATACATATTATAAAAGGAGACTTTGTCGGGAGCTTAACGTTTAAATTAGTTTATCCCCCTAAAGCGGAACGTGAAGGGTTGAAATTTAAATTACAAATAAAACACTGAAAAATATCCCCGAGTAGTGGCTCAATAACGATGTCTTTTGATTAAACCCGTTGGGGTAATAAAGACCGATTTCAAATCATGGTCTGAGAGGTTCATTATAATTTTGGAGAATTGCAGGTAGGTAGGTTATACTTAGCTAATATAAAAGGTTTATCTAGATTTTTATAATTTCCCAAAAGTAAAGAGCCGAGCGGGATTTGAACCCGCGACCTTCCCCTTGGTACGGGGCTGCGCTGACCGCTGCGCCATCGGATCCTAATCACACTCGACGAATGATGGGACAAGCATATTATGGCCCACCTGATGTTAAGTGTTAACCGTCACCTATAACAAGCCATTGCCTCGTAGGTCGTGCACAACACAGGATTGCGCCTACGTTGCACAGCCCTGCGTCCATCAACTTGAAGTACAGATGTTCAGCCCTGTCAATAATTTTATTTTAGTTTTAATGACTTCGTTATTTAAATTCTTCTGAGGAAACTTCAAGGCTTATTAGTAACGGTTTCTTCGTCTCTTTGAAATTCCATGACAATTTACCATAGAAAATGAATCGACTATTCAACAAGACTTACCTATCGACCGATTGAAGACACGATTTTCCGCTCTCCCAAACCCCACGGTCCAAAGCTCAGTCCATTGGACCGTGGCAGATGCAACATATTGAAATACGAGTGTCGTCGCCTCAGGGTGTCTTCAGCACAGCTGATTTAACGATGGAAGAGGCTGAATTTGATGTGAACGTGCCACAGATAATCAGCTATCTGGTTTACATAGTACAAGCTCTAGTCTAGTCTAGATAGTGTTGTGTGGATTGTCTATAATATTTATTATTTATTGGTGTTGGATTTGCGCAGGATTCATAAGCACATATTTTAAAATAATGCAATACAACCTATCAAGAAAATCAAATACTTTTATTGCAACCTCGTTAACACCATAACTTATAACTAAACAAAAAACAATTAATTGATTCGGGCGTAACTTTTCGGAATTCCATTGTTGAACACAAATTAACTAGAACAAATATATAGTTATTAAACCGCTAATCTAATTTAAAAAGTTAACTTAATGTAGACTTGTGTGTGCAACCTATGCAGCACCCGGAAATCCTGCAAAGTGAAATAAAGTGTATTAAACAGAGAAGGTGGTACAGAACCCTTTTGCTAAGCGCCCGACACGTCCTTTAGTGCGAGTCAATTTTCCTGAAGATGCTTCGTAGAAATGAGAAACACGTGTCGAAATCTTGTAAAGTTTTTATTTTTGTGGTATTTTTGTTGTGTCTAATACACCTTATTTCACTTTGCAGGATTTGCGGGAGTGGCCCATAGGATGTGCACACACAAGTCTGCATTAGGTCAACTTTTAAAGATTAGATTAGCGGATTAGTAACTATATTTGTTCTAGTTAATTTATGTAAAACCATGAAACATAAACATAGTAGTTGCAAGTTAAAATAACTTACGCTATATTATCTTGTGCTATACGTATTTGCGTAACTTTTAATCAACTAACTAATGAAATCCATTCATCTCTTTCCCACTTAGCGCAGCTATCCTTGTCTTGAGCTCTTTCACTAGGTCAGTTCTAGAGACCTCCTCTTCTAGCCTAGTGGTGATGTTGCGTACTTTGACGACGCCCCGTTTCAGTTCCGACTCGCCTAGGACCACGGCTAAGGGGATTCCAGAGTCTTCGCAGTGTTGCAGCTGTGTCAGCATTTTTGGGTTCTTTTTGTAAGATTGCTCTGTCTGGAAATATATATTTTTTTAATCTATGGTGCACTATGTCAGTTTGATACAGGCCATTTGGTAATAGCTTTGCCTTCTTGCGTCGTAGACCATGGGTTCGATCCCACAGAGAACATACATTTGTGTGGTCCATACCACACACCACATACCTAGATGTTTGTCATCTATCTAGGTGTAATATTGTATTCTAATGTAAGTAGCTATTTACAACAAAAACCGGCATGTTGCAAACCCGAAAAACTACTGCTAATAAACCCTGATCCATCATCCTATCCTATCTTAGTCATTTTTGGTAAACAAAGGTAAGGCCAATTTTTTTGATATAGCGTTTCAGCTGATCGCCATCGCCTAGATGTGCGCAGGCCTTATGTACCTTAATCCCAGCGTCCCAAAGCTCATTGCAGATCTTCATGCGTTCTTTGAGGAAGTTCTTCTGCGCAGACGCGACGTAAACGTCAACGTGACTCGTCCGCACTGACAGCTCGCCCGCGGCTAACTTCGCTTCGAGCACGGAGAATACCCGATCTACGCCTATACTCACGCCTACGCACGGGACCTGGAAAATGTAAAAGATAGTGAAAGCTAACGGTTGTCATCCCCAGGCACGGTTGGTATTCCGAAGATATAGAAATCATATAAGACAGGCCGGACAGCGCAGTTGGCCGAAACTGTCTTGACCCTTTGAAAGATATAAAATGCCTAACTGAAATTATTTTTGGATTTGTTTTCTGTCATTTTAGGAAGTCACATAGCTTTTTGATTTTAATTGTTTTTCTGGTGTCATTTTGAGTTCTGTTGTTATTCTGATTTGATCGAAAAAATGTTTCAATGGTTTTGGAAAAAAACGGCCATCTTTTGTTTTCAAAGCCAATTAGGATAGGGCTGACTTGTCTATAACTGACTTGACTTGACAAAAATATATTTTATCAGTAATATATCCGCACTACTCGACACTGGCAAGAAGAAGAAATTAATTTTTAGAAAATCGCGAACATTTCCTGTGTGCAATGCTGTCTACTGAGCAATGCAATACGGCATACGTTTAATTTAACAAAACAAATAATCAAAGTCAGAAGTCCGAAATTTATATAATCAATGTACCTAGCACAAGGATCACTTTGTAACGTCTATAAGTGTATCTAGGTGCCATTTCCGCGACCAAGCCTTGAAGAATATAATAAATGGTAAATAATGATAAGAACATGTTCTTCTATTTAAAGGATAATTATGTACAAAAACCTGTTAGGCAAACCTTGCTATTTATTAAATCTTTCAAAAGGTCAAAGTTTACGAGGAAGAAGTTTTTTAATGGAGCTCGTCTTAGGCGCTGGAATATTAATATACTTAAATTTAC
The DNA here is from genome assembly GCA_947578465.1 of Thera obeliscata. Classification (NCBI taxonomy): domain Eukaryota; kingdom Metazoa; phylum Arthropoda; class Insecta; order Lepidoptera; family Geometridae; genus Thera; species Thera obeliscata. Next base: position 2,852,826 of record OX387919.1, read on the forward strand.
AAAAAAAAATATTTCCATGGTGCGTTTTTCGAGGCTTCTACGATGAGGTCGTTGATGAATTACTCAAGGAAATCTGCCATTCTCTCTTCGAAAGAAGCAATAAAATAAAATTGCAAAATGATCGAGATCGGCCCGAGAATTAGCCCCCTGGGGCCTAATTCTCGGGCCGACCGAGATTTTCTAAGCGATTATTTTATTTTTTGGCATTGCACAACCCCGCACTTTTTCTACGTTTTCCGTATATCGTAGCTGTCGAGGCTTCTACGATGAGGACGTTGATGAATTACTCAAGGAAATCTGCCATTCTCTCTTCGAAAGAAGCAATAAAATAAAATTGCAGAATGATCGAGATCGGCCCGAGAATTAGGCCCCTTGGCACATGTATCTCGATCAAATCGCAGAAGTTTTAGTCAAAGGTCAGGTTAGGAGTTTAAAGGCCTACCCTAAACCGACGAGCATGTATGAAGAATGTCATGCGAGTGAATGAAGCGAAAGAGGTTTGTCAGGATCGTAGCAAGAGAAGATCCGTGATCTCTGCCTACCCCCATGGGAATGAGGCGTGGTTGTATGTATGTATGCACTAGTTATCCCGGTTCTGAAAACTCACTGTTGCCGCTATAATTTGGGGTATCATTGGACTAAGTAATACAGATTGCAAAGGAAAATGACTCTTACCTGCTTGAGTTTAGAGTCAAACATGCCAACAAGATTGTCGTAGCCTCCGCCGCCGGCAATAGATCCAACTGTTTGGTCTTCATTTCCGATTTTAATAGGCTCTGTAACGAAAAATGTTTGTTTCTCAAAAACTAGCGTTTTATTGTTTGTGGGCATTGCACTTAGTATTTATTTACTATTTTTTTCCTTGACCAAATATTGTGTACTCTACTTTATTTACAAAAAATAATGGCCGCCTGCGTGGGAGTATTTTTCCCGTACCTGTTGTTTGTTTTTGGGATAAGAAGTAGGCAATATAACCTGTATTAATAGCCTAAGATCCCGCTATACAAGGTGTATCTAAATATGTGTACTATGCGAAGGTGGGGGGTTTCAGACCACAATGGTGATCAGTTGTGGGTGGGAGAAAATTAAAAATTCCTATTTTCAGTTTCCCATACAAAAATATTTAATTTCATAATGCCTAAATAAATTGACAACCCTATCCTTGTAACTCACATACCCCTTGACCTACTACCTCTGTAGGTCTACTACTACTATCTACTACCTCTGTAGCTGAGTTTAGGGTTGTCACTTTGTATAAAGTCAGCTGTTCATGTTGAAACTTCGTTGCAGTTTTTTTCAGAGATACCAATCGAAGTTCGAAAAGTCGTTGAACAAAAGTTGTTCCCCGGGGGGTGGAAATTCACCCCCCTTCAGGATAGTACACATATTTTGATACACGTTGTAGAAGGACCTTCACCGAGCTGGTTATTTAATGAAACGTATTTTATATTTAATTAAACACGCCAATAAATGTATTCTACATGGGTTGCCTATCAAATTTCAGTCCAGGATAATTATGATTAATTAATAATTAAAAAAAAAAAAAAACTTTCCTCTGGTTTGTTTATTAAACAAATTCTATACCAATCGAAAGTATAGACCCCATAGATTAAGCAAACGTTAGGTTGCCTATTTTTTTCATTACATCCATCCAAATTGTATACCATTTGACCTAACGCGATTACATCCATCCAAATTGCATACAATTTGGATGGATGTAATCGCGTTAGGTCTAAAAACAAATGTACGTACTTGTCAGAACAGCTTCATATATGACGCCAGTATAATAATCCAGTGGTCTCGCTAAACTCAAATCAAAAAGAATCTTGTCTTTAATTCCAAAGAGTTCACAATACTGCAGCAGGAGTTTGATGGCTTCTATTCCCTCGATAGCCGTTTTAATCTTAGATAGCTTCTCGTCTTGTAGTAGTTGGTCGGTTAGTTCTGTCTGCACCACCGTTTAGGCGGATGTACTTGCCGATTTTGTCAGCTGCTTCAGGAGGTACGCCCTTTTCGTTTATGAGCTCGGTACGCACTTGTGACCAGGATGACTGAAAATTATTTAACAGTGATACAATCTATGTTCGAAAACTCACTGTTGCCGCATGAACTGGGGGAATGTGGGTACACCTAAGTGCGGCTTCGGCAATCAAACAGTGCATGCGTCAAGGAATATAAAGGTTATAGCACATTATACCGGCACCGCAACAGCACCGCTCCAAACCAGCAATTAACTTGTCATTCAATTTAGAGCATTAAATCGTGTGTAGTATAATATATTTCATAATGTCAATATGAAAAAGCCAACGGCGGGCAGTCAGCGTGCTTGCCGCTACCACACAACTCGACTCGCAGCCCGCGTGCTGCAAGCGAGCGGACCTTGTGCGCACAGCGCGCCGACGGCATGCTTATTACGCGCCGACTCCGAGTCGGCAGCTAAAGCCAGGCGAGTGTTCAATCATAAATGCCATAATAACAATATTGAGTTCGCGGTGACAACAAGCTTGCACCTCGCGGCCACCGCGCGGACTGTGAGCTTACACGTCGCGGCCGGCGCGCGGACTGCGAGCTTGCACCTTGCGGACAACGCGTAGTTAGCGCGCTGGCAGCTAGCCGTAGTCTAAATTCGAGGCGAAGCCGTGCTGCAGCTGCGCAGTTGCGGTGCCGGTATAATGTGCTATAACCTTTAAACTCACTAAACGAGAGGCATGCGTGCGGTCGCGTTTACAGTGACGCCAATAAACGAAACGCGTAAGCGCCATGAAATTTCTTGCGCTTACGACGTTGGTCGCAATATACTTACAACAGAATACTGTAACGTCCACTGGCTCGGCAAGTAGATGCAAGGCGATTCGGGTTTTAATTTACTTCCCTCGATTACCTCGATGCAGTAAGCGAAATTTAGTTTATACGATTAGCAATACGTATAATCTAATTCTTTAAAAGAGTTCTGTAAAAGGTAAAGTACGATCTTAGAATAGTAGTATTGACGTACGACATTATCCCAGACATTTATGGATTAATATTGACTGCAATTTAACATGGATTTCACATAGTGAAAGTATATAATATATTATGTATGTTCCAGACTATAATCATTATGCATTATTACGCTGTCAAAAATGGCAAAGACTTCTAATGGTCACAGAAGTGTTTGCCACATGTCTGTCTAGCTGTGTCATCTATCCTTATGCTGCCTTCCTACGGTGCGTGGATCTGCAGATTAACACGTACCGCGCACGCCGACGCACGGCAACGCACACAAAAATTTCAAAGGCTCCTGTGCTACCGCGCACCTAACCGTTCAAGACCGTTCCCATGGTGTGTCGTGCGAGCTGGTGCGGGCTTGTGCGCGATATCACGCACCATGCAGTGGGAAGGGGCTATTAGGTATATGGTGTATTGTGCTAGGCTAATTCAACTGAGAAGAAATCTATTTTTATGACCCAAAAGAGGTAAGCTAGAGTAATTTGTACCAACCGATAGTTAAAACCAGCACTTTATAATGATCGTATTTGCATAGACTAACTATTTTCCTTAGTCTATGGTATTTGTGTGATTTTGAGTAGGTAATAATATTTTAATTAATTATGAATTTTCATGAATTGCTCTGACATTTTATTCCATTTGCATAATATTTAGTGACATTGAAATTATTTTGCATTCTTTAAAGCAGAACATGGCCGTACATACCTAATTTGTACCATCCTGTACCTAACTATAACCTGTGCTTCGCAAATAAATGATTGTGTTGTATCTTCTGAGTGGCAAGTCCAGCAGTCAGGCTACGGACGATGATTATCTCTTGAGTAAGTTTAATACCGAGACTGGAGTCACGAAAGAACCAGCAAAGCATGGTGACCCTTGTGATTCTACTGAATGAATACAGTTTTAGGTACAACGACAATCAAACCAAATATAACATACGTACCTACCTACGTAAAAGCCGAACGTAAGTACGAACGTAAAAGTTGTAAGTAGTTTCAACTCACCTTATCCAGCTTATCAATAGAAGAACAAGCACCTCTGAACTTGTCTTCCTCCAGCCCGCACGCCTCGAACATACTATCGAGCACCCGTCTGTGGTTCACCTTCACGACGTACTCTCCTATGTCGAGGGAATTAAAGATCTCGGTGAGCACCTTCAGGCATTCCGCGTCAGGGACCATGGGTTCGTAAGAACCAGCTATGTCGAAATCCTGAAATAATTTGATGTAAAAGAAAGGAAATAGTTTTGCAGCGGGCTTGGATGCTGCGTCTTCGACTTCCTTTAACACTCCAATGACTTTGATGATATTGGCGGAGAGCGCTGATTTTCCATGAGGGTGATATGACGCGTATTACGTGATAATGAAAAGGATAATGCTGAATTTAAATGCAGCGCTCGACTCTTTTGACAGGTGGTACAGACGCCGCGGTTTCCTTCTTACCCACAGGTAATGGTGAGGGAAAAAGGATGGTAGATAGACCAAGGTAGATTCCGAAATTGCCGTCTTCCCGACTCCCCATTCACGCGAGAATCTCGCGTTATTGTGGAGCGCGCAAGAGAAAAGATTTATGTTTTTCTTAAGTTTGTAACGAATAAACACAAAATACTGGACCGGTTACAATTTATATTAAGCCTGGATAACATAGGCTATATTTGTTACTAAGGCGACGACGCACCCCGGTTTCGCATGGAAAATTTGCCGATAGAAAAAAGGAGGTGAGTTATATGAAGTCACTGCCTTTGTATTTTCTATTAGTAGGTATAACATACTTACACATTGATAGAATTCCCTATATCTCCCTCTAGTCATCGCCGGGTTATCCCTCCTGTAAACCTTGGCGATCTGATACCGTTTCAGCGAGTTGATCTTGTTCATCGCGAGATACCGCGCGAGGGGAACTGTCATCATACCGGAGAGCGAGAATCTCACCTCCCTGATCTTTGAGATGGTACATCAGCTGTTGGTCTTCGCCGTATTTGCCTGTTAGAACGTCCTGGAATTTTAAAGGTTGATAAAATATGTGGTTTGGAAAATAATGTAGGTGTAGGTACTTTTTAAACTTTCGCAATCATAACACATACCTACCTAAGCCATATAACATGTAAGTAGGTACTATTTTATCAACATTTCGGCTATGTTGCAAAAGTCGTGGCCAACTTTTATTCATAAATAAAACTCATGGAATTGCTCCTATTTTGTGTGAACACCGATGTTTGTTCTCTGCCTGATTATAAAAGTATTGTATTCTAAGAAGGCATAATGTCATCATCATTCTCTTGTCCTTGTCCCACTTTATGTAGGGTCGGCACAACAGGTTCTCGTTCTCCACTCTCCTCCATTAGCCGTCATTTCACAGTCACTCCTTTCTTACTCATGTCATCCTTCACACAATCCATCTTTTCTTTGGCGTACCTCTACTTCTATAACCATCCACATTCATATTTAGCACTCTTCTCGTTACATGACATTCTTCCCTTCGCATGACATGCCCGTACCATGCTAACCTATTGCTTCTTACCTTTGCAGTTGCAGTCATTGGCGCCACTTTCAAACTGCCCCTAATATACTCATTCCTTATCTTATCCATTCTAGTCACTCCACACATCTATCTCACCATTCGCATTTCCGCTGCATGCACTCTTCTTTCATCAGTCCCTTTGGTGGCCCAACACTCAGACCCATACAAAACGACAGGTCTTATAACCGTCTTGTAAATCTTCTCCTCTAGTTTAAGGGGCATTCGCGGATCGCACGTTGTTCCTGTGACCTGTCGCCATTTCATCCATCCTGCGTTTATCCTGCTCTTTACATCCCTGTTAATCTCACAATCATTCTGTATTACTGAACCGAGGTACCGAAAATTGGGCAGGCTCTAAGAAGGCATATGTATATAAAAAAAGTATTTAAGTGGGTAGGTTATATCCTAGCTATTTTGTTCCCATGTATAAGCTCTGCTTATACAAACAATAAGGCAATAGTGTTGAGTGGATTGTCCACAATATTTTTTTCTATTATTTTGGTTCCTTTACCTAACCATTGTGGTGGCCCCCCCTTCATATAGACCATCTCTCAACCTTTAGAGCCTAACCTACCAAACTACCTATTAGCTGTTGACTACAATTAACTATGTACCTAGATATCCCCACTGAATCCTAATACCAAATCTATCTACTAAAAATGTAATCCCAAAATAGAACTTAGCTAATCCAAGATGACTATAGCTCCTTTTAAGAATGAAGTTACTATTAAGAAAAGCTCAAGAGAGGCTTCGCTAACCTTAATTGTTATCCGGCCGCGATGGGTCGGTTTCTTCAGCTAAGCGAATCCTGGTTCTCCTTCACTTATCGAATACATAGAGATCAAATGACAATACAATGTTAGAACGGTATAAAGCAGCGATTTCACAGGTTACCTGTCCATCCGGAGACAGTCTGTTTATTGATAATCGGTGCCAAGTCTATTGCTTCTAGCTTAGATCCAGCTCAGACGCAGACAAGTATTTAGGAGCGGGCCCGCCCTCTTTATGCGACCAATTTAGGTGCGATATAAAGTAGATATGTGTGTAAGACCTTTCAGGTCACACTATACTGTCTTAGTGCAGTCCTTGTGGAGCTTGGACAAAACCAGGAAGAAATAGTTCCCTACAGAATGATGAATAAGCCTGTCGATGGACGGCTTGCAAATGAATGAAGTTTTATTGCATCATCATTGTAATCTTTATGGACTCGAGCTTCGCTATTATAGCGAGTATTACAAATATAGACAGTTATAGAACGATTTGAGCTATTGTCAGTAGGATTCAAGTTCTGTGATTTATGCTGTGCTCTTTAAATAATAATAAGTGAAGACTATGAGTATCCCCACTTGCTAGACTTGCTGGATAGTTATAATTGAGTGAAAACAATCGTTTAACAGAGACAAGTTTATTGTTTATAGCAAAGCATGACACACAATGACAAGTTTATAATATTATGGAGTAAAGCTAGACATTTATTCTAGGAGTATGACAAAATATATTTTGTCGGTATTGGCCCACCACTGTCGACTGCCAGGGAAGTTATTTATTGATCGCCGAAGCTCTCGCTAAATAACTTACATGTCATAGGTCTCCCACGACACAAGCAATAAAAGTCTTGTTCCTCAGGGAAGTGTAAGTTCAGAAGGATTTCTTTCACTTCCCCTACTGCCAATATCGAGAGATAACAAATAATTACAGTGGTATCACTGACCACAAGCCTGAGAAAATAGGCTGTCAAAATTTATGGGGATTATGGCCCTTAAGGAGCGGACAAGAGCTAGGAAAACACACAGAAAATATTGGTAATTAGTCTCGAATTATTTAAGGTTGTGAATTAATTCAAATGGGTGAAATATCACCCTTACTTCAAATCCAGTCGTATGACCGAATATTTAGAAAACCTTTAATCATTCGAAATTACCACGACAAAGTACAAAAGACTTAACTTTTAGCTGGCAGCTAATAACACTGAAGTTATATTTAATAACAAACAAATCTGCGCAGGATTCAACTGTCTTACAAATTTACTAGAGACAAACACTGGCTCTATAAACTACAGCAACTATCATTATACATGAATACAGAACTACACTGAGTTTATACGTGAGTTTGAACTAGATTAGGCCAATAAATGCCACTCTAAAACTTAGAACAAAGTATTCCCACAAAGGTCTAACTGACAACCCCCGAGACGGCGTACCCCTGCTAACTCTCAACTACTACCAAGCTCTCCCCGATCAAATCGCGAACTATCCTGAACTGCCCCTGTCGCTTCCTTTTACGTCGTCCTTTTGGGGGTGTTGTCCTTGTCATCCCACAAGGCCATAAGTCACGCCCACTGCATTGTTTCATAAACGCAAGTGAACTCAATCCACTCCCACGTCGTATTGATTTGTCGATCCCAGAAAGCGTCTCGTCAGGATAACCAATCACTGACGTTGGCGCCATTTGGCTAGAAGATGCCTTCTGCCAGTAGATGCCGCTACGAGTCTCGGATCTCGTCGAATATGAAATAAAATAAAACTGGGTGTACATAATAGTATTTACATGAAATGAACATTAATCTGTGACATTATGTCTCAGCAGAGTGTTTTATATTAACTTGGTAATATGCTACCAATTTATGCACCATTTTCAAAGCAAAGCTTATTAGGCGTAGTATATATTTATTCATTGTACTCTATGTGGTTCATGTACAATAAAGTACATCTTAATACTGATTGTGTCGCTAGACCTTGCTTATTCCAATAAAAAGGTACTTAATAATCAACATTTCACATGAAGGAGATTATCACTTCATGAGATGATAGCACATCTTCGTAAGACTGTAATAGTAGGTACAAATTAATTACTCGTACTTTATTTCAGAATATGGTAGGACATTATCACACATTTCTTGGCTATTTCATTGTATAATAATGTATCATTCCTTATAGATAAAACTCTGAATTAGTGGACGTTCGTTAACATCTGGTTACCATTCCAGTGATCTGAAGTCACAAGCGAATTTCAGACAATGACGCTATCCTGGTTTTTTGTATAAGCTTTGTTTTTATAATGTCTGGCTCTAAAAGCTTTCTGCTATTTTTAACACAGCAGGGAACCTTATCTTAAATATAGACAAAAGGTTTCCGATATTCCTAAGCTACAGTGTTCGTTATTGGCATACTTTATGACACTCATAAAGGACCGTAGTTAAGTTGTTTTTAAAGTGATTTGAAAGTTGCTCGTTTTTTTTAGGAACACGTGCACTTATCAATGGCCGACTGGTTTATGAGTTTTCGAGAAAAAAATCCCAGCGTTAGTCCATGTCCCGATCACGTGTTTTTGAGTGTCTTGTTGCCTGGCTAACGATGTTGAAAAATTAAAAATATTCGTTTAATATTTTTAGGGTTCACCACATTCCACCCTTTGAAAAATTTAACTCTTCTTGAGTTTAATATTTTCATCAATTCAAAACTAAAATAGCTAACCTTACATCAAACTAAAGTCTCTAACTATTTCTTATACCTACCACTGTTAATAACTAACCTATTTTTTTGTATTTTTGTATGTTTTTCTTTCTAACTAACTTCTAACTAGTTCTTCACACTAACTTACAACTAGCAACCCATTAATTCAAACTGTTCGTGGCTTGCCACCCTTAGCCCTTTTCAGAATCCTATAACATAACACTTAATCCTAAAAGTATTCACTATACAATATGTTTTACCTTACAGGTTTTGGTTTTTTATTTAAACCCGTATGAGTTGTATTAAACGTTTTTTTATTTCAACGCAGATGTGTGCCGTTTTTCATAATACCTAGACAGGTGTATTGCATTGTAATTTCCTCTTATATCACCGTCTTCGTTGATTAAGGTGTATACGTTCGCATACGGTATTGCACCCACAACATAGGGTCCTTCAAATAGTAATGAGAATTTCTTTGTAACTTTCTGTTTCTTATCAGACTTGGGTAGCGTTCTCAATTTAACCTTATCTCCAACATTGAACTGTATAAGTTTGTGGTTCATGTTATAGAACTTTTCGCGTGTAGAAGCGGCTTTCACGATGTTTTGTTTAGCCTGCTCCCGCATAGTTTCCAAGTCGACATCGTTCTCTGTAATCAGTTTGGTAACCAACGTATCGGTCATCAATTTGGTTGATTCACCTTTCACCAATTCCATTGGAGTATAGTTAGTACTAGAATGTATAACATTATTGTAGCAGTCTTCGATACGTGGTAAAACATCAACCCAACTCTTGTGTGATTTATGACAGTACGTCCTAAATAATCTGCCTAATTCACGATTTACGCGTTCCGTAGAATTAGGACGTGGGTTTCGTACTGACGTATGTGATAACGTGATGTTCAGCTTTGCCAAACCATCTTCCCAAGCACGCGAAACAAATTGTGCACCGTTATCTGTTACGATGTGTTTTATCGTCACTTCTGAATGGTATTTCTTAGCGCAAGCAACTACGCTTCTTCCAGTAGCTCTACGTAAAGCGTATAACTTTATAAATTTGCTAAACGCATCCTGCATTACAAAAACGTAGCATTTTCCAAACTTTCCCGCTGGTAGAGGTCCATATAAGTCCGCGAATACGATCTCTCCTATCTCCAATGCTAGCACTGGCTTACTTGGACCGACTGTGGTCTGTGACTCGCACTTTGTTTTCTGACATATGTCGCATTCTCGTATAACTCTTCCAATCTCACGTGACATGCGAGCAAAGTAAAATCTCTTCTTCATTAGAGCATAAACTTTATGTCTTCCGAAATGTCCTATTTCTTCATGTATATTCGTAATGAGGTCATTTCTCATCGTCTCGGGCACAACAATAAGCTTACGGTCGGTTCCTGCACGTTCATAGAACAAAACTCCATCCTCAATCTTATAAGACTGCATCTTGTTATCCGAAGGTAAGATGCTATTGTTACTCAAAGTCTCTATTATTCCTCGTAAGTCGGTGTCTTCTCTTTGCTTTTGTTCTATTATCTTTAATTGTTCTGATATATCTCTAGTATTACTAGCTTTGAATAAGTTTATCTGTGGGCTAACGACACGTGTCCCTCTTCCTAACTCAACATTGGGTATGTGCCGTGATAAAATATCAGCAACACAATTTTCAGTCCCTTTTATATATTCGATACTATAATTGAATCGTCCTATATAATGTACCCATCTTATCATTCGTGCCCCAAGTAACTTCCAAGAATGTAAAAACGTAAGGCTTTTATGATCCGTTCTAATGATCACCTTAGCTCCTCGCAAGTAGGTTTCAAATTTGATTAGGCTATAAATGATAGCAAATAGCTCTTGTTCTGATACAGTCCAGCGCATTTCGGCTTCTGAAAGTCCTTTACTACAAAATCCAACAATCATGGGATCGCCATCCTCCGATAACTGATACACGCAACCCGCAATTCCAATTGCACTCGCGTCAGTTTGTACGTAGTAAGGTTTGTTGATATCTGGATGAATCAACATCACAGAATCTAAGAATAATTCTTTGACACGCTCAAAAACGCTTTGTATGTCTGACGTCCATTCAAAGGGAATATTTTTTTGTAGGAGATGACAAAGTGGTTTTGTTTCCTCGCCATATTTATAAATGAATTTCCTGAAATAATTTATAAGTCCCAGAAAGCCCCTCAATTGTTTGACATTCTTAGGCGGTGGAAACTCTTTTATTGCTTTGATCTTATCAGGGTCCATTTTTATCCCGTCTACAGTTACGATGTGGCCCAGTAATTTAACTTCCGTCTGTAAAAAACTACATTTTGCCAAGTTGCATGACATGTTTGCTTGATGTAGTCTGTCCAAAACTTTCTCTAGATGTTCTATGTGTTCTTTTAGTGTCCCAGAAGTAAACACTACCAAATCGTCTAGGTAGTTCACACAAAAGTCCCTTACTTCTGCTCCTAGTATGATATCCATTGCTCTACTAAAACTGGAAACTGACGTCTTTAGTCCTTGAGGCAGAACATTATAAGTGTATGTCTTACCCATAAAGGTGAAGCCTGTGTATTTTGTTGAATCTTTCTCTAGAGGAATGTGAAAATACGCATCACTGCAATCAAGGACGCTAATAAATTTCACGTTATGAAATGATTGTAATATCTCTGATGTGATTGGAGGAGCCTCTACGTCTCCTATCATTCTTTTATTTAATTCTCGTGCATCTATTAGAAGGCGAACGCTGCCATCTTTCTTCATCACATAAGTCATTGGACTACAATAGCATGTGCTCTCGCGTTTAATAATCCCTAGTTCTTCTAACTCAGATATTTTTTTCGCCAAAAGTTCTCTGTGCTTAAAAGGTATTGGATAAGACCTCTTCATGAATGGCGTCGGATCAGCCATTTTGATCTTATGCTCGTACACGTGCGTTCTACCTGGTTTGTCGGAAAATACCTTTTGATGTTTCTCTAAAACAGACAATAGTAATTGTTTCTCGTGATTCGTCTTGCTTAACGACTGAACGTATTGTTGTATAGACATTCCATTTTTCGTAGTATCCGTGCTATGTGTAATATTATTACTTTCCGACACTAAGCAGTTAAGTTTATGTTTCCAATCACTGTTATCATAATCTGAGCCAATTTTAATCTGAGTTCTAACCCCTAAATGCTCCACGCTTAGAACCTTTTCCGGCCCACAAGTAATCACTGCTTTCATCCGCTCTAACCAATCGTGACCTAATATCATCGGATAAGGCAATTTTTTTAATACTATAACTGGTGTATCAATCTGTACTGATCCTAGTTCAATAGTTACCACACTGAGTTTATTAACCTTCTCGCTCTTTGAACCAAATGCTCCTTGAATCTGCATAGCTGGCGTTGGTACTTCTGGCAGATTTCCTGACTCTCTTTTGATTGATTCATATAATTCATTTGATATCGCTGTTATCTGGGAACCCGTGTCCAATAAACTTTTAATCTCCTGACCATTGATCATAATGGTTACCTCCGGTAAACGTGACAGAGAATGCCCTGTGCTTTCGTCTTCGTCATAAAAAGTTGACTCGCTGAAAATGGTATAAAGCCTGTGTCCACGCTTGTCACAGGTATAACACGGTTTTCCTTCCTCTTCACATAACATAATAGCATTTTGATCTTTTTCTAATAAAATTCCCACAGTTGTCTCTATACTGATATTTTCAGGGCTTTGTATATTACCTATAGGAAACCTAGATCCATTTTCAGATTTACCTAAACCCCTTCCTGGTAACCATCCTGCCTTCCGCATATAGTTATATGCAACAATAGTTGCGTTCTGATCTGTTCTGCTGTCAGGTTTCATTGTTATCATTAATTGTTTCTTTATGCCTCCATTATCTATTGTCGAACTACTGAGGCAACCTTGCTCGACACCTATGCGTTTCCCTGATTGGAAGAACTCGTCTGTTGTCTATGTACATCTTTACTTGTCGAATTGGTCTCGGTACCTGCCATTGTACCACCCTTAGACCATTCCCATTGTATGGCTGGTGTAGACCCTCTACGATTGCCTCTATAATTGCCACGTCCGCGACTCCGTCCACGTCCATAATTTGAGCCTTGTATTGGCCGTGTAAAGTTCATTGCATTTAATCTAGAATTTCCACTACCGCGTCCTTTCCCTCTCACTGCATACGAATTTGTTACTTCTTTCGGTTCGCATATGATGTGGCGTTCAATGCGGTCTATGAAATCAGATGCTTCGGATATAGTGGCCTCAAGCTTTTGTGCAAACCAGAGCAACTGTATTTCAACTGGAAAGTGTTTTATAACCGAATTTACTTTCTCACTTTCGCTCCACGGAATAGTCAATGAGCGGACAGAATCTATCTGATTGCTGAAATGTTCACTCATTTTTATTTGGGATCCCGGACACCACGACGAATTAATGAGCTTATATTTAGCTTGCTCCTGTTGCGCAATCCCCCAAAACGCCCTCTGAAACTCCGTTTCAAAATCTGCGAAAGAGTTCCAAGTCTTGCTATGGATTCCCAGTTTTTTCAAAGCTGACCCGGTTACACAATCTCTTGCAATGTCCATTGCGCAATCTTGACCATCAATAGAATTAATGTACCTTTTTAAATTTTCTATAAAGCTCATGGGGTTTGTCTCATTCTTCCCATTGAATGATGGTTTAGTTATAGTCGAATGTACTAAGTAAGGAATTCTGCGCTGTGAAACGGTAGTAGAAGTTGTTGGTCTAGAAATATTTCTGGAACTATCTTCACACGGTGAAACTGTTGTTACTGATTGAGCAGAAGTGGCACTGCTTGTTACAACGCTCGCACGCTCTCGCTCTAACGCATCTAACCTCCTAAAGATCTCGGTTTTATCTAACGGTGTAACCTGTGACACTAGCGGAGTAGAAATCGTACTACCTGTTGAAACACCTGCACTCCCGTGCTCTAACGCATTTAATCTCCTAAGAATCTCCATACTATCTAGTGGTGTAGCTTGTTGTACTGGCGGATCAGAATTTATACTACTTGTTGCAGCGCTTGCACATTGTTGTCCCAACGCATTTACTAGTTTCCTAATAATCTCGCTAGATTGATCATCTGACAACTGAAAACCTGAAGTGTCCGATGGACTCGCCTGTTGACTAACTACATTTACTCTCTTAGGAGCAGTAGCTGCTACAGAAAAATTTGATTCGTTGTCTCGCTTGCGACCTCTCTTCGACCTGGTAGATGGCATTTTTGTGTACCGCAATAAAAGCGCTGAAATACAATAACCAAATCTCTGTTTTTCTTGTTGTTAAAAATAATTATCCAATAGTATGCTTAAACCATTAGCTTAACCCAGCAAGTTCTATGCAATAATCGAATAAAAGCTAACTATTTTCCCAAAATCTATTTAATTTGTGATCGTCAAAATTTTTTAGTTTTCCTACGTTGTGTTTTTTTTATATTAATTAATTAAGTAATCCAGGTAATTTTTCTTGGGGTATAGCGTTAAACTACACACATTACCAAGATCCTGGTCACGGCACCACTGGCCCCCCCTTCATATAGACCATCTCTCAACCTTTAGAGCCTAACCTACCAAACTACCTATTAGCTGTTGACTACAATTAACTATGTACCTAGATATCCCCACTGAATCCTAATACCAAATCTATCTACTAAAAATGTAATCCCAAAATAGAACTTAGCTAATCCAAGATGACTATAGCTCCTTTTAAGAATGAAGTTACTATTAAGAAAAGCTCAAGAGAGGCTTCGCTAACCTTAATTGTTATCCGGCCGCGATGGGTCGGTTTCTTCAGCTAAGCGAATCCTGGTTCTCCTTCACTTATCGAATACATAGAGATCAAATGACAATACAATGTTAGAACGGTATAAAGCAGCGATTTCACAGGTTACCTGTCCATCCGGAGACAGTCTGTTTATTGATAATCGGTGCCAAGTCTATTGCTTCTAGCTTAGATCCAGCTCAGACGCAGACAAGTATTTAGGAGCGGGCCCGCCCTCTTTATGCGACCAATTTAGGTGCGATATAAAGTAGATATGTGTGTAAGACCTTTCAGGTCACACTATACTGTCTTAGTGCAGTCCTTGTGGAGCTTGGACAAAACCAGGAAGAAATAGTTCCCTACAGAATGATGAATAAGCCTGTCGATGGACGGCTTGCAAATGAATGAAGTTTTATTGCATCATCATTGTAATCTTTATGGACTCGAGCTTCGCTATTATAGCGAGTATTACAAATATAGACAGTTATAGAACGATTTGAGCTATTGTCAGTAGGATTCAAGTTCTGTGATTTATGCTGTGCTCTTTAAATAATAATAAGTGAAGACTATGAGTATCCCCACTTGCTAGACTTGCTGGATAGTTATAATTGAGTGAAAACAATCGTTTAACAGAGACAAGTTTATTGTTTATAGCAAAGCATGACACACAATGACAAGTTTATAATATTATGGAGTAAAGCTAGACATTTATTCTAGGAGTATGACAAAATATATTTTGTCGGTATTGGCCCACCACTGTCGACTGCCAGGGAAGTTATTTATTGATCGCCGAAGCTCTCGCTAAATAACTTACATGTCATAGGTCTCCCACGACACAAGCAATAAAAGTCTTGTTCCTCAGGGAAGTGTAAGTTCAGAAGGATTTCTTTCACTTCCCCTACTGCCAATATCGAGAGATAACAAATAATTACAGTGGTATCACTGACCACAAGCCTGAGAAAATAGGCTGTCAAAATTTATGGGGATTATGGCCCTTAAGGAGCGGACAAGAGCTAGGAAAACACACAGAAAATATTGGTAATTAGTCTCGAATTATTTAAGGTTGTGAATTAATTCAAATGGGTGAAATATCACCCTTACTTCAAATCCAGTCGTATGACCGAATATTTAGAAAACCTTTAATCATTCGAAATTACCACGACAAAGTACAAAAGACTTAACTTTTAGCTGGCAGCTAATAACACTGAAGTTATATTTAATAACAAACAAATCTGCGCAGGATTCAACTGTCTTACAAATTTACTAGAGACAAACACTGGCTCTATAAACTACAGCAACTATCATTATACATGAATACAGAACTACACTGAGTTTATACGTGAGTTTGAACTAGATTAGGCCAATAAATGCCACTCTAAAACTTAGAACAAAGTATTCCCACAAAGGTCTAACTGACAACCCCCGAGACGGCGTACCCCTGCTAACTCTCAACTACTACCAAGCTCTCCCCGATCAAATCGCGAACTATCCTGAACTGCCCCTGTCGCTTCCTTTTACGTCGTCCTTTTGGGGGTGTTGTCCTTGTCATCCCACAAGGCCATAAGTCACGCCCACTGCATTGTTTCATAAACGCAAGTGAACTCAATCCACTCCCACGTCGTATTGATTTGTCGATCCCAGAAAGCGTCTCGTCAGGATAACCAATCACTGACGTTGGCGCCATTTGGCTAGAAGATGCCTTCTGCCAGTAGATGCCGCTACGAGTCTCGGATCTCGTCGAATATGAAATAAAATAAAACTGGGTGTACATAATAGTATTTACATGAAATGAACATTAATCTGTGACATTATGTCTCAGCAGAGTGTTTTATATTAACTTGGTAATATGCTACCAATTTATGCACCATTTTCAAAGCAAAGCTTATTAGGCGTAGTATATATTTATTCATTGTACTCTATGTGGTTCATGTACAATAAAGTACATCTTAATACTGATTGTGTCGCTAGACCTTGCTTATTCCAATAAAAAGGTACTTAATAATCAACATTTCACATGAAGGAGATTATCACTTCATGAGATGATAGCACATCTTCGTAAGACTGTAATAGTAGGTACAAATTAATTACTCGTACTTTATTTCAGAATATGGTAGGACATTATCACACATTTCTTGGCTATTTCATTGTATAATAATGTATCATTCCTTATAGATAAAACTCTGAATTAGTGGACGTTCGTTAACATCTGGTTACCATTCCAGTGATCTGAAGTCACAAGCGAATTTCAGACAATGACGCTATCCTGGTTTTTTGTATAAGCTTTGTTTTTATAATGTCTGGCTCTAAAAGCTTTCTGCTATTTTTAACACAGCAGGGAACCTTATCTTAAATATAGACAAAAGGTTTCCGATATTCCTAAGCTACAGTGTTCGTTATTGGCATACTTTATGACACTCATAAAGGACCGTAGTTAAGTTGTTTTTAAAGTGATTTGAAAGTTGCTCGTTTTTTTTAGGAACACGTGCACTTATCAATGGCCGACTGGTTTATGAGTTTTCGAGAAAAAAATCCCAGCGTTAGTCCATGTCCCGATCACGTGTTTTTGAGTGTCTTGTTGCCTGGCTAACGATGTTGAAAAATTAAAAATATTCGTTTAATATTTTTAGGGTTCACCACACCATCTTTAAAATTTACCAATTGGTTATCAAACCATTAACTCGAAAACTGGCGTGTCTATACATTGCGCTCCATGCCTCTTGAAGACTGCTATTATCTTCTGCAGAACCTCATTTCTGATGGTCATCTGTTGAGGGCTGTAGTCGCGAGTTCCTTTCGGAGTTTTCAAGGTGAACTTCTGTGGGACCATTTCAACTGACTGATTTGAGCTGAAGTAGCTTTGACACTTCTTCTTTTATCTGGAAGAACATCTTTGGTTTTTTCTTTTTTTACTTGTGGTTTTTTACGTTTCCCGTAAACCCATTTTAAATATGTGCAAAACTTAAGTGTTCCGTGCATATCATGCAAGTAAAATATATTTACTTATTCAAGTACCTAGGCACTAAGTATATGTACTATACATAAACTGTTAGGGCACATAAGTACCTGCTACATAAACTGATAACCGGTTTTGGGAATAGGACATCCCTATTCGGACCGAGCGACGAGACACATCACTAGTGGAGAGAGAAGATGGCGTCGTAATGCGTTTAATAAAGTAAAACAGAGTGTAGCTATATTTAATGAAGAGTTTCACCGTAATATTTATCTAAATACTTTTGAATTGAAATGCATACGAAAAATACAGAAATAGAGGAAGAAGATTTCTCTTACGCGATTATTGATATAGACACTAGCCCATACATAAAAAAAACAGAAGTACCTAAGTATAAACAAAACTAAATAAATGTAGAGTTTTTATACAAACCTCAACAAAAAAACCTTTATTGGTATATTCTTCTTCTTTTTCCACTACGACAAAAAGTGATTTTTAGTTTAATAAAAATTATTCATTTAATTTTTTTAAATCTACATCGATTTTTGCAGCTTTTAATTTCCTCACAAGATCACCCTGTGCTTGAATTTTTTGAAGTAAATATATTGACTTTCTGGCATAATTTTATAGTCAATTCAAAATGTACCTTCAAATGGCTGAACTAGCATCGGTCGCCGGTACCTACACGCAAGTGACGGACGAATTCACCTTTGGCTATTTTTGACGTGATAACGTCTTATAAATCGATGGAGCCGGCTGCACGCACGAAAAAACATGACTCATGCGTCGTTACGTCGTTTCGTCGTTCCCATTTACCTGAGCCCGAGCTCGGGTCGGGTAATGGGTAAGGGTAAATGAGGGTAAGGGTAAATGAGGGTAAGGGTTCGGTCGGGTTCCGGGTCCGGGTCCGAGAGTTCGAGTCCAAGTCCGAGTCCGAGTCAGAGTCCGAGTCCGAGTCCGAGTCCGAGTCCGCGAGTCCGCGAGTATTTTCTTATGACGTTATCACGTTCAACTATCGTCAGTAAACCGACTTTACAGACAACCGATTTTTATCATAACACGTGTTCCTACTTATAATTCTTACTATTATTAAAATTTAAGATTCAATTTCCTTATAGCCTTTTAACAATCTTAAAACTGTTTTTATTATAACGCTTTTATTAGCTTCACCTGTATGTATGTATGTATGTATGTATGTAACCGACCTCTTTGAGCTCGATTTTGTCCTACTTTGAACGATCAGATTTGATTCAAACTTTGCACACCTGTCAAAGGTCAATGACAATACAATAATATGAAAAAAAAAAAAAAAAAATCCTACCTTGAACGATCAGATTTGTTTGATTATAATTTTTCTATTGATTATTACAGTTTTATTTTTAACTTTTTAGTTCAATTAGTTCTAAAAGCGTTTTTTTTTAGTTTTTTAAACTATAATTTATTTTTATTGAATTTATAGTGCGTAGTGAATATGTAATGGACCAAGTGATTAATGCGGGCATTATGAATAATGCCCGAGCATTATGCATAATGTCTAGCTCTATTGGGCTAAGTGATAAATTCTTCATTATTTATATTATATATATTCATATTCATATATTTATTTCAGACATAAATCCATAATTTGTTACTAATAAAGTAACTTAGAAACTAATGTTAGTGACATTACGAGCTAAGTAAGACTATATTTTATTGAGCAGAGTGTGCTGCAGTGTGAGACGATTTATCACATTGCCCGGTCATTATTATATTGCTACATGATAATTGGGCAATATGATAATAAACACCATATATTTATTACACCACTAGCTGTGCCCGCGACTTCGTCCGCGTGGTATAGTGTCTATGGGTAGCATTTTTAATTTGCAGCGAAAGAAAACAGTAATTAAATAACAACGTCATATTCGCGTGCACGTGACACAGTCGTCTGCCCTCTTACTAAACTTAGACATATGGCGTCGTACTACGCCACACTTTCATCAACCCCGCATTCCTCTCCGAACTCCCCCCACACTCCCCCCACTCTCCTCAACACCCCCCCACATTCCCCCCGCACTCCCCCCAGACTCCCCTCCACAATCCCCCTGTACTCCCCCCGCACCTCCCTTCCACACTCCCCGCGCACCTCCCCTCCACACTCCCCCTGTACTCCCCTCCACACTCCCCCCGCACCTCCCCTCCACACTCCCCCCTGTACTCCCCTCCACACTCCCCCCGCACCTCCCCTCCACACTCCTCCTGTACTCCCCTCCACACTTCCCCCGCACCTCCCCTCCACACTCCCCCCTGTACTCCCCTCCACACTCCCCCCGCACCTCCCCTCCACACTCCCCCTGTACTCTCCTCCACACTCCCCCCGCACCTCCCCTCCACACTCCCCCTGTACTCCCCTCCACACTCCCCCCGCACCTCCCCTCCACACTCCCCCTGTACTCCCCTCCACACTCCCCCCGCACCTACCCTCCAACTCCCCCTGTACTCCCCTCCACACTCCCCCCGCACCTACCCTCCAACTCCCCCCTGTACTCCCCTCCACTCTCCCTCCTGTACTCCCATCCACACTCCCCCCGCACCTCCCCTCCACACTCCCCCCTGTACTCCCCACCACACTCCCCCCTGTACTCCCCTCCACACTCCCCCCTGTACTCCCCTCCCTCTACCCCCCCAGCACAAACGTTGATATCAAATCAACAGACTAAAAAATAAGTTTTAAGTTTCTAGCTCTAAAAATGACGATACTTCCATACAACTTTCAACCCCTATTTTCAACCCCTTACAACCCTTTTTTCGCAATAAAAAGTGTACCAAATTTCATTTCAATCGGTTCAGTAGTTTTGGCGTGAAAGCCGGACAGGAGGACAGACAGACAGACAGACAGAGTTACAAACGCATTTATAATATTAATAAGGATTTATTCCTTACACCACATTACCTTGTATCCTTGCGCTTAGTTACCTAAGCGTAACTAAATAAAACAGGTAGGTTACAATCAGGAACGAGGGGGCAGGTCGTTCCAACACCGAGACACAGCATATTGGAATGGACCTCGGAAAGTGATGGATTTCTTTTTAAATTATCGCGATCGTTCTCGTAACCGCCACTGCCACAGCTTCTCGACGGTAACTCCAATTAACTCCAGTCTGCCCGTGACCACGGCTGTTGCAACACAGTCGAAACGTCGGGAAATAATAAATGTAATCGCGATAAATACCCGTGTTTTCCATATAATGATGGATTTGTGTCTCGGTGTAAGGAATATTTTGGTGCATGTTCGCTTTACGTGCCGCGAATTTCCATAGGTAAAATATAGGATACGGGCCTCCACTCGTCCATGCGCGCGTACCTACACGCCGCGCCGGGCGGCCGGCGCCAGCATCGGCCGGGCACACGCGGAAAACGCGGAGCCTAATTCTCGGGCCGACCGAGATTTTCAATGATCGAGATCTGCCCGAGAATAAGGCCCCAGGAGCCTAATTCTCGGCTTATCTCGGATCATTTTGCAATTTTATTTTATTACTTCTTTCGTCAAATCGTGGATGTGGCGAACAAAGCTGCCAAGCGCAAGAGTGGGCTGGCCATGTCTGCCGCATGCATAACGAGCTCTGGGCCAAAATTACAACAGAGTGGTGCCCACAAGAGCCAAGGCGTCGCGGCAGACCAAGAACAAGATGGCGAGACGAAATCGATAAGCACAGACCACAGTGGAACATCTCAGCACAGGACCGCACAGAGTGGAGGGGATTGGGGGAAGCCTTTGCCCAGCAGTGGGACATAGAAGGCTCATTATAATATAATAATAATAATAACTTCTTTCGAAGAGAGAATGGCAGATTTCCTTGAGTAATTCATCAACGACCTCATCGTATATAGAAGCCTCGACAGCTACGATATACGGAAAACGTAGAAAAAGTGCGGGGTTGTGCAATGCCAAAAATAAAATAATCGCTTACAAAATCTCGGTCGGCCCGAGAATTAGGCCCCTGGGGGTTAATTCTCGGGCCGATCTCGATCATTTTGCAATTTTATTTTATTGCTTCTTTTCCCAACCCCACACTTTTTGTACGTTTTCCGTATATCGTAGCTGTCGAGGCTTTTATGAAGAGGTCGTTGATGAATTACTCAAGGAAATCATACATTCTCTCTTCGAAAAAAAGCAATAAAATAAAATTGCAAAATGATCGAGATCGACCCGAGAATTAGCCCCCTGAACTCCGACGAGACCCCGTCGTCATACTTAATCTTTGTAATGTTTATATGTAGGTAGTTATTCTAAACTTGGTTGTATGCAAATTTTTATAAATAAAAAAAAACAGTATCATATTCTTTAGATGATATCCATATTTTGGGGTCTTATTTATCTCATTTATTTCCCTCCGTTCTTTAGAAAAAGAAAGAAACCATTAGTATAATTTAATTTGATTTAAAGTATAATTTGATAAAAAGTGTAAAAGGTAAGGCCCATGTGTGTAGGATAATAACTTGTGATATACCTACGTATTTGGTTTCAATATCCAATATTGAAATTCCGTCTATGAATTCTGCAAATCGTTTGAGGCAAGACATTGGCAGTGAAGTGAAGAAACACTGAACTAGAAGATAAATGGATATGGCATTGCAGGTGAAATAAAAAAAAATAGATACAACTGACATTCCATATGCCAACCTTGATCCATGGGATGATTTCTTGTCATAATTATGAAGCTTTAGAGGCGTGCTTATGAGGAGTGGACGGAGTATATTATTATGAATCTTGATCGTGTATTTAACACTTCAATTGATGTCAAAACAATCCATGCTTGTGCATAATTTCAAAATACTAGCTCGTTATGAATCCTGCGCTACTCCGCATATCTGTGGCACGCACGTTCACATCAAATTCAGTCTCTTCCATCGTTAGACGGCTGTGTTGGAGACACCCTGAGGCGACGACGTGTGACGGACGGTCACTCGTATTTCAATATGTTGCATCTGCCACGGTCCAATGGGCTGAGCTTTGGACCGAGGCAGAAGGGCAGTGACGACAGCTGAGTGCACAGCTGATCCGTACTATTGATAGAGAGAGTTTAAGAAAGAATATTGATCAAAACTAGTTGTCCAACCAATCAATTATTTTGATTTGGTGGTTCAGATTATTTATTTACGAAACTGTGAAAGCAGATTGCACACAAGATAGTTGCTCGCGATTTTCGACAAAAAAGTTCAGTATTTTTATATCTTTCAAAAGGTCCAAAGTGTGCGACCCAGGACATCGACGGCAGTCTGCCCCTAACTATTTACCTCCTCGATCTAATTAAAGTTACCCACTGCCATCTTTAGTAAATTTCGTTGAATTTTAATAAATAAGAACAGCATTAAGTATGCCAAAGTATTTACATTAAACAATGTTTTTTAATGATAAATAATCTCTAGGGCTCATAATATTCATAATGGTTCTATTTCCTATAGCAGTCATTAAACCGAGTATTAGGCCTCTTAGGGCCTGCGCACACCTTGGTCGATCAGTGAAACGCTGTCAAATTTGACAGCGATTTATTGACATCGCTAGCGACATATGTGTGCGCAGGCCTTTAGTCTGTTGTCATGCCTAGCTATTTGTTGCTATGAGTGTGACAGTAAATAGAGACTTATCGAGCCGCTAATAAGGCTCAAGCATAATGAATAAGGGGGTAGACAGCTAACATAGACACATTCAAATAATAAACCAAATATGTAAAAATATTTATTAAATTTCGTTGACACTTTCGCGCAGATCCGTTGAATTATGGTTGCTTTTGAAATATTTTTTGTGCTTCTGTCAATATAAATTTAAGACAGCTTGACATAATAATGTTGTGCAATCACAATCTGAACGCCTTTAGATATAAATTGTTTAAATTAAAATTTTCCGGGGTACTAGTTTTAAAACCTGCATTTGTAACATACCTATCCTCAGTGCCTTCTATAATTGTAAACTAGTCTATTAATCTTACTACTCTCCACACCCCCCTCTCTAGTGGGTGCGTAATAAGTATCATCATACTGAGCGTATCTATGATTACTCGGCTTAAACTCCAATTGTAAATGATTACCTTCCTTTCTCAATTGCCCTGTCTCTTTGCCGTTGTATCGCGGATCTTCGTAAATCGTTATAGTCTGCTGTCTATGAGCTACGACTGGGGTGTTCGGCGGGTTTAAAGCGGCAATAGGCGCGGAACGGGATTCGTCGTAGCCGTAACCATGACTGGGCCCATAGCCGTATCCTCCTTCATGTCGTAAACCACGGTCGTCGTAGTATCCAGGGCCTCCGTAATCTCTTTCCCAGCTGTCTTTTTGCCAGGGTTGTTGTTCCCAGCCTCGTCTGTCGTTTAAGCCTCGTCTGTCATTCCAGCCTCGTCTATCATCCCAACCTCGTCCGTCATCCCAACCGCGTCTATCATCCCATCCTTGGCCTTGATCCCAACCAGTTTCTCTTTGAGGCGCTCTGTATTGATGATAATCTCTAACGTTGTCTCTGTTATGAGTGTTACGATCATTTTTATACTTATTATGATGCTGTGTGTCATCTAAGAGATACTTTCTGGCATGGTCTTGGTAACCGCGCTGTTTATTCCCAACATCTCCTTGACGGTTGTAAGCACCACCGTGGTAATTATCTCTTGTGTATTCCTGACCATTGTTGTGGCCTCCATGGTATGTCCTACCACCATGGTTATCGTGGCTATTCAGCCGACTGTTATACTTCGCTTGATCTCCTTCGTCGTTCAAATCGTCGAAGAACGTACTCTTGTTCGATGATTCATCTTTGTGGTAAGAGTTTTGGAATCCTTGTTTATGGTGTCCTTTTTTATGTCCTCGCTTATATCCTGCGGTTTCGCTGTCTTCGGCTTTGTCTCCTTTAGAATTATGACCTTTATACTCATCAGCTTCAGAGCTTGATTTCGTATCATGATCTTTCTTCACCCATTTTCCTTCATCATTTGACTTGCTGTACTGGTTTTGGTGTTTATCCGTGAGT
The DNA here is from genome assembly GCA_947578465.1 of Thera obeliscata. Classification (NCBI taxonomy): domain Eukaryota; kingdom Metazoa; phylum Arthropoda; class Insecta; order Lepidoptera; family Geometridae; genus Thera; species Thera obeliscata. Next base: position 2,877,507 of record OX387919.1, read on the forward strand.
TGGCTATCAATTTCGTGTAGCTTTTCACCCCTTTGTTTGTCGTGCTTGATAGATTCTGCTCCTTCCTTGTGTTCGATGTCTTTTAAATGTTCCTCTAAGGCTTCTTTGAGAACCGATGCACTTGACGTCACCAATATAGCACAAGTTATGAGTAAACATAGTCGCGTCATCTCATCAGTAGATTGAACGATGGAATTACTAGATAAGAAATGTTTGTTGGAATCAGTGTTAACTATAAGGTGTACACGAGTGTAATGAGGCGGGAAGAGATTGGTGTAAAGAGTTTTATATCGATGTAAATCGAGGCTTGTTCACGGTGATTGAGGACAATGGGGGGAAGTAGGGACAATGCAGGATCGGCCGTGACACGGGCTCTATCTGTGACAGCTAGACTTCGAGGTCAATAGTATCGGGGACGTTGATCCAAGGTTATTGGATTGTCATTTTAAGTCGACCGTGAGATTTCGAGAATGTTTTTGTATTTCGAATCCGTTAGTCGAAGGAAACGGGTTGCCGTGATTTGTTATTCTTCGAGTTGTCTATTTTTGCTTTCTTTTGGTACAGATTTGGATCAGTTGATCTGATTGTTATTATTCATTGCTTCATGTGTTCTATAGGTCTTAGGGGGTAATAACGTCCAGGACATGAGCCTCGCTGGGCATTTCTTACGGTTTGTTATAAATAGGTAAATGCCTAGGTAACAAAATTAAATTCCACTTATAATAACTATGAGTAACAAACTTGACGGCTTAGGAATGCTTAGAGGTAGGTAAGGAGTAGTTTTTATATTTTGTCTTGTTTGTAGATAGCTCAGCTGCTTTATGTGTACCTATATTCTTTCCTATTTTTTAAATATTTGTATTAATTTAAAATGTTCTTGGTAAAAAAACTTTTTTTTTTTTTTACATTAAATAGAACATCCTTTGGCTACAATCTCACCTGATGGTAAGCGACGATGTAGCCGACGATGAAGCAGGATGGTCTAGAAGACACCTATTCACTCTTGCCTTGAAGAGGCCCAGATTGTAGTTGTCAGGAAAAACAGCCGTCGGCAATGAGTTCCATTCCCTGGAGGTTCGCATAATGAAGGTGGAGCTAAAACGCTTAGTGCGAATGGGTGGTATGCTAACCAGGTATGGATGGTACTGAGCCGTGCGTCTGCTAGTCCTATAGTGGAAGGGAGATGGTGGTATGAGATCGTGCAGTTCCTGACTACATCTACTTACTATTAATTTATAATTTTTAAAACTATCATTGTTTTTAACTCTATTTTTATGAAACAACGGGATATTTACCATGATTAAATTTTTCCCGTTGTTTCATAAAAATAGTACTATTAATTTGTTTGATAATGTTGATTTAGAACATAGATTTAGAGTTAAAAACTTTTCGCTACAAATAAATTAAAAACCACCTGATATAAATAAGTTTATTGAAAATCCACTCATAATACATATTATGTATTTAAATCTATTTAACTCTAAGCTCACTGAACAATTTTGGAGGTGTTTAAACTTTTGAAGATAAAATATCACTTCTTAAATAAATTACTAAAAATAAAAGGAGCTAATTAATAAACATAGAAATGCATTAAAAGTGGATGATTGGATCCCACGTTTTAACTTTCTTGATACTATTACTACTAGGCCGTTGTGTCCCATTGTTGGGCAATGGCCAACCCTCATTATCGCCAGTTATTAAGATCTTAAGGGGGTACGATTTCCATACAAACTTAATTTACACAACTATGGGCGAATAAAGTATTAATGTACACTGAAATAGCTGTAATAGGCTTTTACAGTGGTCCTTATTACAGGCCAGTTATATAAAGTTGGAGTGTCAGCCGTTGGTCGTGGCAGTCGGGGCTTCAGAAAAAGAACTAACAGACTTTTACGACTATTTTGAGACAAATGTTTTAAGCTCATTCACGTATTCAATGCCGAGTACCCGTTAGAAAGAATGACGAAAAAATTACTTTTTTGGTTTTTTATTAATATTTCTGTTAACCTTCAGTTTTCTCCAACTTTATATAACTGGCCGGCAATAAATACCACTGTAAAATTCTATTACAGTTATTTCAGTGTACATTAATACTTTGTTTGCCCATAGTTGTGTAAATTCAGTTTGTATCGGAATCGAACCACCTTATCTCATTTTGAACATTTTTGTCCGTAAGATTTGAACTATTTAGGAATCTGTATTAAAAATTTAAATAAGGCATTACGTACAAATTTCCGCATTATTTTGCAATAATAAATATTAATATTTATTATTATTAACTTGGGTATCGGAAACCCACTGCATTGTATCAGATCTTGTAATAAAAAAATGCACAACTTGTAAATCAAAGCCCTTACTAATTAACTCCATTCATCTCTTTCCCACTTAGCGCAGCTATCCTTGTCTTCAGCTCTTTCACTAGGTCAGTTCTAGAGACCTCCTCTTCTAGCCTAGTGGTGATGTTGCGTACTTTGACAACGCCCCGTTTCAGTTCCGACTCGCCTAGGACCACGGCTAAGGGGATTCCAGTGTCTTCGCAGTGTTGCAGCTGTGTCAGCATTTTTGGGTTCTTTTTGTAAGATTGTTCTGTCTGGAAAAAAAATAGAGATTTATCTATACTACACGCTGACGGAACGACCAGCCAGTCTACCCTTGAACGCGATTCCGATTCCAATTTTAAGTTTTGACGGAATTTTGACAGAAATCCTATGGGTTTTCTTTCAGAATTCCGTCAAAACTTAAAATTGGGATCGGAATCGCGTTCAAGAGTAGACCGGCAGGCCCCTGTTTAATATAGCTGACAATTCGACATATATGTCAAAGAGCGACAAAATTGTGGAATTGTCGTCCCTCCACATCCGGTCCACTGGAACATTTGTTGCCATCAGCCCAAGGTCTTACTCCGCTATTTTAAGGAGTTGGGCTGACAGGTGGCTGGTGAGGTTAACAGAGGGACAATACACAATACACTCCATCGCGGGACGTCAGTGCAGATCTTATTCAATTAGAATCAGAAGTAACCATCACCCATAACAAAGCATTGGTTTGTGAGTCAGGCACGATAGGAACGTACCCCTACCATGCATTGCCTTTTGTAAGTACATCTAATTGTTTAGCCCCACTCGCCAGTAATTTCACCGGCACCTCGACGGTGGAAATAGACATAGTACTTCCCCGGACGAGTCCTCACAACGAGATCTACTGCTAGAGTCTACGCAAGATAACTTTGCGTGTGACAGATGGCTGAAAAACTAAATCTGTTAATCACAAAAATATGAACTTGCCATAAACGCAATGCAAGTTCGATGTCCCCATTCATGTTTGTGAAGATATTTTTCCAGTCCCTTTTATTCATGTTTTCCACTATCTATCTCGCGCAGACTCATCTTGTGCGTACTCTACTATTCTTTCTTATGACAGCTTAATTGGTATTAGACCTCTTCTACAGCTGGAACATTGCAATAAGTACCTTAATCCCAGCGTCCCAGAGCTCAGTACAGATCTTCATGCGTTCTTCGAGGAAGTTCTTCTGCGCCGACGCGACGTAAACGTCAACGTCACTCGTCCGCACTGACAGCTCGCCCGCGGCTAACTTCGCTTCGAGCACGGAGAACACGCGCTCTACGCCTATACTCACGCCTACGCACGGGACCTGAAACACGGCAAATTATAATGAAAAATAACCATAAATCTCATTTTTTGATATTTTTCTTGTGGTGTGGGTTTTTTGGTACCTATCTCTTGGCTAGTGAAAGTCACTACTTTCACGTACACCTAGCGCTTTGATAAAATATCACCTTTCAGTTGGCCACACAGGCAACAAACTACGGCTTGGTGGCCGTAATTTGTTGCCTGTTCTTTTAGGCTTGGTCGCGTGGAACTGGCACCTTGACTCACCTAGCTTTAAGACGTTTCAAAGTTATCCTTGTCCTCAAATTCAAAAATATATTTATTCAGTTGTATCAAACTTTGAAACGTCTTAAAGCTGGGTGAGTCTAGGTGCCAGTTCCACGCGACCAAGCCTAAAAGAACAGGCAACAAATTACGGCTTGGTTCTTACCGTTTTTTGTATGATCCTTTTACAAAACAAAAATAGCAGTGAAGTTCAGTTTTGTGCCACTCCTTAAGCCTCCGCTATACTCTGGTCTAAAAACAAAACACGACCGGAAAGTTGGAAAAATTTAAAATAAAGATGGCGTTGCCTGACCTGAGCTGTGAATTCATGTATTTGATACCAACTATTACTTATTCTGTGCTTGGGTCTGACATTTGTCACGACATTACAATGTGTTGACTAGAATCCGCTTCGTTAGACAAAAACACAGACAGATATTCAGTAAATAAATATAACCCAATTGTTATGTTAGCTGATTCCCGTCGCAGAGTTTCCATTGCATATTTTTCATCCAGGATTGGTGATAACAATGGCAAGCTGTGCGGTATTTTTTGAACTACCACGAACGCTACATTTTAAATCTAACTTATATAGTAGTGTAGTAGTAGTAGTCTAATTTATATAGTATAACAAGCAAATAGCCCCAGATTTAATAAAAGAAACCTTCCACCAAGAAGAGATTTTCCTCATATTATGCAAAACCAGAGTGAGTTGCAAGTTCATAAATGTCGGTAGTCGGTGAATGAACACTTGTATTTTTTAAAGGTAAAAAACGGAACCCTTATAAATTCGTCATGTCTGTCTGTCTGTCCATTCGTATGTCACAGTCACTTTTTTTCAAAAAAATGAAATGAAATGTAAAGAAATAATTTATTTGCTTGAAGTATGGTACTTACAAAACTGTAAAAGCTATATGTACTGATGAAACTTGGTAAATAGATGTATTCTGTAAACCGCATTAAGATTTTTATACTTAGAACTGACACTCAAAAAATATTTTTTCATAAAACTTATGAGTTTTCTTAACATTAAGTAAAGCTAGTGGCTAGGGCGTGCGGATTCACACTGAGAGGACGAGGTGGGCGGGAGTTCAAATCTGGTCAAAGAGAGTTGACTTTTTGCACCCTACAATTTTATGTTTTTATTTTTTGTGGCTGCATTACCTGACTAACCCTCTAAGCTTATTGCTTGCTTGTTTCGCTTTTCTAGTATTCAATAAGCAAGGATTGGTCATGCTCTGAATGCAAGAATAAAGTGAAAAAAAAAACAACATTCCTGAACCGATAAAGAACCTTCAGAGTAGCTATTTACGCACTTAGAAAAGACACCAGGAAATTCTCTAACATGATACGAGTAAGTTTATTCATCAGGTAGGGTTTGTGCGGGTTCTGGACCAAATTGAAGAAGAGTAAAGAGAACCATTGACTCCGAGTTTAGTTGAGAGAGCCATTGACCCTGGCGCGGAGCGATGGAGTTGTGGTTGATGACGTTCCAGTAGAGGATGATGGGTGGGAGTCCGCTCAACATCAGGTGTGGTGTGGTTTGCTTGACCTCATTGGCCTAGTGGTTGGAGGGTGCGGGTTCAAAATCAGTGATAACGTTACAGTAATAGACGATGGGTGGGGTCCGCTCTACGTCAGGTGGGGTGTGGTTCGCCAGACCTCATCGGCCTAGCGGTTGGGGGGCGTGGGTTCAAAACCAGTCATGACGTTACAGTTGAAGATCATGGGTGGAGGTCCGCTCAACATCAGGTGGGTGTGGTTCGCCAGACCTCATCGATCACACACACACAGCAATAAAAAACACGCAAAGCAGCTCACTTACCAAAGTACAGAAAGTCTAATAATGTGACTGCATTTAAAAATATACTTTATTCGTTGAGCAATTAGGTTGCTTTTATTCTGCTTATTTACATTCGCAAAACCAACGATTGCGAACATCGACCTACAATTACATGGACCTCGGCTTTCGCACAAAACTCGCGAAAAAAATGTACCAAGCTAACCTACTATAGGTGGATACTTATATAATGATTATAAACAAACTGAAAAAAAAATTATTTATGTCTTATCACAATCTATATATATATAACTCAAAGGTGACTGACTGACTGACTGACTGACTGACTGACATAGTGATCTATCAACGCACAGCCCAAACCACTGGACGGATCGGGCTAAAATTTGGCATGCAGGTAGATGTTATGACGTAGGCATCCGCTAAGAAAGGAAAATGGAAAATTATTTTCCAAAGAGGAGAAAAAGGGGAATAATGGTTATAAGAAAAATCAACGCACAGCCTAAACCGTTAGCCCTAGAAGCATGAAACTTAGAAGATGTATTCCTCTAATAGAGCAGAGGTGCACTAAGAAAGAAAATAGGAAAATTATTTCCCTAAAAGAAGAAAAAACGGAAAATGATTTTAAGAAAAATCACAAAAAATAGCTTTACAAAATACGCAAAAAAAAACATTAAGTTTATTTATTTATTTACTTAAACTAAACACTGTTGAAAAAAATCGGCTCCAACAGCACTCACCTTAAAATTCAAATACACTCTAAAGTACAAGCTCAAATCTATGGTAACTAGCAGTTGGTCATGTCATATTAAAAAAATCTGATACGATTATACACCAACACGCATACGAAACCCCAAATTAGCCACTAATATAACATAAAATCACAAAAAATAGCTTTACAAAATACAAAAAAAAACACTAGAAAATTTTCAGCTACCGCAGCATTTGTCACCAGGTTTTAATACACACAAATGTTTACAAAAAAACCAATGATAACCACTAAGACAAAATCGCGGAAAACATCTATCATACTTAAACTAAACACTGCTGAAAAAAATCGGCTCCAACAGCACTCGCCTTCAAATTCAAATACACTCTAAAGTACAAGCTCAAAACTATAGTAACCAGCAATTAGTCATGTCAAATAAAAAAAATCTGATTCGATTATACACCAACACGCATACGAAACCCCAAATTAGCCACTAATATAACATAAAATCACAAAAAATAGCTTTACAAAATACGAAAAAAAAAACATTAAAAAAATTTCAACTACCGCAGCATCTGGCACCAGGTTTTAATACACACAAATGTTTACAAAAAAACCGATGATAACCACTAAGACAAAATCGTGGGAAACATCTATAATACTTAAACTAAACACTGCTTAAAAAAATCGGCTACAACAGCATTCACTTTCAAATTCAAATACACTGAAAATTACAAGCTCAAAACAATGGTAACTAGCAGTTGGTCATATCAAACTAAAAAAAACGAACTCAAATATCCACGCGGACGAAGTCGCGGGTATCAGCTAGTTACTATATAGAACTCAATTTTGATTGCATGAAGCAACTTCTAGTGAACGTTACAGAAATTTTTCCAAGTCTTTTTATCAATATTTCCACCAGACGTTGAGCAGTACTCTGTTTATTGAGCTCCAGTTATATAAAGAAAAACTATTTTGTTAAAGTATTTCTCAGTCTTTTTATCAATATTTCCACCGGACGTTGAGTGGTAGCAGTTTTTTGAGCTCCAAATAAATAAAGTTTTTTTTTTAATTTCTTAGTCGTTTTATCAATATTTCCACCTGACGTTGAGCTGTAGTTTATTTCTTGAGCTCCAGAAAAATAAAACAGAAATATGTTGTTCAAATTTTTACAAGTCTTTTTATCAATATTTCTACCTGACGTTGAGTGGTATCAGTTTTTTTAAGCCCCAGATAAATAAAGAATAAAAATATTTTTTAGCCATTTTTCTTAGTCCTTTTTTCAATATTATAACCTGACGTTGAGCGGTAGTCGGTTGTTTGAGATTCAGATAAATAAAGAAAAAAAATATTTTGCTGAAATTTTTCCAAGTCTTTTTATCAATATTTCCACCTGACGTTGAGTGGTAGCAGTTTTTTTAAGCCCCAGATAAATAAAGACTAAAAATATTTTGTGGCAATTTTTCTTAGTCCTTTCATCAATCTTTCCACCTGACGTTGAGCGGTAGTCGGTTTTTTGAGATCCAGATAAATAAAGAAAAAAAATGTTTTGCTGAAATTTTTCCAAGTCTTTTTATTTAATAGTTTTTTTTTATTAAAAAAAAATATTTTGTTCAAGTATTTCTCAGTCCTTTTATCAATATTTCCACCGGACGTTGAGTGGTAGCAGTTTTTTGAACTACAAATAAATAAAGAAAAAAAATAATTTGTTGTAATTTTTCTTAGACCTTTTATCAATACTTCATATACAGGGTGGAATTTTGTAATGCCACCTGGAGGGAAAGTACTCTTAATACTGCAGATAGAAAATTTTACTCACAGGAAACATTCCTTTATTTTTGAATAGAAAGCAAACTGCATTCAAAGTTTTTCGAAAATTCTCTCACACCCGGGAATTGAACCGGCTAAAATCAGAAAAATTATACCTTGTACTTTTATTGCATCGATCGTTAGTCAATTATAAGGATGAAATCTCTCTAACAAACATGATAAATTAAATGAAAGAAAAACCAGGAAATCTTAAATTAATTTAATTATTTACAAAAAATGGTTAACTAACTAGTTACTTGAAATTAGTTGCTTGAAATGGGCTCCATTCTCTTGGATACACAAATTTATTCTTTTAACGAATTCATTTCTTTAAAAGAATAAATTTATTCCTTTCAAAAAAAAAAATTAATTTAAAAATTATTTTATTTTTAATTTTAGAAATTGCTTTCTATTCAAAAATAAAGGAATGTTTCCTTTGAGTAAAATTTTCTATCTGCAGTATTAAGAGTACTTTCCCTCCAGGTGGCATTACAAAATTCCACCCTGTATAGAAATTAATGGTTCATAATTTGTTTTAGTCGAAATGTTGGCTTTTTTCGAAATTTCGGCAGACTTTTTGACCTAGTGCTGCACCTTGATTTCGTTTACCCAACCTACAACCTACCTAGGTACTTAGTATTTCCCATCTTCACTTAGTACCCTTCCTAAACTAACAATTATCAAATATCTAAGCATTATGTTTTATGCCAGTGTAGGTATTTAACTAGTCCGAAGTCCGAGCGATTCACACACACAACCGAAGTGTCCCGTGTGCTTCAAGCGTTTCCTCCCCCTGCACCCCGCCACCCACACCGTGCGTGCGCGATAGCAATAGTAGCCGTTCGAAAATGCCATGAATTTGATCGTGTTCCGTAATACCAAAAATGATGACTGAAAACTTTTTGTATTCTTAACATAGTATTGTTATTCTGTAACTAGACAATATAAACTAGGTTCCTTAACAAAAAACACGTAAGATATTGTTGTTTTTAGTACGAAACCAATAGGTAGAAAACTTGATAAGTTTAGCATAAAAATGTGCAAAATGCGATTGGTGTTTATTTCATTTTAGGTAAGTAATTTGAAATAAAAACTGTTGAGGAACCTAGATAAATACTATGCAAATACAATTATTAAAATAATATAGTGTAAATCTGTCTAAATTAGAAATCATTTTGGTATTCCGTTTGTATGAAAATTTTCCATACGTCAGCCCCTTAACTAGTTTTTTCGTGTGCGCGAGCTGCAAGCAGCTCGCGTGTCGGTGTGCTACTCCCAGTTTTACATTACACTTGCACTTGTAAAACCCCAAAAAGTAGTAAAGAAAGTCCTAAGTAACCCTAAAAGTCGATCAGTGAATCAAGTTCCTCAGTGTAGTAAAACCCCAATCAAAGTCCTAAAGAACCCTAAAATTGTTTACATAATCAAGGTCCTAAGTGAAGTAAAATTCCAATTAAAGGCCTAAGGAACCCTAAAAGTTGTTTATTTTATCAATTTCCTCAATGTAGTAAAACCCCAATCAAAGTCCTAAGGAACCCTAAAAATGTTAACATTATCAAGCTCCTAAGTGTAGTTGAAACTCCAATCAAAGTCCTAAGGAACCCTAAAAGTCGAACACTTAATCAAATTGCTCAATGTAGTAAAACCCCAATCAAAACCTTATACGGAACCCTAAATTGTACGTCAAGCCAACTTAACGGGTCGAAACCGCTGAAAGGAACCCAAACGTTGACTACCGGGTCGCGTGCATCGCGAGCTGCAAGCAGCTCGCGTCCTCAATGCGTTCCCACAGGGGCGGAACCCTAAACCAAGTGAAGATCCAATCAAACACCTTAAAAAACCTAAAATTCAATCTCCAATCATAGTCCTCAGTCGAATGAACCGTTTGAACGACCTTAATCGGACGATTTTTGCAAAACCGGAAGTGGCACAGCCGCCATTTTGAATTTTGAACTGTCAGTCTAGTGAACATTTTTTCACACCCCTAAGACACCCTAAATTTCAGTAGGAGGGGGTTCTAAATTTCCCTAAATTTCAGTAGGGTGGGCGTGGTCGCGTGGCGGCTCGCTTCGCTCGCCGCAACGTTCCCCCCGGGTTCAGGAGGAGGGGGTTCTGGGGGCTTGAGGGGGGGGTCACAGCACGGCTCGCTTCGCTCGCCGCGACCCTCCCCCCGGGTTCAGGAGGAGGGGGTTCTGGGGGGCTTAGGGGGGGGGGGGAGGGGGTCACGCTTTGCTCGCCGCACTGTTCCCCATGGTTGCATGGCGGCTCGCTTCGCTCGCCGCAATGCTCCACTCGAAAAAAAGGGTCAAAAATAATAAAGGGGTCTAGAGAGGGGAGGGGGGCAAAATTTATTTTGCTTTCAAAATAATCTCACCTTCCCTACATGACCCAAAAAAAAAAGTCTTGCAAGTCACTCCGCTTGGAAGATACGAAAGGGGGGGGTGAAAAAAGGGGCAAGAGGGGGGTGTTTTTTTTGTTTTTTCAATTCAGGAAGAAACCCTCTATACGAAACCCCAATCGAAAACCCCCTATCTCGACGGCATCCGGTAGCACTCACAAAAGGGGGGGTCCTGGGGGGCAAGGGGGGCAATTTTTTTGTACTATAACATTCTTATCTTTTTTCTTCTCTTTCGTCTTCTCCCTTTTAATCTTTTTTTTTCTGAAAAGTAATATTTCATCAAAATCGGCTTAGCCGTTTTGTTTTATTGTTTGTTACTGCATACCTTCGTCATTTAATTCTAGGATCCAATTTAGTAATTTTTTCTTTTATCTAAAAGGTTATACTTCCAGATCTGTATGTAAATCTAGTAAGTATAACTTAGTGCATAGAGTTCATGCCTATGGAAATAAATAATAATAATAATAATAATAATGCTGGACAATTCACACAACATGATCTAGCCCCAAGCTAAGCAAAGCTTGTGTTATGGGTGCTAGATAACTGATATACATAATACAATACATTACATGCATAGATAATTTTCATTTCAATTCATAAATGAATTGAAATGGAAATTATTTATGGGTGGCTTTAAGCTTTGCACTCATTTAGGCCTTCGGTGCTCATTGCGGTGGAGATCAGTGAAGCATTGTGAAATAACACTGTCTATTCGACTTATATTATTGTATTTTATCGGCATTTAAAAATATTAGGTATACCAAAGAGTTTCGACAATCCCAACTGACTCTTCAAAGTTCTGTCAAACGCAAAATCTTGGGAAACTCCTTGCTGCGTGTATAGAAATAGGCACATGTATTTTGGTATTTGGGTATTTGAGCGCACCGTGCATGAAGCCTTTGACAGAAAGTTCCAGAATTCGGGATTTAAAAGACGGCAATCAAAAATACTCAAAACCCATGATATTATTGTTATGACTGGGCTCTCAGCTCATTTATTAGTAGCTCTGCCTTCTGCGCCATAGGTCGTGGGTTCGATCCCCACCGAGAACAAATATTTGTGTGGTGATCATAGATATTTGTTCTCCATCTGGATGTTATATTGTTTTCCAAGTACCTATGTATTTACAAACAAAATGTATTTAAGTATTACATCAGCTATCTGGTTCCCATAATACTAACTCTGCTTAGTTTAGGGCTAGATAGTGTAGTGTAGATTGTCCATAATATATATATATATATACTTCCTTTTCATTGTAATGGGCTCCCAAACTCTTTGCAAAATCGACACTATTTTTATAAAGGCCTAAAATCGGCTACTAGTTTTTGAGTCTTCTTCTTGTCATGTCAATAGAAAATTAAAGCTGGTGTGGTGGATTATGAATGTGCCTCAAAAGTTTTGCTACTTCACGTTGGTTTCATTTATTGTTTTCCTTCACCGTTAGAGTGTACTGACATAGTGCACATAGGTTTTTTGGCAGATAAACTAATTTGTGCATGACGGGGTTTGAACACACGCCTTTAGAATCAAAAAGCGGGTCGCTACGACAATATAACCGGTGCTAAGCAACCAGAGCGCCCCTCCACCTAATGGACCGATGACATTCTAAAGATCGTGGGAAATCGGCAAATTGTTTTTTCATGGAAATGTATAAAGGAGGTCTATATCTAGCAGTGGACTTCTACTTACTGATGATGATGACGGAAAGCACTGGGTAGATAGGAAGATAGCTACTTATGCAACTACAAAAATGGAGGTATTTAACAAAAGCATTGCGCTTCGCTGGTGACGCACGATAGGAACGTGCCCTAGAATGTACTAGATAAGTTATATGCTACATAAAATATATACTTCTACAGGCTGATGATGATGTGAATACAGGTTATCGATCATAATGTATGATGAAGATGGTATTATGTCATTTCGTTACACTGTGACAATTTGTTTTGCGTTACACTGTGGCAAATTTATAATATCATAGTAACTATGATTTAATCTAGGGTATATTTTACGTAGTCAGAGATGAAATGTCATGTCGCGAAATTTGACATAGACCTCACGTCGTCGGCCGCGCGGGCTGTACTGAGAAGTAAGTAGGAAAGCCTAGCTATTTATATTTTTGAAAATTTTATTTTTTTATAAAAACTACGGCAACTAAGAAAAGTGCAATAACATCAGGTTTTTACGTATTTATTAAGGTAAACGGGAACAAAACTTTCATTGCAATGGCTCTAACAGCAACTGAAAAAAACCATCCCAAATCCAAAAAAAATTGAGAGTTTTTGGCAAACTTTGCGTTCAATTTTATCGAACCCAGTGAGTTTAAGAGAATTTCTAGCCTAATCATAATTTTTTTACACCATTTAATTGTTATATTTTACAAAAATAATAAATGGATTCATCCATACAACGAAAAAAAATGCTACTTTACATTTTCGGTTTCACCTGATGTAGGCCCTTAATGACTCTTACCTGCTTGTGTTTAGAGTCGAACATGCCAACAAGGTTGTCGTATCGTCCGCCGCCCGCGATCGATCCAACCGTTTGCTCCTCATTGCCGATTTTGATCGCCTCTGCAACGATAAAGGTATGTCAAACATGTCGCTCATTAAATTCAAAAGTGCCACATTCCAAAAACTTCATTTTTTATAGGAGAGCGTTTTGAAGTTTTGGGCGTCGTTTTTTCGTATTATTTTGTAAATCATATTTCGTATATACATGTGGGATATATCATTCAATGCGTATTTTAAACCGTTATTTACCTATAGTATAATTTTTACTGTAACTTTCACCCAGAAACGTACAGAGTCAAATAAGTCCCTATTGTTTATAAAAATGTTCAAAATATTATATGAATTTATTAAATGAAAGGCCACAAATCATACAAAAAATAAGTTTAATTTTATATTTTACGTCGCAGTTTTGTTAAATCCTTAAAAAAAACTAAAATAAAGAATCACGCACTTGTGTTAGAACCAAAAAACATAAAAACTTGCAAAATTAATTACAAAAAATGGTTTAATTGAAAAAAACAACGTAGATGAAGATTCATCTGAGTCGCTATCTGATTTACATTCTGTCAAATTCAATCTAGGTGAGTCTAGGTGCCAGTTCCACGCGACCAAGCCTAGAAGAACAGGCAACAAACTACGGCTCGGTTCCTACCGTTTTTTTATAATGATCCGTTTACAAATCAAAGATAGTCTAAAATAATAGCAGTGAAGTTCCAGTGTGGTGCCACTTCACTTAGTCAGACGTATGCAATGCAATAATACAAAAGCAAAAGTTTCAAAGATAGCACACGCTACGCTTCAAAGTTATAATAAAGTATCTACACAGATATAAAAATAAGATAAAATCATAATAAATAGATAGGTTAATAGTAGGTACAGACATTGCAAATTGACATGCTAGCTTCCTATGGGTAGAGTGACCGGGACATTGGGCCACGCAGTTTTATCATTCATATAGCTATCTAGAGTATAGTACGCTTTCTTTATTAAATTACTCTTAACATAGGCTTTAAACTTCCGAATAGGAAGCTTAGTTGCATTTTCCGGAAGTTTATTATAGAAAAAAAGAGCTGATTTCGTTGTTGAGGAAAGTACAGAACACTGTATTTTCTGTACTTTCCTCAACAACGAAATCATCTCTTTTTTTCTGGAGTTCTCACATCAGATGCAGTACTTTCATCAAGTATTGACAGATGAAGGTTATTTTGGCTGCCTGCTATTGAATTTTTATCACAAGAACTATCAGACAAGAATGACGGGGACAGCAATCTTTGATCGGCGAAGTTGGAAGTTGAGTCAAAGTTTGTGTTATTGTGTTATTATGTATGTTATGTTGTGTTATGTATTATTGTGTTATGTTTGAAGATCTTCATTTTTTGTTCTGACCATGTTCAAAATCCGATGTGCGCGACTGAGCATTCTATGAACAAAAAAAAAGATGTGAGTCGCAGTAGGTACTTGAACCCCAAAAGTAACTTCAGCAAGTTACCTAAATAACACCACAAATAAGCAAATACCATTTAATAGATCTTATATTCATATTGTCATAATTTCATGTTGAGGTACATCATCATTCGAAATTTTCATATTACAGTGCAGGCCAGCAAATTGAAATATTAACAGGACGTCTGTCGGATCAACTAGCAGTAAAGAAATCGTTTTATAAAAATACTGTTATATCTCACGAACATCAAAACAGCCATGAAACAAAAAGCTCAAATAATTCTAATCAAAATCAAGGTAATTTTATACGCAAAACAGACATATTCCATGTACTGCACTTTTGTTTCAATAAATTATTATCAAACTTGCAGTATTTAAACATAAAAGAAACGCATTCTGAAATATGGCATGCTTCCTTATTAAATAATATTGTACTCACGTGTTTTCTTTAATTAAAGACGGTCACATTTCAAAATATGGCACTTTTCACTATGTAATAACACTTCAACACCAGTTACTTTCCGGAATATGGCCCTTTTTAATAAAATTGACGTGCGCTTACGCAGACTGCCGGGTCGCAATTAACAATATGGCCATTTTGCTCTGAAGTTAGTCGTCAACATGACAAAATGGACCACGGGCAGTTGTGTGATTGGACCATTTTAAACTCTAAAGCAATGGGTGTCTTTTTCGAATATAAAAATTTGGACAATTTTGATATGTTTTATGCAATAAAAACGATTTTGATTTTTTTCGGAATGTGGCCCTTTTGAATTTAATGAGCGATGTGTCACTTGGAACCGCTATTAACCTACCTATATTAGGCGGTTTAAGTCTTATTGGGTTCTAAAGGGTTCGATTCCCGGTCCCAGGCAAGCTAGGCGCGTCCAGGCACTCAAAACAAAAACTAAAATATTTTTTATATTATTGAAAATTAAATAGTTTTACAAATGGCGCCATCTTGTTTAACTTTTGGAACTAATTTACCTTGTTTACGGTATTAAAGAGTGCATTGTTTTGCCAAGTGGTTTAGCGCGAGTATGCACTCAGAACTTTACTACTAGCGCCATCTAGTTTAGCTTCAGTAAACCTGCCTTCGCCTATACTCGGATTTTTAATTAGACGAAGCTAGCTGACGTTTACTGTGTTGTCAGTTTTTGATGAAATAAAAATAGTGTTGTGAAAAACTGAATGATTGAAAAAACTCCTGAATGTATGAAATTGCCTCGTTTTTCTAGTGAATAGTTAGTGTGCCGAACTTGACTTGACGTGCTTGGTTGAGGATCCATATCGTTCGCGCGAAACAATATAGCAACAAAATACACAACAATTACCACAAACACAACGTAACGAAAAACTTTACAAAAACAATAATTAGACAGCGTGAGCGCAGAAAAACATTCGTGCTATCAGACCAGAGGTTAGAAGCCGAATTAAAAACAAAATGGTGACCGACGCGCATGGCGTTCATCGGTGTTGGCACTAGTCGCTACGTCGCGCTTTGTAATAAACCGTCAAATAACTGATTGTAGTTACATAATTGTTTATTGATTTTATAGTGTTTACTACACTTAAGGAAATCACAAAGATTTTATAATGTCCTAAAAGTTAAGAGCCGAGCGCCACGGTCGCGTTAGTGCCGAACAGTCCCTAAGAGTTATTCGTCGAGTGTGATTAGGATCCGATGGAGCAGTGGTCAGTGCAGCCCCGTACCTAGGGGAAGGTCGCGGGTTCAAATCCCGCTCGGCTCTTAACTTTTGGGACATTATAAAATCTTTGTAGTTACATACTACAAGTAACTTATATCAGAGCACTTTTATACATTTTTTACACAATTTACAATATTATTTTATAGTTTGAAATGATAAACTATTCACTCATTGTTCATTCATCTGATTGAAAGAGAACTGAGCGCATCACTATTACTTTAAATATGGCAACATTATTTTACAAAGTGACATAAGCTACTGTCAGTCGGTATCGTCTAATTAAAAATCCGAGTATAGGGTTTTTATCAAATACGCTTTCAAATGGCCTTACTTATAAAAATATGTCAAAAGATAAACAGTGCTTAAACTATTGCTATCTCTTACCACTGAGAAATGACAAACAGTGACAGGGCTAACTTTAAGCAATGTTTAAATTTAAATTGCGTTTATAAGTATGGCTGCAAATACTTACTGGTTAGAACAGCTTCATAAATAACCCCAGTATAATAATCCAGTCCTCTCGCTAAACTCAAATCAAAAAGGATCTTATCCTTAATGCCGAAGAGTTCACAATACTGCAGCAGGAGTTTGATGCCTTCTATGCCTTCGATAGCCGCTTTAGTTTTAGATAGCTTCTCGTCTTGTAGTAGCTTATCCGTTAGCTCTGCACCGCCGTTAAGGCGGACGTACTCGCCGATTTTGTCAGCTGCTTCGGGAGATACGCCCTTTTCGTTAATGAGTTCTGTTCGCACTTCTGGCCAGGGTGACTGTAAATTATTTCACACAAGTTAACATCAAGCAACAGAATTCATGTTTAACCGACTTCAAATAAAAAAGCAGCAGGTTCTCAATTCAATTGTATTTTTTTAATGTTTTTTATCGCATAACTTTGCTTGTGTGTTTTTTATCAATTTTGTGTCATTAAATTTCATTAAACAAAATCACTTCAGCAGACTAAATGGCAAAGCAGTGATGCTCACATTGCTTTGTTCCGATTTGAAAAGTATGGGAGCCGATAACATTACAGACATGAGACTTAAGACCCTTGCGTTTCATAGACACAGCAGTGTTATGCCATAGGGTACATCCTTGGTAGAAGGCTGATAGAGTAATACAATTGTTACAGGCAGTTTTTAATTCCAAGGCCGAACTCACCTTATCCAGCTTATCAATAGTAGAACAAGCAGCTCTGAACTTATCTTCCTCCACTCCGCAAGCCTCGAACATACCATCAAGCAACCGTCTGTGGTTCACCTTCAGGACATACTCTCCTATGTCGAGGGAGTTGAGGATCTCAGTGACCACCTTCAGGCATTCCGCGTCAGGGACCATGGGGTCGTAGGAACCAGCTATGTCGAAATCCTGAAATTATTTGAACATTGGCAACAGAGCACTGGTGGTCTGGGTAGTGGTAGGGGCCCTGCCTTCCGATCCGAATGTCGTGGGTTCAAATTCAGTAGTGTGTGTGTGTGTCGAAAAATGTATGTACACTATGCCAGTACTCTCAAACGGTGAAGGAAAACATCGTGAGGAAACCGACGTGTCGTAGAACCTAAAAAAAGTTCGAGCAACAGGTGTCAAGGGTCACGCAAAAAGGGCCCGCCAGCGGCATACTTGCGGAAAAACCAGCCCGCACATCAAGTGCGGATGATAAATTTGCCGAAGTTGCCGAGGTATTTTTCTAAAATTTTCTTAATGATGTTCTTTATGTATTGTCGTAGATGTGCAAACATTTTTCCTCTTCCGTTTTGTATTGTCTCAAGTATAACCATCTTCTCCTTTTCTCTTAATTTTATAAAGATTAATATTTTTGTATGTTTGTAATGAATAAACCCATAAACTGCCGAAACAATTTTCAAAATACTTTCACTATAAGAACGTTACATTATCCCTGAATAACTTAGGCTATAATTATTACTGGCGACGCACCCCGGTTTCGCACGAGTGTAATTTAGTAAAAAAGGAGATGAGTAATGTGAAGTCAATACTTTTGTATTTTTTCCACCCTTGCGAAGTCGGATTGCTAGTAGTATATAGATAGTGCAATTCACGAAGACGCGCCCCTCGCGGGGTGCGGGGAGTTTGCTCCGAGCGGCAGTCGCGAACCGTAGTCTATTCATTGTAGTGTGCGTGTGCACTCATAGGTAATTAGTGTGTACCGATAACACTCAAACATTGACGGAAGCTTGCACACATATACTATAAACGGTTAGGAGGAATAGTGGGGCGCGCCTTCGTGGATCGCACTATCTATAATATACTTACACATTGATAGAATTCCCTGTATCTCCCTCTAGTCATCGCCGGGTTATCCCTCCTGTAAACCTTGGCGATATGATACCGCTTGAGCGAGTTGATCTTGTTCATCGCGAGGTACCGCGCGAGGGGAACTGTCAGATCATACCGGAGAGAGAGAATCTCTCCTCCCTGATCTTTGAGGTCGTAGATCAGCTTGGAGTCTTCGCCGTATTTGCCTGTTAGTACGTCCTGGAATTTTTAAGGTTTGTTATTATTACAGTGAGCATGTAAATTTTTGCTAACCTATTATAATTAAATCTGCCATGTATTGTTGTGGATTAGGTGAATAGGAGATTTATTGAGGATGCTGGGACTGTTATAAAGTAGGTAATAACACGGTAGGATAATAATACGACCCAGATTTTTGAAGATCTATAGAAATATAAAATAAAGAGAAAACTACTAGTATAAATAAAATAAAAATAATTACTTGGCTGAATCACGCGGCAAATCGCGGCAAGTAAAGAATTAGGAGTGACGGTAATGAAATGGAATATTATATCTGAAGAAATAGTCTGATAATTCAATTAAAATACCATGTAAATTATATATTTTTTTAATATTATTTTGTGGCTTTACCTAACCTTTATCTTTAAAATTTACCAATTTGTTATTCAAACCTTTAACTCGAAAACTGGAGTTTCAATACATTGTGCCCCATGCCTCTTGAAGACTGCTATTATCTTCTGCAGAACCTCATTTCTGATGGTCATCTGTTGAGGGTTGTAGTCGCGAGTCCCTTTCGGAGTTTTCAAGGTGAACTTCTGTGGGACCACTTCTTCGACTGACAACTGGCTCAGCTGCGATTTAAGCTGAAGTAGCTTTGACACTTCTTCTTTTATCTGGAAGAAGAATATCTTTGGTTAAGAATCGTGCCCCGTTTATTTTTTCCGCACAATCTTTTCTAAATACGTGCAGTAAGTGTTACCATGCTGTTGTGCCTAAAAATTACAATCATGGAAGTAGCGCCTATCTCTTTCTGACGCACCCTACGCTGTAAGAAGCTGAAATTAGCCAATGTGCAATATTTGTTGCCTAATACTAGGTATAATTGGGTTATTTGAATTTCGTTTCCAGAACTTTGGATGAAACCTAATCTTTTTTGTTATTTACTAAATATGTACCTAAGTACCGTGGCTGTCGAACAGACGAATATGACGAAAGTGTGTGAAAAATAATTTCATTTAGCCCTGAAACCGGCCTTAAGCTTAGTTTGGTCATGGGGTCCCACCACCTTGAGAAGAGTATTAATTCCTATAAATTATCAATAGATGGCGGTAAAGGTTCCACCAGAATATTAATATTTGTTTGAGTTCAGAACAGAAGTAAAATAGGTCATGAATAACTGTTTGTTATATTGTAAAAAACCCCACGAACACTGAAAGAAGAGAAAGTCAGCTTTTAATTAATTTTTTCAAGTATTTACAATTTAGTTTATTTTTCTAGTTTGTTCACAAGTTTTTGCTCGAATATAGATGGCGTTATTTGCATAATAATGAATTTTAGCGTTTTGTTTTAGGCATTTTGCTTCAATTACGTATTTGAATTACATCATTATGAGTAGGTAAAATTAGTAATTCACACATGTAACCTTAATCTTAATATCTTAATATTTATACTAATATTTTAAAGCTAAAGAGTTTGATTATTTGTTTGGTTGAACGCGCTAATCTCGGGAACTGCTGGGGCCGAATTCTCGAGCCGACCGAGATTTTCAATATCCCCTAAATACACACTGGCAATGCACATTTGCACAACCCCGTACTTTTTCTACGTTTTCCGTATATCGTAGCTGTCGAGACTTCTACGATGAGGTCGTTGATGAATTACTTAAGGAAATCTGCCATTCTCTCTTGGAAAAGAAGCAATAAAATAAAATTGCTAAATGATCGAGATCGGCCCGAGAATTAGGCCCCTGGTCCGAATTGAAAAATTATTTTTGTGTTGGACATTATTTTTTGAATCCAAGATGGTGGCTTCATTTTTTTTCTCAAAAAATGGATATCCATTTTTAGGGTTCCGTAGCCAAATGGCAAAAACGGAACCCTTATAGATTCGTCATGTCTGTCTGTCTGTCTGTCCGTCCGTATGTCACAGCCATTTATCTCCGAAACCGCTAGACTGATGAAACTTGGCGAGTAGATGTATTCTGTGAACCGCATTAAGATTTTTACACAAAAGCAGAAAAAAAACTATAAATTTTGGGGGTCCCCATACTTGAAACTGAAACTCAAAAAATTTTTTTTCATCAAACCGATACGTGTACCGATGCGTGTAGGTATCTATGAATAGGTCTTTAGAATGATAAAACTAAAAAAAATATAATTGTACATTACTATGCAAACTTCCAACGATATTTGGTGTACGGTCCACATACCGTACAGTTTTGCTAACACTGCATTTTCATGCAAATGCGTGGAAACCGAGCGGGCGCGGTCAGTCTTTCAACAAACCGCAACTCATCAACACCTTTTGTAAAGCAATAAATAAACGTGTGTCAAATTAAACTACTTCTATTCTTGATGTCCCGTACATTTGGTTTGAACGAGATCTAGTCAGTAGTTTTTTTTTATACTTACGTCATAAATCGTAAACTGCAATTTACCTTTCGACGAACTACAAGAACCTTTATAATCAAGTTACTTGTTGCTACGGAACCCTTCATGGGCGAGTCTGACTCGCACTTGGCTGCTTTTTTGAGGTACTGTTTAATAGGTTTTTGGGGGCTCTGATTGTGAATTCGACATTATTTTTTGAATCCAAGGTTGTGGCTTCATTTTATTTCTCAAAAAATGGATATGGGTATCGTTTAACAGGTTTTTGGGGGCTATGATTGTGAATTCAACATTAATTTTTTAATTCAAGATGGCGGCTTCATTTTATTTTTCAAAAAATGGATATGGGTATTGTTTTATAGGTTTTTGGGGGCTATGATTGTGAATTCGACATTATTTTTTGAATTCAAGATGGCGGCTTCATTTTATTTCTCAAAAAATGGATATGGGTATCGTTTAATAGGTTTTTGGGGGCTATGATTGTGAATACATCATTAATTTATCCGGAACCCGTCGATATAAATTTATAGCGTGCCATATCGGAACGTAAAAATCGGACTGCTAGACAGTAAAATTCCTTGTAGTGCACAAGCGCCCTATCGCTCACAAAATAAAAGCTTTTAATACTATATGACAGTAAGAATTGAAATTTTCAAGTGAGTGCGAGCACGAATTATGTTTGTGAATACCAATTTTCTATGAAAAATTGACAAAATCTCGCCATGCGATAATTTGCATTCACTGACACACTCGCGCCAGTGGCGCCAGTGATGAAAGAAAGGCATCTTTAGATATCCACCTTGGAGAATTTTGATGATTTAGAATGATAATTAAATTTAGCTACTTTATTTTTTGTGAAATAAGCCTAAAATACGGCTGTTATGCAATATATAAAAAAATACAGAATAGTTTTGAGCGTATCACCCACAAAATGTCTATTTTAATTTGACAGTAAAATTCGAAGTGAGCGCGGATTTGTGTTTGTGAATGCGAAATCCTATGGAAAAACTTCACAACAAACACACACGCGTGTTGCTGGCGCAGGTGATAATTAAACGTATTACGGAATACCAAATTGAAAACTCACATCGATTTACGCAATCGCTTGAGCGATTTGTGTAGCTAGAATCGACGCCCAGCTAATATAACTGTTGGGTTATATTTATTTACTGAATATCTGTCTGTGTTTTTTGTCTAAAGAAGTGTATTCTATTCAACACATTGTAATGACGTGACAAATGTCAGACCCAAGCACAGAATAAGTAATAGTTGGTATCAAATACATGAATTCACAGCTCAGGTCAGGCAACGCCATCTTTATTTTAAATTTAATCAACTTTCCGGCTGTGTTTTGTTTTTAGACCAGGGTATAGCGCAGGCTTAATTAGTCCAATAGATGTCGCTCGCTATCTCAACTTTGCTACGACCTCTGGCGCCTGTGTGGGCACAACAAAATAGCCCGCAGAATAGCCCGCATTAGAGCAGTCCATTTTCAATGTATGGGATGAAGTATCTGTACTAGTATAGTATTATCTTATCTGTGGTTTGGTAGAATTAAACTTGTGCTTCACATTGCAAGTAAGATTTGCTAACCTTGAACCTAATTTTTGCACTACTAAATCAAACTACAAGGTGAACTTGTTTTCAACTTGTACGCTATTGTATAATACCTACAATTAGAGGCTCGCAAGCATACCAGTCTATTTTACTTTCACCAGTTGCTTACTCATTGATTTTTATTGCAAGAAGCCTTTGTAGATAAGTAGGTCAATAAA
This sequence comes from Thera obeliscata, assembly GCA_947578465.1. Classification (NCBI taxonomy): domain Eukaryota; kingdom Metazoa; phylum Arthropoda; class Insecta; order Lepidoptera; family Geometridae; genus Thera; species Thera obeliscata. Next base: position 2,900,408 of record OX387919.1, read on the forward strand.
TTAAGTACCTATACTGTGTATAATTAAGGCGAAAACTATCAATTGAATACAGCTAGAACTCTGTTTATCTTTATCAATTATCTACGCATTACAACACCATTTTTCTATATCCTCATTAGTGATGTGTCGTTGCCCGGTCTCGGTAGGGTATTTCCTATTCCCAAAGCTTGCTAACAGTATATATCAGGTTTTTGATAAATGTGTGTGTCTTTTTTTCCTACCAATGGTGTAAATTTTGGTTGCCAAATAGCAAACAAGAAATTTATTTTTTCCAAATTTTTCCAAATTGTGTAAGTATTTGGCAAATAAATTAGATAGAAGTGTAAAAACTAAGTAGGTCGATTTATGTTTCTCAAACTTTCCAATACCTTGTTGCAAGAAGAGGTTGCAATAGTTTTAGTGAAACAATTCACTATAGAATTACGTAATATTGCAACTTTGGCAGTATTCGCAAATCTCAGCACTTTGGACGACATGCCTGACTAAATAGGTAACTATCTTCAAAGCTATGATACTTCGTCACCGGAGTCTTCTTTACTGTTACCGGAAACAATAACAAAAATATTTTAGATTATTCAATAATCAAATAGTAACATTTTTGAAGGTTTCTGGGACGAACCACCATAATAAGAAGATAATTAATTATGTTGAATTTAAACATAATATAATTATGTAGGTGGTAGTTATGGTATAATGGTATAATCATTTTGTATGAATATAAAACTAATTTTACAATCATTAACTACATAATCTTAAAACTTTAGTAAAACAGAAGGAATCAGATCATATTCATACTAAACATAATAATAATATTCAGTAATCATAAAAAAACCAAACTACAGTGCACAAAATTGAGTAAAAACAAACCTTAATGTCTACAGAATTAGTACTTTCCAATGTTAAAATGTTAGGAGATATAACAGGAAACAGTTTTATTTCAGGTTCACTGAAACTTCGCATATGGTCCAGCCATCTCTTGATATTTCTATAATTTGTTGAATCTTTATCATTTTGTATACTTTTACTGAGATCTATGTCTCTTTTACAAGGCACATAGCCTCCAATATAACTGTACTGCGATAGGTGTATATCCATTTCTTTGAGACTATAGTTTATATTCAGTTTTCCCTATAAAATTTAAATAGTTTGAGAAACAATAGAATTCAAATATGTTTAGTGGATGATGCAATTTTGATAACTTCAATAGGACACAACTAAGTATACCTAGTAGGTAGTGGAAAACTCACCTTTTCACTGGATTCTTTGGCAGCCTTTAATTTTCTCACAAGATCACCCTGAGCTTGAATTTTTTGAAGTAAAACATCTTTATTTTCTGCCATGATTTTGTAAGGTAAATTCTATAGTTCTAAGTCCGCAATTCCGACGTCTACTCAAGGCTGCACTGGCGAGTAAAAGTATACTAATCTAATTGCAGAGTCGGCTCACAACTTAGTTCCTTTCATTTTCTCAACAGCGACGGATTCATCAACGCAACGAGAGGCAAGCAAATCAAAGCAAAAAAAAAGCAATGTTGACATCGTGAATTATTATAGGTTAATTATAGTAAGTCAATGTCATTTTGACAGTTGACGTTGACATTGTAATTGACAGTTAATACTTGACACCCGCGGCCCTTACCCAGTTCCCGCATACACGATTTCACACTACGCATACGCACTATGCGGTTACCCGCAATGTGGCTAGCCGTCCGGCTGACCGCATGCACAATTATGACCGTAATATTCATTTCTATTCGCACTGCGATGCGGCTACCTACCCGCAGACCACTCCGGTCGCTCAGAGGGCTGCGGCCCGAGTGACGGCCACCCGGACGGTTGCTTTGTTATAGGTAGGCACTGTGCGGCTCAGTCTGCGGCTGCCCGCCCGCGGGTAACCGCATAGTGCGTATGTAGCCATATGTGGTAAGCGGGTGGTGTTGTAACCTATTGACACTGGCAGTGGTAAAATTGCCTGGCGAAAATGACAGACAGCAACAAAACCAAGACCAACAAAACAAAAAAGAAGAAGACAAAAACATATTTCACGAAACGAAACGAAAAGTAATACGGCAAAGAATAATTTTCAAGGAAAATCTTGTAGGATTCTCTGATAAACTCTGAGCAATTCGCCTCTAAACTAAACTGATCATGGATAGGTTTGAATATATTGAGGCGAGATTATTTGACGGTGAAAACTATTTGAAACGTGATAAAAATGTGAAAATATACGATGGTGACGACAAGGTATAAATAGTTTGTTTTGTTTACTATGAATTTTCTAACATTTCTACGCTCGTTACCTCTTGAGTACATATTTTTACCAGTTCTCATGGACTAGATAGTAAAGTGGAAAGTGAATAGAATAGAATAGAATAGAATAGAATATAACTTTATTGTACACCAAAAAATTTACGGTAAACATGGCATGAAAGAATACTTAAAAACTAGAGGTACAATGGGCGGTCTTATCGCTAATAGCGATTTCTTCCAGACAACCTTTGGATGGAAAGAAACATATGGTACGAGTAGGGACGGGTATGGTACGAGTGAACCCATGAGTCTTTGAGAAAATAAATATCTATAAACCAAAATATATTAATATACTTCTTGATGGGTTGGTTTCAGACACAATTTGTAGATGGTGAAGTAATCTTGACCAGTCACCGTATCCTATGGGGGAAACCAGGAGACATACCCAAAGGTCTAGTGTGCCTGTCACTGCATTTATACTATATTTTCACCATTGAAGAGGAAAGTGGAGGTGTTTTTGGTTTGGGAGGGCCAAAGAGGATAATTTTACATTTAGGTCCTGCACTGCCAGGTATGTCGTATTATTTTACACACTCATAATTTGGGAAAATCATTATATTTTCCAATGACATGAATAGATTTATAGACCAACAACATTCTTAAGATTAAGGAAAGTCCGAGGATGAAAAGGGCTTGGCACGGAAGTGTACATACATGTATTCAGACTGATGATGATAGTGACTACATTTTTATATTTCATTTACGAGACAATCCTTAGCGTTCCGGTCTACCATACTAATCAAGTAGGTACTTACCTACCTGCAGGAGCACTGGTGGTCTAGTAGTAGCGGCCCTGCCTTCGGATCCGAAGGTTGTGGGTCAAATCCAGTCATATACCAATAAGTTTTTCTGTCGGTAAATTTATGTGCATTATGCCAGTACTCTCAAACGGTGAAGGAAACCGACGTGTCGTAAAACCTAAAAAAGATCGAGCAACACGTCTTCTTGCGAAAAAAACAGCCCGCACATCAAGTGCGGATGATGAATTTGCCGACCTACCTACCTAGAACTCAAAATAAAGATTTCTTAGCTTGTAATCTGAAGTCTTCTACTACAAGCTCCTGATATCACTCGGCCAACATTAGGTAGACTGTGCTGAACTGAATTACTAAACGGTCATACTATTGTTGTGATAATGTTTTCCTATAATTCACAGGTAAAAGGCCCGGCCCAGCTGTAGTTAGCCCATACCACTTCATAAAGTTCTCATTTAAAGATGGTATAGACAACCAGTTCTATATAGCACTCAATAATGCTGTAGCGGCTAAAACCTGGGAACGACAAACACCTATATCCTCTCCAGATAGACAAGGACCATCTAATTCCTCGCCTAAAAAACCTCCGGTGAACTCCAAACTAAGATCGGGAATAGTGGGTATTGAAAGAAGTATAGATGAACAGCACAGAGCAACAGATCAAAGTATATCAGTTGCTTTTCAAGACTTGAAGAAGCTAATGGAGAAGGCTAAGGAAATGGTGGCTATTTCTAAGAATATTTCAAGTAAGATACGAGTAAGTTGTGTAGATAAATGTTTTTTTATAGCTCTAAATAACATTTTGATGACCTGGCATAGAATAGTAGGTAACCAAGAGAAAACATGACAGCATTTCCGACAGTGGTAAGTCCCCCAAATTGGTGGAAGGTATGCCTAGTGGTGGGCTATTTCTGGATGATGATGTTGGAGTGCACTGGTCGCCTAGTAGTAACCACGCCTTCCGATCCTAAGGCTGCGGGTTCGAACCCAGTTGTGTACCTATGGATTTTTCTGTTTGGCAAATTTATGTCTTGTTGAAATCGAAGCTCATAATGTCAAAACTGACAGATGGGACTAGGTTTTGATTGCTACTAAAAATACGATACGATACAATCACTCCACATAAAGCTCCGATTTGTAGACGTGCAGACGTCTGTAGGTACACCGATTGTACAAGGTTACTCATCAGACTCACTTTTAGCTCTTATGTACTTTTATTAAGCCTCATTTTTATATGTTAGAAGCGTGGCGTGAGCTGTCTTTGAAACTTTTGCTTTTGTATTATTGCATACGTCTCACTAAGTGAAGTGGCACCACACTGGAACATCACTGCTATTATTTAGATTATTTTTGATTTGTAAAAGGATCATATAAAAAAACGGTAGGAACCGAGCCGTAGTTTGTTGCCTGTTCTTCTAGGCTTGGTCGCGTGGAACTGGCACCTAGACTCACCTAGCTTAAAGACGTTTCAAATTGATTCTTGTAATCCTACTGAATAAATACACTTTTGTTTTTTTTTTGTATTTTACTGTAAATGTTTTTTCAGGATAAACAGGGTGATATATCAGAAGATGACACAGTGAGATTTAAGTCTTACCTCATGAGCTTAGGTATAGACGACCCTGTCACTAGAGATGCATTTAGATCAGATTCGGAATACTACATGGGGCTGGCACAACAGATTGCTGATATTATGGTGGCCGTTCTTATTGTAAGCTCTTTTTTAATAACTTGAAATGATTACACTTTATAATAGGCAAAGGTGGTGTATTTGCGCATGCAAAACCCGCACATAAGTGATGGTATTTAGTTGCTAGCTGATGGAAAAGCATATGCCGCTGAAATTTTTTTCCGTTCCGTTATTCTTTCGGGTAAAAAGAAGCCTGATGATACAATTTATATTTTTTCCAAATTTCATCCAAATCGGTCCAGAGTTTTGGACGTGATTGAGCCAAAACATTCAAGCATCGTAACTTTAGACTTATAATTTTACTAGCTGTGCCCGCGACTTCGTCCGCGTGGTATAGTGTCTATGGGTAGCATTTTTAATTTGCAGTGGAAGAAAACAGTAATTAAATAACAACGTCATATTCGCGTCCACGTGACACAGTCGTCTGCCCTCTTACTAAACTTAGACATATGGCGTCGTACTACGCCACACTTTCATCCCCCCCGCATTCCTCTCCGAACTCCCCCCACTCTCCTCAACACCCCCCCACATTCCCCCCCGCACTCCCCCCAGACTCCCCTCCACAATCCCCCTGTAATCCCCCCGCACCTCCCCTCCACACTCCCCCCTGTACTCCCCTCCACACTCCCCCCTGTACTCCCCTCCACACTCCCCCCTGTACTCCCCTCCACACTCCCCCCTGTACTCCCCTCCACACTCCCCCCGCACCTCCCCTCCACACTCCCCCTGTACTCCCCTCCACGCTCCCCCCGCACCTCCCCTCCAACTCCCCCCTGTACTCTCCTCCACACTCCCCTCCACACTCCACCCGCACCTCCCCTCCACACTCCCCCTGTACTCTCCTCCACACTCCCCCCTGTACTCCCCTCCCTCTACCCCCCCAGCACAAACTTTGAATGTCATATTTTTTTATATCAAATCAACAGACTAAAAAATAAGTTTTAAGTTTCTAGCTCTAAAAATGACGATACTTCCATACAACTTTCAACCCCTATTTTCAACCCCTTACAACCCCTTTTTCGCAATAAAAAGTAGCTTATGTCCTTCCCCAGGCCCTCAACTATCTGTGTACCAAATTTCATTTCAATCGGTTCAGTAGTTTTGGCGTGAAAGCCAGACAGGAAGACAGACAGACAGACAGACAGAGTTACAAACGCATTTATAATATTAGTATGGATTAGGTTAAATTTATCAATACAGCTTGCAACCCTGGTACTACCAGCACCCACCTTCTGGCTTACGGCTTACAAGACTCCGTGTATGAAAAATCTTATGGATTACTATAGTAGATTCCAGCGCGGCTTAGTTCGCGTGAGTTGGACTGGACCACACTGGAACTTCACTGCTATTTTTATTTATGTTTTGCAAAAGGATCATACAAAAAAATGGTAGGAACCAAGCCGTAGTTTGTTGCCTGTTCTTCTAGGTTTGGTCGCGTGGAACTGGAACGTAGGCTCACCTAGTTTTAAGACGTTTCAAAGTGATCCTTGTGATTTAACTGACTAAAGATTTTTTTGTTAATTTGAAACGACATCGTTCTACTTGTTATACAGGACTGTGGCGGTATGATGTCGCTAGCGGACGTGTGGTGCCGAGTGAACCGAGCCCGCGGGCTCGAGCTAGTCTCGCCAGAGGACTTGTTGAATGCATGCAAGTAAGCACATACATTACTATATCGAACCCCGCATCGCAAAGTCTATTCTAGCTAAAACACACTTGTGCCAAGATATTGTAACCACTACGACTGAGTGCATTACACTAATTTGTGGGGTAGATAGATAGAAAAAAAGAAAACACATTTATTTTGGACACGCAACACACTTAAACACAGCACAAACAGAGTACAAATATGATTTAAAAAAAAGTAAGTAAGACATAAAATAATAATCAGAAAGAACAAAGAATAAATTATACAAATAAATGGTACACAAATCGGTCTGTCTGTCCACGTATCCATACGCGCGTGAGCCAAAACCGGTCCCATATTAGCACAGCTAGATAGTAGCACGCAATGAGAACACCTAGCTATTCTAGACCAATTTTTTCGTGCCGTATATAATCTGAAATATATTTCAGTCTCTGTGTGTTAGACAAGTCTACTAAAGTAGAGACTAAGGTAATTTTATCTCATGGATATGACCGTGAAAGCTGTACTGCAAGTCTGGAGCGGGCATATGAAGTATCTGGACAAGTTTGTTACCTTGAGTCCGCGCAATATCACTTTGCACATTACAGGTGACGAAAATAAATGACTTGATTTAATCTCCTAATCACAAATATTACTTGCATTATACACAATCCCAATTTCATTTTTCATTTTCATTCATTAGGTTTCATTCATGTTTGTTTGCAATCTGTCATCTTTCAAGACTTTACATTTCGTGGACTCTGTTCTTTATTTTTGATTTTACACATAAATACGTTTGGAAAACTTAAAATTAAGACTTGTACAAAGGCGAGCTTAACCCTAAAAAGAGTTCTTACACTCAAAGAGTACTCTATAGCACATATTATTTGCTTATTTTCAGATTACTATCAAGTGTTGATGCTCCGATGTCTCTCCGAAAATTCCCCAGCGGCGCTTGTGTTCTACAGTTGAACAGCAATCGAGACGAAGAAGTCGCCAGGACTACTAATAATCTAGTAAGTACTATAGTACAAACAAAAAAAAAATACGGGTTGCACTCCGGGAGTGCCGGCAGAAGTGAAAACTTGATTATTAACGTAGGAACCCTAAAAATTGTTTATTTTATCAAGTTCCTCAATGTAGTAAAACCCCAATCAAAGTCCTAAGGAACCCTAAAAATTTTAGCATTATCAAGCTCCTAAGTGTAGTTGAAATTCCAATCAAAGTGCTAAGGAACCCTAAAATTGTTTACATAATCAAGGTCCTAAGTGTAGTTGAAAGTCCAATTAAAGGCCTAAGGAACCCTAAAAGTTGTTTATTTTATCAAGTTCCTCAATGTAGTAAAACCCCAATCAAAGTCCTAAGGAACCCTAAAAATTTTAGCATTATCAAGCTCCTAAGTGTAGTTGAAATTCCAATCAAAGTCCTAAGGAACCCTAAAAATGTTAACATTATCAAGCTCCTAAGTGTAGTTGAAACTCCAATCAAAGTCCTAAGGAACCCTAAAAGTTGACCACTTAATCAAATTCCTCAATGTAGTAAAACCCCAATCAAAGTCCTAAGGAACCCTAAAAATTTTAACATTATCAAGCTTCTAAGTGTAGTTGAAACTCCAATCAAAGTCCTAAGGAACCCTAAAAGTCGACCATTTAATCAAATTCCTCAATATAGTATAACCCCAATCAAAACCCTATACGGAACCCTAAATTTTACGTAAAGCCAAATCCTCAACGGGTCGGAACCGCTAGAAGGGACCTTGTCGCGCGACCCACAAGTAGGTCCTAAATGAAGTAAAACGGCAGACATAGGAGGAGGGGGTTCTGGGGGGCTAAAGGGGGTCACAGCACGGCTCGCTTCGCTCGCCGCGCTGTTCCCCGTGGTCGCGTGGCGGCTCGCTTCGCTCGCCGCGACGCTCCCCCCGGGTTCAGGAAGAGGGGGTTCTGGGGGGCTTAGGGGGGTAACAGCACGGCTCGCTTCACTCGCCACGCTGTTCCCCGTGATCGCGTGGCGGCTCGCTTCGCTCGCCGCGACGCTCCCCCCGGGTTTCGGAGGAGGGGGTCCTGGGGGGCTTAGGGGGGGTCACAGCACGGCTCGCTTCGCTCGCCGCGCTGTTCCCCGTGGTCACGTGGCGGCTCGCTTCGCTCGCCGCGACGCTCCCCCCGGGTTCAGGAGGAGGGGGTTCTGGGGGGCTTGGGGGGAGTCACAGCACGGCTCGCTTCGCTCGCCGCGCTGTTCCCATGGTCGCATGGCGGCTCGCTTCGCTCGCCGCAATGCTCCACTCGAAAAAAAAGGCTTAAAAATAGGGCATTTTTAGGTTTTTTCAATAATAAAGGGGTCTAGAGGGAAAGGGGGGAAAAATTTATATTGCTTTCAAAATAATCTCACCTTCCCTACATGACCCAAAAAAAAAAGTGCTCAACGCCGCTAAAGAAGTTTTCACTTCAAAAACTTTGCATTTATAGAATAAGAATTATATTGACTCCGGTTTTTAGGGTTCCGTAGCCAAATGGCAAAAACGGAACCCTTATAGATTCGTCATGTCTGTCTGTCTGTCTGTCTGTCTGTCCGGCCGTGTCACAGCCATTTTTCTCCGAAACCATAAGAGCTAGACTGATGAAACTTGGTGAGTAGATGTATTCTGTAAACCGCATTAAGGTTTTTACACAAAAATAGAAAAAAAACTATAAATTTTGGGAGTCCCCATACTTGAAACTGAATCTCAAAATTTTTTTTTTCATCGAACCCATACGTGTGGGGTATCTATGGATAGGTCTTTAAAAATCATGTTGAGGTTTCTAATATAGTTTTTTTCTAAAACTATAAATTTTGGGGGTCCCCATACTTGAAACTGAAACTCAAAAATTTTTTTTTCATCGAACCCATACGTGTGGGTTATCTATGAATAGGTCTTCAAAAATGATGTTGAGGTTTCTAATATTGTTTTTTTCTAAACTGAATAGTTTGCGCGAGAGACACTTCCAAAGTGGAAAAAAGTTGGTCCCCCCCCCTCTAACTTCTAAAGTAAGAGAATGATAATACTAAAAAAAATATATGTTGTACATTACTATGTAAACTTTCAACGATATTTGTTTTGAACGAGATCTAGTCAGTAGTTTTTTTTTTATACGTCATAAACGGGAACTCAAAATTTTTTTTTTCATCGAACCCATACGTGTTCCGAGACGTACGTACATACGTGTATACGAGAGACACTTCCAAAGTGGAAAAAAGTTGGTCCCCCCCCCTCTAACTTCTAAAGTAAGAGAATGATAATACTAAAAAAAATATATGTTGTACATTACTATGTAAACTTTCAACGATATTTGGTTTGAACGAGATCTAGTCAGTAGTTTTTTTGTTATACGTCATAAACCGTAAACCGCAATTTACCTTTCAACGAACTACAGGAACCTTATTATGTTACATCAAGTAACATATATAAAGGTTCTTGTAGTTCGTCGTGCTACGGAACCCTTCATGGGCGAGTCCGACTCGCACTTGGCTGCTTTTTTTCACTTGTTATAATTATTGCACAATAATTGTGCAGTTCTGTGAAAGTGGGCAATTCTCGTGCAGTTTAATGTTTTTTTATTATGAACTCTACGTTGTAGTCTTAGGGTACATTTCTACAAAAACATCCGTCTTACGCTTTTTCGATTTTTATTATGAACTCTACGTTGTAGTCTTAGGGTACATTTCTACAAAAACATCCGTCTTACGCTTTTTCGATCAGGGTCACGTGATCCTGACGCGAGTTTAAGATTTTATACCCATTACAGAAAGTGCTCAACGCCGCTAAAGAAGTTTTCACTTCAAAAAAATACAACAGAATTGAGAATCTCCTCCTTTTTTATTTGAAGTTGGTTAATTATAATTACAAATATTGTGGACATTCCACCCAACACTATCTAGCTCCGAATTAAGCAGAGCTTGTAATATGAGAACCAGAGGACTGATAATTATAGTGTTTGGTTTTGGTAATAAAGCACAATACTTAGAACATCCAGCCCGAGAACAAACATTTGTGTTCACCACACAAATATTTGTTCTCTGTGGGGATCGAACCCACGCCCTACAGCGCAGAAGGCAGAGCTAACCCCAACTGAGCTGTGATTAAGGCCTATGTACAGCCGCTAAAGTACAGTGTTACTACAAAACCAAAGTGTCCCCTGTGTTTCAAATGGCGAAATACTACTTGTACTACTTTATATTATAAAGCTAAAGAGTTTGATTTTTTGTTTGGTTGAACGCGCTAATCTCAGGAACTGTGCTGGCCCGAATATAAAAAATATCTTTGTTTTGGATAGTCCATTTATCGAGGAAGGATAATAGGAAATATAACATCACGCTACTAATAAGAGCAGCCTCAATGCAAAATTTTGCAAAAACCTATGCCTATCCTTTTCTAACACGTAGGGACTTTTCTATGCTCATCCTTTTCTATCACATAAGGATTTTTCTAAAGATTCTACATTTTGCCAAAGTGTTCCAAATTAAATGCTCCTAAATGTTCTAGATCTAGAATGTTCTTTAACATTCTGGAATACCCCGGCAACGCCGGGATTCGCGGCTAGTAAATAATATGACTATGGCTATGACTAAAGTAAAATGTTATTTTAATTTCCAGCTCGAAGAGAACGGCTCGCTCACTCCAGAGAAACTATCACAGATTGCCAATGTGTCAGTCTTATTGGCGAGAGAACGACTTTACACAACGGAGCGACTTGGACTGGCTTGTCGGGATGAGTCTATCGAAGGGCTCGCGTTTTATCCTAATCTGTTTATGAATGAACCATAACGGATAATGCACACTTCATCATGACGGCCATAAAAATCAAAAAAGTATTTATTTAGTTGAATCGCAAGGATCACTTTGAAACCTCTTAAAGCTAGGTGAGTCTAGGTGCCAGTCCCGCCAGTACTCTCAAACGGTGAAGGAAAATATCGTGAGGAAACCGGCGTGTCGTGGAACCTAAAAAAGTTCGAACACGTGTCAAGCGTCACGCAAAAAGTACTTGCAGAAACCATCCGCACACCAAGTGCAGATGATATTTTTTTAACTTGCTGATTCGGAAAGCTCTGTCGTTGACTTTGCATATTATTTATCATTGCTCTCGCCGCCGTTTCGTGACTTAAAGCATGTTTGAGGCCAATCCTCCCTAATTAAATAAAGTAATCCAAAAAGTAATACAAAAATTATTGACGAAATGGCCCGTCAATCAGATTGTGGCAAACTATCTTATTAACTAGCTGATGATTTTGTATTCAATTACTAGGTCAGCATTTTCAACTGAGCACTTGCGCTAGATCGCCGTTAGGTCTAGGTTTGCAAGCGCCATTGTTGTAAATTAGATATGAATAAATATTTGTTACCTATATTTACCTAAATCTTTTATTTTCTACCTTGATAGGTAGTTTTTCACCTGGACGAACAAATGCAAGAAGTAGGTATTTAGGTGTGGTATAAAGGCCTGCGCACCTCGAATATCTGATCGCCTTCGCCACCGCGGTAGATGTGCACGCAGGCCTTAAACGGTTAAAATACAAAAAAGTTTTCCGTCTTTTATAGAGACGACACATAAAACTATGACACATTATATTTTGACAATAGGAGTAGGCTCAGCACAAATTCTGTGCAACATACATAGATGATGCACAGGGCTGTTGTGGTTTTCAGCCTACCCCGAATGTATGCCGATGTTTTAGGTGGTAGTCGAACCGATAAAAATAAGTAGAGAGAAGCCGCTAGGGGCGCTTATCGAGAGGAAGGTTTCACACCGGTTCAAAGTTTTTTGGGATAATAATTCTTGATATAGCTCGGTCCTTGTTTATAGCAAGCCTAAAAAATATGAGGATGTTGTTTTTATCTGACGGATAATCTGTAGATAATAAGTCCTAAAACGAATAAAACGGTTGTAGCACTATGTTTACAAATAAAAGAGATAATCAAGCACAAATAGGATTTATTACAAGCAAGGCTTTTTAACTTCACACAAGCTGAATGCAACATCCTACTTATATTATAAATGCGAAAGTTACTATGTCTGGATGTTAATGGCTCAACCACGAGTCCGATTTGGATAGAATTCTAATCAAATATAGATTGAATCCTGGATTAACATAGAGAATAGTTATTGTACACCAAAGTGAAAGAATACAAATAACAAATACTTTAAAAACTACAATAGGCGGTCTTATCGCTAAGAGTGATCCCTTTCAGACAACCGTGGGATGGAAAGAACACATGCCTACTTTTAATACCGAAAATTTTTAACAGAAACGGGGAAAACTACCACGCAGGTGAAGCCGCGGTCGCTAGTCTAAAATATTACTTTATTTTATTTTCATCTCAACGTTCCATTCCTTCTGTAAACCTTCTCACAAAATATTATACTTCACATTTTATTCATCTTTCACTTATAAATACTTTAATATGACTTAATTAAAACCTACTGTGCAATACTGAAGCTGGGTATAGATTAAATACAAAATTGAAGCCTTCAAGTTTCGCAAGTTTGAGTAGGCTTGCTAAGCCAAATTAAGCCTTAACACTTCATCCTAAGTACATAAAAATATATCATCTAACCACTAACTTTCACTCTACAAAATAGATATACTTGTGTTGAAACATCACAGGGAAAACGGAAAACGTTTATTTTTATGAATACAACATTGCACAACGAACTATTTTTATGAACAACGGGATATTGATTGTCCTTTTAAACCTGTGGCCAGAAAAAATTGAGCCTGGCTGGTATGCCAATATTTCGTGACGCAGATTGGTATAGGTTTCAGAATTTGTGACTATCTGGTTCTTGAATTATTGGCCAAAACATATGGATCACCGTTCTGTTAATCTGGACTGTGTGGGCACCTGGTTTCTTGAATAACTTTGTACCTAATGCATGATGCATTGTACATGGATCAAATATTTTTATGCATAAAAATGTTCTATGTTACTAAATATTGACAGGCAAATGAGCTTCCTACCCCCGAATACTGAAACGCAACTCCGATTTAAGCACGTCTCAAGCGACGAATATTTGACAGATTTTCATTGAAAACTGTCAAATATTCGTCGCTTGAGACGTGCTTAAATCTGAGTTGCGTTTCAGTATTCGGGGGTTAGACTCTTTAGTGAAGATAACCATGATTTAATTTTGTGTTTTGACTCCCATCACGCGTTGTTCATATAAATAGTGTTAAAAACCATGAAGTTACTTTTTATTTTCCTTAAATTAAAGAGCATAACTCTTGTCGGGGTTTTGATGCAGTTTTTTAAGTCTTTCGAATGCGGCCTCCTTGACTTCTTTATACGACATGACAGCGACCTTTCATCTGGCTCACGTAGCTTATTCTTGGCCTTCCTCTTCCCGGTTTTCCTTAAACCTTTCCTTCAATAATGTTCTTTAGTAGCTGTCATGTCGTAGAAGATTTCGAAATATTTTTCCTCTTCGATCTTGTATCGTCTCAAGACTCTTTTCTCCTTTACTCGCTCTAGGACCTCTTCGTTCGTAACTTTTTCCATCCAACTAATTTTCTCAATGAAAAGTTACACTACGAATATAAATCTATGAACGATTAGTAGGTAGTTAGAATACCTATTCTACTATATTATTATAAATGCAAAAAGTTGCATTGGTTGCTGTTGGTGGCTCAATCACGCCGTAATGGCTAAACCGATTTGAGTGAAACTAGTACAACGCGAACAAAGCCACCCGTAAAATATAGTTCGTTATAAATTTAAGTGAAAGCCTACAGATATTTTGTGGAATGTCAACAATTTTTCAAACCTTTCTCTTCTCAGTCGCTTCACTCTATCATGGATAGAGTGAAGCGACTGAGTCGTCATGAATATCATACGATTTCTCTTTATTAGAGGCTGTGACACGATATCTCGCCACTTCTCTCTACTTGCAGTTATCCGGGAAAACCCTTTAGGTAAAAATTGGGGAATAAAGGTTCTCGAATGGCGACCACGAACCGGAAGACGAAATGTAGGATACCCGATGTACAGATATTGTTAAGATCGCGAAAAGTCGGTGGATGGAAAGGGCACAGAATCTTACTTCCTGGAAATGTATAGGGGAGGCATTATGCCCAGCAGTGGACTTCTTCAGGCCGATAATGATGATAATACAGGTAAACAGACTACTGTCTTCAATGATTTCCATGATGGTTTGATGGTACTTAAAATCCGATCACCACAGTGGTTCAAAGAACTAGTGACAACAAAAAGCAAATGGTGTTTCTATTGTGGTTTGGATTACCAAATGCCATCAATCATGATGTAAAGTAAAAATGCAGGCTAATGTGGAGCACGCTTAGCTAATCCACTTGTTCACTCTTGACTTGAAAATTCCAAGGATGTAATTCTCCGGAAATATTGACGTTGGTAAACAGTTGCACTCCTTGGCAGTTTGCACTAAAGTGGAAGCAAAGAGCTTTGTGCGATTTTGAGGGATAGTAGTATCTTCAGTAGTCAATAGCACTTTTAAACTCTTCTGGTATCTGGGTGAGTTTGCTACTGAGTGCCCAAGCTTTGTGGTCATCGCAGGCTCTAAGACTTTCGATGTAACATTCCACTCCTCTCATGAACGGCAGCTGCATTTCTTCGTTGATGGCTTCCGATAATAGGTGGAGGAATGTGATGTTCTTTGCAAGACTCTCCTTGATTTTGGATGATAGTGGACGTTCGGTGCTTTGTATAATGTCATGCTGCAATTGCAAAAAGAAGGCTATAAATGAGGTTATTGTTTAGTCATAGTAATATAAAGAGTATAAGATTAGCATTTTTGTATGCATGTTTGAAAAAAAATAAACTCAAAATCTCCTTAACAGATTTCAAAAATTATTTCACTATTAGAGTATTTCTTAGTAACATAGGCTATATTTTTTACTAGTAGCCCACCCTGGTTTCGCATGGGTGTAATTTAGAAAAAAGTTGAAAATGTGAAGCCCATGCAAAGCCAGGCAGTTCTCTCATTCGCACAGTACATTATTCATACTTGAATCTCTCCAAAGTTCAGATTTAGATTCAATGTTTTTGTCAGCTATCCAGTCAGTAACACAATTTCAAGGATATATCTTCTAGGTAAGTGTGCTACACTGTCGACTGCATCATCACTTAACAGCAGGTGAGATTGCGGTCAAACGCAATTTCACCTGCTGTTAAGTGGTAACGCGATATGTAAATAAAACTGTAATAATCAATTGAAAAATTTATATTAATGTACAAAAAGCGTGGGGAGCTTTTTATAATAACTTCAGATATAATAAACTATTGATAAAATATTTACAACAATCAAAATCATGCCCCCCATGCTTGTTGTACAATAATATAAATTTTTCAATTGATTATTACAGTTTTATTTTAAACTTTTTAGTTCAATTAGTTACAATAGCGTGATTTTTTAGTTTTTCAAACTATAATTTTTTTTTTACTATTTAGTTTTTTTTTTTTTTCATATTATTGCTTTGTCATTGACCTTTGACAGGTGTGCAAAGTTTGAATCAAATCTGATCGTTCAAAGTAGGACAAAATCAAGCTCAAAGGGGTCGGTTACATACATACATACAAGCAAACATACATACAGGTGAAGCTAATAAAAGCGTTATAAAAAAAGGATGATGACTTACTTTGTCAGTGATAATATTTTTCTGCAAACCAAGGTAAGTGTATAGGCAATCACTCAGATTTCTTACATTTTTGGGTAATATCCCATTCTTGTTTTTCATGATTATCAAATCTCCAACCTGTAATTTAAAAAATTGATACAATTAATATACAAAGCAATGGTTACTTAAATATTATTAACCTTTTCTATGAAAATATGTCAAAAAATAAATAGAACTTAAGCTTGGCCATAATTTTAATACACACCTGGGTATCAAACACTGAACGCAAATTCACATTGTGTTTATGCTTCAGACAATCCGACAGATTCCTGCTATCATGAACAATCTTTTTAGGATATTCACTTTCAAGTAGCTCCTTCAATCCAGCATCAAACGCATGGTATTGCATAACTTGAGTATCGAAGATGTAAATCTTTTTCGGAGTTGACAAGACCAAGAAAGGCATCTTGCATTTTCTACCCATGCTCGCTCCGTCCGTGCTCAGGGCAACATAGCTCTGCTCTCTAAGATCATCCAGTGCGTCATGGAATACTTTGTCAACTTGGTTTATAAAACTATATTTTTTTGATACAGCAATAGCCTCCTCAAAATCTTTCTGTGCTAGCTTTAGGTAAATTTGTTCATTTGACACTTTTAACTTAACAATATCTCTTATATCTGGTTCATAGTAATGAAGGATTCCATCACTCGTTTTGTCACTCATGGACTTACCATCACACAGTGATATTCTGGTCTTATCATCTGACATGGCATAAAATTGGCCTTCGATTACTTCGTCATATTTTGTTTTGATTTGAATTAGGTCACCCTTCTTGTAAAGGTTGTCCATGCTGGGAAGTGTGAGATAAAGATATTTGTAGTTGTTTAGTCCCTCTTGATCGGCTTGTCAGGAGTTCTATCAGTTTCGGTGTAAGCCTTGTAGATGTAAAGACCTAGAGTGACATGGAGAACGATCACTGCAACTACCGCGGAGGAAACGCTGCTTGAAACAGGCGCTAGTCCCAGTACTCCATCAAACAACACTATCTTGGAACAGAAGAATGACAGGACAGGAACAATAATGATGATGAGGCAATATTTTATTACCGTTCGAAACACCTGGAAGTCGGGTAATTCCTGAAAAAAGGTTTAGGTTACAGAAAAGCCGAAAACGTACTTACATGTCAAATGTATATAGCTACCAAGTGGACGTACTCACATTTGCACGGCCTTCAATCATCATAAGTTAGAAATAAAAGAAATTAAGTAACCAAAAATATAAAACGTGGATCGGTTTTCAGTTTTTACTGTTAACTACACTAGCAGTAAATTATTATTTGCGAAAAGCAAACCAGAGTGGTTTAGTCCCGTTGTCCCGTTTTTAGTATAATCTATTCGCAATTTTCACATGAGTAAATGAACGAATGAATAAAATGTATCGTGAATAGAGCGAATGAAAATCTAGACAAAAGATTGCGTGTGCGTGGTGCAAGCAAGGTCCAAGTAAATCCTTGGCATTGAAATAAAAGTCACGCGGTCTGAAGTTGAATGAAAATGAAAGAATCTGGCTTGGGTGAATCTGTGAATCCTAAATCTCATCTCATCTCCATCTCACTCAAGCGAGAAATGAGACAAGCAACCCCGAGGAACAAGTCTCTCATCTCATAATAATAACAATCATCATCACCACATCAGCGACGCGACAGCGCCAGCGGTGAGATTAGTTACTAAATTTAGAAATTTATTTTTCTGCAGTTTCTGTAGCTATTCATATTTAATTAACCTTACTCAATATCCAAGAAAAGAAAAAAACTCACCTTTGCTTTGACTTGGTTTTTTTCAACTTGTAATAATTGAAATCATAAAATTAAGCAAAAAAATTAAATAGGTAGGTACATAATCAAATGTATAACTGGGGTACCTACTCAACGCAACGTACTTAAAATAGCGCATAAATTAGGTTAATAGTTTTGTAGGTTCCCGTGTTTCACGTCACGGTATTTAGGCACCAGAGGAAATGCAATAATTGAAGCGTTAAGTATGTAGGTGCAATGTTTATATGAAAATTCATGTAGTCCATGGTTTGGTAGGTATACTAGGTATACAATACAATATAGTACAGTAAAACTGAGCCATGTATACCAAGCTTTGGTAGTTTGTACGAATATTTTGTTTAACTCGTTGGATGCCACTATGGAACGGACGTTGTGGTTCTTGTTAAATTATTTCACATAAATTTATTATCAAACAATGAAATCATATGTTCAGTTTGGGATTTTGCTCGCCTTTCTTGTAAGTTCCTGTCATAAGTTTTGATTTATAATATAAATCATCATTAGCAAAATGTTGAACATCAATATAAAATTTATATTGATGCTTAACATTTTGCTAATGACAATAATTTAACTTTTTTGTTATTAACTAAAGCTAAAAATAATTTTATGTAGATGCACCCATCTTTTTTATGTAGGTACTTTTTATTATTAAGCTGGTAAGTACCTGCTAACACTGGTGTCATTTCTGAGTTTAAGCATTCGTTTGTTAAGAAATTTGTTTGTTGTCTACAGATTCAAATCAATGCAACTTTACTTGATCTTAACGAAATCCAAAAAAGTATTTTGCAATGGAAGAACCAGAACTTGTTGAATCTAAGCGAGGTTAGCTATCAAAGTTTTATCTAATCATTATGAGATGAAATAATTATGTACCTACGTCACGGTCAATAATTTAAATAAACTATCTCGAATTATCTTACTTATTTGATGGTATGCTTAGCACAAAATGAGTGATAGAATAGGTATAAAGGTCATTCAATTCTGAAAATGTAGATCTTTCTGGACTTTATACATTTTACAGATAGGCGTTGCAAGCAACGGGGTATTTGACTTCAGTGATGTAAAAAACAAAATATTACAATGGAAAACTCATAAACTTGCTGCATTATGTCCTTCGAATGGGTAAGTTTGTTTGAAAGGGTTTTTTTATGCATATTGTGTAGGTACCCATAACTTCCTATCATAATAGTCTAATTCCTATCATAGTCATTAGTAAGTTTTAAACCATGTTTTAAAACCATGAATCAATTATAAGTATAGGTAAGTAGGTAGGTATCTATGTACCTATAATTAAGAATGGATGCTCATTTACAGTGCTCAACTACAAAACTTGTTGAACCTAGTTTGCAGTACGGCGCAACCAACAAATGTCACCCTGCGAGATGCATGCATCACTTGCTTTACTCGAGTAACATCAATGCAGGAAGTATATTAAGCTTTTATATTCTGACTTGTAAAAAGCCTGCATCTTTTTTATATTCAACACAGTAATATTGTCATCTTGATTTCAGGGTCCACAAGAGTTGAATGCTCTAAGTCTCTGTGGATTGCAATATTTCGCAAACACATCTTACGCTGCTTGTGCTACAGCTCTAATGGTGAGAAATACTTTTAATTGTAGGTATATTTTTATAAATTAAGATTGCTAAACCTATTTTTTTAGCATAACACCTATCCACTTAGAATTCATACGCATTGTTAACTACTAAAATGGTTTTTGTACTGCCAACAAAATGACTTTGTTGATCAAGTTTTCTATTATTTATTGCAGGCTCTTTCTACATCCGCTTTAAATGTGCAGCCATCGGGTTGTTACATGGGGTATTGTGATTTTGTTCGATGTTTAAGAAGAACAAACTCTGTTAACTTGGTATGAAATCATCAACAATCAATATTATATTAAGTTTTTCTACCTATCCATTCGTAATATTCTTAATACATTTCAAGAAAAACTTGGCTGGTTTCAGATTACACAATGCACCAGAGAAGCAAGAACTGGAGTAAATATAACCTTGGACAGTGACAATATACGATTTTATACCAATGTCACGTCTTGCATACTAGCAAAGTCACGATGTGGTTCCTACAACCCAATTACTGGAGATGCTCAAGTACCTGGATATTTATCAACTGGAACAACACGAGCTAGCAACGCTTTACAATTCTCGGAAAGTGGAGAACTTAGAATTTTATCATTTTCAGCTAATACTCCTGTGACTAATTCTTTTTGTTCTACTTCAAGTAATTTGACTCAATCAAGTTGGCTCACTAATATTTGCTAGTCTGAATCTTTTACAAAATAACTAGGTACGACCGCTCTTTATAAAAAACAATTGTTGTTTGCTGGTAGGTGTGTGAGTATTTTAAAGGGTGATAATAATTAGTTTTTTTTTTAACAATAATTAAAAATAAAGATTTTTAAAACATTGTAACCATTGTCTATGTGAGAGTAAAAGTTTATTACTTTCTATTTTTATATTACCTCTTAGGAAGATTGAAAGGGAGTAGTAGACTTATTATCATTCAGGATTAGGGGGGTACCTTATCATCCAAAGCCCGACTTCACCCACTGCTATGCGTCTCCCAATAAGTGCCAATGGCAATGTCAAGTCTTGTGCTAATCTCATCCAGGCCTTCCCGCTACGACTGACGTTTCTATATCCAGTTCTTGGACACCATGCAGTTAGCACCGGCCACCATTCAGTTGGCACCAACATTATCGCATTTTTTTTTCAAATATACAATTAAACAAATATTTACAAAATGTACGAAATACACAAGAAACAGTTGAGCTAGCTGCAGACCGTTACAAATGATCTAGAGATAGCTCAACTGATCCAAATCAGTACCAGATGGAATCGTCCCCAAGACGCTGGCGGCATTGCCACGCTGAATAGCAAAAAGGTACCTACCTATTTACTAAAAAAACATATTAGAGATTTCAATGGTTGCTATGATAATTATGTCTATTGACTAATAAAAAGGAAAGTAGTTCCTGTTTTACTTTTGTAGCAATACAATAATTATGGTTCTGGTTATGGTGTTAGCATAGCGCCATCTAGTTTCAACTTACGGAGTCCGCGAAAAGGATAGTTATTAAATTTTTATTTTATTGGACTTTCTAACTTGCGTCAATGGACTCATTCATTCTTTACCATGACGTAACGTGATGTCAAAAGTCAAAACATAAAAAAATCCAACCAGCTGATTTCTTTTGAAAATATTCATCAGTTTTTCGAATTTAGTTTGTTTCTCTGCTAGCGTCTCCTATTACAATCAAGAAAGTTACAAAACTGGGATCGTGCTTGGTGAACTTATTCAGCCGTACGTTGTTAACGTAAGTTCAAATTGGTATTTTTATTGATAAGTTTCCTTCACCCATAAGTTTCTTCACTTCAACAAAGTAAGGTCCTATTAGGGTCTGTAATTTACCGCAAATATGCATTTGTCACTGAAAAACTACGAGCATGATGCTAAAATCAAGAACAACTGACAGCACTGCTAAGTTCAATTTACAAACTTCTGAGTCTTTTTTATCTTATTTGAGAAGAAAGGCTTCCTAAATAATATAACGTACAGTGCCATGTCAGAGAATTGGATATACCTTTTTCAGACCGGATAAGACTAGCAAAGGACTGTCAACAGTGGCTTAAAGGTATGATAGAGAGGCTACCCAGCAGTGGGTGAAGTTAGGATGTGGATTTGTGGATGATGATGATGATAACCACTGGCCAGCGAAGATAGCTTCACTTTATCTGCTTAGAGCCACTTGGTAACTCAATGAAACACCCACCCTTACCATTGATGATCTTTTCAAGTCCCTAGATAGGACCTAATTTTCTGGCATCTTCATACACTGAGATGTGAAGATGCCAGAAAATTAGGTAACCTACTTGCCCTGATTGAATACTGCTGTGATACTGCTACTACAAAGTTAAAACATACATGGATACATCTATACAGATGTATCCATGTATGTACATACATAATACATACATATACAGTACATATATATATATACATACATGGATACATCTATACAGATGTATCCATGTATGTATGTATGTTTTACTCAAGTTGATGGACGCCGGGCAGTATTCCTGATGTGTGTGACCTACGAGGCAATGCTTTGTTATAGGCAATGGTTACCACTTAACATCAGGTGGGCCATAAGCTTGTTCAATCTGCTAGTTGGATAAAAAACAAAAGAAAATAATAATAATTATAAAAAAACCACAAAGCTAATTTTTTGAAACATTTAATAGTTATTGAACTTAATTCTTGGCCTTATTCTCAGACATTGCTTTTGAAAATTTGGCTTTTGAGCTCTTAGTTTTCTTTTTATTTTTTTTATTCATCTGTATTGAATCGTCGGAATCAGAATCATCAGATATAACTTTTGCTCTGCTATTCTTTTTAGTTTGAATAGCTGTTGTTACAATAGCACTTTTTTTGAATCGGGATCTTTGTCGGTTTTCTTCTGGGCTGGCTTTCTGTGGAGCTGTATTTCTAGGTACTTCTGTGAAGCTGGCACTGTTTATGTAAGTACTCTCGGATTTAGCATGCTTTAATCTGCAACAACGAGCAATATCTTAGAATCTATACCTAGAAAGCAAATATCATAACTTCTTGGAGATGTCCTTTCAAACTCAAACTCAAAAATTTTTTATTCAGTACGATGCAAGAATCACTTTGAAACGTCTTAAAGCTAGGTGAGTCTAGGTGCCAGTTCCACGCGACCAAGCGTAGAAGAACAGGCAACAAACTATGTCTCGGTTCCTACCGTTTTTTTATATGATCCTTTTACAAATCAAAAATAGTCTAAAATAATAGCAGTGAAGTTCCAGTGTGGTGCCACTTCACTTAGTCAGACGTATGCAATGCAATAATACAAAAGCAAAAATGCTTTCCATAATGCTGGGGTAGGTTTTTAGAAACTTACTTTCCTTTTTTCTTTGATGATTTTGGTCCTTTGATGATAGGTTCTAAAGTTTCATTTCCATTTGGCACTTTGAGGGAAATCAGCTTTTTGCTTTTGGTCTTCTTCTTTTTCTTTTCTTCTTTGTTTTTCTTCCGTTCACCTTCTAGCTCTTCCAACTTTTTTGAACATGACCTGAACATTGGAAACAAAATTTATTTATTGTTGTTTAAATCATGACTCTGTTTTATTTAAGCTGTGCCACTTAGGTTGGGTTTCACGGATTGCTAATCAACTTTTTGCTAAGCAAACATTTGAGTTAAACCGCTGTTAGTGTTTAATTTGTTAATTAGCAATCCATTAAACCAGCCCTTATTAAAAGCAGACTTGGGTTTAAAGATCAACTAGGTATAATGACTTTAAAAATGTGATTTTTTTTGCTACTAGCTGATGGAACAAGCATAATGACCCCTGATGAACTATCAAAAAGCATTTCGTAGGTCACGCACATCAGGAACGTGCCCTACGATGCGTCATCATATTACTTGAGGCATACTGATGTTAAGATTTTTATAATGTCCCAAAAGTTAAGAGCCGAGCGGGATGTTAGGGGAAGGTCGTGGGTTCAAATCTCGCTTGACTCTTAACTTTTGGGACATTATAAAAATCTTTGCGATTTCCTTAAGTGTAGTAAACACTATAAAATCAATAAAAAATACTGATGTTAAGCCTCATGTGCCAGTAATTTCACCAGCACCCACACACTCTTCAAACAGAAACACAGTGACGTTGCTTGACGGCAGAAATAGGCATGATGGTAGTACTTCCCCGGACAAGCTACACACAAGGAGTTCTACTATTATTCATCAAAGCACTACCATCTGGCTACCTGAGTAGTGCTTCGCTGTCTGTAAAGTAAGAGTTCATTGCAAAGCTGGATATGCCCCATGACAAGGGTCCCTTCTCCTCATTCTGGATACCAGTCCAGACATTCTTCTTCATCACATTCAACTTCACTTGTAGTTCTGCTGGTTGATTGTTTCGATTTTTAACCTCTGTTAAGCACCTGAAAAACACAAAGTTCAAGTTATAAGTCTTAGTCACATGATTCAACTTATAAGGCAAAACAAATGCGGAGAAAGTATAATATCGAAAAGATTTGCAAATATTGATTTCGGGGTCTGGGTGATCTTGTCTTGTTTATCCTCATGGTTATGAGAATTTACTTCATTCCAAAGTTTGGTCTGGTAAGCTCTGGGTGTACCAGGGTACCATTAAATTTTGACACATAAAATCCTTGCAAAGTCAGGACCTATGTACCTTTTTGGTATTATAACTGTCGAACCTATGTCTCAAACCTAATGTAGTGGTTTTTTTATACAACTGGCATATGGATCAAGCATTATGGTCATGGTTGATTTTTTTACTTTGGTGGCGGAAGCTTTCGGAATTGGTGCCAAGATGCTGGATTCAGTCTGGGCTTCTCTGGAGGTTCGTTGAACATCGACACGCTGCGCGGTCTTCTCGCTTTAATCAACCTCTTTTCTCGGTCCGACTGGATTGGCGAATCACTCGTCTGAAAAATACCAGAAAATAAACTCTCTAGCTACAGAAATGGATAGTGCTTTGGAAGTAACTCCCACGAACCTGTGCTGCTGGTATTATTTTGAGTTCGGGTGGCATTTTCTTTTTTCTTCTTGGTTTAGGTTTTCCTGATGTGTGCAGTAGTTTGTGGACTCTTCTCACTGGACTCAGACTTTCAGATTCGCCATCAGTCGACGCTTCCGACATGGCATCAGACGTAAGGTCTATCGTAGCTCTTGAAACCTGCAGTGTCTCTCGCTTCGGTTTCTTCTTCTCGATCCGTTTTGTATTTTCTAACTTTGGTCTTTGTTTTCTTGGTTTCTGGAAAACCAATTTTTCGGTTGAGTCATTTATGTTCTCTCTTATCTAAAACCAAAATGAGGAAATCTGTAGATGAACCAAGGTGACGATATGGCATAGATCTAAAAATAAGTAAGTTACAATGGGCAGATCATATATCTCAAAGAACCGACAGCTGCTGATGAATAAAAGTTATCGAATGGTAACCATGAACCGGATTTCCAAAATTTGGGTCGCCCTCTCACCCGATGGTCTGACAACATTGCTTAGATCACGGGAAGTCGGTGGATGGAGAGAGCTCACAATTGATCTTCCTGGAAATGTGTAGGGGAAGCCTATAACCAACAATAGATTTCTTCAGACCGATGATGACGATGCATCTAAAATCAACTTTATTATTATGTTATACCTCGGTAGCCGATCCATTGATGTTTGGAAAGATAGGCGAAGACGGCGGTGCTGGTTGCTTAATATCAACTGTTTCTCTCATCCTTCCTCTGCGCTCTCCATCGGAACTGCTACTAGATGTATCCCCTTCGTCACTAAACAAATAAATAGGTATTGATCGATTAGTTTCAAATGATGATCATTTTTTAAGTTACAAAGATAGCCTTAAGCTATGAGGCTTAAGGCTATCTTTGTAACTTAAAAAATGATTTAAAACTTAAAACAAAACTTAATACCTTGAATAATCAGATAAATCGATATTTGTAGGCTCATCAGCATTGGACCCTTCTTTCAACAGCCTCGTCACTATTTTGTTTCTAAGTCTCTCTTTACTGGGATCTTCGTCGTAGAAATCTAGAAGAGTCTCACAGAAAGTCTTTCCCAGACTTTCGTAGTCTTGGACGGAAAAGTGAGTCGACATTCTGCCTCCTAGTTCTGAACCACCGAAAGAGGCTTCCATTGTATAACTGTTGGCTACTCCCAGCATCCATACGACCACTCTTCCAGTGCCTTCTTTACTTCTTTGTATTCTAAACTTACAATTTTCAAACGAGAACTGGAACATTCAATGTATTGTTAACCCAAATGAAAGCTCTCATTATTGTTTTGTATAGATTTTATTTTCTTTACCTTATCAGCAGCGTTTTTGTGTAACATCAAAGGAAATACTTGCTCCTGTAGGCGTTTGTCTGAATTTTTACGACTTTCGCATCCATAAATAAATATGTTATGCTTTCTGGAGTGCGCGTGAAGATCTATGTACATCGCTACACCACATTCTTCCTGCAGTCTGAAATCTGTACGGTCAATGATTTGTCTCATAAAATTGATAAATATGCCACCTATCATTGCGCACGTACCTTCGTATCATTACTTTTGTGTGCCACACAGGTGGATATGTTTCCCTGATTACAGTTCGATATTGTCTATTTAGGTCCTTTCCGGTCAGCGAGCATCGATTATTGCCGACTATCACCTGTAACAACAGAAACGTAAAATACCTCTTTCCGCAGTTATAACATGTATAATGTGACAATTTCATCACTCACACCATCCGGATTCAGCATTGGAACTAATTTGAAAATAAACTTTTCCCTCAGTTCGCGTGCCTGATTCGAATCTCCGGTTAAATAGTCCATGAAACCTTTCATCATCCACGATGACGGGGTTTCGCCTGGATGTACTCTCGCAGTTATTATGACTGCTTTCTTTTTCTAGAACGAAATAGCCTTGAAAGAATTTATGAACATTTTGTTATCAGAATCTGACCTGAGAGAATTGACGATGTACCGAAAAACTCACCTTTTGCTCCATTTCGATAGGATTTGGTGGGGCAGTTATTGTCAAATAATACACATTGTTCCCAGCTAAAGTACGGCATAACAATCTGAGCTTCGCGAAAGTTGATTTGACTGGATGCGACTGCAATCTTGAAAGGTATTCTTGCAAATCTGAATATGTATATGGGTAGCATTGTGCAATGTACACTGTGTCGTCCGTGTGCGGAAATTCTATGTTGAAGGTTAACGTATAACTTGGAAACTGCTCTTCTTCTTCGGTTCTAAAATAATAGCAAAATCTTTAAGCTCAATGCTTGTCTACAGAAAGGTAATTCATTCATTTCTTCTCAGTCTACTGACTATTTTTTTTTCTAAAGAATGTCTAAATTAGTTGGTTTATTTGTTTTATTGTGATTGATGTAACTTACGTAGAGTCGTTTTTGTAGTACACTATGTTATCGCCGCACCGTCTCCAACCGATCGAATGCAGCTGTGCGTCCTTCGTAGAGTACAACAAAGGTCGCATGCCTTCGTTGTATAAACTCTCAGCTTTTGATAAGTTAACTATCGAAAACCTGCAATTCATAGCGAATTATTTATTCTCCTCAACAATTTGATGGTGTCAGACATCGTTATCATTCGAGTTACCTATACATCATTTGCTTCTTTGTGTTCGTGACTCGAAAATAAAACCACTGCATATGCCGATTTGTATAGAGATCTGTGCGTAGATGCAGTTCGTAGTATGCTGAGGTGATGCGTATGGCTTTTGCTAAGTTTCCACTTTCGAAACGAGATTCAAATCTGAGTTCGTCATCTGTTTCTGCATTGACCGTTGCACATGCTGATATGAACAGTCGGGATCCTCCTACCGTAGATCTGCTGAACTGAAATTATGAGAAGATTTGGCTCAATAGCAATATTCCTTATAACTTATCTATTAATTGGGTACTTTCGAAGGTTGCAAACTAGCCTTACATAATTCACGGCGCTCATGGGATAGTATTGGAAGATCACTGTCCCAGCATCTTCTCCAACTGGTTGTGGCTTCAGTTCCTTTCCAGTGGAGACGTAATAGGGCTCTGGAGTAGCAGGACTCCAAACTAGATGCTGTATCCTTTCTTCCACAACCTACAGTCCAACAATCAAATTAAGTTTCTTACTGTTTAATCTCTATTGTTTTTCCTAGTTTATTGACATTACCTGACATTCCGAAGGCCATCTTGGAGCTTGTTGAGGACAATCCAATTCTTTAGGCAAAGCAAATAGATCCCGTGGTTCTTTGAGCTTTGCTATTGTCCTAAAAGTTTTCGAATCGGTATTCACTTCCAATTGGTTCGTTTTAATGTTGTTCTGCAGGAAATTCGATATGAACGTCCCTGAAATGTAAGTAGCCTTTGCTTTTATCGGTACGCATTACGCATTGTAGTAAGTATGATTCATAAAATTTTGCGGCCTACTTAAATTTCGCTTACTGATTGATATGCATTGTTGACCTGATTCGAGAATTTGATAACAAAACGATCTATAGGCCGGATCGTGTTTGTGGTTTCGGGTCGGCGAGGAGTTTGGGCATTAATTACACAAATTTTGTATTTCGGCACGCGAGTCTCGCTAGGCCACAATGCGTGACTATGATTAATAGCTTTGTATGTTACTTTTGAAATGTCCTTTAGCCTGGCTTGTTGTTTAAAAACAACAAAAAGTAATCATACAACTTTTGATAAGGAAACTTCGCTTGGTTTATTATTACCATGTAAAAAAACATTGATTATAGATCTTTAAAACTTTAACTAGATTTTTGAAATAAAAGACTAGCCTAAATGATGCTGCTAAAATGCTGACTACTTTTTCCGTTCTTACCTTTATTACAAATTGGAAACAGAGAAGCTTGCAACGACTTAACATGCTCTAGATTTGCAAAAAATAAACTGTCGTGCATTACAGGGTTTATTGCTGGAAGGGTCAGCGTCACCGTCGTGTTATCTATGTACTCCCTTCGCCTCTGCTCCTCCATCTCGACCATCATAACGTTGTGCTGTGTACTCTCCAACTGTTTCCACCATAACATTTTACTCGTATGTATTAACATACGTGCTAGCACCTACAGACCTTTATCATACGTCTGTATTTCGCTAGTGTGAAGCTTAGTGTCACCATGGCTACACGATTTATGTTTATTTCGTCAGGTAAAGTCTATATTGTAAAACGTGGCGGGTGCCGCGGCGTCCCGAGACGAACTGGCTTCCAAAATAAGGATACATATTCTCCGGTTATTGGATTAAAGACGATTGCCCTAGTAATGTCATGCCCCAGTCATATAAACTTTATCAGGGCCATGACGTCAAAGGGTTGTTCATGCTAAGAGGCGAATTTATGATTTGAAAGCGAAATTGATGCTTTAGCATTCGTTTTACAAGGGGCAATAGTCTAAAGTTTGCGAGGTTTGAATCTAGTTCTGCTATGCCTCGATTAATTCATGATGGCTATACTCGTAAAGCTTAATTTATTCATGAATAATGAATGCTACATTTTGCATTAAATACAAACTGAAATATTAGCATTTCAGAAACTGTAGCAATTTGCCTAAAATTACACTTACCGCTTGAAACTTCATGTGATCCATCGTGATCATCTTCGCTAGTAATAACATCGAATCTTTCTTCCACTCTCTTATATTCACTACTAACTGTATATTCATCGAGCATTATAAATTTTCATAAGGCACAGGTTTTTCAGTATAAGCGTAAGGGTGGTTAACCCTACGCGTCTCGGTCGCCACTCCAGTCTAGACCTGACTGAGCCGTGTATCTATCCACCTAGGTTTGCAAGTAGCTAGGCTTACAGGGGCATTTGTTTCGCATTTAATGACGCTATTGCACGGGGAGGCTTTCTGACTTTTTGTAATTCATGCTGACTAAACGCGAAGTATACAAGCTGTACATGGGTGTTTTCAGAACCGTGCGATGGGTGAGGTATATAAGGGTTAGTGACTGATTGCTTGGTAGATACTATTCTCCGAAAGCTTGAAAGGTGACTGCACTTCTTCGTAACGTTGCGAACTTTGATCGTCGTGTGGGAAACTTGTAAACGCGATCCGGAAAACTTTTGTATACAAAGACCGAAGAATGTACAGTACTACCCTCGCATTTAATGTCTATATTTTGTTCACTGTTTCATTTAGGTACTTCTCTCATTTTTAAGTGTAGTTCTACAAATTACTAATAAATACGTTCAAGATAAGAAAATGCAGGGTAGACAATTCGCCATGACTATTCATGGAAGGCGAGGCGTAGTCAGAGGTTGAACTATTCTTTATGAATTTATTATCATCTAGATTTTCAGGGAAATTCCTCAATAATTCAGAGGCCTCGTAATAATATTCTTTGTCTCTTTTCCGTTTACCTACAGGATTTGTATATAGTTCTGATATTTTCTTATATCTTTAAGCTTTGGTATCTAAGGAATGGAAACTATAAATGGATATCAGTTTTCAATGAGGTGATTATATAAAAGGTTTACTACAAGACTATTTACGGTCTTAGAAGCTTTGTAGTGAATAGTAGATACCTTAGTTACATAGAATACTCGTATTGTTAGCGAACGTTTAATATTGTCTAAATCTATTTCTGTTCTTTTCATGCTTAAAATAACTAAGTTTACATTTATGTTAATACCCTTTGGCTAGGAATAATCCACATTATTTCATGATTTTTTATGTGAAGCATAGGTAGAGTTACTTTAAAAGCCTTTAAATTAATAAAGTCTTCTGCTGGGATAAAAACCAAAGCAGTAGATATTACAAAATGGCTTGGAACTAAAAAAAGAGTCTAGAATATGCCAGTTCTATTCGTTAGAATTCTTATTTTAATACCCAGTAATCATGTTGTCTAGCTTCAACTATGCAAGGTGATGGTCTCACCTTAATTGAACCTGTAACTTGAAATCACAAGTACCTAGTCGTCTTATCCGAAAATTTGTAATTGTTTTTTTTGGATCGAAATTAGTATTTTACTTGACCTTAGTCTCTGAAACATGGTTGTAGGGGATTTTTAATAACTATTTTTTTAATCTTCGATAGTGTTCTGTGAGTGAGATATTACACCTTGGTGTTAGCGTACGTCATCAGACTAATGATTACTATGAAAACGACCACACACGAAACACCGTTTAGTTCTACTCTGCATTTTTTTTCAATAATTAGGTACATAGAACATCATTTTTGTAACAAATCTTCAAATTGTCCTCTAAACAGTATTAACAGAATATCGCAAATACGCCTCGATTAGATTGCTTATCAGTTTCCAAACAAAATGTGGGAAGTAAAATACATAAAATATACAATGCACAAAACACAAGATCAATTCCTAGTACATATATAATTTCCTATGTACCTATCTTATTGTATATTTTGCTGGTTTGCTTTGTTTGGTTTCACTGATTTCAGTGTGAAATCGATCGTAGTACAGAACTTAGAATTCGCAATCTTTCAGGTAAGTCACATCACATTCTACTAGATCGAGTGATGATTCTAGTTTATCTTGGCTTACATCACCATTGCTATCTCCACATAACATAGAAATACATATCTTTTTATCTGTTCGTTCTCATATACCTATATAGGTACTCGTAGGTACCTTTTACGCTGTTCGATGTTTGTTTTGTTGTAGATTTGGCTACTCTGTACATGTTTGTTCTGTGATTTGCATGTTAGTCGAATGCATGTATTTTCTTTCAATTTGATTAATACTTTTAGGTGTTATCTTTTGACCTTATATTTATCTTATACCTTTAAACGAGAAAATCTTGTATATATATATATATATATATATATTTAGGATCTCGGAAACTAAGCCAACAATTTTCACGAAATTTATTATACAAGAGTTTTCGGGGGCGATAAATCGATCTAGCTAGGATTCATTTTTAGAAAATGACGAGAAGTTGGTGTTTTGCAATAATCAAACATAAACTCAATATACGACTGTTCCTGCCATCTGTTGGCGATTGTGAGCAACTAAGTGCAAGCTAGAAGGCGTTGTTAATTAAAAATAAGCCAATAAAGATACGACTCTTCCTGACATCTATTGGCAAATAATAATACTATTTTTTTTTAAACCCGAGCGAAGCTCGGTCATACCGGCTCGTATTCTATTAAATCAGCATGGCTTGGATCGATTAAGTTTGATT
Organism: Thera obeliscata; assembly: GCA_947578465.1. NCBI lineage: Eukaryota > Metazoa > Arthropoda > Insecta > Lepidoptera > Geometridae > Thera > Thera obeliscata. Next base: position 2,931,961 of record OX387919.1, read on the forward strand.
TTGGTATGTATAGATGTCTCGATTTTATTTCGTTAAGATATGGTCCGTTGTAATTTAGTTTCCATTCGCAATTCACTATTTTAAATATTTTTTGCTTATAAATCTTTCCGCATATTAAACTCAAAATGTTTTATTTGTAAACCTAAAATGTTCCTCATGTCTGATATTTGTATTCTGTAGAAACGGAACCCTTAGGGCAAGATTCCGAATCGCACTTGGCCGATTTTTTTTTGGTTCATAGAACTAGCCAATAACTCGTACTATTTTTGAAGCAATAAAGGTAATAACTTGGCCCTAAATCAAAATATTGGAGTTACGGCTGGTGCCTGGCTCTATCTGTTATACGTCAAGTATAACTGTTATAGTGGATTCATGGGCTTCATTCGCGTGAGCTTTATTTCCATACAAACTTTAACATCCCATTTGAACCACTAAGGGTGTTGTACAATCATCAAAAATCGTTTCCTAGTCAGCGCCTACACTCGCTATCAATTTAGACCCGTTCAAAGTATCTTGAGTTGTGTCTACAGTGATTGGGGCGTTTTTTGGAGAGGACTAGATTCCTTTGGTAATAGCTCAGCTACTCTGCCGGGAAAGTGAAGATATAAAGATCCCTACGTATCTTCTTATTCTTAGCGTGTCACAGGTTCGTTCAAACCATTGTCCTTCAGATCAGAACCTAAGAGTTATTCGTCGATTGTGATTAGAATCCGATTGCGCAGCGGTCAGCGCAGCCCCGTAACCAAGGGGAAGGTCGCGTGTTCAAATCCCGCTCGGCCCTTAACTTTTGGGAAATCTTTGTGAATTACTTAAGTGTAGTATAAAATCAATAAAAAATGACCTATCTAAGTTTGAAAAACTGAAATTAGAAAATGGATCGTTTCAAGCACAGTTCGGCAAGTTTTGATTCGCACTTGATGTGCGGGCAGGTTTTTCCGCAAGTAGGCCGCTGATGGGCCCTTTTTGCGTGACCCTTGACGCGTGTTGCTCGAACTTTTTTAGGTTCTACAACACGCCGGTTTCCTCACGATGTTTTCCTTCACCGTTTTGAGAGTACTGGCATAGTGCACATAAATTTTTCGACAGAAAAACTCATTGGTACACGAGTGGATTTGAACCCACGACCTTCGGATCGGAAGGCGGGGCCACTACCACTAGACCACCAGTGCTCTCAATCAAATTCAAGCACAGTAGTTGTATGTTGCAATCATAGGCATTCAGTTAAGTATTTCAGGTACACGTGCATAAAAAATAAGTTGTGGGGTGATTGGCCGGAGCGTGGTACCGGCACGGTTTGGTACCGATATCGATTCGCCCACAGCCGATCTTATTGTCTCATGTCACTCATTTTTTCAATGAATAGATTATATCCATATATTTATAGGGGATCGTGTCAAATTTGTAGATTGTAGCACCGATAAAATGAACAAATGCCTGGAGGAATAAAATTAAGCGTGTGTTTTATTAGTTCGACTATCTCTTCCTTGGTTGTTTGGTATAATTTTTTATTGTTTTCGATAGGTATCGTCTGCGATTTCGCTTGTTGGTCGCTTTCAAAGTAAATTAGCCTTTATGGTATTCCAGTTCATAAACTATGTACCCTGTAAGCCCGAAAAGAGGGTATTCCACACGTCATGGTGTTTTCTATGACTTTAGTAATTACGAAGTTTCTGAATAAATAAATAAATAAATATTCTGGACAATTCACACAACACTACCCAGCCCCAAACTAAGCAGAGCTTGTAATATGGAAACCTGATAGCTGATATAATACTTGAATACATTTTTTTTTTGTAAATACATACTTAGAATACAATATAACACCCAGACAGAGAACAAACATTTATGTTCACCACACAAATATTTGTTCTCGGTGGGGATCGAACCCACGACCTACGGCGCAGAAGGCAGAGCTACTACCAACTGAGCTAGAGGCCAGTCAAACTTACATTCAGCCCAAGCATTTGTGTAGTCTGACGTGTGCAAAGTTTGGTGCCAGTTCCAACAGCTGTTGGTCTTTTAATTTTTTTCTCATAGCCTATATTTTCCAATTGCTGGGCACAGGCCTCCCCCAAAGATCTTTCGGGAAGTTCTCTCTTTTCTGATTTCTGAGCTTCCTCCCATCATCTCTTATCGAGAAGTCTTGATCGGTAACAAAAATAAACGGTTAGTTGCCTTTTATTCTAGGCTTGGTCGCGTGAAACTGGCACCTAGACTCACCTAGCTTTGAGGCGTTTCAAAGTGATCCTTCAGTTACTACTGAATAAAGACATCTTTGACTGTCTCGCCAAGGCTTTCTAGGTCAACCACGGTCTTTTCAATAAAATAAAATATTTTAAATTGAAATATCCTGGTTCATTTTATCAACGTTTTCGTTCTTTCCAGGGTCCTCATTAAAAATGGGACGTAAAGTGACAGTAGCAGTATGCACGCTGAACCAATGGGCTCTCGACTTTGAAGGGAACCTGAGTAGAATCCTGCAGTCCATACAGGAAGCTAAAGAAATGGGAGCTCTTTACCGTACTGGACCTGAGCTGGAGATTTGGTATGCTTATTTTATATTGGCCTTTTGTCGCTCAGAAACTTTTTACTACTTTGAAAGCAAGCTAGCTTACCTTAATAAAATCGTCTACACTTTATCTTTTCAAACATTGTTATGGTTTTTTCTGTCCTCACAGTGGCTACAGCTGCGAAGATCATTTCCACGAGCCAGACACCTTCCTCCACAGCTGGCAAGTTCTCGCTGAACTTCTTAAGTCGCCAACATGCAAAGACATGTTGGTAGACGTTGGAATGCCAGTCCAGCATCGGAATGTGTCTTATAACTGCAGAGTTGTCTTTCTGAACAAGAAGATCCTGCTGATTAGACCGAAGATGATGCTTTGCGAAGATGGGAACTATAGAGAGTCGCGGTGGTTTTCAGGTTGGACTAAAGTAAGCTAATGTTTGGGAGGTTTTTCTTATCACATGCTTAAAATTCTTAGGAGCAATGGTGTTTGAATTGAAAGCACTGGTGGTCTAGTGGTGGCTGCCTCGCCTTCCGATCCTAAGCACGTGGGTTCAAACCAATGAGGTTCTTCTTTCCAAAAATGTTTGTCCGCTATGCCAGTACTCTCAAACGGTGACGGAAAACATCATGAGAAATCCGGCATGTCGATGATATCTTAAAACTAAAGATCGTAAACATGTGTCAAGTGCACGAAAAGAGAATCTTTGAGTAATTTCAAATCCTTTCACTACAGTTATAGAATAGAATAAAATAGATTAATAATTTATTTGCGAAACAAGCACTTACACTAATTTATAATAATCTATAAAAAGAAATCTTAATACTACGTATAGAAATAATTATACGACAAAAACGAATTTATAGTCAATTAAATTCCCGATATTTCAATATTTACTTTTTCATATCTTACATGCATTTTAGGACAGACAGACAGAAGAGTACTATCTACCGCGTATGATAACAGCGATAACAGAACAAGATACAGTACCAATAGGAGACGCTGTGATCGCCACTAAAGATACCTGCATAGGTTTTGAGATTTGCGAAGAGCTGTGGAATCCACAAAGGTGAGTGTCCTACAAAGCATTTCTTATACCAGTGGTAACCATCACCCATAACAAAGCATTCCCATGCAGGTCACGCTCGCTCAGAACGCCTTACGATGCCTTACGATGCATTTCCCTGCGTCCATCAAGTTCAGGCATTCAGGAAGCATCGTGTGCCTGTAATTTCACTGGCACCCAGATTCTTGAATCTTTAGGTTACTTGGGTAGGGTGGTACTTCGTACTTTGAGATCTGTTGGGATATCTACCAAACGTAGGGGTCAAACAAAGAGTTGTGATGCTACCCTGCTACTTTTGCAAAATGTCTCGTAAGGGATCGCTTAATCCGCGTTGTATTTTCAAATTTTTCAAACAAAAATTGAAAACTCAGCGGATTCACCGCCTGAGCGATTTGCGTTGAAGAAATAGCACCACTGTTATTATTAAGTCTTTTGTGTACAATAAAGTATTAATCAATCTATCTATATCTATTTTACTTATGCTTTCGATTTTTCCCACACCCTTCAAACCGAAATACAGTGCCACCGCTGCTTGGTAGTAGTACTACGTAGTACGTTATTGTGGTTTATATTTTTCTTGTGCTTTTGACTTCAAAGTTATTTTTTTCATCTTCCAGCCGGCACATCCCCTTAGGCTTAGACGGCGTAGAAATAATATCCAACGGTTCTGGCAGCTACATGGAGCTACGAAAAGCCTATGTTACCGTGGATCTCGTCAAAAGTGCTACCTTCAAAAGCGGAGGTGCTTATCTGTTCAGCAATCTTAGAGGCTGTGATGGACAACGGATATACTTCAATGGGTGTTCGTGTGTTGCTGTCAATGGGAATATCGTGAGCCGGGGACTGCAGTTTGCTTTGCATGATGTGGTAAGGATACTATTTGGTTCCATTTTTATAATTCACCATGCATCGTGATGATCGTATAAAACATTTAATTTTGATTCTTACATCGGCTAGTATTAAGATTCTAAAAGCATATTACATGTGGGGTGATTGTGTATCTTTTTTGCAATCAAAACCTAGTCCTATCTGTCAGTTTTGACATTATTTTGAGCTTCGATTGCAATAAAAAACAATTGAAAAAACTTATCTTTGACAAACTTTAACAGATGTGGTCGAAAAATGATAGCAACAAAATAAGTGATCACTGTTCCTTGTTAGTATCAAACTTTTGATTGCAACAGAATTACACAATCACCCAGTGGGAGCTACTGTTACTTATTTTCGAACACTAGTTGTCAATCGTGGAAATACCAGGCGCTCATGAATTGCGAAAAGCTATTTGAAGTATCCACCCATTCCTACGAGGTGCTACGAAGAGCCTACGCCGTAGCACTCCGTCAAAAGTTCTAATTCGTAATGATCTCTTGTATCAATTTTACATCTTTGTTAGACGTTCTAGTAATAAATAAATCACAGATCACTTTACTTTTTTGAAATATCTGGCTAATTAGGTTTTTAGAAAACTATAATATCTATAAAAAAATAAAATATCTATGGGACGCATAGTTTTTGTAAACGTAGACGAATGGTGAATGCATGAAAGTACCAGGCTTTCATAAGTTGTAAGAAGCGCTTTTCTATTTACATCTGCTGCTGTTGCTACGAAAAGTCTACGCCGTAGACATTCGTAGAAGCTTTAATTTTTTTTTCAGGAAGTGATAACAGCAACAATAGATCTCGAAGACATTCGTTCATACCGCAACAGGAACCGCTCGCGTTCGCACATGGCTGCATCTAACCCTCCCTTCCCGCGGATTACTATCGACTTTGCTTTGTCGGATGATGACGTCAACCTTACTACAAGCCCACCTATGGACTGGCAGTATTTGACGCCTGAAGAAGAGATTGAATTAGGTAAGAAGAATTTACCACCAACCTTTTTTTCTGTAACTAGCTGAAGGAAAATTGCATATGACCCGCCTGATATGATTGTCTGTATGTACAATGCAATTATTTTTTTGTTTTAGTGCAATAAAGAATTTTCTATCTATCTATCTATCTATATTAAGTGGTAACCATCGCCTATAACAAAGCATTATCTCGTAGGTTACGCACGTCAGGAACGTGCCTTACGATGCACTGCCTTGCGTCCATCAACTTGAGGCATACAGATGTTCAGCCTCACGTGCCAGTAATTTCACCGGCACCCACGCCCTTCAAACCGAAACAGCAATGCTGCATCACGGCAGAAATAGACATCATTTACGTTTCAAAAATGCTAAATTTACAAGTAGTAGAAGTGGTATAAGCATATACCAGAGAAACCTACTTCTGATGAAGTTTCTATGAGAACAATCTGGACCTATCAGGCAAAAAACGAATCTTTAAAATTGGCTCATAAATGACGAAGTTATGCGAATACAAACAAAACAAAAGTAAAATACAACCGAATTGAGAACACCCTCTTTTTTAACCGACTTTCAATCAAAAAGGAGGAGGTTCTCAATTCGGTTGTATTTTTTTTTTTTTTTATGTTTGTTACCGCATAACTTCGTCATTTGTGAGCCGATTTGAAAAATTATTTTTTTATCTGAAAGGTACTGGTTCTGGTCCCATTTTAATTTTATTAAAATCGGTGTTGCCATTTTTTTTTTAATATTTTTTTTAATGTTTGTAACTGCATGCCTCCGTCATTTATGAACCGATTTACAAAATTATTTTTTTATTTGGAAGGTTATTCTTATGTCCAGATTGTCCCAAACAAATTTCATTAAAATCGGTTTAGCCGTTTGGCAATGAAGTCGGTTTCTCAAGTTTTTTAAACTTATAATTATTATGAAGTCTTTTCAAAATGTTTGTTTCTTTTAATCCAGGCCCTGCATGTTGGTTGTGGGATTAATTTAATTACATTTTTCAAATCGACTCATAAATGACGAATTTATGCGTTAACAATCATTTTAAAAAATACAACCGAATTGAGAACACCCTATTTTTTTTTTAAGTATTTTCAAAATGTTTTTTTTTATCCAGGCCCAGCATGTTGGCTCTGGGATTACCTGCGTCGTTCCGGTCAAGGCGGGTTCTTCCTGCCTCTGAGCGGTGGAGTGGACTCCACTAGCACGGCTTGTATCGTCTTCTCTATGTGCACGCAGATCTGTGACGCTATTCAGAAAGGAGGTACGTATTCTTGACTATGGGATTACCTATTAAATAAATAAATAAAATATATTCTGGACAGCCCATAAAACACTATCTAGTCCCAAATTAAACAGAGCTTGTTATGGGAACCAGATAGCTAATATACTACTTATATGCATTTATTTTTTGGTAAATACATGCTACATATCGTGAAAGAAACGGGTATTTATCGCGATTATTTCCCGACGTTTTGACCGTGTTACAAGGTAATTGCATAACTATCGCGTTAATTTAAAAAGTGCTACATATCGTGATGTGGTGAAACGATTTGAAGTGCGCCTAAGGAGGCTTCTTTCGTGCACTCGACCCATGTAACTAAGAATATAATATGACACCCAGACAGATAACAAACATCCGTGTTCACCATTCAAATATTATTCTCGTTGGCGATCGAACCCACGCCCTTATGCTCTCTATGTTTTCAGAAAGCCAAATCTTATACGACGTGCGTAAGATTCTCTGTCAATCAGACTACACGCCGTCTGACCCCATGGAACTTTGCAATAGGTTGTTAGTAACATGCTATATGGCTACGGAAAACTCAAGTCAGGAAACTAAACAGAGGGCAGCACAGGTAAGCTATATATCCTACTAATATTATAAACGCGAAAGTTTGTAAGTATGGATGGATGGATGGATGTTTGTTACTCTTTCATGTAAAAACTAAGGATTGGATTTAAAAAAAACTGTACAATAATATAGCTTATACATCAGAATAACATTTAGGCTACAATTTATGTGGATATTGTAACGGAGAACAGATGTAAGTAACGGGTACGCGAGCGAAGCCGCGGGCGGCTGGTAGTAGATATATATAAATTCATCTCTATTTCCCTTGGTCACGCCATCACGAACCACCGCTGGACCAATTTGGCTGAAAATTGGTGGGAATCCGGTTTTATAGGGTACTTTTACAGTTCAGCTATGGTAAACTATTGCAAACTTAGGATGATTTTAATTAATTTAAATAGAGCACTGGTAGCCTAGTGGTAGCGGCCCCGCCTTCCGATCCTAAGGCCGTGGGTTCAAATCCAGTCGTATACCAGTAAGTTTTCCTGTTGAAAACAGTATGTGCACTGTGTCAGTACTCTCAAACGCTGAAGGATAACTTTGTGAGGAAACTGGCATGTCGTAGAACCTAAAAAGATCAAAAAATGTGATGAGTGCTGCAAGGAGCTTCTCTGGGGAGCACTTAAAATCCTTTCACCACACTGGTTTAAAAAAAAAGTAAAAGAAGAAGATAAGAAAAAGAGTACTCTCAAACGATGAACGAAAACATCGTGAGGGAACCGGCATGTCGTATAAAGTTCAAAAATATTGTTACACTTGCACGTAAGGAGCCGCTCTTAGGCGCCCTTATAATCCTTTCACCACACTAAATATATAAAATATATGTTTATTTCAGAGAAAACATAAACTACATCCAGACAAGGTTAAATCAAAAACAGTAATAGTAACAACTAGGAATATAAAAATATGTAGACATAATCATATAGTTTTCTCAGACAAATTGAAAATAACCTACAGAATATCTTTTAGTTTCCTCACTAGGCTAAGCCTGTATCGAGGAGACTATTGTTTCGACATAATTTAAAATTGATTGCTCAGGTCTTTGACACTGATTTGTAAGAACCAGTGTCACGATGAAAAGATCAAATTTAATGGTTAATGAAATTGAATTCCAGCTTGCCAGTCAAATAGGAAGCTACCACTTCCCAATAGTAATCGATGCGGCGGTTAGTGCCGTGATCGGCATTTTCACAACGGCTACAGGGTTGGTGCCCAAGTTTCGCGCCAATGGTGGATGTCCCAGGCAGAATCTAGCTTTGCAAAACATACAAGTAAGTAGCACTAATTAAATTAACGCGATCGTTTTGCATAATTATATGGTGTGGTATGGTATTATATGGCGGTTAAAAGTAATCGCAATACCCGTTCTCATACAAGTAAGTGCCTTTAATACTCCGAACAGCGATAAAACAGATGGCCCCTATAACTGGCCTCTCAGCTCGGTTGGTAGTAACTCGGTTTTCTGCGCCGTAATTTGTGGGTTCGATCTCCACCGAGAACAAAAATTTGTAGGATGAACGGAGATGTTTATTCTCTGTCTGGATGTTATGTTGTATTTTAAAAACGTATTTACAAAAGAAATATGCGTGTATAAGTATTATATTAGCTACTTATCTGGTTTCCATATAGCAAGCTCTGCTTAGTTTCCACAGTATTTATTTATTTATTTTATGGCCCATTGCCTATAATACAGCATTGCCTTGCAGATCACGCACGTCGATAACGTGCCTTTAGAGGCATAGCCCTACGTCTATCAATTTGAGGCATACAGATGTTAAGCCTTTTTTTAACGGGACATGGGAAAAATATGGGTATTTTCTACGGTCGTGCCTTTGACTATGCCCTTTAGACATCCTCACAAAATCTTGAATCTTTCTAGTAACATTCTTGTGCGAATATATTATTTCCTTACAATGTCATCTGTATTTTCAGGCTAGACTACGAATGGTGCTATCATACCTATTCGCTCAACTAGTTCTATGGGTGCGAGGGAGACCCGGCGGTCTACTAGTGCTTGGCTCTTCTAACGTGGACGAGGCACTACGAGGCTATATGACTAAATACGACTGTTCTAGCGCCGACATCAATCCTATAGGTGGCGTGTCTAAGAGCGATTTGAAGGCGTTCCTGCATTATGCTAAGAATCGGTAAGGAATATAGCTTGTGCTATAAGTGCGAGGGAGAAGGGATTACTAGTGCTCGGCTCTTCTAACGTGGACGAGGCACTGCGAGGCTACATGACCAAATACGACTGTTCTAGCGCCGACATCAAACCTATAGGCGGCGTGTCTAAGAGCGATTTGAAGGCGTTCCTGCATTATGCTAAGAATCGGTAAGGAATATAGCTTGTGCTATGAGTGCGAGGGAGATGGGATTACTAGTGCTCGGCTCTTCTAACGTGGACGAGGCACTGCGAGGCTACATGACCAAATACGACTGTTTTAGCGCCGACATCAATCCTATAGGCGGCGGCGTGTCTAAGAGCGATTTGAAGGCGTTCCTTCATTATGCTAAGAATCGGTAAGAAACAGCTTTTGCTGTGAGTGCGAGGGAGATGAGACTACTAGTGCTCAGCTCTTCTAACGTGGACGAGGCACTGCGAGGCTACATGACTAAATACGACTGTTCCAGCGCCGACATCAATCCTATAGGCGGCGTGTGTAAGAGCGATTTGAAGGCGTTCCTTCATTATGCTAAGAATCGGTAAGGAGCAGCTTTTGCTATGAGTGCGAGGGAGATAGGACTACTAGTGCTCGGCTCTTCTAACATGGACGAAGCGTTTCGATAATATGAAATTGCAATACAAATTGTCTTCAGGCCATGTGACATTTTTGTTTCCCATCCATTTTCTGAATTTTTAAACCGATCTCATGCCATTTACAATGCTGTTTATATAACAGGTTTCTCGGACACCTCGTAAAAGAAACTATTTTGCACATATTTTTTTCGAATAGCTAAAATAATAGTTTTTCTTTCTAATTCTAGTTTCTTCCTGCCATCTCTTTCCGAGATCCTCCAAGCCCCGCCCACAGCGGAGTTAGAGCCACTCACAGACGGGCAGATCACACAGACAGACGAACAGGACATGGGGATGACGTACGACGAACTGTCAGAGTTCGGCAGATTGAGGAAAACGCACAACTGCGGACCTTATACTATGTTCCAGAAGCTAGCGCAAACTTGGAGCGATAAATGCACGCCTAGGCAGGTATGTCATAAGTCATAAGCATTTATTGGTAAAAAATATTTACAGGTCTTGACATATTAAAAATAATAATAATAAGTGTACATAGATTGTACCTAGGTACATTAATAAAAAGTGATACATTTGATTCAAAAATAATAAGCAATACTTATACAAAATGTCGTTCAAAATAATAATAATAGTAGTTTTAATATGAATACACAATTAATAACATATACAATTATAATACATATGTTTGAGGAATTTTATTTTGTAACTTTAATTTAAAATAATATACAATACACATATTATATTATATATTATATTGGTCATCATTTGACAGTTTTTATTCAAAAATTATAGTGTATTTAATTATTTTTATTAATCTTTCCGACTCTTCAGTTTGTATTACTTATACACTAGTTTGAATTTTATATTTTTAACCGACTTCAAATAAAAAAAGAGGAAGTTCTCTAGTATTCTTTTATTGCTTGTTATACCATAACTTAGCCGATTTTAAAAAATATTTTTTTATCTGAAAAGTTATACTTCCAGATTGGTCCCATAGATATTCCATTAAAATTGGTTTGGCCGTTGGCCATGCAGTCGGTTTCTAAAGTTTTTAAACTTATACTAGTAGTTCGCCCGAACTGAGATCTCGGTATGCGATTCAAATGTACGAAAAGTTAAGTTACATGAAAACAATACAGAGCCTCAACTTTGAGAAAGTATTTCTGTCCAGATTCAAAAAGTTGTTTGTAAGATCTTCGTTCGCTTCGCTCACTCGATCAATGATTGTTAATTGTTTTATCTAGGTTGCAGAGAAAGTGAAGCATTTCTTCCGCTGTTACGCCATCAATCGCCACAAAATGACGGTACTAACGCCGTCGTACCACGCCGAGTCTTACAGCCCCGACGACAACCGCTTCGACCACCGTCCATTCCTGTACCGCGTGCATTGGAACTGGCAGTTCAAGGCTATTGACGACGCTGTGAGTTTACATACACGCTAATATCACTCGAATGCGACTATAATATCACTCGAATGTCACGCTAATATAAATTGAACGTCATGATAATATCACTCGAATGTCACACTAAAATCACTCGAATGTTAAGCTAATACCACTCGAATGAGACTGGTGGATTAGACAGCCCTCACATAGGTTTATCTACATAAATCACGCTAATATAACTCGAATGTGACGCTAATATCACTCGAATGTCACGCTACTATTGTTTGAGTGTCAAGCTAAAATCACTCGAATGTTACGCTGATATAACGCGAATATCACTCGAATGAGACTGGTGGATTAGACAGCCCTCACATAGCAGTTGGTAGTAGTTCTGCCTTCTGTGCTGGAGGGCGTGGGTTGATCCAACACTTAACAAAAATGTTATGCATGTGGTGGACGTAGATGTTTGTTCTCTGTCTGGGTGTTATATTGTATTCTAAGAATGTATTTACAATAAAAAATATCACAAGTATCAATCAGCTATCTGTTTTCCATAGTACCAGCTCTGCTTAGTTTGGCTAGATAGTGTTGTGTGGATTGTCCTCAATATTTATTTATTACTAGCGGCCGCCCGCGGCTTCGCTCGCCCCGGTACCGTTCCCGTTGAAAAAAACATATTTATTCACCTTTTAAACCTTCTCTGGACCTCCACAAATCATTCAAGACCAAAATCATCTAAATCGGTGCTGCTGTTCTCGAGTTTTAGCGAGACTAACGAACAGCAATTCATGTTTATAATATGTATGGATTAAGATTTTTATGCCATGACTTTTTTCTGTTCCAGGTCACGCTGATGACGAAAGAGAAGCGATCATCCAGCAACGCAAGCTCCGATGGAAAACAGGACACAGGAATCGCCTCTTCCAGTGTTTTTATGAGCAGCAAACGAAAAGGCGTACTCATATAGATAAGTACTCACTTCAACGTATCCATTTCGTGTAAAAATAGGCGACCATCTCGTCTCACGGCGAATTTCACTGACTTGCGCACATCTAAGCGATCTGCGATAGGTATCAGTGAGACGATATTTGACAGCGTTTCACTGATCGCCATCGCCTAGATGTGCGCAGGCTTTTACTACTGTCTCGTGGGCCGACGTCAATATTTCCGGTGCAATCAAACTCGGAATTTTCAAGTCAAAGTGAGCAAGAAGATTATAGCTAAGCGTGCTCCACCTTAGGCTGCACTCTCACTATCCATCAGGTGTGATGGCAGCCAAATGCTTAGCTATCCATATTAAAAGAAAAATCGGCTATCGTCAGTAAACCGACTTTACAAGTCGGTTTACTGACGATAATTGAACGTGACAACGTCATACAGCTGTCCACGCGGACGCATCGCTCACTCAAGTAGGAGAGAGACAGATGTCGAACGCTGCCGAACGCGGAGGCCGTGCGTGCCTCTTTGTCGCTCGTTCCGCGCTCTAGCTTGCAATTCAAGCCTTAGATGGAACGCCTCAGAGCGAGGTAACACCGCATGAGTCATGTTTTTTTCGTGCGTGCAGCCGGCTCCATCGAATTATAAGACGTTGTCACGCTTTTCTATCAAATTTGGTACGTACACGACAGCTTTAAAAAGCGTACAACGATTTTTATAGGTTCTTTAAGACTGTTTCGTTGTATAATGTTAGAATAAGAGTGAATATTAGCACTTTTTAAATTAACGCGATCGTTATGCATTATGGAGCAAACGGGTATTTATCGCAATTACCTTTATTATTTCCCGACGTTTCGACCGTGCTACAACAGCCGTGGGCGCGGGCAGACTGGAGTTCATTGGAATTACCGTTGAGAAACGGAGGCAGTCGCATTTGCAACTACCCTCACTTGGTCTTCATAACTAGGAATGTCCATGTTTATACATATTTCGACACACCACACTATATCTACATACTAAATAATAAAGATAATCGCGATAAATACCCGTTTGTTTTTGTATACATAAGAGTGAATATTGAACAGACACACACACATCGTCGGCTACATCGTCGCTTACCATCAGGCGAGATCGTGGCCAAAGGATAGTCTATTAATTATTAAAAAAATAAAAAAGACGAAACATACAAAATAAGACCTGTGCTCAGTGAATTAATTAAGTAAACGAAAGCTAATCAATCTAATCATGCAATTATGTTCCATGGCTTAGTGATTTTTTTTTTAAATTAAAATATTTTTAAGATAATGTACTTTTTAAGATAACTGTTGTGACTGCTGTTTATTATTTTTAGTTTAGCTTTAGAATAAAGGCAAGCATTTTCTAGATTTTATTTTGTAATAAGTTTTTTTTAATCCTTAGAGTGTAAGTAGAGATTTTTAATAAATTGATTTGTAAAAGCAAATTAGGCCAAGAATAAATTAATGTTTTAATTTTTGGAAACAATTTCTGCTTCAAAAGCGCACAATCAAAAGTTCCTTTACAAAAATGTTTCGTAGAAATGTACCTTTCACAAAAATAAAATACAATGCAAACATAAACTGTTTTATTCTACTATATTATTAGCTATCTATTCTATAGAAATACAACATACTTATTAAATGGACTCGCTACAGATTTCCAAGGCTCTACACGCTCATACAACCTATGTTTCACAATATCGTCTGTCCATCGGGCCAGGAACTCTCTTACGCTGCGTCTCCCGGTTCATGTTTGCCATTCGAGAACCCAGCGGTTATCGGTTCTATTTTTATATAAGCTACATAATCTTTGGTCACTTGCCCCGGAAATCGCTGCGACTTCCGGTTCGTGTTAGCCATTCGAGAACCCAGCGATTATCGGTTCTATGGGTCTTTAAGCAACATTATCCTTGGTCACTTGCCTTTGAAATCGCTGCGTCTTCCGGTTCGCTTTCGCCATTTGAAAACCCAGCGGATATCGGTTCTATGGTTCTATTAGCTACATAATTCATTGTCATTGGCCCTGGAAATCTATGGGAAGGCCAGTTAGTAGACTTCTTCAAGCTACTGATGGGAATATTTTTTTAGAACCTACATCATAATTATAAACTTAAAATTACCCTAATAATAATATTAATTTAAAGCGTTGCAGGGTTCTACTAGACACCCAAACATAAACAGTGCGTAAACTATTGCCATCTCTTACCACTGGGTAATGACAAATAGTGACAGGGCTAACTTAAAGCAATGATTAAATTTAAATTGCGTAAATAAGTAGGTATGCCTGTTAAAACATATAGTACATTGTTACCCGAGTGTTGAAAGTCACGTTTTTTGAGTCCCGAGACGGGTTTGGCGCCAGAGCGTAGCGAGGGCGCCAATGGAGCTTGAGGGACTTAAAAGACTTTCACCCGAGGTAAACACTGTGCTTTTCATTACGAATACAAGGAAAGTAAAAATAAAAACATGAAAGAAAAATTTGTGAAAATGAAGATTGAATTGCCGCCTTCCCGGTTTTTTTTTTCTTTTTCTCTGGCGGGCCTTCGGCTTCGGCTCGCCAGCATTATTCAGCCATTATTTTCATTTTCATAATTTAAAAAATGGTAAATTGTTTGCTCCAATCTATGTTATTTTAAATAAATAGTTGAAGCTTTAAATTAATCAAGTAATTTAGAAGATCTTTATGTTATTTAAATTTAAATTTTACATTGCGCTCTAATTAGACTTTATAAACTTCTTACCGTTGTAATGGGTTTCCAACCTACTTGCTGAATAAAAAGTTGGAATTTGGTTCAACGACCTCCTTGCAGTTAGAAAGACTTTAGAAAGTTGGAACATGGTTGAATAAAATAGAACTTGTTTTTTTTTATAATTTGACAGCTGTCAGTAGAAAGCGATTCTCCCTAGGGCTGAAAGTTTTACTTTCTATTAGGCCCCTCAGGCAACTTCAGCCCTACTTTCAGAGTATGAGTAATGAAAAATATTATAATGAATCCACAAAATTAAGGTGCTATGAACTGACTCTTCTTTAACTAAAGCACATGGGTAAATGGATCCGTTACATATACCTATTTAAATTAAATTAAAAATGGTATCGTCTTTTTATTTTTTCAATAAAATAACTTTGTCTTTTAAACTTTGTCTTTGGAGAATATTATGAATGGAGACGGAGTTTTAAAGACAAAGTTATTTTAATGAATAAAGTCACCGACTTGATACCATTTTTGTAATTTACATTATTATGCACACGTAACAGATCCATTTACCCAGGTGCGTTAGTTTTACATGAGTCATTTCATAGCACGTTCATTTTGTGGTTTCATTACATTTATGTTATAAATTGTCATAATATGTCATTTAACGTGCCGGACATATTCTAACGGCTCGCTAAAATTCTCTGTTAGAGTATATACTCACTGTTAAAGAATAGTCGACTTTTTACTCACTGTTAGAGAATAATCTACTTTTTAGAACTCAAGTTATTCTTCAATCAATCAATCAACCATTTTTATTTGTAAAGCTGCATCATAGGTACAAAGAAGTCAGTGGTTTGGATAGTGTCACATATTTTTATCAGTTTATATGTTTGTGAAAATTCTAGTAGGTACATAAGTAGTAGTTACCTAAGTATTCATAAAAGCATTTATATATCAATATTCTCTTTATAGGCGTGGCTTTGATGATTGCTTTTATTCTGTCAGGTTTCTGGATTCGGTATCGGTCGCACCACGTTATATATGCACAGTAGTTGGATCTGTGATTTTGGCTTCTCAGATTGTAATATTTTCTATAGGCTAAAAAAAACCTATAACTCTTACCACTGGGTAATGACAAATAGTGACAGGGCTAACTTAAAGCAATGATTAAATTTAAATTGCGTAAATAAGTAGGTATGCCTGTTAAAACATATAGTACATTGTTACCCGAGTGTTGAAAGTCACGTTTTTTGAGTCCCGAGACGGGTTTGGCGCCAGAGCGTAGCGAGGGCGCCAATGGAGCTTGAGGGACTTAAAAGACTTTCACCCGAGGTAAACACTGTGCTTTTCATTACGAATACAAGGAAAGTAAAAATAAAAACATGAAAGAAAAATTTGTGAAAATGAAGATTGAATTGCCGCCTTCCCGGTTTTTTTTTTCTTTTTCTCTGGCGGGCCTTCGGCTTCGGCTCGCCAGCATTATTCAGCCATTATTTTCATTTTCATAATTTAAAAAATGGTAAATTGTTTGCTCCAATCTATGTTATTTTAAATAAATAGTTGAAGCTTTAAATTAATCAAGTAATTTAGAAGATCTTTATGTTATTTAAATTTAAATTTTACATTGCGCTCTAATTAGACTTTATAAACTTCTTACCGTTGTAATGGGTTTCCAACCTACTTGCTACCATTTTTGTAATTTACATTATTATGCACACGTAACAGATCCATTTACCCAGGTGCGTTAGTTTTACATGAGTCATTTCATAGCACGTTCATTTTGTGGTTTCATTACATTTATGTTATAAATTGTCATAATATGTCATTTAACGTGCCGGACATATTCTAACGGCTCGCTAAAATTCTCTGTTAGAGTATATACTCACTGTTAAAGAATAGTCGACTTTTTACTCACTGTTAGAGAATAATCTACTTTTTAGAACTCAAGTTATTCTTCAATCAATCAATCAACCATTTTTATTTGTAAAGCTGCATCATAGGTACAAAGAAGTCAGTGGTTTGGATAGTGTCACATATTTTTATCAGTTTATATGTTTGTGAAAATTCTAGTAGGTACATAAGTAGTAGTTACCTAAGTATTCATAAAAGCATTTATATATCAATATTCTCTTTATAGGCGTGGCTTTGATGATTGCTTTTATTCTGTCAGGTTTCTGGATTCGGTATCGGTCGCACCACGTTATATATGCACAGTAGTTGGATCTGTGATTTTGGCTTCTCAGATTGTAATATTTTCTATAGGCTAAAAAAAACCTATAACAAAAAAAAACTTGGATTAGGGACTTAAATCTTTAATTTCATAAATAACAACGATATTTATCTATGTAACCATGCACTGGATTTGGCGGCTCAAAAACTAATCGTTACCGCTTGAATTGGCCGTACATGGGGCCAACCCTCTTTAATTTGGCTATGGCATTCATGTAGTGTGGAATTCCACGGCGCTTACGACGATTTGTTCGTGGAAAAAATATACCACAGAATACGGTGAAGTACTCTGTCTCAGTAAGTCGGGTAAGTCGCTTGGGATCACCTCTGTCATCCAGCAGAGACGATTTGGGTTTGAATTTGCTTGGCCATATTTTATCTTGATGGTGTATGAACTATGTTAAGAGCTCAGAATACAGAAAAAGGCGATTATGCGCGGTTTGTATGGGAGCCGCTGTCGCCAGTTTTGCAGTTTCAATATTTTATTTATTATATGTTATTTTCAAACATCTATCTAATAATAATTAAGTGATTATTATTAGTCATCCGTGAAAACGGGTTTAAGTTTGTTATTTTATGAGCCCAAATTAAATATTAGAAAAAAAGTATTTTTCTTACCAAGGAACGAGCTGGCGATTGTTTTACCTTCATCCTTGACACTACTAACCAAGCCCACTCCAGTTTTAATGGCAGTATCCACGAGTTCTTTTGCCTGGGATATATCTGTAAAAGAAAAACATAATTTTACAAGCCTGTAACTACCCTAAGCCGGAGTTTAGCTATTACATTTTGTCTACCAAATGTAGTTTTCGTGTGAGCGTGTGTCTCTTTGTAAAAAACTGATGGGACAACAACTCAAATTCACTCCCCACGAGCTTGTAGGGGTGAGGGGTGTGACATGTGTGGGGTTTATCTATAGTTGCAAGCTTTAAACTGGAATCGCTTCATTCGTAGCTTAGAACCAGGAGACGGACATCGATACTTTTTATCCCAAAAAAGTAACAGGAACGGGGCGAGCGAAGCCGCGGACGGCCGTTAGTACTAAACTGTAATTCGTCAAAGGTTTTAGATAGTCTATCAGTCCCGTAATCAAGGCAGACTTACATTTCGTTGGATCGCCGATTGAGGAAAGGGAGGAAAGTGAAGGAATGGCTTTTGCGGGAATTGGGAATGGCAGAGCCGCAGCTGGTGCAGCTGGTGGACAATCTGGTGAAGCGACTGGTGCCGCTGGACCGGCAGGAGCTACGGGTGCAGCTGGATTAGATGGAGATGCCGCTGGTGGACAGTCTGTTGAAGCAGCTGGTAATCCTGCTGCGGCTGGTGCTCCTGGTGAAGCAGCTGGTGCTCCTGATGCGGCAGGAGCAGCTGGAGCAGCTGGTGCTCCTGGTGCGGCAGGCGCAGCTGGAGCAGCTGGTGCTGCTGGTGCGGCAGGCGCAGCTGGGGCAGCTGGTGCTCCTGGTGCGGCAGGCGCAGCTGGAGCAGCTGGTGCTCCTGGTGCGGCAGGCGCAGCTGGAGCAGCTGGTGCTCCTGGTGCGGCGGCTGAAGGACTGCCTGGTACTGCTAGTGCAGCTGGTAGAGCTCCAGCGCCTGGTACTGCTGACAGAGCGGCTGGCAGAGCGGCTGCCTTAGCTGCAGCATCGCTCAACGCAGCAGCCGCAGGGGCTAGAGGATCAGTCGGGGCTGCCTTCGCTTGCTGAAAACAGTCCTTTGGATTATCAACTTAAACCTGTGAAATATATTTAAACAGACCTTTATTTACTAAACAATTTTTGTTAGCGGCGTCATTGGCTGTAATTTTTAGCATAAGTTAGCGTGGTAGCTATGAGCATAATCCTAGAAGGTCTTGTAAAGAGAAAATTGATAGAAATAAACGTGAATCTTGTACCTTTAGGGGGTAAAGTTAAGGCCAAAGACACATGGATGAATTAATATACTGTGAAAGAGTAGAGTTTGGAAAAAAAAAGATCGTCGTAAACAACGACTGATTTGGATTGATGGAAGAGTGAATAAACGACGATCACACATCATAAAAATACCAAACAGGAACTGACCCAGCTCACACAAACCGCGACCACCAGCAGTAAACAAAATATCTTCATGTTTTCTCCCAGTAAAGACAACTAATACTGAGCTGTTCGCGCTGGTCTTCTGTAGATATATAGGTAAGAAAACCTATTGTCAAAGGCACATTTGTTCAAATAAGCGATTGTGAAAAGATTCCGAACGAATTGTTTTTATTGTTACAGAAAATATTGTTTGCGCCCAAATTAGCTGAAATGGACTGGAACGTCTACTTCAGGAGGTACTCAATTGTTTAAGTGACGTGTGAATTTGAAGGTTTCTGCCTTCTTACTAAAGGCCCGGCCACATCAAGGCAATAATAAGTAATGAGTCATGCTCATGACTCAAGGTCCTCAAGAGCCTATACCATTTTAATATCGATTGCTTAGGCCCCCATATCACAGCATATCTAACACTGTGTTATTATCTCCTTGATGTGACCGGGCCTTTAGTCAGAAGACAGAAACCTTCAAATTCATGACGGCTCTGGTGCAAAAGAGTTGTCAACCAACTCATGCCAACCCAACCACAGCATCAAATAACATAAAAATTAACTATCTCTACATTTTCGAACGTTAAGCCTTAAACTCATTCGTTCGAAAGGTAATTTTGTTAGCTATCAAACCTGACCAGCACAAACGTCCATCCAGCTACTCGGATAAATTCGAGGTAGGGTTGTTAGCGAGCTTACAGTCCCGAAAAAGCCAGTCATGACACCTAAAATGTCTCCTGCCCACAGACAACCACGGCTTTAGTTTAAAAATTAAATTTTCATATTACTATTCATCTGGATGTCTACAACTTTAACCTTTTGCAACAATTCCCAAAATTTTGGTAGAAAATGTAATTAAAGTAACAATAAATGATACACCTACCCAATTCATAGTTTACTGCATAGGTAAAATATCACATTAAACAGAGCTATATTTAGTCAAATTGCTTCTTTCTTTCTTTCGTTCTTTTACTAACTTCTCACGCAATACACACCTAATACCTAATGTTAAGCAAAACTATTGATATTATTTTATTTATATTGCTTAGGTTCCATGGAATGTTTAAACGAAATATTTTGCCCGATAATTATAACCACTTGAGTAAACAAATAGCCATCTGGCAAGAAAATTAAGCATTATATTTTTCTGGCGTTGACGTGTTCATTTGTTTTTTTTTTCAGTTCGAAATTTAAACAAAACCTTTGATAAGTTACCTCTTTGGTTGCTATGTTTCGGAGAATGATCGATCTATATTTAAATTAGTTTTCTATGTAATTTACCCGTCCGCTAAAAAAAACTACAGTCATTAATGGATCTTCATACAACTTTTGCCGGCAGCTAGGGGCTAATTCTCGGGCCGATCTCGATCATTTTGCAATTTTATTTTATTGATTTTTTTCACAACCCTGCAATTTTTGTACGTTTTCCGTATATCGTAGCTGTCGAGGCTTTTACGAAGAGGTCGTTTATGAATTACTCAAGGAACTTATCCATTCCCCCTTCGAAAAGAAGCAATAAAATAAAATTTCTAAATGATCGAGATCGGCCCGAGAATTAGCCCCCAGGTCGCATGTATTTTGGCCAGTACAGCAATTTCGATCTTTCTCGAAGAAAGTTGTCTAAATAACGCTCAAAATGAGAAAAATACTTTTATCTTATTGTTATCCACGTTGTGAAACTTTCTCAAACGAAAACATATAATTATTCTAGAAAATTTGGAAAAATCAAGCCAACATTGATAACACAATTTGAGGTGAATACCTTTAATTCAATACCTTTCTTATAACTACCAAACTACCAATATATAAAATTGTGATTTTTCATAATAAGTTCAATAATTTTATATCTTTACAAAATATCAAATTGTGAAGGCCATCGACGGTAGGTAGTCTGGCCCCCATGGTGCAAAAAAAAAACAATACTGATGTGGATAATCTACACAACACTATCTAGCCCCAAATTAAGCAGAGCGTGTACAATAGGAACCAGATAGCTCATGTAATACTTAAATACATTTTGTTTGTAAAAACATACTTAATACAATATAACACTCATCTACGTTTACCACACAAATAAGCGGTGGGGATTGATTTTCATTTTGATTGATTGCGCAGTACCAACTAAGTAAGCTAAGAGGCCAATTAAGAAAAATAATTAACCAGCAAACATTAAACATATCAATGTTAAAACGCCAATTGCAGCTGTACAGTGATATAAACTAGTGTTGCCGCAGCCATCCTCAGCAGGAACCCAGAGTCGTAGGAGAACAGATTGTAGATAGAGAGACGAGAAGAGCGTCTTTCCAGCAGCCGCAGTAAAGTCTTCGTTTGCTTGTACATTACAGCTGAAAAATGTAGTTCTACCTCAAAAAAGCATTTACAATAATATAAGTTAAAAAACGATTTCATGGAATAAAATAATAAATTAATTAATTCTACAAAAAATTACGAGAAAAACTAACCCGGTCTATTTGGCTTCAGCTGTATACACGCACAGATTAATTTAGTTTGTTCTATCTGTTGTTCAAACATGTCTAGAAAAAAACATGTCACCAAAACGAAGCCCCAACTTAGTACAGCCCCTCCTAAGACAAGATAGGCCCGCTCTTGCCCCAACTCGTGCTAAAAAAGAAAATCATTCATTAATAACTTACGCATGTACTTAGTAGCGGCCGCCCGCGCTTATCCGCACAACACTATCTAGCCCCAAATTAAGCAGAGCTTGTACTATGGGAACCTGGTTACACTCTAAGAACTACTTAGTACTTTATAATTGTTTTGTAATATGTGAGTGCAATTGTTTGTTGTCCTAAATAAAAACTATAATACTTAAATACATTTTTTTTTGTAAATACATAGGTACTTAGAACACAATATAACGCCCACAAATATCTGTGTTCACCACACAAATATTTGTTCTCGGTGGAGATCGAACCCACGACCTACGGTACAGAGGGCAGAGCTACTACGAACTAAGCTGAGAAACCACACTCATACTCATCACTTCCCTGATCACATGACTTTCACCTTCCTCAATACGTGGCCGTATCACGCCAGCCTTTTGGTCGTCAGTCGCAGGTTCAAATTATTGTCATGATGATGCTATTAAAATATAAATTTAGTAATTACATTGGGGTTCTTGATTCGTTCAATGAAGGTCTGACAAGTTATGAAAGTCCCGGAAACAACTGTCCATAGTGAAAGACCAAGCTGAAAAAATATTAAGTGTCAATGTTACAGACTAATAAAATGTGAAAATCGCCAAAATTTAGGAAAAATTAAGAAATATTAAGTTAGGTTTTTATTAAGATAGCTAGATAGATTAACTCTTTATTATAGGTACACAAAAGAAATAAATATAGAATCTATTTTAAGTAATGAGTACAATGGGCTACCTTATCGCTAAGTGCGATCCCTTCCATAACAACCTTTAGTATTAAGAATAGAAAGGTACTCACTGGAAATTTATAAAACTTTTCCACGTGGCGCAACATTTCAAATACCATCTCAAACGCCATTCTAAAATCTTCGGGGTTGGTTCTACACTGAAAAGTCACTAAATTGTCATAAGGTTTCTTCCAAAAAAATAAATTTAGCAGCGCTCGATCTGACAAGTACTCGAGATTTACACCCCCAATCTTAGCCAAAGCAACGTTCAGATATCTAGCTCTTATGGCAATAAATGTGACCCAAACTAACAAAAAACAGAAGTCGTCATAGCAAAAGAATAACCAAAAGAAGTACAGAGATCCGATGATATGAAGTAACAAAGACACGTCGTATATTTGTTCCATGTATATACCGCTTATGAGATTCGAAACAGCAATAACAACTCTTAAACCAATGAAGACTTTAAGCTCGAAATCTCTCATGAATTTGGTCTCGTCTTTTCCCAGATGAGAATCAATTCTAAAACTTTGTCTGAAAAGAATAAGCCCACTCTTTCTATTTGCTAAAGTAAGGTTCAATAACAGCATGTTGACAAAATAAGTGTAGTTGACTAAACACAAGCCATCAGGAAGTTCAAGATAATTCCTTGAAATTATCGAAGTGTAGATCAAAAAACCTGCACCCAGGTCTGCTATGAAAAGAAGTATAATGCGATATGCAAGAGTGTTGCGTGACAACTCTACAAATGCTTTGTCTTTTATATCGAATCTGGAGATGCCCGCTACTTTCATAGGGTAGTATATTTTTTTGTAATTTTCAGCGTATTCTTTTTCAATTTCTTCATAGTTTTCAGTGTGTTCCATTTTGTCGATGGCGAGTTGTTTGCTATGTATTCCGAAACGACTGAATACAAAAACCAATTATTTATCAGTTTATATTGAATCTTTTTCTAATGTTTCCTAAGGGGTTATTACTTTAGGATAATTGTTTTAATTTTTAGAAGCTCACATTATTTGATGGTATCATTACTAAAATAACCAAAACAAATGAATTGCCTTGACATATTAAACGCTTTTGTTCTTTAGGGATTACTATCTGATTAACTATGCATATAAAATAGGAGTTTTATAGTATTTAGGTTTAAATATAATGTTTGGTGTTTAAATGAAACAAAGCATAGTTTTTAATCATTATATTGCTTATCAATATAGACAGAATAACAAAGTGTTTGTTTCCTAAATACGAAACAGTTTGACAAGGCTATCGAAATGCTAATAAATGCAACGGACAAGTATTACACAGGCATCGCGTTATCACAATAACTTTCCAAATGATAAGCCAATATAAATGTTCAGATCTATCAAATTCATACCAAATTTTACAAAAAATACTTCAACAATAAATTTATAGAATCTCATAAATGCTAAGTAGGTACATACTATTAATACAAACGTTATTACGTTCTCGAAAATTAACTACTATTTTTCTAAATTTAGATTTTTATTTAAAAACATGTAAGTACTACGAGCTTCGCCGTGTTCGCGCAATTATCATTGAGCATCATTTCATACTTAATTTATCGGAAGCTCGTCTTCAGTTAAAATAACAATCGACGCATTAAATAACACATTTGCACATCACAATAAAATAATCAAACACTCATACACATTCACAGCACAAACGGCTCAATCAATATTTTAGTTAAAAAATAAATAATTCTAGAAATGCATCAAACTTGGTACGACATCTCGACAGTTCAAAGACAGTCGTCATGTTAAAATTTAACAATTTTGATGATCGTTATTACAATAATGAACAAACATAACATTCTTTACACGTATTAAGTAAAAATATAACTTGTGACATAATTTGTGTTAATTTGAGAAAAAAATTAGGAGCTAGTATCACTAATACGAGGAAAGAGATTCCTTATGGAGTTAAGCGTTCACTTGACGCCTTATTTGTCCATGAATCGGACAAAATATCGTCATCCGACTCATGGCTGCTTCATTTCAAATCAGCGAAATCGAATCGCATTTAGCTTAGCACCGTCCAATTGATCAATAATTTACATACACCATCAATAATAATAAACTTTGAAATCCTGGCTGGTTTGAAATGAAGCTAACAATTTATTATAAATTCGTACTAAAAACTAAAATGTAAACTTATCTACTATCTAGACTTACAGCTAACCCCGTACCATCACCAAAGATTGCACATAATACCCGATACTTTGATTTTTTAATTGCAGTCGTGCCTTCGTAGGCTAGTGTACTCAATTTCACATTGACTGTTAAAAAATTAAGGTATTTTTAGGGAACAAAATGATGGAACAGTCCCGTAGTTTAATATAAACTGGAAATAAGTATGTAGTTTTAAAATTTTGGAATGACTACATAGCAGTTTGGAAGACAGCATACCTACATTTTAAAACTAGAGGAATCTTGTTTGTACGGAATATTTTCGCACTTCAAACAGCACTGGATCAATTTGTATTTTGCCACGGACGGAATAAATTCGTATATACGATAAGTAAGTACATTTTCTCCAACAAAAATTTAGTTCCCTTAATTTTACCGCAAATGATTGTGGAGTTATTTTGAATTAAGTCAATGTTGAGCGTTTCTTGCGGTTGTCTTATCTCTCTCAGCCTAGGATTATCTAGGCCTTCGGACAACTGAGAGTTATTCTTTAGTTGTGTACTGGCATCGGTAGCTGTCCCAGCAGTTGATTCGCGAAAGTAGCATTCGTGAACTTGAAATGTCGTTTGTCGTAAAACTTCAGGAGTGCGGGAGAGTAGGGGTGTTGCTTCTTCAGATGCATGTAGTGCTCCTCGGGCTCAGAGGTAGTGTGGCCGCATTCTTCGCAAACGTACATCTGGAACATAAAGAGGTACGTTAAAACATGGGCATTTATTGCTTGAATCGTCTTCTTTTCATTATTCTTTACGCTTTTCTGCATGCAGTTGGATACTATCAGCGATCTCAGACTTTACCTATGTGTGTGTATTAATCTATTGTCTATCTAAGCTAAAGTAACAAAAATCTCACCTTAGTCCTTCTCTCTTTGTAAGCGTAGGTGTGCTGAACTCCGTGTACTTTCAAACAGTGTGATTCTAGCGAGCATCTCTGTGTAAAGGATTTCTCACAAAGGTTGCATTTGTACGGTCTCACACCAGTATGCGTCCTCGTGTGCCTTTTTAAATCAAACGTGTCATTGAACCCTTTTCCGCAAAACGTGCACAGGTATCTCTTTACGTCAGAGTGACATTTCATATGCCGGTTCAACAACCTCTGTAGGCTGAAGTTCTTCGAGCACACCCGGCATACGAACTTGGTGGGATCGTCTTCGCTCACTAATACTTGTTTATTCTTCTCTTCTTCTCTTTGGCGTGCATTCACTTCGTTGGCCAAAGGATTCTTTACTCCGTGACCACCGTTGATGAATTCCAATGGGAGTTCGGATGGTAAACCCAACTGTAACAAAGAAAATGATCATTATTTTTTCTGAAAGCATTATAATACTTTTGTAAGTAGGTGATATGATATATTTTTAATGAAAATAACATCTCACGTTATTTGCATAAGGAAATAAAGTGCAGTATACTATTATAATATGTAAAAGTAGTAGGTGGATCTAAGTTAAAGCATAGTTGATTCAGGCTCGGCGTAACATTGTGGTTTTTCATTTCAGAAACATTTAAGTCGTTTTAAATTGAATTTTTCAAAAACTGATACGAACGACATAGAAAATGAAAAACTTATCAAAGCTTCGCCTTTAAATCAAATAATGCTTACCCTTTGTTGCAAAATATTGGGTTTGCCAGCCTGTCTCGAGCATTTCTTGAAACTTACAGCGGCTGCAGGACTGAGTGAGGAGTTTTCGAGGTGGCTATTTCCGTCCAAAGAGTTGTTGCCTCCCGGAGATGGCAGAGACATGCCGGTCGGTGAGTCGAGCTCCAGGCTATGGTTGCTGAAGGGAAACCCGGGAGACAGGATCTGTTGCCTCTGCTGG
The DNA here is from genome assembly GCA_947578465.1 of Thera obeliscata. NCBI lineage: Eukaryota > Metazoa > Arthropoda > Insecta > Lepidoptera > Geometridae > Thera > Thera obeliscata. Next base: position 2,958,723 of record OX387919.1, read on the forward strand.
AGCTGGACGTGGATCTGGAGTTGCTGCATCTGCCCTTCGTTGTGCTGAGATAGCAGGGCTGGGTTCAGCTGCATCAGTAGATCAGGCCGCTCTTTCGCGAAGTTATACGAAGACCCTTGTTCTTGACCAGCGAATCCAGCCAAATAGTTAGCTTTCTCGTAATACTGTCTACTTAAACTCGATATTGATTCGATATCGACAGCGTTGTGCGAGTCTGGAGATATTGATGATGATTCGCGGATGTCCGTATCCGGAATAGAATCAACGTGACTGCCTAAAAGCGAAGCAAAATCTTCCGTCGAATCTGATAAGTTGGCAGGGAAGGTCAACGTAGTAGTAAAATTATCTATGACGTTTTCATCCATGTCCACAACCATTGAGTTAGTGTCAAAATCGGCTCCGTAGTTAAGCCCTCCTAAATTTTCTAGCTTGCTTTCATAGTCTACGTCTTCATCCTTTAGTGTGAGACCGTAGTTAGCGTTCTGCATTAATGAATATTGTTTGGTCTGTTCGGGAAAGTTTGGAGTGTTTTCATTGTTTTCACAATCCATATTGAATCCGTTAATTAGATTGAACTCACTTGAGAAGGTACTGTTGGCGTTAAAAGAGTTTTGACCACTTTTTGTGGAGGGGCCCAAAGTTTCGTAGAAAGGTGGAAGACTTCCTGTAGGTGGACTGTTAGGACCGTAGTTGGATCGTCCATCACGGCCGTTGCCACCGCTTCCTGAACCTCCACCCATGCTGCTGCCACCTCCAGATGACGGTGCGGTACCACCGCCTCCAGAGCTGTAACTCCCAGAACCACCACTGGTCTGAGAGTTGCCATTTGAACCATTTCCACCAGTAGATCGGCCGTGGCCAGCAGCAGCAGACAGTATTCCGGGCACTTTACTAGCAGGGCAATTTCTTAAGACTAGGGTGGGTCTCGCCAATATTCCATTGGCAATTTTTGAACTACTCGTTCGTCTTTGCTCCCTGATTTTCTTTTCGGTTTCTTCATCTTCTGTTTCGCCTCGTTTTTTTGCAATAACGTAATCAATAGGTTGATCTTGTTCAGGCTCTGGTGTGGGTAATGTAGGTGGAAGGGTCACGTCTACCACATCTTTTTTGCTGAATTGTGACTGTGCTGGTGTTCTTTGAATGACTGAAACTTTTTGGCATATCACGTCAGGTGAAGGGGTGGCTTCTGGAGTTGGGCTATTTCTAGATGGGAGTTTGATCGGTTCGCTGTCCAAAGAGTCTTTTTCTTCTTTGATCAAGGGTTGTTTTGTGTCTGTTTTCTTCTCTGCTTTCTTCTCTTCAACGGCGATCGGAAGATACAGTTTGCGTTCTGCTGCATTCAGAACGTGTCTGTGGCTGCCATAAGGCACATCGCCTCCAAGGATCGATGATATAAACCTCCTCGGCTCTTTGCTGTTGTCATGTAAACTTCGTTTCTCGCCGAAGATATCATGGTCTCGATCTGAAATAAAAGATAAAAGGTGTTGAAGTATAAAGACACTACGCTTTAACCTAAGTGGATGTCTTATTTCGTAAATGATGCCTATAAAGCATTCCAATGTTTATTAAACCTAGGTTCAAGATGTAATTATACGTTTAAGTTATCATTAAAATAGCGATGTGCCCTCGGCTTATTACTAACGTATTCATATAGCGTCGGAGGCATGAGGCCTCGTTGACGTCACTGGTATGTGCGTCCATAACGGTAACACTCGCCTCCACACGCCCACATAACCACGTTATGCGTGTGTGAGTGTGTAATATTGTAATTGGCGCGCCCGGACAAAATGACAAACACAATCTCGACCCAAATCTATTGAAACCGAGTTTCAGCCATGCAAAGTTAATGTGTATAAAATTGACTGTCCTGAATGAACTAGATACCTTGCATCTATACGACCGAATATGTCAATAACCTTGCAGGGAAGTAGAACCTCGCTCACCTAACGAAATAAAATAAACAAATCGTGTAACAGTGGAAAATTCAGATCATTTATGAATTCAGGATTATGTCAAAATCCCGACATAATTTAAGAAATCTTGACCCGAATAAATGAATGAATTTACGTATAAGTAACGAAGAGCACGAGTAAATTGAATATTGCATAAATTGAAGAGGAGCTCAAAAGGTTTATAGCGAAACGTGTAGGTAGTCAGTGAAAGTCCCAAAGCAGGGCCAAACGAGTTCCTTTTGCCCTTTCTCGGCTTTTGTTAGGGGCTCAAGGACGAACCCGGCCATTGTTGGCGTTCTTTTTTGTACGTAATTGTATGCGTCTGCGCATCCAGGCGTGACGGCGGCGTTCCACTCTCGTTTTGAGTTCGATAAAGCACTGGCATTTCTCTATTAGTACGAAATAGCCCAATGTCTCTATTTGTATGGTACTGTGAGACAATGATTGAGGCGTTATGTTTGACTGTGATGTTGCTGTGGTCGTTTCGTTTGTTATTTGTTTTCTTAGAACTGTTGTAATGTTTGAAGTTTGACTAGGTTTTTCTATGGTGTTAAATAATACATGAATCTACTTGTTTATTAGATTTATGAAGTTATGTATATTATGCTATGTTAGATCAACGTGTTTATAAACACAGTACAAAAAACTAAAATAAAATTCCAAAAAATTAAATGTAAAATTTTATTTTGTCCACACTAAAGATTGCACACATCTAAGCGATGGCGATGACGATCAGTGAAATGTCAAATATCGCTGTCCTTATTAACGGCGTTTCACTGAATGCATTCGCAGACCGTTTAAATGTGGTCGTACCCTAAACAATACATTATTCATTTTATTTATGTTTATTTGCATTTTTTTAGCAGATTACTAATGGAGCTAATGACATGATGATGATAAATATTTCTTTATGATACATAAATTATATAGGTTATATTACAATTTATGTTTATAACATAATAATCGTAAATTGTCTTAGACGTCTCTTATCTGCTTAGCTGATCCTCAAAGTAGTCGCCTTATAAAAACCACTCGAAATAACTCACGATTTTGATATAAACCTCGTTGTGGACGGGAAGGAATGTTGTATCGTCGGTATGCCCTTACGTTGAAAATGATAGGATCTATGTGTATTTTATAATTCAGATTTATTGGTAGAACCAGTATTTTGCAAGAGGACAGTCCGATCTAATCCTACTTTACAATTTACAAAGAGATCCTTAGGATTCAAGTGAATAATGGATATAGTAAAGTGGTCTACCGTATCTCGTAATGTCAGTTGTGGACGAGTTTTTAACCGACTTGATAAAAAGAATGAGGTTCTCAATATTTTTTATGCTATTACCTAGGTGTATTATGAGCTTCTATAGTAATATACCTGTTACTTGTTGTTATGGTTATATTCACCTTTTCAATTTAATAATACCATATTCAATGGTCACTTGGCATTTGATATAGCCTGAGTTTTAAAATATCCGTACACGCGTCTTAATTACTTATATTTAATTATTTATGAGCAGCTCTGAGCAAAATGTCTGTAAATTGACTCGAAGAAGCTAGAAACGTGTTATTTCCTTCTTATTTATACATTTATTAAATGATTGGGATCACAAATGAATACCTACATAAAAGTAGACTCAAGCTCGAATCATAACTTTGCACGCTTGAAGGCACCAAATAGTTTTAGTACCCACTATTGGTTACTAAAACTATTATCTTTGGTTTGCTTCTCAAAATTTCCTACCTCTTTTGTACACGGTACAATCCCAAGTAGGTATTTTCTTGAGAAAACTTAAGCCATCTGCACATCTGGATCACCTGCGATTGCAATCGCTGTCAAATATCACACTGTCAAATTCGCCTGTGTGTGGATGTATGCCAAATGTAAAGCCTTTATAGCCTATAGTTTGGACATCTTTGGGGAAGTTATAGACTTCCAGAGACCCAAGTTTCCAACACACTAATATGCCCAGAGTGCCTGCATACTGAAAGATCATACTGACGCCGCAGAAAACGCAATTAATGTGCCCCATTCCTGGGCAAAGCAAACATAGGAAAAAAATATCATGGGTACCATGGACACTAAGAGAAGTCACACTTATCACCTTACAACCCCAAATATGTACTACCCCTGAAAGGAAAAACCTGTCGTGGTTTGCTAAAAAGCTAGTCTATCCAAAATTCCGAACATGTTTAGGGCATTCGATACAGTTTTAGAAAAACGCAACACTAACTACCCCTAGTATTATCCCAAGAGTAATAAACGATTGGATTGGAATATATTTGAAAATGGAACACTTATTTTACCTCTTTCGCTACCGTAAATATTATCCTCAGAGTAAAAATACAGTTGGAATATGTATAAGGAAGTTTAAGGCTGCACTGTAGTGTTACGAAGGCTGGCAGTGGCCGAGTGACCGTGATGGTTGCCGTTGGCTTGCGTCACAGACGCGATGAGAGCATACGGTACAAGCGCATTGTTTATACTTTTAGTTGAATACTGTGACATTGCTTAGTTGAATACGTTTTTTTTGCATTTTGATCTTTCTGTCTCATTCCTTCTCATGAGTAATTTTTTTAAATTTATTTTTTAGGCGTGAAATGAAAAGAAGAAAAGGTATGTCAGGAATGTCAGGATCGTAGCAATTGGAAATCCGTGATCTCTGCCTATCCTGTGTATTTTATAGACAACATTTTATGCTACACCGGAATATATCAATAGGCATAGCTAAATAAAGTACAATGGGCAGCCTTATCGCTGACAGCGCTATCTTTCAGGCATTTCTTTTAGTTTTAGCGTGCTTTCGTATTGCGGGAAGTTGATGGGGAAGATACAAAATCATTATTATTTGGTGTTAAAATACACATTGATTTGTTCCGGCGGAAATGCCAAAGTTAAACGTCATGTATGAAGTGTATTTTTTTCCTGCTGATGATTTTTCAATGCACCGACAGCGAGTCTATGCATATGCATCCATCGCCGTTGCCATAATTCTTTATGATGTGTTTATTCATCGCTTGAGTGCACAGCACAGGCACATATTTTTTTGAAAAAACAACATTTCTACCAAAGGACCTGGGTGAGGTTGCGATTGGCTACCGCTAGACTGCCTCAACTCTTAAGGCCTGCACATACCTAGGTCGCTGGCGATGGCCATCTGTGAAGCTAAATTGATGTGAAATATGACAAATATGACATGGTATTTAACAGCGTTTCAGCTGATTGCCATCGCCATCGCCTAGATGTGTGCAGGACTTTATAATGTCACTGGATTTTTTAAACCGGTGTGTAGTGAATGGGTTTTAAGTGCGCCTCAAAGAGGCTCCACAGGTCTAGTTATATTAAACTAGCAAAAACCTTAGAGCAGCCATTATAGCTGCAGTCATACTGAGCCAGTTTAAATGGTATTTGTTCTAAAACGGTAAGTCAAGGCTTGGTAATTACCATACCCATATCTACTGTTTCCTGACGAGCCGTGACCTTGTACGAACACTCATTATTTGATCATTAACAGTTGGTTTTTGCATTAGTTTTACCAAAATTTGTGACGCTCTAGCGGTTTCGTTTTTAAGCAAACTCAAATAATTCTTCTTTGATGTTTAAAGAATGTAAGTTATATCTGAGGTTTTTTAAACAACTATCTGATGGAACAAGAATATGGCCCACCTGATGTTAAGTGGTAACCATCGTTTATAACAAAGCATTGCCTCGTAGGTCACGCACGTGAGGAACATGATCTAAGATGCACTGCCCTGGGTCCATCAACTTGAGGCATACAGATGTTCAGCCTCACGTGTCTGTATTAATTTCACCGGCACCCACCCCTTCAAACCACCCTTCAAACCAAAAGACGATTGTTCTACTAACTCAGGGTTTTAATTTATGATTAGGGTAAGTATTTAACTTAATTACTTATTTTGTTAGTTTTATTATCATCGGCCTGAATCACTGTTACCTAAAATAAATTTTTTAACAGGTTATTCTACGTTATGTTAAAAACGTCGGATTTAAACTATCTTTGCCTTGATAAGTACATTAACTCCGATCTACAGCGATTTAACAATGAATCACGCCGACTTCTAATTAACTACCTACTACAATTAATTATCGTCAGTGAATAATAGTGTTTTATTTATCAAGAACACGCCATTACGGTTAGGGAATACATGGATTTTAAAATGTAAGTTTAGGTATAAAAATATTGTAATGTAGCTAATTTCTAATTTTTAATCATATTTTTGCATGCTATAGTTATACATAGCGAAATACGGTACATTTTTAGGAAATTACAACACCATGTTACACCTATTTCAGCAAATAAAGACATTCTATTCTATTCTATTCTATTCTATTCTATTCTATTCATTTTTATAAACTTTTGTTTTTTCTAGTTTTTTATTTTTCTCTATTCTATAGAATAGAATGGCTTTATTTGCTGAAATAAGTGTAGGCAACATGGTATTAAAATTTCCTTAATACCTAGTTACCATATTTCGCTATTTATAACTATAGCATGCAAAAAATATAATTAAAACTTACCTAAATACAATATTTTTATGCCTAAACATACATTTAAAATTTATGTGCATATTCGCTAACCTGTCATCATCATCATCATCAGCCTGAATGAGTCAGGCCTCTCCTACACATTTCCAGGAAGAACGATTCTGGGCCCTTTCCATCCACCGACTTCCTGCGATTTTTACAATGTCGTCGGTCTGGTGGTTTTCTAACCGTGTAAACCCCATGATTTAGCAACCAGGTTAAATATAGCTTACGGGTTGATCCTCCAAATACCAGTCCAGTCTAAACAGCATCTTAAACTATTTCACTGTCATTAAGAAACCGCTAAAACCGTGAGCATGATATTAGACTGAACATAATCGATATAATGTAAGAAATGATTAATTTCTAAATGTTCTATAGCAAAAAGTGCGTAGCATTCAACTGTAGAAACACGTAGCACCTTAGAACTGTAGGTACAGGCAGTTACAAAAGCTATTAGGCTATTTTTAGCGCGTCTCCAAAAGGCATAAGGTCAATTAATTCTTATAAACAGAATAAAAATATTTACTGTAAAACAAGAGTGTTCTATAAACTTACTTGTAAAATTTTGCCTTACATAGTCTTTTAAATTTATATTTTGCTTTCGACTAAATATCAAAAATCTTCTAGCATATTTTACTAAATGCATACCATCTCAAAAATAGCTGTAGGTATTGAGATTCCTTGGATAATTATCGTAGATTATTAAGGATTTTCTATGTTAAATAAGTTTTTATTTTGTCTATAATTGTACTTCATAACCTTCAAAAGCCACAATTAAGGTGTTAGATTGCGTTTCCTCCGGCATGATTGGCTCAATTTGGTTCAGTTTTTGTGGTTTGCTATCTATTTATAATGATTTTGGACTTGAATTTGAATGATATATTCGAATGCAAAAATTTTAAATTGTCCAAAAAAAAAACAATGAGTAACTTATATTATGTAACTTACAAAAATTTTGAAGTATTGTATGCCCCTTTAAATAAATAAATATAAGTACAACACAAACAAAAGAGGCCAAGTATTGCAAAACCAAGGAGGTTGTGAACCTCAGCAAGGAGTTCTCAAGTCTACGTCAAAAAAAGACGCGCAGAGTTATGTAGGTACCGATAAAGATTAGAATTTCTATGGTAGTTTTATTTAGAAAAGTTGGTACCTTCATTGATATTAAAACGAGTTTATATTCGATTTAAAACTCGGAAAGTTCAATGTTCAACTAAAATAAAATGTGTTACCGGTGTGTTGCTGGCTGACACACTCCCGAGTGTCTCTATAGTCGTCAAAAAAAATTAGCAACAAAAGTGTGAGCGAATATCATTTCTAATTTTAATGCCCCGACATAAAACATAAACTTCTCAAGCTAGTAATAAAACTAGCGAAGCGTACCCTAGTCTGTCCTTGTCGGGGTTATCGGCATTTAACGCTTTACCGGCCCACAGCTACGAAGAACCGCTCGGACCTCATACAATTCCGTTGAAACCTTTTTTTCCACGAGTACCGATACCACGGTACAGCGAAAGGTCAACGTGAAGGACATTTTTGTACACATGTGTGCACGAAGAACTGTTTTGATAGCCTCGGTCTAGATAGCACTAATTACGGTGAGGTTGGTAGGAAGGAACTTCAGTAATTTGGCAGCATTTGTTTGATGCTTGACATTGAAGGAAGATACTAAACGCATTTTGTTCTCAAAACGATTTAGCATTAGCCTTTTGTGCCTCCTACGCCGGTAACGCCCACAAAGTAATTGTATAACCTTCCATACCCCAAAGCCACTGTGATGCACAAAAAAACTTCAAAGCAACGGCAAAAACTATTCGGCAGTTTATTATTATTCCGATCAGTGAATCACAACCAGATTTGACGAGGGTTAATGACCTAAATATGCTTAGCGAAGTGTTCAAGGCTATTTAGGTACAACTAATTTGGTTAGCTAATAAAAAAAATCCGGTATCCAAAAGGCGATTTGATAGCTTGTTTGCGTCGGCTCGGAGGCACAGTAATTTTATACAGATACTAGAGGTAATTCTTTACCGTTATTCAAATAGGTTCTTATATTGTACAGGAAAATCTTGAACGGTTTGAAGTCAGTCCATTTGTGTCAGGTTGAACGCAGAAGAGATACTGATGCAAAGCACGAAACGCTCATAAAATGAATTTCGCACACGTCTATTGAAAACATAGCTCAAAGTAGACTTAGGTCACATGACGATTTATTGTAGAATTTACAAAAACGTTGGCTGTCTACGGAAAATTGCACCGAAATAAATTATTTTTAAAGAGCTTTACACAACAATGGTACAGATGACCTTACCACTGCAAGATTTAACCGCTGCCTATTTATTCAATGTAAATCCTTACAACGTTTTTATCTGACATTTACATTGGTTGTTTTATCCTTTTATTTATGACTCTTATTTTTGAGAGCTCAAGCTCATTACTTTAAGCTTTTAAGTTCTTGATAACCATTGCCTCTTTGGTGGTCAAGTCCAGTTAAATGATGAATGACACGGGAATATTATTCGGATAAATGCTTTAAGCTCACAGTGAAATAGAAATTTTAAAACATAATAGGCCTGCTTTTGGCTATGTGGATACCACTAAAGTATTAAGTACTATTCGAATAAAATATATTTTTTTAATATTCTAGAAACACTAAATGCTAATGCGACAAAAAGTCATAGGTTTATAAAAGCAAACGACGTGCTTGAAAAGGTTGCTTGAATATTTTTGCAAACTGCCTCATCACATCATAGACTAACGACTTTTTAATCTATTTAGGTAAAATATTTACCGTTATGTCATTTAGGTAGTGACCTAATATCGTTAAAATGTGTCTATTTCCTGTTTTAGTGAACCAGGTATTGCGTTTATGATGAAATTAATACCTTCCGCAGTTCTAAGTGACTAACCCTACTATGTCATGCTTGGATACTTTACTGCTAGAAGATAAACTATTGCCATCTCTTACCCAACGGTAAAGACAAACAGAGACCGGGCAAACACTATAAAAGAGTATTTTTTTCTTGATTGAGGGTAGATATTTGAGCCACAATTACGCCGAAATATTATCCAATGAGCAACTTTCTTAAAAAAAGCTCCCTATCAATTCTTAGACAGGTTGGCTGGCACTGACCGGAAACAATAATTTTCTTTCGTTCTATAATCCGGTACATGCAACACAATCAAATGCATTTCCTGTTTTAATTCTACTTAAGCCACCGCCCATCTAGAATACTATAAGGAAGCAAATCTTTTTTTTAAGTTCCGCAGGGAAATATTTTACAAGGAACATTATTTTAACTTGCCCTGCTGCTACTTTTGGTTAGCATTACTGACATTGAACTTGTATTATGCTTATTAGGATCACAATACGAAAATAAGTGCTAGAATTTGGCTCTGTCCTTGGCTGATTGAACAACTTGTGATTCACGCTTCATGCAACAAAAGCTGTCAAAAATGAATTATAACTCTCGATTTTAATCCCCTACACGTGGTAGACATTGATTTAGTCCTGGTTTTAGGTTAGGAGGTTCCAAGTGACCAAGCCCAAAAGAATAAGCAAAAAACTAGGGCTTGGTTCTCACCGTACTTTTATATGATCCTTTTACAAAATAAAATAGCATTCAAGTTCCAGTGCGGTGTCCAACGTCCAACTGATACCCGGGATACAAGAAGCTAGTTTTCAAGCCAGGATAACAAGATATATAGTGATAGTAAGCTAGCTTCGTGTAAACTGAACTTGCTTCATTGGAAATAGCAGTTTTGTTTACCTTTAACTAGAACTGGTAGCTTGCTAGCTTACTATCTTGCTACCCGGCGGGCTTGAAAAACTAGCCTCGTGTATCCCGGGGATTATGCCCGGAACTAGTTTAATTTTTCTTATTGCAGTTCTGTTTAAACGAAGCTAGAACTGCTAGCTTACTATAGATAGTGCAATTCACGAAGACGCGCCCCTCGCGGTGCGGGGAGTTTGCTCCGAGCGGCAGTCGCGAACCGTAGTCTATTCATTGTAGTGTGCGTGTGCACTCATAGGTAATTAGTGTGTACCGATAACACTCAAACATTGACGGAAGCTTTCACACATATACTATAAACGGTTAGGAGGTATAGTGGGGCGCGCCTTCGTGGATTGCACTATATATATCACTATCTTACTATCCTGGTTTGAAATACTAGCCTCGTGTATACCGGGCATTAGTGACAAGAGTGAACCATCAGTGTGATTTGTGCTCATAGAGAATACTTGTATAGAAATTGCTGATGAAGTTGTAGCTTGGTTAGGACCATGGTAGGCATGCAACAGTTATAATATAATCTAGTCCCATAGAAGAGGCTCCCGTTACCAAGTGATTTGCTGCAAAGTTGCGGTCTGCAGGTTTCCACTTTATTATATCAATCTTGTGTTTTATTGTTTCCGCAATATAACAGATTGGATACACCCCTCCCCCCTCCCGCTACATCAGACATAACGACAGTTAGGTATGATTCTACAGATGCTTTAGAATTATATTTTAATGTGTAAAGGCTGGTTTACACTTTGATTAGTGCGAGTGCAGGTGATTAGTGCAGGTGCTTAGTGACTAGGTGTGAACAGCGACTGATTAGTGCAAGTGATTAGTGGGCTGTGTAGTAAAGTGAATAGAAGCGTGTTCTATTTTTTTGCGAGTGGACTGCGGATAGCCATCCCGCGCGCCCTCCCTTCCCCCTCACTCGCAGCGTGCCTGCCACTAAACACGTCTGGACAGGAGTGTTTAGCGTTTAGTGTGTAGCGTCGGACGCTTGTTGTTGTAAAAATTGGTAAAGTGGACCGAAGACACTCGCAGTGAATTGGACACTACTCGCACTACACACTTGTACTCGCACTAATCACCTGCACTCACACTAATCAAAGTGTAAATCAGCCTTTACTGTCACTAAAATGAATATTGTGTTTTTTAGAAGCAGATTATGTCAGTAGAATAACTGTTGTTTCAGTTTTGCATAAGTAAGAAATTGTATAATTGAATTTTTAGGTTCCCGAAAAACATAAAAGCTACCGATTATTAGACACAAATAAATAGTGTTTAGGTATAGATATAAGCAGGGGCATGACTAAAAAGGTACTATACAATGAATCATCCACAATATCTAGATGGGGAGGCCTGTTTTCTTTAAACTTATGCGTAGGTATAGTAAACATGCAACAATCTAACAAATACTGACCATAAAACTAGGTAGTAAAGTTACTGTTGCCATTATGGCCAAGTCCCTTTTTATTATCGTACTATTTTAAAAGGAATGGCATTAAGAGCAGATGTCAAGTAAATGAATGTACAATTAAAAACAGGAAAATGCCCGCATCGGTTTCGCAATCGATATTCTAGTCAGGGATAATATACCTTTCAGGCTACTGCCAATATTTACATATAAAAAATGTTGATGTTTCTACGTGCATCCCAACAAAACTATTATAAAGTTTACTCTTTGAAATCGGACCTTTGAATCATATATTTGGAAGAGCCAAAAGTTTACCTTCTATGTGTGAGCGAATTTGCGTACCGGGCATGTGGGCACGGGTCCATTCCTAGAAAACACACATGTGCGACATCTTGTGTAGCAAAAAATGTAATGGCAACCTCTTGTATAGCGGCCACTTATTGGATATCGATCGACAAAAATGTGTTCGGCGTGCCATTCTAAAATTCAAAAGATGATTCTGAATTTGAATGTTCTTTTTTCGACGCTCTAGTATTGTTCTTAATTTGAATGTTTGTCGAAGGTTTTTTTGTTTAATTTAATAAGAAGCTGTACATTTATATATTTTTTGTTTGATTTAGCACTGGACTTGGTGAACATGAGAACAGGGTCCACAAGAACTATAAAAAATATCAGATCGCGTTTTTTATGTCCCCCAAAAATAAAATTTTACAAATGTTTCAAAGCATTTATACAAAACTATAATCTAGATGCACACCGACCTAAATGTCGAACGTGCCTGTGATTTAAGTCCTGTTTTAAGCAATTGTTTCATAAATCCTAATCTGATTTTCCATGAACAGAATTTGTGCACCTATTCTCAGAGTATAATCGCTTTTTTATGATCGCCAATCTTCAACCAAAGCCTTAAAGAGGTAGAAGCACAATAGGGTATGGATACAATGGAGGCCACATGGTGATATTTCTTTTTTTTACTCGTAAAGATGCAGATTTTTACTGTTCGTAATGCCGCTGCGATAAGGCTCTGTTCTTTTCGTTATCGGTCTTAAAAATGCTAATTTTGTCGTTTTGTTTAAAAGTTGGTTGGACCAATGTTTTATTAATTGACTTGTAGAAGCGAATGTACCTACTCTATAAAAAATCAAATTTATAGAAGTAAACTGTGCGCGTGTTTGAGAATACTGAAAGCTAAAAAAGTATCATGTCGTTGATAAAAAACTGAGTACATATTAAGTTAAATCACTGTTGAATTAAATTGATTGATGAAACATTGATTTTCAATTAGGATTTTTGTATGCAGCAAGTAATATTTCATTGAGAGGGCGAGTGGAGCAGAACCCTTGGCCCTAATGCGAGCGACAATATGACGCCTGCGCAAACGCAAGTAAAGCTGTGTGCACACGTCAACTGATATCATACTAATATTATAAAAGAGAGTTTTATATGTTTGTAACGACTAAACTTATTTTGCCACTAGAATAGAATAAATTATTTAATATCCCGGCTTTGCATGGAGGTAATTAAGTAAAGAGAGATGAATAATGTGAAAACAATTGGCTTTTAATTATTCCAACTCTATGAAATCAGGGCGGATCGCTTGATAATTAAAATTTATTCATTTACTCGGAGCATCTATTTTGTTAGAATTTGGCCCAATTTTTGAAAATTACACCGTATTCAGCCAGCGATAAATTTACATAAATATTTTTGGTTCTAAATATGAGAACAGAGATAGACAAAACTAGCATTTTACTTAAAAAAACAGAGGATAGATAGTCAAAGTAATAGTCAAAAATGTATTACTTTGTTGTATTACAAGGATCACTTTGAAACGTCTTTAAGCTAGATGAGTCTTCAAATGACGCATCAATAGAATAAGTAAAACTGCGGAAAGTGTGTTCAAACTAGTTCTGCTAGTAATTTAGTAACGTTATACAATAACGGTTACTAGTATTGCCAAGGTTATACAATGACATTAGAATTACCTTACTATGTAAATGGTTGAATCATGTATTGTAAAATATAAATTTTTGAATCGCGGAAAGTCGAATGGATCGACTGGGCTCAAAATCTTTCTTCCCTGAAATTGTAAATGGGAGGTTTATGATTCTATTACATGAGAATGTTTCTATAATATTCGAAATAAAGTATTTTGGATATTTGGATTAAATATAAATAAGTAAAATATAATAACTTGCTGCGCGTTGATGTCTTTTGTATGGGAAAATGCGTTAAATAAATTAAACATTCATTTAACGGTAAATAAATGCCTATGTTTATTGTTTCTCCTGTATTTATATATAATCTTATTTTTTTTAATACCTACATAGGTAAATTAATTGATATAAGCTTTGAGTTGAATAAATATTTTTTATTCAAAGGTAATTTCCTGAATGGAATCATCCCCTAAAATTATGTCAAGTTCGCAAAAACCCTGTATAAACAAACAATAAAGCTAGCTAAAGTATTTCAAGGGACCCTTGCAAAGGGCAAGATATAACTTGTCTTAGGGTGTGACCTTCAAAGGTTACCCTTCCACAGGTGTGGGTACACCTGTATCTTTTGCACTTTAATTTTCACTTTAGCCGTTTTTTAGTTTTTATAGCGCGGCATCTTATTTTATTCTTGGCAATTAAATTTAAAACAGCAATTAGATCAATCGAGCTGCATAATTTTGTATATTTTTGAATTTAGAACATTAAATTTTTCTTCTTTATGTAAGTTTTAAAAACATCTTACTTAGTGCAACTTTTAAAACATCAAACAAAATTTATTGTTGTACGTTTTGCAACTGAACGGTAGAAGTAATTTATATGTTAACTGGTATACGTCATAGAAGCTAATTGTAATTGTATTGTAATGTCAGGCGAGATCGCGGTGAGTAACCTAAATACAAAGCGGGTGATGGCGGGCGGAAGTCGCGCCATTGTGCCGCAACCATTGACACCTCGCATCATCCGGTCAAATCCTGTCTGTGTGTGGAAGTCCAAAAACGTACATACGTGGCCCATGTCTTTTACCATAGCTCCTTTGCAACACAATAATTATAATGTAAAATAGAATACCCCTAAGAGTTATTCTTTGAGTGTAATTAGGATCCGATGGCGCAGTGGTCAGCGCAGCCTCGTACTAAGGGGAAGGTCGAGGGCTCAAATCCCGCTCGGCTCTTAACTTTCAGGACATTATAAAATCTTTATGTATAAATACTTTTTCGTTCACTTGATAATATTTATATTTATGTAATGGGACGCTGTAATGCTTAGATGATTCACATATGCACTTTTGGCTCACAGCTTAGGAAGTTGTCTCCAACATGAAATTTTATGGAAAACGAGTACAATAAATAAAACTTGGAGACACTGAGAGACAATAAAATTAACACCTCTTACAAAGAAGCCAAAAACATTCCGACTGGTCATGGTCCTCTAAGTTGAATGTACCCCAACTAGGACAGACATCTTGTGTGAAAACTCGCCAGTTTCCAGAGATAAATCTAGGTTAACTTTGCATTCTCAAACATTAGTTCTTGACTCAGAAGATCCCATAGAGGAAGTTTCAAATAGGTATCGATACAATGTGGATTTTCCAGTATGGCTTAAAACATATTCTTTAGGACTCATTATAAGAACTAAGTGCTCAAGTATAACAACAACAGCTGCTTTGTGGTTTAATACAGCTGTATACATCAGCATCTTGTAACCTGTTTTGGACTTAACGTTCTAATTTGATATTTCAGTCCATGTTACACCTTTGCATGGATACAACGAGCTGCTTTGTAAGTTATTGATATTCCACAAACATTGTTGGCGTTAAGAATCTCAATAGAATATACGAGTGCTATAGAAACATTAAAATTCTATACACCTCCCAATATCACCGAGCACAAAATCAATGTACCTATATCTACCTAAGTGCTGGGATTGCAAACAAATCAAAGTGTCTAAGTTCAGACCAAATTTTAGCACACGTCTGTGAGTAAACAATTCATGGAAAAAATAAAAAACATGACAGTTATAATGATTCACGATGTATAAACTCGTAGCTACCGGTACCGTTCCTTTGTGGAGTTAATGTTTTTAACTAATTTAAGTATTGGCCTATTGTAGATATGCTCCATTCACCCATCCAATGTATCCAAAACGCTTTTCTATAGGTACAGGTTAATAAAATAAATATTATTCTTTTTATCAGTGTGAATTCATTGCTAACTTCGAGAATGCCAAAACCGCCATACCCAAAACCTCAAAAATCCAAAGGCATACCAAAAGTAAAAAAAGTAAAGATTGTGATCGCACAGACACAAGTGGACCCAGGTATACACTCTTAGCGGAACGGAGCCGAGAACTGGATTCTGTAAGTGCGTGTCTTTTTTTTTTGGCCGAGCAAGTGGCCGTTACGAAGGAAACGATAAATAAAACTGACTTTGAAAAAACTGGTGGGACCGCAAACATTGACTTGTCATTTAGAGAAGTTAATTTTAGGGGTGATATATGTGATAATGCTACAGTTAACTTGAAATGTAACATTGAAATGTAGATTTTAGGGAATGGATAGAAAATACCTAATGAAAAAGTCACAGGTTAGGTGTAAATAATGTTTATCGAATTAAAGATTTACTAAAACTCACCGGCATTATCCTTCTTGGAGAGCAAAGCAATAGGACCATCGTCAAGCGGCGAGCCGGTGCACAGCGAGTCAGCTTTGCTGGCAAGCAATTCCTGTCCCTCCTGCAGCCCTAGCTGCTGCTCATGCAGCCGCTTCTTGATCAGAAATATCTTCGGCATCTTGAATTCACTGCACTAGTTCCAAGTCAAAGTCACTGTCTTCAATTATTCACATAGCATCGTATCACTGCACGTTGAAGTTCCCAATGTTTTTGTTGTGAGTAGCGGGACATGCGGTACCGTTGGCCGCTGAGAAAGGACTGAGAGGTTGCTGTGTCTGCACCGTTGGCCGGTCCGCCCGCGCCCGCGTCGCCGCCCGCCCGACCGATCCTTCTCACACATACGCACTTCCACTAACACTGGCACACAATCACAGTTTCCAGTAAAAGTGCTCCGAAGGCTCGAAGCTATCCTTTGTAATACTTTGGTTATCATTATTGTTTACCCTTCGAGTAATTACGTTATTGTTGCCGTTTTGTTGGCGTTACTGATAAACGAGCCGCCTTGGAGGCGAAATTTATTGTTAAACCTGGGTTGCTGAAGTTGAATAATGCATAGAAAATTAACATTAAATTATTTAGAATCACAATATGTAGGTGGTAAACCATAGCAATCTAAAAAAAATATGAATATTTCAAATTAACAAGATAATTTTTTATAATAAAAATTAACCGTATTAGCTACGGATTAGTATGATACGATATTGGTTTGCTGTAAAATCCCAAATACATTCATTATTTTAAACAGTAATTAAACAACGTTCTAGATAAAAATCCGTTTCTGCCTGTACTAAATAAAACTAAAATGAGGTAAATGAAAGCGACTTTAAATTTCTTTGTATGCAAATTCCCAAAACGTATTAGTTTTGCCTTAGGATTAACGCTTGCATATTCATACAGTTGCCCAGTTTCAGATACAAACGGACCGCTTCGGCAACCTTCAATATAGTTATCAACAATGGACAGTGCAATATCTTTGGTTGTTTCCGAAAGTTATATAACTGTTATAAAGTTTACGATATGACTGTCTGTCTGCAATTGTATCTTTTGTTTCTGTCTGCAACTGCTAGCTGCGGCGTCTTTGTCGTCACATGTTGATGAACCAATATTGTGCCTTCCTTTACTGTTATTGCTCTGTTTAAAATAAGCTGTCTGTTACATAAATTCTTTTCTAAACTTTTAGGCACCTACAACTTTCTTTCGCTGGAATTTAGGTAGCTGTATTCTCTAAATTCTTTTCCCTGCCCTTATCCCGCTTTATGTGGGGTCGGCACATGTTTTCCTCCTTGATTCCCCTTTGTTAACCGTCATCTCTGCATTCACTCCTCTCTTATCCTTGTCATCTTTCATACAGTTCATCCATGTTTTCTTTGGTTTACCGCTCACTCCATCCACCCATTACTTAAAATTCTTAGCCACAGTAAGTGCATTTGTTTATTTACTCAAAAGAAACTGTTTGACAATCTGTGTCATTATTAGCATCGTCTGACCGTTCCAATGTCATTTCCGAACCAAAGGTACCTATTGAATCAGATGAATCACTTCTTCTGAGGATTGTTGAATCACAAACACTTTCTTAAGATTCAAGCACTTCCTTCTTCATACAAACTTTTTCCGGTGCTTTACAATGATCACTGAAGATTTCGAAGACCGGAATAAAAAAAAATATTCAGTAATGAATTCTGAAGATGTTTTGAAAATAGTAGAAGTATTTCAAGCCAAAGTCGGCATTTCAAACATATCTATATAACTTCACAAACACGAAGAAGTTTAAAGAAGTGAGCTGTGAAAGCTAGCTGATAACAAAAGATATCTTTTGCCTAATCGCTTTCTGCAAAGAGGTTTTATCTCATCCCGAGAAAAGTTTGGGATCTTTTTGTTTGAATTTTACGAAATTACTGCATGAGAAATTACATTGTTCATTTAGGATAATCCATCGGTTCGGGACATAATATTCAGTTAAGTTTTTTGTTTCAAACGTATTCCTTAGAAGCGCGTTGATATCTTTTCTATATGAAACTTTAAAAAGTCTGTTTCTTCTTCCTGCTCTTATCCCACTTTATGTGAGTTCGGAACAACATGTTGTCTTCCAATCTCTTCTCACAGCCATCATCCTTGATTCACTTCTTTCTTATCCATGGTCATCTTTCACACTGTTCTTCTTTGGTCTATCGCTACCCACACAACCATCTACATTCATACTTACCTACTGACAGCGATTAGGTCTGTTTCTTTAGTCTGTTGTAAATAAATATGTTTCCTAAAGTAGCTAGTTTGGTTTCTAAATTAATATAGGTATTGGCCCAATACGAATTTTAATATTGATAAAAAATGAACACTACAATTTCATGGCTAAAGCAAAGCAAACCTTCATTTTAGTGACCATAAATCAAAGTTTTAGTTTTAAAATGCAACTAACGAGACCATAAAGTGGCTCGACCGTGTTTTGCCGAAATAAAAAATAAAGCAAAAATGTAATGAGCTACCGAATTGGTCCTGTCCAAGCTTTTTTGGTCCAATAAAAACGGTGAACCGTTTTTTTGGGGCTCTTACAGCCTTTTTAATACGCAGTGGTAGAATCTAAAACGTGCGGCTTGAACTTTTTTGACCCATTATTATTGTAAGCAATATATTTTTTTAAGAAAACAGAGATTGAGACTTTTTTTCAGGGTCTATCAATTTTCTGGTACTGTCCTACTCGTAGCTTTGGACAATCACGATTATTCACTATTGGAATACAGAACGATGATGCACGCATCCACATATCAAATTCAAAATAGAATTCACCCAGTAGACCTACCACATGCTCCGTCTAGCTCTGTCTCTGCCTCTGGTTTTGAGTCTGTGTGAATGTTGACTAAATCAATCCTACGTCAAAACGCACAGACATAGACTCATAATCAGAGCCAGAGACAGAGCCAGGCAGAGCTTGTGGAAGGCCTACAGTAGTTCAAATCTTTTGGGATATCTTAAAGTTCTATGTTATTTCTATTGCTATATAATATGCTGTCACAGCAAAACTGCCTTAAAAATATTTATCCAGTAAACATTTCCTAATTCCAAAGTGGGTCGATTCTAAGATAACTCTTCAGTAATCACGCCTTTACAAACCTGTCTGCATCTTATAACATTGTACTCAATAACGCAGTGCAAGTTCTTTACCATCTAATAAAGATGAATGTGGCCAAGGAACTTAGAAACCAATAGCGACCAAGGACAAGGCATTTTTGACTTGGCTACAAGTACATTTTAATTTTGTTGTCAAGACGTAATACTTTTGTATTTTTTATACGGTTGAAATGTATAAATGGTACAAATATAATATTAATTTGTATTTGTACCGACATGCTAAAAAAAGATTATACGAAAAACTGTAAAAGCCTAAAGTCACCTAGTGTAAACTGTGCCTATTAAATTTCAGTCCATACTTGGTCCATATCTGTCGGTTCTTTTGTACCTAACTGTACCTAAGTAGTAGTACTTATTGTGTTGTATAACTTTAATTATTTATTTAAATCTTAAAAAGTGTGTTTTGCTCTCGTGTTTCCTTTGTAGGATGTCCTATTCATAAATAAATAAATTAATAATGTATCAGGTTTTTTTATTTAATTATTTATTACATTTATTTGCACAAAGAACCTTTAAACTAAGTAAATACACAAAATTTACAAAATACACAAGAAACAGTTGAGTTATCCGCAGACTCCTCGTCTGGCACAGATCCTAACCAGTGCAGTTGGAAGCATCCTCAAGACGCTGGTGGCATTGCCACGCTGAATAGCACTATGCTAATGCCTTTTAATTTTCAGATTCTTGATTATTAAAAAGGCTTTTTATTAAATATCACATCCCCAGTTTCGTGGCTCATTGGCTAGCCAGCGACGCGGTCGGTGTGCGTGTATTGCGCAACTATTGCCGACACCGCCGGTTCCACGCCGCTGCCTCGCTCAAGTTCTTGGCGCTGACCTCCTTGGAGGCAATACCTTAGCTTTATAACGTGTTTGTAGCCGACAATATTGGTTATGTTGGCAAGCTTTTTAGGGGTGTGCAGTGTGTGCACCTCGTGGTATCATTGATAATTCTTTGTTGCGACAACAAAGTAGACATGTATAAGTTTAAAAAACTTGAGAAACTAAATTGATGACCAAACTGCTGAACCGATTTTAATTAAGTTTTGCAAGTCACAAATATTTAAAACTTCACTCTGGAAGTTACCTTCAGATCAAAAAAGAACTTTTCGTCTCAAAAATGACGAAGTTATATATGCAATAACAAACATATAAAAATGACTTGAAAACGTCCTCCTTTTTCATTAGAAGTCGGTTAAAAAGACCAGTGTTCATCAAATGAACAACGTGTGAGTTTGAAGTAGTTTAATAATTGCAAAAATTGACACTCCGCATTTCAGAAATGTTTTCGTGGCTAAAATAATTAACAAATTATCCAAAAGAATGTAAAAAGTAACACTTAAATTGCTAAGCGCTTTCCTTAAAATTTATTATGAAATTGTAATATCTCTTGCAATATATTTTGCAGCACAAAGATTGAATGGGATTTTTAAGAAACTATCGGGACATTGTAATACATGCGTCAATCCGGACAATCTTAAAAACCTTTTTAAACCTATTTACGGTTGTAGGCAATAAATATTGCACAGCGGCTTTTCGGCTTTCGTAGAGCGCTATATCTTTCTGACGCACACTACGCTCTATGAAGCCGAAATTAGCCGATGTGCAATATTTTTAGCCTACTACTATACATATATCTGAAGCGCACTTGAAAGCCTTTCATCACACTGGTTTGTAAGAACCAGGGACATGTTATGAAGAAGTAACTTATTTACAGCTGGTTTAAATATAAATGACTAAGTATAGAACGATTCGTCCAGACCTTACACGCCCCAGGCATCACACCCTCATCAATCCTGTGAAAATAGTCGTCTTCTTCTTCTTCTTCTTCCTGCCCTTATCCCACTTTATGTGGGGTCGACACAATATGTTTTCTTCCTCCATTTCCCTCTGTCAGCCGTCATCTCTGCATTCACTCCTCTCCTATGCATGTCATTTTTCACACAGTTCATCCATGTTTTTTAACCGACTTCCAATCAAAAAGGAGGAGGTTCTCAATTCGGTTGTATGTTTTTTTTTTTTTTTTTTCGGTCGTATCGGTTTAGCCGTTTGACAATGAAGTCGGTTTCTCAAGTTTTTAAACTTATAATTATTATCTTGGTCTACCTCTGCTCACATATCCATCCACATCCATACTCATTACTCTCCTAGTCACACGACTTTCATCCCTCCTCATGACATGCCCGATGCCCGTACCACGAAAATAGTCGTTATAATTTTATATTCACAACAGTTTCTGCATTCCTTCCTCAGAGTAATAGCAGAATACGCTGCAGAAATCACCGCACAAACTACAGCAATCCGCCCGAAGCCTCCCCTCAGTTATACATAATTTAATAAAGTTATGTATCATGGGTACTTAGCTAATGAACGCGCATCAGGCTGTGCCCTCTTCATCAAGTCTGTCATATATAGATGGCAACGGTAACCATGCCATATAGGGGTACAGTGCTGGTCGGAAGTGCTTGCGTTATCGCGGGAAATATTGATTTGAAAAAAACATGCAAGCTCTGTACTCGAAGTCGGAGTTTTGCTACCACATTTCGTCTGCCCAAGTTTTTTCATGTGAGCACGTTTTGTCTCTCTCTTTTGTTTGGAAAATTAATGAGACAACAACTCGTTTCGATCGTTTCTATGTAACGTTTTGCTGTCTCATCTTTTCTCCATACAATAGAGAGAAACAAATAGGCAAAACGAAAACAACATTTTCGTAGACGAAATGTTGTAAATGAACCCACTTCATCTACAACATTTCGTTCTTGCCCTTCTGGTTGTTAATATTTTCTTTTCCTTACATATTTTGTTTGGCATAAGCTAGTCTGAAAAGCCTCAGAATAAACTAGGAATGTTAAAAAGTGGATTTCTTGATAAATATCGCGGCGTCTGGCTTGACTTTTTACTGGGCAAAAACCCAATTTGATTCTATCTTAGTGTACAAGCATGTAGACTGCAAACGAGTATTGTTACACTGATGCGTAAACCAAAACGTATTGTTGCAAAGCTGAGGTAAGCTTTTTAAAACTAAAGGCAGTCAGTCTTGAGATTTGACAGCGGTATTTGACAGCGTTTCACTGATCGCTACCGCCAGCGAACATATAAGGGCATTTTTTTTTTCTGCCGACAAATTTATCCATCTATGACGATGGTGACTACTTTCCATATCAGATAGCCCGTCTGCTCGTCTGCTTGCTATGACATAAAAAAAAAGAAAAGCCTTATTGCCTAGATGGGAAAAGCAGCCCTTAGTCGTATATTAATTTTGCATCAAACTCTTTTCACTCGCGTATTGTCCATGTCTTTCTTGTGGATTCCGCTGACTAAGCTGTCAGGGTGGTTTGGGTTCTGGGCAAGCCGATTCAATCTAAAATCCTGTCCCAGGCACTATAGCGTCCCATAAGTAGGGGCATGAGTAAACAACAATTGGCCTGATGAAATCATCTACAATAGATGCAAGGGTCTTTTAAAGCTTTTTTACTCACCAGTACTCATAATACTGATTGCAGTGTAGCACGCGCTGGTCCGTGAGTATAAATTGCAATAGAATTAATGTTGGTTGACTGAATGCCGCTCGAACCTCTATTTTTCAATTTATATCAGCCTTGCACACATCTAAGCGTTCTGCGGTGGTTTCAGTGTAACTCTGTCAAATAAGACTGCGATATTTGATAGCGTTTCACTGATCCCGACCGCAGAGCGCTTAGATTTGCGCAAGACTAAACGAAATGGTATTAAATTTATCGATCTGCCTTCGCCGACGACACGTAGTACGTGAAAAAGAAACTGTGGAGCATGTAGTACTGCACTGCTCCGCAATAGAAGAAGCGAGGTCCAAGACAGGGCTCAGGGAACTGATTGAGTCTTGTCCTCCGCACCAACATTTGTATCACCATCCAGTCCACAGGAGCATTGTTGATATGATCCCAAAGTCCTACTCCGCTATTTTAAGGAGTTGGGCTGGCTGGGGTGAGGTTAGCAGAGGGACAATGCACAGTACACCCCATCGCGGGACGTCAGTGCAGTAGGTCACAAGCTCTGTCTGGCTCTGGTTTTGAGTCTGTGTGAGTTTTATAAATCCTACGTCGAAACGTCACACACAAAGTATAGTTCACTGTTGGTCAGCATTCACACAGTCTCAAAACCAAAGCCAGAGACAGAGACAGACAGAGCTTGTGGTAGGACCTACAGACCTTATTCCCCCAACTCAATTAGAATAAGAATAGTTCTTATGTGTAAATAACTAGGTATTTCACCCCTTTATTGTGAGCATATATTTCATAGCCATTAGTCATCATTCGGTAATCTTTTATACATCTTGCCACCCCTTATTTGAATCAAGGCTAAGCTCCCGACTCTTTGTAATATGTGTTCAATATACAAAGCTTAACTGAATTTTTGTCGGGCATAAAAAACAGCATAAGCTTAGTTTATAAGCAGACTAAGCATGCTTTTATTATTTTTTCTTAATTTGGTAAGTCTTCTTCTTATCGTGTCACTGGTTTCTTCAAATCAGTGTGGTGAAAGGATCTCAAGTGCGCCTCAGAGAGGCTCCTTTCGTTCACTCGAATGTTTTCAAACTTTTTAGATTCTACGACATGCCGGTTTCCTCACGATGTTTTCCTTCATCGTTTGAGAGTGCTGGCATAGCGCACATAAATTTGGCTACCAAAAAAGCTCATTGGTGCACAAGAGGATTTGAACCCACGACCTTAGGATCGTAGCGTGGCCAGTGCTCTCCTCCCATTTTGTTAGTAAAATTTAACGAGAAAGTAACTTCAATATACGTTTTTTCCTGAGTTTATTAAACATTTTTACTATCTTTCTGACTATTTATAAGAGAGGCTTATATCCAGCGGTAGACTTCTTCAAGGTGATAAAGACAGGGATGACTTAAAGATCGTGATTCGATGACCCTCATCACAGTAGCATGATGGAAGTGCGTTCCTTTGACCTAAAATGCTAAATGGAACCAACGGTACTTCCACTGGAAAAGTGACTTTGCGATTGCATAACTCACTATGTATTCGTTTAGTAAATATTTATTCGGAGCTTGTTTGTTTTGGGTACGGATAGGTCAAAATGTTTTTCACACATTTAAATTTAGCAAATGTCGAATATTGGTCTCTTGATAACGATATTTTTTTGTAGGTATTAAAGAACCGGTAGATCATAAAACTAAATAAATATCTTGGATAAGGCTAAATATCAAAGCAGAAAAAATAAAGCCTAAAGGCAACAGATTGATTTTGTGATTTAATTTTATGGTTTGCTTTTCAAAATTGTATTATGTTTTGAGAAAAAGGTGAATCCACCTATATGAAACATGAACCTCGTGGTACATAATAGTACATTGTTACCCGAGTGTTGAAAGTCACGTTTTTTGAGTCCCGAGACGGGTTTGGCGCCAGAGCGTTAGCGAGGGCGCCAATGGAGCTTGAGGGACTTAAAAGACTTTCACCCGAGGTAAACACTGTGCTTTTCATTACGAATACAAGGAAAGTAAAAATAAAAACATGAAAGAAAAATTTGTGAAAATGAAGATTGAATTGCCGCCTTCCCGGTTTTTTTTTTTTTCTTTTTCTCTGGCGGGCCTTTGGCTTCGGCTCGCCAGCATTATTCAGCCATTATTTTCATTCTCATAATTTAAAAAATGGTAAATGTCAAATCTATGTTATTTTAAATAAATAGTTGAAGCTATATATTAATCAAGTAATTTTGAAGATATATTATTTATTTAATACTATCTTTATGTTATTTAAATTTAAATTTTACATTGCGCTATCTTATTTGACTTTTTAAACTTCTTACCGTTGTAATGGGTTTCCAACCTACTTGCTGAATAAAAAGTTGGAATTTGGTTCAACGACCTCCTTGCAGTTAGAAAGACTTTAGAAAGTTGGAACATGGTTGAATAAAATAGAACTTGTTTTTTTTATAATTTGACAGCTGTCAGTAGAAAGCGATTCTCCCTAGGGCTGAAAGTTTTACTTTCAATTAGGCCCCTCAGGCAACTTCAGACCTACTTTCAGAGTATGAGTAATGAAAACATATATGTAGGTCGGTACCTGCCTAAGTTTTTATTCTACGTCATTATATCAAACTTAAGTGCAAATTACGTCGCAACTCGCAATTGAAAAGCTCCATTATAAGTTCAATAGTGTCGTTATTACGTGAATAACGTCAGAAAATTCTCAGGCCACGTACTTACAGCAACTTACGTAGCAACTGTTGCGTTATCTGCGCCGCAACTGCCTACATACCGGTTGTCAAAGGCTGAGCTCACAGGCACGAGAGGGGGGAGCCTGCGGGGTGCGGGGAGTGAGGCCGGGTACAGCGACCGCAATAACGCCGCAGCCAGCCACCATTGCCAAGATCACGGACCGCGCATGCGCGGCGAATGTCAGACACGTCACGACCAAGCTTCGTGCTATCGCGATTGGATCGTTCGAATTTAGAACTTCGAATGCAATCACGATCCCAAATTGCTGTACTCAAAAAAGATGATTCGTGCATATCACCGTGAAATGACATGCGATTGAAATGTGATAAAACTTCAAATGACGTAATTACACCGTATCACCTCAGGAGTAAATCTCTACTAAAATCTGAGGCATTTATAAAATCTCTCATGCCTAAGTCATAAAACACTGTCCAACCTACTAAACCCTATACTAAATAATATCTAACGACTGATATATTATAGTACCTATCATACTTCTCTGAATACAATGACTGCCAACGTGCTTCGACTTATTCAAAGGACTGAGTACCCACACGAAGATCAAATTCATTAGAGCACCAATCACGCACTCTCCCGTTCCCCAAACGGCCGGTTATTATGCAACCCGCTCACATAAAGGTACGTTTTTTGCCATCGCCACGGCCGTCTCCCCACGGTATATAATGTCCCAAGACGAAGCTGTACGCATAATGGCCCTTGCCCTATCTTTATATGGGGCGAGCCGTAGCCTGCGATCCTCTATTCAATTCACGTAAGGTAGCGGCCCTAAGAACCGGGTTTTTGTAACAGCG
The DNA here is from genome assembly GCA_947578465.1 of Thera obeliscata. NCBI lineage: Eukaryota > Metazoa > Arthropoda > Insecta > Lepidoptera > Geometridae > Thera > Thera obeliscata. The sequence goes on from OX387919.1 coordinate 2,985,240, forward strand.
CAACAGGTAGAAAGGAAAGGATTGCGAGGGGAGCGAGATGGGCACATTTTAAGACTATCTCGCTCATAGCATGCGCCTGTCACTTTCAGTTACTTCTCAGTGTAAAATGAGCTTTGCTGCGCTGAAACAGGATCTAATTCGCCTTTTCGTTTTTCACACCATGAATGAAATTTGGTGGTACCGTGGATGGAACTGTGGGCAATTTTATCAGATAATACTAAGCTGTTTTGCAATGTATTTAAGAATCAAAATCTCTTGCGTGCTAGTGTTTCTATGGCGTTTGAAGTGAGACGATCTAACAGGCAGTGATATTTAGTTCTGTGTAGCAGCCACAGGCATAGGAATGCCGTACGATTTGTGCTCGCGCATAATACAGACTTGGTTATGTGTGTGGGTAGTTATGTATGGTCGGCATAACACACACTGCCCTAATGCGTACGGGTCGGGTAGCGGGATCTACAGAGTTTAGCCAGTGAAATTATATAGAAAGGGAATCTGATTGTTTTTGACACTTTTGTGCACAATTATACTCGTTGATGATGTTTAGAACTTTTTTCATTCCAAATTTCCTTTTTTTTTATTTTTAAAGGCTTTTAGAAGGCTGAAATATTACTATTGTAGATTATGACTTGTAAAATAAATAAAATAAACCATATTATAGCTATCTTTTACTAATTAATTAAAAAGTTACAAGTTAATTCTTTTTCTTAAAGTGTCAATGGGTCTTTCGAACCAGTGTGTTGAAAGGATCAAAGTGCTCCTAAAAAAGTATGTTTTCACTTATGCACTTGACACGTGTTTTTTAACTTTTCAGGTTCAAAACACGATGTTTTCCTTCACCGTTTCACAAGTCAATTAGCGATACATTTAGAACAATGTTTACATGGTCTGGTCATAGGTAAAACTAGTATGCACCAGATTAAACCAGTCCCAACAAATCAAGAACAATCCAGATTAAGCGTACCAAATGCGAAAAGTAGTATTGTATCTTTTTTTACCGATATCAAGCCACATCAGACACCGTTGAATGCCATTTACCCAAAGGTATTAAAAAACAAAAGCTCCAATTGTTCGAAACAAAAAAGACTTACAGTTGCGACCTTTGATTTCTGAGCATTCTCTAAAAGTCTAAAACAAATACGAAGGTAGACAAGACGAGGGTACAAAAGCTGCTCTAGAGTCTACCTGAGGATAATACTTAGAGACACCAACTGATATTCAAATTCGTTAGCTTGGGCTTAAGCCCAAACTTCAACAAACCCAATCTGAACTAATTTTGATTTTAAAATCAAAATAAGTTCAGATGTTTTAGATTTCTAATAAATTCACTAATATTACTACTATTATATTATTAGCAAATTTATTAATATTATTTTTTGGTCAATAGCATTTTTTCAAAGCACGGTATCATTTTTGACCGACTTCAATTAAAAAGGGGAAGTTATCGCATAACTTCGTAATTTATAACCCAATTTGAAAAAATCTTTTTTATTTGGAAAATTATACATCTAGATTAATTCCATAGAAATTTCATCAAAATCGTTTTAGTAGTTGGTTTCTCATGTTTTTTAAACTCTTAAGGAAGAAAATTTGAGCAAATTAAATTTCTCATCTCTTAACATTTTAACTAAATAATTTTGGAATTAAATATAACACACAATCAATGTGAGATGTAGAAGGCAGTGGTTTCTGCTAATTATTTTTCAACCACAAGAAATACTACTTTAGTACCGGTATGTGTAAAGAATGAACTTGTTTCTTCATCGTTACTAACTTGAAAATGTCCACTAATGGACATAGTGTCCCATTTTCAAAAGCATTGTTTTTATGTTTGTAGGTGTTCTATTTAGGTAAGCGTTTCATCCATTTTCTGCCTGTCTTCACCTTTCCGTTCTGTGTGTTTTAATGTATTTGTCTCACGTGTACGACATTATGTCAAATAAATGTATTTTCTTTCTTTCTTTCGTTCGTTTGTTCTTTCTTTGTTTTTTTCAATCACGCCCCATCAGCGTCTGAACCAATTCGAGTGACACCTGAAATAAATGTATTTCGGCATGCAACTTATTCCATCTTTACAGAAAACAACCAAAAAAATGCATGTCGTAGAACCTAAAAAGTTCGGAAACATATGTCAAGTGCACGAAAAGAAGCTCATTAAGGCATACTTCAAATCCTTTCACCACACTTGGTTAAAAAGAACTAATGCCACGATGAGAAGAGAGAAAAATATATTCTTTTTTTACAGGGTATATAAGCGAAGAGGGATTCTTAGTTCCTTATCCAACACGCAAGCAAAGCAAGCAACCAGTAAAATTATAAAAAAAATATAAAGAAATAAGCATTGATTTTAAAGACAGCGAAACCGGTACTTCGACTCGGCAAACATGACTTAAAAACTTCGGACCAAGACGATAATTGGTCGAACGCTGTAGCGACAACTCACGAGCCAAATTGAAGACGTTTGGATGTCAACTGCTGTGTACACAACGACCTATTTGAACACAGATGGAACCTTTCCACATCAACATCCTTAAGATACTTAACAGTTTTTAGTTCGTTAATGAAATAAACTTATTATGATAACTCAACTTAGACAGGATTGTTTTAGTTCGTTAATGTAATAATCTGAACTTAATATGACATGGTTCTCAACTTAGACAGGGTTGTAATAGGAAAAAATAACTATCTTGGTAAGTATATGAAACACAAATCATAGGTTTGTTTCAATGGATTCTGATTATATTTAAGGACATGATTATTTCGTTATTCAGGCAGAACACGTCAGAAATGAGGATATCCGTAGAAAAACCTGGGTCACCGACATAGCTCGTAGAATTAGTAAGTTGAAGTGGCAATCGGCAGGTCTTATAGGTCGAAGAACCGACAACCGTTGGGGAATAAAGGTTCTCAAATGGCAACCACGAACCGGAAGACGAAACGTAGGGTGCCCGCCCACTAGACAAAATTGTCAAGATCGGATCAAGCCCGGAATTACGAAATTGTCATCGCTGACTGCTGGAAGTCGGTGGATGGAAAGGGCTCAGAGTCGTTCTTCGGAAATATGTAGGGGAGGCCTATCTTAAACCTTACCAATTCATTAATTCACTTACCATTGAGGGTCTAGGTGATAGAATAAACTTGACTTTTCCTCTATTTACTAATCTTGGTCTCTAAAAATTGAGACGGAGAAAAAATGTATAAAAGTATTAATCAGCTATCTGGTTCCCATAATACAAGCTTTGCTTTGTTTGGGGCTAGATTGTGTTGTGTGGGTTACACAATATGAATATTTCTAAAATAACAGACGTATATAGTATATAGATTATGTATATTACTGTGTCTTTAGTAAACACGGTGCCTCTAGCTCGCGGTATAAAAACATCGCAGTGATCCGGTCCTACGGGTCTGGGGTCAACGACCTCCTCTCGCCGTTTGACTTATGGAATTAATATTTCTTGTTTCACCTCGCAGTTGGTAAATTGATCACTGTAAATGCCATCACATCAATTATCTGTAGAAGTTGGTATTAGATTAATGGCCAAAAGGTGAATATAACCACCGCGCTTTACATACATCTATACTTATATATAAAGTTATATTAGCGCTTACGTGTGTGTTATATATGACATAATATATGTATTTTAGGGCTGGTTTCATGGATTACTAATTGACCAATAAAGACCAAACCTAAACCTTAGACATAAACAACTGTCAAATTAAAATATTTAATTTGACAGTTTATCTCAATTTTGGCAAGCTCTCGAGTTCAAATTCTATTAGGAATGCGTCAAACCAGCGCTTAATGGTTTTTCTCGTAAATCAAGAGTTTTATCACAATCAAAGCTAAATAGATTTGACCACATAACTAAGTTAATTAAATAACGCAACCACACACGCGAAAATGTCTGAAGTTTAATGGTTAATTATATTTTTGTGTTTAATGGATTTTTATGAACTTTTTGGCCTGACATCTTTAGAAAAACAGAAACATGAACTTTATAAATTATAGCTCAATAGCAAATAAACACTGTTAATGTGGGGTCAAAATAACGAAAAACGAGTTTGAAGTCTATGAAAATGGGTCCCAAAGTGCTCTTAAAATAAAATGTGGTTTGACATTCAAAGTGACCCATTAGGTGATGATATTAAGCAAAATCATATTATTAATTTACTTACTGGCATATTTGGTTTTTGTTGATAATAACTGCGAAAATATGACGTCAGTATAAAACGGAAAACAGTTGTTTTTAAAGATTTTGAACAGCCGTTTTTCCTTTACACCGCAATGAAATTGACATTTTCTAATTTATGTCTATGTGTCTGTTGCTTTTTTCCCCAAAACGAACTCGGTTTTATTTTAAGGGTTCCGTAGCCAAATGGCAAAAACGGAACCCTTATAGATTCGTCATGTCTGTCTGTCTGTCCGTCCGTATGTCACAGTCATATTTCTCCGAAACTGTAAGAGCTAGGCTGATGAAACTTGGCGAGTAGATGTATTCTGTGAACCGCATTAAGATTTTTACAAAAAAGTAGAAAAAAAACAAAAAAATTGGGGAGACCCAATACTTGAAACTGAAACTCAAAATTTTTTTTTCATCAAACCCATACGTGTGGGGTATTTATCAATAGGTCTTCGAAAATGATGTTGAGGTTTGCAGTATGGTTTTTTTCTAAACTGAATAGTTTGCGCGAGAGACACTCCCAAAGTGGTAAAATGTTGTCCCTCTAACTTCTAAAATAAGAGAATGATAAAAATAAAAAAAATATATGTTGTCCATTACTATGAAAACTTTCGACGATATTTGGTTTGAACGAGATCAATCCAGTAGTTTTTTTTTATACGTCATAAATCGTAAACCGCAATTTACCTTTCGACGAACTACAAGAACTTTATATTATTATGTTACTTGTTGCTACGGAACCCTTCATGGGCGAGTCCGACTCGCACTTGGCTGCTTTTTTTGAAATCGTTTTAGCCGTTCTTGAGTTATAAATAGTATAACTAGCACAACTTCCTTTTATACAATATAGATTAAAAACAAATCCATCCCATGGGAACCATACAATTCACCGCGATAAAAAGTAGCCTATGTGCTATTCCAAACTTCAATCTATCTCTGTGCCAAATTTCATGTAGATCTATTCAGCCGTTTTGGCGTTATTGAATAACAAACATCCATCTTTCTATCCATCCAAACTTTCAAATTTATGATACTTATTAGTAGGAAAAGTAGGACAATACAACCACACAAGGATAATATAATATTCTATTCTCCTCTTTCTGTGATAAGTCCGTTCGCTGCATTTAGCCCTCCGAGCAAAAGGCTTTCTTGCTTACATCAGTCTGAGTAACAGTGGACTGAGGCACGACCGGTTACCGATTGCGCTACTTCCCTCGTAACTGCTCGTGATTTTACTTTTAACTTGTATTTTACTGGCGCCTTTTAATCTGAATTTGAACTGGATTTTGGATAAAATCTCCCGTTAAATAAAAAAGGAAAAGCTTCTAAATTCAGTCATATGTATTTCTTTTTTCTCATAACTTCTTGATTTGATTTAAAAGAATGTTTTTGATAATTAAAGAAATTTTATCAAAATGCGTTGAGCAGTTTGGCTTAGAAGTCGGCTTCTTAAGTTTTTAGGGTTCCGTAGCCAAATGGCAAAAACGGAACCCTTATAGATTCGTCATGTCTGTCTGTCTGTCTGTCTGTCTGTCTGTCTGTCTGTCTGTCTGTCTGTCTGTCTGTCCGACCGTGTCACAGCCATTTTTCTCCGAAACCATAAGAGCTAGACTGATGAAACTTGGCGAGTAGATGTATTCTGTGAACCGCATTAAGATTTTTACACAAAAATAGAAAAAAAACTAAAAATTTTGGGGGTCCCCATACTTGAAACTGAAACTAAAAAAAATTTTTTTCATCGAACCCATACGTGTGGGGTATTTATGAATAGGTCTTCAAAAATGATGTTGAGGTTTCTAATATAGTTTTTTTCTAAACTGAATAGTTTGCGCGAGAGACACTTCCAAAGTGGAAAAAAGTTGGTCCCCCCCCCTCTAACTTCTAAAATAAGAGAATTATGAAACTAAAAAAAATATATGTTGTCCATTACTATGTAAACTTTCAACGATATTTGGTTTGAACGAGATCTAGCCAGTAGTTTTTTTTTAAACGTTATAAATCGTAAACCGCAATTTACCTTTTGACGAACTACAAGAACCTTTATATTATGTTACTCGATGCTACGGAACCCTTCATGGGCGAGTCCGACTCGCACTTGGCTGCTTTTTTTAAACTTATATTAGTGTAAGAAAATTGTGCTAAGAGATTTTACGCATCGGTTGGTTAGTTTGGAAAACGGTAATAGTCGTGACCGTTTATTTATTTATTCGTATGGCATAATAATACAATCGTTCTTATAATATAACATTCAATTTCTTTATCCATTGGATAGCATCTTTTTCAAGGGTGAACAAGTCTGCCGGGTTGCCATCGTATTTGGTGAGTGGACAGTCCTTGATGATGTGCGCGATGTCCTGCACTGGAGCTCCACACTCGCATGCTGGTGACTCTCTCCAACCACATTTATGCATGAATGCTCGGCTACGGCCGCAGCCAGTTCTAATGCATGTTTTATTTCTAATAACAAATATTTGTTCTCGGTGGATCGAATCCACGAACTACGGCGCAGAAGGCAGAGCTACTACCAACTGAGCTGAGCGGCCAGTCAAATATTATGCATTACTTATATTTAAATGCATCATATCGTGCATAACATAATAAAGACAGCATGACAAGTGTATAACACTGCAATTCTAGTTGCGAGGCTGGCGGTCGCGCTCGGCGGTGCAGCACGATCTGCTGTTCCGCCATGCGCCGGCGCATCCCCCCTTGGCTTTACCTCCCCCCTCTTTCATATGTAGGGACTCCATCAATCCTCATTACTGAACACTTTTTCTAACAAATTGCCTAGTGATTGCAGCCCCGCCTTTTCATCCTGAGGTCGTGCGTTCAAAACTGGAGCATTTTTTTTTTCAGTCCAATAATGTATTGCGCACTTTGCCAGTGTTCTCAGTGAAGTTATCAAGTGTTAACTTAAAATATAGGATTTTAAGTTAACACTTGATAACTTCACATTGGTTTGGAAGAAAAAGTGACAAGATAAGAAGAAGCGAGAACTTTTCTGTGGTCTGATGTAGACATGCATTGAATTGTAATACGTTCCTACCTATTAAATTACTTACATAAACTCATATGGCAAATCGTTCAATGACCTATTTGAATGGTGACCCATGACCCGTAGATCTGTTACTCACCTGTCAGAATCAATCAGTTACGCTAGTTTAGGCTCACACGATATAATAGTTTTTTTTTTCTATGTAAAAAATAGTTAAACGAGCTTACGGCCCACCTGATGGTAAGCGGTCACCGTCGCCTATAGACACCAACAACACCAAGGGTGCTGTTGTTGTTAATAATACAGTAAAATAACACTAGAATCACTTAGTGCTGTTGGAATAAAATGTTAAAACGTTTTTTAAATTGGTTCATAACTGACGAAGATATTCGTCAACAAAAAAACTAATTGAAAACCTACATCTTTTTTATTTGAAGTTGGCTAAAATAGTAGGCCTACCACAAGCTCTGTCTGGCTCTGGTTTTGAGTCTGGTGTGAGTGCTCACCAGTGTATTATACTGCGTGTGTGACGTTTCGACGTAGGATTTAGTCAACCCTCACACAGACTCAAAATCAGAGCCAGAGACAGAGCCAGAGACAGAGCCAGACTGAGCTTGAGGTAGGTATGTGTCCATAGCTCAAACTTGGTTTGTTGGATTTCCGAAATCCTGCTTACTCTTCCAACGTGGCGACCCTACCGACAGGTCTGACTGGCCCTGACCAAGACACAGCCAAGAGGCGAAATGTTACGAAATTACCTATCGTCGGAACTCGTTCTAAACAGCCAGTGTTCCGACTTCATTCTATGTTCATTGTACGATTGGGGACGTAGACAGCTTATTTAAATAAAGGCCTTTGAAGATCTTACATTCCAGTGAAGCTAGGGTTGCCTTAGTCATGGTGTTAGGTATTTGGTTTTAGAATAAAATATTCAATTGATTCTAATAAATAATAAACACAGACAATCCACGCTATCTAGCCTTTATCTAGCCCCAAACTAAGCAAAGCTTGTAGAATAGGAAACAGGGGGCTGATATATACTTACATCGTTTTTTTGTAATACATAGGTACTTAGAATATAATATAACAACCAAACAGAACACAAACGTCTATGTTCACCACACAACAATTTTTGCTCGGTGGCGATCGAACCCACGGCCTACGGCGCAGTAGGCACTACTAACTACTACTTACCAGCTGAGCCATGACGCCTTCAGTATAAATTCTATTATTTAGAATCACTCGCAAAGTGTTTTAATTACACTGATATTTCAAAGGCTCTACATAGCAAAGTAACACGTAGAAAAGGAGGTCAAAAAATACTGCCATGGTAAATAAATTCATCCAATCAAAAACATAATCTTTTTAAGCTAAATAAAAGTCAGCAGGTGAAAGCCGCAGTAGGTATCTTACTTCGTTCTTAAAACATAATTTCGATATTATCGCTTGGTATTTGATTCATATTTCTAAGGAGCATTATTTATTGTCCTCAAATTTGTCAAATAAATTAAAAAGACTTTTAAATTGTTCGACGACTTTGATTGCTAACTTCACCTGGACCAAAAATGTTAAATGGAAGTTAAAAATTGGTCTAATTATAAAATTATCAATTCAGGCACGCACACACGCGATTTTGACTGTTGATCACTGGGAACATGGTTCAAATTGGAGAATGACTGCGATGTGACAAATATTTATTGCTTAGGCAGGTGCTTTTATATAGGAGGAACAGGGTTTTTGCAAACCATAATTTCTTAGGTATGTACGATGATGTTGGCATTCAAAAAATATAAAGTATGATGGTATCGTGATCAAATTAAAGTCTCATACATTTTTCTAATTCACGCAGCTGAAAAGTAGGCTGAAGTAGGCACCACGCCGTAGTTTTTTGCTTGTTCTTCTAGGCTTGGTTACGTGGAACTGGCACCTAGACTCACCTAGCTATAAAACTTTTCAAAGTGATCCTTGAGATGCAACTGAATTATATATATTTTTTTATTTTGAATACTATTGCAGTCAAAGTAGGTGAAAAGAAAGGTTTTACATAAAATACACCTTTTATACAACTGCCTCGCTTGTCACATAAAGAAAAGTGCCATAAGGTACACTGCTCTGAGTCCATAACTTTGAGGTTCAGAAAAAAAACACCTACATGTTTTCAGTGTTTTCAGCTATTCAAACTATTTCAGCAGAGATAGTTCTTCCTATTGTGTTGTAGATGTAAATATTGGATGGCTTAGAGTCGCCACAATGGCACATGAATATGGATGGTCTGGCCCAGAATTGCGACTTGACACAACGGCGATTTAGGCCGATGCGATGGTTACGCCGAAAAACTTAGAATAACATAAATATGTCGATACCAAGTACCATAATGTTTTATTGCATTTGCAATGTGTCTTTCCTCAGCTCAGTTGGTAGTAGCTCTGCGCCGTAGGTCGTGGGTTCGATTCCAACCGAGAAAAAGTATTTGTATGGTGAACACAGATGTTTATTCTCTGTTTGGGTGTTATATTGGATTCTAAGAATGTATTTATAAAAAGACTAATGTACACAAGAAATATTAGCTATCTGGTGCCAATATTATAAGCTCTGCTTAATTTGGGGCTAAATAGTGTTTATTTATTTATTTTATTATGCTATAAAATAATATCTAGTTTATCTACTACAATAGTTTTGATTAGTGTTATTCTTTTAATCAAATCACTATTGTGTTCGCGTAGTGTGTGCAAGAGGTTAACTGCATTGTTTTTTTCGTTCAGGTTAATTACGAAAGTTAAAATTATGAGTCAAGTCTAGTGCAGACAGGGTGTTTTAAATGTTTGTCTTCGTACCGTGTCGTTAGTTCTTTCAAACCAGTGTGGTGAAAGGAACAGGCAGATAAGAAATAGAATACTGGCTCCAGAAATATTCTAATTTTGCTAACCATGCATATTATTCAGTCTTTAATTTTGTCATCAGTTGTGTGGTGGCGTACTAGCACATCATGTCATATGAACGAAATATAAATCTTACAGATTGATCTATAGTTATAATAGTAGAATAGTTTTTGAACTGACTTTGGCTTGAGCCATACAACAGACTTGAGCCAAAGTCTGTTCAAAAATCTTATGAATCTTACAAATTGATCCACATACTCGTAGTTATTTACATATTATAATTATACCTATAGAATAATTTTTAACTGAATTTTTTTTCCGTACAAAAATGTTTGCAACTATTGTAGATTTTATATAGCGTCGGGACAACTGTTTTTTCTCATGCCCCTATTTACAGAACGCATATAGAGCCTGAGACAGGCTTTTAGATGGAGTAACCTTGCCCAGCTATACCATCCTAACAGCTAAAGCTTTGGTCTGGTGATCATGACGCACAACGCTGCGGTATGCGGCTTGACGCAGCGTCACGACGCAGCATTTGCCGTCCCTGCGGAGAGGTGGTCAGTTGATTTTGCCGCAGCTACCAAGGTAGACGTGAACATGAACAATTTTTCTGTAATTTGTGCTTTGCTTGAAGAGGAGGAAGAAGATTTTTTTTTATATAATCAAGGATAGTTGCGAACTAATTCTATTAAATTGTCTATACTGCGATGGAACAAGAGACTATTCTAGACGTTTTTCATAATATTTTGTGTCCGCCGCCGCAAGCCGCATACCGCAGCGTTGTGCGTCATGATCACCAGACCAAAGCTTAAGTCGGCCTAATCCACACAGGAATGACAGCCTCCTGATCAAAAGGTCTAATGAGCAGTAAGACTAATTAGCAAAATGACCAAGTAGCAAAACGTCCAACTATCAGATGGTCTGTAGGTATAGCAGAACGTCTATGGTACATAATTTATGGACAACTAAATTAAAACTATTTGGCCGTCGGACCTTATCATCTAATTATATTTTTTCAGTTCCAATATTAAAAATTAACTGTTTAAATAAGTAGTATCCACTAAGTGGAATAATCATTCATTGTCTCCTAGTCACAATGACCTGGACATTTGCAATTGGGGCATTGCCACTTGATTTCAATAGCTCATGAATACGCAGTTCTAGATTATTTAGACGTGGACTTTTAAATTGACACTGAATTTACCATTTTGTTCAAAATGTTACCTATTTGCGTTTACCTATATATTTTGAAAACGTCAATATGTAGAAGAAACTGGAGAATGGATTTTACCTACATAATATTGGTAGGTACACCTCAATTCGTATGCTGGTATTGTCATAAGTTTTTTATAAGGTATGTTTCAAAAAATGATGGAATTGGAATGCACGATCTTTCTTTAAAAACAGACATAGAGCTAAACACCATTATCAATTATTATTCATACGTGATGAATAATCGATTACAAATATAAAGTACCGGAATTTCTTGATTATAGACAGACCGGCGACTGTGGCATTAACCTGCAGACATGGACGTTGGGTGACCGAAAAATTACGTCATACGTTGATAACTTATTGATAGTTTCCATTTTGTGGTCTTAATTGGGAAGAGCAATGGCCTACCTACACTAACCCTGTCTTTGGAATTCATTTGTTGAATTGAACCTACCTAGAAGATTCCGCTCCGTTAGAGACAGGAACTTTTGCTTCTGTATTGCCTACGTCTCACTAAGTTGAAGGACAACACTGGAACTTCACTGGTATGTTTACTTTTGCTTTGTAAAAGGATCATACAAAAGAACGTTATGAACCAAGTTATAGTTTGTTGCTTGCTTTCCTAGGCTTAGTTGCGTAGAACCGGCACTGACATTTCAAAATAATTCTTGTAATACAACTGAATAAAGGCTTTTTGAACTTGGAATTTCGTTGATGATGATTCTAACAAAAACAATAACAAAATGAGCTTAAAACCAAGGACTGTCCCATAATGGAAAAAAACTCTCCTTGCAGTAAAACAACATTATCATCATTAGCCTGAAGAAGTCCTCTACTGGACATAAAGCCTCCCCTACACATTTCTAGGAAGAAACTTTTCTAAGCACTCTCCATCTAGACTTGTCGTGATCTTAACAAAGTGGTTGCTCTATTTTGTGGGTGTGAGGGCCCTATTTTTAGATCGATAGGCTTATAATATTATATCCATTGCCGTAACATATCTTTGGTAAGAATGCACTATATCAATTATGCACGATAGACCGAGGACATTGTTAAGATCGCGGGAAGTCGGTGGATGGAAAGAGCTCAGAATAGTTCTTCCTGGAAAGGTGTTGGGAGGCCTATGTCCAGCAGTGGACTTCTTCAGGCTGATGATGATGGATGATCATTATGCACGAGAATATTGATACGCTGACTTGACACTTGCCCGATTTTCGGATAGCTGTGACCACAACCTTTTTGAGGGCTGGATCCGCGTGTGTACTACCTGTTGCAATTCTCTTCGAAGAGCTGCAGCTGTAATCTACAGCTGTGACTAACTTCTATGGCAGTATTCGCCAGAATCTCCAGGGCCGTGTAAGTAATAAAACAAAATAAAATAATAAACAAATATTATAGACAATCCACACAACACTATCTAGCCCTAAACTAAGCAGAGCTTGTACTATGGGAACCAGATAGCTAATATAATACTTAAATACATTTTTTTTTGTAAATACATACTTAGAATACAATATAACACCCGACAGAGAACAAACATCTGTGTTCACCACACAAATATTTGTTCTCGGTGGGGATCGAACCCACGACCTACGGCTCAGAAAGCAGAGCTACTACCAACTGAGCCGAGAGGCCATTCAGTATTTCGTTTATATTACACCTAGCACTAACTAGGTTACAGCAAGGGCTTTGTTCATTGTAACAGCAACTTAGCAGACGTCTAATTGATGATGAGATGAATGTTGTTTAATTCCATTGGTATTATAGGATTTTAAAGTCTCGTCTTTCATTAAAATCCTTTCACCACACTTGGTTCGAATGAATAGAAGTTGACACGATAAGAAGGAGAAGATTAAAATAATCATAATACCTAGATGAATACCTACTTGTTTTCTTCCAGACGATAGATATTACTTATATAGTAGGTATGTCATAGTAATCAATAGATTTATCTTTCGATCTAGCGTTGCGTGAAATGCCTCAAGCCTTTATTTTTTTCCAAGGCCTAAAATAGAAAGTTGAGTCCTCAGTTTCACTAGTTTTCCTGCTATTCATAAATATTGAAATGCGATAAGGAACTGTGAACCACTTGTAGCGATCATTGTCAACTGTCGTTAAATAAGGCTGATGCGGGCGCCCCCACAAATTAACGGAAACAGTAAGATATGCACATACACTTTGTAACACAGACAGAAGGTTTGTACTTGATGGAAATTTGAATATCAATACTACTCATCAAGCCTAGCTAGAGAATAAGTTTGTATGAGTACCATGAGCTCTGTCTGGCTCTGTCTCTGGTTCTGGTTTTGAGTCTGTGTAAGTTCTCACCAGTGCACTGTGTGTGTGACGTTTTGACATAGGATTTATTTAGTCAACACTCACACAGACTTTAAAAAACTACGACTAAGCAAAACTTTTTTTATTTGGAAGCTTCCAGATTGTTTTCATAGAAATTTCATCAAAATCGGTTTAATAGTTTAGCCATGAAATGTTTTTCAAGTTTTTAAACTTCTATTATGTACAGTGTATCTTTCTCTCTCTCTCTCTCTCTCTGTCTTCATAATAAACGGTAATGAAAATAATAATTTGTCCTATTACTGTTACTACTCATTATGTAGTCAAAGAAAAAAGTCATGTGACGCGTGTATTTTTGTATTCGGTTCTACAAAACTCATTGCAAATCGGATGAAAATACAAAAATCACTTCCCGTAACTCTCTAGAGAGAGTTCAAGTACCCGAGTATGCCCGAAACGATGAAGGTTAATAACTCCTCAGCAATTTAAGACGATTTAATCAATTTCATTGTTATAACCAACCAGAACTTGGCAAAGTAACTGTACTTCTGAGTAAAAACTAAATGGTTGAACAACTGGAGCAAATCGGTTGGGTGAATTAATTGTTAGCCAATTATACACCTATTGTGCAATATGCGATGTTAGTCACGAAAGCTTCGTGAGTCAGAATATAAAGAGATGAATACATCAATTATTACTAACGTGGTAACCCCACCTTCTGCGCCGTAGGTCGTGGGTTCGATCTCTCACCGAGAACAAATATTTGTGTAGTAAGTTCAGATGTTGGTTTTGGGTGGTATTTGTATTTAAAATATGTATTTGCAAAAAAAAACAAGTAATATATCAGCTATCTGGTTCCCATCGTACAAGCTCTGCTTAGTTTGGGGGAAAGAAATGGACTGGAAATATAGCTCCCGATCACAAACATGAATGGGGAAATTAAACTTGCATTGTGTTTAATGCTATTTCATGTTTTGAATGTCAGTCAGGTTATGAAAACACATTGATTATTTGGTTTTATTATAACCCATGATACAAGATTGAAAGACTTGCTACCACTAGACCACGGTGTATAAATTTTTGACGTGACAACGTCTTATAATTCGATGGAGCCGGCTGCACGCACGTAAAACATGACTCATGCAGCGATACCTCGCTCTGAGGCGTTCCATTTAAGGCTTGAAGTGCAAGCGAGAGCGCGGAACGAGCGACAAAGAGGCACAATCAGCCTCCGCGTTCGGCAGCGTTCGACATCTGTCTCTCTCCTACTTGAGTGAGCGATGTGCCCGCGTGACAGTGATAGCTGTATGACGTTGTCACGTTCAACTATTGTCAGTAAACCGACTTTATAGACAACCAATTTTTTTTTATTTCTAGCCTGCATTGTCCCACTGCAGGGCAAAGGTTTCTCTAACCCCCCCTTCTTCCACTATTCCCGGTCCTGTGTTGTGGATGCCTAGCCCTCCATAAACGAGTCAAGTTCATCCCACCATCTGAGTCTTGGTCTGCCGTGAGGTCTACCATTGCTGGAGACTCATTCTGTTGTTATTTTGGTCCAAAGATCGTTTGACATGCGGCAGCCATGCCCAGCCCAATTCCACTTTAGGCTAGTCTTTAAATAAAAATATAAATATTGTGGACATTCTACACAGCATTACTTAGTTCCAAACTAAGCAGAGCTTGTACTATAAGAACCAAAATCCTGGGTTAATGTTTTTTCATATAAATTGCACAATAAATGTTATGCTTGCTTCTTGCGCTTGTTGCTTTAACTTTGCTAAGCTCTGCTTTGGAAAAGAGGTCGAGGCAGCGTGGGGGGGAGGAGCGATGACCGGCAATCTAAATCGAAGCCAATGTCTAGTGTAAGGCCTTGGGTGAAGGAAAATATAGCACAGATCATACCTACTGTGTGGTGTACGTGTGTCTATGAACGAATAGCAAAGATAAAAAGTATAAAAAAATAAAAAGAACAGAAAAAACAAAATTAAAGCATACAAAAAAGGTGAAGGTGGATTAAAAAGACAGTCAAATACTGTTTAAATAGTAATAAATAAATAATGCGGACAATCCACACAACATTATCCGCCCCGATATAATACTTACAAATGCATTTTTTTGCAAATAGATACTTAAAATACAATATAACACTCAGACGGAGAACAAACATCTGTGTTCACCACACAAATATTAGTTCTCGGTGGGGATCGAATCCACCCCTCCAGCGTAGAAGGCAGAACTTCTACCATCTTGAGCTGTGAAGACAGATCAAAAATAACAAAGACAATGCAATATACAAACCAGTTTGTACTTATTAGTATATCACAATGACTGATATAGTAGGTACTAATTAGTAGTAGTTGTCTTTATGAAGGGCTCGTCCGGGGAAGTACTACCACCACGTCTATTTCTGCCGTGAAGCAGCATTGCTGTGTTTCGGTTTGAAGGGTGTGGGTGCCGGTGTTATTATAGGCACGTGAGGCGAAACATCTGTATGCCTCAAGTTGATGGACACAGAGCAATGTATCGTAGGGCACGTTCCTGACGTGCGTGATAAAGGCAACGCCTTGTTTTAGGCGATTGTTACCGCTTAACATCAGGTGGGCCATATGCTTGTTCCATCAGCTAGTTGTATAAAAAAAAAGATTTAGTGTATATTAACCTAACTTGAAACGCGCGCTCTTCAAAAGCTTGTCTCTTGACGGTCAGATCCAAAATTAAAGCCTCCAGTGGGCGGGCGACACGATTCTTTCTCCACAAAAAGAGGTTGCATAATTCCAGTTTGGGACAGTAGTCCTACCACAAGCTCTGTATGGCTCTGTGTCTGGCTCTGGTTTTAAGTGTGTATGTGACCTGTGTGTGTGAAGTTTTGTCGGAGGATTTATTTAGATAGCACGCACACAGACTCAAAACCAGAGCCAGACAGAGCTTGTGATAGGCCTGCTGAATTACTTTTTATCATGCGGACGCGCGGTGATCGAATCTGTAATTTGTAAGATTTGGTTTAGGTCATTACAATGCGTCGAATCGGGGAAGCACGCTTGTAAAACCAAAAGAGTTATGTTTACAATTTCATAAACTCCATAAAAAGACCTATTGTTTCTAGTATTTGCCATGATTTCCGATATTTTACAGATTCCATAATATCATACTCACACCGTAGCATATTGTATACATAGATAATTTAAGACGTGCAATCTGGACATTTGGCATGGGGTTATTTTAACCATGTCATGGTATGGTTTAATTTATAAGATTGTTATAATATGGGGTGCTGTGGTTGATGTTAGTTAGTAGTGAATAAAGTGTATATTACAAAAGATCAGTGACCCTAATGTAGACACTTGTCTTGTGTCGAATATCAATATCGTCGTGCATACTCATTTTAAATTCTTGCAATTTGCATTTGGCACCCCAAATACTACATTGTAATAAGGTCATAGAATAAATCTATGCATTTGCCACTCGCTAGAAGGTAAAATAAATGTTGTTTTGAGAGAGATACAGGGTAATGCCCTCGGAGTTGTTTTCGGCAAAAAATGAGGGCGCAGAGGCGCTCACTTTTGGTTGGCTATGAATCAGCTCAGCGTGAGAAACAATACCACTTATTTAGAAGTTTGCTCGGTAATGGCCTTAAAAAACACTATTATACTGGGTCTAAGGTCCGCTAAAGACTTAAGCAGGCTCATAAGTTTTCAACTATGCTTTTCTGCACAAAAAAAATAGGCTTTGGAAAATGCTAAGTAGTGTTTTTGAACCCTTTAGTAGGTAAGTTCGTCTCTAAGTAGCTTTTTTTAGGGGCTCTTTAAATGTACCACCTTTGGTTTGAAAAAACTAGTGACACGAAAGAAGAAGTCGTTTTTGGAACAATCATAAAAAAGGTTCACGCTAAAACTTTTCCAAAAAGAGTTTGACTTTGGTAATATAGCAGTAGGTACTAGGTACATCCTTGTATGAAAATTTTTACACAGAAGCCGCCACGTTCCAGAAAATTCTTGTCCAAAAAAATACGAAGTAAACAGTTCCAGCACATTGTTTTCAAAGAGCCCTTGGACATCAAGGAAAGAGTATAATGTTGTTGACAACTCCTGACCGATTTGATAGCATTCTGAATAAGAATTTGGAGTGAATGTCTCTGTAACGCGTGTATCAACTACGCAGTGACAAGTATACCTACTTTTGAATAGGTTTGTTTCATAGATGAGTTATCTAAAAAGTGCTTATAGTTAGATGTTTTTCCAAATAGTCAGTTTTTTCCGATGACTATGTTACCCAGATGCAGGCTCGACACGCGAAAACCTCGATTTTTATTCAGGTTGTTAGTAAAAGTAGGACACGTTAAGTTGGGGTCGTGGTGTCGATATTTTGTAGCTTGCGTCGAAACACATTTTATCCAGAAACCAGATGCTTGAAAAAGGTATGAACTTACAGCATCCCAAAACATTTATGAGTTTTTTTGTAGTTAAATAGATTAAAGCATTACAATACAGATAGGTATAGAAATAAAAAAATATGGACAAGCTTCGCAACAACAAAGGTTACATATTATTATTGTACTTAAAGTTAGGACACTACGGGTAGGAGCTATGTTATTTTCAAAAAACATATTTAGTGTTCTATGGAACTGCGTGATCCGAAATCAACGATTTTTATTTTAAATCATTGACTATGTTTTTTAGGATAATAAACTGGGACAGTCCTATAATAAGATATTAAGCTGTAAAGATCATTTGACTTCATCGGGGGTTTCCGAAATAATACTCAAGACGAGGAAGTCTACTGCATTATAAAATATTGGCGTGACCTACTCTCATGCTAAAACGACTTTCCGCTAAAACCAGCTATCGTTCTAAAATACATTCTGAAAACAAACATATGAACAGTAACTGTACTGAATTGCGTCATATTATAAGAAATACATTAGATAGGTTATAAAATACCTACTTTGCAAAACAATGTTTTTTAGACAATACTATATGCCGTACCATAATTATATTATCTTTAAATCAGTCCTACAAAAGACTTCAACGAGCTACATCGTACTTGGCATTTAATTTAATTTTATTGTTAATTTTATGTAAATTAACCTAGACAGTTTTGAATTATAAAAACTAAGAACTGTCTAGGTACACACTGTAGAGCATTTTTGTTGATTATGAATAAAAAATGTATGTAGGTATGTGATTTTTATTTTGCAAATTAGATTGATGAAGTCATTCATAATTTATAGTCGAACATTGAATTATTTAAATGTTTAGAATTACAAAGCTGTTGGGCCGTTTTGAATAATACAATGTATTAGAATTACGTAATCTTCTTCTTGGCAAAAAGATTTTTCTAGATCTATGTAAGTACACCTTTTTTCTTTTTATGCCTAGAATTTCAAAAATCTTCTGAATTCCAATATAAGGCCAGCAAAGTAACCCAAAGTAAAAATAATAAACCCTAAGTAATTTGTCACAGTGACCTAAAAATATTCTCCCTCTTTTCGAAGCATCATGAGATTTCCAGCAAATTCCAATAATAAGATCAATGCTGCAATTTCTAGTTGATTTCCGCATATTACAGGGTAGGTAGGTACTGTTAGAATTTTCCCCACTGTTTTCTGCTGTCACTATTGCTTGATTTTTTCCCCGCCTTGGAACTTTAGCGCAAAGCGCCAATGTTACCACTTTTTTCAAAAACTTTGGTTGAAATACCTTTAAATAAAGTCAATCGTGATAAAGCTGAATAAGACAATACACAATCCTTAATTTTATAAGAAATACATGAATACTTTTTTGATAGATATTCATGACAGCATTTGATTTTTATGGATTCATTGAAATTGGCCAGTGTGATTCAAAATTCAATTGTCCTAATACAAAAAATGTTTAATAATTTTTTACTACTTTCTAAGCATTGGATTGGTATGGCTTTGGATGCAGCCTTTTTGGAAATATTTATAAAATAAAATCTAGCTAGATTAAGCCAAAGGCTTAAGTTGGCAACACTGGCTAACGGTTTGTTCACGTGTCTTACGAAGGCATCGACCCTTGTCGGCCGCTGCGCAATATTCTACGCGCGATGCTTTACTATACACAACAAACAGTCATAAAAGCACCTACCTTACATACAATTTTGCACTTATTTACGTTAATCATAGATTTCATTTTAAAATACATTTATGAATGGTTGTCAGCCTTTTTTCTGTGGTCACGAATAGCTTCAATCGATCGGTACAAAGACAATTCTTATTACTTACTCAATTTTGAGTCGTATCTTTATATAAATAGTGTTTTTTAGTTATAACTTTATCAAAAGTATAATCGATTGGTCTAAATTTAAAAAAATATTAATGTGTCTATTTTTCAGTAACTAAAATATTTTTTGTAACAATGTTATCAACATACTATTTGTATTTTGTTATTATTTTGATAAAAAAATGTTTTTTGTGTCTATACGTTAATATAGTATAGGTTTATCTGTGTATTCTAAACTAAGTAGCTTCCAATAACGTACAATCAGTCGCACACATTGCTCTTGACCTGCAAATCTGTTTCTAGATTCTAGACAACTTATTTACATATGACTTTAAGGTCACTTTAGCTTTTGTAATATTTTTTTAATGTGTACGAGGCAGCTGATTCAATATCGTAAACACTCGATGAGTACCCACCTAAATATAATATTATATTTTTGAGATTTTTCGCTGCAAACTATAAGTGTTGTATGCTATGTACAAAACTTACGTAACGTGTTTATGACACAAGGTATACCTTCTATTGAATTTCAAATCAAAGTGTTTTTATGCACATTTTCAATGAAGAAAATCTAATATCAAGATGAAATTCGTTTCCTGAAACATAATTTAGCATGATTTAGATCAGAACTAGAATCACTTTTTTTATAGGTTGCTATTTCACACAGCGCCCTCTTTTTGTACCAAGAAGTTCGCATATGTATGAAATCCAAACTTCTTGATTGAAACTTTTTGACATCATTTCTATACTAGATTGTGTTTGCAATGCACGCAAAATTGGTGCTTGTGATTTTTTTTTATAGCCATTTTATTACTACAGACCTTTTTGCTGCCAAGTCAACTGTCCCTCCTATTTAGTATGGGGTAGGCAGAGATAGAGGTTTAATACGTTGGCTTACACGGTTTGCACTAGTGTAATCAGGTGATCAAACCACACACACACATACACATTTACACACATCTCACATCACACATCACACCATCTGTACATTTTGTGTAGAGGTCTACACAAAATGTATCTGAACCGATAGGCTTCTGACGCGTCGCAACACGCGGGTCTACTGTGATGAAAATCTGGCTTTTGTCCCGTGTTTTTATATTTATATATTTCAAAATGATAACCTTTGGGAGCGAGAATGTTATTGAAGCTAGTCTGGCCCTTCCTTAAATAGTCCTTCAGTCGTCTTCTCAAATACGTAACCTTCCATTATTTAGAGGTGCGATGAAAAAGGAGTTCCCAATTTTAAATTCCTTGCAGCGAGGTTCAATTTTATAACAAACAAACACCTTACGCACAAAGTAGTCTCCTTCCTCTAGTATTAATAAAGGCTGTTCCACAGTGACTTGAAAGCCACAGGTGTTACTCCATTCATGCGAGGTTCCCACGGCCAGGCTGTTGTAGGCTCATTGTGGCCTCCCTCGCTGTACAATAAGGTTGGGGGTGCATCTTACAGGTAGATGTGAACTTTTTAAAGGTGTGCAGAATACGTTGTGACCGTTGAACTGACAATGGTAGTGTGATGAAGTTTGAATTGTGTTGGCCATGTCCAAACGGTTAGTATGATATTAAAAATAAAAAGCTTAACCATAGAGTTTTTTTTCTTTTTAACCGACTTCCAATCAAAAAGGAGGAGGTTCTCAATTTGGTTGTTTTTTTTTTTTTTTTTTTTTTTACCGCATAACTTCGTCATTTGTGAGCCGATTTGAAAAATTATTTTTTTATCTGAAAGGTACTGCTTCCAGATTGGTCCCATTTTAATTTTATTAAAATCGGTGTTGCCATTTTTTTTAAATAATTTTTTTAATGTTTGTAACTGCATGCCTCCGTCATTTATGAACCGATTTAGAAAATTATTTTTTTGTTTGGAAGGTTATTCTTACGTCCAGATTGTGCTAAACAAATTTGATTAAAATCGGTTTAGCCGTTTGACAATGAAGTCGGTTTCTCAAGTTTTTTAAACTTATAATTATTTACAATCAATTGCAGTAATTTTGAATATCGAAACGTAGCAAAACCTTTGTGATTCAAATTGAAAAGTGAGAGATGTGGGCGAGTGGCTTTAATTAGTTCACTTCGCCACGGTCTAATGCCTCAGCTCCCGCTAAGTGATTTATAGTAAAGATTTTTAATTATTAAAAAAAAAGCAACTTTGTGAACGATTAGTCTTTCAAATCCGTTCCATCACTGAATGTTTGATGTTTTTGATTAAGTTCGCTGACAAGTAATTAAATATTGGCTATTTGTCAACGACAGCACTACCTATCTTGTAACAAACCAAGCAAAGCTATGGAAACCTGATGGCTAAAACATTCATAGGACCGTATGCAGAAACAGTGGCTGAGTCTGAGTCAAGCTTCAAGCAAAGATTTTGGACGCTTACTTTTCAATGGAGAACTGTCAAAAAATCTACGCTTGAGGCTCGACTCAGACCCAAGTATTGTTTCTGCATACGGGCCACAGTATTTTTTTGTAAATATTAGATTGATCATACTTATTATAATTTATAACGCCCAGACAGATATCATACAAAGAAAATACCTTACGTTTGTTCTCGGTGGGGATCGAACACATAGTGTTATTTTATGATCTGTGGCACAGCCTACATTATAGACACAGCCTCTGACAACTAAAATGTGAAGGTTGTCAAAAAATGTAGATAAAAACCTTATTCTCCAGTGCCCACTTAGATCCATCCTCGTCTCATTACTTAAATTAGAGAGGTGCTGGAAATCACGTCCAAAAACCAACAAACAATGGCCAAGGAAACGGAAGTAAGGTAACGGCGGTAACCATTACAAAGCCTATTTAGGTCCATGACGTGTGGCGTGACCTCGAAAACAATGGTGAGTAGACGCGATAATTCATATTCCGCAATTTTGTTCTGCGTTTGAAGGTTGAAGTTAAGAAGGTCTCAATGAAGCGGGATTCATATAATTTTTTATCATTTCATTCGCTACAGGTTTGTCCAGCAACGTTTCATATCAAAATAAATCGGTTTATCGAATTCGATGATCATTGAGCATTGTTGAAAAACGCGAGTGTAATTATACTATACTTTCATATTTATTTTTATATTTACTTTTATATTATTTTATTAATTATACTTTTATACTAACTTCCTCTTAAATGAATTGCTTCATAATGCGCTAGGTTTTACACAGACACTTGTTATAAAAATGCGGTTAATAATGAAGATTACCACAAAAAAACTAAATTCATAAGTGCGTTGTACAAAAATGTTGAGTAGTGGTTGGTGGATAGTTTTACTGCAGTGACTGACACCAACAAGTGTCAGTGTCATGCCATTTGGCAGCGTTTGTTGTCAAAATGACATTTCTACTACTTCTCGTCACATCTGCCTGCCATGTTTTTGGTACTTTGTGTTGCTATAGTTGGAGAAAATCTCCATGTACCAGTAATCAAAGTAAAATTAAACAAAAATAACAATTTAACCTGAATACTATATTGGTAAGCTGTATTTATGATTGGTGTACACAGACCTAGCGTGGGCTCCATAGCTATATGAAACATCTCCTTTGATTCGACTTAGCTTAACACCCTCTAGTAATTCTAGTCTGCAGGTGAAAGAACATCCTACATAATATGAAAGGCAAAGTAAATAGTAAGTCCACAGAGCTTTCATAACTTGCCATAAATCTTCGAGCACTTTTGAGCACGATAATTTGCCATTTTTATAAGGTTGCCAATAAATATGTCGTGAAAAACAGCGGGTATCATGAATCATGACTGAATATGAATACCATGTTATTTGAGTTCCTTGAGTAAAATCCTTGAATTAAGATTTTAAAGGCTGGCTTATGGATTATTACTAACAGAAATAAAGCTATGGGAATAAATACTCTTGCTTTTTTTATGAACGTGCCATATGAAACTCGCAGTTATTTCAGCGTATCTTAAAATGCTTGGTTGGACAATCTAACGCCCCACGAAAATAAATAATTTCTTTATTTTAGCTTATTAAAGTTGCAAGTAATCTTTCGTTTTCAACCCTTATTAATCACACTCATTATGGCATTAGCCACTCAGTCCATTCGCATTCCAAACAAAATTTATGTTACTAGCCAGCGGTGGTTGTGGCTGAAGCCGAGAGCTGATTTGCGCATTCCAATTTTTAAAACTTACGCACAAAATTAAAACTACCTTCTCTAGATATAAATCATATAAAGTCATAAAACGGCATGTCTACAATATAATTAATAAATAAATCTCACGACGCGGAAATCATGAATACTCGTGATTGCTATACATAAAACGAAATTCTGAACACAATGAACACATGGGTTATTGAACTACAGTAACATTTTACGAAGGCCGGCTAGATATTCGTGGAATTCAAATTTAATTCATTGCAAAAAGACTACTGTGGCTAAACTTTGATCATGTTTTAAAACCGGCAAAAACCTGAAAAATATGACCTTGACTCTTGTCTAAGAAAATAAGTATAGATAATCCCTTGGCACGTAGATTGGATATCCCCCACAGATCTTATAATATAAAGAACTCAAGTTTACCATTCCAGGAGGCGCCAGAAAACTACAGTTTTGAGAATACCGCATCATTGATTTCTCGTCAGATTTTTTTAAACGCAGAATTCTGTCTTCTGTTGTTAATTTTTTTGACGTTTAAGAGAATACGGTTCTTCTTTTGAAATTTGAAAAAAGACAGCTATTTGGGGCAGTCAATTAAGTTAGACCATCGGTATCATCATTTCAGTCTGTTTGCATTGTTGTTCTCTTGATTTAATTTTGTTACATTGGGGAATTTGACAACAAAAAAATGTTGCCATCTTCTGTGCTCAAACATTAAAAACCGCTATAATTTACGAAAATTGTTATTTCCAATTTCCATAGTTTTATGAATAGAAAAGCTGCATAAAGTCTTATTGAAAATCAATGCATGGGTTATCGAACTGCAGTAACATTTGCGAAGGTTCCTAGACTATCTACCTAGACCTAGACTACCTACCTATATACCTAGTCCGAGGTCAACTAGATTGAGTTTTACTTTGTTGTATTAGGAATAGCTTTTTATTTCACTGAATATACCGTCCTTTGAATACAATCGTTCCTGATGGTAATCTACGATGTAGGCAACGCATACTTTGGAGTAACTAGAACACACTCTTGCTCTGAAGAGATTCAGATTGTAGTGGTCGGGAAAGACAGACGACGGTAATGAGCTTGTTTAAGCTGGGTTGACATTTGTTTTCCTGAAATTTTTTTCATAAGAGTTTTCTGCGTGGCCTCTGAATAACTAATAATGTACTATTATACTGACAGAAATAGGAATAATGGTAGCTCTACCTTCTTAAACTAAATTTCAGTCGATGTCATACCAAAACATTTTCCAATGGCTGACTCATGTGTTTATGCAAATAAGTATCATCTTTCTATGCCACCTACTTTCGGTGTTTACACACCTGTGTACTGGCATTGGTGTTAAGGAAAGGTTAACCTGATTTTGTTTTATTTTTTTTAAAGAAAATGTGGATTTATCTATTTACCTACATTCTTATAAAGTTAATGCGAAAGATTTGTAAAAATCTTAAACTTTAAAAATAATGAAACGTGTAAAGAAGGTCAAACTATTCGAATAAAAAATTAAAGATGTAAGGAGGTTCTAAAGTAAAAATCCTCAAGATCTGTAGCCCAGTAGCTCCACCTACACCTAGTACTAGCAAACTAAGTCACGCTACATAGCACACAGAAACAATTATTCGTTCTACTGTTGTATATTCAGTGCGCACACATTCAAACGGACATAGAAAAACGAACATTATCCACCCACACAGCCGCAAACTGTTACAGCCTCTTACGTGAGGTACGTAAGCGACTGCGGAACTCAAGATGGCTGACATTGGCAATGGCAGGTCGTTGACCCGGCGCGCGCGCAGCCTTCAAAGCTTAGATCTAGCATTAGAGTGGCTGTTCCGCCAAGTTTTTTTATGGTATGTTTGTTGCTATTTTTTGTAAATTAAAGATTAGTATTTTATGACTTGACCACGTAGTTTGAAATACAATTATTATTTAAATTCGAACTAATCTTAGATTTACGAGCAAAACGTCGTTTCAATACTTGAAGTCATTACAAAAAAAAAATAAAGATCTCATTCTCAAACAAGTTTGGGTTTTCAACAAGAGATTAAAGGAAACAGCTAATTTATAAAAAAATACTGCCCAAGTAGATAGACCATAATTTAAAGATTTTTTTATTCATTGATCTTGTCCCTCAGGTTATAATAAGAATACCTACAAGAGCGTTGACACAATAACGACCCTATAATTTGAATAATCAAGTTAGCAAACTTGAAAAACTACTTCAAATACTTAAAATATGGTATTTTTAGGTTCCGAAGCTGAGATGAGATGGGGAGAGCATGAAATTATTTTCTCGACTTGGGAAAACCCTGAATTAAAATTAAAAAAAAAAACTATAGTAAATGAAACTAGCATATTATGGGCCACGTGCGTCAACGAAGAAACGTGCCCTACAATACACTGCTCTGCGTCCATCAACTTGATGCATACCCACAAATGTTCAGCCTTACATGCCAGTAATTTCACCGGCACCCACACCCTTCAACCTGAAACACAACAATGCTGCTTTATGGTAAAAATAGGTATAGAGGTAGTATTTCCCCAGACGAACCCTTCACAAAGAGCTCTACACATACCAAATTGAAAAATGCTTTTGACTTAAGTCAATCCACTCAACTTACCTATGGCTATTCTCTCTACTTTAGTTTACTCTCTGTACTCCAATTTGCTCCCTCTCTTAGATTTTTGTCTCTTGTATCGATTCACATAGTTTTTTGAACAACCTGTACAAGAATAGAAATAAAGAAAGAAATGAAACTTATTTATTTATAACGGCACATGGGTAGTTAAAGTTGTGTTATCAGGTATCACACCTTCAAGTGTTGCATTTAACTGTAATTTATCTAAATGTTTTTATTTATTACAAAGTTTATCAATGATAAAGCAGAGTTTATGTTTGTGCTAAAGAAATTTATGGTACGATTAAAATGAGCCTTTAGTTTTGATTAATGGCACGTTTTACATATTAATCAAGATATTTTATCTCTGGGATGGGAAACCATTGAATTGAGACACAAAAGTGCAAGTTCTATTTCCGTTGTGTCACAGTTGCCTGTCGCCATAAGATTAATATCATATTTAAAAAACAAAAATCTCGTTTAGCAGATTGGATCATTAATTTTGCCTGTGCGTCTGTTACATTTAGTATACGAATTACAAAATTAATGATAGACATTTTCAGGTCAAGCGATTTTCAGCCTATTTATGTCGACCTTCTCGACATTATCGGTCCATCAGCTAAGGGGGTATTTTTATAATCATTAATTTATTCCAAGTAAAATTTTTCAATGACTTGTAGGACTAAGCTTATATGCTAGACAGAAAGCTACTTAAAACTAGATCTTACGTTCTAACCTACGCTTATGTTTTGTCTTTAGATTCGTGTTTGCCTTTTATGAACCCTTGTCTTCTAGCAATAATAATTACAGCAAGTATAATCCGAACACTACTGGATGTAGGTATTTTACTACTGCTGCTGCTTGCCTTTATTTATAACTTACTTTATTATAACTTCTCCAGGCTTTGTCTGCGAAGCAATGCTTTGGGCGTTGGTTATCTATCAACAGGTGGGCCTTCTGCGTTTATCTACGGTAGGTTCAGAAGTAGAATGGTATAATATCCTTAGCCTTATATGTTTTCTTATATTTATAATAATAATAAAACAGATGTCAGACAGTCAATGTAAAATTTAAATAGTGATTACATTATCTGTGGATTTAGTTATTTTGCTAGTTGCATCAGCAAGATGTAAAAAAGGTTTCAGATTAATAATCACTAGCATTTTTATTTCTATTTCCGTACCTAGTGGCTCCACCATGCGGCGTCGCGCGCAAACCACGGAATGTAGCGCAAGAGCGCAACTAACGGTTCTGCTAGAGTCACGCGGAAAAACTCAAGTTCACTATCACGGAAGATTGCACGTCATATAAATACCTACATCACTGCTGATCAATGACCATGTGGAATAAGCTTTGTTGCGCTGGTTTAAGTTCTATTTTTGCCAGATCTTTTATATCAAGTTGTTCAACATCTAACTCTCTGTAAGACTTGACGTCATTTAAGAAATAGCTGCATAACAGGTTTTTTTTTGCTTCGATTTTTTAGAAGTGTGTCTTCATTTGTTACCTAGGTAATTAAAAAAAAAACATTCCATAATTCTCGAAAAACATCTGAAAGACAATTAGAACTATATTATTACTACAACAATAATACAATTTTTTTCACGCAAAATGCAGCATCTGTTTTGTAGGTATGATGGTAAGATGCAACAAAGTTTTTTTGTGTGAGTCCAGCTCGTAAAAAAACCGTGGCACGTCGATCTTGACGCTGACGGGTTCATTAGGTTTTCCCACCTCAAAAATGCTCTAGCCCGCCTGAAGATATTTTCCCTTCAAAAACGCGATGGCGGTAAAATTACCAATGGTTGACGTCCTCAACATTTTTGCCGGTAATCAGAGTGAAACTTCTGTACTGATACTGTTGTTTACTCTGTAGTAGTACTCGGTTACCATCATCGTGTTATGCCACTGCTGTTTAGTTACACAAGATGCGCACGATTATTTTATAAATAGCTCTTAATAATATTGCTCGTTTTAATACCTTGGCGGCTTTTGAGCAGTATTCTTAATAGAAAGAAAAGAAGTATTCTTTGAAATAAAGAAATGATGTTTAGCTACGACAAATGGTTCTTGAGAATTGTATATCACTTCATCAAACTTCATACAAAAAAGGTACAGTTGTTTAGCCATGAAAACATAACAAATTACACTTTCTTATGTTTTGAAATTGACGTGTATCATCATTATCATAAGCCGGAATACTACTTCTGGACCGATTCACATGAGACTTAGGCCGAGATTCATAGACCGAACTTTGACTTTACTTTGATGGAAAGTTCTACTTTCAACCAAAAATATATTTCATAGTTCTGTCAAGCTCTTTTTTATTCAAAATATTGATAGGAAACTTCGATTCACAAAGCTTACTTTGCGAAGACTGCTTTGCTGTAAAGCAAAGTGCGGTCTATGAATCTCAGCCTTAGACCATCACATGCGTAGCTATAATATGTATTTATGTGCCATGCGATAATATAAATTACGATATACGTCGGTGACGTCATATAAATATATATTACAGCTGCGTATGCGATCACTTGATATTTGTATAGAAAATGTATCGTAATAATGCCTTGCTATAATTTATATTAATATACATTTTTAATATAAATTTATAGCAAGCAATTTAGTTACGTGTATGACGGGCTTAAAAAGAAATAAAGTGTGTGACATTACAACTCGTGATCGAAAACACGGACGGAAGCAACTAGTGTGGTTTTAACAAAAACCTAATAAATCTCGATTGATAAGCGGACACCACGGTTATGTTGTGCGAAGCTATTGTTGGTATCGTGGGTAAATATGTTGCTCAATCGTAAAAATGTAAATATGCATTGTACGAATTGCCATGTGAACGCGTTGCCGTGAACAAATTACTAGCGATACAGTTGTCAAGATCGCTTACAGAAGTATCCGATCCACAGATGATATTACAACGATGATAATCGTGTATATAATCTGTGGACCAAGCGCACCTATTTTGTTCCTGCTTTAAAAAAAAAAATAGAGTTGATCATAAATCTAGATACGAGAGCGACCGCTATGTTCACCATGATGTGTGTGGTCCAGGTAAGTGGGAATGAAACACACAACCTACTGAGGAGATACATATAACATAATTTACTTCCTTTCTACTTCTTATCTTGAAGAAAATGATGGCGTTTTGCCGAAGTTGGTTTGGTCTCAAGAATAGATTACAAACAACATTACTGTTTGATATATATTTTTTCATAGTTCGTAACCCGATTGCGAATTAAGAAAAAAAAATCTTCTGCGTTCTGCGTAGCTGGTTACGAAACTCGGTTACGTACAAGCAAAGGTTTTTCCGACATCTGTTATTCTAAATTTCAATAATCCCTTTCTGATCAGATTCGGGACAAGGTGCAAAACTCTGAGCCGAACACCTTATTACAAGACGCCTGCGGCTCTCCTTGAAAATGAAGCAAATCAAGGGTTAATAACGTACCAAATTACTTAGTTGAATTTGTACCTGTAGCACGAATCGGACAGTAGTTTTATCAATATAAAAAAATACGCCTGTTATTTAGTACACTGTCCAAGACACTGTCTTGACAACTAACGCTGTCAATCAGCATGACACTGACACTCATTCATGTCAGTCACTGCGGTAAAACTGTCAAAATATAAAAAACTTTTTTTAAAGGTAGAAAATTAGATACTATTATTTAATTAAAGAAAAGGTGGAATGAGTCGAAGTGATTTTGCCGTTAAATTTTGATTGTTTGATAAATGTATTCAAGTTTTTGTTTAATTTCCAGGGTACATCAATCTTTCTCTATACTTACCATATAAAATAATTTTGGGGACAAAACTTCCCTGTAATAAACTACTGCTGTGGGTTCTGTTCCTGACCTACCTCCACCTGCCTTATATCAACCCATATGTTTCAAATATAGGTCAATTAGGATAGCACCCAGTGCTCAACAACCAACAACTCTATTCCCAAGGTATTTTGGTTGAATTTCGGATGGCAACAAGGGAAGGCCATTTGTTACGCCAGGAGTGACTGGGTAATGAATCTTCTAAAACAAGGCATTATTTCTGAGATTGCTGACAGGTGTGTGTGGAATATTTGTAAGAATTAGGTTTTTAATTTAAGGAGTCCGTCATTTTGAGGCCGTAAACGATTTTTTCTTATTATAAGGTGTTTGAGCTTATTTTTATGAGACGTGTAAACTGTGTATACTAGAATATTCTTTCAAATAAAAAAGAAAAGGTTGTCTAGTCTGCTGTATTTTATGTTTGTTATTGCAAACTTCGTCATTTATGAGCCGATTTAAAACATTTTTTAATATCTAAAAAGTAAAAATTCCAGATTGGTCCCATGTAAATTTCATCAAAATCGGTTTGGCAGTTTGGCCAAGTAGTTGGTTTGAATTACATTATAAATCATAAAAAATTAAGATATCCTACAATTCCATGTTTTTTGTTATTTTTGCCTACAATTGGTTTTATTATGTGACTAAGGAAATATTTAATCTGACGGATAGCGTTACTTTCAGATGGTGAAACCCGCCCTTAGCGGTCAAGATTAGATCGTGCATTGAGTTATTATTTCTTGATTAAGGTGAAAGTGTTTTTGGGGTTTATTCATCATTTCAGCAGGTGCTACAGTATTATCTAATCTGTGGCTCATGTAAGGGTTGAAACACACTGAGTGTTTTTTGCGGTACATTACGTTTTAATGAAATAATTTCAGTAAGTATAGCGTAGCAACCCTCCATTATAAAGTTCACTTAAGAGCAATGAATAATACGTCACGCTGTGATTTATCAAATAATTATTTAATTATATAATATATTTGTTTTAGTAGAATGTACCTATATTAAGTATTTACAAAACTATTACTAAGGGACAAATTTGCTAAGGGGGGTTTGAATTTACTATGTGAATAAAACTAAAGAAGTTATGTTTCAATTAAATACAGCACAAAAAAAATACCGTCACGGTCATTGCATCACTGTCGCGTAGGCACTACGTGACACCTATTCGGCAAAGATCGAAACACTTTGCTGAAAGTCGGGGGGAGGGGGTAAATGTTCAAAGATTCACTTATGTCAGCATTCTCGGAGTGCCACGTTTTTTTTATTCTGCCTAAGTTTATTACTGAGCATAAGCTTTCTTTTTTACAGCAACGCTGAGACCTCTCATATTCTATGCATTCAAAAAACGCCAAGACATTTTTGTAAGCTTCAAATATTTTCTTATTCAATATTTACTCGTTAACTCAATTACAGACTTTTTTTCTATTATCTTCTTATCGAAACAAATGAGTTCTAATTTATTCAATCCAACAAAAACCTTGTATTACGGCAAGTGCATCTGCGGATAGGAAATGTACCACACCTGCATCAAACTCCCACGATCAAACACCCTCAAACAATCTAAACAATTTATAGTAAACTAGATCTTATTTCCTTGGGATAAGGATCTCGCGTTTCTACTAAGAATAGCTGTGAGAATATGGTATTGGATACGTCACAAACATCTTCTCATTCAATCTTCGCTTTTTCTAGTGAAATGTGAGTCTTAGTGCTAGGTAATAAAAGTTTTTTCTTTAATAGAGCACCTATAATATTATGGTGTTCTAGAATGAATATAATTCGTAAATTAATAACGAAGCTTAGTCCATTGTAGGACAAAACCTTGATAGGGCACCAAAATTGTAAAATTATCAACTAATTTAATTATAATTATTAAACCTCCACATTTTCCCCCTAGTATTGATAAGGTGGAAAAATCTATTCTTCCCTACTAGTACGGACAAATTAGGAAGAATTGGAATTGGCGGTTCTAGGGACTCTCTTCACTCATCAGTGGCTTTTAAAACTAACTCGCAAATTTTGCTGTCATGTGGCCCAGCCTTCTTGCCTACGTAACAAAACCTGCTTTGAAATAGACCTCAAGATTAATTTCACCTCACAGTTTGCATTTAGTAATTTCAAATTTGAAAAGTCGAATAAAAAGGTTTTGTTAAGTAGGCAAGAAGGCTGGGCTACTTGCCCAACCTTCTTGCCTACTCAACAAACCTCCTTTAAAATAGACCTCAATATTAATTTCACCTCACAGTTTGCATTTTGTAATTCCAAATTTGAAAAACCATTATTCGTTTGTGTATTCTCAACAATATCTCATGTCGTGATGATAAAACGTCCGAATCACCTCACTTTAGTTGTCATGTCCATCATCATAAAAATACGTACCTAACTGTACAGGAAGATTTCAGGGTAGCCATCATAAACTGATTTGGTTAATCGATTAATCAGTACTGACTCGTAAAGAAATTTAATCGACCACATCGTAATTTATATCGTTGGATATTAAACATACAGGAGGTTTTAGATAAATTAAAGTGATATCAAAAGAACGAAACAAATTTTGAATGATTCCTTCAAGTTAAATTTTCCTTCAAGATTATTGGTAAAAGTCAAAGGTCGTATATTTAGTTGTATTACAAGAAACACGTGGTGAGTCTAGTTTCCAATTTCACGCGACCAAGCCTAGTCGAGAACTTTGTAGTACGAGTAGCTCTGCCCGTGGCGTGGCGAGGGCGTGGGTTCAATCCCATCGAGAACAAATGTTTGTGTTGTGAACACTGGTGTTTGTTCTCTGTCTGGGTGTTATAAATGTATTAGTGTATAGTTTATACAAAAAAAATATGCATATAAGTATTATATCAGCTATCTGGTTCCCATAGTACAAGCTCTGCTTAATTTGGGGCTAGAGAGTGTTGTGCGGTTTGTCCAAAATATTTAATTATTTATAAAATTAGCCAGTCCTGCAATATTCTCACGATAA
This sequence comes from Thera obeliscata, assembly GCA_947578465.1. Classification (NCBI taxonomy): domain Eukaryota; kingdom Metazoa; phylum Arthropoda; class Insecta; order Lepidoptera; family Geometridae; genus Thera; species Thera obeliscata. The sequence goes on from OX387919.1 coordinate 3,018,599, forward strand.
TAACGCGCTTTCACTAATTTTTTGTTCATCAAATCTTCTGTTCTATTTTTTGTTTTCGATAACCTAAAAAAATCCTTTCGATTTCCGCCGAGGCGCCATCTGCCTTTATTCTCATCTTCAAAGGAACATGTCTAAGAATGATTAAAGAGAGATACGTCTAGAGTCGAAACTACTCCTTTAAGTCAAAGTTAAAATCATTATTTAGTTGAATCACAAAGATAACTTTGAAACATTGTAAGGCTATGTAAAGCTATTAAAACTAATAGTACTCTTTGTAAGTACCTACGTACTTATTTAGAGTTATAAGGTAGTTAATCTTTCTTAATTTTTTATTGTATGCTTACTTATACCAAACTAAAATCCAGCTACTATTGTATTATCATTTTAAATTAACTATATATTACAAAAACTGCAAAAGAAATTAAGCCACATATAAAACAAAGAAATTGACGATTGCTTTGAGAGTTTGGTCAAAACGGGCGTTTGTTCCCAGTAAAGGAACTACTGGGAACAAACGTCTACGAGCAGGTCCTTATTTTATTTAATCTTACAATGTGTCAAATGTTTGTTTAGAGTCGTTTTTTGCTGTCCGGGATTTCACCGGAAGTGCCATCAATGGATGCGGTTGAACATTTAATTTTGAGCATAAGTGGTATATTTTGATAACTATCAATCTTATAAACAGCCTGAGCTTAGAGGAAGTGACGACTTAAATAAAAAACAATATGAAAGTGTATACTTCTTTTTGTGTGAATAAAATTTAATAATTTCATGATAAAAAAACCTGTGATCAAGCAAGACATCATTTTTATTTATTAGACAAATTGTTTTGGAAAAATAATAATCCAATTGGTATTAAACGGTCAGCTGTATCTATGTTATGATTAGTCTTAGGTTTTTTTTTTTAATCTGGAACTAAATCCAGTTTATGCTGGAAATAAATCGTATATGAGGGAAATGGACATTATGTGGGTTTCAGTCCTAGGTATAAAATACCTTTTGTGTATACAGGGTTATTCATTATTAGCTGCAAATACTCAGGAATTAGGTTCAACCAATAAAATAAAAAATATTTATGAAATGATTTTTTTTAAGTTTTGTTATGAAAATCCCGAGAAAATCGATAAAGAAATCATTGGCGCCTGACCTATTTTGACCTTTGATCCGCGCCCGCGCGCCGTGAGTTACACTCTGCGTTCAGTCACCGCCTGGGTGGGTCATCGACCTGTTCTCCATGGCAATCATTATGCAATAGCCGTAAAGAAATTAATAAAAATAAAATTTTGATACAAACACTTGTAAATTTTTTTGATCAAATTTAAAAAAAATAATTTCATAAATATTTTTTATTCTATTTGTTGAACCTAATTCCTGAGTATTTGCAGTTAATAATGAATAACCCTGTATAACCAGCAAAAACAACAACATTACTCTATATTTGTTTGCTTACGAGGTCTATCTCATACAATAGCAGCCTTTCAATTGTCCCAAAGAAAGTTTTACAACTTAAAGTCTTTGCATAAAAATATTACTCTCTTTAGAAGTCGGATAAAAAGGTATAAGTATTTTTATTACCCAAACGCCGACGTCAAAGAGGCCGACTCTGATGTACTTTCTTCAGGACAAATTATTTGGTATCTTTATGTGTGCGATAAGGAAATATTTAGCCTTATTTTTGTTGCATTTCCAGTCCAAATGTTTCCACTTACTGTTATTGCTGGCTTTGTAACAAATAGGTTATTTTCTGTAGAATTTATATGAACAGCAGTTATATTTAAGTTTTTAAAATAGTAACTGAGCATTTTGTTAGGTGGGAAAAAAACAATTAATTCACGTCACCGTTACCGCGTCACCGTCGACACCTCTTCGGCATAGATCGACAAACTTCGTAAAAAGTCGTGGACTGTCGGGGAATTGACAATTGTTCAAGTTTTCACTTCTAATGGCATTCCCGGAGTGCCTAGATTTTTAAATAATACCAGTTTTATCTGCCAAAGTCTTGTGCATATCTAAGCATTCTGCAGTGGTGACCAGTAAAAGCCTGCGCACACCTAGGTCGCAGGCGATGGCGATCAATGACACGCTGTCTAATTTGACAGCGTTCACTAGGTGTGCGCAGGCCTTAAAACGTTGTCAAGTATCCATATTTGACAGCGGTTGGTGACATAGAGTTTTAATAAAATCTGTAACTTGTATTTTGTTTTTTCTACTAAAATATAAACCCAATTCGAAGATCATCTATTTGCTATTTGCATATTAGGCATAGGTTAAATCCAGATTTATTTATTGCTAGCATGCATTCACATGATTTACATAGCTTAGGTCTATAATAGCTTTTAGGCGAGTAGGAAAATGTACCCTGTAGGGCACTGCAAGTAAGTTCACTGTTTATTAAAATTATGTAAGTATGTATGATTCACGTTACAAAATGTATTATTCGTATACTTCGTAAAATAAATTTCAAAAATTGATGTTGTTCACAAACATTTTGCTGCTTTTTGCTGATTTCATTTACTCTTATTGCTCCAATTTGTAAAGTTACTTTACCGAAATACAAAATTACAACAACACTGGCCCGGAAACCGCAAAAACTTGTTGCCAAAATCATTATATTACAACACCATTTTGCGAAAGGCAATGTGATTTTGCAGAATCACGGAATCTCACCGATATCCCATTCACCGGATACACCACAGGAATTTACTAACCCTTCAAACTTGTGTTTTTTTCAATAAACTAAATGTTTCCAAAAATATTGTAACAATGGGAGTCTGTTTCCCGACCCATTGATCAGATCGGTCGCGTTGTATGGCCATGATTTGTGTTTTCTGTGGATTTTATAGCAATTTTTTCCTACTTCTCGTTATGTCAGTTCATTCAAACCAATTCTGCTGAAGGATTGGGGTTAGTCCCAAGAATGCCTGAAATACAAATGAGAAATAAAAAAAATCATTGATTCCAACCAATACCATGATGTACTCGAACGTTCCTTTTTCAAACGTGGTCTTAGTTACAACGCCACAAGTGTACATACAGTAAGTATATTTATATTTTAGTGTGCATGCCTCTAGTTTCCTCCAATACCGCCTTAGAATGAAGCGCCATCTAGTTCTGACCTAAGTAAACACACCAGGAGTAGCCAAGCACAAAACCAATTTCTATGTTCATGAGCTCACGCACAAATGTTTGTCTTCGCCGGAGATTGAACCCAAATCATCTTTATAACCTTTAATTTTTTATTGATTTTATAGTGTTTACTATACCTACTTAAGGAAATCACAAAGATTTTTATAATGTCCCAAAAGTTAAGAGCCGAGCGGGATTTGAACCCACGACCTTCCCCTCGGTACGGGGCTGCGCTGACCACTGCGCCATCGGATCCTAATCACACTCGACGAATAACTCTGGGACTGTTCTTAGGGGAAATCCCGCTCGGCTCTTAACTTTTGGGACATTATAAAAATCTTTATAACCTTTGTTATAAAGATGTAATAAATAGTAATTAATTGAAATATTGTAAATAGCAAGTAATTAATTGAATTGAAAACCTACAGCGTTGAAGGCAGAGCTACCAACTGTTCTGTGAGGCTAGCTATTGTACAACAAAGTTGTAAGCCCTGGTCACCCTGCGGAGGTTTTAGAAAAAAGGCTGGTTCGCGACCGGCAGCATCTGCTGAGGTTCCCACGGAAAGGATTGCCTGCTCGTAATGACTGGATGTTTACCTGTCATAGCTAATAAAGTGTAGTTTTTATGATAATAGAAACTGAAGAGTTTTTTCCTGTTTTTGCTTCTGTAGTCGTGCCACTAAAAATAAGTAAAAAAAATTTGGACAATCCACATAACACTATCTAGCCCCATATTAAGCTGTGCTTGATCTAAGAAGGGAACCAAATGGGTAATATAATGCTTAAATACATTTTTTCTTTGTAAATACATACTTAGAATACAATATAACACCCAGACTGAGAACAAACATGTAGCACAAGGAGTAACACAAGCGTTATTAGTATCACAAGGAGATAGATAAAGTATATGTATTCAGACCACCACAAAAAAAAAACAAACGTAATCCTGCCAAAAAATATGCTTTGGTTGTTCGATAAAAAAGACTTCAACGTGCCTTAGTCAGTCTCCTTCATGTAGCTTTAACAATTAGTTTATGCTTGTGACCAGTTTATTTTTAGTCTCCCAATTCATGATGCTGTTTTTTTTGTGTTGTCTCATTTATATAGATAATAATAATAAATAATGCGGACAACCCACACAACACTATCTAGCCCCAAACTAAGCAGAGCTTGTACTATGGGATCCAGGTAGCTGATATAATACTTAAATACTTTTTTTTTTAAATACATACATAGAATACAATATAACACCCAGACAGAGAACAAACATCTGTGTTCACCACACAAATATTTGTTCTCGGTGGTGATCGAACCCACGCCCTCCAGCGCAAGGGCGGAGCTACTACCAACTGAGGCGTGAAGGCTTACTTTACTACAAAGAAGAGCCAAACTACTACTAGAACTGCCAAAGAGTAGAACTCTCTACCGGCGTCATTACTCCGGAACGCTTTCAATTGAGGATTTTGTAAGACAAGAGTGAACAGGTGGGTTATGGCTAAGCATGTTCTATCTTAGGATGCATCCTTACACTTTTCATCAGGTCCAAATGCTTAGCTATCTACAGGGTTATTCATTATTAGCTGCAAATACTCAGGAATTAGGTTCAACAAATAGAATAAAAAATATTTATGAAATTATTTTTTTTAAATTTGATCAAAAAAATTTTCAAGTTTTTGTATCAAAATTTTATTTTTATTAATTTCTTTACGGCTATTGCATAATGATTGCCATGGAGAACAGGACGATGACCCACCCAGGCGGTGTCTGAACGCAGAGTGTCACTAACGGCGCGCGGGCGCGGATCAAAGGTCAAAATAGGTCAGGCGCCAATGATTCCTTTATCGATTTTCTCGGGATTTTCATAACAAAACTTAAAAAAAATCATTTCATAAATATTTTTTATTTTATTTGTTGAACCTAATTCCTGAGTATTTGCAGCTAATAATGAATAACCCTGTATATTAAAAGAAGGATGAGCTACCACCAGAGGTGTTCCCTCTTAAATTCAACATGAATAGCTTCAAGAAAAACGTTAAAAAACTCCTCCAGGGTAGGCAACGCAACAACAGCACCCTTGGTGTTGTTGGTGTCTATGGGCGACGGTGACCGCTTACCATCAGGTGGGCCGTAATCTCGTTTGTCTATCTTTTACATAAAAAAAAAAAAAAAAAAAACTACGAGGAAATTAAAAAACTCTTGAAAAATAAATTGAAGAAGTAAGAGTTATGCCTAATCTCTATCATTACGCAAAAGTTTGATCATCATCACAGATTACCTAATAATATTTTGACGATCGGATCTTCAAACACTAAAAAATTTGCATCTGCTCTTTTTGAGAGGTAAATGGTTCCTATAAAACAGTTGACCGCCATTTTATGTGTAGCATCTGGCATAAAATGATAAAGTTTAGCATGATAGCATAGCCAACAAACTAGTCCTTATGTTATACAAAATAAATAAATAATAAATATTGTGTACAATCCACACCACACTATCAAGCCCCAAATTAAGCAGAGCTTGTACTATGGGAACAAGAAAGATATTATGCTTATGTACATACTTAGAATACAATATAACGCGATAAGACCGCCCATTGTACATTAGTATGTTTTAAATTATTGTTACTTGTTTTACCATTGTTAGTTTTAAGGTGTGCAATTAAGAATTTTCTATTCTATTCTATAACACCCTGACAGAGAACAAACAACTGTGTTCACCACACAAATATTAGTTCTCGGTGAGGATCGAACCCACGACCCACGGCGCAGGAAGCAGAGCTACTACCAACAGAGCTGAGAGGCCAGTAAAATACATTAATGACAGATTATAACTACTAACCACTATTTACTTGAGAAACGGTGGATGGAAAGAGTTCAGAATTTCTTTTATGAGGGGTCCAGCATTGGATTTCTCCAGGCTGCTGATGATAGTGATGATGATGATGACTCCGTGGAGAAAGAAATAAGAAAAGTAAGGTATCTACTAAATTGCGGTCCTGTTATGCCGGTGATTGCTTTTTGGAATCCGTAGCTGTAAGCCGGATGGGCAAAAACTAAAATGACCTTACCCATTACACTTTGCTGCCTCTCTGGTTAAGCACCAATTAGGAAATTACCTACTTCGCACATGTTTAACAAGCCTTACTAAGGCTTCGTGTTGGTATTTTGGGAGCATTATCACTGCGTTTTATGTAGCTTAGTGCCTTCACAGAGGCTTTGATGGTTGAAGGTTTGGTTTGGAGTCAAGTTTTGTTTTAGACAAGAATGTTTCCCAGAGGTCCCAACGTCTAAGAGACGTTTTTTTTTGAATATTGTATAATTTAAAAAAAAACGTTGGTTGGAATGCTGACCGATCAAAAACAAGAACAATTACCGCAGCAAATTTTTGAGGCGCAATTAATATCCTTTCACCACACTCGTTCAAAAGGACTAATGACGCGACAAGAAGAAGAGGCAGCTTTAAAAATTACTTACGGAAAGATGCGCATCTGACAGCACCAGTCACCTTAAATAATCACGTGTAAACCAAAACTTTAGTAATACTACGAAGAATACAAGCTATTGAAAATACAATTAAGGCCTATCCAACTGTTGCTCTTGCACATTGAGGCTGCAAGCATTTGTGTCAATACTACGGACAGTTGCCTGTCACAGGCGTATTAGAACAGCTGGTGAAGTCAAGTAATGTCAGTTTTTACGCAGTGAAAGATCTACCTGTGAACGCAAAATATACAGTCCAAGCGGTCTTTTTTTTATTATTCTTGGTCAAATTTTTGAGCTTGTTCCTTGTCGCGCAAAGTGCTCTACCAGGAACAAAATTCGGTGCTTCTCAAAAAAAATATCTCGTTTGTGTCCTATATAGTTTTGATAAAACCTAAATATGCTGTTCGGTGTTTATTGGTATCAGTAATTTCCAGATAGATAACTATTTTTTTATTAAAGATATTTTTTAACTATTTTTTTTTTTTTTCAAAGATCATTTATTTGTTTTTGACTGGCCTCTCAGCTCAGTTGGTAGTACCTTTTTTTTTTTTTTTTTTTTGGTATCGGGGGGAAATCTGCACACAGACACCTTAACGCACCGAGGGATGCGCTAAGGTAGTGTGAGGATGACGAGCTCGCTTCGTCGACTCACTAAAACCACCCCGTGGCCGGCCTCGATGCATATCAAGGGGTTCCGGGATCTCCAACGGAACGCACCGGTACCCCTCTCGCATTTTGCCTAGAGCACATCCCGGGAATGACAACCACAGCCACCCCCGAAGCTCACGGTGACACATGCCAAGAGTGTCGCCGCCTTCCCAGGACCGCATGACTGCCAGCCAGGGCCCTCGCCCCGACCAGCTGCTGATCCCAAAAAGGCCCCTGTTTGGCAGGGGCTACCACTCGCCCCCTCTCGGGGCAGGCGGCGCAAAGCTACAGGAACTCCCGCAACCTCTTGCCGCCCCCATCCCTAGCGACCAGTCCCACTGGTATCGCTCAGTGGCCTCCAAACACGTAAGTGGCCAAGCTTGTCAATCATGTATGGGTCCATGATTGGCTAACCAGGCCACCCAGCCCTTGATGGATGGATGGAGAGTTGGATGCTCTCCATCAGACCACTCGCCCCCATCTGGGGCCGGTGGCTCCAGATTACAGGTAAACCCGCAACCTTTTACCACCTCCTTCCCGAGCGACCAGTCCCACTGGTCTCGCTCAACTGCCCGTGAAGAATGCTGAAGAAATACTCCAACATTCTCCCGTGTCAGCCCCAGGGTTGCGGAGGGGTAGTTTAGTAGTCCCACCACAAAACGACCTCCCAGCAACCCTCGGTCTACACGACGGCGGGTAATTTTTTAGAGAGGTTTTCTTCCTCGCAGCCCGGGCGGCTAAGCCAAGACCCTCAGTTCCACATTAAATCACGAATGACCATGTGGAGTTCCGAGCTCTGGACGCTGGCAAAAGAGGACCCTCCTCCAATGCCTACCCGGTGGCAGTGTAAGTGCACGCCGAGCACGTCCCGCCTCACACACTGCGCCCTTAGCTAATCAAAGGGACGCGCGGGGAGGCCCTATCCCGACAGGCTATTAGTTATCCGAGATTGATTCCAATGACTGCAGATGGGTTGCCCGCTGGGTGCGGACCAACAGTCAAAGTAATTAATCTCGGACCTAACAGGGTACACCGTCCCGTTACGCTACCGTTCTCACCGGAGCACAGTTGCCCGAAGGCACTAGATCTGAGACCGCCCGTGCTATATCCAGCTGAGACAAGCAGCATAACAGGCGCTCGAGAAGGTTGCCTGCCATCGTACCCCCAGTTGGTAGTACCTACCTCTACCTTCTGCGCCGTGGTCGTGGGTTCGATCCCCACTGAGAACAAATTAATATCTGTGTGGTGAACATCGATGTTTTTGTTCTCTGTCTGGGTGTTAGATTGTATTCTAAGCAAGTATTTACAAAAAAGTATTTAAGTATTATATCATCTATCTGGTTCCTATAGTACAAGCTCAGCTTAGTTTGGGACTAAATAGTGTTGTGTGGATTGTCTAAAATATTTGTTTATTATTTATTTCAATCTATGATTGTTCTAAAAACATTTTCTAGAACTACGGTGGCCATTGCCGCGACACGCTCACTTCGCTTGCACGTCTTGTGCTCAAATCAAATCCATAGTATCAAAGACAAGTACAAGTATCCCGTGCCAGAGCAAAAAAGCATTAATCAATGATTGAATTGCTACATTATTATTAATTTATTTATTTCAGATTATACAAATTCATAATGTAGGTACACAATAAAATAACACACAATTATACATTGCATGAAGCTCAACTGGCCTCGTAATAAAGGGGTGTGCAATAACTGGGTGTACATTATCGCCTCTCCGTTGAACTAGCTTTTCTCTTTAACCTGCAAGCACGTCGGTCGTTCAGATCCCAACGACGCAAACCCTTTGAGTGGTTTGTGCAAGCACCACATGACTTGCATCCTATTGTTGTGACCGCAAGCGCAAATTGCACAGATTACCCTGAGTTTTTAGGGTACAGTGACGCTTTTAGCCTTTCACCACACTGGTTTGAAAGAACTAGTAAGGCGACAAGAAGAAAATATTATTATTTGCAGTGTTTAAATTCGTAGCTACTTGATTTTTGTGTCATCTCCATTAATTGTGGGTACGCAAGCATTTTTAGTTTTTTAACCTTCTTAAAAATCTAAAATAACATCTAATTAAATAACATCATCTACATCCAATTATTCAGGTTAATTTCAGGATACCAACGGAACACTGATCACACTTTCCTTACAACTTTTTTTTTACAGCATAAGGCTAACAGATGATACCCATTCTACTCGTAGGTACCTTTAAAAGTGTACCGTGTGTAAAAGTCTACTTAAATGTTGCTATTAAAACCCTACATCTTTTCAGATACATTTCAGGATGCCTTAGTGTCAGTTGTACCATATACCAACGGAACACTTCTCACACTTACTTTATTATTTCTTTTTTTTGAAGCATAAGGCTACCAGATGATATCCATTCTACCTTAAAAGGTGTACCGCCATCTTCCATCTATTTATTAATAACTGCAGCTTTTGCGTCATACTTTCAATAGTTTCGCAATGACAGCAACACATTGCGCACTGTGTTAAAGGATAGCAAATATCCGGTCAAGGTGCACTCTAGCAGAATATCGATCATCATTCCCTATTATTCTGTCCGGGAGGTTTGATATGGAAATTATAAAGATCTATTTTTTGAAGGAATTCAAACATACATTATTTAATTCATTATTTTTTGCTAGTCTATGTAAGAGTAATAATTATTTGTATAGAGAAACCAAATTTTGTTTAATATTGTTAATAAAAAAAATCGGTTGTCTGTGAAGTCGGTTTACTATATAGCGATAGTTGAACGTGACAGCGTCATACAGCTGTCCATGTGAACGCATCGCTCACTCAAGTAGGAGAGAGACGGATGTCGAACGCTGCCGAACGCGGAGGCCGATTGTGCCTCTTTGTCGCTCGTTCCGCGCTCTCGCTTGCACTTCAAGCCTTAAATGGATCGCCTCAGAGCGAGGTAACGCCGCATGAGTCATGTTTTTTCATGCGTCAGCCGGCTCCATCGAATTATAAGACGTTTTTACGTCAAAACATGCCAGTTTCTACAAAACGTTCGAGAACGTTTTACTTTAGGATTTTTTGGGTGAGAGGTGAGAAGGCAGAGCTACTACCAATTGAGCTAAGAGGCCAGTCAGCTATCTACCATCTCAGCTCAGTCAGCCTTACAATATTCCGCGTATATTGACCATTACCTACACCATTAAGTAAATAGAACTTCAGTAAAGTTGAAAGACCGATTTAAATGTGTAAGTAACCTTAATTGCTGGACAAATAGCCACTGAGGATTTCGAAATGTTTGCCGGGACCACTAAGAACTAAGTCAATATACGGTAGCACGAATAGGTACTATCCGTAGTACATTTTAATTCAGACCTCATGTTTCCTTCGAAATAATTTTCTTTGGCTGTCGCCAATTGGTCAAAAACTGACATAATAGTAGATTAGGTGTAGGTTTCTTTTCTTTTTCATTTTTAAAGTTATCAAATTTTCATAGGCTCGATTTGATCTACAGCTATCAAATATTTGATCTGTCGATTAGTTATAAACTGAGCCATAGTTTTTGACAAATGACAGCAGTTCTCTGATTCTTTGGATTAGAAAAATGCTCATCCTTCAGTCAGTATCTCGATGTCTGCAATAGATTGAGACCTAAGGCACACCTAGGCCGCTGGCGACTGCGATCAATGAAACGCTATCAGATATCGCTGTCAAATTTAACAGCGTTTCACTGATCGCGTTCGCCAGCGGCCTAGGTGTACGCAGGCCTCTAGTCGCGAGTTATTTCAATGGTATTTTTTGCGCAACGCAATTTTCGCGAGCTAGCTCTATGCGATGCTAGTGGGCAGGTGCCTTTAAACACCGTTAAGATAAGTATGGATACGCCAATCTATTATAAAAAATAACTACTACTATACTTTAACTACTATACTACTATACTTTTACTATACTTTAAGTTTAAAAAACTTGGAAATCCGACTTCATGGTTAAATTTATGAACTGTACATTTGATGAAACTTCTATGGAACCAATAAAAAAAGTATTTTTCAAATAAACTCCTATACGACGAAGTTATGCGATAACAAACATTTAAAAATACCAAACGAAATGAGAACCTTTTATTTGAAGTCGGTTTGTGGGCATGTTTTTTGCTCAGAATCATGTTTTTTTTTCAACATAGCAGAAAATGCTGGAGAATTAATAATTTATTAGTAAAAAGCTTTTCATGGTAGATTTTTTACAGGGAAGTACCTTCTATCACTTTGTCTTCTTTTCATGTAACTCATTCTTTCGAACGTGTGATGAAGTAATTTTGTGTGATGTAAAAGTGTGCCTCAATGAGATTCCTCTGCAATCGTTGTAACTATTACTATCGCTTAGCGAGATGAATACCTGTGATGAGCACCGTGCAATGACATTATAGAACGCGTCTTTGAGAAACGTGCTCTATAAAGTACAGATCTACTTGTTTAATCAATTTGTAACAGAAAAAAAACATAAAATTCAAAAGAATGTTGCAGAGTTTGCAAAAAAATCATAGATAACGTCCATACTTTGCTAGCGTGTTACGTCGAGGTGAACGACCTCCCCTGTCCTCTAGCTATAACTCAGGGGCCTCCGAAGCTTCCAGTTTGCTTTGTAACTTTACTGCAATACTTTACACTTACACTGACGTCACTCCTAAAGACCGCGACTAACTTGTAACTTGATTTGAAGATGTCTACCGAGAATCTAACAAGTAAATAATAGGAACAAACACTACAAAGTACTTAATTAAACTGGAATAGAACTACGAGTTTGTTGCTTGAGAAACGGCAAACTTGGTATGTTAGGACTGTGAAAAAAAGCAATATGTGTTATTAGTGTCTGCCATCATGATAAAATTTGGAGTCAAATGGATGGGGAGAACGAAACTGCAAAAACTTGATCTTCATTTTGTCCTGTTAGACCCGTATTCAAAAACAGTGCTTGAGTCTGAATCGAGCCTCACGCATGGATTATTCTTAGTCAAGCACTGTTTTTAAATACGGGCTTAATAGTGCTTTCAAAACGTGTGGAGAAAGGATTTTAAGTGCGCCACAAAGAGGCTCCTATTGAGAACATGGCAGAACTTTTTTTTTAATTCCGTTCTACGACATGCTGGTTTCCTCACAATGTTTCTCCACTCCGTTTGAGAGTACTAGCATAGTGCACATAAGGGTGGGATCACTACCACTAGACCACCAATTCATGGCATGATGATAATTATTTTTATTTATTGGAAAACCAACAGCTTAATTACTTAAAAATGTGCTAAGAACAAGTAAGTGAATCAATCATAAAAAGTTTCTGAGCACGCCGTAAGTCGGCATAATATTGAAGAAGATGAAAAAGTGTATATATGCATATGCGCTTTACTGTCCTGTCCAGTCATTCAGCAAGTATATAATTCAAGTTATGCAGATAAAACTACAGGTCAAAAACCGCATAAACATAGTTACGGAGACTATTCCAATGCAGCAACTCATCCGCACGGAAATTAATGTGAATTATGCGAATTTACTGAAACCTGTTCTGTTTTTTGGTTCCTAAGAACAATCCACCGTAATAAAACTACGAAATTGAAACGAAACTACGTTTTTGATTTACCTATTTTTGTCTCTCTCTGTCTATTGTATGGAAAAATATGTTAAGTTAAAAAGATCGAAACGAGTTGTTTCATCAATTTTCCATGCAAAAGAGAAACACGTGCTCACACGAAAACAACGTTTGGTAGACGAGATGTGTTAGCAAAACTTCGACTACTGAAGGTACTGAACAATAAACCTATTTATTAGGTCACTATATAAAATAGATTGGTGAGTGACTAACATACAACGCACAGCCTAAAATGTTAGTCCTTGCAGCTTGAAAATTTGGAGGGTGTGTTCTTTATGAATAGTGTAGATACACTATGAACATTTTTCAAAATTCAACCCCTAATAAAAGTACGGCAGCCGTTTTTTAGGAAAACTTTTTTTTACTTTGTAGATGGTAATATAACACCACTGTAAGTTGTTTCACGAAAAATGCAATGAAATGTATAATATAATAATAGTTATTAAAGAAGCCACTTGTAGGAAAGTAAATAGAAATATGTTATTTCTACGAAATTTGCAAACTTTACAAAGTAGAAATAACATTTTAGAATTTCTGGTAAGTAGAGGTATTTGCATTCTTTAGAAAAAAAATCCTACACTTTAAAATTATACTATTTGTTTGACAGTCCTGCGCCTAGTAGTTCAGGCAAATGGTAAAATTTTAAAAAAAGTTGATAATGAGTTACGTAAAAAAATCCTGTCCGCTTTTTGGCTAAGTTTTCAAGAATTGCTGATCATCAATGACATTATTTGAACTGTTATTCAGTAAAAAATAGACTTCCAAAGTGTGCAGAGTCAGTTTCCTGCCGGCTCACCGCTGACCTACTGTCAGAGTGTTGACCTCCAAATCTGATAAATAATATAACCATAGCCGTTGAAATGAACTATGCAAAATATACCTACATAGGGATTATCCTGCGGATTACCTATTAATAATTAAAAATATTTTTTTATGTTTATTTTGTCTTATAATATTAGTATAGGGTTAAGCTAGCCGCTGTACTTAAATATTTATAAGTTACACATACAATAAAGAATAAACATTCTTCATAGGAGTAGGCTCATAATAATAAAAAAAAACCTATATTTAATAATAACAATAATAAAATAATAAAAGCATTTAGCTTAGTCTATTTTTGTTTGCCTCCTAATAAATAGATTGATAGAAAATTCTTTTTATAATGTCCCAAAAGTTAAGAGCCGAGCGGGATCCCGCTCGGCTCTTAACTTTTGGGACATTATAAAAATCTTTGTGATTTCCTTAAGTGTAGTAAACACTATAAAAATTAATAGAAAATTCTTTATTGTATACCTTACAAACCAACATATTATTAAATAAATCTACAATAAACTCATAGGGTGTTATTAATAATCCTGGCGTAGCGTTGGACTAGTTAATCCGTGTTTTGTCACATTTGCTCGAGTTGACAATTGCATGTCAATGCAAGAGACAAAACACGGATCAACTAGTCCAACGCTACGCCAGGATTATTAATAAGACCCCTAGGGTCTTGTCAACTCGAGCAAATGTGACAAAACACGGATTAACTAGTCCAACGCTACGCCAAGATTATTAATAGGGCCCCTAATGAATAGTCATTTATCATCCGTTGTAATTATGACCTTTGGTGTTTTTTTTTAAAAACATTAAGGTGCATTCATAATACTCATTTTTGTGAACGAAACACTGAAACAATCAAAAAACATTTTCGTGTAGTATTTTCTCACAATACAATAATTTACTGTTACCAAGATATTATCAAGGTTTTTGGTTAATTTAATCATGTTTTTTTATAAACCAGTAGTGATTAAGACCGCCATTTTGCAGGCAGGGCATGCCGACCTACTTACAGTCAGGGTTATTGACCTCAAGCTTGAAATTATTCATTCAAGATTTTTAATCGTAGGCTTTTTTGGGTTCCCATTGTGACCTAAGATGAAGTTATGACTGCACCGAGTTCTTAATTAAACTTGTGAAAAAATAAATTGGTCATACTTTTTTTTTCGGAAGACGACTTCATAAGATTGTTCATACTGCTTATACATTGCCTGCCGCGCTATTACCGCCACGTGTATTTTTTTTTATTCATTATTTTTATCTGATGTTTTCCTTCTCCGTTTGATGGTACTGGCATAGTGCACATACATTTTTGGACAGAAAAACTTATCGGTACACGACTGGATTTGAACCCACGACCTTGGGATCGGAAGGCGAGACTAACCGCTTGACCGTGATCTCATAAAACACGTGGGTCGCGCAAAATGAAGACTATTTTAAGAAATACGTTATGCGCAGGTCACGTTGTTGAATAGATAAGTTATTTTATAAAATAAAAAAAGGTTGTTAGATTTTTGCTTATTACCAAAACTTCGTACGTAAACTCTGGTTACTATCTACAGAACACACAGGTCAATTTGGACGTTCCAGATTCTACCATATTTGCATCTCTTGTGCCTACTAATTATCGTGACTCTATGGTCGAGCTCATACCAACTATGCCTTAATCTTTGGAAACGTGTCGCAGTTCTAGGCTGGCCGCAAACCTGTGTTTCATATTGCGATTTTTGACAGTCTTTACGAACGTAGGTAATGGGTAATATATAAAAAAACGTGTTTTAAAGGTTTTAGAGTGTAATTACTTCCAGAACATGAGCCTCACTGAGGCATTACAATGGCCTTATGGCTAATTACAATTAGGTAAATCGAACTTAAAGGTAAACCTAGGTAACAAAATTATATTCTTAATAATTAAACGTATAAACTAATGTCACCTTATTTACTTATTTATTTTATGTAAAAAACAGACGAACGATCTTACGGCCCACCTGATGATAAGCGGTCACCGTCACCCATAGACACCAACAACACCAAAGGTGCTGTCACTGTTGCCTACCCTGGATGAGTTTTTTAACGTTTTTCTTGAAGCTATTCATTTTGTAGTTAAGAGAGAACACCTCTGGTAGCTCATTCCACAATTTATGGGAAATGTCGACTTAGGTCGCCCTGTTTTGCTCAAGCAACAGTTGCCGATGTACGGCCGGCCTCCATGGATGAGTTTAAACAAGTTACCTCAATACTCAATACTCAATAGATTTATTGTAAACACATGGTAAGTGAGGTGTTAATTTTACAAACAGTGGTAAGTAGCACATGTGAGCCCCTTTAGGACACTACAATAGTAAGAGGTTGGCAGACCGAGGTTTTTTTTTTGTATAATATTTATATTAGTTTTAATTACGTGTCATTTTATTAGTAGTAATAGGTAGTAAGGATACATTGGATTTAATTGATTTGGTAATTTAAGTATATCTAGGTACGAGTGGGTATAAAATTATTATTAATGTCAAAAAATCATATTTTAATTCATAATAGCACTTGTCAATTAAAAATGATTTTATTTGTACCTGTGGTACTACTTGGTTTGTCACGTCAAGTTTGTCTTGCTCCGGCGAATTTAGCACATTTCCGTCGAGCTCGTGATGTGGAGGTCGTAGACATTTGACGTTAGCTTATTCATTAGAGCGTTACATTTCTGCAAGTACTTGGATGACAAGTTAGTTTTGTTAGTATACAAATATTGCAAGATAGCAAGTTTTTGTGGTACTTCAAAACTCTAAGCTGCTTAGGTTTCTTCTTAGTTTCCAAGTACTACTTTAGCTTGAGTTTTAATGGCACTTGAAAGCTATAAGCTACTTAGGCTCAAAAAATCTGAGTTCAGACTGACTCGTTGTCACACTAGATTAAACAAATATCACGAACAATCCATACAATTTTTGATGAAATAATACATTTTTTTTATGTAAATTCATACAAAAACACCCAGACAGAGAAAAATCATTTTTATTCACCACACAAATATTTGTTATTGGTGGGGATCGAACCCTACCAAGCTGTGAGGACGACGACCGACTACCAACTAAGCTGTGAGGGTAGTCAATGGGCACTTTTAAGAGCCGATGACAACAATAATCTACTCTGATAAGATTTTAATGGTACTAACTTTAGTCCACTTCAAACCTCATCGTCCATGACCGTCATAACATAAGTGCTCAAGAAGCAAAAACCGCTCGGCTCAACTATCCTAGGCTACGCAAGAAGCCGGTCCAGGATCCCATTAAGCCTTATGAAAATACTTAGGCGTTAGATGTAAGAACAGCTGATGATCAGGCCGATTTACAAGTCAAGCAGATTACCAGCACCTGTAGATCTTTATAATTCCCATAGATTTGCTTACAATTAGCATTACTTGGGTATGTCATAATTAACAGGGTAAGTACCTACTTAGCAGATAAAATATCAATATGCTTTCAAAAAAACAAAAAGCAATCAAAAAGGTTTTATTTTTTTTATGTAACTAAAGCTCATGGAACAAGCATATGGCCCACCTGATGTTAAGTGGTAACCATCGCCTATAACAAAGCAATACCTCGCAGGTCACGCACGTCAGGAACGCGCCCTACGATGCACTGCCCTGCGTCCATCAACTGGAGGCATACAGATATTCAGCCTCATTTGCCAGTAAAATCACCGGCACCCACACCCTTCAAACTGAAACACAGCAATGCTGCTTCAACTTAACTTTCAGGTTAAGAAATTGTCAACCTGCTTCATAACCACTTTGAAAAATACATTTAGGGATCGTCAACCTGTTTCCAGAACAAATGCACCTTCTCTACAAGAAAGCAAAGTATGTTCTGAACACAACTGCACAAGGATGTCAGTTTTTGCAGGAGTCGTCAACCGGTCTGCATCCTGGACCGTCCCTACTGGTTACACAACATTCATTCGGCAGCATTCGTTACAGAACCTTGTCGCAGTAACTTATGTGAGACGCCAGATCCTACAGTCTATAGGCAAAACTAACAAAATTTCATAGGGTTTTATTTGATTTGATGATCGAGTCGAATAAACCTGTAATTCTCTTTCTCTTATATTCATATTTATTTTGATAAAGGTGCCAACAGTAACAAATTTATTTTGAATAATGAACTTGTTAATTTAATTATGAATATGAGCCAAAATGTTTACCTTATCCTTACCATACAACTATAATACAGTTATCATAAAATTGCTGTCACTTCATTTAACACAGGAAATGCTCAGAATAGCCCAAGTTAATGCAATGGCAAAATGGCAAGTAATATAAGCGTAGTCTACATCATTATTACGTATACCTCCAACCATAAAGTTACGGCCATTGCGTCCAAGCGCACGACGGCGACGCTTGCTTTTTACCAAAGAGTAGTTTGTTAAACAGACGAACCACGCGACTTCACAAGCTGTCGGCCTACTTTTTTGTTTCAATTCGTTTTTTGTTGCAAACAAAGTTTCGAATCATGTAAAAATTTAATCAAGATTTTGATTGGAACAAAATATATGCAATCATTTTCTATTCCTTGTGTTGTTGTCGACTAATTTTAGGTCAGCTACTACCTGTTTTTCTGCAACACAGTGTAAACTAACGCAGGAAACAGTGGTACTACACTAAGTTACTGTCATGTAATATTGTTTGAAATAAAGATTTTGTATTTTGTATTTGTATTTTGAAACCACCACTGAACACCTTGGACATTCGGCATTTGTTCGTATTGACTAGTTATTTTTGTAGCATCGAAATTCTGACGTTTGGATTAATAACACCCTAGAGAGGACAAACATCTGCGTTCACCACACTAATAATTGTTCTCGGTGGGGATCGAACCTACGCCCTCCAACGCACAAGGTAGAGCCACTCACTAAGCTGAGCGGCCAGTTAATGAATCAAAATGAAATCAAAGTTGTATTTATTCAGTAGGATCGCAAGGATCACTTTGAAACGTCTGAGTCTTGTGCCAGTTCCACGCGACCAAGCCTAGAAGAACAGGAAACAAACTACGGCTTGGTTCTTACCGTTTTTTTAAGTACGAGTGCCTACTCTTTGTGGCATGCTGCGATAATGAAGAGTGCAGTGAAGTGTAGCGACTGCACCCGCGGTCAAGGTCTGCGTAGCTGATGGACGGTTCTGAGCATGGCTATCTTCGTGTGAACATCCATATTGCACACTTATATATCTTTTACAAACCGGTTTCCGTGTGATAAATAACGTAGATAGCAGCTTGTCATAGTAGAGCTCTTTGTAGGCTTGTCCGAGGAAGTACCTACAATCACCAGGTTTTTTTCTGCCGTGAAGCAGCGTCGCTGTGATTCAGATTGAAGGGTGTGTGTAGTGGCACGTGAGGCTGAACATCTGTATGCCTCGAGTTGATGGACACAGTGCATCGTAGGACACGTTCCTGACGTTCGTTACCTACGAGGAATGCTTTGTTATGGGTGATGGTAACCACTTAACATCAGTTCGGCCATGCTTGTTCCATCAGCTAGTGGTATAAAACAAAAAAACCTTATAAGAAAGCGATTTTAAAATTACTAGGTATCTCGGTGAGATTGTAGGCCACCCAAAGGCCCCGTCATTAATATTATCAATAGTCAAAGATAGACTTTGCTTACAGACAATATTGAAACAACGTGTCAATTTCCAGTTTTTTTTCCTGATCGTCTTCCAATACAATATTTAGATGTCAGTGTTTTTGCACAACAAGTTATGATAGTGTTTTTTTAAATAATGGTGCGTAATTTACCCGTATGTTACAATTTAAACTGAGTTTTAATTTGCCCGCAGATATTATAAGTAAACAGCAATTTGCTCAGAGTTTCCGCCACGTGCGTGAGAGCCTTCTCACATGCACCCTGACTCCTTTAGTGCACGAGAACTTTTTTGAGCCGCACTTAAAACCCACTTTTCTTTAGCAAATACCAGTGACACGAAGAATAACTGTTTCCATTAAAAAAATAACATGAACTATTCTTTACTAAAACGTATTTATTGAATGACAAAATGTAGATTTTATTACTCATCTAGATCTATTAAAAGTGTAAAGTTTTGGGCAAAAGTGAGCTGGCTCATGTATTATTTTAAATTTAGAATACAGAATTCGCCATCTTTTTTTGACACTAGCCGTATTTCTACTGAAGCCTCTTTAAAGCTGTCTTATTGGTATAGTTAAAGGTATGGTTTCGTGAAGACTATGGTGACACTTAGATGGCCGTGTGCATCTTAAAAGGCTCTTATGCAAATAAAAACAGACCACCTGCACTTACAGGTATTGATAAAGGATGACTAATTGGATATACTTTTATGCTAATGATCTAATTTTATTAACTAAGTAACGACTACGCTAACGACAAAATAATGTTAAAACTCAGAATGAGTCCTCGGGAAGGTGCGTTGCACTAGGCGCAAGCGTAAAAGCGTAAGCAAGCATGCTTTTCTGTAGGCCTACCACAAGCTCTGTCTGGCTCTGTATATGGCTCTGGTTTTGAGTCTGTGTGAGTGCTGTCAAAATAAATCCTACGTCGAAACGTCACACGCACAGTATAGTTACTGGTGAGCACTCACACAAACTCAAAACCAGAGTCTACTGGCAATAAATATTTTAAAATACACAACAAAAGGGTTCCTGTTTTAATTGGCCCCATTTAAAATAAAATCAATCTTGAGTACTGACATGTTATGCATGACCTCGTCAAGCCGAAAGCACACAAGGGCTGTAATTTGTCAGTGTCTGTCAGATTTGAAGACATGAAGGTGTTACAAAATATTAATTGGAACACAATAGGAGAGCCTTGGAACTTAACAGAGCAATATCAAACCATGGAGATTTATTTAATTAACTCTTTATTGCACAAAACTTAAAATTAATGTGCAAAAGGTGGGCTTAATGCTATAATCATTTTCTACCTGCCAACCTTAGGGGTAGAAAATGGCGCTGGCGTGCTAACATAAAAAGGAAAGCTTAGATATTAAAATTAACAATATGTACCTACTTATTAGTTAAGTTTCGATGAGATCTGATGAGATGAGATCAATGGGTATGGTTTGTTTTTATCTCAGCATCATTATCAGTAGCCTGAAGCTATCATTTCCATAATTTTTCTGATTTTCTACCACCAATCAAATCTCTTGACTGGCCGCCGCGCCGCCGGTTCAAAGCCCCACGCATCTGAAGAGTGACTCTTAGAAATCTGAAGTCGGGTTACACCGCTTGGCTCAGTGAAATAAATAGATACAATCTATTCACGACCTACAAAGGATATCTTGTCAATACATTGTCGTTTAAAGTATGTCGTTGATTTGTAAAGTAAATCGTTTTGAGGTCAAAAACATGAAGTTTTAAAAAATGAGAAACCGACTTCTAGGCCAAGCTGCTGAACTGATTTTGATAAAATTTATATTGAACAAAATCTGAAAGTAACCTTTCAAATAATAAAAAATCTAATCGTTTCATAAATGACGAAGTTATGCGATATTAGACAAAAAATTAAAAATACAACCGAATTGAGAACCTCTTTTTTTATTTGACGTTGGTTAATAAACCATTACCAATTCCACACTTATTTTCTCAACAAATAACCACTGTTGCCATGTTTCCCATCAGTCTGACGCAATTCATCCAATCAAAGTATAGACTCCCATCAATATTTACACTGACGGTATTACGGTATCCTAGTAATTACCTTCCCATTGTGAACAGTGGAAGGTTAGCACTGGTTTTTTACATGCAAATTCAAAATTCAAATACCGCTTGTATCCTTACAGATGACGACGTCAGATAACTGGTGATCTCCTAACTAACAACCGGTTCTAAAAGCACAATCAAATTAAAATTAACGAATCATGACACACATAATGGGTCAAATTTCTTGTCAACTAGAAAATGGGTTGTAGGAATACCAGTCAACTAATAAAAGTTCTATATCAAGTCGTCGTATTGATACTTGGAGGAAGAAACTTTTAATGCAAAAGAGAGTGAATGTATCGTATTTCTGTCTATGTCTACTTCATCTTTAATGAGAAAGACAGTCGGTGTCATATGGCTCTGCTGTAATGAAAACTCGGCATAAGATAAGTTAACATCAACGTTTTTTGGTGTAATTTAATTTGATTGTGTTCTTTCTGTAACCCCAATAATTATTATATTACAGATCAGAAGTAGGTTAAAATGAAGAGTGACATATCTGTCATAACTGGTGCTAAAGCGAACAGAAGTTAATTTGTTCGTCATGTCATTAACACAAATGAATTACGAAGCTGAGTAGCTTTAATATACTGCTAACTACCTCAGACTGTCTGTGCACTCACGTCTTTTACAGTTTAATTGGTGGCATTTCTGTCCGTTTGTCTGTGACATCATCGGAACAATGATCTCAATCTGTAATAAAAAAAAAAGCAGCCAAGTGCGAGTCGGACTCGCCCATGAAGGGTTCCATAGCATCAAGTAACATAATATAAAGGTTCTTGTAGTTCTTTGAAAGGTAAATTGCGGTTTACGATTTATGACGTATAAAAAAAAACTAGCGACTAGATCTCGTTCAAACCAAATATCGTTGAAAGTTTGTATAGTAATGTACAACATATATTTTTTTTAGTTTTATCATTCTCTTATTTTAGAAGTTAGAGGGGGGGGGGACCAACTATTTTCCACTTTGGAAGTGTCTCTCGCGCATACTATTCAGTTTAGAAAAAAACTATATTAGAAACCTCAACATCATTTTTGAAGACCTATTCATAGATACCCCAGACGAATGGGTTCGATGAAAAAAATTTTTTTTAGTTTCAGTTTTAAGTATGGGGACCCCCAAAATTAATAGTTTTTTTTTTATTTATGTGTAAAAATCTTAATGCGGTTCACAGAATACATCTACTCGCCAAGTTTCATTAGTCTAGCTTTTACGGTTTCGGAGAAAAATGGCTGTGACATACGGACGGACAGACAGACAGACAAACAGACAGACATGACGAATCTTTAAGGGTTCCTTTTTTGCCATTTGGCTACGGAACCCTCAAAACCCTTCAGCAATATAGAGCAAGCCGCACATTGGCAACCGGCCGGTGAGCGAAGCGAGCGTTCTTGTATCTATATATTCATCGTAATTTTGGGGTATCTTAAATTGGCCTGAGTATGAAAAATTTAAAAATGGGAATCAATTAGCTGCACTATTTTCGCTAGCTTCATTTGAGTCTGAAACGGATGGGTTTAGTTATTATGTAATAATATCCATACCCTTACCGTTTGTGTAAGTTGTTCTTTTATAAAATATCGTTATTTTTCTTGTGCACAGATTGACAATCAAATAGCAGACGCTTTAGAAAAAGGTCAGGTCAAGAGTACCCTAAACCTACGAGCATGTGTGGAGAATCCGTGATCTCCGCGTATCCCCATGGGAAAGAAGAATGATTTCATGCATGTACATAATATGTACAGTACAGCCTGGCTAGCACACGGGGAGGACAAGTTATCCCCGGGAAAGAATAAAAACTTTTCCCCGCTGTCAGTTTTATCCGACCTCCGAGCTGGGCGTCGATTCTAGCAACACAAATCACTCAAGCGATCGCGTAAATAGATGCGAGTTGTAAATTTTTGTTTGTAAAAATTTGAAAATTGAACGCGGATTCAGCGATCACTCAATTGAGCCACTCAAAGTTAGGTGATAGTTATTCTCTGTCTTACGTCAAACGGAGAGGATTTTATCCACGTTTTTCCTAGTCCATGCTATGAAGCGGGAATAGCGATACATAATGTCCACGATAAACGTCAAGTGGAAACATTTTATCCCTGTTGCCGTGCTATGTAAGGTGAATAGGAGAATTATTTCTACTGTCAAGTAGATAAAAAAGGTGGAAAGACAACTTATCCTCCCCGTGTGCTAGCGCTGCAGATTATAAACAAATATTTTCAGGAAGCACTTAGGTATGGTAAGTACTTCCGTAGTTTGCAAAAGCTAAAACAATCCACTTTTCCTGATAAAAATCAAAAGTTGACCTTGCAGATAGCAAAACGGCATATCTATTCCGCCGGCCGCTGTGCCAAGGCCGGGTGACATAACGCAATACGTGCCGTTACATGCGCCCGCGCATTACCGCTACTTGATCGTGAAACTTCATGTTTCCTATATTACTGGTTTGTTAATGAACTGTGATGTCATAGTTGATTGAGTAGAGTTGGTTTTGTGAATGAAGTTCGTATAATTAAAGTTGGAACTGTATATATAATATAGCTATAAGTATAATAGTTGCTTCTTTTTATTGTCAGGTCGCATCTTAGTTGACCTCTTCATGGTAAAGAGGCCACCTCGAAAGAAAAAGAACTACTACGTAGTACGTACATAATATATAATTATATGCTGTTATATAATTATGTGCTATTAATCTTCTTCTTATAGTGTCACTGGTTCGTTCGAACCAATGTGGCGAAAGTATTTAAGTGCAATTCAAAGAGGCTCCGTTCGTGCACTTGACATTTTATATCGATTTATTTAAGTCCTACGACATCTCGGCGGTTTTCTCATGATTTTTTTCTTCACCATTTGTGAGTGCATATTTTTAAGACATAAAAGTCATTGGTACACGCCTGTGTTTAAACTCACGACCTCAGAGCAAATCAAATCAAAATAGTCTTTATTCAGTTGAATTACAAGAATCACTTTGAAACGTCTTAAAGCTAGGTAAGTCTAGGTGCCAGTTCCACACGACCAAGCCTAGAAGAACAGGCAACAAACTACGGCTCGGTTCCTACCGTTTTTTATATGATCCTTTTACAAATCAAAAATAATAGCAGTGAAGTTCCAGTGTGGTGCCACTTCACTTAGTCAGACGTATGCATTGCAATAATACAAAAGCAAAAGTTTCAAAGACAGCACACGCTACGTTTCAAAGTTATAATAAATTATCTACACAGCATATAAATATAAGATACGAAAATGCGAACAAGCCGGAGGGCGAGACCGCATTTACAAAATTATCCAATAAATAAACCTATATAATGTTTAAAACACAAATAAAAAAATATATTATGTAATAGCTATTACATCGACCGATCTGAGGACAAAAATTTTGAATGCTGGAATGAATCCTCAGTTTAAGCAATGTGAGATAATTATTAGTAATATAAGAAAAAACTACAGCGGAAGCTATCAAACTACCTCGACGAATAATGGTATTACATGCCTCCTAAGATTAATGTTCACCATACCGGCCACCGGCTAAGATTTCATCAAATTATGTTGCTTTAATTTTCCTACAGATATTATCTTTATGCACCGGTTTTATGAGCACGTCTTCTTGGTAAGGAAAGTACCAGCGGCCTTGTGCTCTTTTAAAATGCCCTTTACCGTAGCAAAACTATGTGACATCCTCCTCCTAAATTCTATTGCCTATCCTCGTCTATTTGTAAAAAAAACCATGGCGTTCTAAGGAATTCTCACAAATTCCTCTACGAAAAAAGAAATAATAAAAAAAAAATATCGGACCAGCAGGGCTACCACGAGCTCCATATGTGTATATGTGTAGATTGGCTGACCCACACATTCATTTTCTTCTTGAGTTTGAATGTGTTGACACTGTTGACATAATTTTATTTTGACAGCCATAACCATAACCATATGGAATGGAACTCGTGGTAGGCCAGCAGCTCCTGCTAAAATGCTGCTTTATTTAAAAACGCAAACGTCAGTTTATCTGTCATTTCTGTTTATAAGCCAACAAGAACAAGAAAGGCAATGATTTATTCTACCATCGCATAAAATAGGCTGCTCGCCATAATATAGGCCGGGAGTATAAACTCACACCTTGAAACCTGGGTGGTCACGCACCGTTCAGTTTATGAAGAACTTCCTCCCCTCAGGAACCTCAGGAACACTCAGGCTGTGGAATAATGCTAAGGTTTTCCCTAAAGACATAATAGGTTCTTCAAAAAAGGCGTTGTAAAATTTTGAAAGGTTCTGCAACGCGTTTGTGATTTCTCTGCTACGGTAACCGCTTGTTTGTTATTATATAATATAATCTTTAAGTATAGATATACATATAATAATAGATTTCCATGCCTACTCGAAGTATGATACAGTCGAAGTTACCTGTGTCTTACCCAAAACCGCCGGATGATTTATTTTTAGAGATCTAAAATTTCCACCAGAGTTGATTCATATGCTTACTTTTACCAATTGTCTCATAGCGTAAGAATCGTCAAACAATCAATTAGTATTTAGTCAATTCAAAAGATTCGAATTTTGAATTCGAATTCTGTATGGAGACCATTCAAACTGGTGCTAGCTACCACTGGCTGGTGCCACTATCATCATTTCTAGAAGATACTGTCATAGTTTCTAGGTTGATCATCGGTCTCACTATCTAAATAAGCTATCTACTTCTAAGGCAGACCACGGAGCTTTCGGAGTGTATACAGTGTTCTGAATTCTAAACTACATGTAGATGTGTGAAGGAATTCTTGGAATTTAGTTAACCTTAGTTCTAGATAACTAGAACTAGAATCTAGAATTCTGGCGCAGGGCGTCTGGAGGTTATCAAAATAAATTATCCGTTTAAAGATTCCGTAGTTCGCGTATTTTTTATTTCGTATTTTTAGTATTTAATATTCTCAGCGACGTACAGACGGTCTGTTTCAAAATATAAAAGCACTGGCAGCTTTCAGGGCAGGCTTTTAGAGTAATGGATATAAAGGTAGTGGAGTCCTCTCAGCGCAGTTGGTAGTGGCTCTACCTTCAGTGCCGTAGGCCGTGGGTTCGATCCCCACCGAGAACAAATATTTGTGTGGTGAACGCAGATGTTTGTTCACGGTCTGGGTATTGTACCCTTAGTATGTATTAAAAAAAAATGTGCATAAATATTACATCAGCTATCTGGTTTCCATAGTACAAGCTCTGCTTAGTTTGGGGCTAGATAGTATTGTGTGAATAGTCCACAATATATTTATAGCTTCAAGTCAAAGTGAATGGAGTTTTGTGTAATAAAAACGAAATAAAACATACAACCACAGTTTATATAAACTCTGCTTACAGTTAAAACCATCAACAAATAAAACCAACTCACAATAACACAGATTAAATGCAACTCTGCAATCTAGAATCTAGATTACCGACTCCATAGCCTAGGTCATAGAATAGCTCCAAGTTACTTGTCTAACTAACCAGTTGCGTGCTTTATCTGTTAGTTAATTTACAACGCAGTAAACGGAGGCGTAACTGTAGGTAACGTAATAGTTATACAGGGTGTAAGAGTAAGACCACTCCTGGCTGCCAAAGCTGCCTGAAAACGGTGGGTACTTGCTTGCTTTTTTTACCTTATAGGCTTGCGTATGACCGCAATCTCACCTGCTGTTAAGTGATGATGCGGTCGACGGTGTAGCACGCTTACCTAGAAGATACCTGTTCACTCTACTCTTAAAAACATCCAAGTTATGAGTGCACGGAAAAACAGACGCCGTCAAGGAATTCTACTCCTTGGCTGTCCGCAACATAAAAGTAGAAACAAAGCGCTTGCTCCTGTATTATCCACCTCGTTCCTTCAAAATTCCTCCAAATCTTCCAGCTTAGCCAGCAGTAGTAGTGCTCTTTGTGAAGGGCTCGTCCGGGGAAGTACAACCACTTTGCCTATTTCTGCCGTAAAGCAGTATTGCTGTGTTTTGGTTTGAAAAGGTGTAGGTGCTTGTGAAATTGCTGGCACGTGAGGCTAAACATCTGTATGCCTCAAGTTGATGAACGCACGGCTGTGCATCGTAGGGCACGTTACTGACGCGCGTTACCTACGAGGCAATGCTTTGTTACCATTTAACATTAACACATATGAAAAAAATTCGGAAATAGAAATCTGGCATTTCTTTAATTTCATTTATTGAAAAATCATTACAAATCATTACATACAAAAAATCCGGTCATATTGATTTATTTTATTAATGAAATATTTTATTAATTGAAATAGTCAAAATAGGTTTTACTATTTTGACTATTTCGATAGGGCAGTGATTAGCAAGCATGAATATACATATATTTTTGCGAGAATTATTTTTGCACCCTGTATTATAATGCAGAAAATAGCTGAGAACTGCATCTCATGTGATTTTATCTAGCTTCTGGATTACGTACTCTGGTTAATTCTATTGATAAACTCTATGGTAGAGGGAGTAGCGACTAACTGACAACAGAAGTTCATAAACATTTAGTTTTGTATAATAAACAGTGCATGTCGTTTGAAAATAATAGTAATAACGTAAGGCGAATCTTCAAAAATGAGTCAGAATTTTTAACATCTATTCTGATTCTGGCTACGGAGGCCATTTGGGAGTTGTATACAATATTTTAAATCGTCCAATGTTATCCAACTTCCAATCCTCCCTGTACATTGGAAATAAATAATAAATATTGTGAATAATCCATACAACATTATCTAGCTCCAAATTAAGCAGAGCTTATACTATTGGAACCAGATGGCTGATATAGTACTTACCTATGTACATTTTGTCAACAATTATTATTTATTTATTTATTATTATCAGAGGGAAGGCGAGGTCGGGGTCGGCCAAGAAAGCGTTGGAGGGACGATCTCGATGCTTTCGAGCGAGGATGGTGGGATATAGCAATGGATTTGGGGAAGACCTTTGCCCAGCAGTGGGACGACATAGGTTATTAAAAAAAATATATATATTATCACACTTAGACAAATAACAAACATTTTCATCCCACCAGCTCTGAAAGTGTGTTTTTGCTGTTTAATTTCTGACTGGAAAAGCCGTTTTTATCCGCTAGAGGATAAAGTAAATTTGAATTTAGAATATCGTGTTCAATAAGTTTGTGAATACACAACCTATTTACTTCTACCTCCATGGTGCCAAACTTATCATACAACCTTTTTTATTTTGTTAAAAACTCGCACTCGTAACCTTCTTGGTGTACTTATTTGTGAATTGAAAACACCATTAAATCTATTTACTTCTACCTGCATGGTGCCGAATTTATCATAAAACCTTTTTAAATTAGTTAATAACTCATACTCGGAACCTTCTTGGTGTGTTACTTTTAGTCGCGCCATGTTCTTTTTTGCATTTAGTCATTTCCTCGCTGAGGTGGGATGAAAAGTTACGTGTTGCACTCGAGTGCAAAGATTTTTCACCTTGTGCTCTTTTGCTTCCTTCACCAACGCTTAGGATTCTACGCTCGTGGTTAAACTTTAGAATCCTGCGCTTGCTCGGTCATCAAAATTGAGCACGCGGTTAAAAAGCAGCTTTGCACTCTTGTATAACAAATAACTATTGTGCTCACCACACAAATAATTATTCTCAGTGGGGATCGAACTCAGGACCTACAGAAGGCAGAGCTACTACCAACTGCGCTGAGAGGCCAGCTAATCAAGTCATTTACCTTCCAAATGTCCTTTGTAGTCACGAACTTGCATCGATATTCGGCGAGTGAACAGTTACTTATAGATTCGGTATATTCCTCGTCGCCAATAGTACGTGCTTAGAATGCCTCCATCGTGAGAACTGTCGGTGAAGTAATTCCTTTAATGTTGAGCTTCCCTTTGAATGCTAAATGCAAAATTGCTGGAGAGAATGTATGTCGCTATCAATGGGAAACCTTTGAATAACTTTATGGTATCGGAAAATTCACCGACATAGCTCGTAGAATTAGTAAGTTGAAGTGGCAATGGGCAGGTCATACAGCTCAAAGAACTGACAACCGTTGGGGAATAAAGGTTCTCAAATGGCGATCACGAACCGTAAGACACACCAGATGAATCGACGACATTGTTAAGATCGCGGGAAGTCGATGGATGGAAAGGGCTCAGAATCGTTCTTCCTGGAAATGTGTAGGGGAGGCCTAGGTCCAGTGGTGGACTTCTTCAGGCTGATAATGATGATGATGATAATTGGAAAATTATGTACATAACTAATATTTAAAAATACATAACTAAGTTTTTTCAGAAGGTACCGTGAAAGAAGTGATATGTTTTCTCATAATATCCTCATCTAGGAATGGAACTTTTATATTCTATGGAAGTGTGCCGGTTGATCAAATGTGGAATTCACCTTAGCGCCGACCTAAAAACCCGTGCTGGCAACAATTTTCATTGATTAATGCATTTGTATGAACAAAATAGCTCAAGGCTTGCACGTGGGTGAAATCTCGCAATCATAAACGTGAGACAGAGCTTAGAAATGGAGCATGGACACACGTGAGACGTTTCCGAAAAAGGATAGGAATTATCATGTATACCATTGTAAAAAACGTGATATTTTGATAAAATACAGCACGTGCCCATTCTAAATAGGTCACAAAAAAGTGAAAGTTAAAGTCACGAAATCATGGAACTTAGACAAAAAATATTTAAATCCAATGGATCTGTAATTTTGAATAAAACATAGCAAAATTAAAATCTAAACGTGAGCCAGAGTGTGGTAAAAAAAGACCTTTGCATGTAGATGATTTATATAGCGTCAGGGGCAACTGGTGATTACTCAAGTCCTACTTGCAGGACGCTGCCTGGGAAAGAATTTTAGATGGCATAATAATGTGATGGTGATAAATAAAAAAACACAAGTTACTATTTTCTTTTAATGTGATGCTGTAACGTTTTAAAATTTTGTACCCCACGTTCATGAGTGTCAAAGACGTGTACATTCTATAAATCTTACAGTCACAAGACAATATCGATGACAATGAAGATAACATTGAACAAATAATAATGAAAGCTGTAATAATGAAAGAAGAATACACTTATTTTTTTAACTCTATGACTCATTTATTTATTCATATTATAAAAATGTAGGGGATAGCTGTCTATGCATGAAAGATATTATGAGTAAAAATAATAAATAAACGTAAAAGAATTAAAACATAAAAGTTGAACCTAGACTCAAACAAAATAATATAGCACTCTATTCATAGCTAACACAGGAACTAATTAAATTAAAAATAGTCTTCGGATCTAGAATATGTTATTTACAAACTCAATTTCTGATTTCACTCTTAAAATTCCAGGAAACTTTTTCTATAACATGCCTTGGCTATGACTAATTGTTTCCCAAACGGAAGGTCGTTTTGGTTTCATCCTTTTGTCGTTCTAAACAAAATATAATATTTTAAACAAAAACTCTGCGACTTTCTATTTCATTTTAACTTTTATTTGATGTTATTCAAAAGTGTATTGAATTGTAAAAGACAATACATGAAATAGTGCAGCTGCTTTTGTTCCAAATTTAACTGTTTCAATATTTATGTTACAGTTTGTCTTGTACGCCAAACAAAAGTTCTAAAATTGAAAGTGGCTTTTACATACTTTTGACAATCAAGGAAACTTTTTACTCAGACCAGAAAAAAATATATCATATAAATATTTATTTTTGCCAAAGTAATCAATAATTTCTACTTTGCATCATTTTGATAGTTATAATGTGCTACTAGACTAGGTAGTAGGTAAAGTACTGATTTTAAATAAGTAGGTACCACCTTTACTGCGTTCTTGAAATTACCCCTTCACCAAATTACATATTTTCTGAAATGTAATGTTGGTTGATTGATCCAGCTAAAGTAACTATTGCATCAATTTGGTAAAAAATGTATTTATTTATTTACCAATCAAAGGTATTTCCTAAATATTTAATTTACAAAGCAAACTCTAGTCAAGTCCTTGTTCAACATAATTCACCTGATTCTTTTATCTATAATTCTCATAGAAAAGGAAATACTAGTTTTAGGGGCCCGATAATTTCAAAGATTCTGTAAGACCGGCGCTCGGTCACGCAATTTCTCCTCTCTTTCACACCCTCAGCAATGGAGAAAGGTGAAAGAAGACAGGTATAGTACTCACGTAAGTTGGCCAAAGTGAAATGACCGCAGATGACCATTTTGATCGTTGCGTCATTTGCCGCGGCTGGAATTTTAAAATTTTGACGAGACTTGAATGAAAATGAAAATCTTGGAAAGATGAACTATGGAATAACAAATAATGCCCTGGATTTGGAATACCTTCTAGGTTTTGAAGTTTAGAGCCCGTATTTAGAAACAGTGCTTTAGTCTGAGTCGAGCCTCAAGCAGAGATTTTTGTCTTTTTTCAATGGAGAACTGTCAAAAAATCTATTTCTGAATACGGGCCTAAGTATTTTCATCTGAGCGCATCAACTGACTATCTTTACCCCTCAGATACATAGCTCACTGTTTTTGTGTATACATTTCGTATCGTAGGTACTATTAGCTGCAATTTTCTCGTATCCACTTAAACCGCAAGTGCTATTCGTTTTTCCCGGTCTTTTTCAAGTTATGGAACGAACTTCCTTCTGTGGTCCTCCAAAAGACGGGTCTATGTCTTCTTAAAAAGCCTGCAGCGTATCAGCATCGTCTCTGGTATTGCAGGACTGCTTTCCAGCAGCTCGTCCGCTCAACAGCCGCCTATGGTATAAAAAAAACTTCAAACTTTTATTTCAACTCGTTGTTTTTTTATAACAACTATCTGATGGAACAAGCATATGGCCCACCTTATCTCGCAGGTCACGCACCAATGAAACGTGCCCTACGATGCAATGCCTTACGTCCATCAACTTGTGGCATACATATAATGTGCCAGTAATTCCACCGGCACCCTTCAAACCGAAAACAGCAATGATGGATGCTTCACGGCAAAAAGGCATGGTAATAGTACTTCCCCAGACGAGCCCTTTACAAAGAGCTCTACTTCTACAACTTTGTAATAACAGCAGTGGCATTTTTATATCCTATTCTGTTGACTATTCTATATCAGTGTCAGTCAGATCATTGACTCTTGTTATGACACTTCACTCTATATTCGGACGCTGCCTTTCCAATTCCTTGACCCACCCACTTATAAATTCACTAGTGGAACACTTCGCTTCGTTCGCATAGACTTTTATTGAACTACTCTGTCTAGTTAAGGTACTATATACCGTGATATTCCACACAACTTTTGCACAGTGGATTCAACGATCCTTGAATATTATATATTTTTATTTTGGAATTTTAAACTTTAAGTAGTAAAAGAAAACATTGATATTACCCTATAATACAAAAAGTAAGCGCTGGTGTCATGGATTGCTAATCGACAAATATTTGTGTTTAATTGTCGATTAACACAAAACCAGCCGTAAATCATTGACAAACCTTTATGAGTACAATTTCGATATTCTTACAAGTTTTATGCAGCCAGAATCAATATCATCATAATTATTAGTCATGTTCTACTTATCATCAATTTTGATTTGCACACCTTTATTGGAAGCACCGTAATTGTGCATGCTTCTTGTTACAAGTACTTAATATTCACGCAAGCTACATGATCATTACAAACGAATTTATCTCAAAATCATGACAAATAAGCTCGCCACTAATTCACAAACCGTGTTTTTCCACGTTCAAGTTCACCAGTCATAGGAAGGAGTCGCGACCTAGTTGTGGTTCCCTGACCTCCACTGCAGCCTAGCATGGTTCCCCTTCTCTTTTGCACTCATACGGCCGCTTGCAGCTGTCTCGCTCGCTCCCGGAATATATTCGCAACGTGTTTGGAAAATGGCACAGCGACGCAGGACGAAATACCTGACAATGATTTTAGTGGTAAGGTAACTTACTTTCAGATCACGTGCAAGAATACCATCTAAATAACGCCATATCTATGGATTTTGCTCCAGGGTTTAATAATGCTACCCAAAGATTGTAGGTACATACTATTCTTCTGGTTATTTAGGTACCAAATTCTTCTGAAGTATTTAGGTTTGTTAATACAAACTTACATAACAAAGTAAACTTTGACAAACACAAAATGAGAAAAGGAACACATGAGAAAGAACGCGTTGAAGTTTTTTGTACTGAATTTTGGTGCAGTGTTTGAAAATAAAATTAATCTACATAGTCGTAATCACGTATAAAAATACCAAGACTAACAAGCTATCTGGTTGTGATATTATTAGTTCTCACATTATGACAGTGCTTAGTTAATGTTATGAGCACATCGTGCGAAAATTTGAGATTTAAAAAAAAAAAACATAACTAAATAACTAAGTGACATTTTAAAAATCGCGAAAGGACTAATTGTAGACTATACATTTGAGATTAATTC
The DNA here is from genome assembly GCA_947578465.1 of Thera obeliscata. NCBI lineage: Eukaryota > Metazoa > Arthropoda > Insecta > Lepidoptera > Geometridae > Thera > Thera obeliscata. The sequence continues at coordinate 3,052,393 of OX387919.1, forward strand.
AAATTTAAGTGTGTTAAAAAAATATACTATTTAACATGACATTCTATTTAACGCTGACATACGATTTTCATTAGAGTTTTTTTTTAAATCTCAAATTTTCGCACGATGCGCTCTTAAAGAATATCGGTAATATAAAAAAAAGCTAGTGGAATGGATCAATTTGTCTATTAGGCATAGAAAAATAATTATAAGACTAAAAAACTTGAGAAACTGACTTGAATGGCCAAACGACTGAACCGATTTCGATTACATTTTTATAAGATCAATCTGAAAGTAACCTTTCAGATAAAAATATTTTTCAAATCGGCTCATAAATTACAAAGTTATGCTATGTTATAGCATAACTTTGTCCCGATAACATAAAAAAAATACAACCGAATCGGCACCTCCTCCTTTTTTATTTGAAGTCGGTTAAAAAGGCTCAAAATAAAGGCCAAAAAATTTAAGAAGAGCTGGCTTAACTCGTATAAGTCGAGTGACGTAGGTCCGTCAATGAAATCGAAGGGTCCCGCTATCCTGTGAGACCGAAAGCTCCCGTTACGATGACAATGAGTCAGATAGGCGGCCTTGCTAACTGTTCCTGCGTCATGTCAAGGACGTTCGTTCATGAAATACTACCAGCCACCCATCGAAATGCGGTCCATGTTAAACGTGGCATTCTTAACCTTAGAAAAGTGAGCACAGCCAGCGTCTAATGTCTAAACCCTCCAAAGTTGCCTGTGCTTTCTGATCTCTAGGCGTAGTTTCAGAAATCTTTTAATGTCCGTGAATTGAACCATTTGTCTGAATAATTTGCGTTATGTCTAAACGTCATTTGAATAAGCATTAAGACTTATTAACAGTTAGCCAAATAAGCGTTGATACTAATTAGCCGTAAGTCAAATAAGCGTTGAGACTAAGCCGTTAGTTTAAGACAGAGTTCTCAGTCAGTCTAATTTATTTTATATAATAACACGTGGTTCATAAAGAATAGGTTGTATAACCGTGGAGAAGACCTCATGGTAATGAAATCGAAGAGTCCCGCTATCCTGTGAGACCGAAAGCTCCCGTTACGATCACATTGAGTCAGATAAGCGGCCTTGCTAACTGTTGCTTGTGAGTCAAGGCCACTTGTTTTGTAGATCTGGTTGAGAAGCCTGATATTAATTATTGCTAAATGAAATAGGCCATTTTTGACTCCAAGAAAATAATCCACTTCTTTATATGGGCTCGTCTGGAGAATCATAATTGAACATAGATGTTTGTTATCTTTCTGGGTGTTATATTAATTCTAAGAATGTTCTGTGCTTACATATATGTGAACTAGTACCTATATCAACCAGTGTAAGCTCTGCTTAGTTTGAGGCTAGATAATGCTGAGTGGATTGTCTACAATATTTTTTTTATTATTTCAGCTACCAGCCAGTGTTGCTGTTTTTCAGTTCGAGGGTGTGGGTACTGGTGAAATTGTGTCGATAGACGCAGTGCTGTGCATCTGGGGCATTCCTAATATGCGTGTGAGTCCAGACCTTTTGTTTTGAAGATGAGAGATCTTGGAAAAGAAAGAAAGACAATACTTTTATTTTAGACACACAACACACATAAACACAGCACAAACAGCGTACCAATAAACGATCTAGCTATAACCTGAGAAATTTAATAGGTTCAAAAGTTTTATCCCCACATAGTTTAGCAGTAGTAGGGCATCTAAAGGTCTTAGCCAGGGAAGGCACGCCCTTGTTAGACAAGCCCTGTATGTGATAAATATGATATGTCTGCAGGTCACCACAATCAGTAGATACATTTATTTCCTGATCCCAATAAAGCCTTTAAGACAGATCAGTAACTCCAAAAACCACATTCTACCTACTATATCTTAATATAAGCAACATAACATCAAAGATAATACTTACGTGTGTGTGTAGTCCACTCGCACCGTGTCCCACATACAACTAACGGTACTGAGTCCTGACCAAAACTGCAAAACGCTGCGACGTGTTGTTTTCCGCTTATTAATTAACCTGCTCAGTCTATGAGGGCTTTAACCTTCGTTTTCATACTATTTCATTCATTCCGTAGAGTAAAACTTGAAATGATAGTTAAAACCAGTTTTTTTCAAATTTTAAGTGGTTTTTGACCTCTAATGGAACGTCTTGCCATAAAAACCTTCACTCATAATGCTCCACGAGCCACTAAGATATAAGTACCCTGAGAAGGAGTAGTCAGTAGTGTTAGCCGGTTTCGGGAATAGGAAATACCTACTGGGACCGAGCGAGGTGCGTCAGTAGTCGAGAAAGAAAAAGATGGCGTCGTAATGCGTAGATGTTTTGTTTTGCCGTGTAATAAAGTTTAACAGAGTTCTAGCTATATTCAATGGATAGTTTTCACCGTTACAGTAGTTAGCACCGTTACAGTTGTAACTAGATAGATAGATAGATAGATAGATAACTCTTTATTGTTCACCACACAAAAGATACAGTACAGGACATAAAAAAATAACAATTAGGTAAAACAATGGGCGACCTTATCGCTGAGAGCGATCTCTTCCAGGCAACCTTTGAATGGAAAGAAATAACGAATTGAAAGGCGGTGTAGTTACATACGGAAAATTGAAAAAAAGTAGATCTACAATACCTACTCACTATTAGATACCTAATTAGATAGGTACCATATGTACTTAGGAGATAATTTAATAGGATTTCTTTATTGATAGATAAGCAAGAGCACAGTGACTGATACAGTCTACCACATGGTGTAGTAGAAGAACGCCTGCCAAAGAATAACCAGCAAAGCTTTTAAAGATTGATGAAGGAAAAATACAGGCACCCAATTAGTTTTCTTTTAACGCCATCTAGCTGATAAACGTAGTACTAATTTCTTAAGTTGCTGGTGAAACGTTCTCCCATTCGAAGTCACTGGCGGCAAAATCAGTTGCTAAGAACCTGAGTTAGTTTCAACCTTTTCTAGTAGATGGCGGTGACCTAATAACATCTAAGGCAGGAATATATTATTGAATAGTCAATAATATTGATGAAATTATTAAGAACATTGTTTTACAAAAAGAAAAAGTTTTTTCTCCATTTCCACAATGTGGGTAGCTATTGAAATTAAATCTTAAAATATGTTTCTTTTCAGAAGAATATATCTTGGAAACACTTACTGAAAAACCTCTCTTCTTCTTGTCAACTCATGTTACTTGTTGTATCAAACCAGTGAGGTGAGAGGATTTTAAAATTAATCGTGGATATAAAAAATAATATAAGGTTGTCTGGTAGAGATCGCTGTTTAGCGAAAAGACCACCCATTGTATGAGGCAAATAGTTTTAAGTATTTTTATGTACCTGTACTTTAAAATTTGTTGTGTGCAATAAAGCATTTTCTATCTATCTAGATAATATGCGACCGACTCATGCCATAACCATCCCTTTAGTTCGTAGGGGATTAAAAGAAGATTTATGTATACCTATAGTATGGACCTATGGGGGGGGGGGGGGGTAGTTAAAGACACTTCCAAACAGAAATACATGACATTCATGCATAATACATTATGTATTTTGATTATGCATGAAAATCAAAGGTTACGTGCTGTAAAATTATAGGTAACTAACTATAGAGTATTTACGCGGTTAGTACATAGACTAATAAATAGTCAGTGCGTCGTTTGAAAAAAATACTTTCTGAAAAACAGGAAGTGAATTATACTTGCAAGTTCATTATTGAACTAGTGACGACAAACGAATGTTATGTAAATTAAGTTTACTAGGTACCTATCTACTTACACATTGTTACAAAGTACATAGTATAATCACTTGATTAAAAAGTACATACGTAATTATAATCACTTATTGCTAACGTGATTTCTTACCGAAGACTAAGTTTGCAGTTTTCAGTCGAAACGAATACTTTTCCCTACCATTTAAAATCATAAAGACAGAGCGCGAGAGACACTTCCAAAGTGGAAAAAAGTTGGTCTAACTTCCAAAATAAGAAAATTATAAAACTAAAACAAATATATTTGTTGTACATACTATGCAAACTTTCAACGATATTTGGTTTGAACGAGATCTAGTCAGTAGTTTTTTTTATGGGTCATTAATCGTAAACCTTTTATCATGTGTTTCGTAGACTACAGTAAAGCTTTTGACTGTGTTGATTGGATCCAGCTATGGAAAGTACTAGCGGAGTTAGGAGTGCCACAACATCTTATTGCACTACTTGAATCCTTGTACCATAACAGTCAAGGTGTTGCAAAAATTGACAAGGTGACCTCCAAGCCCTTCCCGTTCCAGAAAGGCGTGAGACAAGGCTGTATTATTTCCCCCATTTTATTTAACGCTTATGGGGAGTATATCATAAGACAAACCTGCGAGGGATGGGTGGGCGGAGTAAGTGTCGGTGGGGTTAAGATGACCAACCTACGATATGCCGATGACACCACCTTACTGGCTGCCTCAGAACATGAAATGGTCAGCTTACTAAACAGAATGGAGCGGATAAGCAACGAGCTAGGGCTAAATATCAACAAAAGCAAGACTAAGGTCATGGTGGTGGACCGCACCAATAAACTGGAGCTTACTGGGGCACTCAACCTGAAAACAGTCGACAACTTCATATAACTGGGCTCCAGTATCTCTAACACAGGTTCCTGTGAACCTGAAGTACGTAGAAGAATAGGGATGGCTAAGAATGCAATAAGCCAGCTGGGAGGAATATGGAAAGATAGAAACATCACCAACAGGACCAAAATAAATCTTATCCGGAGTCTAGTCTTCTCCATATTTCTTTACAGTGCAGAAACATGGACTCTGAAAGCGCATGATCGCAGACGCGTGGACGCGTTTGAGATGTGGTGTTGGAGGAGGATGCTCCGTATCCCGTGGACAGCGCATAGAACCAATGTATCAATACTCAAGGAACTCAAAGTGACCACTAGGCTATCAACCATCTGCCTCCAGCGAGTCCTTGAGTATTTCGGGCATATAGCCAGGAAACAGGGTGACAACCTGGAAAAACTTGTCATCACTAACAAAATTGAAGGCAAGAGACCACGAGGCCGAAGCCCGATTGGTCCGACCAAATCCGCTCCACTCTCGACGTGAAGGTCCATGAAGCCATTCAGGTTGCCGGTGACAGATCCAGGTGGCGAAAAATTGTCAGGGACAAATTGATCCATGGAGGGGGTCACGACCCTCAGCAGTGAGGAGCACGACGCGAGGAGGAATCGTAAGCCGCAATTTACCTTTCGACGAACTACAAGAACCTTTATATTATGTTACTTGATACTACGGAACCCTTCATGGGCGAGTCCGACTCGCACTTGGCTGCTTTTTTTAAAATACTCATAATTCGAAAGTAACATGGCAAATATTTTTTTTTGAAGTGAAAACTTCTTTAGCGGCGTTGAGCACTTTCTGAATGGGGATAAAATCTTAAACTCGCGTCAGGATCACGTGACCCTGATCGAAAAAGCGTAGGACGGATTTTTTGCAGAAATGTACCCTAAGACTACAACGTAGAGTTCATAATAAAAATCGAAAAAAAGCGTAAGACGCTACAGATACGCTAGTAGTTACTATGACACGGTAACGTCACAGAATAGATAATAGTTAGTAGCAAGCATACCAAGGCGTTTTTCGTGACTGTAGTAGGTATAGGTACATACCTATTATAGATTTTATGAACTAGCGGCCGCCCGCGGCAGGTAGTAGTGGTCATTGGTACATGATTTTATAGATCTACTGTATTTATTTTTTGAGTGGAGCATTGCGGCGAGCGAAGCGAGCCGCCATGCGACCATGGGAACAGCGCGGCGAGCGAAGCGAGCCGTGCTGTGACTCCCCCCAAGCCCCCCAGAACCCCCTCCTCCTGAACCCGGGGGGAGCGTCGCGGCGAGCGAAGCGAGCCGCCACGTGACCACGGGGAACAGCGCGGCGAGCGAAGCGAGCCGTGCTGTGACCCCCCCTAAGCCCCCCAGAACCCCCTCCTCCGAAACCCGGGGGGAGCGTCGCGGCGAGCGAAGCGAGCCGCCACGCGATCACGGGGAACAGCGTGGCGAGTGAAGCGAGCCGTGCTGTTACCCCCCTAAGCCCCCCAGAACCCCCTCTTCCTGAACCCGGGGGGAGCGTCGCGGCGAGCGAAGCGAGCCGCCACGCGACCACGGGGAACAGCGCGGCGAGCGAAGCGAGCCTTTCTGTGACCCCCCTTAGCCCCCCAGAACCCCCTCCTCCTATGTCTGCCGTTTTACTTCATTTAGGACCTACTTGTAGGTCGCGCGACAAGGTCCCTTCTAGCGGTTCCGACCCGTTGAAGATTTGGCTTTACGTAAAATTTAGGGTTCCGTATAGGGTTTTGATTGGGGTTATACTATATTGAGGAATTTGATTAAATGGTCGACTTTTAGGGTTCCTTAGGACTTTGATTGGAGTTTCAACTACACTTAGAAGCTTGATAATGTTAAAATTTTTAGGGTTCCTTAGGACTTTGATTGGGGTTTTACTACATTGAGGAATTTGATTAAGTGGTCAATTTTTAGGGTTCCTTAGGACTTTGATTGGAGTTTCAACTACACTTAGGAGCTTGATAATGTTACCATTTTTAGGGTTCCTTAGGACTTTGATTGGAATTTCAACTACACTTAGGAGCTTGATAATGCTAAAATTTTTAGGGTTCCTTAGGACTTTGATTGGGGTTTTACTACATTGAGGAACTTGATAAAATAAACAACTTTTAGGGTTCCTTAGGCCTTTAATTGGACTTTCAACTACACTTAGGACCTTGATTATGTAAACAATTTTAGGGTTCCTTAGCACTTTGATTGGAATTTCAACTACACTTAGGAGCTTGATAATGCTAAAATTTTTAGGGTTCCTTAGGACTTTGATTGGGGTTTTACTACATTGAGGAACTTGATAAAATAAACAACTTTTAGGGTTCCTACGTTAATAATCAAGTTTTCACTTCTGCCGGCACTCCCGGAGTGCAACCCGTATTTTTTTTATATTTTTCTGATAGCTGTCATGGCCTGGCCCATCGCCCGTTTTCGGCTGGACGTTGACTTATAGGACACCCTGTATATTACTAAAATTTTAGCTTGATCGGTGCAGAACTTTTTGAGTTTTTAAAGCGTACACAAACCAACACAACATTTATAAAATTATATAACATTTATTTATTTATGTAACATTTTTATAGAACATAGATAGATAGATATAGGTCTATGGTCAGCAGTGGATTTCTTCCGGACATGACAACTAATAATGAAAAGATTTCGGTGGTGATATCATCACGTGAGCAACATCACGTATAAATCTACTGATAGATACGAGTACATAATTAAATAAGGAAGTTTAGAGTCGTCCAGGAATTAATATTTATATTTTATGGAATCCACAATGGATATAATCATAATTAACAACACTACTTGGTATAATGTACTTATATTAGCACCCACCAGAACTTGTTCGTATAAACCAGTTTAACGTGATCACTTAGCTTATTAAGGCGTAGACCACCGTTGATTTACTTCTCGAATCGAATTTTGTTTGAAAGGTGAATCACTGAACCTATTTAAGGCCTGCGCACACCTAGTTCGCTGGCGGTAGCGATCAGAGAAACGCTGTCAAATATCGCTGTCAAATTTGACAGCGTTTCACTGATCGCCGACGCTAGCAGCCTATTAGGTGTGCGCAGGCCTTTATTGAAAATCGCGTGCAAGTGTTTTGTGTGCAATTGGATTGCAAACAAAAAAATTAAACAACAAGGCAGCAAAATCATTTTTGACCCTAACACGGTCAAATACTCAAACTTTTGCCTTACTGGTTTTCGTACTAAGAAAACTTTCCAAAGGTCAAAGTGCAAGAGCGAGAAATTGTTTCACTGAGTTCAGCGTCTTAATACCTAAGTCCGTGTTTTAGAAGTAAATAAACCACAGCGTAGTTTTTTGATAATACTGACTCTAAGGCCCGTATTCCGAAATAGCGCTTGAGTCTGAGTCGAGCCTCAAGCATAGATTTTATGACAGTTCTCCATTGAAAAGTGTCAAAAATCTGTGCTTGAGGCTCGACTCAGACTCAAGTACTGTTTCAGAATACGGGGTTTTTCCGGATAAACTTTTAATTTACATTATTACATAATTTCTGTATTAGGTAGGTACCTACTTCTCATCTGAGTTGAACTGAACCATGATTAATATTATTATTATTTTCATATTATACATACCATACAAAAAAACCGGTAGAAATTAAGTAGTAGGCTTCAAACACTCAGTTGCACAAAGCTCTCCATTAACACGTCATTACTTAAATGCTGCATTATTGCTAATGAAATAATTATTTTAAAGTTGTTGCACAAAAGTTTTGGTAGTAACATTAAGGTTTGCTAATGATCCTTTATGTAAAGACGACATTAAACAAACCTGCCATTAGGAAATAACAGAAACGAACGAAAAGAGTGAGTGATGATCTGTAATCTGTCTCGGGGTAGAATTCTATTATCATTTGGGGGTTCCACCTCATCCAACTCAATACAAATATTGTGCAGCACTGCACTTGCCACTATGACCTGAAGAACTGTAGATGTTTTATTCAAGGTGATTCCTTGTTTCTGTACTGGTTTTTGTTCATAATAAAGCATTATTATTATTATTATTATTATGATGTCTCTAATTTTGAGAGATGCATCACATACCACTTGAACATTTATTGAAAAAAATCCTTTCCTGCACCGATACAGTTCAGATAGTGCACCTCCTCTACTAATTATCTTAACATGTGTACAGTCCAAAGCTCCTGCAACCCGTGGGAATCCTTCAATTTCATAAAAGCCTTCTGCAACTCTTCCACAACGAAGCTTTTCCCTATCTGGCATTTTAATATACATAGTGCTCAATTTTGCCAGTTCATGAGTCACTTTTTGAACGATTCGACAAACTGTTGATTTGTGTATGTTGATAAGGTCACCTGGCACTTGCTGGAAAGATCCTGTAGCAAAGAACCTCAAACAAATCAATAGCTGTGTCCGGCCATCAATGGCTTTATTTCTTTGGGTCACTGGTTCTAAATTAAGAATGTTAGTAATTTGAAGAACTGCATCCTTAGAAATTCTGTATCTGACACGAAATTCCTCTCCGTCATGTTTTGAAAATAAATCGACACGGTCTGGAATGTGGCGGCGACGTGAAACAGAACCTTCTTCTGCGTCAGACAATGATGAAAGACTTGATAAAGACATATTTGATCACAGAAATGCACTGAAACACTGATGAAAATAATTAAATAATGCGCTGATGGACAACTAATGGATGATTTTTGGCCCATTAAAATTTTAATCATGAACTGTCAAAACTAATGCTCATTAGGTGCTAATGTCGTTACGTGCAACGCAAAATCCGTGATAATGGCTAGTTTGACGTTTCATTAGTTAAAACGTAATGGGACATTAAAAACTGCAAAAATTTTCTTTTGTGCAACTGTTTAAGGAAAGATTAGCATTTAAAGTCGACATTAAAAATTAAAGTACGTTTCTGCAACTGAGTGATAGGCCCGTATTCAGATACAGTGGTTGTGAGTCTGAGTCGAGCTTCAATCATTCTTGACATTATTCAATAGGGAGCTGTCAAAAAATCTATGCTGAAGAGTGCTTGAGCTTCGTCAACAGGACAATAATCAGGCCAGTTAAATTAGGTAAGAATCTCGGAATTCGAGATACCCAGCTGTAAGTCTATAAATATTTATATATTGACACCCTAAAAGTTGTCTCAAAACCTGCATATGGTAGGGTGTGCGCAACTATTAAATTTCAAGGTCAAAAAACTTTTTTTGTAAATATTTCAGCATCACTTCAATCAGATCAACCGACGATCGGGCTGTGACCGCGCGCTCTCTGCCCTCTATCTCGAAAACGGTTCACCGTATGAAAAATGTTTTTAAACAAAAATTGTGTAGAATTTTGATATTACAATATTGATATTAATATAGGAAATGAGATATTTACAAAAAAAGTTTTTTGACCTTGAAATTTTATAGTTGCGCACACCCTACCATATGCAGGTTTTGAAACAAATTTTAGGGTGTCAATATACAAATATTTACAGACTTACAGCTGGGTATCTCGAATTCCGAGATTCTTACCTAATATAGGCTTAAATGACTGGCCTAAATGGTCTGATTTCTAGACGAAGTCACGTGGCGCATAGTATCAGTCATACAGTTAGACTGGCTCAGCTCTGTTGGTAGTAGCTCTGCCTTCCGCGCTGAAGGTTGTGGGTTCGATCCCCACCGAGAACCAATATTTGTGTAATGAACACAGATGTTTGTTCTCTGTCTGGGTGCTATATGGTATTCTAAGTATGTATTTACAAAAAAGTATATAAAAAAAAAAAAAAATATTTTGGACAATTCACACAACACTACCCAGCCCCAAACTAAGCAGAGCTTGTAATATGGGAACCGGATAGCTGATATAATACTTGAATACATTTTTTTTTTTGTAAATACATACTTAGAATACAATATAACACCTTTTTTTTTCAATATAAAATTGAAAAGCTTTTTGTGAAAAATTCCGTCCGTAGAAGTAACGTACCTATCACGGATCTGTTTCTGTAGTCAAGCATGTCACACACGCATTGCTATGTCACAATAGGCTGAGGCAAACATTCCAAAGTGACAGACGCAGTGCATTTCTTTCTTTCTTTCTTTCAAAGCAACATAGGCACGTCCACCGAAAACATAGAACAATTTGCATTACCTACCTGTGGGATAGTGAAAATTATTATTATCGGCAGTGATTCAAAGTGATCCTTGCGATTCTACTGAATAAATACACGTTTCATTTTGATTTTGACTATCACTAAATACCAGATGGGTTATCTGCTAGTTTGCCATTAGCCGATGTCTCATAAAAACGTCAGCCAAAACCCGGAACGAATCAAAATTACAAGTCATGCAGTTTACTGGCAGGATATGAACTCGAAATATAAGATATTACTTCGATTCTTCTGCATAAAACAAAGCCTGAAGGTCTAGTGTAGTGTTGCCCAAATGCAAGAACAAGACGAGACTTAGCCAGTCTTGGTCTTGGTCTTGCGCCAATACACCTGGTCTTGGTCTTGGTCTTGGTCTTGCGCTCCCAGTCTTGGTCTTGGTCTTGTAGCAAGAGTCTTGCAAGTCTTGCAATTACCTATTAGTCTATTACTATTTATTAAAGTTTACTTTAAATCTTAGAAAAACGTATTAGAATTGGAACATTGTGAGCTTGAATTAACATAGCCATAGTAAAGATCAAGCAGATTAATAAATAACTGAAGATTTGATAAGAAATTCGAAAAATCAACTGACCTATATGTCATTTTCCATGGAAGTAACAGTTTCTTAATAAACATTTATGATTTATAAGCTTACATTTGCTAAAACATGTAAAAAAACAAATTAATTACAATAACTTGACTGTATTTTAAAGAACAATAAACTTTTGCGTCTCATAGAATTCCTAAGCGTACCTACCTATACACCGAACTGTTACACCTAACTACTCAGTGAAATAGCGCTAAGTCCTAGCTGCAAGACGCAAGAGTCTTGCAGGCTATGTCTTGTTCTTGCTCAAGTCTTGCACGGTCAGTCTTGGTCTTGGTCTTGCTAAAAATACGCGGTCTTGTTCTTGGTCTTGGTCTTGCAAAAACGCAAGAACAAGACCAAGACTGCAAGACCAAGACTGAATTTGGGCAACACTAGTCTAGTGATAGCGGGCCCGACCGTTCGATCCTAAGGTCCCCCACGTTCAATTCCGGTCGTGGACTTACTTGTATTTCCGTCCAAAAATGAATGTGTACTATACCAGAACTCCAAAACGGTAAACAAAAACATCGTCTTGTCGTGACTGATGGCTCATTTGGTAGCTCTCCCTTCTGCGCCGTAGGTCGTGAGTTCGATCCCAACCAGGAACAAATTTGTGTGCTGAATGCAGATGTTTGTTCTCTGTCTGGGTTTTATATTATATTTTAAGCATGTTATTTACAAAACTTTTTTTACTGTATCTAATCAAAAAGCAGCCGATTAGTCACCATCTGCGCCACAGATGAAAACAAGCCATCGAATAGCATTCTAAAGGATTCTAATATTTATAACATTACCGGTTATACTTGTTATAATATACCTTTGCCACGTGTAAGATAATGAGAATCAATTTGAATCCCTCATGGTTGGTATACTATGAATGAGATATTTGGTTTCTTTATACTATCATCATATCAATACGACTCGTTGTGTTCATCCACAGACCCACAGTATAAGTATATACATGTATAAGGTCCCAACACATCCGAGGCGTGTCAGGGACGGGGCAGGGCCGTGGCGGAGCCGTTGATGGAATTTGAGCCCTATCTGTCAACATAATTTGAATTTATATAAGACAATATCTTCGTCGGCCGAGCTCTGGCCGGTTCGGAGCCAAATATGAGAATTCCACTCAAATAAGGTTCAAATTCAATCGACGGCACCCCCACGGCCTGGCCCCGTCCCAGACACGGATGTGAGGGGACCTTTATGTTTTAATAACAATTGAATATACATTGCGCGGCATGTAAGCCAGCAGAAACTTGACTGTGGAACTTTTCCCGCAGTGTCTCAGTCAGTTTTCCTTAACTCAAAACGTTGATACGAATCTTGGGGTGTCGTTTTTCATGGTAGTAACTTTGCAAAATTAAGCGTGAACTCATGGATACTTTTATATTTATTTATGTTACAAAATATTTGATTATAGCTTAGATTAATAAGCTCATACGCAAAGTTATTAATAAATCCATTAAAATATTAATGGGTACGTCTGAGTAGGGTAATATAAAATTGGTAACCCATATGCTAGTTTTAAAATGTAATAGAGTCCGAAGTCGTATTAGAGATTAAGACAAACTACGTCAATACTAATAAAATATGGTTTTAGTTTTTGTAATGATTTTTTCGTCAAAGAACCATTCATTTAAAAAGGTTAATATAAAAACAGGCACAAAACACTGATACAAAATTGTAAAACTTGACATGAACATTGTTGATTTACAGTTATACAATCAATGTTTTTAATAATAGTACTAATCGGCTACGCCGTGATGAACCGACGATTTTTTTGGGCATCTATTAATAGTTCTATCTCGCATACCTGATAGCAAGGAGTCGTAGTCTTCCTAGAAGCCACGAATATCATTTTGGCGTTCATTGGAGGTTTTTCATTCACGTCATCGTAAACAAAGCCGAGACTGAATGAAAGGCCTGGAGGTATCCTCTTGCAGCGCGATAGAGACAAGTTTATGTATTTGATTTGCTCCAAATCGGGGATGAGTTTGAACAGTTTTACGTAAATCGGCTCCAAAACAAGATTGCTGAACTTGATGTGTTCTGATGTCACGCTTCCTCTTTTGTATTCTACTCTAAATGAACTGGGGTATGAGACCAAAGTGTGCTCGCTCATGTACGAAGCAGTTTTCCGAAGAGGGCTGGAAAAGTATTTTGAAATTTCAATAAACCGTTCTACTTCTGATTTGAAAGCATCTTTTTCATCACTCTCGTAGGTCTCCTGTACTGGAGGTTCTTCCACGAGATCTGCTTTGGTCTCCTCTTTGACAGGTTGGAGATCAATGGTGGTTATGGTCTTTTCTTCTGCACTCACTTGGTGCAAACTGGGAATAGGGCGCCTCTTCCTGTACGGCGGAGATTTCGTCAGACTAGTTCTTTGATTTTTGTTCATGATTTTGGTTATGCCTGAACTTTGCACTTGAATTTATCAGGGGCCAAACGGACGGGTTAGTTCGGTTAGTTACCAAAATTTAAATAATAAAATAAGAAGTCTTCTCATAAATCAGTGAACTATAAAACGTCAGTGTGTCTGCGTCATTGCGACTTTTTGTACATGGAAGGAGATTGGTATTATAATAAAAAGTTTAATTAATTTACAGCCATGCTTGAAAACTCAATTTAAACCATTGCTTAAATATAGTCCGGTCACTGTCTGCCATTACCCAGTAGTAAGAGATGGCAATAGCAGCCTGTTTATCCTGTGAACATAATTTTTACAAAGGGTTTTTTCAAAATGTTCGCGTTATGCTCTTTTCCCATTGTGTAACGTATGTTACGTATGTAGATATTACCTACATTACTGTAAACATCTTTTCACCACACTTGGTTCGAAAAAATCAGTGACACAATAAGAAGAAGAAGACTGTAAAAAAGTTCATTATTAAAATAAATTGTGATTATAATAAATGAAATACCTAATAGAGTGTGTATTTTTTATCGACGTAAACGAAAATAATATATTTTTTTTTTTTTTTTTCTCTAACCTATATCGTCCCACTGCTGGGCAAAGGTCTCCCCCAAATCCTTCCAACTCTCTCTATCCATTGCAATATCCCACCATCCTCGCTCGAAAGCGTCGAGATCGTCCCTCCAACGCTTTCTTGGCCGACCCCGACCTCGCCTTCCCTCTGGTTGCCACGGTGTTATCTGGTTCGTCCATTTATCGGGATGCATTCTACTGACATGGCCCGCCCAGTCCCACTTGAGCTGGGCCGTTTTTCTTCTGACGTCGGCAATTCCAGTAGTTGAACGTAGCATGCTGTTACGCACTCGGTCTGTGCGTCTAAACCCGAGGATGCTACGTTCCATTGCCCTCTGGCAAATCTTGAGTCTGGACTTCTGTTGTTCAGTCAATGACCATGTCTGAGCACCGTAGGTTAGGACGGGCAGGATACACATGTCGATGAGTTTGCGTTTTAGTGACAGAGGAAGGTCTCCCTTCATGTACGCCTTCATGGACCAGAAGCTCTTCCAGGCATTGTCGATACGGCGACCGATCTCCTTATCTTGCCTGTTTTCGAAGCTAGCTATCTGGCCCAAGTAAATATATTCATCGACATATAGTATTACCTGCCCATCTACCTCGACCCTACGTTTCGTGCTGTTCGTCATTACTTGTGTTTTCAACCAGTTCATGTGAAGTCCCCCCTCAAGACTTGCCGTACTTAGTTCCTGAAGCATACTCTGCAGTTCGTGTGCTGTTGAGGCAAACAAAACAATATCGTCTGCAAAACGCAAGTTGGTTAGGCGCTTGCCCGCGACATCAATGCCTTTTGTTGCCCATGAAACCGCTAGCGTTTTGAAGATTTCTTGGAGAGTCGCTGTGAAAAGTATCGGAGACAATGGATCGCCCTGCTTAACTCCTTTCTGAATATGAAATTTAGGTCCTGTGGTATTTAGTTTGATGTCTGCTGTACTGTTTTTATAAATTAACTTGAGAAGTTTTATGTAAGTTTGATCTATTTGATGATTTTCTAGAGCCTTAAATATTGCAGCATGTTTTACGCTGTCAAAAGCCTTTGTATAATCTACAAACGCAATATAAAGAGGTTTATGGAATTCGGAATATTTTTCAATGATCTGGTTTAGAGTGTGTAGGTGATCTGTTGTGGAGAAGCATGGGCGAAAGCCGGCTTGTTCAGGAGGTTGATGTTGATCTAGAGTCCCCGCTATACGATTTTGTACAACTTTGATGAGTGCCTTATACAGATGTGATACCAGGCTTATGGGTCTATAGTTGCCGATGTCGGCTTTGTCCCCTTTTTTGTGAAGGAGGACGATGTTTGAATGACACATTTGCTGTGGGATCTCCCCTGAATCTAGAATGGAGTTAAACAAGTTAGTTAGGTGAGGCAACAATGTATTTGAACCAATTTTCAGCGCCTCAGTTGTGATACCATCTTCACCTGGACTCCTGTCGTACTTCATGGTTGTTAAAACATTCTGAACCTCTTTCCCAGTGAAGTATGGTATAGTTGCTGGACGATTGTATTCCACTTCTTCGTCACATTTAGAAGTATCTGTGTAAAGTTTGGAATAAAAATTTGTACAAATACTCATGATTTTATCACGACTGCTTTGCTTAGAGCCGCTTTCATCCTGGAGGCTGTTGATCCAGTGTTTTTTCTTAGTGAATCCTTGTTTGGCGGACCTAAGCGATGTTTGTTTTTCAATAGCTATTTGAATTAATTGTAAATTAAACTTTCTAATGTCTTTCCTGATGCTACGCTTGACCTGTCTATCTAATACTGTATATTCTGGTGTGCAAATTTTTATCTTTTCCCTATTTGATAAGAGTTTTTGTGTTTCTTCCGAAAGTTTTGCTTTATCTCCCTTTACACGTTTGATTTTATTGCTACTGTGTTGAATCGAATTTACTATTGCATTATATTGGCCTTCAACATCTTCTATTTCATTGATTTTTAAACATGAGAATTGGTTTGAGAGTTCTAAGTTAAAATCATCCGAATTTTTCAGTAGGCTTAGTTTTGAATGACGAATCATTTTGTTTCCATAGTGTTTAGATCTGTGAATATTAAAGTTAAACCGAATTTTTGCACGAACTGGCCTATGGTCTGAGCTAAATTTAATTTTATTAAGGATGCTAATGTCTTTTACTATTTGTCGGTCGGAAGATAGGACAAAGTCTATTTCATTACGCGTAATTCCATTAGGCATGATCCAAGTCCATCTTCGCTGTGGTTTTTTGTTAAAAAAGCTGTTGCTAACACTCATGTTTTGTCCTAAAGCGAATTGGATCAACCTGGTTCCTCTCTCATTGCGGTTACCTAAACCAAATTGACCAATTACAGCGCTACTGTCAGTCACTTGCCTGGTTCCAAGTTTCGAATTAAAGTCTCCGAGGACTATATTCCAGGTACCACGGTTTTCTTCGCAAGCCCTATTGAGTAGATCGTAAAAGAGTTCTACTTCTTCAGCACAATATGTAGATGTTGGTGCATAAATTTGTATGATTGTTAATGTGGTTTTAGATGTGACGCGAAGTCTAAGCACAGCAATACGTTCTGAGTAGCCCTTAAATTCGATGATGTTGTTTTTCCATTTCTTAGCCACTAGGAATCCCACGCCGTGGTGCCCGCTAGTTTCTCCAAAGTGATAAAATATATTATCGTGACGTTCCTCGGTGTTTTCGCCTAACCTTCTTACTTCTCCAAGGCCAACAATGTCCCATTTAATGGATTTAAGTGCGTTTTCTAATTCTAGCAATCGCTCATCACTCATGAGCGTTCTGACGTTATAGGTTAAAATGTTTAGCGAGTCGGTGTCCTTTATAACTTGAGCCAGGGTCGTTTGACGGTCGGATCTCACCCGGAGATTCTTCGCACCCCTGACCCCAGGGCTGGCATGGCACCCGTCAACGCCAGCACAGCCGCTGGTGTCCCCGGGCACTTGGGGCCTTTGTTGATTGTGTCTATTCATATTTGGGGGGGTTTGGACCATAACCCACCACGCTGGTCCAGTGCGGGTTGGTGGGTGGTTCGCCAGAGCCTCGTTTGTTGATCAGCAGGGTGTACCACGGGCCGGTGAGGTTGGCTTGGGTCCCGAAAGATGGTATTTGGGTCCCCTTACTCCCCTTAAAATAATATTATGCTGTTTTAAATAAAGGCTGGGTAAAAATATCCTACGAGTATGTATATGCTATATGCTACATGTTTTTTTAAATAAACATCAATTTCATTTATATCATACTCAATTAGGTATCCGTAGATAATATAAAAAAAAAGTTTAAACATAATTTGAAAGATTTTGAGCCTTTGGCTTCCAGTGACTGCCACAATCATCATCGTCATCAGTCATCGGTCCATTAGTGTGCGCGCAGTTGCCTGGAAGAGATCGCTCATAGCGATAAGACCGCCCATTGTGCTTCGCTTTAGTTTTAGTTTTTCGCTATGTGTAATGTCCTATTCTTGTGGTGTACAATAAAGTGTTATCTATCTATCTATCTACGCATTACGACGCCATCTTCCTCTTCTTCTTCTTCTTTCTACCCTAGGGATGTGTCCCGTTGCTTGATCCGATTAGGGATGTCCTATACCCAAATCCGGTTAACAGTTGATAGTCGCTTTGCCTAGAAACTACCCAAGAGGGAACTGGCGATAATGGGCAATGACGCATTTCATTTCATCTGCTATCAGGTTTCAACGCAAAACTTTTTATTTGTCAACAAGAATCTTTCCACTTAAAAATACTTGTGTTACAAAAAAATGTTTGGCGTGAACACCAGTAAAGAACTGCATTTGCGTCATGCTTGCACGCACGCACTGGTCATCGTTATATTCCACTCAAAACTGGACCAATTGTCAATAATAAAGATAATCTTTCCACGATATAAAAATGATCGTAAAAGTATCTCAGTAAGGTTTTAGAAAATATTGTTAAATATTGGGCAATAACGATAAAAAGTATAATAATAGGTCTCTATTTTTAGCATAACCGCTTTTCGCTGATTTGAGTAAAAAACAATTTAGTGGTTGTAAAAATTGTAAACAAAAAATCTAAGCGTGTGATAAATGGTAGCTCACTGCTATTACTGTTATTTTTGATTTTTAAAAGGATCATTAAAAAAGAACGGTGGAAACCAAGCCGTAGTTTGTTGCCTGTTTTTCTAGGCTTGATCGCGTGGAACTGGCACCTAGACTCACCTAGCTTTAGGACGTTTCAAAGTGATCCTTGAGTTACTAGAAAACATCTTTCACTTTTGACTTTGACTTTGGAGCTTTTCGGAAGTGTATTCCTATTTACTCGATTGACCACTTTCGAGTCTATTTCAGGCATATTCGAGGTAAAATAATGCCTGATTGTATTTTTAGCCAATTTAATAGCAAGTAAAAGGAAGGTCATGTTCCGAGGAAGTAGAGTATTATGGACTACAACATCTTATATACTAGTGTATAAGTTTAATATAAGTATAATAATATAGTCTGATTGACGTCAGTGTTTTGGCGTGGAAACTTACCCATTCAAAGGTTACAATTAAGTTTAATAGGGACTATTCAGGCTGGACTGTGATGTTTTTTCGACTGTTTTCTTTTATTTTCCTATTAAAAATGTTCCAAAGGGACTAATGAAAGAAGAGTGCATGCAGCGGAAATATGAATGTTGAGATGTATCATATCAATGATGAGAATGGATAAGATAAGGAATGAGTATATTAGGGGCAGTTTGAAAGTGGCGCCAGTGACTGAAAAGATGTGGAGTAATAGGTTAACGTGGTACGGGCATGTCATGCAAAGGGAGGTATGTCATGTAACGAAGAGTGCTAGATATGAATGTGGATAGGTATAGACCAAAAAAAACAATGGATGGGTTGTGATAAGGATGAAATGGGTAAGAAAGAAGTGACTGCTGAAATGACGGCTAAAGGAGAGCGGAGAACGAAAACCTATCGTGCCGACCCCAAATGAAGTGGACTAAGGACAAGTAAATGATGATGATGATGATTATATTTTTTGGTTCTGCTTTAATACTAATGTACAAAGGTAGTGTTTGCGAGGTGAATAACCAAATTGCAAGAAATAAAAATAAAATATAGAATTGATTAAGTAACATTATTGAAATTTGCGATAAAAAAACATTTTAACACGATATGATCCATTATAGATAGATGCCTGTTCTTCTAGGATTGATTACAAGGAACTGGCACCTAGACTCACCTAGCTTTAAGACGTTTTAAATATCACTTCGAGTTTAAGTCAAATATGTATTTATTCACAAGGATCACCTTGTGAATAAATACATATTTGACTTTAACTTTATCCAAAGAATTAAAATAAAAGTTTTTCTATCTAAAATGGTATGTGCACTTAGCAAGTACTCTCATACACGGTAAAGAAAAATATCGCATGCCGTAGAACCTAAAAAAATCGATGTGTCAAATGCACAGAGCCATTTTGAGGCGCACTTGGGATCCTTCCCTTTCCTGTCTTCCTTTCTTCATTTCCGATCTGTTCAGTCCAGCGCATATGAGATCTTCCAGGCGTTCTAGTACCTTCCACTCGTCCCTGAACCACGAGGCCCTCCATCGAGTCAGTGTCTCGCCGCGAGACGTATGTGTGTTTAAGAATGTAAGTGTTTTAGAATGTGACATTGTACTAAGCTGGATAGATGCTGTTTGATGTTTATATACACAAATTTATCACTTAGTGTAGATACTCTTCCTCTTCCTCCTCGCGCCGTGCTCCTCACTGCTGAGGGTCATGACCCCTTTATGGATCAATTTATCCTTGAGAATGTTTTGCCACCTGGATCTGTCACTGGCAACCTGAATGGCTTCATGGACCTTCACGTTGAGAGTGGAGCGGATTTGGTCGGACCAACACGTATCGGGCTTCGACCACGTGGTTTCTTGCCTTCAATTTTGTCAGTGATGATAAGTTTTTCCAGGTTGTCACCCTGTTTCCTGGCTATATAGTGCCTAGTTGATGCTCAATTTGAGCCTTATTATATACAATAATAACTGTGCACAAGGAAATTTCAATTGCATATAATTAGGAGCTTCTGCAAGTTTTCTTATTTTTAGTACCAACATAATCTAAATATATAAAACTCTTACGTTACTGACTGACTGACAATCAACGCGCAGCCTAAACTAATGGTCTTAGGAGTATGAAATTTGGAGAGTAGATTCCTGGTGTAAGATAGGGGTGCACTAAGAAAGGAATTCCCGAAATTCAACCCCCAAAGATCTGCAGCGGGGGTTGAAGTTTGTATGGAAAAACCTTAACGCGCACGAAGTAGCGCGGGTTTCCACTAGTGTGTTTATATTTTTTCATTACTCATACTCTGAAAGTAGGTCTGAAGTTGCCTGAGGGGCCTAATTGAAAGTAAAACTTTCAGCCCTAGGGAGAATCGCTTTCTACTGACAGCTGTCAAATTATAAAAAAACAAGTTCTATTTTATTCAACCATGTTCCAACTTTCTAAAGTCTTTCTGACTGCAAAGAGGTCGTTGAACCAAATTCCAACTTTTTATTCAGCAAGTAGGTTGGAAACCCATTACAACGGTAAGAAGTTTAAAAAGTCTAATAAGAGCGCAATGAAAAATTTAAATTTAAATAACATAAAGATAGTATTAAATAAATAATATATCTTCTAAATTACTTGCTTAATATATAGCTTCAACTATTTATTTAAAATAACATAGATTTGAGCAAACAATTTACCATTTTTTAAATTATGAGAATGAAAACAATGGCTGAATAATGCTGGCGAGCCGTAGCCGAAGGCCCGCCAGAGAAAAAGAAAAAAAAAACCGGGAAGGCGGCAATTCAATCTTCATTTTCACGAATTTTTCTTTCATGTTTTTATTTTTACTTTCCTTGTATTCGTAATGAAAAGCACAGTGTTTACCTCGGGTGAAAGTCTTTTAAGTCCCTCAAGCTCCATTGGCGCCCTCGCTTACGCTCTGGCGCCAAACCCGTCTCGGGACTCAAAAAACGTGACTTTCAACACTCAGGTAACAATGTACTATTATTGAATTGCTTGATTTTGAATAAAGCTTATGCTATCAGATTATTGGAGTATCTTAACATTGGTGCGAAATTCAGTCCACGATACTTGAAGCAGTCGTCTCCAGCACAAAATTGCCATCTTCTTTTTCTCTACTCCTCTCTTTTTCATTTAAGGTCAAGTGTATCCATACCCTTACAAGGAGTACTGTAAGTATAGTTTTTATTAAAACTGTATCATAATAATCGTGATCGCAGTTATGTTTTTGCCATTTTTTCAGCACAAATTAACTATATTATTGTGTGCTTTTGATACTTAGGTACTCGTAATCATCATAAGTTTTTGCGATAATCTGTGCTATTTTGGCATACATAAGTAAATCGGTAGTAGATGGTATGATCATTTAGAATGACGTATCTACTGAAGGTCATGTGATGCAACTTGTGTTAAGCCTACCTTAACACATCCGAGTTTTTTTGAGATTTTGATAGATAAGAAAACACTTGGATAAGTTTTATATTAATTTATTCGAAAAAGGTGCATACTTTTTTACAGTGGAGGATATAAAAGCAGAGTGCAGAGTTCAAACAAACAAGTGAACCAAATACTGAAAATACTGTGTCGCGATCGCGACTGGTCTTTGTAAGTAGGTCCTAAGACATTGAACACCAAAAAAATACAAAATAGCAGGGATTTGTATAAAACTAGCGTCTGCCCGCGGCTTCGCTCGCCCCGTTCCCGTTACTTACATCCGTTCTCCGTTACAATATCTTTAAATTGTAGCCTATGTGTTATTTTGATGTATAGCTATATTATTGTAGAGTTTCATCCATTCAGTAGTTTTTACGTGAAAGAATAACAAACATCCATCCATCCATAGGTGCTTAAAAACAAAACCAATACTATTAACATAAACAGGGATGTACCTGTTAAGGTGTATGTTTGAGCTGTCCTTAATATAAGGAGAGTTGAGAAACAAAAACATTTGAAAATGTTTTTATATGATGGAATTGTAGCCAAGAGATGAACAGCGACTACGAGGTAGCTCCGATATTTGGTCGAATGATATTGTCGAAGTAGTTGGGCAGCAATGGCGGAGACTGGCACAGGACAGGACCGAAGAGAGTCGCGTATCAAGGGCTGGTGGGTATCTGGCGCATTGCTATTAAACGTGGCAATGCCACCAGCGTCTAAGGGACGTTTCCGTCTGGCACAGATTTGGATTAGTCGATCTATCTCTAGATCGTTTGTCTGCAGATGGCTCAATTGTTTCTTGCGTATTTTGCACATTTTGTATTATATTTGTTTCTCAATAAGTTTGTTTGTGTAAATAGAAGTAAAGAATGATTTTATTGAGTTCATCACGCATTGCAGTTTTCGTCAAAAAATCTGTTAAACTTAGTAAATCTGTTAAACTTTAATTAGTAACGACGATGATCAAGCATTTTCACACCAATTTCCACAATAAGAATTACATTTAATTGTAAACACCTACTTGTTGTATAAAATTGTAATGTATTTAAATTATTCGATTGCCGAATGAAGAATATCATGTTTTTGTATCGAGGTAGTGTACAGTCAGTTGCACTGAAATGTATACAATTCCTGACTTTCAAGGTCGTGGCAAAAGCTAAAAAATCGTGAAATCTTTTGATACGTTCATATAAAAGCACATTCCTGATTGTTTTTTTTTTATATTTTTACAACATTTGCTCTGCAAGTATTCCTTTCAATGACACTTCATTTCAGGGCAGCGTCACTACACTATGGCATCATGCCATCACTACCCTGCGTCCCTGAACATGAGGCATACAGATGTTTAGCCTCACGTGCCAGTAATTCCATCGGCACCCACACCTTTCAAACCGAAACACAGCAATGCTGCTTCACGGCAGAAATAGACTTGGTGAGAGTATTTCCCTGGACGAGCCCTTCACAAAGAGCTCTACTACTACTACTAAATTCCTATGTCACCAGTGTGACAATCTGGTATGACCATGCACGAATCAGCCCGAACTAAGTTTTTGTAGCATATGACTTTAAAGTGTCACAAAAACTCAAGCTACTGTGGTACTTGAAAATTAAGAAGAAACCTAACTTCTTCTACTTCTAATTGTATGCTTATAAAAAACTAGAAAACCCAGCGAACTCCGTTTTGCCACCAGATGTTGGTTTGTCCTGAATTTTCTTTGCTATAAACCTCACGGAGCCCGAATCTTTCCAACGAATGCAAAACCGTGGAAATCGGTTCGTGCGTTCTGGAGTTATAGCGTCAGGAAGGAAAACCCGACTTATTTTTATATAGTAGAGATTATAAAAATGAAATTTAAATAAATAATAAATAAATATTCTAGACAATCCACTCAACACTATCTAGCCCCAAACTAAGCAGAGCTTGTACTATGGGAACCAGATAGCTGATATACTACTTATTTTTTTTTTTTGTAAAGATATAGGTACATTGAATACAATATAACACTCAGACAGAGAACAAACACCACACAAATATTTGTTCTCGGTGGGGATCGAACCCACGACCTACGGCGTAGAAGGCAGAGCTACTACCAACTAAGCTGAGAGGCCAGTCAAATTTATAGTAGTTGTTTAGATTCTAGTGTCACTAACTGTACTTGTGGGTAACGAACTAGCGTTGCTCGCAAGTTCGTCTGCGTGGACTTTACTGCGGGAAGTAATTACATATTCATACATACTTATCAAGTACAAACTAATGCCCTATTGAAATAAATAATCATAAATATCCATACCACACAACACTATCTAGACCCAGACTAAGCAGAGCTTGTACTATGGGACACAAATAGCTGATATAATACTCTTAAACCATAATATCTTTTTGGAAAAACATATCCGTGTATGCTAAACAAAAAAATGTACTTGGTGGGAAACGAACCCACGATCCACAGCACAAAAGGCAGAGCTACTACCAACTGAGCTGAAAGGCCAGACATGGTAAAATAAGTTTATTT
Source organism: Thera obeliscata (assembly GCA_947578465.1). Lineage (NCBI taxonomy): Eukaryota > Metazoa > Arthropoda > Insecta > Lepidoptera > Geometridae > Thera > Thera obeliscata. The sequence continues at coordinate 3,076,669 of OX387919.1, forward strand.
AGGTTTTTGAAGGTCTAGTAAAATCTATAATTGCATTATGTCCAGTTCCGTCAAGCTATCTAATTGATGTGCATCATCAAAATTGGCTTAGCGGTACCTTTACCTACTCATTAGCAACGTCCGGCATCAGAAGATCCTGGTCATTAGGGTATCAAAAATGCTACAAAAATGATAATTCATAGAATCCATTTTTTTCGTCAGAATAAAAAGTCTGGGCTACCACTTAACATCAGGTGGGGCCTTTTATGCTCGTTCCACCAGCGTTTGTATTAAATGGTTCAATAATCTATACTTCTATATCTATCTATATTAATATGAAGATAATAGATTTGTATACGTGTATTTTTGTGTGTGTGTTTGTAATAAATAGACTCGAAACGACTGTGCCGATTTCAAAAATTCTTTCACCATTGGAAAGCTACATTCTCCCTGAGTAACATAGGCTATATTTATGTATTATAAAAATAAAGGTCCACCCGTGCGAAGCCGGGACAGGCCGCTAGTGATAAATATAGTAAGTACCCAACAATAACTTGCGATCAGTGTATCGCTGTCAAATATCGCTCTGTCAAAAATCGCGGCAGTGTGTACGGATGTATGCAAAACCCTATGCTGAAAACTAATCGTCATCGCAGATTAATTAAGTATGCACAATGCTAAAACGACGTATCCACTAAGGGGTAAACTACATAGCATTGCACGCTATAGCGCAATTAATATTGCTCTTTAAATCATCATCAGCCTGCATAAATAGACTTATGCCTCCCTTTATACATTTTCAGGAAGAACGATTCTTCCCACGATAGTTACAGCAAATATTTGAAACATAAATAAACAACTGGGTTCAACGAACTCATGACCTTAGATTCAAAAAGAGGTCAAATAGGAAGGTAATCTACAATAATTATCTCAGATTTTTGTATAAGGTAAAGAAAAGCAACAAATAGCCCGAAGGACAGAGGGTAGATTAGCACTTATTGAACCACTGATTGGTGGGGTTAGCCTTACGGCCGTTTTCTGAAAGCCAGGTCACTTCACTTCTTTTTTTTTTTGACTCTGCGAATAATTGACATAATTTTGGAAAGGTAAGTCAACATCAGACATACCTCTGTAGGCCTACCAAGAGTGCTGATAAAGTGTATGATTTAGAATCACGAGTGGGTAATAGGTACTTATTTCTAGTTAACTTTGTATGTTGTTTAGTTGTTATTAATACGGTATGTTTCTAGCTACTAACTATCCCTCTGTCTGGCTCTGTCTCTAGTTCTGGTTTTGAGTCTATGTGAGTGCTCACCAGTGCATTATGCTGTGTATGTGACGTTTTGACGTAGGATTTATTTAGTCAACACTCACAAAGACTCAAAACCAGAACCAGAAACAGAGCCAGACAGAGCTCATGGCCTACTGATCAACAAACAGACCTGTCATGTTAAAGGGACAATTGAATTGGGTTGTAGAAAGGCCTGCGCACATCTAGGCATCGAAAAGCAAAAATAAATTGTATATTTTTTATTTATTGAATTGCTACAATAATCGCTTCTCAACTGAACAGAGAACACTAATTTTTTGACTGGCGTTTCCGGTTCCTGAAACCCATTTTCCACTTGATAAGGGATTTTGACGCATGATTTTGATTGAATTGTGCTTTCAAAAACCAGTGATGATGATTGTTTTTTAAAATCGCAGCAAAATTGTAATGACTTTTAATTATTCTGTGGGCGACCGCGTGGATAGTGCCTAGCGCGTTGCGCAGGAGTCATAAATAGTCAGCACGCACGGTTGTCGCATCATTCGGGGATAACAAACAGTTGAAATCGGTATCGTGGCAGTGCTGTGCTAAAAGGTACGCCTGAATAAGTGTTTTTTTATAGGTTTTCGCGCCAAAAAACTTCATGCATGTGATCATTGATTTATAAAAAAAATTAGGTGATGTGATTTTTGTTTGTGTACTTTTCATTGAGGTGGTTTCATTCATTTGTTTTATTTTCGATCAGGTATGAGATATATATTTTTATAGCATAGAAAATATTTTTTTGCTTAGAAGTACATTTTGTTGCAAAAATTAAATTTTTTTTTTTAATTGGAATTTATTTTTATTCAAATAAAATTAAAGAAATATAATCAAGACGGGTATTTAATTAAAACTATTAATATTAAACTGATAACCATTTTAATTTTTCAGTCGGTGATCTGAGCTCTGTTTTCTACCTGTAATACTTAAAAGGTGAAAAACAGAGTTCATTATTAAATTTTCTAGTTTCATAAAAAATGTATTTTTTTTATTTCATAGCATTTTATAATTTACCCACAAAATAGTTTATACCTTTTTTATCCTCTTTTATTTTTAAATGTCTAATGTGGATCAAACTCAAAATCCTACATACCGTTGCATGCTTCAGTTTTTTATTTCAAAACCTTAAATTGAAAATCTTGCCCATGAATAGTGCTGCGTACTCGGCAAATCAATATATAAAAAAAGCCAAAGGTTAAACTGAATCCAATAATAAATTATTTAACCAAATTTATACGTACATAATTTACATGACTGAACAATCAATGCGTAATTAAACTAATTTTGAATTCATTGAAAACGCTTTTCAATAATTGAAAAACACGGAAAGTTTCAAAGTCAGTAACGGTTAATACACGAATTGGTTAAGTTGATAACATTATGAAATATTGCGCAAACTTAGCAAAAAATAACAAATACATCAAATTACGGTACCATATACTATTATAGATACCTCTGTTAGGTGACTTTTATGTCATAATATAATGAAGATAGTTAGGATCACGTCCAAATATAATTTGGCACATATCTACATTTTTCAATTGATAAATCGAAGGTACGGCCCCCCACCCGATGGACCGATGTCATTGTAAAGATTGTGGCGTGGAGAGAGCTCAGATTGTTTAAACCTGGAAATGTATAGGGGAGACCTATGTCCAGGAGTGGACTTCTTCAGATGATGATGATGATCGATGTTATTGTATACGTGACCCGATGAAACCTAGTATTGTCAGTTTATGATGTTATCCTTCACCATTTGACACGAAATTATTTAAATAATCGTAAATCGCTTTTAATGTTTTTCTGATTATCAAAAAAATTGCTAAAACTTTGAAAACTTATGGCTAAGGCAGCTCGTTTGAATTCAGAGATTAATTTAAGTAACAAAAAAAAGTAATGATAAATTGAATTCCTAAAGCCTCCCCCGAATATGATAGCGTTTCACTGATAGCCACCGTAGAACGCTTAAATGTGCGCAAGGCAATAACAATGGGACCACCCTGAACTTTCATACAAGAAAATAATTTTGAAAAACTTTTCAAAAAAGAAGGATTTCAAGTTTTTAAAAAGCTTTGAAATCTATGTCTGTCTTTTTTTACACAATCATAGGGATGATAGTAAGATGATTTTGGACAAGCATTTTAGAGGTTCTCGTATAATAAATTGCACATTGTTTAAGAACTTACGAGTAAGCTGTTGAAACTTAAATTCTATGAACACGTAAATTGCAAGGCAATGAACGAAGTTATAAAAGTGATTGTGAAAATTTACACAATCACTGTTACAACCTATGCTTTTAAAAATAATAATAATAAATAAATAATGCGGACAATCCACACAACATTAAGCCCCAAACTAAGCAGAGCTTGTACTATGTGAACCAGATAGCTGATATAATACTTAAATACTTTTTTGTATATACATACATAGAATACAATAAAACACCCAGACAGAGAACAAACATCTATGTTAACCACACAAATTTTTGTTCACGGTAGGGATCGAACCCACGATCTACGGCACAGAAGACTGAGCTACTGCCAACTGAGCTGAGAGGCCAGTGATAATATATCTACTAATGTTGCGTGCATAAAACTACCTTCCTTGTTTTAAGAAAATCACTTAGAAACATATACACATTATACATAATAATCATTGTTATTAACGTATAATAATAATAATCATTATACGTATTTCCATCTGTACGTGTAGTTTAACAATAATAATAATCTATTCTTAGCTCAGTAACATCCTCTGTGTTTCGCTCTTAAACCATAATAATTATATTTAGGTCTTCTGCATAAATTATGTATTGTGATAACAGTTTTTTTCACATATTTTATTATGAACGTTGCGTACTTTTTCAGGAAAAAAAATCTCTGAACTGGCCATGTGCACAAATATTATATGAAAAAGTTAGTATATTTTTTTTTATATGAAAAAGTTCTTCTCGTATCTCTTTTTACATTATCATCAATTAGGGTGATGTTTACTTGACAACGAATTAACATAGCTATTCAAAGAGGTAACGTTGCTACCCTTTTGGTCGCATTGCTTGCAGACAGAGATAATAATATGAATCATTAATCAAAAGCATTGCCTCGTTGATCACGCATGTCAGGAACGTAACCTACGACGCACTGTCCTGCGTCCATCAACTTGGAGCATACAGATGTTCAGCCTCTCGTGCCAGTAATTTCACCAGCACGCACACCCTTCAAACCGAAACACAGCAATGCTGCTTCACGGCAGAAATAGGCATGATATAACAAAAATACTATGCTACTGGTTATTGAAGCGAATAACCATTAAAACCGTTGTAAAGTAATTTGCTCTCCTCGTAACGTAAATTTTAATAATTTAATCATAATAATTATTAAATAAATTATTATAAGATGTAAAAGCGTTAAAACCAGAAATGCTTGGTAGATGTTTAAATAAACACATACAATTGAAATCTTCTTTCACGGTATAAATTAGAACTATCATTTTTATCATATCAAGATAGAAAGGGGTTGACAAAGGCAAATACAGGCTACTTTAAATAAAATCAATCAAAAGATATTCGATAACAAAATTAGGATATTATTCTCCGTCCACTCTCTATCTATTTTATTCTTTGACCGCTTGAGTGGTTATGTATGTCCTACTCATTTCATTACCGTCATTTAGGTTTCACGTACCTTATTTAGTTTGTTTTCAAGATTAGTAGAGCTCTTTGTGAAAGGCTCGTTAAGGGAAAGTACTACCACCATGCCTATTTCTGCCGTGAAGAAGCATTGCTGTGTTTCGGTTTGAAGGGTGTGGGTGACGATGAAATTGCTGGCTCGCAGGGGAGTGCACTGAGGGCATGTTCCTGATGTGCGTGACCTATGAGGCAATGCTTTGATATAGGCGATGGTTACCACTTAACATCAGGCGGGCCATTATGCTTGTTCTATCAGCTAGTTGAATAAAAAAAATATATTCTATCAACTGATGGTATTTTACCTAGAAATACCTATTTCTAGTATGGTGTCTTATGTTTTTGTATATATTAAAGGTTTGAATAAAATCATGAATAAATTTAAATAATTGATATAACCTATGACTGAATCAATTTACTTAGTTAAATAGTAATTAATGACTATCAAGTAAGCCTTTCCATGTGTTTGTAGGTACCTATGACGCAATTACTTAGCACAGTACAAATTAGATTGTGGTTAAGCGTTTATTGTAAAAAATGTTGGTCAAAATGATTATGGATCTAAATTTCTTTAGATTAGATCTAGGTTTTTGATTAGGTATATTAAATAGAACCACGCTTGAAAATAAATCTACATGGGCAAAAGTTATAAGTCATTTCGCTCTTATTATCTTTTAAGTGTTTTGCAGTGGCGCTTTACCACCGCAGAACGCTAAGAAGTGCGAGGCTTAAAGATTCAAGAATACATTAGACAAACACATCAAAATAAAAGAAAATCTGCACCAGTGGCAATTTTTTGCCAGTTAGCTCCCTTAGCTTGGTCTTATTTTTGAATGACTTCAATTAAAAAAGGAAAAAGGTTCATTGTTTTTACTTTTAATTTTTTTTAATGCTTGTTATCGCATAAATTTGAGATTTATGAGCTGATTTGAATTTTTTTTTTGGATTGGTGGCGTTAAAATTTCATCAAAAACAGTTAATCAGTTTGGCCGCGAAGTCGGATTCTCAATTTTTTTTGAATTAATATTATTACAGGGAAATGTTATGTCAGTGCCATGTAAGGCTCAGCATTATCTATGCCATAATTTAAACTTAGTCAGCTTTCATCATATTTCTTGGCTCTTTTCTTCTATTTTCCCTTATCGTCACCTCAGAATTCACTCCTTTCCCTGGCATATTCACCTAGTTCATCTTTTTTTTATCATTAATAGATCCTTTGGCAAGATCTCACCTGATGGTAAGCGACGATGTAGCAGGACAGTCTAGAACGCACCTATTCACATTAGCCTTAAAGAGGCCCAGATTGTCATTTGATTTTGTTGGTCATTTCATTCGTTTCAGTCATTTTAGAGCACTGGCATGCACATTTTCTTTTTCCCGTGGCGTAATAATATCCTGATGAAAGAATCCATAGCTAAAAGGCCGCTACACCGAAATCATCCCTATAAAAAATCCTATCTAAACGACGGAAATTAACCGGCTGACACCCCGTATAATATTACATCTATTTATATAGAAGAAAGTCGTGTTAGTTACACTATTTATAACTCAAGAACGGCTGAACTGATTTGGCTGAAAATTAGTAGGGAGATAACTTAGACCCGGGAGAAGGACATAGGATACTTTTATCCCGTAAAAGTAACGGGAACGATAATGGGGCGAGTGAAGCCGCGGGCGGCCGCTTGTTATTATATATAATAGCTATTTTGCGTGAGATGTGATGTCATCTCTCATAATAACATTTTGTCGATCATTCCAAGAATAGGGACCCAAGACTACTAATATCATTTATTTCTGATCCACAGAGTTTGATGACCTCACTTTTTGCACGACCTTTTTATATTATATATTTTATTGGTCTAAAATTAAATACCTTTAACTTTAACAGATGCTATTTTCGTTATTAATTATACCTAACCAATCATGTAACTTGTTGCTGGGCTTATTGCAAATTAAGTTATAAATAATTGTTAGCAAGGTTTAGTTTATAAATTAATCGTTTGATTGAGATTGGTTTGTGAACTCCATGTCTGAAAGTCACCTTTTTTGTATTTTACAGCACGCTGAAAAAAATATTTAATTTTAGACTTCTAAAAAAAGAAGGAGGTTATCAATTCGCCAATTTTAATGTTTGTTATACTCTGTTTTAACTAAACCTATTTGAAAAAGTATTTTTTGTTACATAAAAGGTTATTTTGTAGACTAAATATAATATCAAAATGTATTTGTAATACGCATATGTAATTGAAATAAACATATAATAATGTAATTTATGTGTGAACATCGCATATTTTTTTTATTAAAACCATTTTAGTATTTTTGTTATGAAGATTTGTTTTGTTATAATCTAGGATTTTTTAGGACAAGAGTAAACCGGTGGATTATGGCTAAACATCTTAGGCTGTATCCTCACTTTTCATCAGGTATGATGGCGCAGCCAAATGCATAGTTTCTAGTTACTAGTCTGCCCGACTAGTCAGAGAATTGTTGCATCTATCAGTTGGCTGCATCTATTTTATAAAAAAAATGATTTTTTTAAAAGTTTTTAACTAAATTTTTCTCCAACAGTTGGTTACAAACCCCTTCAAGATGAGTTACGCGGCGGCCGAAAACGTGGTGCAGACCAGCACCTGGGCTGCCACCAACATGTTCTACGTACTGCTGGTGCCAGCGCTGTTGCTCTGGTACGCCTACTGGAGGATGTCCAGACGGCACTTGTACGAGTTGGCAGACAAGCTGAACGGACCTCCGGGTCTTCCATTTATCGGGAACGCATTGGAATTCACAGGCGGTTCTGCTGGTAAGTTCCTTTTTTACTGCACAACATATCTCACCCCAAAAATAAAATAAATAAATATTGTAGACAATTCACTCATCACTATCAAGCCCCAAATTAAGCAGAGCTTGTACTATGAGAACCAGATAGCTGATATAATACTTATAGTATAAAAAAAATTGTAGGCAACAAACACAGTTTTAATTAGTATGTAGTACTTAGTATTTATGTCTTTCTTTGAGTACGCTTCATTTCGAGTGAAAGATGCCGAATGAAAGGGAAAATAACAAAAAATAAACTTTTACGGCTACGACTATGATCTATCAGGTATGACCTACCAGGTTTGACCTGCAGGATGCTTTTGGCGCGGCTCCGCAGTCTACCAAGCAGTGAGGCTGTCATTTACAGGGTATCTCATAGCCATTTTAAAATACTTTCAAGCCAGTTATGTAGCATAGCCGGGGAAAACCCCAAACAAAACTAAACTAGGGAGCAAAACTAAAAAAGATTATAGTCTTGGTGATGTCATAGAATATTTTGAGTTAATTTCAGGGTGATCGGACATCTTAATAAAAATAACTCTTGCATATAAAATAGCAAAACCTTGCAGTTTTAATAAATCCCTGAAGTCGAATTGAATGCTTTTTGAATATTAAAAACTAGTTTATTGCATCTTTTGACCGATCGTATCACCAAATCAAAAAAAATATGTAAAATAATTTTATTATGAATGTCACATCAGGGTTAAAGATAAATAATAACTAATGACTTGTTTAACAAAGAAGAAACAACAAATAACAATGACATATAGAGGACAAGGATAAAGGCCTGCGCACATCTTAGGCGATCAAAATCGCAAGGATCACTTTAAAACGTCTTAAAGCTTAGGTGAGTCTCGGACTAGAAGAACAGGCAGCAAACTATGGGCTTGGTTCCTACCCTTTTTTATATGATTCTTTGACAAATCAAAAATAATAGCAGTGAAGTGCCATCATCTCCGGATGAGCCCTTCACAAAGAGCTCTACTAGTATTAGGCCTATGTTAAATTGAAGTTAAAAAGTATATCCAGCTATCTGGTTTCCATAGCGCTAGATTGCCTTAGTTTGGGGCTAGATAGCGCTGTATTAAGTTTAGTTTTTTTTTTTTAATAATATTTTATTTAAGTATTTTAAAATTAAGTGTTACAAATCTGCTCTTTCCTCCAGATATCTTCCGGAAAGTGATAGGCAAAAGTGCACCATACGACAAAGAAGCCGTAGTCAAACTCTGGATCGGCTCCCGTCTCCTCGTCTTCCTGTACGACCCTCGCGACGTGGAGGTCATCCTCAGCAGCCACGTGCACATCGACAAGGCTGAAGAGTACAGGTTCTTCAAGCCCTGGCTTGGAAACGGTCTTCTGATCAGTACTGGTGAGTTTTTAAATCAAATTAATATACAAAAAAATATCATTTTTTTATAATAAGGCCCGTATACAGTGCTTGAGTCTGAGTGGAGCCTCAAGCATAGATTTTTTGACAGTTTCCATTGAAAAATGACAAACGCCTATTTTTTGACGTGACAACGTCTTATAATTCGATAGAGCCGGCTGAACGCACGAAGAAATGACTCATGCGGCGTTACCTCGCTCTGAGGCGTTCCATTTAAGGCTTGAAGTGCAAGCGAGAGCGCGGAACGAGTGACAGAGGCACAATCGGCCTCCGCGTTTGCCAGCGTTCGACATCTGTCTCTCTCCTACTTGAGTGAGCGATGCATCCGCATGGACAGCTGTATGACGTTTGTCACGTTCAACTATCGTCAGTAAACCGACTTTTACAGATATTTTAAGTTTTGAGTTAGTTGAGATTTGATTCCACGACCCTCTTCATGATACCTTGTTAATTAACGTTTGTGCAATACTTTACATATTTGTTTTGAACGAAAGAAACAAAATGTATTTATTTGACCCACAAACACAAATTAGCATATAAAAGAAGTAAAGGAAAATATTTGTGTGATAAAAAAATGCCAGCTACGCAATGATCTATTTTAGAGTTTTCCTTATACGTTTCAGAATTTATAAACACGGGTCTATGTAGGTAAATCGGAGGTCAGTTACACTCATAATAAAACCATCTTGCATTTCTAAGCTCTTTCTGTCTCTAGCTCTGGTTTTAAGTATGTGTCTATGTGTGACTAAATAACTCCTACGTCGAAACGTCACACACACAGTAAAATACACTGGTGAGCACTCAAATCCAGACTCAAAACCAGAGCCAGACAGAGCTTGTGCTAGGCCTACAGGAGATACCTAAATATTATTTTAATCAAGTCTCTATGTTAAACTTACGCGTTCGTTTGGTTCTAGAATAAATTTAAATAAAAAAACCCATTTCGTAATTGTTTTGTTTTGATTGCTTTGGTGACCGCTCCTTTGCTTTTTTGTTATACGAATTACCATAACAAGAATAACATTAATATCAATGGAAAGTTTCACAAGTTCGTACTGCTAGGAAATTTTTAGGTATCCTTCGCTAGGTCAACCATCGCCAACGATTGCGTTGGCGATCAGTTTTCAGCATAGGTTATTGCATAAACTGCCGAGAGCATTGACATCGATCCGCTGATCGCCATCGCAGGTGATCTAGATGTGCGCAAGGCTTAAGTCGTTAGGGAAAAAAGATTGAAACTTCTAGGTTACTTATTTTTAGTGATCATGAATTTTTCGTCTTGTGTTTTAACCTCTATTTATGTATCATGTTTTTTTTTGTTCCGAGACAAAGACGTTTGTCTTTACTCTATAAATATCTACTATGTATGGAATATTTTTTTTACGTCCATTAAAAAATAACTAGTGTGGGTATGGTTTTTATAGGAGTAAATATTTGTTTTAATATTTCTTTACAATCTTATCAATAATTGTCAAAACAATTATTAATGTCTACCGCTAATTTTCAAACAATTTAATTCTGTTCTATATTTTTATATTTTCCGGGCAGTTTTCCGCGTTTCCGCTGTTAGGCAAGGAAAACGTATTGACCTTCAAGGTCAGGTCACATTACAATACATTTTCCTTACTCGTTACTTGTAAGTTAAAGCTAAAGTTTTTTTTATTTTTCTTCCCAAAGTTCAACTTCGTGTGTCTAGAGCTCAACCTCAAAAAGCCTCGAAATCTTAATAGATTTTAGTTTCGTGTATAGTTCGAATAACTTGGAAGCTAGTGTATAAGTGTCACGTCAAGTATCGCCGGTAGCTACAGTGTTTTTAAATATATTTTTTAAAGATATAGACAAACTAAATAGTAAGCGGTCACCGTCACCAACAACACCAAAGGTGCTGTCGTTGCGCAGCCTACCCTGGAGGAGTTGTTTCTTGAAGCTTAGGTTCGATCCAATTTATTATTGAGACAGTTTACCCAGGCAACGAAGACATAACTCTTTTTCGTAATATTTAGAGGAATGACCGCTAGTGTAAACTAGTCCTTTGGGGGCCAGATAAGCACGGAAACTGTTGTTTTACTGTTTTGAATATATCGACCATGACCGTGAAATTTTGTGACTAAGTATCCGTTCCGGTAACTAGAGTGCCTACAACTTTAATTACTTGCACTGTTTACAAACTCGGTTAAAATGCGAGGTCTTTGACTCCATTAAACACGCTCTCTCATTTTTGGAGGCCACCCTTTACGATAGTTTTATCGTATTTTATTTTGACAACTGTACCCGAAGTCCCAGTGCATTTACAACATTTCGTTACCAAATGTTGTTTTCGTTTCGCCTATTTGTCTCTGTATATTGTATGGAGAAAAGATGCGACAACAACTCTAACTACGTAACGTATTTTTGCCGTCTCATATTTTCTCCATGCAATAGAAAGAGACAAAAAGGCGAAACGAAAACAACATTTGGTAACGAAATGTGGTAGCAAAACTACGACTTCGGGTTCTGCACTCATATATAATGCACTATTGACCGTTCGGTCCCAATATCTACTCAATCTCTCCTTTGTTTAAAATATAGAGATAGAAAAGTATGTCTTTCTAATGGGAGGCGATAATGTACACCCCGTTATGACGATGCTAGTTAAGCCACATACACCGGAGCTATTCAAACATAGGTTTTTGCTAATTTGTGTTGGCACTGGATGTTTATAAGTGTCCTTTATACTTTATAGGGTGGATCCGACTTGGATAGGTTAGTTTATGTTAGGACATATAAATTACGCACAAGGCAAGCGAGAAGAGCGAGCGTACCGCGGCAGCGGCCGCCATAGTGCCCTTTATGACAATTATCCAACGTTAGATAAAACAAGTATAATAACAAATACAGTGTACATTTAACGGGGCCTAAACAACTTCTCAGGGGAAAAAAGTGGATTCGTTTTAACTGGGTGTACAACTGTACATTAACCGGACCCTATCTAACATTTTGCTGTCAGTTTATAGCTTCAGATAGGCCATAATAAGAAATATTAAATAAGTATTAGGAATGGCCGTTCGAGTGGTACCACACCGCCATTAGACCCACCTGTCAAATTGAATTCAATTATTGATGAAATTTCTTTTCTTCAGGACAAAAATGGCGCTCTCACCGCAAGCTGATCGCCCCAACATTCCATTTGAACGTGCTGAAGAGTTTCATAGACCTTTTCAACGCCAACTCCAGAGCTGTTGTGGACAAGATGAAGAAGGAGGCTGGTGCCTTCGACTGCCATGACTACATGAGCGAGTGCACTGTGGAAATTCTACTGGGTGAGTGGTATTTCTATTCTATCCTTCTTTAAGGATGTCATGTCATGTAGCTCGAAGAACCGACAACCGTTGGAGAATAAAGGTTCTCGAATGGCACGAGCCAGAAGACGAAATGTACGGCGCCCACCCACCAGATGGACCGATGACATAGTTAAGATCGCGGGAAGTCGGTGGATGGAAATAGCTCAGAATGGTTTTCCTGGAAATGTGTAGGGGGCTGATGATGATACGGCTGATTCGTCAGGATCATTACTGCTTATTACACGTTTAGATATTTGTATCAAGATCTTAGATTGACAAGTAATTCAAAATGTGTCAAAAATTTACGAAAGTGATGTTTCGGTTAATTTTTTTTTTTTTTTTTTTTTTTTTACAAATTATGCAAATCACCTGAACAATGAACTGAACCTGAACTCCCGAAATGACCTGAACTCACCCAACAATGTCGTTCGACCACCGCCTGTTGGTCGAACGACATTGTTGCAAGTGCTGGGAATGAGGGGATGAGACTCTCGAGGGACCGGAAAGAGTGGCGCAATAAAGAGGAGGCCTATACTCAGCAGTGGGTGCTAACAGGCTGAGATGGTGATGATGATGATGAAAAAAATTTTAAATATACATAGGTCCCAGGTAAGCCTATTTCTCCTAAAATCCTAGGACGTACTTTGTTTAGGGTAACAAAATTTTTAAAAGTTAACCCTGACATGGTATGACCTGACCGACCCTACATAAATCATGATAATTTAAAATCAATGTCAAAAATAAACTATTCAATTAGATCGCAAGGATTACTTTGAAACTTCTTAAAGGTACTAATTCCACGCGACCAAGCCTAGAAATAGATGCAAAAGCCGTTTTCCTTTTGCATAAGTTGCCCTTGATACTTTATAAGTGACATAGAATAATGTAAAAGGCGTGTTTACTTTATAATAAAGTGCGCGCAAGATAACACGGCACGTGACTGATGGCAGAAAACATGAAAAATAAAAGCAGCCAAGTGCGAGTCGGACTCGCCCATGAAGGGTTCCGTAGCATCAAATAACATAATATAAAGGTTTTTGTAGTTCGTCGAAAGGTAAATTGCGGTTTACGGTTTATGACGTATAAAAAAAAACTACTGACTAGATCTCGTTCAAACCAAATATCGTTGGAAGTTTGCATAGTAATGTACAACATATATTTTTTTTAGTTTTATCATTCTCTTATTTTAGAAGTTAGAGGGGAGGGGACCAACTTTTTTCCACTTTGGAAGTGTCTCTCGCGCAAACTATTCAGCTTAGAAAAAAACGATATTAGAAACCTCAACATCATTTTTGAAGACCTATCCATAGATACCCCACACGTATGGGTTCGATGAAAAAAAAATTTTTGAGTTTCAGTTTCAAGTATGGGGACCCCCAAAATTTATAGTTTTTTTTCTATTTTTATGTAAAAACCTTAATGCGATTCACAGAATACATCTACTCACCAAGTTTCATCAGTCTAGCTCTTATGGTTTCGGAGAAAAATGGCTGTGACACGGTCGGACAGACAGACAGACATGACGAATCTATAAGGGTTCCGTTTTTGCCATTTGGCTACGGAACCCTAAAAATGGACTAATCTCCCAATCACAAACAGAACTTGCATTTAACACAATGCAAGTTCGATTTTTCCTCAGTATCGTTTCCTTTCCTGCGATGACTTTCAACGAATAAATACAATATAAAAAAATAAAAAAAAGTCACGTAGGTATATCTTACAATGCAGCCTATCTGCCAATGGCATTACGGTGACTTATTTGTTATTTTATGTTCTTGATCATTAAAGTTGAGGAATAAAACAGATTGATAGATATAAAAAAGTATACAAAATCTACATTACTTATATAAATGTATATCATCAAGTTAAAAATAATGCTCGAGGAGACTGATCGAGAAACAATTTTCTAAAACAACATTAGGTTATTTTTTTCAAATTAGCATTATGCCTTTTGTCTTACTATAAATGTTACCATAGACTAGTGGATTAAATAACATGTTTCCAATTCTCTTTCAGATCTTTATTTTTAATAATATTGTTTATTACTATTTTATTAACACCACATAATATTTATACCTCAAATTCTAAATTAATAGCTCTGGCAATTACTTAAATACATTGATTAATTTGTCAACACAATCACAATTTAAATTGTTTTTTTTATACAACTTGCTGATGGGACAAGCACCTGATGTTAAGTGGTAACCATCGCCTATACTAAAACATGTGATTTATTAATAGTCTCTTGAACAATATTGAATTCCAGGAACTTGCCATTGTATTTCATATAAGTATGTTGCCATATACCAAGGCTAATAAAGATGGGTAGGTTTTATAATAGGTATGTCTACTCAGTGCTCTAAAGTTTTGTGCTCTCTTGGCATATATGTCTAGGTGCAAACGTGCATACTAAGTTGTTGGCGAACAGTGTACTTACCTAAATTGTGTAAATACCTACGTGAGAAATTTATTTCGTGGTCGTATGATCGGCGGCTTCAGGTTTCCTAAATTCTGTTCTAAATCAATGTTACAGGGTTTAGATTCAGTTCAAGATCTGGTCTAATCATAATGTCCATACATAGAGACTAAGACTTTTCATTGAAACAACAGGAAAAATTGTGAACATAAATGAGAGGTTTTAAATTCAGCGACTTTGCAGCGTGTATACGAGCCTTACAGAGACCTCATTTTTTACGAAAAAAAAGCGCGTACAAACGCGTAATCTGTAAAAAATTGGACGCTTGAAAAACGCATAATCGTGCTATAAACGCTGTCCGCCTGCGTGCTATTTTTCGTATCTCAAGCGTCACCCAATCTGTAACCGCTATAAAACAAAGGGTATTATCGTTGGCAACAAAACGATTACTGCAATTCAATAATAAACACTGAGTGCGTGTGAAATTTAATCGTAGAAATCAAACTAGGTCAGTTTTAAAACGACTAGTCTCAAATTCAATTACAAAATTTCTTTATTATGAGTTGCATGCACCAGTTTAGCGCGACCAACGATAGAAGAACAAGAAGTAAATTACGGTTTGGTTCCTGCCGTTTTCTTGTATGATCGTTTTACAAATTAAAAATAGCAGTGAAGTTCCAGTAAGGTGCCACTCCGAATTAGCAAGACGTAGCCAATACAAAAGCAAAAGTTTCCAAGACACGCTACGTCTAAGCTGCGCCACATCAGACGTCATTGAGTTTATACAGTTTATACATTGAATGAGAGTGGTTTGCCAACTGAATTAAAATGAGGAAGTGTATTTACCTCTACTATTTGAATACTCGATACTATTTGCATAAAGATTATGATAATGATGAGTGAATAAAAGCCCATTTTCGACCTTCACTGCGGTCACCACAAAAATGGTTTTGAACTCTCGAGTAGATTATTAGGTATGAAATTTGAATTTAGAACACGTTTCTTGAACATGATAATAATTTGTCATTCTATTTTCGATTTAAAATAATTGTAATTATCGACCACGACCTACAATCACCTACCAATTCTGCATTGGTAGGTGATTGTAGGTCGTGGTTTAGCGTGAGACAATTTTTTCCGTTGCTCTATTAATGTCCACCGATTTTTGCCTCGGAATAAATAAAAAATACAGATGAATTTATTGCTATGTATCTAATACTAAAACAGATGATGGTATGAAGTTTTTTTTAAACGGGTTATTAATTTCTAACACAACATGTGAGTATACTCGTACATCATGATTGTTATTTTTTAATCTTATTCAAAAACATAATTTTCTTATGCTTCTTTTATTTTTATGTAGCATTGACTGTGTATCAACTGTCTTACGTATCCCCAATAACTTGATTATGTCATATCCACTGTCAAATATCATTCTTTTTCCTTCCTTATTCTATTTGAGAACCTAAAGAAGAGATGTCTCGGCCAATAAACCAATCTACCTTAATGGTTTCACGATTTATCGTAATAAATGTAATATCAAACGTGACCCGAATCATAAAGTTCTCAAGCTTCGCCAATTTCAAGGGGTAATAGAAAATTATGCGTACTAAACTGCTATTTGGATGTACCGTCACGTAGGAGCTGACTTAGTGACAACACATTGGCCCTCACCGGCTCGCCGGACTAACTTAGTAGCCAAAATTGAGTACTGCAACTCCATTTTAGTTATTTTTCTAAGCTCTCTTTTGAGTCGTTACACTCTTGACTGAGTGACACCCCGTCATGACGGGGAAGTAGTTCGCTTCACAATTTTCCGCCACTCATCCCGCACCGCGGTTCTAACCAATGCTGCTACCGCCGCACCGCTGCTCATGTTATTTTTAACCGACTTCAAAAAAAAGGAGGTGATTCTCAATTCGGTTGGATTTCTATTTTTATGTTTGTTATCGCACAATCACACACAGTTCACAGTTCAAACATAAATGTAAAAAAACACAGCAAATAAACAGGGCGGTTACATGATGCTAGATTTAGGAGAAAAGTTAAACATGTATTTATTACATTTTCTTATTTCTAAAGTCATTGAACAGACGTAATTCGACATTACATGTGAGATCTCCATTTTAAGCGTTATAGGGATATAATGTTATACTTTTTATAAAGAATCAGCTCGCTGACATTGATCCCCAGACATGGTAGCCCGTCAACAATTTTTAAGACTTTTTGCACCCGCCCCATTGGCCGAACGACATTGTTGTGACTGCTGAAAATGAGTGGAAGAGACTCGCAAGGGACCGGAAAGAGTGGTGCAATAAAGACGAGGTCTCAGCAGTGAGCCTATACTACCTCTACAGTCAGTGCCAACGGGTTGAGATGATGATGATGTAGACCTTTTTAACGAAAATGAGACACTGGTAATAGGTACTGTGTTACGACAGGCAATAGACGGTGTTCTTGAAGCAAATGTCTCAGAACACATTAACTGTTTGCGAAAGGAGAACATCACCGTATACCAATAATGAGGTATCGATCTTGCAATGATTATTTAATCAAATTTATAGTGATTGATGTCACAACATCGATCATATTACAGTACGCGCAACGGATTTTTATGGGATTCTTCAAAGAGAACGCTTTAATATTTTCAAGGGTTGCCAACGCGCTTGTGATGCCTCTGGTATTGCAGGCGTCCATAGGCTACGGTAACCGCTTCCTATCAGGGCCGTATACTTGTCTGTCTACATTGTTGCATAAAAAAACTCTATTAAGTTAGGCACTATAAATGTTTGCGTATCTTTCTGTTGGAAAAGGAAAACAGACGGCTTGCCAGAAAATTAAATGACGAAAACGGTTGCCCGACCCAAAAATAGAACGATAAAAAAATGTTGGAAATTATAAAAAAGAAATCACTCAAATTAAACGCAATGCCGAAAATGCAAACTACTACATTTTGTTTCCATACGTAATTAAAAAATATGTTATTAATATGACAAATCATAAGTCTCGTAAAACATACTAGGAATTATAAATTTTATTACATTAATAAACTTAGTAAAGTTCTACAAACAAGGACATAACCAATAGTAAATAATCGCTATGTGATAAACCTATACATACAACTAATTACCTGTATATTCTTTTATAATCACAACAGCTTTGATTATGTACTATTAAAGTAATAACTGTTATGGGTATTCATAGTTCGAGGAAGTCTATGCTATAATATACCAGCGTAATATTATATGGTAGTGTTTATGTAGTGACTACCAGAAATGGGATGGAATAATACTAGATAGAGCCTTTTTATCGTACTGTTAAATAATCGTTTTATTGGTTTTATTGTACCTATAAGATATAAAAAAAAAGATATCAAATAGCCCCATAAATTCAGGTCAAAAGTCTTAGATTTAACCCCATTTGATTTATATTTTTGATTACTACATATTGTTGGAAATAATAAGTTAACTGCATTTTCAATTCCTCTGAACTCATCTTATATTTCATCTTCATAAGTAGACATTTGCTATTCATTATTTTTGAAATAAAAAAAAAATATACATTTCAACTCAATTTAAATCAAAATATTTGGATGAAGAGTGCAAAATTTTTGCTCTGCAGTATACGCACCTATAGATTAGGTCTAGTCTAATGCCCATATAAGTAATTTATCTTATGTCTGGAGGTAGGTACTGGGTATATAACGGTAAAGGTATAAAACCAACCAACCAACCTATTAAGGGAAGTATGTGAGGTGAGAATCGCGTTGAAACTATAGGTACGCCTAAGCTATTGATGCGCAATTGGAAACTTTTGGCATCGCCTTTTGGTGGTTTGATGAACTATAACAATACTATAAACTTTTGGAATCTGTCTGACGAATGGTGAAGCATGGTAATGTTATTTCTTACTACTGTTGGCCTACCACAAGCTTTATCAGGCTATGTCTCTGGCTCTGGTTTTGATTCTGTGTGAGTGTTGACTAAATAAATCCTACGTCAAAACGATAATAATATAGACTGTGATTAGCACCGCTGAAGATTATTATTTAGGACAAGAAAAAGAAGAAAAAAAAATCATTTTGATCTAGATAAAAGTTGGCAATAAAGTAAATTCATTATTGTATATAGTCTATATGATAGGGTACTGAGAAAGGGCGGCACATGGCCTGGGGCCTAGGGCGGCCAAGACTGCAAATCCGCCACTGCACATTTTAACACACTGGTGAGCACTCACACAGACTCAAAACCAGAGTCAGACAGAGCTTGTGGTAGGCCTTCAGTTGTCACGTACGAAGAGTGTCGACCCCCCACATCACACGTGCAAGCTAATGGCCAATATTCACCATCCTGGGGACGATTTCAATCCTTCAACGATTACCCAACTAATTTACATGCAATGGAGGTCAAGCTCTCGTTTAGAAATCAGATAGATAGATAGATAGATAGATTAATACTTTATTGTACACATAAGAAACATATTATAACAGAAACATTACAAATATAGGTACAATGGGCGGCCTTATCGCTAAAAGCGATCTCTTCCAGACAACCTTTATATAGTTAGGAAATCAGTATTTCGTTTCAATTCTTTTAATTTAAATTGTAGGAGGAGAGGTCTGAAACTGAGAGATTTGGCTACTCTAAACACTTTTTTAAAATTCCAATCTTAATCTGTACCCCAAAATCTTGAGTTTTTTTTATTGTTGGTTTTCCGTATTGCCAATTTTGTATGCAGACGCGAGAGTTCTAAGCATGCCCGATAGGGGCACTTATCTCCATACAAAAGCTGCACAAACAATTGATATAATAAAACAATATTATGTGATGGTAATCACACTGGTAATTGGATCCTGAATGGATTTCCGAAGGCTTTCTGTCAACATTTCAATCAAATTTATCTAGATAAGGTTTGGAATGGAATGGTTTTGGAGTGTCAGGGATATCTCAAATAACAGGGTTAGCAAACAGTCGTCATCGTAGTTCGGTTTGAATATGGTTTTTATTATTAGTAAATATTTATTCAGTCAATTCAAAAATATCAATTAGAAACGTTTTATAAAGGTAAATCTACAAGCTACAGTTCCGCGTGACCAAGCCTCTAAAATACCTAATATAAGTAACAATTTCAAAGTGCGCAAACAAAACAACAAACACACCCGTCTATTACGTTATAGGTATATATTATACTCAAATTACAATAATAATATGGATATTTGCAAATGTAGTCGTCCTTGGCCAATGGTATCGAGAATAAATAATTTAAATTATGGGGTAGTTCAATGCCATAATTCAGTCGTAGCTATAATGGCGTCTAAATAAGACTCTAATTATCAGTAATACCATTGATCATAGTTTAAAATCCGGCCTACGAGTAGCAAGGATTTTCATTTCATTACTAGGCAATATTAAATAACTTACTTAAACGCTCTATTGAAATACATTAGTCGTGGGGAGTGATAAAATAGTCTTCAATACTGTATCAGCCTTTCAAACTGTATTGGATCTACTGAATTTCAGCTTGCCCTTCCACGTACAAATTTGCCATCACCTGGTTACCCTTGCTGCTAGTCTGATCTGGCTCTGGATTATTCTCACCTAGCTTTAAGACGATTCAAAGTAATACTTGTGATACTACTGAATCAATACATTTTAGACTTTGAATTTGACCTTATACAACAAAACAGCCATTATTGATCGAGAAAGAAATAGGGTCAAACCTTTAAATCCATAGGCATGGTAAACATTGCCATTGATCCTAGAGGCTTTCTAAAGAGTTGTCAGAAATAGATTCAAACATAACTTTGGCATTAATAAATTTCCATCCATTCTAACGAGTAAATTCCTTCTAGAAACCGCCATGGGAGTAAACAAGAGCACGCAAGACCAGAGCGGCTTCGAATACGCCATGGCCGTCATGAAGATGTGCGATATCCTTCATCTGCGCCACACCAAGATCTGGATGCGACCGGACATGCTGTTCAACTGGACCAAACATTTCAAGAACCAGAGCAAACTGCTCGACATCATCCACGGACTTACAACGAAAGTAAGTCAAAGAGAGAAAAATCACTAGAAATCACTTCCATCTCTTCTCTACTAACGTCTTGAATCTTTTAAACACTTTTGAAAATCAAAGTCAGGACTCCAGCATTTTCATGGAACCAGGATAATTATAATTATTCCAAGAGTATTCCGAGATAAAGTAATTTTGTCTTGGCAGTAAATACAGTATTATTAGAACTATGTACGTCTGATTTCCGGAATCAGTCTTTTATCACCTTGCATACTACGGCAAATTACAAATAATTACTTGCAGCAAGGTCCATAACAGATTGATAGAAATAGAAATATTATATTTTGCGTCAACTTAAAAAAGGTAGCCCTTGTACCTCTGCTTTTCAGTAGCACCATAGTCAAATAATGAGATTTTTGATCATTATGATGTTTGAAAAACGTTAACTCTTGCCGAAGCGTGGAAACAATTGTAATGTTTTTTTTTTATATTAAAAAAACCTTTTTATCCAACGTCTAGACGTTGGCCTAAAATGTGCCTGTATTCGTCTCTTCTTATTCAGCATGTGCCAACAATAATTTGCTGGAGAACGCCCAACATTATTTTTTCCCTCACAGATCCTTATTCCTTACAAACGATCATTAATTACCATTGGCCGATAATTCATTCCTCAGAATAAAAAATAAATAAATAAATAAATGTTGTGGACAATTCACACAACACTACCCAGCCCCAAACTAAGCAGAGCTTGTAATATGGGAACCGGATAGCTGATATAATACTTGAATACATTTTTTTTTGTAAATACATACTTAGAATACAATATAACACCCAGACAGAGAACAAACATTTATGTTAACCACACAAATATTTGTTCTCGGTGGGGATCGAACCCACGACCTACGGCGCAGAAGGCAGAGCTACTACCAACTGAGCTAGAGGCCAGTCAACAACTTATAACTTAAGTTAATTTATACATAGAATAAATTAGGACGGAACGTGTACCAGTTTCCTCTATAACTAGTTCCTTTAGCACTTTGATGACGTCATTAGATGGCACATGCCTAGAATTATAACCAGATAAAAATCGTGATCAAAATCATCTTACGTCATACCACAAAAAATTTATTAGGTCATGTGTAAGAGCCTGTCCAGATGGAGCGTTTTACGCGCGAGTGCCCTCGCGCGTTTCAATTTATATTGCGTCCAGATGCCGCGTTTTACGCGCGCTCCTACCAAATAGTTGCTCGCGTTTTACGCGCGATTGAGGAATCGCTCGTAAAACGCGCGTAAAACGCCCCATCTGGACAGGCTCTAAGGCTAATAATCTTATAAACATTTAACTTTGACGTGCTTATAAGCATTAGTTTTTTGCAGTTTCTAGTCCTCTTGTAGTCCTCAGTTATCTATTAAATGTATTTCCTTCTAGTCACTTCGTCCAGTGTTGTTAAGCGACTTCCAAATAAAAAGGAGGTTGTTTTTTTTTTTAAAATGTTTGTTACCGCATAACTTCGTCATTTGAGAGCCGATTTGAAAAAATATTTTTTTATCTGAAAGGTACTGCTTCCAGATTGGATCCATTTTAATTTGTAGGCATTTTTAAAAAAATATTTTTTTAATGTTTGTAACTGCATGCCTCCGTCATTTATGAACCGATTTAGAAAATTATTTTTTTATTCTTACGTCCAGATTATCCCAAACAAATTTTATTAAAATCGGTTTAGCCGTTTGGCAATGAAGTCGGTTTCTCTAGTTTTTTAAACTTATAATTATTTTATTGCTCAACAAGATTCCATAAACAGAATCTACTCGTCTTGCCCACGGAGGAAACTGGGGAATCAAGACTTAACCTTCTATTTTTTCCATTTCTAAAATTCTATGCATATATATGCGTGCGGTTTGTAGGTACCCATACCTATGTCCTTTTATGTAATAAAAAAACTAACAAATTGTTCTACTCAAAGGTAATCAAGAGGAAGAAGGAGGAATTCAAGAGCGGTAAAGTCGCCACCATCGTTGACGAGACCAAAGAACCAGAGACTAGTACTACCACCACCACCAACACGTCCGTTGAGGGTCTCTCTTTCGGCCAGTCAGCTGGTCTCAAGGACGACCTCGATGTCGATGACGCTGATGTTGGTCAGAAGAAGCGTCTGGCTTTCCTCGACCTGCTGCTAGAGAGCTCACAGAGCGGCGTCGTTATATCTGACGAGGAAATCAAGGAACAGGTTGACACTATTATGTTCGAGGTGAGAATTATTATAGCACCATTTTAGGACTGGTATCCTAAAATGGTTTGGGCTATTGTAGCTATATAGGCGTTTATAGCTTCTATGCTGAAGGTTTTGCTTGCGTGGTATTACCCGAAAAAAATCTACCGTTTGTCGCTTCATGGATATACATATTATTATACATACCAAGTACTGTGCCTAAAATTGTATGCGTGAATGAGACACCATTCAGAAACATCAAAACAAATGGTTTTATCTTCTATACATTTTCCATCTTTTGCAAATACGACTAGTTATATTACTGCCTTACATTAATGGCTTGTCTCTCAAGGTACTTCCCGGTTTCGACCTATTATTAGTAGGCTTAGTATGCAAGATAAATAATTAATTATCCAAACTATTATTCCAGCCAGTAGGTGTAACAAATCGCGATAAAACGGTCAGATCTTACTCGATAGAAGAGAATTCGGGATGAAATAATGTACCAGACTATAATTTTTCTAATGACATCCTCCAGGGTCACGACACCACAGCCGCTGGCAGCAGTTTCTTCCTGTCCATGATGGGTGTCCACCAACACATTCAGGATAAGGTCATTGAAGAGTTGGACCAGATATTCGGAGACTCTGACCGCCCCGCCACCTTCCAAGATACCTTGGAGATGAAGTATCTGGAGAGATGTCTGATGGAGACTCTTAGGATGTACCCACCAGTACCCATCATCGCTAGACACATCAACCAAGACGTCACTCTCCGTAAGTGTAAAAGCTAAGCAAATTCTGCTTCAGAGCTATCAACAAGCAAATGTTTTGTTCAAAAATGTAGAAACAAATGCACATTGAAAACACGTGCAATTTCTTAAATCAAACGTCTTCTAGTAACATTGGATTTAAGAAATAACAACACACGCTCCGCCTTGACGCTTACGAGCGCTAAGAGGTCCAAAATGTGAGAAAATTTAAAGATTTAAGGACATTAAATCTTAAGGTAAAGTTAGTATTTTCAAAAACTCACAGCACCGCACAGTTTACAAACATTTTGTTGAGGAACGTCTAATTAAAACGAAACACTCACTTATAGCTAGCTATTGCAGTAATAAGTAGATACACACAAAATGCTACGTTGCAAGTTGCTGGTCGCTTAGAACTTGCACTAAGTAGTTGTTTTTTGTAACCAGTTTTTGCTATTGAGGATCAAACAAGCAAGATTTGTTTCTGATGTAACGAAATGTGTTGGTCGCGGAATGTAGGTCAATAAAGCTCTAAGGAAAACACAGATGACCTGTGTGATAGGTAGGTGGTTTACCCCTGACTGATATAGCCTTAAAAGACAATCTTTAATAGTTATTGCTTGGTGATTTGTCACCTAGTAGGATCATGTTTATGAAGTCATACGGAACTAAAGTTCACAAAACATAATAAAATGCTGACCCTGTTGACGTAATTTTAGCTGTAAAAATTGTTTCCAACAAAATTATATCCGCGTATTAAGACCACCGCTTGACCACCAGACCATCATGATCATGTCAGACCAGATAGACCGACGACATTGTTAAGATTGCGGGAAGTCTGTGGATGGAAAGGGCTCGGAATCGTTCTTCCTGGGGAGGTCATGTCTAGCAGTGGACTTCTCAGGCCGATGATGGTGATGATGACTGTCGTGTAATGTTAAATTGGCTGGCTCAAATGATACAAGTAGTTTGAAGCGGGTGACGGAAAAAGAATTAAGGTCATCTGTGCTGATTCTTGAACACAATATTGCAGCACTAGCTTTTAGTTGCACGTTAGCTAAGAGACTTATCAGTGTGTTTTCTTCAGCATCCAGTGGCAAGAAGATACCAGCAAATACCACTGTGGTCGTGGCCACCTACAAACTGCATCGCCGCCCTGATGTCTACCCCAACCCTGACACATTTGACCCTGACAACTTCCTGCCCGAGCGATCAGCCAACCGTCACTACTACGCGTTTGTTCCCTTCTCGGCTGGACCTAGAAGTTGTGTTGGTACGTTATCGGTGCCTACTGTACTATCTTTAGGGTGAAGGGCTCGTCCGAGAAAGTACTACCACCATGCCTGTTTCTGAAGTACTGCTGTGTTTCAGTTTGAAGAGTGTGGGTGCCGGTGAAATTACTGGCACTTGAGGCTGAACGCTTGTATGCCTCAACTCAAGTCATAGTTAAAAACACATGGCAGTGCATCGTAAGGCATCTCAACGTAGGTAATCTATGAGGAAAGGCTTTGTTGTGTGTATGACTACGTGTACTTGTGTACCACTTAACATCAGACTTAACATAATACTATAAAAAAATAAAAAAACCGATCATTTTGAAATCAGGTGAAACAAGTAAAATCTATGACTTGGCTGCAACATTTTTATTTAAATTATCTTCTGATCTAAGTGGAAAAAGTTTTCTGCTCAGATCAGATATAACCTTTTCGACCAATCCTGGCCTTGTTATATTTTTTTCCACTGATTATAATGTTACACAAATGGCCTATAATGTGACCACTTAACCTTTTTACAATGTAGTCGACTAGTCTAAGACAAGTGGGTATAGTTAATAACTAGAAATATTAGAGGCAATAAAAATCGTAGAGCTACAACTTAGCACATTAAAATAGGTACAAAGAAAAATAAAAATAGTATAAAGTCAGTCAAACAAATATTATGTTCTATATTAATATATGACTTTATTAAATAAATCCTCGCTAAATGATTTCAATTTACGTTCTAACGTGTGTTATTTATTTAATCTACTTGAAAAACTATTTAAAGCCAGTGATCGAATAAAAGGGTACGGTGAACCTATCAATCGATCGTAATTAAAATAATATGAATATTACATTACTGTTCGACTGACTGACCAACGCCAAGCCTAGAAATATGACTAGGCAATGCTCGTTTCCCGGATTAATATTTAACAGAATATTTGCTGTATAAATCTGAGATAAACAGCTGTCAAATATTTGATCGGCATATTAGCTATCCGTGAAACCGGCTTGGGGTTAGCAAGTAACCCCCAAGAATTTGCCCCTAAAACCTCGGAAAGAGGCTTAAAACGGGTAATAAAGAATGTATGTAAATAGCTTCATTCAAACGAATTCTCGCAGGATTCCATACTAGTCATGTATATAAATTCCATTTCTGTTATAGGCCGCAAGTACGCCATGTTGAAACTCAAGATTATCCTGTCGACCATACTAAGAAACTTCCGCGTGCAGTCTGACCTCAAGGAATCCGACTTCCAGCTCCAAGCTGACATCATCCTGAAGAGAGCAGAGGGCTTCAAGGTCAAGCTTCAGCCCAGGAAGAAATTTGCCAAAGCTTAGAACTAAATACTGAAATCTAAAAACACAGATCAATAATTTGGAGATGGACTGATCGCGTGTTTCCGCATAAGCCGTATGTGGGCGTTTTTTTGAGGTCGTCTGCCTGTTCCGCTGTTTTAGTGATTCGATTTTCGAATGAAATTTCTTAATTTCACTGCCACATACGTCTGTTGCGCTGTCTCCTTATAAATCTATGACTGATGCATTAAATTGGTGCAAACTAATCGACGGAAATCAAGCAAAAGTGAAAGGTTTTCTGTCTCGCTCGCTTTTATTTCGTGTGTCACTTATGTACCTCTCGCCTTTTCTTGATTTAATTCACTTAGCTTGTTCTAAAATTAGAGCTATATTATCGTAGGTCAAGCCGGTTTCGTCTGGCCAAATTCTACGATTATATAACTTGTGTAATAATATTTAAAAGTGGCTCAAATTTATGATAGAATGTATACATATTTGCAAGGTTATCATTATTGCGATAATAAAAAAAATGTCTTCGTACAAACCACTAAGAATACTGCACAGGAAGCATTTCTTGTATAAGATGCTTAAAGTTCAATTAAAAGTAAAGTCCTATACACTTTTTTAAGGTTATATAGACTTCCTGAAGTGCAAAAATAGAGTGATAATGGGCTTTGAAACACATAATTATTTGTTTTTATAAGCAGTACAAATTATGCAGTGCGAGCGTGATTACAGAGATAAAAAAAAGATGATTCTTATATTTTATAAAATATCGTGTCTATTTTTTGTCTATTAGTTAATTTTATTTATGTTACTAGCCAATGGATTACGTTCATAGAATACAAGTTACCATCAAATAATATAAGTATTTAATAAGATGACTTGTCTTGTATTACGTCGATCTGTGTTTTTTTTAAATTGTTATGAACAAAAACTGTTCACATGCATTTTGTTATAATTACAACAAAAGCGACCAGCAATAATATAAAATTGTGATATTATGCTACATTATTCTATTTTATATAAGCATACAAATTCTCAATATGGTGGCAGAATATTAAGTTACGATGAAGTATGGGTACCCGGCATTGTTTGCTCAAATATATCTAACTCCTTCTTTTAATATTGTAAATAGTTATATATAATTTATGTTGTGTCGTTTGCCAACAAATAAACAATTATAACAATGAATACATATTTTTATTTATTACCTTGTTAGTACAACTCTTCTTCCTGCCCTTCTCCCACTTTATGTGCATGGGGTCGGTATAACAAGTTTTATTTTTCAATGCCCCTAAATCAGCTGTCAATATTATTTTTAAAACCAAGCTTTTTAGCTTTTTTGGGGGAAATTTTTAGCCAGCAGTGGGAACCATTAGGTAAATAAAAAAATGCAGTGTACACTGCATAACCTTTAAAGTTACGTCACTTAAAGTTTTATTGGTGCAGGCAATACTAAGTTTGCACAAGTTTAACTAAAAGAGACCACTTTGTAGAGTTCCTAGTCTCACAAGTTTTTTCCTAACTGACCTCAGTTAGGAAAAAACTTGTGAGACTATGAACCAAGAATGATCATGAAGATCGCAGAAAATGACCCATAACCGTTCTTTCACGATCACCTCCAATTCATATTTCAAATAAATCATATGAGGGGTCATATTTTCTTTATCAATAAGTTTCTGAAAAAAAGGATAACATACGAGCACGTATAAGCAGATCTGGATTTTATGAGACAAAATGGTTACTCTATAAGAGGCATTATCCAGGGAGGAAATAGGGGACTACGCTTGTATGGAGAGTCGCCTGTGTGATTCCCTCTTAAAGGCCTGCGCACACCTAGGCCGCTGGCGTCGGCGATCAGTGAAACGCTGTCAAATTTGACAGCGATATTTGACAGCGTTTCACTGATCGCTCCCGCCAGCAAACTAGGTGTGCGAAGGTCTTCATGGATTACTTATTATTATTTTTGGCACTGTCTCGGCACTGATTTGTGTGAACATAAAGCTCCTGACAGGACACGGATGGTCGGTCTTGCCACGGCCACGTTCTTGCCCCGTCCCTGATACGGCACTGATGTGTGAGTATAAACCTTTAACCTTTACATACCTTGTCAAACTTACGATTGAATAAATTTTAATAACAAATAAATCAGTATTCATGGAATCAAGTTTATTTACATAGGTATTTATCAATAGTAGAGCTATTTGTGAAAAAATCCACCCAAGGTAGTATTATCAGCGTATAGACGCAAACGATCAATATGAATAATAAGTAAATATAAAACACTATCTAGCCCCAAATTAAGCAGAGCTTGTACTATGGGAACCAAATACTTTGTATACATCCAGACAAAAAACAAACATCTGCGTCATCTACACAAATATTTTGTTCTCGCTGGGGATTGAACCCACAACCTACGGCACGAAGGCTACATAGTAAAAGAGCTACTACCAACGGAGTGAAGAGGCCAGTCAAAATATTTTAAAACTATATAATAAAACCCGCTTATTGACAGACATAGGTAATTTAAACCTATCAAGGAAGATCAAATAAAAAGTAATGATGTAACTAACTGGTAATAGAAATAATATAAATTACCATTTCAATAAATGGCAATTTATATACTAATTCTAGGAAGAAATAAAATGACCACTCCTAAAAACCAAATTATCTTTATTCTAGATATACATATCTATTAAGTAACGAATATTTGTTATCTGTTTATGTTTAAACGTATAAGTACTAACTACGTTAACTTAATTTCATTTATAAGTACAAAATGTAAATCCGTTATTGGCCGTAGGATTAGCATTAAGGACATTATATTGTACTAATTTAAATGGCTGTGGGTTTTGTTTAATAAATAAAAAAATAAAGTAGTTAGTTATTTGGCTTCGACAATTTTGGTATCTTTAAAGGTAACAGCAAATATTATGTCTTCCAGTCCACCTTGCTCCATCAGTTACGCTTCTTACCATCAAGTGAGATTAAAAGTTGGCTGTGTGAAATAATATTTACTAGCGACCGCCCGCGGCTTCGCTTACCCCGTTCCCGTGACGCCCCGTTCCCGGTACTTACATCCGTTTTCAGTTACAATATCTTTATAA
Organism: Thera obeliscata; assembly: GCA_947578465.1. Taxonomy (NCBI): domain Eukaryota; kingdom Metazoa; phylum Arthropoda; class Insecta; order Lepidoptera; family Geometridae; genus Thera; species Thera obeliscata. The sequence goes on from OX387919.1 coordinate 3,106,229, forward strand.
ATTATAGCCATGTGTTATTTTGATGTTCAAGCTATATTTTTGAACAGTGTTATTAAAATTCATTGAGTGGTTTTTACGTGAAAGAGTAGCAAACATCCATCCATCCATCCATCCTTCCATCAATAGAGATAGCGCAATCCACGAAGGCGCGCCCCACTATTCCTCCTAACCGTTTATAGTATATGTGTGCAAGCTTCCGTCAATGTTTGAGTGTTATCGGTACACACTAATTACCTATGAGTGCACACGCACACTACAATGAATAGACTACGGTTCGCGACTGCCGCTCGGAGCAAACTCCCCGCACCCCGCGAGGGGCGCGTCTTCGTGAATTGCACTATCTATACTTACAAATTTTTCGCGTTTATAATATTTGTAGGATTTAAATTTGTAAGTTTATTTAAGTTATACACTAAAGTTTTATTTTTGATGGTAACTGCTTCGAAGTTTTCTTATATCCTGCGTGGTATCAATTCTGCCCAGTAGGGCATCGCCGTGAGAAAAATCCATAGATATGCTTTCCATAGCAGCCTTCATTTCCAATTGGTTTCTAAAACAAATTATTTCCAAATTAATGAAATATGATTCAATAAAAAAAATCATTGAAGCGATGCGATGGTGTAATCGTTGAGTGAAGAACAAAACAATAATTTCCGAGTAATCTGATTTTACTGAATAAATATGATTATATAAAAGATATAAATAAAATTAAAATACTTAATAATAAATATCGTAAAATACTGATCATGACCTATGGCAAACTGTGAGTGATAATAATTATACTGTGGCGTACATATTAGAGTCATGCTAATTGGTTAATTTAAGATAAGACAATTTGACCTTACATAATATAAATAACTTAATCATATACAACTGGTTCTATTTTACAATAGGTATGTAGTTTGATGAGTTTATTTTGTTTCCAAAAACAAATTTGTCGAAAAAAGGCGGATCGTAGCAGAAGTTCTCATAATAATTATAAGTTTAAAAAACTTGAGAAACCGACTTCATTGCCAAACGGCTAAACCGATTTGAATGAAATTTGTTTGGGACAATCTGGACATAAGAATAACCTTCCAAATAAAAAAATAATTTTCTAAATCGGTTCATAAATGACGGAGGCATGCAAACAAACATTAAAAAAATTATTTAACAAAAAATTCCAACACCGATTTTAAAATGGGACCAATCTGGAAGCAGTACCTTTCATATAAAAAAATAATTTTTCAAATCGGCTCACAAACGACGAAGTTATGCGGTAACAAACATTAAAAAAAAAAAAAAAAAAATACAACCGAATTGAGAACCTCTTCCTTTTTGATTGGAAGTCGGTTAAAAATCAAAAAACATCTCTCAAGTGCACTAAAGCAGTCTCTTTGAGAAGCACTATAAACCTTTTCACCACAAAAAGAAAAACTAGTGTCACGATAAGAAGAATTACCGTAAAGCATCTAGTGGGGATCGCTGGTGAACCGAACAAAGGCAGGGCATGAAGTCATGGTGTTGCCTCTTTACCCACCAACCAGCGCGAGAGAGCTTCCACTCGATAGTCTTCAGTTTAGCCACGGCACAGACATTAGCTTCCCTCACCAGATTGAAGTAACTTGCCATCAGCTCTTGACCTAAGAGGAAGAAAACACGTTTTAGTTAAGACGTCTAGCATCTGCCAGTTCCAAACGACCAAGCCTAGAAGAACAGGCAACGACCAACTTGTTGACCAATGACCCGCTATTTCCGCAATTGTCATCGACCTGCAGAGTATTGATGGAAAAGACATTATATGACTTGGAATCTACTGATTTTTCTGTCATAAAATACTATTTAAATTCCAAATTTACACAATCACTTTCATACCTGCTGATACAGCCATCATGAATCTGGATTGCTCAGCCTCTTCTTCAAATATTTCAACCGGTTTAGATTTGTAGATCTCTGCAATGTCTTTCTCGGACTCCTTCAAAACCGTAATAGTACTAGGCTGAAAATTAATTTGTTGATAATATGTTCACAAACAGTTTTCAATTCAGTAAATCCAATAGCATTTTTTTATTAAGCTAACTAGCAGTTGGTGCCCGAGCTTCGCTCGGTATTTTTTTTTTTTGGTAAACTGTTGTTGTGTTGTTGTTGAACTATTTCATCAAATCAGACTCACAAACTACAAAACAAAAGGCAGAGCTACTACCAACTTAGCTGTGAAGTCAGTAAATCCTCTTTGACAGATCTTTTAAGTGCGCCTTAGGGATGGCGCACTTAAAATCTAGACTAGTTCGAAAGACATCATGAAGAAGAACAGACCTTTTGAAAGCCAAATCCCATGAAGCAAGAAAAGGCCTCAGACAGATGCTGAGTTCCAAGCTCAGGCCTCTCCCTCCTCAGGTGCAGTTCACCGAGAAGGTGCAAGGCTCGGCCCAGCTGCCTCAAGAGACCATGGTCCATGGCCAATGCACCCATCTCGGTCAGCAACCTAGCCGCTGACTCATGGTCACCCAACCTAGATAAATCATACTAGTATTAATCTAAAATTTGTAAACATCTGAACCGATTGCAAAGTATCTTTCACCATAAAAATGCTACATAGAGTAAAACAGGCTATATTTGTTGCTAGTGACTTGACCTGGCTTCGCGCAGGTGTAGTTTAAGCAAGTTTCAACATTATAGTTCTTATAGTTTCGGAAAAAAGTGGCTGTAACATACGGACGGACAGACAGGCAGACAGAGATGACGAATCCATAAGGGTTCCGTTTTTTGCCATTTGGCTACGGAACCCTAAAAGGAGCTGAAAAATGTGAAATCACTGTCTGAAATTTTCAACCCGTGCGAAGCCAGGTCAGACGCTAGTAATCAATAAAGCCCTTAAGCTTTTTGTAAAAACGTCCGAGGAAGAACTATAAAATGTTTAATTAATAATTACACTACCCAGCAAAGTGGTAGTGATAGTGATTCCAAGCTGTAGACTTCTTGTCGACGATCTAAGTGCGTCATTGAATTGAACTTTGTACAAAACCTTGAAGCAAAACAAATACACGCAATTGTGGACCGGAGCTTACAAACCTATAATTAGAAACATCGACGAAAAAATGGGTTAAGGTGGTACATCGTGGTCCGCTAGGCGCATCAGTGTCAAGAGATAATAATAATAATAATAATAAATATTCTGGACAATTCACACAACACTACCCAGCCCCAAACTAAGCAGAGCTTGTAATATGGGAACCAGATAGCTGATATAGTACTTGAATACATTTTTTTTTTGTAAATACATACTTAGAATACAATATAACACCCAGACAGAGAACAAACATTTATGTTCACCACACAAATATTTGTTCTCGGTGGGGATCGAACCCACGACCTACGGCACAGAAGGCAGAGCTACTACCAACTGAGCTAGAGGCCAGTAGTAGAGATGGCGTAGATGTTCTAATTTCATCATTTTATTTATTTTTTAAATGAAAACGTGCATTTTATTTTGTAGTAGTATGTGGTCCGTTTATAGGGAATTATTTATTATGTCCCTAGCTATAATTGGTGTTTATTTTGGTCTGAAAAGTACTTATAGTTGGAAAAATCTAAATCGCAGGGATTGAAGCAGACTAATTACGCACACAGACAAGCATTTTGTTGTTTTCAAACTATAAGCTAATTTCAACATACTGACATCGGTCAAATTGGACCAGTGGCTAGGCCCCTCGGCTGCAGAGCTACGGTATCGAGTTCAATTCTTGTCTACCAAACGACTTTTTTGGCTCAAATTTTTCATTTTGCAAAATGATTTATTCTAGTTGTAATATTCCTTCTGCAGAATATCCAGCTTTGATCGGGTTTCGAAATTAGGTTACCTATATTTTTTATGTTTTCATTACTAGACCTTATATGTATACCTATTAATTGTTTATCATAATTTCACGTAAAAATGATGTACATACTCTGTAAGTCAATATTTTATTTTTTAGATATTATTATTATGTACACATGTAACTTATTTATTTCTCAACCACAAAGCTTTTATTGACATACACTGGGCTAAACAATATAATTATGTAGACTCCACAATAAAAAAACAAAATATGTATCGAAATATATAGAACTAGCGGCCTGTCCCGGCTTCGCACGGGTGGACATTTATTTTTAAAACACATAAATAATTATTACTCAGGGTGAATGAAGCTTTTCAATGGTGAAAGAATTTTTTAAATCGGCACCACTGTTTTTTGTGTTTATTCAAACCGCCGATTAGGATGTACTCCCCGTTGTGGGTGGTGGATTGGAATCGTCTGTTTTCATCTTTTTGCACCACACTTCTGTTCGCCTGCAACAAGTCATAGAGAGTTTTTGATAGTTAGCCGTAAGTTCAATAATCTGCGATAAGTTTGTGTAAAATACAACAACAATAATTATTTGCGTACGTAGATAAGCACATACTTACGTTTTTATATCTCCATGACATCGTTTTATTTGTCCCAGACTTCGCTAGCGACTTTTCCTGGGACCAGAGTATAGATGATTTTTGTTATCTTTTACCGAAGTTCGTGGCTCCATGGCGTTGAAACAAAATAGAAAGACGAATGAAAAAAAATATCTGATTTAGATAGTAGATAGCACTCTTTTTTCACAGCAAACCAACGAAATAATAAAGTACCAATGACAACACAATGACAACATTGTGTTTTTGCAAGGGAGGGCACAAGGAGGTTGGAAACTGACAGCAAGGAGATTAAAAAGTATTGTTTCTATGACGTGATGCTGGCATAGACTTTCAAACTCCTTGCTGCCTCAGGAATATAATATACTTAGAGGATAGGTGGCAAGTTGGGCTAGCGGGTAAGACACAGTTCAAATTAATCAATCACGCTCGTTCATTCATCGTTTATCGCTTAAACTACCCAATAATAAAAATTGTGGTAAAAAATTGTGTTTCTGATTGTTGGCTGTTTTTTTACTTTTTTTTGTAAAATGGCTTTGCAGGCGAGATGGGGTAACCGTTGGGGGTCCTAGGCAACCTGTTTTTTCTGTGTCTTAAGAGAATGAGCATCATGTTTATTTATTAGAAATGGAAGAAAGGTTATTATGGACTTGCGGTTAAAGATTTAAATGCATTGGTATAGGTATAGGTTCATCTGAAGATGAGCATCACTCCATGAATGTATTGTGAGGAAGTATATTCCATTTCCATTGTAGAGTGGATATCATGCTTATTATGTGGAAGATGGGCTCGTAATAGCTGCGCAGGAATATATTATGATGATGATGACGAAGTCTGCGAGTTCTGCCAGGTCAAATAATCATCTCATCACCCCATCTTACTTCAGGGGAGTATCTCATCGTACCAGCACCATTGGGCAAGACGGAGAAACTGACCTGTTTTATTTTTTATTTTTTTTATCTTAAATGTGTTGCCAAAAGTTTCTAATAACACCAAATATTAGAATAATAATAATTAGTTGTTAATTAAAAAATAAATATGATTGTTTCAGTATGTTATTTTTTATATTATTGACCTTTAAAGCTGACCCCATCTTTGCACCTTTTCCTCTTTTTGTAATGGTCCTTGGATGATTGTCATTATACGGTACGAATATAGGCCTGCATACATCAAGGCGATGGCGATGGCGATCAATGAAACGCTGCCAAATATCGCTGTCATATTTCTCAGCGTCAGCTGATCGCCATCGCAGATCACTAAGATGTGTGCAGGGCTTAAACTTAGCAAAATATAAAATAATTGAGCCGAGTGAATTATGAAAAGACTGGGAAGTATGGCAACAGTGCGGATGCGGACGTCGCGAGCTGGCAATGTCTCGCTCCAACATGATTGCAATGACGTCAGAGCCGTCAGCCACTATCCGTGTTTACTCATACATTGACAAAAATTAACAAAATTTTGATGTTATTTTCACTGTAAATCGACAGTTTTCTTCAACCAAATATGTTTCCACGTTTATAAAGACCTATAATAAAAACCAACCACTGTTCTTTCAGTCTACAACTTTACTCTCACGCCCATAGTTGTGTATTTCAATTTGTATGGGAATCGAGCGACCTTAAATGAAATTGTAAGTAACTGCAAGTACCAATAGTAGGTATACTATGAACCATAACATACCGCCCAAAATCAGAAAGTCTACAGATAACACTTGTTTGTCATTGTTAACACAGGTAAATCAATTTAAAAAAAAACTTATTTGAAGATAGATCTAAAGTTGGTGTTGAAAAAAAGCACAAAAGTAGAAAATAAAGCACTAAAATTACTTTGGCTATTAATTGACAATATGCTCTGAATGTATTTTTAATTAAAATCTTAGTTTTCGTTTAATATTTATATCTGATGATAGCACCACTGACCTAAGACTGTCTCACCTTAGCTGCGACATTTACGTCTGAATGTCCTAGATTTGTTTTTGGCTATGGCATTATCATTCAAAATTGGTACGCTTGACCTTAACTTAGTAAGCAAAATAAATGGATATTGCCTCAACCTTTTAGTTATGTCCCACTGCTGTGCAAAGGCCTCACCGAATCTTCTTCACTCTGTGCGGTCCTGTGCTGAGATATTCAACTGTGGTTTATGCTTGTAGAGCTCGTCTCGCCATCTTGTTCTTGGTCTGCCGCGACGCCTTGGCTCTTGCGGGCACCACTTGGTGGTTATTTTGGCCCAGAGCTCATTATGCATATTGTGGACAACCCACAACACACTATCTAGCTCCAAAATAAGCAGAGATTGTGCTATGGGACCCAGATAGCTATCATAATATTTATATATAGTTTGTTTTGTAAAAACATCAATTTAAGACAGAGAACAAACCTCTACTTTCACCACACAAATATTCGTTCACGGTGGGGATTAGGTATGCGTATTCTCTATCAATCTAATTTTACTATAACCAGTTCTAGACTGATTACTGCAGGGTTCAACGTAACTTTTCTATTTTTGGATTTCGTCTGAATAAGTTGATGCCTGATACAAAAAAACTGGTAATAATAGCTGACCATGTTTATTTTAGGATCTTTTTGGAGTTTTTAATATTATGCACACTAAAATGAAGTATTTTTTACTTCGAGTAGTTTTTGTGCTATTAATCCATTCCACAATCAATAAAAAAGTTGTAGCATGCGTAAGCAGAGAGGGCTACTTTTACAGACACTTTAAGATCAAGATGGTTAGTAAGTGAGCATTTTTAGGGTTCCGTAGCCAAATGGCAAAAACGGAACCCTTATAGATTCGTCATGTCTGTCTGTCTGTCTGTCTGTCTGTCTGTCTGTCCGACCGTGTCACAGCCATTTTTCTCCGAAACCATAAAAGCTAGACTGATGAAACTTGGTGAGTAGATGTATTCTGTGAACCGCATTAAGGTTTTTACATAAAAATAGAAAAAAAACTATAAATTTTGGGGGTCCCCGTACTTGAAACTGAAACTCAAAAATTTTTTTTTCATCGTACCCATACGTGTGGGGTATCTATGGATAGGTCTTTAAAAATGATGTTGAGGTTTTTAATATCGTTTTTTTCTAAACTGAATAGTTTGCGCAAGAGACACTTCCAAAGTGGAAAAAAGTTGGTCCCCCCCCCTCTAACTTCTAAAATAAGAGAATGATAAATCCAAAAAAAATATATGTTGTACATTACTATGCAAACTTTCAACGATATTTGGTTTGAACGAGATCTAGTCAGTAGTTTTTTTTTTATACGTCATAAATCGTAAACCGCAATTTACCTTTCGACGAACTATAAAAACCTTTATATTATGTTAATTGATGCTACGGAACCCTTCATGGGCGAGTCCGACTCGCACTTGGCTGCTTTTTTACATTCCGAACGTCTAGAAAGGGGAAGAACTTACTTTTTACTTATGATCTTATTTTTTTTAATAATTACTATCGATGATGGCGCCGCTGGACACAAGAATAATTTTAAGATTTTCCTAAGAAACAAACAGATTGCAAAACGCCGAGCCTATATAATATATAATAAGTAGTTTGATTTATTTATTTAAATTAATAAAGCAGGTTCAAGTAATTGCGTTCATTTAAATAAACATAATGTTTTATGTATCGGAATTAATTATAATAAAAACAATAGCACAAGCAGCATTTTTACATTACTTAGGGTAATTTATTTTAGCAGCATTTACATAGGTTCTGAACTACACCGATAAGAGTTTATAGGTCTACCAGAAAATGCGGAATACAGAGACTTCACGACAATACTTCATGGTCATTCGACAGAGTACCAAAGTTGTCGACTTAGCCCAAAGAACTAACAAGCTGAAGTGGCAGTGGGCTGGTCAGGTCATGTTTGCCGAAGAACCGATAACTGCTGGGATAAACGAGTTCTGAAATGGAAACCGCGTTTAGGCAAACGTAGGTCAACCTCAGACTAGATGAAATAACGACTTGCTCAAAATGGCGGGCAGCAACTGGATGGGAAAAGCTACAAACTGGGAGCAGTGGCGTGCCATGGGAGAGACCTATGTTCAGCAGTGGACTGCAAAGTTTGATGATGATAATGGCATTACTGGGAAACTGAAAAACATTGTGGTACTTTCATGCTGTGTGTAGACAACAGGATTTATCAGGTTATGATTATTTGCTTTGTAAAAAACGGGAGAAAGGTTGAAAAGTGTTGGTTCAAGTGTTGTGACATTTCCTTTCTTTTTTATAGTTCTCTTTTATCTAATTAAAATCAGTCTATTTTCACCAATTGCTTGGAGGAATCTTCACACCAATTTTTCTAGTTTAACTTATAAAATAAAAAACAATATGTACTTATAGTAATTGTGAAATAATTGTGGAGTTGTTATGGTACCCTTACATTTAAAATCATTTGGTGTCTTAGATCAGATCTATGTGAATTTAATAGCGTATGGAAGGTTAAGTGTCTAGAACAAACCTTTGCATAACAGCAGCCATATGCATCTTTGTCACACACAGCCCATCCACATTATAACTTTCAGTGTGGATCTTCAACGCCCTGTCCAACGTCTTCTGTGCGTTGTTCAGGTTGTTCATCATGAGCTGACAAATGCCAATTTCGATGATCGCTTCTGCTGTTCTCGCTGTTTCATGAGCTGGAAGCGTGAATTTGATTGCGCCGATAAGCTCTACTTATATATAGGTATACAACTTATAAAAAGAAATTTTTGTTCAATATTTACACTTCGAATGCAATTATTAAAAAAAAATTGTTTGTTACAAATGCAAATACCTAGGAAGTAGGGAGAAGGCAGTGTTCTCCATAGTAACAAAATTGGGAATAGGAAGCAGGTTTGACAGCTTTGAGTGTTCTTTTGGTCATAAATTACCATCTATAGCTCGTCTCTCCGCCAGCCGGGACAGTCGCTCAGACTTCCCGGTATCTGATTTCCTGATGGCCCTCGCTTTGCTGAGCAGCACTCTATGGAGTTGTATGGCTGTGGCTTCAAACACTGTGTCCGAAGGAACTTCTTCGTCATCCTCTGGCTCATACAAAGGCCAGTCCTGGGAAACATTTAGTTGCATTCATATTTTTAGTCTTACTATACAGGGTTATTCATTATTAACTGCAAATACTCAGGAATTAGGTTCAACAAATAGAATAAAAAATATTTATGAAATTATTTTTTTAAAATTTGATCAAAATTTTTTTCAAGTTTTTGTATCAAAATTTTATTTTTATTAATTTCTTTACGGCTATTGCATAATGATTGCCATGGAGAACAGGACGATGACCCACCCAGGCGGTGACTGAACGCAGAGTGTCACTCACGGCGCGCGGGCGCGGATAAAGGTCAAAATAGGTCAGGCGCCAATGATTCCTTTATCGATTTTCTCGGGATTTTCATAACAAAACTTAAAAAAAATCATTTCATAAATATTTTTTATTTTATTTGTTGAACCTAATTCCTGAGTATTTGCAGCTAATAATGAATAACCCTGTAGAATCAATTGTAATGCTAAAAGAGTAATGTTATTTTTATGTATCTGTTGAAGACTCTGCCTAGCTTAAAAAAAGTTCCGAAGTGACTGTTGGGATTTTATAGAATAAATATATTTGAATTTGACCTTTAACTTCTTGTAGGTACCGCAAATAAATAATCATCATTGCATATACGTCGTCAGAAAAATTGAGGAGCAACAGGCACGTGGTACGGGCGTATCATAAGGAGGAATGAAAGTCATGACTAGGAGAGTGATGAGTACGAATTTTAGATGGATATGTGGATAAAGGTAGGCCAAAGAAAAAATGGATGAAGAGTGTAAAAGGTTGATTTGTAAAAGAATCACATAATAATTATAAGTTTAAAAAACTTGAGAAACCGACTTCATTGCCAAACGGCTAAACCGATTTTAATGAAATTTGTTTGGGACAGTCTGGACGTAAAAATAACCTTCCAAATAAAAAAACAATTTTCTAAATCGGTTCATAAATGACGGAAGCATGCAGTTACAAACATTAAAAAAATTATTTAAAAAAAAATGGCAACACCGATTTTAATAAAATTAAAATGGGACCAATCTGGAAGCAGTACCTTTCAGATAAAAAAATATTTTTTCAAATCGGCTCACAAATGACAAAGTTATGCGGTAACAAACATTAAAAAAAAAAAAAAAAAAACAAACAAACAACCGAATTGAGAACCTCCTCCTTTTTGATTGGAAGTCGGTTAAAAAAACGGTAGAAACCAAGCCGTAGTTTGCTGCCTGTTAGTAGGTTTGGTCGCGTGGAACTGGCACCTAGACTCACCTAGCGTTAAGACGTTTCAAAGTGATCCTTGCGATCCTACTGAATAAAAATACACTTTTGATTTGATTTGATTTGGTGACCTGGGTAAGAAAGAAGTGAATAAAGAGGTGACGGCTGATAGAGGAGAAGAGAAGAGGAAAAAATGTTGTGCCGAGTTTCATTATACTTAGGTAGTCAGGGCGTTAGTAGGTTTCAAGCTTTGGTAGTAGTGGAGGAGCTGCTTAGTTACAATTTTCTATTTTCTAATTTGCTAATCCATTTTAGGCATTATAGGTCAAATATATGACGTAAAATCCTTTCAATGCAAGTTGTAGGTCAGTTGACATTATAAAAGAAGTAGGTGTTAAATGAATATTAACGCTCATGCAAAGTTTTAATTTATAATTTATAACGAATGAATATATAAATAAGTTTTTTATTTCAGTAAAAGTGAAGGATTACTTAGAGTGTCCTTATAAAGTATTGTAGGTTTTTTGGAGGTAAAGAAAAAAATTATATAGCCATTTGCTATAAGTATATATAACACTCATATAACTTTGAAGATTCTAAAGCAATAAAAATAATAATATTATGCCAGTGATTTAAAATTATTGACATGAAGTTAACAAAAAAAACACATATCAACCATAATACAGGTTTTTTTAATAATTCCAAATGGATTAGTTTTAAATTTATATACCACTAGCGACCACCCGTGGCTCCGCTCGCATTGTAGTTTTTTTCTATATCTGTTATTTTTTCGGGATAAAAAGTATCCTATTCTACTAATCCAGGACCCTAATTCTCGGGCCGACCGAGATTTTCAATGTCCCTTAAATACGCATTGGCATTGCACAACCCCGCACTTTTTTTACGTTTTCCGTAGCTGTCGAGGCTTCTACGATGAGGTCATTGATGAATTACTGAAGGAAATCATCCATTCTCTCTTCGAAAACAAGCAATGAAATAAAATTGCAAAATGATCGAGATCGGCCCGAGAATTAGGCTCCTGTTTACAGACTATAATATATATGAGTTCCAATTTTAATTCAAACCTATCCAGTCTTTAGAGCGTAATTGAGCTTAAACATCCAAACATCGTAACTTTCGCATTTATTATTAAAAAAAAATATATAGGAAGTAGAATTCCAGCTACAACAGAATAACAAAACAATAAATTGTAAATTACATTAACAATTCTATGACGTCACAGTATTTACGCATTAATCGCTTATTTTATTTATATTGCTGAACAAATTAATGAATAAAAAAATTGAGATGGAAGCCGACGCAAATTATGATAAGCCATCAAAAAAGATGGGATGTGATCTTGATGAAACAATGAATCTAAGATGAATCCTATAGTGATTCATTAGAGTTACCTTTCCGATGGCACTGTCTCTGACCTCAGTGAGTATCACAAAAGGCTCTTCAGGATCTGCTCCTGGAACTGGTTTCGATACGTACGATTAGACTAATTACTGGTATAATACATCTAGAGGTGGAAAAACCAAGATTGTCACATAGATCAAAGAATTAGTGTTGAAGTGGCTATGGACAGGTCATATAGCTCGAAGAACCGATAACCGTTGGGAAAAAAGGTTCTCGACCGACCGGAAGGAATGATGATAATGAAGACCATTGTAATTTCAACTTATTTTGATAGCTATGTCGGTGACCTTGGTTAGTGGTGAAAAAACTTTTTGAACTTTTTGAGCCCGATCACGTGAATCATCCCATTTAACATGAAATTTGCTTGGTCTCTTATTCTTTTTCCTGCCCTTATACCACTTTATGTGGGGTCAGCACAACATGTCTTCCTCCTCCATTCCTCTCTGTCAGCCGTCATCTCTGCATTCACTCCTCTTTTATCCATGTATTCTTTGGTATACCTCTACTCACATATCCATCCATATCCATCTGATCACTATCCTAGTCATATGACTTTCATCCTTCCTCATGACATGTCCGTACCACGCCTATTGCTCTTAAATTTGCTGAAATTTTTGAAAATTTGCTGCGTATAGAAAAAAAACTCACATTTGTCCAATAGAAACTTTGCATAGTGGTATTTACAGCATCCTTTCTGGCGACCTCCGTCAATCAGGTACTGACTTGAGACAGCGATAGACGCTAAGTAAAACTTCTCAGCCAACCAAAGAATACCCTTTCCTTTTTCCGCGTAGTGAAGGGCTAATTTCAGAAGTTCAAGGCATTCTTTTTTTGTGTTTCCTGAAAATTTATTTTTACTGAGTTTTTTTTTTATGCCATAGCAGGCAGACGAGTAGACGGGCCACCTGATGGAAAGTAGTCACCGCCGCCCATAGACACCTGCAACACTAATGTGCTGTCGGCCTTTTAAGAAATGATAGACCCGCCTTTTTAAGGACCCGAAGCTCCGAGTGTTGTTAAGACCGTCGTTTGATAACAATCTGGCAGGTTTTTTTGGTAGACTTTGCTGATAGAGCAAGCTTACAGCCCACCTGCTGTTAAGTGGTAACCATTGCCAAAAAAGTATTACCTCATAGGTCACCCACGATATGAACTTGCCTCATCTACATTTGTTATAATCTGTTAGTTAAAATCGGTTATTGAGATTAAGTTTAAACTATTGTCCTTGGCCTCTAAAAACTTTTTGGAAACATCCGGAATTTTAAATTTATTTTGTTATGAGAATTAAAAAATCAATGAATAAAATAAGGTTTGTTTGGTAGTGTTTTGTTTGAATATAAATCAAAACAAAGCGCTATATTATCACAAATAAATAAACCTTGAACTGATATTACTCATTATAACTCATTTATTAATGTTTTAACTCAACTACTACTACTACTGCTGCTACTTACTATAAAAAACATCGAAACAGAAAATTGTTCGACCGGTCAGGTTTTTTAGATAATGATCTACAATTTCTGAACAACATGCAATTATTAAAATAATTAATAAAAGGTAAATAAAAAAAAAAATACTAGTTTCTAATATAAGATCAAATTATGAACTTCCAAGTGAAGTTCTATCATTATACAAAAATCTATACACAATATGTATGTTATATCATACAATACTCAATTATATGAACGCTATTTATACTTTTAAGCAAAGCTAGAGATTGTTTGCAGTATTTATGGAGTCATTATCATTAACATCAGCTTGAAAAAGTCAACTGCTGGACATAGGCCTCCCCTATTATCTTCCCAGGAAATCGATTCTGAGCCCTTTCCATCCATCGACTTCCCGCAACCTTACGTTTTGCGTGATCGTCATTCAAGAGCCAGAAATATTCCCCAGCGGTTTTCGGTTCTTCAAGCTACATTATATCACCTGCCCATTGCCACTTTAACTTACTAATTCTACGAGCTATGTCGGAGACCTTGGTTCTTCTGCGGATTTATTTATTGGAATAATATTGTGCATATTTGAAGCTCAATGAAAACGCTACTGTTCAATTTTATTTTTTGAGAACCATAATCTTATGCTTATGACCTAAGTACTTATATACATATCAACGCATCTTTTTCTAAAGATATATTTATTTAACAATATGAATGAGATCATAATAATTATGAATATAATGTATATTTAAATTTGCATTCAAATATTAAATAAACATCGATGTATTCACAACGAAACGTGTGTTTTTGTAAAAACTTTCCATGCATTTTGTAACTAGCCAAACAGGATACGGTATTATTTAGAGGTTGTATTCGTTTATTTTAAGTAGTTTATAGCTTGATATTGGCTATATTCTTGCAACTGCATTAATTTTTTATTTCCGTTTAATGACTGATGGAATCCTGCGAGACTCCGTTCGCGTTAGGCTTTTTCCATGCAAACTTTAGCCTACCCACTGTATCCCGTAGGAGTTAGTTTAACTATAAGTACTTTTCATAATAAACACACACCTTCCAAATTTCAAGCATGCACTCTTGCCGTTTGCCGAGACAAGTTCTCTTAGCCGAAACCAAAAGACCTGTCGGCCGACCGATGCTGCTTTATAAAGATGTGAAACGTGACATGAGTAGCTTTAAAATCAACCTGTCAACCCCAGTCTATATAGAGCGAGGCTGAAAACCGCAACGTCTGTCAAAAAACCGTGGCTGACAGCATTGTAGCTCACGATCGCGCCTAGATCAACCATTTAGCACTTAAAAGAGAAAAACGTCACCAACGCGCCGCAGACCCTGTAACATCCCTGGGTTCTTTCATCTGCTGTAAATGCGACCGTGCCTGCCATTCTCGTATCGGTCTTTAAAGCCATGAACGGAAGGAAGTGTTCCACTTCTGGTCCATGTGCAAACCTAACGAACGCCACCTAAATCATCTGCAATAGATGAAACAGGCCAATGATGATGATTGTGATGTGATTGTGATTTATGGCCGAACCGCGGTAAAAGAAAATCATAAATAAAATCACATAGACCAATAAAATTGGTGTTTATTGTAGATTGCTACCTATATCAACGAAGATATGAGACTGTTTTCACAGTGCAGAGGTTTTTGTGAAAGAAATCGTCCGCAAAGAAATGTTTTTTCCAGATTATTCTTAAGTGTAGGTTCTTCTTCTTATCATTTTAAGGTGAGAGGATTTAGGGCGAGGCCCCATTAGTGCGTTGCGCTGCGTTGCGTCGTCGCAGCGTCGTCGCTGCGTCGGTTTCCATATATTTTTTACCACATGACCCATTAGACCGTAGCGTCGTCGCGCGCGACAATTCAACGGATCGACGGATGAGAGACGAAGCCAGGGGGAGGGGATGCGCTGCGTTGTCGGAGTTCCGCTGCGACATCTATCCATTGCGAAGGCTGAACTGAGACGCAGCCAGTGTTGCTGCGACGCTCTTGCGCTGCGACATCGCGCGTCGTCGCAACGCAGGTGTGGCATACAATGCGCTGTTCCGTTGCGACGACGCGACGCAACGCAACGCACTAATGGGGCCTCGCCCTTAGTGCGCCTCAAGGAGGCTCCTTTTGTGCACTTGATACCATATTTTAGAACTTTTTAGGTTCTACGACATGTCGGGTTCCTCTATGTTTTCCTTCACCGTTTCAAAGTTAAGTAAAAAAGTAAACAGGCCTTTGCATCTATTGTAGATGATCTATATAGCGTCAGAGGCAACTGGTGATTACACAAGCCCTATTTGCGGGACGCTATAGTGCCTGGGACAGGATTTTAGATGTAATAGGCTTGCCCAGCCATACCATCCTGACAGCTCGGTTGGACTAATCCACAGGAAAGACATGGTTAATACGTGCGGAGCTGACTAAGCCGCGGGTTTCCTCACGATGTTTTCCTTCACCGTTTGAGAGCACTAGCATTGTGTGGGTAAGTTTAGGTAATTTAGGTCATGAAATTTCACAATAAAAACACTGAAGCTGTAAGGCAGTTTTTCTAACTGACTCATCAATCTTAAAACGGTTCAAAATGTCGGTCATTTGAACCCATTATTCAGGATATCTTTCCGGATTTTCTCAGGATATATTTCTTTGATATTTCAACGTCGTGTCGTCAGATCCGGCTATCCATTGAGACGCATTAGGTAGATGATCGCTGTTAATGCGGTTACAAATTACACTCATCAATTATACTCTATATATTATAGCAAGCTATCTAAAGCGTTTCGAAATTAACTGATAAATTACAAAAAATATTCTCATATACCAGTTTTTAGACGCGAGTGCAGACGCATTGCAAAAAAATGCAATTTGCCTCAATCAAATCGAATACGAGTTCTTATTTTTTTGGCTTAGATACCACAGAATATTGTTACCAACCGCTTTGCCTCATCTATATACTTACTTATATTATAAATAGGAAAGATTTGTATTTTTGTGCGTATGTTTGTAATGAATAAAATAAAAAAACTACTGTGCCGATTTTAAAAATTATTTCGCCATTAAAAAGCTACATTCACCTTCAGTAACATGTGGTTAAAAAGTAAATGTCCACCCGAGCGAAGCCGAGACTGGCCGGTAGTTTTTAACCGACTTCAGGTCAACCGACGACCGTTCAACTTTCAACCAAAATTATATTTCATAGTTCTGTCAAGCTCTTCTTTATTCAAAATATTGATAGGAAATATAATTTTGGTTGAAAGTTGAACTTTCCATCAAAGTAAAGTCAAAGTTCGGTCTATGAATCTCGGCCTAACACTCTTTAGTTAATAGACTTTCTTTCCTCCACATAATTAACGCCTAAGAATAGCAGCGACTACATTTTTATGTTAATTTATTTTTTATTAATGTCTAGTTTCATTGAATCGAACAGCAAAACAACAGCAAACCTGACCAATTATGATCAAGATTGCTCGAAATATCTACGAGGTCTATAACGACCATTCATAATTGCGAGGATCAAGGTTTTTTTCCATAACAAAACATCGTTTTTGTAACATACGCAATTGGCGAACAGAAAAATGCGTAAGGATTTCACGCGTGTCTATAATTATGCAGATAAATTAATCACTTATGTTTTTGTTAGTAGTGGTAGCAGAGACTACAGAATTTTTTGTCTATTAATTCTGAAGGCAGGAAGGAAGTTTGTATGGTTTATATAAAATCAATCAATCAATATTATCAATAAATTTTATAAAAAGCAAGTGTGTGTCTGTCCAGGGTGGTAAATACTCCTCGGTCTCCTGCTGTGATTAAGGGAGTTCGGACGGAATTGATGGAAGTGGGTATTTGTGGGAGGCAAAAGTTTTGAATCTCTGTCTATCCTTTCTTATAAGTTAAGCTCATAATGTTTTAGAATTCCTCGTTATCTAGAATGTTCTTTAATATTCTAGAATGATCAAGAATAATCAAATTCAATTCAAACACCAGGGCAATGCTGAGCCAAAGCTCAAATTGCAACAATTACAATTACATCAAACTAGTTTTAAATATTGTTAATAAGAAAAGCTTTACGTTTTCCACTACAAGGCAGAGCCCCTTTTCTCGCATTGATTTATTTTTATTTGGTCCAGTTTTACTGCCAATGGTTGTATTTGATGTAAAACGTTCTTGTTTTTGTTGACATTTTCAAATTTTCGAACGGCTATTCAGCTATTTATCTAAATCTAGTTATAAACTAAATATTCGCGTGTTTTACCTTTGTCTCTTTCTTTCTCAGCTCTCTGTAGGCCAACACAAATATGCTCCAAGCAGTCATCTCTTTTCCTCAAATCCACTACAATTCCTATATCGTCTTCGGCCACAAGTTGTATATTATCGTAAATAAGGTCTTGGAGGTAGTCAGACGACTCCGTGAACCCGGATTCTCTTAATTCTAAGATGAGGCACTCGTGTAGAGGTAACTTCCGTCTGCAAGAAAAAACTTTTTATAATAATTATGCTTATTTTCATCACTGACTGGCAGGGTGGAGGGAGAGGCTGCGAAAACGGAATTTGATGCGTTGGAGCGACCAGGTGTGCTCGGCAAATTCATCATCCGCACTTGATGTGCGGGCTGGTTTTTCCGCAAGTAGGCCGCTGGCAGGCCCTTTTTGCGTGACCCTTGACAGATATTGCTCGAACTTTTTTAGGTTCTACGACACGCCGGTTTCCTCTCGATGTTTTCTTTCACCGTTTTGAGAGGACTGGCATAGTGTAAATACATTTTTCGAAAAAAAAATCTCATTGGTATAACGACTGGATTTGAATCCACGACCTTCGGATCGAAAGGCGGGCCGCTACCACTAGACCACCAGTGCTCTCCACCGGGTGTGCTCAGAAACAGACAGCAGAGCCTCCATAAGCAGAGCCATCCATGCCGCAGAGGACAGAACCCGATGGAGGAACATAGTTATGGGTCATCAGAGGTGTTTCCTTTTTTTGCGAGTACTATAACTCTTTTGACGTGCGTAGTTATAGGTGGCTATTGTTTATTGTTACTGAGAAAAAATTTACATTTGAAATCATGCTTATTGCATTATGAAGCAGTAGTATTCTGTGGGTAATAATAATAACTTGGTACAACGTAATATTTATTTATGTAGTTTTCGAGTTTTCTTCAAATCGGGATCAGCTTCAAGATCATAATACCTAAGTAGTTAATATGTTTTTATTGCGTAAATCTATCAAGTTTTATAGAGACTGACATAATATAAGATTAAAAATATAAAATAGGTAGGTATGTCAAGCTGTTAGCCGTGATGATATAGCGCGGGAGCTGACAGTCACATTTCGTATCGACTTGATACATTGAGAATCGAGGCTGCTAAGTGATGACAATTCCGAATCAATCAGAAAAGTAGTAAACATTTACAGAAAGAACCTGAAGCTAACGATTTGCGGTGGAAAAATGGATTCAGACTTTTCGGTACTGTCTGTGTTTTTCTGATTAATTGGGAATCAGCGTCACTTTGCAATCATGCTGCCATAAATATCATTTTTGTACGAAACTTTAACTAGAAATTGAAAATAATTTGATAATTCGGTCAAAATCGTTTTTTTCTGAGAGATTCGGAATAAACACCACTTAGAGGTCCTGATGCTATGAGTCTTCTTTATGTATCAGTTGATAGGCTGATGGATATTGCGTTCTGAATGTTAGCTCCCGTACTAATATTTCATCACTCATAGCATAGCTGACAAACAACATTATTATAATATTTAATTAAATATTGTTTATTGCTAAAAATATCCTATTTACGATTAGTTGAATAACAAACGAATCACAATGGCATATAAAAATCAAAGAAGGTTTTACAACTTCTGTAGGTTCAACAAACCAACAAATCATTCGAATATTTAATTACAAAAGATAAGCTTAATAGAGGAAATCCGAAGAAATACAGAAACCTAAAGATAACTAAATAATATCTCGTATATTCAAATTAAAATTCAAATTAAGTTTTTATTCAATGGTATCACAAGGATCACTTTAAAACGTCTTAGAGCTAGATGAGTCTAGGTGCCAGTTCCACGCGACCAAGCCTAGAATCAAATACCTACGTGTGACGTTGGCTTTAATCAATTCAAATCTCAAGTCAAAAATTTTTTTTACTTTGGCTCTCTGCATTTAGAGCCTGCCTTGTTCTGTTTGGGAAACTCCGTCAGGTTTTCTCGTCGCCGATCCCACAATGTCTGAAGACAAAAGTCTTCAACCAGTGTGTCCTACCTGTAATGACCTATGCTGCCGAAACGTGGACACTAACAGTAGGGTCGGTCCACAAATTAAAAGTCACTCAGCGAGCATAGCCCTCTCCATAGAGAGGGCTGCAGAGGGAGTCTCTCTGAAGGATAAAATCCGGAACGAGATTATCCGACGGAAAACCAAGGTGGTCGACATAGCTCAAAGGATTAGTAAGCTGAAGTGGCAGTGGGCCGATCATGTTTGCCGTAGAACAGACAATCGTTGGAGCAAACGAATACTAGAGTGGAGACCGCGTTTAGGTAAGCGTAGTGTAGGACGCTGTAGCTGGCAAGCACTGGAGGAGAAGAGCCGAAGACCGGGCTCAGTGGCACGTCTTGGAAGAGACCTACGTCCAGCAGTGGACTAATATAGGTTGATGATGATGATGATGATGATCCTAAGGTTGCCTGGAAGAAATCGCTTTCAGCGATAAGGCCGCCCATTGTACTTTATATTATTACGCTGTTACTTGTGATGTATCCTTGTGTACAATAAAGTGTTATCTAACTATCTATCTATGATTGTTCTGTATTGTGTGGAGTCAAGAATGTTCTCAATAGCGCCATATCATACAACTCTCGCTGGAAAAACGGGCTCAAGTACACGAAAGGAACTTCTTTGAGCACATTTAAATCCTCTCACCACATTGGTTCGAAAGAACTAGTAAGACGGTAGGTGGTTTCTCTAAATCTCAGTACACGAACACAATCTTGGCCTCGATCTCAAAACTTTTGAGGTTTTTCAAAGCCAAATCACCTGTGCTCGAATATCACCAAACACGTCGCGGAAGTATAACCCATATAATTCAAAGTCAAATGGTTTTAAGTTAATAAAAACAAGGATTTATTTAAAACATATTTAAAAGTGCCATACCTTATGACACGTGGCCAAACTTAGAAGAACAAGAAAAAACCTTTAACTTGAGTCTGCCCATATCTTTGTGTGATCTTTTTTACAAAGAAAAATATGCCTCATATGCCGCGTAGGTCACGCCCGTTTGAAACGTGCTCTACAATGCACTGCCCTGCGTCCATCAATTTGAGACAGACTGGTGGGGGTGTAGGAAACATAGGGATGTTTATTGAAAAGGCAATCATCCCTATGAAACTGTTTATCACATATATATATTTGAATTTGAAGAGTTGGTTTTTCAAGTGTTTTTTTTTAACTTAATACCTACTGTTAAGTGGTTAATGCGGTCGTCGATGTAGCACGCTTACCTAGAGATACCTGTTCACTCTACTCTTAAAAACATCCAAGTTATAAGAGTTCGGAAAAACAGACACCAGCAAAAAACTCTATTCCTTGGCTGTCCGTAACATATACTGGAGAGCACTGGTGGGCTAAGTGGTAGTGGCCCCGTTTGATCCTAAGGTCGTGGGTTCAAATCCAGTCGTGTACCAATGAGTTTTTTTG
The DNA here is from genome assembly GCA_947578465.1 of Thera obeliscata. NCBI lineage: Eukaryota > Metazoa > Arthropoda > Insecta > Lepidoptera > Geometridae > Thera > Thera obeliscata. The sequence goes on from OX387919.1 coordinate 3,127,456, forward strand.
TCGAAAACTGTAAGTGCACTATGCAGTTCTCTCAAACGGTGAAGGAAAACGTCGTAAAACTTAAAAAACTTCGAGCAATACGAAAAGAACCCGCCAGTGGCCTACTTGCGGAAACCAGTCCGCACACCAAGTGCGGATGATGAATTTACCTAAATTTTTGTCCGCAACATAAAAGTTGAAGCAAAGCACTTGGTGCGGATAGTTGGAACATCAACCATGTATTGATGTCGCATTTCCCAACAAACAACCAAGTTATTACAAGCTAAGAGCCTTACCGTCTGATTCCCTTCGCATCCAGTACATCTAAACTGAACAATGCTTTATTCCTCAAGTTTTCCAAGCTGTTCTTTGTCATGCACGCCATGAGCTTCGGCAGAGTGCGCCGGTTAGGAAAGTTTTCTTTGCTAGTCATGATTTTAGGCCTTAGCAAAACTGCAAAAAAATATATATAAAATGTGTAATAAATGATCTTCTTCTTATTTAGATGGCATCTGTCCAATCTGTCCATTCGGTCAATTTTGCCAATTTCAAGTGGGGATTATTTCATAATAAAAATAGTTTTTAGTCAATTCAATAGACAAGTCATTGTTGTTAACTGAAACTTGGTAAACTCCTTGCTGATTTATCTCTTTGGTCGACAGGCGTTGACAGTTGTCACACACGCAAAAATTTTTAACTAAGGAGTATTTATGTATACCTATAACCAATGAGGAAGATAAAAAAAAGACTTCATAATTTCGGCGCTAACCGGAAACAATTTCTTTACGTCATTGACAACATACAAAACTGCATTTCCTGTTTAAGCCAGTTGATATTTTTAGATGTTTGTCACTTTTGTTTCGAGTTATTCATAGTTTTATTTTTCATATTAATTTATGATAATTGTTATTTTTAGAGCACTGGTGGTCTAGTAGTAGCGGCCCCGCCTTTCGATCCTAAGGTCGTGGGTTCAAACCTAGTCACACCAATGTATACATTGCTAGTGCTCTTAAACGGTGAAGGGAAACATCGTGAGGAAACCCGCGGCTTAGTCAGCTCCGCACGTATTGACCATGTCTTTCCTGTGGATTTGGCCGACTAAGCTGTCAGGATTGTGTAGGTAGCCTATTCCAAGCCTATTTTATCTAATCCTGTCCCAGGCACTGTAACATAAGTAGAGGCATGAGTAAACACCAGTTGCTCCTGACGCTATATATAAATCATCTAAGTAAAATAGATGCAAAGTTCTTTTATTTCTGTTACTTTTGGTTGCATAGAATCTATTACTGAATTTTTTTAAACAGGTTTAAACAAAGTAGATATCACCAAATCGTTGATCGTTGTAAATTGATTTTTAATGAAAGAGGATAATGTATTGTTTTAGTTGAGGTTGACACTATTTAAATATCATGATTTATTTTAGGAATGTATTTTTAGGATACATACTAAATAGGTTTTTAAAAAAGTTTCCGGCTTGATTGAGTGATCGCTGAATCCGCGTTCCATTTTCAAACAAAAATTTACAACTCACTTTGGTATCAGCAATCGCTTGAGTGATTTGTGTTGCTAGAATTGCACCCTGGATTTTTGGTGGTTGAAGGGGGTTGTCCAAAAAAAAGAAGGAATTGTTATTTTTAGTCTATAATCTCATATACTTATCAAATAATCTGTTTACATTTAACTTTCTAATTACTTAAAATGTAATTAGCCATTCTTTAAAATATAAATTATAATGCCCTTGCATCAAAACAATTACATTGTTTTTTGTTATTCTCAGACCACTGCCCAGTTTTTCGATTCCCTTTATCAAATTAAGCAACTTTGGACATAACGTAGAGTGTAGAGACCTTCATTATAATAAATAAATAAAATACAGATATTTTACTAAACTTCAATAAAGTATCCTGGTTCGTTATTTTCATCCCAAAAATAAAATATTATACGCCTTGTTATTTTTTATAGAAAGAGGAAAATGATTTTGTTTTCTCACTGTGGCACGCGATTACAATTACCTATATCATTTCAGCGCCTAACAAAGAAAAGAATACATTTATTTTGGACACACGCTTAAGTAGGTACCTATTCTTAGGTAGGGTTGAATCTGGGCAAATCGTCACCATTTTCAGCATTCAGGTTTTGCTAAATTCTTTTTGGAAATGTACGGGGGAAAACGTAGCAGGGGACTTCATCTAAAAGCAAACAAAAACAAAAAAACTTGTTCAGTTCAGAGCATCAATTAAAATGCTGGATACTCTATGCCTGAACACAGAGTAACAAATGACGCCATTGTTGTATTGATTGCTATCTCTGTTTATAAATTTGCCGGCGTCTCTCGGCTTCAGAGACAAATGGTTTATTAACTTCAACTTTCAGTGTTTTAAGCTCGTAAAAGCTGTAGTTTTACTTCGCCTCGCTAGTATTTTGTAGAATAGCAGAAAAATTAAGCGTTGCTTACGATTAAATCTTACCGGTGATGGCCAGATCCAAATGCTCTTATAAAACGGGATTTGAGGATTTTCAGATTATAACCCCTGATTTATAATGCTAGACACTTTTTAGCGGCTCGATAAAAGTCTCTTGTCACTGACACTTTCATATCAACAAAAAGAGATGGCAATAGACTTATCGGTCTGCTTCACAGAAATGCATAAACGCTTTATTCTGTGGTCTGCTTAGCTAAAAGAATGCTATAGGACCATTATGAATCTCGATGGACCGATGACATTGACGATCGCAGGCAGTCAGTAGTTCATCCAGGTGAACTAAAAAGGTCGACCACGAGAAAGAACACGTTTTATTATATTATATTAGGCTGTTGCCATCTAAATTGAAAACGCCATAGAGCTCCGTGGTTCCCTGGGGGCGCCAGGACGTCGCGACTCGTAGACTGTAACGCGATCAATTTCTTCTCATTGGACTAATAAAAAAACACGTAGTCAGCATAAGGCATACCGATGTTCAACCTCTCGTGCCAGTAATTTCACCGGCACCCACACTCTTCAAACCGAAAGACAGAAAAGCTTCGGCAGAAATTAGCACGGATGGTAGTGCTTCTCCGGATGAACCCTTCACAGAGAGCTCTACTACTACTAAATCCTGATTTAGCCAAAGCAATCCATTTGACTTAAACCTATCAATAGAAGCACTTGAGACGTAATTAGGAAACAACTTCATATAGCCCAGGCACTGACAGACTGACATACTGAATTGTGATCAACACAGTAATAAAGTATGAACAGCTTCTAACAAAAACGATTCTGTTCGTATGCGTATAGCTATAATTGCGCATGCATTAATATCCCTTCGATAATTTACCCTTGACCCTATTTCACACTGTTGTTTGACATGAAAACAAATTAGATAGAGCTAGGTATATTACTTTTATTGAGGTAGGTCTGACAGGCTCTGGCAGAAAATGCACAAGCTCGTCTCACCATCGTTTCAGTCTGCTATATCGCTTTCTTGAAGAATGCGGTATCAGCAAATGAATGCATTGGTTGCAATGGAACAAGAAACCCGTTTGAAAATCGATGACTGGTGCATACCAAAATCACTCTTGTTAAAAATTTGGAGAAAATTAGTTGGACGGAAAAAGTTACAAGTCAAGAGGTCTTAGAGTAGAGATGAGAGTTATACTTAAAACGACCTGACGACACAAAACCGAAGAAGAAAAATGTTTGGACATCTTCTGCGACATATGGCAGCTACCTAAAGAACATCATAGAAGGAAATGTTGGAGGAAAACGGGGAAGAGGAAGGCTAAAAATAAGTTACGTGAGCCAGATAAAAGAAAAGGTCGCTATCATGTCATATAAGAAAGTCAAGGAGTCCGCATTCGAAAAACTCAATTAGATAAAACTGCATCAAAACCCCCGACAAGAGCTAAGCTCTTAAATTTAAGAAGAAAATAGTATGACAAATTCTCACAAATTTATTCACAAAAGAAGTAACCCATCATTTTTTATTTTCGATGTTTTTTGTGCTGATATCCACAACAGGGTTCTGGTGTACAGACATTGGTTTGCTTAGCACAGACGCTGTGTCTGTGGTGTCACTGGAAGGGCCATCGTCAGAACCTTCTGGATCATCCCGCTTGTCTTCTTTAGTCTTTTTTGCGTTTTTTATTGCATTTAGCATTTCTGGAACGATAAGTTACGTTAGAAGAGCGAATCTTAGCTTTTTTTAATGTACTTAGGTGTAGTTTTCCTGCTGAGTTGGAGACTCTGGAGACTCTGGAGACTCTCTGGAGACTGTCCTGCTCCATCGTCAGCTGCATTGTCGCTAACCATCAGGTGAGAATGTAGGCAAAGGATAGTCTATTAAACATAAAAAAATAACCGAAAACTTGTCAAATCTATGCATTTATTCAGCCAGTATTTTTTCCCAAATTTCACGGGAAAATAAATTGCGACTGTGAGTAAGAAGAGCAAGTTTAGACATCTACACTTATTTATGGTTTCAAATAAGAAACTCCTGGCAGAGGGTAAGATAAGTACTTAAAAAGGGCAAACATTAAGCAGTGTCTTTGGAGTTTTCAGAATAATACGGAACTTTTGGCAAATTACTTACTCCCTATAATAAGTTAATTAAAACACACAACACATTACAAAAAGACGGGTGATTCCAAAATTAATCTGAACGCTCGATGTTTGGTTATTATAGCCCCTGCAATTTATATATGCTTTATTTAGATAAAAAACAAAGCCCAGTTGGTATCTCGCCTTTTGCGCTGTAGGTTGTGAGTTTGAACCCTAGCTAGTCAGACGTGTGATGAACATAGATATTTTTTAGCTATTTGATTTCCATAGTACAACCTTTGCTTAGTTTAGGGCTAGAAAACCATTGCATGAAATGTTCTCCATTCTAAGTATATTTAGTAAGGTTAGCTTACCACGTCTGAAATTTGCTGAAAGTGGCATTATAATTTTACAAATTACGTGTACATTTTTTAAATAATTTGTATTTTTTATTTCTTTGATTAGTCTTCTTCTTCTTAAAAAGATGGCATCTGTCCATTCGGACAAATTTGCTAATGTCAAGTGAGAATATTTAGATCAGATAAATATCTATGAACAAAAAAGTTTTTATCAATGACAATAATGATAAGCTGTGCTTAAACTATTGCCATCTCTTACGACTAATATCTTATCGGGTAATGACAAAAAGCAACAGGGCTAACTTTTAACAATGACTAAATTTAAATTGCGTTTATAAGTATGGCTGTAAGTACTATGTTCTTTTTACTTATTTATCAGGGACTGCAAAAAAAACAAAGGTTTCACCAATACCCTACAAAAAGCTATGCTTGTAAGTTTTCAAATTTCGTGGCATAAACTATTTAAAAATACTTAAACATACTTATAAACTCAATTGCAATCAAAGTTCTCTATCATCGTATCGGCCTATTTGTTATTTTGCTCAGTGATAAGATTGATCTAAATTGTCTAAGGATTGGCACTGTTTATCTTTGGACATATTTTTAAAAGCACTAAAAGTTTCCAATGAGGTTGGTATGAGTATGTAAAAAGGAACAATTGCGCAGCAAAGAGTTTCGGGAGGCAAATCACGCTAACTTCTGCGCAACCTCCATATAAAAAACCTTATTGCGTAGGAAGGAGTTTGAAGCAAAAAGGTTTGACATATTTATTTTTTTATAATGCATTTATATCGTATTACTTGATGACATTATTTCTAAATATGAATTATACATTAAATATTAATAATAAACGAATTTGATATTGACTCTGCTGACCTCTGCTGACTTAATTTTATTATCTTTTTGTCAAGTTTTATTTGTTTTTGATTTTATTGGGAAATTATACTATTTATTTTTGATCCTTGACATTTTGACTATGTAGGTAGATTCGTTTTCTGACATTTTGAGAAGCCACATAGCTTTTTTATTTTTTTTTATTTGTTGGTGTTACACATTAACATTACTTGAGGTCTTAGTACAAAGTGTGAGCAATTTGAATGAAAGCGTATTATTATGTAATATCCTGATTTGATCGAAAACGTTTCCGATGGTTTTGAAAAAAATTGCCATCATTTTCAATAAAGTCAGTGATAGCCGACTTGTATTGACCGACTGGACTAAAAACTATTTCATAGCCTCACTCGACACTGGCAAAAAAATACAAATCAGCGCAACACGCAGCAGCTTTGCCGAGATCGTAACCTTACTTCTGCTTAGTTTGGGGCTAGATAGTGTTGAGTGGATTGTCTAAAATATTTATTTAATTACCTTTTTTTTCCGAAGAGGAAAGCTATTAAGATAATTATATAAAACCATCGGATGCGGAAGAGGAGTCCATGGATACGGTGGCTCAGCGAGAATGACTCTACGTTTATTTTATTATTAATACCGTAACTCCTGTCACTGTCCTGTAAAAAAATACAGTGGTTCTGCAGATCATCACGCACAGCCGACGACGACGCACGGCAACGCACACAGAAAGGGCTCCTGTGCTACCGCGCACCTCGGCGCACGAGACCGTTCCCATGGTGTGTCGTGCGAGCTGATCCGCCTCCGTGCGCGATATCACAGACCGGTGGGAAGGGGCTATAAAAGTGCTAAGCTAAGGTTTAAAATAAAATGCAGTGAGTCCTTGACTATTTCATACCAGTGGTTAACAAGAGACCCACAAAAACATGGATCAACGTCGTAAATCCTTTTGATAGTCAAGCGGACCCTGTTTTACATAAAAATCTTTTTCGGTTCCACCGCATTGTGACGAAACATCACGTTGACCTCATAACACTAAACAAACAACAGAAAATTTTGTGAAAATATCCCCTTTTCAAACATTATTAGAAAAAACATGCTGTATAGCTACGTCCACACATGCCTTCACTTGGTACCCGGCTAAAAGTTACTCTGCCTTATAATAAAACATCAAACGTCTTTATTCTTAACTACATTATCTACTTAAATTTAAGGTTTCTTTGTCGGACTTGGGAACCGTAATAAATGATAAAGTCTCAAATAACAAGTAAGTGTTCCTAGTAACCAACCACGCACCAAAACACATCTCCATTTCATTATCGAAACACCGCCTGACTGAAACGAATCTGCAATACAAAATGACACAAGCGCCTGCTTGAATTTTATACGCAATCGAGTTGTACTACATCAAGACGTTATTGCTAACTTCTTTCTCAATTTACAAAGCCTCTTGGGGTTGTCGTTATTTCCATTTAGGTTCTGTTTATGGTAATATTACTAGGGTGTCTTTTAAGTTATGAGAATTTCTAAATTATACCACGTTATTTAATATAAAGCCATTTTAAAAAGGTGGTGTTCTGTGCAGGTTCACCTTTGAGATATTTTTATATTGTACCGCGCACGATTGTTGAACGTATTTGTTCGGTCCTACCTTAAGCACTGCTTCGTTTTAATTTTTTATTTACACGCAATATGATTGAGAACTCTAATTAAAATAAACATTGCGCTGTTATAATTGCCTAAATTTAGAGGAAAATAAAATTAGTACTACTAAACGTGGCAAGTAATGATCGCGATAGCATTATCGCTCCCGTATTTATAACAGGCTCGTTAATCAAATTAACCTAACCAACCAAAATATGAGAAAATATTTATTTAATGCAGTGGCGTAGCTAGGTAACCAAAGGCCCTGGGGGCAAAAATAAACCAGGGTTACTAATAACTAACCCCAACTAATCCATTTAAAATCATTTGGCCCGTATTCGACGTTACTCCAGATCCATTAAAATGTTCCAGAATGCTCTAGAAAAATGCCATAAGTGATTTAATTGCGTTCGTCATCATCGTCCACTCTGACACCTGAAAATCGCAGATGGATGCTAAAAGCTCAAAATAGTTCATCCTGGAGATGTACTCGTCTAGGTCTGTATATACAAAAAAACAATGCTTGAGTCTGATTCGAGCCTTCAACCACGAGCACTCAAGCTTTTTGACACTGTTCAATGGAGATAATGTCAAAAAATGTATATGCTTGAGGCTCAGACCTTACGGCCGGCCCTAAAGGCGTATGTCTAGCAATAGACTTCTTCAAGCGTATTATGATGTCTACCAATCCGTAGGTCTGTATCGGAATTCAGTAGATTCGTATACGATCTTCTTAACTATCCTATATCTATTTATGCTCCCCACTTCAGCGAATATCATCTAAAATACTTGCGTTGATCTGGATTATAGAATCAACTATCCGAGTATCTGTATAACATTATCCGTCCAGTGTTTAGACTAGTATGATTCTGAGCAGTGTTTGCACAGTATAATCTTCTCTTTAGGGATCTTAAATTTTGATTTAGTTACACTCTAGGTCTAAACTTAGTGGGAAGAAAAATTTATCAGTAGTTCTGTGCAAGGGTGTTCTTTCAGACACAGAACTACTGGGATAAAAAATCTCAAACTCAATTACAAGAATCACTTTGAAACGTCTTAAAGCCAGATGAGTTTAGGTGCCAGTTCCACGCGAAAAATGTTCTGGTAGTTCTGTGCTAGGGTAAGCTTTTTTCGTCTAGTGGAAAAAAACATCCCTAAAAGGACGATATCGCTTGCTCCGCTGAGGGCGCTAAATTAACGGTCAAGTGGATATTAGAACTAGATTGACTGGCCTGTCACCTCAGTTTGTGATAGATCTGTGCCGTAGGTCGTGGATATATTATAGTATTCTATGTATGTATTTGCAAAAAAAAGTATCTATGTACTATTATATCAGCTATCTGGGGCCTAATTCTCGGGCCGATCTCGATCATTTTAAAATTTTATTTTATTGCTTCTTTTCACAACCCCACACTTTTTGTACGTTTTCCGTATATCGTAGCTGTCGAGGCTTTTACGAAGAGGTCGTTTATTGGCGGCTCCACATTAGTGCCGTGAATTCACGCGCGAATTCTCGCTGTGAATTCACGGCACAAGTCGTGCCCTCCACATTCACGGGATGCTCTCAATCGTTCCTGAAACCTGCCGCGAAATGGACGTAGAAGCTGCTGCTGCAATAACTTTGTTTGCTGTGGCAATATATAACTATTTAGACGTCCAAAACAAGAAACTTTCTAGAAAGCGTTGGAAAAAATCTTTAAAAAGTTGTATCCTTATAACGCAGGTTTTTTGCATCCCACAGTATATTTTCCGAATGGTAATGCTCTAAAAAGAGCATTTCCGTATCATTGTTCCAAAATTTTGCGCGCCACTCCATTTCGCGCAGCAACTGCATACGTCCGTTTGCCTTTGTAGACCGGAGTAAAATGGCACGGGGCCGTGAATGTGGATGTGTACGCATGAACGCTGCGCGAAGGGGGCGCGAACCCTTTGTCGCGGGACAAAATACCGACACTGATCGGGGAACAGGCGTGAATGCGCGTGAACCCCGCGAAAACCGTCCACATTCACGTTCACGCCTGTTCACGGGGCTTCACGGCACTAATGTGGAGCCGCCATATGAATTACTCAAGGAAATTATCCATTCCCCCTTCGACAAGAAGTAATAAAATAAAGTTCAAAATGATCGAGATCGGCCCGAGAATTAGCCCCCTGGTTCCCATAGTACAAAATAAATAGCGGCTTTCTGTTAGCAAGAATTATCTGTAACTGAATTCGCTTTCACTATCCAAACCCCTTTATTTACTCCGCTCACATAGCAACGATTACAGCAAACCCACCCCGCCTGTGTAGTTAATTATGACTCACCCCTATTCGATATTCGACACGTGTGATGGTGAAAAATGGCCTAACATAATTGATGATATTGTTTTGATTGCAAGAACTAGTCATTTATCATCATCAGCCTGAAAAAGTATACATAAAGCCTCCCCTTGCAATGTAAGGGTTCGCGAGTTCTTTCTATCCACTAGTAATATTGAATTTAGAACATCGTGTGCACTAAGTTTGTAAATTCAAAACATAATTAAACCTATTTACTTCTACCTTCATGGTGCTAAATTTACCGTACAACCTTTTTCAATTTGTTAAAAACTCATACTCGGAACCTTCTTGATGTGTTACTTCAATTTTAATTTGTTTTACGCGCGCTATTTTCTTTTTTGCATTTAGTCATTTCCTCGCTGAGGTGGTATGAAAAGTTAACTATATAAAACTAAACAGCTTTTATTACTCAGACTCTTAGCCTAAGTAATTTATTTCCTTGTTTTCAGTTAGCCTTTCGTTTGCTCTTTAGAGAATTCATTGTCTACAAGATTCCTAATACTTACCTACTAAATCATTCGGTTTAGTACCGCCATCAGACGCGCTCGTCGGCCAAGTGTATATTATTATTGTCTGAACATGTATTTACTGTTATTATTCTGCGTACTTCAGGAAACTCCGGTATTTAGCGCAGGAAAAGTTCAGTGTTCCGCGTTTGTAGAATTCTTTATCTATTTATAGACTACAAAGAGATTTTCAGGGTGTAAAACGAGCACTCATCCACAGTTGCTCTTACCTGTACATAGACCAATAGATATAAAATCTGTATGTTCTAATTATGAAAGTTTCAGTGGGTCATAAATAATTATGCAGGCTTTAGAGCGTAGCCCCTAATGGTTTCAGATTTTCTAGCCCTACAAATGATGATAGACAAATAAAAGATGCACATATACCTAGAAATGTACAGTGATGCATACCTAGTTCATGCTATGTTTCCATGCGTGCCAGGCAGCCCGGCAGGCTGCCTGGCAGGCTGCCTGGCGGGCTGCGTGGCATGCAGCCCGTCCCGGGCCAGCGAACATTCAAGCTGTTTACATGCTTGCCGTGCAGCCCGGCGAGCTGCCTGGCGAGCTGCGCGGCATGCAACCAGTGTTACCAGGTACACGGTAATTACCGTAGATGCACGGTATTTTTGGCTTAAACATGGTATACGGTAATGTTTCACTACCGTGTCATTTTGTACGGTATTTTTAATTATGAATTACCTTGACAGTCAATATGTAAATAATTACGAAGTATTCCCCGATCATCAAAATACGTCTAAATGTAAAAGTATGCCCTTTGCCCTGCCCACTACTTAAACAATCAGTGTATATGAAAATTGGTTGTAGGTATAAATTATATGAATGAATGAATCGCTTTCTCGCAACTCGCACCGTACTCTTTTTTTCTTTGATAGTTTTGTTGGTGTTTGATGTTTGGCAAGTGCGCAGTGCATTATTCAGCGAAACAATACTTTTAATTTCGACCATGTTGTAATTATTACGATACTCTGTGATTACGACTTTGTAACCTAACTAAACATGAAGACATTTGTTAAACAATAATTGACTCGTTGTCTTAGCAACAGTCACAGAGGTTTTATTCTAACTGATGCAACCTCAACAGTAATCTCCGATCGTAGCGACTTTTTTTAGCAACGTCCACTCGTCACGAAAGCGCGAGAGAGACTGACTGACTGCCCGCCAGTTATGCCACGTGCCAAAGCAAAATATCTGGTGACAGACGGACAGATAGACAGACAGACAGTCAGACGGACTGACAGTGAAGTCTTAGTAACTATATTAACTATACTAATAGTATTATCGATTCTTTTTCTGTCATTTCGGGAAGGAACATAGCTTTTTGATTTTAATTGTTTTTCTGGTGTTATTTTGAGTTCTGTTGTGTAATTTTGGTGGTATTTTAACACAACTTGAGTATTTTAACATTACTTGAGGTCTTAGCTCAAAGTGTTAGCAATTAGAATTAAAGTGTAAGTGATATTCTGATTTGATCGAAAATGTTTCAGATGGTTTTGGAATAAACGGCCATCTTTCTTCCAAAGCCAATTATGTAGGGCCGACTATGACAGAAGACTGACGATTTGACGGAAAAGTATTTTATCTATGTAATATATTATCATCATTCTCAAACTACTCGACACTGGCAAAATTGATCCGAAAAGGGCAGATGCCATTCATTAAGAAGAAGAAGAATAGTATTATCAAAAGTGGATCTAAATTAATATTTTTAGCCTTTATTTGGTATGTCTAAAGATGTTCATCTTAACATAGACTAAATCAGATTCCAAAAATCTGTATAAAAGTAGGGTAAAATCTGTAATCTGTAATACTACCCTAAATTCTGTATAAATACAGATAAATCTGTATGATTGGCAACACCAATTTGGCCCGCGCGCGTGTAAACAGTCACCGGGCGCCCGCACATTCATCAAAAAACCGACACTCGCCCGGTTCGCGGCATTCACGTTCAGCGGGCGCGTTTACGGGCTCGGGCGTACCGTTTCCACGCGCGTGAATGTGAATGTGCACGTTGAATGTCGAGTTGAACGCACGCGTGGAAGCGAGGCATCAAACATTGTATTACTTACTAAGGGCCTTATTAATAATCCTGGCGTAGCGTTGGACTAGTTAATCCGTGTTTTATCTCTTGCATTGACATGCAATTGTCAACTCGAACAAATGTGACAAAACACGGATTAACTAGTCCAACGCTACGCCAGGATTATTAATAAGGCCCTGTTTAGCTCAATTTTATTGTGACTTTTATTTAAACGTTCCGAAATGGAATAATTTATTTTCTTGAAGCAATGTCAGGCTTCGTTCACACGGCATTGTCCTGCACGTTTTTTTCGTATTCGTTTTTTTAACGTACAATCATCCGGGTCTTCACACGGTAAATTATCATTCGTGTAAAAGACGAATAGCCGCAGTCTTCACATAGTTGTCACAGCGAGTAGACGTCACTGATGGATCCACGCACAGAGCACCAAACACGCTTTTGCTTACGCAAAGAATAAAGAAGTAATGGAACGAGCATGTAGACGACCTTCTCACGCTCCAAGTACGCGCAGTACCACGACTTCAAGCCCTCCTTTGTTTAGTCGTGTTTGAAGTCTGTCAGAAGAAACGTAACTGAGAAAAACACGAAAAAATATAAAAATACCGTATTGTGCTGTTTTGCAGTGCTAAAACGATAGCCGAACCAATAATTTAACAAAAGGGGGCATATCGTATCACAGGTTAGTATTATTTTATTGCTTAAATTGGTTTTGTTTAGAATGCAAAACCAACAAACAAAAATAGACTGTGAATGATATTCGTTAAGGTCGCGTTTCTATAAATCTCAACTTTCGCTACTCAATTAGGGCTGTACCTACCCCAATAAAGTGATGAATGTGCTATCGAATACCTACTTTATTAGTTCTGATCATATAAATAGTTAGGTTTAGGGAGCTGACTTTTTTTTTGCTTTAGTGATGATTTTATTCCTCTGTTATTATTCTGATTCTTTTCTTATTCTTATAGCCCACAGTGGCTGGGTAAGATGAAAATTACAGAAATATTTTGAAGAAATAACATAATAATTCTGGTTTCAGTTTTCCGATATTCAAAATAAATGTATCGATGCAACAGGAAAAAGAAAACACAAGAAGAAAAAGAAACAATATTTGAAACAGTTAAGTATACAATTTTACGAGTTGTAAACATTTGATTGGGTAAATAAAGAAAGATAGATAAGAAAAGCTTTTTATTTCGACCACCATAAATATAACCTGACGTGCTACCGATCGTAATACATCAGTAGGTATGTGAGAGCGCTGGGGGGCTAGTGGTAGCGGCCCCGCCTTCTGATCCTTAGGTCGTGGGCCTAAATCCAGTCGTGTACCAATGAGGTTTACTGCCCAAAAATTAATTTACACTATGCCAGTGCTCTTAAACGGTAAAGAAAAACATCGTGAGGAAACCGGGCATGCCATAGAACTTAAAAAGTTCGAAAATATGTGTTAAATAAGTGCACGAAAGGAGCCTCTTTGGGGCGCACTTAAAATCCTTTCACCTCACTTGGTTCGAAAAAACCAGTGCCACGATAAGAAGTAGGTAGGTAATCATCGATGTCGATACATTTGTCTTGTATTCACCTTGGCACATCACTAAGTGAGTGGCTATGTCAAGTAATAGCCATTGTATTATGAATCTTATACCTTGTGGATAAAGACTAACAGAATTGTTTTCTATAACGCCATCTAGCGTCAAGTAGCTTTGTTTTGTTGTCAATCAAGTAACAGCCATTGTATTATCAATCTTATTATAACTAAATAGAGACTAAAAGAAAAAAATACTGAATGAGAAGTGCCATCTCTTGGCAAATAGAATTTTATTTTAGCACTGTTTATTTTATTAAGTTTAGAACCATGTCACGACAGCTTTAAGGTTTATTATCAATTAAATTATTTTTTTGGTTTTAGGTCCTTTTTAACGTTTTTTTCGACCAATCATAACTTTTATTTCTATGTGTGTTTGTTTTTACGTGTATGAGTTTGGCGACACTGGTTCTCTTAGTAATAAGTCATCATGTTCTCTCTACTTTGCGTAAGCAAAAGCGTGTTTGGTGCTCTGTGGATCCACGCGTTAAAGTTCATTCGATTTGCTTGACAAGTCCGTTGATGCGTTTAAACGTATAAGCGGTACACGTTTTTTTGCAGTACAATCGACGTGTGAATGGATATATGTACGTTGTATGGTCACTATTTATACGTTAAGACGTATACTGCAAAAAAACGTGCAGGACAATGCCGTGTGAACGAAGCCTAATAAGTACACTTCACATTTTTCATTTTCATGTTACATTGATTTTCGAAGGCTCACTTCACTGTTTTGGAAGGGAACTTCAGTTATAGGTAGGTACTAGGTACTCAAATAACTTTTTAATTAGGTACTATTTTTCTATGTTTGGTAGGTATTATTCGTGCATGTAATTCTAATGGGCACCCCTAATGAGTAAGAATGTTACCCAAACGATCTCATTAATACAAATACTTTCCTCATTGCGTGGGTGTGTATCAGCTATTCTACCATGAACAAGGAGTTCCACTGCTATAAGTTACACAGCGTGTTCTGAAGCAGCTACAAATCGGCCGTGGAACGATTACTGAATTACCCCGCAATGTAACACAAAATTGCCAAATGAAATTTCGATTACCCTTTTCATGCTCCTGAAATGGAATGAAACTACAAAAAATGAAAGTGCACGAAAAACTTGAGGCATTCAAAAGTTTTTTGTCGGCTTCATTATGTAGGTGCCTATATTTAGTAATGCGGGTTTGTTAGCTCCGTACGTATTTACCATTCTTTCCTGTGGATTAGGCTGACTAAGCTGTCAGGATGGTATAGGTGTTGGGCAAGTCTATTCCATTTAAAATCCTTTTCCAGGCACCATAGCGTCCCACAAGTAAGGGTAAGAGTAAACACCAGTGGCCTCTGATAATCTACAATAGATGCGAAGGCATGTTTACTCTATATTTAGTTCTTTAGTAAAAAAACTGCAGGTAAAAGAATTGTATTTATTATTCTTTTCAAACAACCATGAAAGACCATTACCATAGATTGCCGATTGTTATTACAGCAATGTTAGTGATGCTGTGAGCTTTGAAAAGCACTTTGATGTTCCCACCTGGCGCTATAAAGATGTTCAATCGATGGGAAACTGTTTACTTGAACGATCTGCAAAGTTAATAATGTTTCGCGGTACTTTAAAATGATTTCTATTTTATTTATCAACAAAATCCACAGCTCTTGAGATTTACAAAATGTAGGTATCTTTTTATATGACTTACAGCCAATTCGCTCAAAACTTAAAAGAGAAAACGACTTTCACTAAACCGAACTAAGTAATTGCATAATAAACAAAATAAGTAAGTAAGTAAGTAAGTAGATAAGTAGTTAAAGATTAAAGATAAGCAATAAGTAGGGGTAATAAATACTCAAATAAACCCAAAGTTTTGAAAGAAGAAAGGAAGAAATAGCAATTTGGTCGTGAAAACTACAATCTATATATATAAAACTCAAAGGTGACTGACTGACATATCTATATATATACAACTCAAAGGTGACTGACTGACATAGTGATCTATCAACGCACAGCCCAAACCACTGGACGGATCGGGCTAAAATTTGGCATGCAGGTAGATGTTATGACGTAGGCATCCGCTAAGAAAGGAAAATGGAAAATTATTTTCCAGAGAGGAGAAAAAGGGGAAAAATGGTTTAAAGAAAAATCAACGCACAGCCTAAACCGTTAGCCCCAGAGGCATGAAACTTAGAAGGTGTGTTCCTCTAATAGAGCAGAGGTGTACTAAGAAAGAAAATAGGAAAATTCTTTCCCTAAAAGAAGAAAAAACGGAAAATGATTTTAAGAAAAATCACAAAAAATTGCTTTACAAAATACGCAAAAAAAAAACATTAAAAATTTTCAGCTACTGCAGCATCTGGTACCAGGTTCGATTACACACAAAGGTTCACAAAAAAACCAATGATAACCACTAAGACAAAATCACGGGAAACATCTATCATACTTAAACTAAACACTGCTGAAAAAAATCGGCTCCAACAGCACTCGCCTTCAAATTCAAATACACTCTAAAGTACAAGCTCAACACTATAGTAACCAGCAATTGGTCATGTCAAATAAAAAAAATCTGATTCGATTATACACCAACACGCATACGAAACCCCAAATTAGCCACTAATATAACATAAAATCACAAAAAATTGCTTTACAAAATACAAAAAAAAACATCAAAAAATTTTCGGCTACCGCAGCATTTGTCACCAGGTTTTAATACACACAAATGTTAACAAAAAAACCGATGATAAACACTCAGACAAAATCACGGAAAACATCTATCATACTTAAACTAAACACTGCTGAAAAAAATCGGCTCCAACAGCACTCGCCTTCAAATTCAAATACACTATAAAGTACAAGCTCAACACTATAGTAACCAGCAATTGGTCATGTCAAATAAAAAAAATCTGATTCGATTATACACCAACACGCATACGAAACCCCAAATTAGCCACTAATATAACATAAAATCACAAAAAATTGCTTTACAAAATACGCAAAAAAAAATCTATCATACTTAAACTAAACACTGCTAAAAAAAATCGGCTCCAACAGCACTCGCCTTCAAATTCAAATACACTATAAAGTACAAGCTCAACACTATAGTAACCAGCAATTGGTCATGTCAAATAAAAAAAATCTGATTCGATTATACACCAACACGCATACGAAACCCCAAATTAGCCACTAATATAACATAAAACCACAAAAAATTGCTTTACAAAATACGCAAAAAAAAACATTAAAAATTTTCAGCTACCGCAGCATCTGGCACCAGGTTCGATTACACACAAAGGTTCACAAAAAAACCAATGATAGCCACTAAGACAAAATCACGGAAAACATCTATCATACTTAAACTAAACACTGCTAAAAAAAATCGGCTCCAACAGCACTCGCCTTCAAATTCAAATACACTCTAAAGTACAAGCTCAACACTTTAGTAACCAGCAATTGGTCATGTCAAATAAAAAAAATCTGATTCGATTATACACCAACACGCATACGAAACCCCAAATTAGCCACTAATATAACATAAAATCACAAAAAATAGCTTTACAAAATACAAAAAAAAACATCAAAAATTTTCAGCTACCGCAGCATTTGTCACCAGGTTTTAATACACACAAATGTTTACAAAAAAACCGATGATAACCACTAAGACAAAATTGCGGGAAACATCTATCATACTTAAACTTAACACTGCTTAAAAAAATTGGCTCCAACAGCACTCACCTTAAAATTCATATACACTTCAAAGTACAAGCTCAAATCTTTGGTAACTAGCAGTTGGTCATGTCAAATAAAAAAAACAAATTCGATTATACACCAACGACGAATACGATAGCCCAAATTAGCCACTTCAACAAAATCACGAAAAAGAGCTTTACAAAATACGCAAAAAAAAAAACATTAACAAAATTTCAACTAGACATTAGACATAGACATAAATTTATTTACTGCTTCAGCACATATACACACTATTAAAATAAGAAATGAAAACAAAGAAAGATACACGATATTACAAACTAAAGTACTAAAGAAAAATTACATTGAAAAAAAAATACATACTAAAACATAATAGAAACAACAAAAAGAGGTCAGTGTATGCAACTACCGCAGCATCTGGCACCAGGTTTGATTACACACAAAGGTTCACAATAAAACCGATGATAACCACTACGACAAAATTGCGGCAAACATCTCTATCATACTTAAACTTAACACTGCTGCAAAAAATCGGCTACAACAGCACTCACCTTCAAATTCAAATACACTCTAAAGTACAAGCTCAAAACAATGGTAACTAGCAGTTGGTCATATCAAACTAAAATAATTATAAGTTTAAAAAACTTGAGAAACCGACTTCATTGCCAAACGGCTAAACCGATTTTAATGAAATTTGTTTGGGACAATCTGGACATAAAAATAACCTTCCAAATAAAAAAATAATTGTCTAAATCGGTTCATAAATGACGGAGGCATGCAGTTACAAACATTAAAAAAAATATTTAAAAAAAAATGGCAATACCGATTTTAATAAAATTAAAATGGGACCAATCTGGAAGCAATACCTTTCAGATAAAAAAATAATTTTTCAAATCGGCTCACAAATGACGAAGTTATGCGGTAACAAACATAAAAAAAAAAAAAAAAAAAAAATACAACCGAATTGAGAACCTCCTCCTTTTTGATTGGAAGTCGGTTAAAAAACGAACTCAAATATCCACGTGGACGAAGTCGCGGGTATCAGCTAGTCATCAAATATATTGGAATAACCCTCCCTTAAAACAATAATCACAAGCGCAATAAAATAACAGGAAAAGGAAACTGAACAAACGAAACGATACAATTTCTATGATCAAATTACTTTGATGACAATTGCTTTGAAATCATTGAGCTTATTGACCTCAGTATTTTCCTTCATTCTCTAACACCAGTATTCCTTATTCTCTAACACCTTCAAATTCAAATCAAATTCAGTTTATTTTAATCAATTAGCATAATAACATTTCAAAATATATACAATGCGCTTTACTACGTACCTACTATAAAATATGAAAAAGGTATAATATTTAACAGGCTACATTATTAAATAGTTATAGGTATATTGATGATTTTTATAGCGTCAGGGGCAACTGGTGATCACTCATGCTCCTACTAACGGGACGCTATAGTGCCTGGCCAGGATAAAAATCATCTACAATAGATGCAAAGGCCTGTTTACTTTTTTTTTTATAGGTATATTCATATTCATGTCGCTTAAAGTAGGTAGGTCACCTTGAAGAAAATCTGCTTGAGTTACTTGAACAAAACATTTTCTCTCATATCGCTGAAAGTAGATCTTCGAACGTGACCCTGAAAAATGTCTATCTTCGTCGTTTGCATTTTGCCAACAAGGTTACATTCCCACTAAACTCACGTTCCTGAAGCCTTATTTATTCAGAAGCATACCTTGAAGGGGTGAGACAGCTGCTGAAAATGCTATCAGCTGTTACCCAGTTTATATCGTTGGCTCAAGACAGGGTGCTTAGCTTAGTTCAATACCAAATATCAACGTACACGGCTATTTAAGTTTTGGCAAAGCTTCTTGCGAACTTTACTTGTTTGCTGAAATGCTTGCTGCCGCAATATCGTGGTTTGATATCGTACTAAAGTTAAAATGTATCATAAGTAGATTTAAGAGAAGCTTCAACGAAAATTTAAAACAGGTGGACTAATTGCATTCCTGCTAGGATTCCGTTCGGTGAATAAAGAAATAAATATTTGAGACAATCCACACAGCACTATCTAGCCCCTAACTAAGCAGAGCTTGAACGATGGGAACCAGACAGCGGATATAACACTTAAATATATGCATATTTTTTTTGTAAATACGTACTTAGAATACAATATAACACCCAGACAGAGAGCATCTGTATTCACCACACAATTATTTGTTCTCGTTGGGAATCGAGCCCACAACCTGCGGCACAGAAGGCAGAGCTACTTCCAACTGAGCTGAGAGGCTATTTAATGAATGTTTTGTATTTTATATTTAACCTTACTCCAATGGCTAATGCCCTGGATCGATCCCGAACCCGGATGTTTTAGACACCGCAAAGTTCCCCCTCGGACGCCCCTCGGTCATAATCCCTGACACTTTTTAGCGATTCGATAAAGGTATCTTGTCACTGTCACATTCATGCTAACAAATAGAGATGGCAATAGACTAAGCGGCCCGATTATTAGCTATGAATATGAGCAGTAAGTATAAGGTTATAAGTAATGATGATGAGGCAGGACATCAGGCTAAAAAGATAATACATACTTATCTTCTAGCTTTTTTTTTATATGCAACTGGCCGCCCGCGCCTTCGCTCACCGTTACCGTTCCCGTTGAAAAAAAAAGACGGGTTGCACTCCGGGAGTGCCGGCAGAAGTGAAAACTTGCCGCTCGTATTAAAACTTATTAAATTTTCATCTAGTATATTTATAAAGTACTCACTCATTTTCTTTCGCTATTTCTTCATCACTTTTATCATTAACTAGCTGATGCCCGTGACTTCGTCCACGTGGATATTTGAGTTCTTTTTTTTTATTTTGATATGACCAACTGTAGTTACCATAGTTTTGAGCTTGTACGTTAGAGTGTATTTGAATTTGAAGGCAAGTGCTGTTGTTTTATTTTTCAGCAGTGTCTAATTTAAGTATGATAGATGTTTCCCGCAATTTTGTCTTAGTGGTTATCATCGGTTTTTTTGTAAACCTTTGTGTGTATTCGAACCTGGTGACAGATGCTGCGGCAGCAGATTTTTTTTTAATGTTTTTTTGCGTATTTTGTAAAGCTCTTTTTCGTGATTTTGTTTAAGTGGCTAATTTGGGCTATCGTATTTGTTGGTGTATAATCGAAACTGGTTTTTTTTAATGACATGACCAACTGCTATTTACCATAGTTTTGAGCTTGTACTTAAGAGTGTATTTGAATTTAAGGGCATGTGCTATTATATTAGTTAGTTATATTGTAGCTGAATTTTTTCAGCGGTGCTTAGCTTCGCTATGATAGGTGTTTTCTGCGATTTTGTCTTAGTGGTAATCTTGGGTTTTTTTGTTAACGTTTGTGTGTATTCAAACCTGGTGACAGATGCTGCGGTAGCTGAAATTTTTTAAATATTTTTTTTTTGCGTATTTCGTAAAGCTCTTTTTCGTGATTTTATTTTAGTGGGTAATTTGGTCTATCGTATTTGTTGGTGTATAATCGAATCTGGTTTTGTTATTTTGACACGATCAAATGCTAGTTACCATAGTTTTGAGCTTAAACTTTAAAGTTTATTTCAGCGGTGTTTAGTTTAAGTATGAAAGATGGTTCCCGCGATTTTGTCTAAGTGGTTATCATCGGTTTTTTTGTTAACCTTTATGTGTATTCAAACCTGGTGACAGATGCTGTGGTAGCGGAATTTTTTTAATGTTTTTTTTTGCATATTTTGTTAAGCTTTATTTCGTGATTTTCTTTTAGTGGGTAATTTGGGCTATCGTATTCGTTGGTGTATAAACGAATCTGGTTTTTCATAGTTTCGAGCTTGTTCTTTAGAGTGTATTTGAATTTGAAGGCGAGTGCTGTTGTAGCCGATTTTTTTCAGCGGTGTTTAGTTTTAGTATGATAGATGATTCCCGCAATTTTGTCTTAGTGGTAATCATCGGTTTTTTTGTTTTTTTTTTATGTATTCAAACCTGGTGACAGATGCTGCGGTAGCTGGAAATTTTTTAATGTTTTTTTTTGCGCATTTTGTATAATGTTTTTTTTATCATATTTTGTAAAGCTCTTTTTCGTGATTTTCTTTTATGGGGTAATTTGGGCTATCGTATTCGTTGGTGTATAATCGAATCTGGTTTTTTTAGTTTGATATGAACAAATGCTAGTTACCATAGTTTCGAGCTTGTACTTTAGAGTGTATTTGAATTTGAAGGGGAGTGCTGTTGTAGCCGATTTTTTTCAGCGGTGTTTAGTTTAAGTATGATAGATGATTCCCGCAATTTTGTCTTAGTGGTTATCATCGTTTTTTTGAAAATGTTTTGTGTATTCAAACCAGGTGACAGATGCTGCGGTAGCTGGAAATTTTTTAATGCTTTTTTTTGCGTATTTTGTAAAGAACTTTCGTGAATTTGTTGAAGTGGCTAATTTGGGCTTTCGTATTCGTCGTTGGTGTATAATCGAATCTGTTTTTTTTATTTGACATGACCAACTGCTAGTTACCATAGATTTGAGCCTCCACTTTAGTGTATTTGAATTTTAAGGTGAGTGCTGTTGGAGCCGATTTTTTTCAACAGTGTTTAGTTTAAGTATGATAGATGTTTCCCGCGATTTTGTCGTAGTGGTTATCATCGGTTTGTTTGTGAACCTTTGTGTGTAATCTAACCTGGTGCCAGATAATGCGGTAGCTGAATTTTTTTAAATGTTTTTTTACGTAAAGCTATTTTTTGTGATTTTTCTTAAAATCATTTTCCGTTTTTTCTTCTTTCAGGGAAATAATTTTCCTATTTCTTTCTTAGCGCACCTCTGCTCTATTAGAGGAACACACCTTCTAAGTTTCATGCTTCTAGGGCTAACGGTTTAGGCTGTGCGTTGATTTTTCTTTATACCATTTTTCCCTTTTTTCTCCTCTTCGGATAATAATTTTCCATTTTCCTTTCTTAGCGGATGCCTACGTTTTAACATCTACCTGCATGCCAAATTTTAGCCCGATCCGTCCAGTGGTTTGGGCTGTGCGTTGATAGATCACTATGTCAGTCAGTCAGTCAGTCACCTTTGAGTTATATATATATAGATAGATGCACGAACCGCACGCGCCGCCCCGCCCCCATCGTAGCAACAGTGCCGGCCGGCGAGCGAAGCGGCAACGTCGCACACCGGGTATGGCGCGGTCAGTCGAGCGGAACGGCAACGTCCTCTCCATCCGTCTTACGCTTTTTCGATCGGGTCACGTGATCCTGACGCGAGTTTGGTCACGTGATCCTGACGCGAGTTTAAGATTTCATATACCCATTACAGAAAGTGCTCAACGCCGCTAAAGAAGTTTTCACTTCAAAAAAACCTTTTAAACCTTCTCTGGACCTCCACAAATCATTCAAGACCAAAATCAGCCAAGTCGGTCCAGCCGTTATCGAGTTATAGCGTCAGGAAGGAGAACCCGACTTATTTTTATATAGTAGACTAGCTGATGAAACAACCTTATGGCACACCTGATATAATTAGTGACCATCGCCTCTAACAAAGCATTGCACCGGCCCTTTACATTATGCTATATTATCATAACAACTAAATCAACGCAGGCAGTAGACCTACCACAAGCTCTGTCTGGTTCTGTCTCTGGCTCTGGTTTTGAGTATGTGTGAGTGTTGACTAAATAAATCCTACGTCGAAACGTCAACCACAGTATAATACTTTGGTGAGCACTCACACAGACTCAAAACCAGAGCCAGAGACAGATCCAAACAGAGCTTGTGGTAGGCCTACAGTTAGGTATTTTATTTCTTGATGCTGATTACGAATTTGTACCCACAGATGAAAGAAACTGAGCCAAATGGCCAGAGGTCTGCCAATACCACAGTAGCAGTTGGATATCAACGAAAAACTTGCAGAAGATTGAAAAACTTGGGAAAACCCCCAACAATATAATAAAAGTGTTGTGGTAGAATATTTACCTAAACTTCATTTTGCGTTCCCGAAAGTTTGGCTGGACTTTGATTCCACCAGCATGTGAGGGAATGCAAGCATGAATTAAATGCTAATAGATTTGTAAGTGAAGTACACCACACAGACATGCGAATGGGGTTCTACAGTATACGCCTGTTTATATGCACAAAAGAAGATAACTTTAGTTTTTCACAGTGTTTACCAACGAGGTTTACCGCTACTACAAATTAATTTTAACCAAAAAAATATATTGGGCTTGCTCCCTGACGTAAAAACAAGAGCATCACTGCAATTTTTTTTTTATCACAATTTTTTTTTTCTGGATAGAGTACTCTGGTTGACTCTGGTGTCGGAGGCCGAGATTCTTTTTCTGTCGTTGCGTCACACCAGTAAGTTGTACCTGAGTATCATAATTGCCCTTAGCAAAGTTTTTTTTAAATTTTGGTTCTTATGTCACTGTTAAGGTTCATACATCATGCAACAAAGGGGATAGATATTTGCCTATTAGTTTGATTGGTTTTTACACGTCTAATGACACAATTGGTTTGTTTAATCTAAAAAGAGTCCAATTTATTTTAAAACTTCATCATAATTTGAGTTGAGTAATGAGGAGAAATCAAGCATTTTGACGTCTCACTCGGTCGGTTTCGTTCGGAAACTATCGGCGTGGTTTTGGTTCAGGGTTCAAAAAAAAAATTTTAAACTATAATAATTTTTTTTTAACTAATAAAAAAAAATTAACTAAAAATAGTTTTAAGAAAACATGAGTATGATATTTTCATAAAACCCTAAAAAAATAATTCAACAGACCAATTGCAGAACACCGCGCCGCTACAGTTGTTTCGTACAATGTCAAACGTCAATGTCAAAAGCTTGTGCCACAATATCTTCCGCATACTGTAGCCCAGTAGTTACAGTAGGTGGGGCGATAAATCGCGGCATCATATCTGAATACCAGCCTTGTGTCAGTTTGACAAATAGCGCCGTGACACGCCCGCGACCATTCAGCCACCTTGGAAACTTCAATAGAGGCGCACCTTTGATGAGAAAACATCGGTCTTTTTGTCATGTCACGAAGTATTAGTGTGCTCAAAGAGCTCTTTTCGTGAAGGTACTCGATACAATCCTCAAGAACTTTTTAGATTCTGCCACAGGTCGGTTTCTTCAAGACGATGTTTTCTTTTGAGAGTAACTTCCTCAAACGGTGAAGAAAAACATCGTGAGGAAACCCTGGATTAGGCTGACTAAGCTGTCAGGATGGTATAGGTGCTGAGTAAACCTATTCCTTATTAAATCATGTCTCTGTATTATCAAGACAAAACTGGACCAGACAGTTGCTTAACATCAAGTGGGCCATCTGTTTTTGTTCCATCTATTACATTATAGTAAAAATAGATGACGTTGGGCACTTATTGCGCTTTCTTATTTTCAGTACATGGGGCCTAGTGGTAGGCCCTTGAGTGCTTGCAGGTAACGTACGTGGAAGGAATTATATTTTCTTAGTTATAAATTAAGAAAAAAAATCCGGGTTACCAACTAATAAAAAAGTTCTATCATTCAGTTCTTGTTTACGACTCCGCCTTCCGAAGTCGTGGGTTCAAATCCAGTCGTTAATTTTGATTAATGAATTTTGCTATTCTGAGAATTTTTGCCAGTTTATGCCACATTTTTTGTAAATAGATTCTTAGATTACAGTATAACAGACAACAAACATTTACGTCCACCACACAAATATTTGTTCTCGGTGGGGATCAAACCCACACGCCCTCCGGCGCAGAAGGAAGGGCTACGTACTATACTAACTGAGCCGTGACACCTATCAAAAACCTTTATTATAATTGAACTCAGTAATATAATTTATCTCTTAAGACCTGCGCACACCTAGGTCGCTGGCGATAGCGATCTGGGGCCTAATTCTCGGGACGATCTCGATCATTTTGCAATTTTATTTTATTGCTTCTTTTCGAATAGAGAATGGATGATTTCCTTGAGTAATTCATCGACGACCTCATCGTAGAAGCCTCGACAGCTACGATATACGGAAAACGTAGAAAACGTGCGAAAAAGTCGAAAAGAAGCAATAAAATAAAATTGCAATATGATCGAGATCGGCCCGAGAATTAGGCCCCAGGGATTAGTTACAACTGTTGAAATTGCCAATAAGCGAAGTGACTAATTCCTCTGTAGCATTCCCCAGTGCCTTGAAATTCCCAACGGTGACATCGGCACTCGGCACCCAAATGTTTGGACATCCTATTTACGGATGCGAGTGATTGTCCTCATTCACTCTTCTCGGGAATACCTGAGCTGTTTTATGGGTTTATAATTAGACTGACGAAATTAACACTCACTTCGCACAAAAACGGTAAAATTTACTGCCATTTCCCTACAAATTAAGGTTTTAGAACTGGATGACTATAGTATTTTATTAGCTATCTGGCTCCCATCATACAAGCTCTGCCTAGTTTGGGGCTAGATAGTGCTGTGTGGATTAAATAAATAAAAGCAGAGCTTGTACTATGGGAACCAGATAGCTGATATAATACTTAAATACATTTGCATACATGGAAACAATATAACACCCAGACAGAGAACAAACATCTCTATTAACCACACAAATATTTGTCGGTTTGGGGATCGAACCCCAGCCTACGGCGCAGAAGGCTGAACTATTGCCAACTGAGCTGAGAGGACAGACTAATGATTTCTGTCTAGTGTCAGTGGTCGACGTCATAAGTCTGGAGCAAAAGCATTTATCATCTGAAACTGTCGTGGTTCTATTGTTAGACTGTTAAATTATTACTCATTGAAATTCTTGTCTGCTATTGTTAGTAAAACTATTTTTGCAAAGGACAATAGGGAAATCTGATGCCGAATCTAGAGTGCAACTAATGTGGAAACTGAATTCACTTTAAAATGTTTTCTGTAAAAGCTGTTACAAGTTTTATTTAGAGAAAGAAAATGGAAACAAATAGAAATGCGAACGTAATCAATTCTAAAGTTTCTTGTCTTCATAAACTTCCATTTTATAACTTTCACTTGAGACTCAAGTGAGAAAAGTCTGCGTATACATAAAAGCACTTTGTAAATG
Organism: Thera obeliscata; assembly: GCA_947578465.1. NCBI lineage: Eukaryota > Metazoa > Arthropoda > Insecta > Lepidoptera > Geometridae > Thera > Thera obeliscata. The sequence continues at coordinate 3,154,020 of OX387919.1, forward strand.
TTGATTATACCTACTAAAATACATGTTTCTTTTATTGTAGGGGAAACAATTTTCACTTTATTTTTATATGTTTTCTTCAATAAAGAGACCTTTACTGTAACTAACCCTGAAACATCCTACCGAATCTTAAAATTCTTAATCTCCTAACCAAGTATCATCATCATCATCATCAACCTATCCACCTAACCAGTCCACAGCTGGACGTAGGTTTCTCCCATGCAAGACGCGCCACTGAGCCCGGTCTTCGGCTCTTCTCAATCCAATCCAATCTCATCCCGATAGATGTCGCCAAAACTCAGACAACAATTGTTTTATTCTATACATGCCAATATTTTTTTTTTTTTTCCCTACAATTACAAGCCATTTAGCTATATATATATATATATAATTAGGTTTAGTTTGCAAGCACTATAACTTTATTTACCCTGCTCGTTTTTGTTTTTGTACCATTTTATTATTTTTCATGTACTTTTCTGTGTTTTTAGGGTTCCGTAGCCAAATGGCAAAAACGGAACCCTTATAGATTCGTCATGTCTGTCTGTCTGTCTGTCTGTCTGTCCGTCCGTATGTCACAGCCATTTTTTTTCGAAACCATAAGAGCTAGACTAATGAAACTTGGTGAGTTGATGTATTCTGTAAACCGCATTAAGATTTTGACACAAAAATAGAAAAAAAACTATAAATTTTCATCGAACCCATACGTGTGGGGTATCTATGAATAGGTCTTCAAAAATGATGTTGAGGTTTCTAATATTGTTTTTTTCTAAACTGAATAGTTTGCGCGAGAGACACTTCCAAAGTGGAAAAAAGTTGGTCCCCCCCCCCCCCCCCTAACTTCTAAAACAAGAGAATGATAAAACTAAAAAAAATATATGTTGTACATTACTATGCAAACTTCCAACGATATTTGGTTTGAACGAGATCTAGTCAGTTTTTTTTTATACGTTATAAATCGTAAACCGCAATTTACCTTTTGACGAACTACAAAAACCTTTATATTATGTTATTTGATGCTACGGAACCCTTCATGGGCGAGTCCGACTCGCACTTGGCTGCTTTTTTCTTTAGTTTGTAAGTATTCTGTAATTATAATTCCGTGATGTGACCCGCTCTAGGCCTTGGCAGAATACCAGGGTTGCACTGTGTAGTGTCACGCCATGTGACCTACACGGTGCGACAAATACTGAGCCAGGGACCTAATTGATCATGTGAAACTTTGCGTTATCACTTATTATTTGTATCTTTTTTATGGTCAATAAACATATTTTCTTTTCTTTCTTTTCTTTCTTCTTCTCCTCCAGTGCTTGCCAGATACATTTCGCAGATCGCCGCCCACCTTGCCGAACCAAGCAACCAACCAAGTAACTCCGGCAACCAAGTATACAAATAGATGATGCAGTGAAATACACTGCTGTAAATCTTCGTCATTTTCAAATCGATCGCAATGAATAAGTACCTAAATATATCTGTAAGTTCATATCAAAATAGTTTCCCAGTATCGATGTTTACTGATATTTACGAGACTAACAAATGACTCACTGTTACAGACACTTCACAGTCAGTCACACTGAAATAGACCGAAGGATAGCTGTTATACATTTAGATAGCTTCCGCACGCAGATAGTCGGCCAAAAACAATTGTACTTATAGTCTAAGATCCCGCTTAAGGACCTTCACCGAGCTGGTTATTTAATGAAACGTATTTTATATTTAATTAAACATGCCAATAAATATATTCTATAGGGTTGCCTATCAAATTTCAGTCCAGGATAATTATGATTGATTAGTAATTAAAAAAAAAAAAAACTTTTTACTGGTTTGTTTATTCTATACCAATCGAAAGTATAGACCCCAGTATTTTTATTCAATAAACATACCGGTGCAAAATGCTAGTATCGATTTACCTGACCTGGCTACCCGAGAGTTGTGACCGGAAAAAAATAGGCAACCTAACGTTTGCATATTCTATGGGGTCTATACTTTCGATTGGTATAGAATTTATCTAATAAACAAACCGTTGGAAAGTTAAAAAAACAATTACTTTTTTTAATTATTAATTAATAATATCCTGGACTGAAATTTGATAGGCAACCCATATATAGAATATATTTATTGGCATGTTTAATTAAATATATAATACCAGCTCGGTGAAGGTCCTTCTATAGCGGGATCCTATACTATTATTCTAAAGTTGGGCGCAAAAGTTTTTTTTAAAATCATTTTTATTTAGGACATTGTGTTACTCACCACGAAGTTATTTTAGAATCTATATAAATATACTTCTGCATACATGCATAGACGAATTCTTCAAACACACTCCGTCCGTTGACCATATATTTTCTGTTGGTAATGCCAATTTAAGAGACGATCTGGAAGCTCTGAAAAAGGATTGGTGGGAAGTCGCCAAAGATCGTGATAGTTGGAAGATTTTGGGGGAGACCTTTGCCCAGCAGTGGGACAGTGCAGGTTGAAAAAAAAAAAGTCACTTTAGGCTAAGAAGATGGACAGGGCAAATGGGTTATTCTACTTTATCTAAAATCATGTGCCAGTCTCTAGGTACGTCATAATGTGAGGAAATGACCACTAGACAAAAAATACTGCAAAATATCTAACTATTAAATAGCATATCCTCATCAGAAGTATAAAGACAGTTTGTACTTCTATTGAGGCATCTATTTATCAGATTCAATAAAACCAATATCAAAGAGACTCAAAATCGAGGCGTGCTAATTTAACCTGCATACCATCAGTCGATCCATTGTATTGACGGGAGATAATGGATGCTAATGCAGGAACGTAGAAAAGCACGCTTCAAGAACTAGACAACAGTAAAGAGTGACTCAGTAATCACTATAGTCGTTCCAATACAGTCATCGCCACAAAATGACAACTACGAAGGGAAAAAAGTGTTTTTGAGTTAGTGTTTGTGCGAAAAGTGAGAAACTGACTCGATGGCTTGATGGCTGCTAGACCAATTATAATAAAATTTCTATGGGGCTTTCAGATATTTTTTTTTTTAATGTGCTCATAAATAACGTACAACCGAATTGAGAGCCTTCTATTTTTTTATTTGAAGTCGGTTAAAAAGAAACAATTTTTCAATAGAAAATGATCAAGCATGTATTATTGTTTATGTGAGATACATTCTTGCCACACTTGCCAAAGAAGGCCAATAATAATAGAAATCCATTATTTTATTCTATGCTGTAAAGTAGTTACAATGTGATGCGTTCCATATTTTCGGTATTACCAGTCTGTTTACACCATAAATTATAAATTATACAAACATTGGGATATATTTTATTACGTAGTTAAATTGAAAGATGCGGAAGATTGGTGTACCGCTTATAGCTTTTCTATGGCCAATGTGAGGCCACTCTCCACTAAAGCTGTGGCTTTATAGACAAGCGTCGCACAGTGGACATCTGGACATGTTCATTGCGCATATCTTAGTGTGACAGCTAAGTGAAACGCTGTCAAATATGACAGCGATATTTGACAGCGTTTCACCGATCGCCACCGCAAAATGCTTAGATGTGCTTAAAACCTTCTTTGAGTGATAAATTGCATTCTAAGTATATACTCATATGCTGACAAAAAAACAAATTAATTAGTATTGTTATTTCACTATTCTGGTTACTCATTATACAAGCTCTGCTTAGTTTGGCTAGAAAGTGTTGTGTGTGGATTGTCCGCATTTTTTTTTTATATTATATAAAAAAAATTGTGGACAATTCACACAAAACTATCAAGTCCCAAACTAAGCAGAGCTTGTATGATAAGAACCAGAGATAGCTAATATAGTACTTAAATATTTTTGTACATACATACTTAGAATATAATATAACACCCAGACAGAGAACAAACATTTATGACCATACAAACTGTTCTCGGTGGGGATCGAACCCACGACCTACGGCGTAGAAGGTAGAGCTACTACCAACTGAGCTGAGAGGCCAGTCAATAATGTACCCTGTCCGCATTTCAATTATGGTTAAGCTACAGTCAAAAGTGGCCCTTACCTCGCCTACGATATTGCGAAATGGATAATGTTACTAAGTAAATACATAGTTCATCGCTTTAAATATCAGCTATGACATGCTAAAAAAATATTGAGCATTTTAAATAAATGAAGTAAGAAACTCTTTGATGAGAGTTCCCAAAGTAATATGATACCTATAGAAAGTGGCCACTTAAGCCTTGCGCAAATCTAAGCGTTCTGCGTTAACGATTAGTGTAACGCTGTCAAATATGACAGCTATATTTGACAGCATGTGTTGCAACGCTGGAATCTCAGCTCAGTCAACTGAGCGATTTATTTTTTCACCATACAAATATTTATTGGGGGGGATCGAACCCACGACCTACGGCGCAGAAGGCAGAGCTACCACCAACTGAGCTGAGGCCAAAAAACGATCATAAATAGGGATAAATAAAAAGAAGTATATTTTAAAAATGTGAGAACTTTATTTCAAAGAGTAGCAAAATTCTAGTGTTTTTTTTTATTTTCTGGCAATTTATGGCAGTAAAGTGTACTTAATCTTAACATTCGAGCATTTGTGCTAGTTTCTTAAAGCCAAGTACAATATTATTTGTATAGTTCCTTAATTAAATATAAATACCTTTGGATACCATATAAATAAGTAAATGCTAGCTGACACAAATATTTGATGATCACTATTATATCTTAATAATAATAATAATAATTACATCAATCAAGCATCAATCACATTTTTACAACAAAAAACATACACAGCATAAACTTTATAAATCAACAATAAATACATATATTATATTTACAGATCATTGAACACTTTGAAAAACATTATCTATTTGGGATTTATTTACAAAATTAGGAACAACTTCTAATGGTAGCAAAAAACTACTAAACTGACTATTTTAATGATTTACACGCATGGCAATAGAATATAGTTAAATGTAAACTTATTTAAAATATGCAAATAAATGAACATTCACAACACATGTTTTTATTAATATTAGTTGCAAAGGTATTATTATGATCAGTTCACATATTCCGAAGATTTATAAGAATATTTTAATTATTTTTTTTTGAGCCGTAAGGAATTAACCATATTACAACATAGCATACAAAAGCTTTTCAGGGAGTTACCTACTTTCCCTCCATGTGGCATCCGTCGGACGCCCTGTACACGTCAGTGCCCATCTCACTCGATCGGACTTCAATTGTTTCTATACGTAGGCCCCCAGCTGCTTCTCCACTGGAGCGGAGCTGTGAAATATACCACCACCAATAGAACAGCTCAACCGCTTCGGAGAAGGGTTTCATGCAGGGTTTCAATTCTATTGAACCCGCTCCGCTTCAGTGGACAGACAGCCTTATCTTTTATATATTTTCTATACCAATATTATAAAGAAAGATTCGTATTTTTTTATGTTTGTAATGAATAAACTTAAAAAAAAACTACATTAACCCTGAGTAACATAGGCTATATGTATGTGCTTATAAAATAAATGTCCCCCCGTGCGAAGCTGGGACAGACCGCTAGTTTAGAAGAAATAAGTAACAATTTTCTTCCAACCCCTTTTGGTTAGTGTCAAACTTTTTAGCGACAGATGAACAAATTACGTCAATTTATTTGAGATTGAATTGTAGAACTCCAGCTTTGTGACAGTTGGCCTTGGAGCAGTTTGGCCTGAAATCAGAATTTCGATGAATTTTGATGTCCCCGGAGGGGAACTTACATAATATCTAGTATGAAGACGACTGCATGAAAATAGGGAAAAACAGTAATGATCTCTTTTGATCGTGACACTATTTTTTCCTGGTTATAGTTGGTTTTATAACATTTGATTATTTTGTTGGTGAAATGTCTAACAAAATGGATTTTTAGTAGAGTCCGCGCAAAAAAACTTTGAGTGTTACAGAAGAGAAGATTTAGACAAAGATTTAAGTACATCACGGTTTTGTGTAAAACAAGGATGTTTTTTATTTGAGATGTTTTCTTTTATAGGAATGCTAATATAATGCTAATATTGTAAAGCTGAAGAGTTCGTTTGATTGAACGCGCTAATCTCGGGAACTACTGGTCCGAATTGAAATATTCTTTTGTGTTGGATAGTACATTTATCGATGACGGCTATAGGCTATATAACATCACGCTATGACTAAGAACAGCATGAATGCAACATGTTGCAAAAATCTATGTCTATCCTTTTCTAACACGTAACTCTCATTAACATTGTTCATACATGCTCCTTGGTTTGGAGTACTCTTGACCTGGCCTTTTTCTATCACGTCGGCTATCTGATATTCCTACTTAGAGAGAGATACGTTACGCCAAAGTCTTCCCCTCAGCGTGCGTAATATCATACATTGCTATAATGGGGAAAGTAATCCTTATATTCACTCGAATATAAGGATTACTTTCCCCATTATAGCATTATAGTTAGGTACTCACCTAACTAAATGATTTTTTACTTTGATTTTACATAGAAATAATCTACTTAATCAGTGAGATACGTATTTTTAGAATGTCATACAGCATACATTACCCTCCAGCCTGGCTAGCACACGGGGAGGATAAGTTGTCAGGGTGAACATTTCAAAGGTCCCATAACCTATTGAAGAAAAAGTTTCGAAATAAATTTTCTCGAAAGTTCACACACGTTCTGATTTTTATTCGGCCTTGGCACAAAGCGACATTTGAGCGTCACGTTACAGCGATTCATGAGACATATTGTGAGACGAACCTTTTCAGGAAGTTCGCAGAAACGTAAGCACGTCACACACCTATAGCTATAATATATATTAATATGCCGTGCTATATTATATTACGGTTAACTATACGTTATAAGTTGGTGACGTCATAAAAATATATATTATAGCTACGTATGTGACGGGCTTAAGTGAAAATAATGGCTTTATGTAAAAATTATACGATCCTTAGAGTGGACTTTTAGAACTATAACTCAAACTAATAAATAAAGAAATAAATATTGTGGACAATCCACTCAACACTATCTAGCCCCAAACTAAGCAGGGCTTGTATGATGGCACCAGATAGCTGACATTATAAATATAATACATGAATACATTTTTTTGTTAATACATACTCCAAATCTACAAAGCTCACTTCTGTAGTCTATTGATAAGTTGTTAAGTTTATATTGTAAGTGTGAGTTTTGCTTCGCAAATAAATAATTTTTCTTTCTTTCTTTCTTTTAAATGTAATATAGCACCCAGACAAAGAACAAACATCTGCGTTCACCACACAAATATTTGTTCTCAGTGGGGAATGAACCCGCACGGCCTACGGCGCAGAAGGCAGAGTTACTACCAACTAAACCGTGACGTGTGTGCGAAGTTAATGTATAAAGCTTTATTTTTAATATGCAGATTTTGACTAAGGCTAGCCACATACAGACGGAATTCCGTTTCAGGAAAGATAATCTGAATTCCGGTTCGGAAATGTATCGATTCGGAATTCCGTACGAACATCCCATACGTTTGTTTCCGATTGGAATAACAAAACTCAATAGAGACGCTCGGTATTGAGACATAAAACCAAAAAGCTTCCAAAATGGAATTCCTGATAACTGTGGCCGTTCTTAAATGTACCGTAACATGGCAAAGAAAGCTTTGTTCCAAGGTCCAAGTATTTTTGTCCATTGCCCAACAACAAAAAATAACAAAATAAAATTTATGGATAGCATCGAGCTCAATGAAATAACTAACAAAACAAGTCAGCAAGAAATGTATTTTATTTCTGTCTTCCATTTCAGCAAGCATTAATTCAGCGGAAAGCTGTTGGGAACGGACTGTGAGTAGGTCAATTGACTTAGCCTTGAACTTGTATACGCTAGCATCAAGATTATTTCATCGCCCTTGATCGACTTATACATACCTGCCTAATAGTCGCAAGACATTTGATTACTCTATTTATTTTTTTATACAACTAACTAATGGTTTAATCATTATAGCCTGATAAGTGGTAACCGTCGCCTATAACAAAGCTTGCTTCGTAGGTCATGTAAATTACATATTTTTTATACAGGGTGGATACGACTGATGATACAAAAAATAAACTGCATATACTAGGCACCATTTTCAAGCTCTGTACCAAAAATCTTTTAATTAGGAGCAGTAGTTTAGTCGCAAATACTTTTTTAAGTTTTTGCCCTTTTTGAACACGATGTATCTTTCATAGCAGATGATTATGTCTATACGCCCTACCTACATATACCTACGATGCGTTTTTGCCACTCTGACGCAAGTCAGAAGCAAGTAAATACACACACAGACTTCCATTTTCACTACGAAAGTGACATAGAGAGAGAAAATGACATAGCGAAAAACCCGCGGGTAAAAGAAATAGACATAGGTCAGTACGTTCTTATTGTACATCTGTATGCTTTTGCGATCATTATACAACCGAATCTATAATACAAGTTTTTTTTTGTGGCAATAAGATAAGGTAATTAACACAATAAATACCCGTGTAATAGATTCAGTATGTACCTATGCCTCAATTTGATGGACGCAGGACATTGCATCGTAGAGTATACGTTCCTGACGTGCGTGACCTACAAGGTAATACATTGTTATAGGCGATAGTTACCACTTAACATCAGGTGGGCCATATGCTTGTTCCATCAGCTAGTTGTATAAAAAAATATTAATACTTGGAACCTTGTGTATAATCTATATTTTATAACTCTTTGAGAAGCGATGAGAAATGAAGCTTACAGGACCGGGCTGTATAATAAAATACATGCTGGAAGTTGGTCAAGCAAGCGAAACACAACTGTTTTTTTTTTAAATTGTTAAGTCTTATTTGGCCTATTTATGTTGAGCCAAAACATAATGCTCATATATCAGTCCTCTGCTGGACGTAGCTCTTCCAAGACACGCCACTGAGCTCGGTCTTCGGCTCTTCTCCAGTGCTTGCCAGCTACATTTCGCTGATCATCGCCCCACCTAATAGCCGGAGGTTGTCCTACACTACACGGTCTCCACTTAAGAGTTCGTTTGCTCCAACGATTGTCTTTTCTACGGCAAACTTAACCGGCCCACTGCCACTTCAGCGTACTAATCCTTTGAGCTATGTCGACTTCGTTCTCTGTCGGATGACCTCGTTCCCAATTTTATCCTTCAAAAAGACTCCGAACATAGCCTGAGCAGATAAAAATTGTAATGAGGCCAAACAGTTAACCTTAGTGTCGTAATAGTAGATTGTTACACAAGGAGAGTAAGTGAGCTATTGCAAACAAAATCCTATTTGGCACCCATGCGAGTGCAAAGGGCGCTAATGGATCGAGTGCGCTCGAGATATTTAGACGCCTAAGCGAGCGAAGCAACGAGGGCGAATATAGTTCGAGAGTGCAATAGCTACTTACGGCTGAGGTACGCATTCTACTTTACATAACTCATGCGAGGTAAATAAAACATTTATGATAAAAATGTATGACAATAATTATGTTACGCATGATAAGAGAAAAATAATTATTTACTAGTAAAATATTTGCACTTGTGTCTGCTAAAATAGTCGCAGACGCAAACACATCTGTGTGTATCTACTTGTTTTTTGGCAGTAAAAAGTTTTCATAATATCATTTTGGAAGAAAAGAGATTGTATCACCAAGGAGTTTTGCATAGCTTGATACGTAATGAACTATAACATATCAAGCATAGTGTGACGGTATAGAGCTCAGTAGAGTTATTTGAAAATGGAACGCATTTACAATGCAATGCCTACTTACACAGCCTCTTTGTACAGGAGTAAATCCTACTTACTGAGCACGTATGATGTAAAATCAAATGTTATCACACCGACGACTCGTATATTACAATCTGGACCACTGGAGGTTTCTTCTCAGAGATGGGGGAAGTGATGTTTCGTATAGCTGCTTCCACTGCAGCCTCCCATTCCAACTGGCGCTTGTCTGAAAGTCCATTTGCTCCAGACATGCTGAGGCGCGGCATGGTCACCTAAAGCAAACACATTTTTGTTACTGAACTATAAAAATAAAAAATAAAACATTGTGGACAATCCACACATCACTATCTGGTCCCAAATTAAGCAGAGCTTGTACTATGGGAACCAGATAGCTGATGTAATAATTAAATTTCATATTTTTTTAATAAGTGCATACTTAGAATACATTATAACACCCAGACCGTGAACAAACATCTGTGCTTACCACACAAATATTTGCTCTCGGTAGGGATCCAACCCACGTCCTACGGTGCAGAAGGCAGAGCTACTACCAACTGGGCTGAGAGGCCAGTCTATAAAAACTACGCACTGGCTCAGTAAGCTTTGGACACAACTCTCTACACGCTTGGGCATTGATGATGTTTTTTTGTTTATCTTTGTGAGTTTCTACTCCCGATATTTGGTCACAGTTGCAACTGAAGTCGACGAGTATATAAAATAAATGTTAGTATACTCGTGGACTTTAGTTCCCGTGATCATGGTGCTGCAACTGTGCCGAAATATCGAGAGTCAAAACTCACAATATTAAATCCTGGTTAATATCCCGTTGGTTATAAAAATAGTGCTAAAAACCATGATAGTTTCAAAAGTTATGAGGATGTTTACTGCAGTATGAAAGTTACACATATAATTTTCAATGTGTTTTTGTATCACGTCTGGTAAAATGGTTATTACTTCAGTGTCACGTCTGGTAAACCAACAGGAGATGAAAGTAAGAATAATAACAGAATCTGCCGAACGTGACTAAAAAAGTAGAAAGCATGATTTTGAAAATTACGAAGTTTACCATTTTACCGTAGAAGACTTCACGCAAAGCTCTATAATACAACTTAGGGCTTTAATAATAAGATGGGTATTTTATAATCTATTGTAAATGAATTTGATGTCAAATTTTGTACTAAGTGTTATAGCTAGACTAGAGGCCGAAAAGCTGCGTGAAAGCTTTCCAAAGCGGATTTAGCTTATTTTGCAGCATTTTATAATCTAGACTTTAAAATAAAATAGCGTGTTGCTTTGCTGATTTACTACGCAAGAATTATTACAGTGATAACGTACATAAAATGTGGGTTTTTACAGTTGTAATAAATAACTTATTTTAATTGTAAATGAAGCCTAAAAACGCAAACAGCGAAATAAATCTACTTTAAAATCCGACCCGAAAATACGTTATTTAAATTAACCCCCATTCATCCCATTTGTCGCTCCTAAACGTTTTTATGGTTTTAACTGGGTACATCAATTAAGTTACGAATGAAAATAGACTAGAAGCTAGCGAAGCTACTTTCTACATCAAACCCTACCCTACACCCTAATTTTTTTACAGTGTTTGTTTTAACAGACATGATGATATCTACTATAAAATTGCCTCCTGGCAACGTGCCTCAAAGGGGACGTAGGAAAATATACCTATATTTACCAACCGACCACTTCAAATCGAAACCACAACGTGAGTATTACTTCCCTAGACAAACTTTATCGCAAAAAGCTCACTAACAATTAGGTAAGTACGTTAGGTTTCGACGGAATAATGTAATCAACCCAAGAATTGTTGAACTTACTCTTGATTTAAATGAAACTCCAACTTGGCTCGCTTCACAAAAAGTATTCCGAGCTTAATTGCTAGTAAAAGAAAATGTGCGTTGGAAAAGTCCATTTGTTTTCTTTTGACGCTGTGACGGTGTTTTGTTTCTTTTGTTGGAGCTTTAAAATTTCGACGGGTGCCAATGCTAAAAGATAGTATACGTGTATTGTAAACGTAGTCACACCAAGCTCGTGGCCTTCGAGCCTGAGACCTGTAGGCCGACCATGAGCTCTGTCTGGCTCTGTCTCTAACTCTGGTTTTGAGTCTGTGTGGAGTGTTGACTAAATAAATCCTACGTCAAAACGTCACACACACAGTATAATGCACTGGTGAGCACTCACACAGACTCAAAACCAGAGCCAGAGACAGAGCCAAACAGAACTCAGGCCTACCATGACTATCCTTGATACAATGCAAACCAGGAATAAATTTTTGTTAATTCAGTTGAATCATAAGGATCACTTTGAAACGTAGTAAAACTATGTGAGTCTAGGTGTCAGTTCCATGCAACCAAGCCTAGAAGAACAGGAAGCAAACTACGGCTTGGTACTCGCCGTTTTTTATGATCCTTTTACATCAAAAAATAATAGTGTAGTTTCAGTGTGGTGCCTCCAACTTAGTGAGACGTAGGCAATTCAAAAGCAAAAGTTTCAAAGACAACAGATAAGTCGTATGGGTCCTGACCATCAAAAATCAACTCAGTCTAGTTTTGAATTGTTCGTCAAATAAACTTGTTTATTATCAGGCTCGGTGTGTCTAAGGTCTGTGCTAAACATTCGACAGGCACCCATTGTACGTGTTTTGAGTGGTTTTGTTGGACGTTCTTTACGAGTTCAGGGTTAGCCACGTTAGCGGGCGGCAAAACGTACCAAGTTTATTATTTAGACGCGTGTTTTCTTATTTTATTAGGAAAAAAGGTTGTGATTTGTGTGGGTCAGCTTTATCAGAAAAGTTATGTAATCTTGGGGGAACTTTACTTTGTTTTCACGTATCGTTATACTAACATAATTATTTACTTTTCAGCAAGGAGTTTTAAAACCAGGCACTTTTATTAAGACCTAATTAGTTATTTAATTGGTAATCAAATATAAAACAATCCTTTGTTTTTTTTGTACACAAATCATTTCCACGTAGGTGACGCTCGTCAGGAACGTGCACTGCCTTGCGTCGATGAACTTGAAACTACGAGTGCCATAGTGATCACTAATATCAAATGTTACAACTATATACAGTTATAAAACTATTGTATGACTAGCCCAGAAGCGTTTTACGAGTTCTGACTCTACCACGAATACATTATGAAACCGCATTGGTACATAATTCAAAATAATGGCGAATAAAATATACATTCTGAACTGGCTTCCAAGATTTGATGGCTATATTAAAGCCCAAAGAAAAGTGTTTCACATGAATTCTAGTAACCGTATAAAGTTCTTGTTACTGTATTCCTTCGGTGATTCAATGCAATATCATTTTTATTGTTAAAATACAATAACATATTTTAAATTAAATACAATCATTTTTTTACATATGGTTTTTTCTAATATATTAAATAGACTATCCTTTGGCCACGATCTCACCTGATGGGTAAGTGACAATAATATGTAAAAAAAAATATGGTCAGTGGAAATACCATTTTGAGGTTATTTACGGGTATAAAAGGTATTTTTAATCAAAATTAATAGGTTTATTAGGGCTTAGAACTAACTAAAAGATGACTTGAGGAGAGAAACTCCTCTAACGTAGTCCAGTGCAATTTCTTTCTTTTATATCTCGCGTTCATACAGAAAAGACTCCAAAACAACACCACGAATCTTTATCTCTCACTCGCACGCCATTGCTAACAATAATAAAGAGTGAGAGGGTATGATTATCGTTGCTTTTTATTAGTTTTTAGGGTTCCGTAGCCAAATGGCAAAAACGGAACCCTTATAGATTCGTCATGTCTGTCTGTCTGTCTGTCTGTCTGTCTGTCCGACCGTGTCACAGCCATTTTTCTCCGAAACCATAAAAGCTAGACTGATGAAACTTGGTGAGTAGATGTATTCTGTGAACCGCATTAAGGTTTTTACATAAAAATAGAAAAAAAACTATAAATTTTGGGGGTCCCCGTACTTGAAAGTGAAACTCAAAAATTTTTTTTTCATCGAACCCATACGTGTGGGGTATTTATGGATAGGTCGTTAAAAATGATGTTGAGGTTTCTAATATCGTTTTTTTCTAAACTGAACAGTTTGCGCGAGAGACACTTCCAAAGTGGTAAAAAGTTGGTCCACCCCCCTCTAACTTCTAAAATAAGAGAATGATAAATCCAAAAAAAATATATGTTGTACACTATTATGCAAACTTTCAACGATATTTGGTTTGAACGAGATCTAGTCAGTAGTTTTTTTTTTATACGTCATAAATCGTAAACCGCAAATTTTTTTTTCATCGAACCCATACTTGTGGGGTATCTATGGATAGGTCTTTAAAAATGATATTGAGGTTTCTAATATCGTTTTTTTCTAAACTGAATAGTTTGTGCGAGAGACACTTCCAAAGTGGAAAAAAGTTGGTCCCCCCCCTCTAACTTCTAAAATAAGAGAATGATAAATCTAAAAAAAATATATGTTGTACATTACTATGCAAACTTTCAACGATATTTGGTTTGAACGAGATCTAGTCAGTAGTTTTTTTTTATACGTCATAAATTGTAAACCGCAATTTACCTTTCGACGAACTACAAAAACCTTTATATTATGTTAATTGATGCTACGGAACCCTTCATGGGCGAGTCCGACTCGCACTTGGCTGCTTTTTTTTCTTTATTGGCACGGGTCATACAATCAAAAGCTATGGTATAGCTGGTTTCCAGAAGGTCGTGGCCTCGGACGCACTTTTGTAAAAGCTCGTTTTATTGATCGGAAGCTATAAAAATACATCGATACATTTCAAGAAGTGCTTCAATCGTAGTAAAATACTTATTTTACTGCTGGTTTTTAGACTAGTTCAGTAAACAAAATGCCTAGATATAAATAGATGTCCTTGTAGATAGGACCCAGATCTCTAATAGAATAATACAAGGATATTTACGGTTTATTTATTTAATTTAATTTATTTATTTAACTTATTTATTTAATTTATTTATTTAAGTTATTTTATTTAATTAATTAGAACGGTCTGGGAACCAATTACACTAATTAATAGGTAAATTACATTTTGTCATTTTAAATACATAATTATGGATGTTCAGTCGACTATAAAAACTGTATCAATTAAGAAGAAATGAAGACTAATGGGACTTTTTATTATGCGTGCTCTCACACTTACCTAAAATACGTGAAGTAACGTATGTTCACATTGTTCACCAATGTTTTTTTAAGCAATCAGCATTATCGGCGATAAATTTATTCAAATAGTCAGGTATTTTCATACAAGGTTTGCTTAGTTTTTGAATGAAAACATCGTGAGCAAACCTGCTGCTCAGCTCTGCATATATTGACCATGTCTTTCCTGAAGATTAGGCCGACTAAGCTGTTAGAATGGTATAAGCGCTGGGTAAGCCTACTCTATCTAAAAATCCTGTCCCCGGCACTATAGCGTCCCGTAAGTAAGGGTATGAGTTAATACAGCTGCCCTTGACGCTATATAAATAATCTAAATTAGATGCAAAGGTCTGTTTTTTGCTTAGTTTTGTATACTTGATACAAGTTTGAGTACTTTTTTCGTAAATCATAAATGATAAAGTATTAACTTTTTTTTTAATCGATTAAGATACTACTAAACTTTCACATGTAATATTAGTTTAATATTAGCACGATAAGGCAAGCATCACTGGCCCGTTACGCGTTTTATGACGCAGTAAAACTAAAAGGGTGGTCTATAATTGCGACATTGAAACATACGACCTCGATCTGGGTTATGCAAGCAACATTAAATGGCCACTTGGTGGATACGGCAGGTCAGCACACCCAAAATAAGTCTCAATTTTCATCATCATTGTCGAACATTACAAGCTTTTTAAAAGCTCGCCTTTATGTATAGTGGCGGAATGAAAATGTTCGTCGATTTTCAACTTGATTTGTTCAACGTATCACGATCACATATTACCTTTTTTTGTTCTTGAGTTATAAATAGTGTTACTAACATGACTTTCTTCTAATAAAGAAAACATGAACGCTATGTTAGATTTATTTGTGAAATAAAAAACTCAAGGGCTTTGAAGATAGATTTGACCTATCCAATTTTGTATTTTTTTTTCCAAATAGCGGTAATTTTTTATTCAAAAGCAGATATTTTTAAACAGCCTTGAATCAATTTTTAAAATCGATAAGTAGCTGTTTAGCGTTTACATACACATTTTTTTCGAGAAAAGCTCGTAAATTGTCTCGTTTCGAAGATATAAATAATCAAAGTTGTACTGGTAGCACCCAAAAATAGCGGTAAACTGAGAAAAAAGAATAGCTTATCTATATAAGCCAACCTCCATGCTAAAGTTTGCAAACTCCTTTGATTTCCATCTGTGGCGGTCTGCCTCTGCTTCAACTTTAAAATGTTTCTAGATAGGAGGCTTTTGTTAGCGATGGTAAAATAATTTAACGAAAACTATAATGATTACTAATATGATCATTTATAAGTGAAATTAGCGTTCTAGCCTATACTTACAGCTCTAATTTATATGTAAATCAATATACTATGGCAATGATTTAATTTAATGATGGCAATATCTGCATAAGGATGAAACTATACAAGTAATAATGTCATAAATTTTGGTCGTCACTCAGCATAATGTTATACATAGTAGCGAGCGCCACTATAACGCTGGTCTTCCGTGACAACAGTACAGTACGACACAACGCAACTGCTATCAACTCCTGGGGCTCAATTCTAGACCAGTGACTTTTTTGTCACCGTGACAAAAAGTCACTAGAATTGAGCCCCTGACCCATATTTTTTTGTACAACTACTTAGTAGATAGAGCAAGCATATGGCCCATCTAAGTTTAAGTGGTTACCATCATCTAATGTAATTATATGAAAGGAGTTTTGGCCCAACAGTGCTTATAGGTTCCTAAGTGCTTGGGTGAGGGTGAGTTGTTTCATATTTTAGAAAAAAATAACATCCCACCCTATGCGCTTAGCTAAGCGTCTATAGTTCGTTCAGCTTTTTTTTGTAAAGCGTCTGAAAAGCCATTTTTGACAAACCTCTGGTACCACCTTCGTCAAAGGCTTTAGAAACGAGTCTGGGCCCGTATAGCTTCTCTGTGGAAGAACAAGGACTTGTTATTTAGAAAGGGTGATAATGATTTTATGAATATCGGGTGAAATAAACTTAGCTTATATTAGATCTTGACTTCGTTGAAAGGAAGGGCGCCGTAGTGGACTTAGTTCACCTGGTCAAATTCACCTAGGTGAATTCAGTATTCTATTTCGTAGACTTAAATACTCATAGTCGATTTGAGAAGAATTAAATACCTACAGTTGTAAACAAAAGAAACATCGTGCTTAGTGCGTGTAGTGCCGTCTTCTTTCGGCTAATTTGGTGAAAAAATAGCGATTTAATATTACACTGTTGGTTTTTTGAATTAGTTGATGTTAAGTGGTAACCATTGCCTATAACAAAGCATTGGTTCGTAGGTCAAGCGCATCAAGAATGTACCCTACGATGCGCTACTCTCGTCCATCAACTTGAGGCATACAGATGTTCAGCCTCACGTGCCAGTAATCTCACTGGTACCCACACCCTTCAAAATGAAACACAGCAATGCTGCTTCACGGCAGAAATAGGCATGGTGCATGGTAGTGCTTTCCCAGACAAGCCCTTCACATAGAACTACTAATAAATAAATAAATAGCATAAATGTATAATGTAGTAGTGGTTATATAAATAGTTTCATAGAGCCAATATAGCTTACAGACAGTTGACCTAAATAAACACTTCGACAAAACAATGCCATTATTGACATAGTTTACCCAAAATAACAGCTCTGACCAATTTTCTTTTACGAATTTCCCTTTGTTTTATGAAATTTTTCTCGGCATTACAAAGATTGACTTGGTAACCTTCACGAAAGAGTCTTCGAAAGTCGAAAACAAAATATTACCTACTTATTCGTATTATGCAAATCTATGATGACCCCATGCATATTATTGCATATTCATAAAGATCAGTCCATTTTGATACTCAAATACTCGTTATAATATTTACGTCCACACATTAAATTGCTTCTAAATTTAACAAACAGGTTCTGATCGCGCAAATGAAAGATAATAATGTTTTATAAAACAATCTGTTTAACACAAAATAGTGATCACAGTCGTTAAAAATCAATTCAGAAACGATGCTTTATCTCTGTTTACAGTGCGCTTGTGAAAACATATCATCAATCACTTGCTCTAAGCACGTTGTAAAAACTAGAATAGCTAACTCACTCCATGTATCCGGAACACTAGGGGTGTTATTAATAATCCTGGCGTAGCGTTGGACTAATTAATCCGTGTTTTGCCTCTTGCATTGACATGCAATTGTCAACTCAAGCAAATGTGACAAAACACGGATTAACTAGGCCAACGCTACGCCAGGATTATTAATAAGACCCTAGGTTACGAGCACTATATAAATTGTTTTTATAAAACAAAAATACTTTTACATTGAGGGAAAACTTTTGGCATAGCCTAAAATAGTCAAGTCAGTAAGCATAGGTAAGCACTAACCTCCTCATTCATAATGCCTGAAGGCATGCACACACCTGCGCGCGGTGATGGCGATGGCAATCAATGAAACGCTGTCAAATATCGCTGTCTTATTTGGCAGCTTTTCAGTGATTGCCATCGCCATCGCGGTAGATGTGCGCAAGGCTTGACACGTTTGATCGGCTCGCCTAAAAGTCTCTTGTCACTTGCTCTTTCATGTTAACAAATAGAGATAGCAACAGACTTAGCGGCATGTGAAGCTAAATGACTGCTAAATCATTTTAATAAGACTAAGACAAAAATGTTAAAATTTTTAGAATCAAAAATAGTCAAACGATTTTTAATCTTTGCTTTTCAAATATTACTTTTCTACATTATTTTGGACCATAACAATATTAATAATATAGCCTCTTTATTTCCTCAGTTACATATGATTAACAATAGTATTATGCAATTAAATTCAAATAAAATTATATACTATTGAGGACCTCTTAACGAGTAAAGGCCTCCTCACATTGGTTCCAATCATCTCTTTCTTTCGCTTTGATCATCCAGTCTTCACCTGCTAATTTCTATATTTCATCTATCCATCTCTCTTTAGGTCTTCCTCTGTTCCTTTTGTAAGGTGGTCCTGGCCATGCTGTTACTTTTTTTGCCCATTTATCGTTGTTAATACGTGCGACGTGACCAGCCCATTTCCATTTCAGTTTCTTACAATGTTTTAAAGCGTCAATAACCTTTGTAGTTTCTCATAAATCAGTGTTTCTTATTTTGTCTATTCTTTTTAAATTGAGTATACTGTACTACCAAGTATACTACCAAGTATACTTGGACCATAGTATTCTAAGTGAAATAAAGATAACTAGCTGTTTTCTTCATAGGACTGTGACAGCAGCTCACAAGCGAGTGCCTGTCATCATGCCAGTGTTCTGTCGAGCGAAGCTTTTCCCTGCATTTACATTTGTATATCACTATCTCGCTTTGATCTATTCACTCAGATCAAAGTGTTAAGACAAATGCCGCAATGTATCGACAAATTTGTGTAGCAATCTGTTTTTATGCGATGTACAGTTTGCTACAAAAATGTCTAAGAGACGCGTGCAAAGTGTGGACAACTGAATGCTATTTCAAGTTTTACCGGCGAATCTCAGAAACTAAACCTATCAAACTGAAAAGATTTGGCTTGACTGGACTTTTAAGTCTTCATAAAAAAACATGGGCGGAAAAACACCCGGCAAATGAAGTTGTACGCGTTTTTACGAGTGCTAGCATAAAAGTTTATTTTTCAGGATAATATTCAGCTCATTTGTTAATTCAGGTCAGAGCTGTGAGCTACATGCAAGTATAAACTGCTTATCGAAGTGGTTTACCTAGGACCGCATTGCAGGGGTCTTTACTAGTGCACGTGAGCAAGCAGTATATTTTTTGTTTGAAATAAAATTTACTTAAACGCACTGAATGACTTCAGAACACAGTTTCAGTCAGGTCGCGTGATTACTTCATACAATTGCTTCTAGAAAAATGCGAGAAAGATATTGGAATACCATATTAATTTCCCATATCCTTACTAGAATTTGGCTTATCTTCCTCGTATTTGATTTTTTTTGCAGAAAAAATGAAATGAAATGAAATGAAAATTTATTGCTTAAAATGTGGTAAGGGATTAGATGTCAGTAATTAAATTATTGATTCAGCACATTTTGCTTGAACTCAGCATGCAATTATTAGTAGTAAATTGATGATAAAACATTATTCAAAGAACTACCTACTGATACTTAAAGTTAAAATAATGTAGCAGGTGTTAGAACTTTGCTAGCTGACGCCAACATGCAACACAATCCATCTTCATCGATCTCCAAGCTTACTGGCGAGCTTATACTTTCACCCTTAGTTCTAAAAAAACTAACACAAAACTCTACATAGGTACATTCATACAATGTAAAGATAAAAAAACAATAGCAATCTAAAATTTGCGAAAGATACATGAACACTAAACTTAAGAAGTTGCGTTTTTCTAACGCACGATCCAGAATTGTAGCTATTAAAAAAATATTCATAAAGAAAAAAAAAATAGTTCAGTTCGTTTTTATTTTAATTCTATGGATGAGGGTAGAAAATATTATGACGAAAGACGTCTAAGAACAACTATTAGTGCAACAGACCGCACCTTTCCACAAGCAAAGTGAAGTTATTTACTACATTTTAATCTGACCTATCAGTAAGCTGATGGAACTTTGACTTTTTCAAAGTCCTAGGAAAATACTAGACAACTTATTCGAGCTCTCGTTATCTTAAGTGCAGTGTCGTGTAGCCAAGACATTAGACTTTACTAGTATTTCGGGATTTGGGAGATATCGGGTCATTGCCTTGTGAAAAGCATCGCTTTCAAAAGATTTTATACATGCTTTCTCGTTTTTTCCAATTTTAATGTACGTGGACATCGAATCAAACAATAACATGGTTCGGGTTATTGCATGTTGTTTTTCAATTATTCTATTTTATAGTCTTTGACATTTTTTACTCACCAATTCCAACTGTACGTTACTCACGAAAACACAAAATGGAAGTCAGAAGCTTATAAAAATACGGTTGTCTCCACAGCTTTTCGAGCGTAACTGCCAAAAGACTACAACTAAATTACTGCCAAGTCCTATAGTCCTATCCTACTTTCAGGCGCCATAATTGTAAAAGTGCCAAGAGACTCGTTACGTCACTAACAAGGCACGTAGACATCATATTAAAAACTAAGCCCTTGAGGGTCATAATGAGAGGAAATTAAAAAATAAGAGGAAAAGTGTTTGCTCATCTTAAATTAATAAAAAGAAAGCTTGAATTAAATAATTTATTTTAAATCTAAATTCCACTGTCTCTCAGAAGGAACAAACACATAAAACAGAACAATGTAGACAATCACAGATAAATAAGCCCACACACTGTTCACCACATTTGCAAAAACAGTCCAATTATTAACATCATCACTTTTATCAAAGTTCTCCAAAATTCTCCAGTGAGGAAAAACCAGAAACTTGCCGTAACTATTATAAACACGTGCGTTTGTTAAAGTCACCCACATTGGTATATCAGCAGTTCTATCGCACAGAACTTTCATTAGAAGCGTTACTATAATGTTACTCATAGTCATGATGACTGAACCACGGAAGTATAGCAGAATATTAGGTGCGTTGTTACTATGCACTGGGATTTCCATCGCCATGCCCGGTAAGAAGTAGAAATGACACATCAAGCTGAAACAGGCCAGGAATAAGCGCATCCCGAGTCTCACGTCCAGAAACGACGTCAATAAAGACAAAGAAAACAGCAGAACTGATGGATAAATAACTGTTGCGACGAGAAGTTTACCGTGACGCTTTAAAGTAAATAGCACTTTAAATTGTTTTGTATTATTCTCAACAACGTCATTCTTGTAATTAATTATGTCCCATTGCGTACCATATATAGCTCCAACCATCGATACAGGTCGGTCACTAAGGATGAGTTTGATGTTCGTTCCAATACCATCCTGTTTACTAGTTCCGAATTCTAAGGAACATGTTTGCACATCACGCGGCCAGTCACTCAGATCAGCAAAGCACTTCGATTGAAAAACCATCTTTGACACGCAGCTCACTACACCATCACTAGTTATTTCACATGTACCGCCAAGAAAATTCGCATCTATATCAATGATACTGTTTAGATGTTCAATATTTGGGGACCAAATGTGCCATTTGTTCTGATCGGTTTTATCGATTCCATTAAACTTAGCCGGATCCCATTTTAAACGTTCATCTTCCCAAGAGAGTGCAATCCATGTGTAGATGACAAATTCTTGTTCGTAGCTGAAGTAGTCAAACTTCGTTATTTTGAAAAGTAATCTTACATCAACAGGTTCAGTTTTGTTTCCGTTCGGGGATGTCATGGAATCATAACTGCACGACTTTATGAAGGTTTTCAATTTTATTTCCCATTCATTGTGATCACTCGCTAAACATTCTGGCTGGCTGAACTTTACACTCATATAAAGGCAGATTACAGTTAGTATCCTCATTGTTCGCCATAGACTGATTTTATAATTTGAATGTTTTTTGATTTATCAAATTCAACGCCCCTTTTATATCGCATCGTAAACAGAGACATGCATGTGATATAATTTAATCATACGCATCATATTACAAGCATCACTGCATTAGTATCAGTTTTAATTAATTGACAGAACCTTTTCCCAAATAGACAGATCGATACAAACAAATATTACCTACACAGGAATAAAAACCCTAAAATTTTTAGTGTAATAAAAGTATGAGTAATTGGTCAAAAAATTTCAAATTCATAATATAATAAGGGACACGAAAACAATAGGATATTATATATGAGCACTTACCACGGTCAGAACCTTTCTAAGGTCACTATGGAGGCTTGAGACATCAACCCCCCGACCAGCGTCTCCAAGTCTTCTCAGGGTGTCAGCCAGAGGCCCTGAGAGTGCTCTCAGCTGTTGCCAAGACCTGGCATACTGTCTTCGAACCAGCTCAATGATAGTAGAAGTTAGAGCCAGCCCGATGAGGATGTAAAATGTGCATAGGAGCATGTACTTCGGCTTTTCTGAGAAAAATATTTTGAAATAAAATAAGATATAGAAGCCATTAAATTGTAAAGACAAATCTCGTCTTTCGCACTTTGGGAAAATTACTTACTTGGCACTAGATCACCAAAGCCAATAGTAGTCATCGTGATGAAACAGAAGTAAAACCCATCGTAGAAGGTCCAATCGTCCTCCCACATCTTGAAAAGGCCGGCGCCAGCTGACAAGTAGACGAAGAGAAAGCCCACAGCACCCAGCGCGTAGAGAGACCTCTGGCCTGTTGGGTTGGCTTCGGAGACTTTTGCACAGCATTCTGACAAGACAATGTAACCAGAAGATCGATGAGTGTAAATGTGGATGTATATGTAGGTAGAGACAGGCCAAAAAAATATGAATGAACTGTGTGAAAGGTGACATGAATAAGAAAAGTGGGAATATAGTAATGACGGTTTACAGAAAGAAATGGAAGAATAAATTATTCTAAAGCCAAAAACACCGTCACTTGGCTGTTATAATTACCATCGCTTAAATTCGCGTAAAATACATAATGAAACATTGCATAAAAAAGAAAAAGCTATTTAAGATTCACACAAAACAGAATAAAAGAAAAATACAAAGGGCGGTATCTTTAATAGAATCGGGATAAAGGTCTATAGTAACTGGATAAAGCTACTTAGCTATTAGCCTGAACAAATAAAAAATGTTACAGAATGTGATGAATACGAGTATTTCTCAAACACGAGATGTGAGCAATTGGATAATGGTAGGTAATTGACTTTTTTTATGTTGTTTACTGCTATCAAGTAGCAATAGATATTAGATTTTATCGACAAATCGAGGGGACCGAAAGTTCACGCGACGTGTATGAGCTGATTTATGAAGACACTGGTATGATGACCTCGGAAATATATGAGGCGTGCGAAGCAATGAATTCTACACCGAGCCACTGATTCTTTTTGGAAAAGAAGAAAGAGGAAATTATAAAAATAGTTATTGTCCCCGTTAAGTACAGATAAATCTGGTCCATCTTCTATAGTGCTTGAGAAAAAAAATTGTCCTATAATCGTTTAACTTTTCATCATCAGGCTGAAGAAGTCCACTGCAGAATATAGGCCTCCCCTATACATTTCCAGGAAGTACAATTCTTAGCCCTCTCCATCTACTTTTCGCGATCTTAACAATGTCGTTGGATCATTGGTGGGTGTTCTACGTTTCTTCCGGTTCGTTTATTTCCACCTTTTAGTTTTAAACTATTTGTCTCTTCTTTGCCTGCTGATCTTTGTTACATGGGAACTTACTAGGCATAGGAGGCAGCTGTTTGGCAATGACGGAGACCACAGTAGCAAACACTTTGCCCAGGTCTGCTATGACGGTCAACGTGAGTGGTATCCCGATAAGTGCGTAGGCGATGCAAAACAACCGACCCCAGAATGTCTCCGGAACGATGTTACCGTATCCTGTAAAGTTTCAAGTTATGTAGTAAACTACACTAATATACAAAACACTATAAAGTAAAAAAAAAAATGCATTGAAAATGTTCATTATATGTGCTTCAAGGGTTGTTTATTTGACAAGGTATCTGGGCACAAATCTGTTTTCATTACTAGTAAAGTTTGTAATAAGTTGCCTTATTTCTGTAATGAGTTGCGCAAGTTATACAGAAATAAGTCAATTATTTTTTTTTTTTACTTTTCTTGTGAATTATAATTGAAAACTGGTTCTAGTTTTAATTGTGTCTTACCTGTGTTATATTCAATTGAATTGAAACCTTAATTATTTACGGGACGTGAATGTTTTTGTTTGAATGTAATCTTGGAGAACCTTATAAATAAACAATTAAACCTTACCGCACTACTATGATTTAACTTTGTGTAAAATGTTAATGCTTACATTCTTACACACCTATTGTGGTGAGCACGGTGGAAGCGAAGAATACGGCTTGGAGTATGCTCCACTTCTCCTCAGCCGCCGAAAAGTTGCCTTTTACGTTCAAAGATAGGCCACCACCGGACGCTTCTTCCAAAACCTAGAATAAAAAAACAAACATAAACAAAGAGACCTAAGGAATATCCACCGCGCCTAAGGATCAAAGTCGTGTGGTTTAATAACCTATTTCAGTCTACTGCTGGACGTATTTCCCAAGATGCACCACTGAGCCCGGTTGTCGGCTCTTCTCCTCCAATGCTTGCCAGCTACATTTTGCAGATCGTCACCCCACCTTGCCGGAGGTCATTTTACCTACGTTAAACTGAACGCGGTCTCCACTCTAGTATTCGTTTGCTTCAATGAGTGTCTGTTCTGCGAAAAACATGACTGGCCCACTGATACTTCAGCTTGCTAATCTTTTGAGCTATGTCGACTTCTTTGGTTCTCGGATAACCTCATTTCGGCTTTTATCTTTCAGAGAAACTTCAGGTATAGTTCTCTCCATAGCTCACTGAGCAAGTTTATAGGCCGACCCTACTGTTAATGTTAAACTGGTACTGTATAAAACTGAATTTAAACTAAATGTACCTAAGCAATTAGTTCTCATCTAACCCTTTCATAAAAAGCGAGACGGCCACTGAGTACTTCGCTAATATTCCCGCTGTACTCCACTACGAACTTGATCAGTTCCTTTCGCTCGGACACCAGCCGGTCTCGGTGGAAGTCCTGCTTCGCCATCTCCGCTGGATACTCCAGGGCACGGAATACCTGGGAATAAGTTATTTTTAAAATCGTGATGCTTATAATAAATTGCACAAACGTAAACAGTTTGGTACCTTATGTTGATGCCACAGAAGTAACTCTGTAAAGTCTATCTGCGAGTATGTAAGCATAAGCACTTCATTCACTTATGCACTTCATGAATAAGCTTTTTAAAGTAATATTTTGTCGCGTGGTGCACAAAGTGCACGTACAAAAAGCCAAGAAAAGTTTGTTTAAAACGAATTTATTGATTTAAGCTAAATAACATATTTAAAACATAATCATAATATCTTTTTATCAGTAAATCTAAAATATATCAAATTCTTTCTCATACAGACAATTAGGCCCCCTCCTTAGTTTTGTGTCTCTACATTCTGGAAAGTTGGAAGCATCACCAGGGTTTTTGCAAACAGGTATGTAAGGTGGGAAGACCTTCTGGTGAAGTATAGACTGCCAGTCGATCTCTTTGAACCATGGATGGGACTTTATATCGAAGACACCAGCTTTGAGAGATCCCAATCGCTTCATGGGATCCACTTCCAACAGACATTTTACTAAAGACTTGCACAGAGCGGTCATACACGCGGGTGTTTTGAACTGTCCAGATAAAACTTTCTCATACAGCTTCATTGTATCTGAACTATAAAATGGAGGGTACCCTGCAGACATCTCATAAATCAACACTCCTACTGCCCACCAATCAACAGAATAAGTATACCCTTTCGACAATATAATCTCTGGAGCCAAGTACTCTGGTGTTCCACACAAAGTCCACGTCCGTGTTTTTACAACTTTACAGAATCCGAAATCACCTAACTTAAGGTACCCAGATTCGTTTATCAATATGTTTTCTGGCTTCACGTCCCTGTGGATAACAGAGCAATGGTGCAGATACTCTAGAGCGAGAACCATTTGAGATGCGTAGAACAGTGATAAGGGTTCCGATAGCACCCCTAGTTTTTTGATTAAATTATACAACTCTCCTCCAGCCTCATAAGGTAGAATGTAGTACACGTACAAGTTGTCTTTACAAGTGAAGTCTATAGAAATGACGAAGGGAAAATTAACGCATTGTAGGATTTTTTTCTCAATAAATATCTGTTTTAGGTTCTTCTTCTTTATAATGTCAGCCTTTTCCATTACTTTCATGGCATGATAGGTAAATGTAGTGGTATCACGGACGAGGAACACTGTCCCAAAAGAACCTGTGCCTAGGGTCCGGACTTGATCGAAGTCTTCGGAGGATTTACCGTACACTGGAGGATTCGCATAGCTCCTCACGAACTCTTGCTTTAGCACATCCAAATATCTGTTGTGGTTCAATTGAAGTTCATGGGTAAAAGTTGTCTCTTCTTTTTTAACTTTATCGAATGTCATGTCGTTAGAATCACAAATTTTAAAAGTTCTCGTAAATTAACGATCTTTTGGTTTGTCCTTATTTTTTTTCACTCGTTACAAGCATCGATGAGAAAAATTAATTGCATGATTTGTAATAATTATGGTCTTCTTTTTCTTCGTCGTAAGCTTTTCGGAAACTTTTCAAAGATGACAGTAGATGACATCTTTCAATTCAGTTAAAGTTTCAGATAGTTTCATAGTGTAATTTATAGGTCTACTTTTCTAATTGGGAACCTATAGATCAAAAGTGATTGTTTTTTTGCAATTTCTTGGTTCTTATACCTACTGCGAGGGAACCATTCAAAGTATAAATGAAACGCTTTTTAAATGTATTTTTTCTCTTCTTTAATGCACTCATAAAACCTAATAATTCACTTATCACAATTCAGATTGTTCTGGCAACTTGAAAAAGACCTCTAAAAATCAAGAAACTCTGTCTCATAGAGGCATTTTGAGCCTCTTTTTAGCTTAGGCTGATTTATTTCAGGGAAATTGCTCGTGTCGCCTGGTGTAGGACAAATTGGAACAAATGGCACATCAGCTCTTTGGTGCATAACCTGTTGCCAGTTGATTTCGTTGAACCAATGATGAGACTTAATATCGTAGACGCCACCCTTCAATGATCCGGCACGCTTACTGGGATCCACTTGCAACAAGCCCCTGATCAACGCTTTGCAGTCCCCGTTCATCCCATCAGGGCATTTATAATGTCCATCCAATACTTTCTCGTAGAGCTTGTTCGGGTCCGAGGCAAAGAACGGTGGATGACCGGCAATCATCTCAAAGATCAGCACACCGAGCGCCCACCAATCCACGGCAAACGAATACCCTTTAGATTTGATCACCTCCGGCGCTAAATACTCTGGAGTTCCACACAACGTCCAGGTTTTCTTCTTTAAAACCTTACAAAATCCAAAATCACACAATTTTAAATACCCGTTCGTGTCTATCAAAATATTCTCCGGCTTTATATCTCTGTGGACGATGTCACAATAATGTAAATACTCCAATGCAAGGACTACTTGGCTCGCATAAAATTTGGCTAATGTATCTGAGAAGCTTCCATATTTTTGAATGTAAGTAAACATCTCCCCACCGGCTATGTAAGGCAAAATGAAGTAGAGATAAAGGTTGTCTTTGAAAGCCATGTCTAGACTAACAAGCAAAGGAAATTGAATACACTGTAAAATTTTCTTCTCTAGTATCAAGTGTTTCACGTGTTTTCTTTCAACGACAACTGCCTTTTCCACCACTTTCATGGCATGATAAGTAAACGTGTTCTTATCTCTTACTAAAAACACTTCACCGTAAGCACCATTGCCAATAGCTTTGATCGTATCAAAATTTTCAGGAGTTGCGTTGAAACCAGGTGGATCTGTGTATTTTTTAACAAACTCTTCTTTCAACATCTCCAAATACCTCGTGTGATCTTGATGATTCTGTGGAGTAAATGACGATTTGGCCATACCCTTCTGCGATTATTAGAAATTCCATTTATAAGTTCATGTAGAAACAATAAAATCAGCCTATAGTGTAAAAATAACTATAAAAACACAAGAATCATATTTTGCAGGCATATTGCCGCACAATTTTTACATGAATAAGACAATAAAGACGCAAATGATGAGGTGAATGTCAATTTAACTTAAAAAGGTCTAATGGTTCAACATAGGCCGCCTTTTAGAATAATCATCATGCATTCTTCTTTGACCTTCATCAAACTCTTTTCAATCATTCAAAAGTACATTCGAAACAGAAACCCATTGTCAAACGGTCTTTGACTGAACTTGTGGAATTTGTCTAAAAATAAAATAAATTTCCGTCACAAAGCATAGCATAATATTTTCAGGGAGAAGCGGTGAAAACCTGTCAAGCTGTTTGGAGAACAGGGAATATCTGAGATGGGAGAAGATGTCAAAAGGCATATTTACTCTCCTCATCCTGGAGGCTACTCCCGTGCTAAAGAGGAGCAGTATTCCCAGTACCTTCGTAAGCTGCACCATGACTTCATCGAATCTTGGAATGAGAAGTCCGAAAGCAACGCTAAAACAGACGACTTCGAAAAGTTAAAGATTCTTGGTACGGGAGCTTTTGGCGTTGTTTATCTGGTTAAGCATCTTCACACACAAAAATATTACGCTATGAAAATGTTGGAAAAGGAGAAAATAGTCAAACTCAAACAAATTGAGCACAGCTACAACGAAAAGAAAATTTTATGCGGATTAAACTTCCCCTTCGTCGTTTACATGAAGTACTATTTCAAAGACAACATTTACTTGTACTACGTGCTGCCCTTTATAGCTGGAGGAGAAATGTTCTCCCACTTACGTAAAATGGGCAAATTCGAAGAAACTTCCGCAAAATTCTACGGCGCACAGGTTATTCTTGCGTTGGAGTATCTGCACTCCTGCGAGCTCGTGTATCGAGATCTAAAACCGGAAAACATCTTGATAGATCGAACAGGGTACATAAAGATTACTGATTTCGGGTTTTGTAAGCTGATTAGAGGACGGACTTGGACTTTATGTGGAACTCCAGAATATTTAGCACCGGAGATCATCTTAAGCAAGGGGTATGGTATGTCGGTAGACTGGTGGTCTTTGGGCATCCTGGTGTTCGAAATGAGTGCTGGACACCCGCCGTTCTTCGCTGCAGACCCAATGCGGATTTATGAGAAAATTGTATCTGGAAAATACCGGTGCCCAAACCACTTCACTGTCGAGCTGAAAGACTTAGTCCACCATGTACTCCAAGTCGACACAACAAGACGATTTGGGAACTTGAAAGATGGGGTTTTGGATTTCAAGAACCACAAGTGGTTCAGAGAAATTGATTGGGACAGCCTTCTGAACAGTCGGATTCACCCTCCATTCATCCCGAAGATTCGTTCTCCTGGTGATACAACCAACTTTGATATTTTTGAAGAGGAGAAGATAAAGGAAAGTCCGGTTTGTTTATACGAAGAGGAGTTTGCTGACTTTTGAATGTTATGCTTTTGGTTTCACTAAGACAAGATACTGCAATAAGGATATTTTTAAGTTTAAGTCTTTTAGAGCATTGTGCTACTCAGTTTTAACTTTGTTAGTTAGTCGTGTGCTATATAACAGTTATTTATATTGTGAAAGGAATTAGTGATGTTGAAACTTATTCATAACATGCATACCCTTTTAAAATAAATTATGTTTTTTCATATTAATTGGTTTGTCATTTAGGTCATCTTCTTGTCGTGCCACAAGTTCAAAACACTGAGTGTGCCTCAAAAAACAGTTAATATTTTTCGGTGAAACTGTGGACGGTAGCTAGTAGATAAACAACACAAATTACTAAATTGCCAACGTCACACTCACGACTTTCAATACTGAGTTTATTTTTTTTCAGTGATAATACTTGAAGCATGGTTTTCAGGAGCAGTGTTAATTTGCCAACTTTCCGTTATGAGCCACCACTATCTGCAAACCGCAGTTGCCATACTTTTGATAAATACAAAGAAAGATTTGAATAACTGAAATTGCCAATCTACTTTTGATGCTGACTATGCGAATATATTCGATGATCGGCAATAAAGAGTCAGTTTATTTATGAAAAAAAAATTGGCACGTTCATTTTGTATTTTGGCGAAATGGTAAAAATAACTCTGTTTTTGTACGATTCCTTCCTTCATTCTCATTTATTGCCACAAAGAGAACGACTGATGTTTAAAAATACCTTCTCTCTTATATTTATGTCGCTGATTAAATTAAATCAGTGTTTGTTATCATACATTGTGACAGATAAAATTAATAAATAAATATTATAGATAATCCACACAACACTATCTAGCCCCAAACTAAGCAGAGCTTGCACTATGAGAACCATATAGCTGATATAATACAGTCATGCATATTTTTTTGTAAATAGATACTTAAAATACACTAATTATACAACACTCAGACAGAGAACAAACATCTGTGCTCACCACACAAATATTTTGTTCTTG
This sequence comes from Thera obeliscata, assembly GCA_947578465.1. Lineage (NCBI taxonomy): Eukaryota > Metazoa > Arthropoda > Insecta > Lepidoptera > Geometridae > Thera > Thera obeliscata. The sequence goes on from OX387919.1 coordinate 3,184,897, forward strand.
CCTACGGTGCAGAAGGCAGAGCTACTACCTATCTGAGCTGAGAGGCCAGTCACCTTATTGACCAATACCACAGACCACAGATCACAGATATCACCTTATTGTGTGAATTGTCTACAATATTAATTTTATTTTATTTTTTATTGACCAAGAGAAACAGCCAATCAAGCCTGTTCTTCTGTAAGAACTCTTACTTACCATTCCCCCACCGCCAGTATACAGCATCAGTGCCACGAACAGCCCAGCATGAGACAAGGCCGCCCTAGGACAGAAGCCACTCTTCTCTCTGGGCGGGCCACCCATCAGTGTTTCTGTCTCCCATGCTAAACCGTTGGCCTTACACATTTTGGAATAATCACTAACACTTGATCATGTTGATTCACTGTTCACTTTGAACACTTGGTCACCGACTTTGTTATCATTTGCACATATATTTTAACGTCATTATTGAGCACATTGATTAAATCTACAGATTTAAGTTTTATGTAAAAGATTTATCATCAGATTTCAGCGTCTAAGGGCTGGTTCCACGGATTGCTAATCGACCATTTAAATTTTGACAATTTGACACTCAAATTTTGCAAGCAAATATTTGTGTTAATCCGTGAAACCCGCCCTAAGTAGGTGTATTATTTATAATGAAACGTTGCAGAACAAGCTCCACCTAATGTTGAGCGGTTAAGATTAAGCGGGTATTTATTGCGTTTACCTTTATTATATTTCCCGACGTTAATTCCATATATAATTATGCTGAACGATAGCGTTAATTTAAAAGTTTATAATGACATGATAAACAAAGTTTGAAATCTTTATTTTTGATTTGAGAAATTAATCGAATAAATATAACCCCATTTCTAGGTAAATAATGAGGTTAAAAGGTTGTTAGCGTGCAACAATGCCTTACCGATACCTTTCCTACAAGTTGCGGCAGTTTTCTGCTAATCTAATACCCGTGATTACAACACGTAACCATTTAGGCACGTTCGTAAGACGTGAATTAAGGGCACGATTGAGGAAAATTATTATAATTTCAACTATTTGCGTGACGCTTAAATTTTACTTATGGCTATCGTGACATCACTGCATTACTAAAATCTATCTATCTTTATCTATAGTTATTCTATAAAAATGTGTGACAATTACAGGCATGCACAGCAAGCAGAAAGTTTAAAAAGTACTAATAAATAAAGATTTTTATAATGAGCGGGATTTGAACCCGCGATCTTCCCCTTGGTACGGGCCTACGGGGCTGCACTGACCGCTGCTTATTGCGCTTAAACACTATAAAATCCGCGTCGAGATTCTACCACCGCTCTTCTCGACATAGAGACCGTGCTAATCCACATATTCTGGATCCATGGGTTTCTCGTACTGCTCGCTTCTCGAGATCGTTTCTTCCTCATACCCATAAATTGTGGAATGAGCTACCCACCAGAGGTGTTCCTCCTCCAGGGTAGGCAACGCAACAACAGCACCCTTGGTGTTGTTGGTGTCTATGGGCGACGGTGACCGCTTACCATCAGGTGGGCCGTAAGCTTTTTTTTTTTTTTTTATTTAAACAATTAAATAAAAAAAAAAAAAAAAAAATGTAACGAATAACATGAAAAAGGTTTCAGACATTCAATCATTACGAGGCACGTATACGGATGTATTGTGCAAATGTTATGGACGTGACTTGGACACAGATACCATGAAGATAAATAATAATCACGGTAATATATTGGAAGATTATTCAATTTATTACAAGGATATATTAATGGGTGGGGGTCTGGGGCTAATCACAACAGAAGTAAAATCCAGATGCAGCCAGAAGTAAAAGGATCATATAAAAAAACGGTAGGAACCAAACCGTAGTTTGTTGCCTTTTCTTCTAGGCTTGGTCGCGTGGAACTGGTGCTTTAAGACATTTCAAAGTGATTCCTGATATTCTACTGAATAAATACACTTTTGATTTCGATTTGATTTTAGAGCGGTTAGGTCCAAAGATCGTAAAACCTTTACGTAGTTTAGATAGTGTTGTATGGAACTCCAAAATTTTTGTAAAAAAAAAACAATCTTTTTGTATCCGAGTAAGTACTAACAACACGCTACTATGATAATCTTTGTACACAAATTGATTTCTATAGCATTGTGTATAGTCGTAAACTAAATAAAAACAAACTCTACGACTAGTCTAATTTTATGCAACAGTCTCTGTAACTCTATACCAAAAATATGATACTCCCTGTGGTTTTACTTTGGCTAACAGCCATCTTCTAAAAATTATCCCGATAAGCTTTTATTCTGTTCTTGTTTTCCGTGATTCTGAGACTGGGGACTGAGGGTCTGTTTCATCATCTGAGTAACCCTAGCCATCAAATATAAATCCATCATGATTTTTGTCCAGTCTAAGGTTAAAACAAAAGCAGCCTCATGACTTTGATCTCCAAGCACTGTAGATCTCTGTGTTTTGATTTTATCATTCCAGTGTGGTGAAAGGATTTTTAAGTGCGCCTCGGAGAGGCTCGTTTCGTGCACTCGACACGTGTTTTAATTTTTTTGTGTTCTACGGCATGCTGGTTTTCTCACATTGTTTTCCTTCACCCTTGGAGAGTACTAGCATAGTGCACATACATATTTCGACAGATGTAACGTCGAGAGGGAGTCTGAGCAACTTCAGGACTTCTTCAGGCTGATGATCGTGATAAAGCGTCTCAAAGGAGCTTGTTAAATAAATATTACTTATACCTATTGATTTATTACATGTTGGGACCTAGCGTAAGGCCCTCTTATCAAGTGATTTATGGGCGTCCCTGTTTAAGGTCTTTTGCATATTTAAACAGGCTTTCAGTATCATCTTACTTGCCTATTCTCAGATTCACCTAGACTAGGTTTAGTTTTTTTGTTCAAGTAAATTTCTAAGGTATAATACAAGACCTTGTTTGAACTGCCATCGGAAGGCAGGGTCGATACCACTAATAGACCACTAGAATTCTCCAAAATGTATCTGGCTAAATAATAAGTGGAACCACACTGGAACTTCACTGCTATTATTTTAGACTATTTTTGATTTGTAAAAGGATCATATAAAAAAACGGTAGGAACCGAGACGTAGTTTGTTGCCTGTTCTTCTACGCTTGGTCGCGTGGAACTGGCACCTAGACTCACCTAGCTTTAAGACGTTTCAAAGTGATTCTTGTATCGTATTGAATAAACGCTTATTGAATAATAGAACATGCACCGGTAAACTGACAACTGATTTGAAAACAGGATGAAAACCAGCCTGCTACCTCCTGCAGGGCTTCCACGAGCTCCATATGGTTTTGGCTATGGCTGTCAAATTGTGTATAGATAGGCTGACCCACACATTCATTTTATTCTTGGGTTTGAATGTGTTGACACTGTTGACACAATTTTGACAGCCATAACCATAATCATATGGAGCTCGTGGTAGGCCAGCTGGTCTGTTGGAGGTAAAGTTGTCAAGCTGGATGTGGAAACGGTATTTGCTAAGAGGATGTTGCGTAAAATTCAGTATGTAAAGTTCTGCCTATAAGCACTAGAGTAGGCCCTGAAATGTTTGTATTCTGGAAATAACTCTGAGTACTTGCTGAATAAATAATTTGTAATTTGTACAGCCAACGTACCGAGTAGCTGAGTGAAAATAACTCCCCAGACGCAATTTTTCTTTTTTAAATTAATTTTGACCAATTCATACTGCAAAGGTACACTCAAGATTATTTTGAGGATGTCTATGTTAGTGGTACGTCTATAGATACATTTGGCCAAATTGGCCTTCCGCCGCACGCGTTGTGTGTCCTTGCATAACATAAAAAATCGGTTGTCTGTAAAGTCGGTTTACTGACGATAGTTGAACGTGACAACGTCATACAGCTGTCCACGCGGACGCATCGCTCACTCAAGTAAGAGTTGAGTGAGCGATGCGTCAAACGCGAGAGCATGTCAAACGCTGCCGAACGCGGATGCCGATTGTGCTCTTTGTCGCTCGTTCCGCGCTCTCGCTTGCACTTCAAGCCTTAAATGGAACGTCTCAGAGCGAGGTAACGCCGCATGAGTCATGTTTTTACGTGCGTACAGCCGGCTCCATCGAATTATAAGATGTTGTCACGTCAAAAATTCTTTGATTCTTTAGCTATCTAGTGGTGCAATTGAATTGGATGGGGATGATAGATAATATGTAGCTGCAACACTAAATCCGTCGATTTTGTTATCATTAGTTTTACGTCCTTATTGGAGACAATTCTAAAGACGTATTCAAAAATATATCTTTCAGGTGTCAAAGCACAAAAATCGTAAGAGAAGGGTTACTTTGACCAAGGGCGTGCAAAGTTACTGTAAGTGCACGCAAGAGGGACCCTAAGGTGGGTCTTAATGGCGAACCAATTTATTTAATGCGCCTGTCTTATCTGTATCAGAAATCACATGCGACTAGTTTCAGTGTACGATACATTAGATTTGTTTATCTACAGCCCCTTGCAGGTAACAAAGCAATAAATATTAATTTATCTTGATAGATAAAACTGATTTACTGTAGGTGGTTTTATCAACTCAGGATAACATTATCCGTCAGATTAAAATAGCCTATAATATACTTCAAATTAGAATACACGTGGCCAAGCTTAAAATAACTTTGTAAGAAATGAAATGGTAAGAAATGACTTATAAGAAACTCTGCACGAGTGACTTTGAAACCAAGAATACAAATGATCGTTTCTTAGAAAAACAAATCAAAAACGCTCTTTTACCGAGTACTTATTTTGAACTACGCAAAAACCTTGGACAAAGCTTCAACATACCTATAGTTGGAAAAATAATCGAAGTGGGATACCTACTGGATACCAGCTCCCTGATTATATTCTAGCGACAGGTCTATGACAATCAGTTGTCAACTTGTCAATCTTTATTGTACAGTCGCGGTATGAAAATGTTCGTCACTTTAGAGTCGGTTTTCGCTTGCACCAGTGCCTTGATCATGAACACATTTTGACATAATTTGTGACTTTAACTTATCGGTGTATTCTGTCTATTCAGTTTCAAAAGGTAGTAGGTATGTGATCGTGATACGTGAACAAATCAAGTTGAAAATCGACGAACATTTTCATTCCGCCACTATACTTTAAAGCACTACCACCCACTAGAAAAAATTATGATAATTACCATTAAATTCGCCTATGTACAATTGTTGTGCAATAATAGTACATTATTGCAAAGGCAGCGAAATAGGCAATTGCAGGTCGAGTATGAGTTTGAAAGCCGAGCCGCAGGCGAGGACTTCAATGATACGAGACAGGCAATTGCCATTTCGGCCGAGGCATTTATAGTGCTTTTCTTAAAAAAATGCAAGGAAATAAAAAACGGTCTTTTACATGATAAATTTAATTTTTATTAACCAAATATACCGCCAATTACTCCGCTTTACCGCCAATTTTTTTTTTTACAGTTTGTGCCGAAAGGTTAACGCATCTGTGGCTATTCAGCCACGAGAACGCAATGTGTACGATAGATGAATGAGTTCTTAATTCAAACAGCACACCGTTTCATACAACATTGCCGGAGCGAGAACGCGCCGGGAAGTGATTCTGGTTTTTCAGTCTACGTAAATATGATACTTCGCGTGTTCTATATTCAAAAGTAATGACAATATTTCCGCGCATGTTTAAGAAAAGTATTTTCTAATATATTCTAATAAACGTTTTATTTAGTGCTAAGTACCTAACAGAAACAGAAAACGAGCGACGATGGCGATCAACTGAAACGCTGCCAAATACCGCTGTCATATTTGACAGTGTTTTAGCTGATCGCCATCGCCATCGCCTAGATGTGCGCAGGCTTTTAGGGAGAATTAAATGACGAAATAGACTAATCTACAGCCGTATTTTTGCTAGTGTAGCTATCAAAACTGTAATTTCCTATTATTTTTAGGACTTCATGCTGTCGCGGTCTACCAAGCTATCGCGGTAGTTTTTACGTAATAGATGAATGGTTTTTATTGCGAAAAGCACTCCAAACTAAAATCAGCCAGCAGTGTTGTGGGACAACTGAAATGTATAACTTGACGCGGTTTTCCCATTGTAGTGGATTCCATTATCAGAATTTTCAATTATAGATCTTCTTTGACTTTGTTTCACTGTACAGTTTGTGTGGACAGAATAAGGGTCAAAATTATGTCTATAAAGGTGTGTCTCCTCTATAAAAAAATTGAGTCAGAAACACTTGCCTTATTTTGGTACTTATGTGTTTTGCCGATGCGTTTTTTAATAGATTTCATATAAAAATAATCACCTCATTCTGTAAACAAAAATGTAAGGTTCTCTTTTTGGTGTAAATTACTTTAGTCTGCAATGCTGTAGAATTACATAACTGTGGGACAAGTCGCGAAACGAGGTCTTGTCTAGACTTAGTTTAGGATAGAGGAGAAGTTTTGAAAGAACCTATGTGCTCTTTTTTATTCTTAGTACCTATAGGTACCTACCTACCCACGTCATTCCTTTTTTTATTTACTCGTTTACCAGTGTTACTAGAGAAACTCTGGTTTACCAGAGACTATCTGTTAGCAAAGCTTGTTTCAATTTTGTTTGTATTCTGAAAAATAGAAAACAAATATTTTTCTACAATTATAATCAAGAAATTGCTTTCCATAATTGATAATTCATGCTATTTTTCCTCTAAAACCTGATTACTTGTTATGTCTACCTCTGCTTGCAGATTTCAACACAAAGCAAGTATTGTTCCAACACTTTATAGGTAAACGTATCTCTTACAGCACCAACAAAGCTGCGCATCAGTAACTACTCTTTAAGTAAATAAGAGCTAAGTTCACCAAACAAATACCATTTGCCGCAACCAATATCGCTTTTATAACACAAACAATAGTAGAGGAGTAACTTGTTTTTCGTTTTCCGGTTTTGTAACACAGTGATGATAAAAGTGAACAAAGCAAAATGTAATCAGTGCAAATCACTTTCAACAATTTTCGCGAGCTAAGTTACGCGTGGAGTTTGGAAAAGCTACGGGTGGAAACGTGGTTTCCTGCCAACGGCTCGCGGGTTACTGAAACTGAAGAAAAGTTTGGCAAGCGCTAAGATACGGGATGACTGGCCGGATGGGGACAGATTTTCTTAGAATTTTTTTTTTCGTATTTATTGTGCAAAAAATTATCCTTTACTAGAGTAAATTGGCAAAATATCTAAAAAGACAACCGCTAACACTATAATAAGCTGACACTGAGTGCATGCTGTGTCGCTGTAAGCCGTTCTAAAGAAGCTTATAATTTTCTAATGGATTTTTACCGTGAAAATGGTTCATAAACGCTACAGTATTTTTGAAAGACCTATCAAAAGAAACTTTTTTTGAATCTCTTCTTTTTTATGATTGTATCTGATTTGCTTACCGTGACTTTCAGCATTTTGGTAAACGTCTATTATAGTAATAGTTATGACTAAAAACAGAGAGACATAGAGAGGTTGTCGGAAACCTTAAAATAAAAGTGAGCACCTTGTTGATTTATTACCTACTCCAGTTTCTGAGCAATTTATACTGAGACATGAATGATTACATAGAATGGATTTGGTCTTAAAAATTCATGCAGCCCTATCATTTAACAATTTTCTATTCAGCTCCCATTTTCTATAGCTCTGCTTTAAACCAAATGAGAAGCATTTTTTGAAGGTGGCTTATTTGTTTTTGGAGTAAGTATAAGCATCTTCTGTACACACATAATCAAAGCGTGCATGCAAGCGCCTGATGGTTTGGTTTGATCAAAACTCAGTAATGGTTTAAAAGAAAATTTACTAGGAAAATGAACAGCTCAATAAAAAAATTGCTCAGGTTCAATAAGCATGAAATAAGCCATTGTTTCACAAGAATAGATTGAACAAATCATTTTCGCGTGCTCATAACTAAGAATTCTGGTTTTGATTTTTGGAAGAAAAGATTCTGAGAGCCGATGGGCACACGAATAATATCATCTATCTTTCAGGTATCTCGTAGAACAATAGACAGTAACTAAGCCCGCTCCTTCTCCAGGGACCAGTGAGATAAGACTTTGCCTTTCGTTGCTAATTCCTGAGAAACCCTTGCGGCTCGACGACGGCTTACCGTAATGAAAAGCGACTCAATTATACATGAGTTGCCTCCTATTAGAGACAGGGCCGCATCTAGTCTCCGATTTACCTGATGGTAGACATTTTCAGTTATGGAATATCTTAACTGCCCACCTGGTATAACTTTTGAAACTATTATGGTTTTTAACACTATTTTTATGAAACAACGGGATATTTACCATGATTAAATTTTGATGAGTTGACTTCCGATATTTTGGCACAGTTGCATGCACCATGATCAATATCCCGTTGTTAAATATCCCGTTGTTTCATAAAAATAGTCCACCTGGTGGTTAACAAGGTATTTTCTTTGCACAATACCTATAGACGTGATTAACGATGCGCTGCGCCTAACATTGCGACCCTCCAGCGCAGAAGGCAGTGCTACTAAGGACTGAGCTATGAGGGTAGTCAATATAAAGTTGTGATGAAATGGAAAGGCAGTAACAATCGCTCATAATTATACAGTGATACGATCAACTTGCACTGAATAAGGGGTAAGGGGAAGTACGATGACGAGGTAAAAAGCCTAATCGATGCAGGGTTCAAAAGAAGGCTTTATAACGCCCAAGATCGATTAGAATAATTGAGGGAGGACTCAAGCCTGTATACTAAGCCTACTTGAACCTTACTCTCGTAAAAGAACCGCTTGACGCTTCTTAAATAAAAACATAGGTTAGTTAGTAAGATAATGAGGACGCTGTTTAACTAAAACGTTCCAATCATTATTTATTCATAAAAAAAGCACTTTTCTTCACAAAAAGCATGTTTGTATGAAGTCGTGTGCATTACAACTTCTGTGAGATCAAAGAGGTTGGAAACCCAACCCAGCAACGAGTTTCCTATGAGTGAACCCCAGACTTATACGAGACAAGACTGATATCTCCCCACACAATCTTAATTTTTATACATAGATTTATACAGTATTAGAAACTTTAAATGTTTTTCTATCATCATCATCAACTTATATCAGTCCACTGCTGGACGTAGGTCTCTCCCAAGATGCGCCACAGAGCCCAGTTCATCAGCTCTTTTCCTTCAGTGCTACATTTCTACCAGCTACATTTCGCAGATCGTCACCCCACTTTGCCGGGGGGCGCCCTACAATGCGCTTACCTAAATGCGAGGTTTCTATACAATACAATATATAATATTGTATATGGGAAATACGTACGCCTGTTTCCCACCATCAATCGATCATCGTGACAGTACCCCACTATTAACCGCAACTAATAAATATTTATAGCTGATCAACGCCTATGTAACGTGCTCAAATAGTCAATATTTAGCTCATACCTAAGGCAGAAGCATGAATGACAATTAATTACTCATAGATTCACAGAAACAAGACACCCACAACGTGACACTTTATACTTATTCTTGCTCTTTTATACCCACCCTTGCAATCCGATTGCACTCAATTTATCAAAAAATAATTTTGATCCTAACACTATTTACTGCTTCAAAAGTTTACCCAAGTACGAAAACCCGTTTGGCCAACTTTTAAGTAGCAACACGTGTTAGAATTAAATTTAATAAATTATTAATTAGGCAAGGGGTATTATTTGTTTTTCCTTCTTAAGGTATGGTTTGCTGCGCATGAGTAATTTGACATTTGCTGTCATATTCGTTCATGTTTAGCCAAATCAGTACTGTAGGGGAAAAATCGTAGACCATTAGGTACGGATTGGCCATTTGCAACTCTTTTTCTTCTTCTTCCTTATCCCACTTTATGTGGGGTCGGCACAAATGTTCTCCTCTTCCGTTTTCCTTTATCAGCCGTAATTTCTATGTTCACTTCTTTCTTATTCATGCCATCTTTCACACTGCACCTTGCGTATCTGCCGAGGTGAAAATTGTAAACATACCCATGTCTTTTGTTTAAAGTGTAATAAAACTTGAAACGTGAAATGAAAGCCTTCGAAGCCTTGCGTTTCTTTCTTGGATAAGCTAATTTCATACAAACAATAAATAGAAAAATGACCATGATAATTATTTTGGTCACAAACGTATTGAGTTTTTATTAATAATCAATTCGTTTTGTTATTTCCGGATATGATACATAATAATATCGGAACAGGGAAAATAAGATCATTTTTTTACAACCAGAATAATAAAGCGATCCACCTCGGCCTTGCACGGGTTTTAAAATCCAAAGCCACACTCACTTCACATTTTTCACATTTTAAAATAACACCCGAGCGAAGCTGGGCGGTCGCTAGTATAAACATATATAACAGATCACTGAGTAACATAGGTTACTCAGAGGTAATGTAGCATTCCATTGGTGATTTTTTTTAAATCGGTCCAGTAATTTTTGAGTTTATTCATCACAAACAAACAAATCTTTTCTCTCTTTATTAATAGTATGAAACGTTCATTCTAATTGCTCGAACTTTATGCTAAGAATTCAAATAATAGTATTGAAAATACCAGCAGATTCAAAAAATGAACTTGAAATACGAATAAAATTATAGGCTATGTTCATTATAGAATCGAATCAAGTAGCATTCTACTAAACTGGTTACGAGGAAAAATTTACTAAAAATACCCAATCGATTCCCAGAAGATAATGTTTTTGTAGAAACTTAAGTTACCTTTCGTTCATTGAATCCTGCACAAATAAGTAACTAAAAAAGAAGTTCAAATTAATTATTTTTTTATAATGACCTTCTTTTGTTTTTGCCCTATTTATTTTGGCCATCCTCTTCATAATAAATTACATCTTATTTTAATATTAATTTGATTAAACAATTTAACTGCCGTCCTATACTCTGGAATGTCCGTAGCCAAATGGCAAAAACGGAACCCGATTATAGATTCGTCATGTCTGTCTGTCTGTCTGTCCGTATGTCACAGCCACTTTTCTCCGAAACTATAAGAGCTACACTAATGAAACTTGATAAGTAGATGTATTTTGTGAACCGCATTATGATTTTCTCACAAACATGAAAAAAAACAATAAATTTTGGGGGTCCCCATTTTTAGAGCTGAAATTCAAAAAACTTTTTTTCATCAAACCCATACGTGTGGGATATCTATGAATAGGTCTTCAAAAATGATGTTGAGGTTTCTTATATCGTTTTTTTTCTAAACTTAATAGCTTTTGCGAGAGACACTTCCAAAGTGGTAAAAAGTTGTTCCCCCCCCCCCCCCCTCTATCTTCAAAGGTTAACTGGAAGTGAATGCTCTCTAGCATTAAGTTCGCCTATGTACAATGCAGTTTATTTTTGTTTTAGTGCAATAAAGAATTTTGTATCTATCTATCTATCTTCTAAAATAAGAGAATGATAAAACTAAAAAATATATATGATGTACATTACTATGTAAACTTCCAACGATATTTGGTTTGAACGAAATCTAGCTAGTAGTTTTTTTTAATACGTCATGAAACGTTCTAGTAGTTCGTCGAACTACAGAACTTCTATATTATATTACTTACTGCTACGGAACCCTTCATGGGCGAGTCCGACTCGCACTTGGCCGCTTTTTTTTAAGGAATGGCACTGTGTTTTATCTTTAGAATCATATAAATGCAAACCCAGCAAAATCCACTTTTTTCCCTAACTGATTTGGTACCACGGTTTTATTTATCGTATAAATTTGTTTGTATTTACCTAATTTTGAACAACGCAGTAAGTTTGTTTCTGGTGCTTCTTTTGCGGATTATTATTTGTAAGAGAACAATAATAAGTACAATCTGATTCTCACTTATCCGTTTTATTCGATCAGCGAAAAGGACTAACAGATTTACCTGCTAATCTGGTCAAACTGTCCATCGATCTGTCAACGGTTCATCTTGAACCTTATTTCGTTGCAATAATGCTGATAATAGCATGTTTGTACAGAGGTGATCCATCGTCACAAAAGCGCATAAATAATACGACTCCTCGCATCCTTACACAGTAGGTAGCAGACCGTAGAGTCAGAACGTATTTTTTATTTTTTTAAATCCATACAATGAGGTCGGTTACAAGTGTCGTGTTGCTGTTTGCGTTCGTATACATCACAAGTTGTGAAGACAATGTTTTACGTAAGTGTTTTTTTTTAATTATTAATTAAATATAAGTTTATTTATTAAAATCGTTCGAGGATTTTAAATTCCCAAACATATTTTAAAAATTCTATGAAATACGCATTTTGGAAATAATAGTTTACTTTTGTCCGCTGTGCGAATTAAAACGATTGAGGCAGCCTCTCAAACTCAGGTGGGTTATCTAGCGTGTTCCATCAACTATCAGGATTTCAGCTCGTAAAACTTCCCCTCATACCTTCTTAAGATACGCAAGTGTCTAAAAAGTTCTGGAATGGCGACCACGAACCGGAAGACGGAGCGTTAGGACGCTCTCTCATCCGATAGACATAAGATATTTTTCATCCCCCCATCTCGGAAAGAGTATTTTTTCTCTTCGATATCTGAGTGCAAAAACCGTTTTTATCCGCTAGAGGATAAAGTAAAATTGAATTTAGAACATCATGTTTACTAGTTTTGCCAATCATTGGACCATTTATTTACTTCTACCTCCATGGTGCCGAATTTATCAAACAACCTTTTTTAAATTGTTATAAACTCAGACTTGGAACCCCCTTGGTGTTTTAAGCGCGTCGTGTTCTTTTTGCATTTAGTCTTTTCCTCGGTGAGGTGGTATGAAAAGTTACGTGTTGCACTTGAGTGCAAAGATTTTTCACCTCGTGCTCTTTTGATTCCCTCGCTACCGCTCAGGATCCTGATGTTCCTTCTTTTGCTCGGTCATCAAAATGAGCACGCGGTTTAAAAGCAGCTTTGAGATATCGTTGTTTCTATAAATGCATGGGGGGGGGCTGAGGTTAAGGTTAAGTTCAGATGGGTTCATAATACTTTGTTAATGAAAAGAAAAAGATTGATCATTTACAACGCTCTGCCTTGAACTCAAGTGCTTAAGCTATATAAATATCGAAAGGATATTGACATTTAATTTTATGTGACCGTTAAATTAAACTATACTTCCACGAACCAGAACCAGAAGTGAACTTTGCCAGTCGAAATCAAAGGTCCGATGTGAGTTCAAAGTTATAGGTTCATGAATGAACTATTTAAAAACTTTTAGTTTAAAACTTGGAAAAAAAAAATTTGATCTCTATAGGTAATCGTGTTGTAACGTTTACGCTTGTTCTGTACTACTCGTGTCGTATCTACTGCATGTACTTCTAATCCTAAGCTCGTATATTTTTCTGCAAGAACCTTCAGGTTTTAAAAATAAATCCCGGGTTTAATAAAGTTTTTCAATTCCGGTCCTGGGATAAACAAGAATAATCCTTGAAATCTCAGGTTTTACAAACCTGGCCGGCATTGTATTAAGTTTAGGCGATGTGTTTTGGTCCAAGGGAAATTATGCTACGCCGCTCGTAGCAATTTCTGGAGCGGCTACGCGTAGCTACGGTGACGTTGCGGGTTACAATATACTTCGCCGTATATAGCGATTCCCGTAGCAGCTACGGGAACTCTTACTGAAAGATATCTCCTGGCTCTATCGCTCCGTCTTTTTTTGCAACCTTGAAAAAGTAGAGTTTTTATAATATGTATAATTTTACATTATAATATAAAAACTCTACTTCTCTACCGGCACATTTAAAATATTTTAGCATTTAAAACCTGTTTTTTTTAGACTAAATGGCAATAGTATATACTTAAGCATTGTTTAATAGTTGTCAAAATTTTATAAATAGAGCAAAGGTCAAACCAACATGTTTGTAGGTACAACAGCGATATGGGGTATGATGGCGATCATCATGTGGAATAGACCGTAATAATTTTAGTTTTTTTATTAAGGCGTCAGCCTCAGACTCAGCACTTAAGGCGTCGGCAAACGATAATCAATTTCTCGGTCGCTCAAAAATGTGTTGTATGCTATTTTTGTAACATTGGGAAACATCCCGGGATCGGAGATTGACTTTATGCGATTGCTGATGCATTTAAAAGATTATTAGTTAGATAGTGTGTTAATTTTGTTGGTTGGAACTATTGGGCAGTATAGACGCTAAGCGACATAGCCCTTAAAACAAATTAAAAAAAAACTGCGCTGTGTTTTTTTAATAATAAAAAAAAATAAGTTTGCGTGCAAAAACTTTTGGACGGTCATATGCGCCTTAAAACCATTAATTGCGGATATAATACAATTGATCATTAGAATAATCATTATCACATCCATTACAACAAACGAGACACAAATCATGAGCATTACGCATAGTTACGAGTAGAAGTGCGGAAAAACACATAAATTATGTATATTAGAGTAGGAAGAAGTCGTCACTTCGTGTGCTGCGTTCATAACTTATGTCTTATAGAAATGATCCTATGAAAGTCTTATATGCTTAAATGATCAAGATCAAAAACATAAAAATTACTTCATAACCAAACCACTGCTGGAAGCTATTTAGGGATAAATTTGAAGCTATAAAATATCCTTTCAAATAAAAAAATGCAGCGGAATTTAAAAACTCTTTTTTTCTGAGGTTGTTTAAAAACTATATAGCTATAGCCTCTCCCGAGTGATGGGCTATGCCTTTATATTTGTGTACATTACTGATACATAGTTAATGAATTCTGGCGTGACTTTGCGGAAGTCCTTTGTAGAATATTATCTACATATTTATTTATATGAACTGGTATTAATAAGAACACTGAAAATCGCTACAATAGTCTTAAAACCTGTGTCGCGATTTACCAGTATTCTTTTATAACTTATGCTTACTTGATTCGTTTTTTTTAAACAATAAGGGCTACTCAAGGATTGCTAATCGACAGTTAAAATATTACACGATGCTCAACTCATATTGACGTGACAACATCTTATAATTCGATGGAGCCGGCTGCACGCACGAAACATGACTTATGCGGCGTTACCTCGCTCCGAGGCGTTCCATTTAACGTTGTCACGTTCAACTATCGTCAGTAAACCGACTTTACAGGCAACCGATTTTTTTTTTTAATTAGATGAACAACTGCCCATTCATATTTCTGTTTAGAATTTTTCAGTTTACTATATTTTAGGTTGATTTGGTTATCTAAGGTTTAGACTATCTTTTTAAACGACTCCTCTCTCTCTCTCTCCAATAAAACTTCAAAAAGGCGGAGGTTCTCAATTCGGTTGTGTTTTTTTATGTTTGCTATCCCATAACTTCGTTATTTATGAGCAGATTTGAAAAAAAACCTACTTCCAGTTAAGCCCCGCCAAAATTTCATTAAAATCAATGCAGCAGTTTTTTTAAGTTTTTTAAACTTCACCTGTATCGTATTAAATGAAGATAATTGCAGTTTCCTAAGATATTATAAAAGTAATCGACACAATGCCTAATCAATGTCAATTTTGTTCCAGCCTCATACATAAAAAAATGCGACCTCGCCAAGAAAGATTACGCCGACTGCATCAAAGAACAGATCTCTCACGCCCTCACCAGCTTCACTAAAGGGATCCCCGAGCTAGGAGTGCAGTCCATAGATCCTGTAGACTTGGATGACATCAATATCGACGGGAACGGACTGACGCTAAGCTTCTCCAAGGCTCAGATGCATGGGCTTAGTAAATCAAAGCTGTCGCTGCTAAAGTGAGTCATAATTATCATATTCTATGTGATTACTAGATTTTCTGATTGATTCGGAATCAGCGTCACTTGGTTCTCGCCGGTTCTCCTACCATGGGTTCCATCATTGTAGGTAAGTATTCAGTATTCAGGATATTTATTGCCATTTTGCAGATCACTGGTGGGCTAGTGGTAGCGGCCCCGCCTTCCGATCCTAAGGTCGTGGGTTCAAATCCAATGGTTTACTAATGAGTTTTTCTGCCCATAAATTTATGTACACTATGCCAGTGCTCTCAAACGGTGAAGGAAAACATCGTGAGGAAACCGGCATGCCGTAGAACCTAAATAGTTCGTAGCTCTTTGAGGCGCACTTAAAATCCTTTCACCACACTTGGCTCGAAAGAACCAGTGACACGATAAGAAGATTGCCATGTATCCAGTCAATAGGCAAACTGATTGTCGGTTTCAGCAAAGCTGGTAGGTATAAAGGGAACCTGTTAACTGGTAGAGTGCAAAGGTAATTGCATTTTTTTTTTAAACATGATTGGGTAGGTTCTACAATAATTATCTGTATGTAGGTTATTAGGTTATACATTGTTGATAATTGTGCAATAGACTTACACGTGTAAGTTGAAGTTTATGTACACTAGGAAGTAGAATTGGCTTTGCAAATGTTGCTGCAAATAAAAACTGGCTTTGCAAAAATTTGAATTGATTTTGAGGTACCTACTTATAAATATGATATCGATTTATTGAGAGGTTGAGTCAAATATTTATGCTTGAGTCCGAGTCGTGCCTCAAGCATAAATCTATTGAGGCGTGTCGAAAACCCTATGCTTGACTCAGACGCAAGGCTTGCGTCGTTTCATTTATAATAAACTAGCTGCCGTGATTTCGTTCACATTTATATGAAACAAAATAATGTTAGTCCCCTACTTTTACCTCTTAAGAGCTGATTTTACAAAAATTGTGAAATACGCGTATCATTTATAATCAACTAGCTGATACCCGTGACTTCGTTCACATTTATATGTAACAAATAATGTTAGCCCCCCTTCTTTTCCTTCTTAAGAGATTTTGTAAAAATGGTGAAATACATATTTCTTTATTTCTTACCAAAAGCATAAATGTGAATTAACAGATCCCAAACATAAATAATGATGCATTGCTCATGCAATCTTTCAATCCCTATTTCGACCCCTTGAATTTATTTAAAAAAGAAAGATAGCTTATGATATTCCCAAGAATATCAATAAAATAATATAATAATATCAATATATAATCTACCTCCTTACTAAATTAATTTCATCACGATTCGTTCAGCCATCGAAATAAGGTACCAAACAAACAGAGTCTTTCGAATTTATTATATTAGTATGGAACGCGAGAATTTAATGGTTATCTATAAATTTTTAACTAATTAACGTGACGGACGTGATGTCAATTCAAGTTATTTGATTTGAATGCTAATGCCGTTGACTGTACCTTGTACCTTCAATTACTGATCAATAATTACCTACGTCTTGATGGGTATCAGGAAAGCATAAAAAGTGTTATTCTAAGACCGGAAGCGCTAGTATCAAGTTTTATTAGAGACGAATCGATAAACAATGAGTTATTGCAAGTTAGTCGCACACAATGAGACACATTGTGTGCTAATTAGCGTACAGGTGAATCTAGCTTATTAGGCTGCGTGGGCAGAACGCAAGGTGACTGACATTACCTATGTGGTGATTGCGTATCTCATACTCATATTATTTGTTGCAATTAATATGTTACATGGTAAGGTCTTAAAGGTGTAGAATGGTGAATACATAATGGACCCCAAAATTTTGAGTGGATGCGAAAGTTGAAAAAAAAACTAGCCGCTGTGTTGTATTGTCAATTAAATTAAATTATAACGCAGGCAGTGTATTTGAAAAAAACATTTAAATAACAAAGTAGTAGTTAGAATGTGTGGTATTCTGATTTGAAATTTGAAAAAATATAGATTTTTCTATTTATGTTTTATTTATTTTCAGAGTAATCATTGGCAAAGAAGATGAAAATTTCACCCTCGCCTTCAGACTAACCTGCAGCTGAAGGCTAAATATGTCATGGATGGGAGAATCCTTATCCTGCCTATCAAAGGGGAGGGAGACTCTGTTATCACAGTTGGTAAGTTTGTTAGTAATAGAGCTCTATATGAAGGCCTGTACCCGAAGTCCGAATTGGAGTCCGAGTCCGAGAAAAGATGAGACAGCAAAAATTCGCTACGTAGTTAGAGTTGTTGTCTCATATTTTTTCCATGGAAAAGAAGAGAGATACGTAGGCGAAACGAAAACAACATTTGGTAACGAAATGCTGTAAATGCACTGGGACTTTGGGTACGTCCGGGAAAGTAGGTACACCTTGCTTATTTCTCCCGTGAAGCAGCGATGTGTTTCGGTTATCAATAAAAAAAAGATAACTTTATAGGTATATACAATACAATGACTTATGTTGGTTTAATGAGGTAGGTACTTGAGCTATTATTACTACAACTATTATTTGTTAATTACTTACTATAAAAGTGACGTTTGAAGACAAAGGTTAACTAACACACATAATAATTATTTAAACATAGAATAAGTACCTACCTGCTGCGGTTTTCTCACTGTATTATTTACTTAATACCTATTGTAATAAAACTGTTTTTTATTGTTATAAAACTAAATCACACGACATGAGAAACTATGCTACTTATTTGAGAAACCTAACAATTATTATACACTAGCAGGCGCCCGCGGCCTCGCTCACGTGGTAGTTTTTTAAAAACTAGTTCTTGTTATTTTATTAATAACGGATAATAGATGGAGGTAATAACTTCGAGACATAAAAGTTATTTAGTCACAGATTAATTTAAATGTCATTGTATTTTGCAATGTAAATTAGGATTTGCGATTGGTCTATAAAACAAGAATAAGTGAGTAGAGTCTGTTCAGAAAGAGAGCCGCCGTGGCCAAATTGTGAACTAACGTTTCGATTTTTAGATGGCAGCTCATCCCTTTCTTTCTGTCAGCATTTTGCATCATAAAAATTAAATAAAGGAATAGTACACTAGTTGTGATAGGATCAAAACGCAACAGACGCGCTATTGTATTGCCCACTAAACAAAAAAGGTGATTAAGCACAGCAGCGCCCTCCAATCCCACGACGGTTCTCTTTCTGAACAGACTCTAGTAGGTATTAACTCACCGTCTACATATTAAAACTAAAAAATAAACACTGGTGGCCTACTGGCCTAGTGGTAGCAAACCCGCCTTCCGACTGTAAGGTCGTGCGTGTGGGTGCAAATCCATTCAGCGTACTAATGAAATTTTCTGTCCTAAATTTAATGTGCACTATGCCAGTACTCTCAAACGGTGAAGGTAAACATCATGAGGATCCCGGCATATCGTAAAACCAAATTACGAAAACGTGTGTCGAGTGCACGAACGCACGAGGAGTTAGGTAGATGTTGGATGATGTCCATATAGATTAATTATCAGAGCTTCATGTCGTAGTTTTACCTAACTCGATCAGTTTGAACGATCCGGTTCGTCTACGAGTCCCTCTCTTTGGTATGGAGAAAAGATGAGACAACAACAATACCTACCTATACGTTACGCAGAAACGATCGAAACGAGCTTTTGTCTCATCATTTCTCCATACAAAAGAAAGAGACACGAAGGCGAAACGAATTGTTCAAACTGAACGAGTAAAACTCAAAATATACGGGTACTGTAGGCCTACCGTGAACTCTGTCTCTGGTTATGGTTTTGAGTCTGTGTGAGTTTTGACTAAATAAGTCCTACGGTAAAACGTCACACACTCAGTATAGTGCACTGTGGTGAGCACTCACGCGGACTCAAAACCAGAGCCAGAGATAGAGCCAGATTGATTTAACTTGTCTCTAGGCCTTGGCAGAATACCAGTGTTGCACTGAGTGGGGTGACACGGTGCAATAGATACTGAGCCAAGGCCTAATTGACCTTTATTTACACAGCATGGCACGTGCCTACCTACCTGTTTTTTAATGTATCTAGTTTTTAAGGTTTTTTTCTGTTTTTTGTTTTAAATTAAGTTATTCTTTTTTATGTTTTATAAGTTGGCAGTAGGTAGGTACCCATTGTACTTAATATTCTTAAGGTCAATAAAATGTTTTTCTTTCTTTTCTTTCTTTCTTTCTTTCTATTGAGCTCATGGTAGGCGTACTGGTCTGACGATGTCTTATGTTTAACATGGTCTTTTTCCACAGATGGCATAGACGTAAACATTGAAAGCACACTCGCGCACATGAAAGGCCCTAAAGGAGAACATTTCAAGCTGATTGCGCCCACCTACAAATACGACATTCAGAAAACTACCTTCGACTTTGCCAACCTGTTCAATGGAAATAAGGAACTAGGTGAGTCTTGATCACTACCGCTAGCGAGATTACTTTTATTCCGTTTCTATTTCCCTTATACCCGGGATACACGAGGCTAGTTTTTGAAGCCAGGATAGAAAGATGGTTAAAGCATTGACTAATTATATAAAATTAGTCCATGGTTAAAGTAAGCTAGCAGTTCTAGCTTCGTGTAAACAGAACTAGCTCTTCTTTTCTTCTCTTCTATTCTTTGTATAGCTGTTCTGCTAACACGAAGCTAGAACTGCTAGCTTGTAGCTTACTATCACTTTATTTGTATACTAGCTTGAAAAACTAGCCCCCCCATAAGTAGAGAGCTCCACTCTTTGACAGTTCGTACTATAAAAGAGTCAAAAAGCTTTATAAGAATGTGGAACATCTAAGTAAGTATATACCATGAAGGAGTAGCACTTATCCGTCTAAAAGTCCGGAAGTAAAAGGGTGATGGGGATGTAAGATCGTGCAGTTCCTGTGCGCACTCCCAGAAAGGTTTACGGTAGAATACCGATAGACAAGCCACTCGACGAAGGTTTTTGTGGCTTAAAGCTTGGAGTCAAACAGCTCGTTGTTGCCAACGAGCTTCCTAGCGCGCCGATCTATAAGATTACAAGTCCTGCAGTCAGCTGCACTAAAATGCATATAATTTTTATGAATTGTAGGTAAATTATCATTTTATGATCATTGAATCCCATTGCAATTTTGATTTGCGTAAGGCAGCAGGATTGTAGGAGTTTTTCATGTTATTATCCTGGGGTTTATTTAGTTTGCAAGCCCTCTAAATCGCGTTCATTTTATCGCCATCAGACTTAAATTTGAATAAAGTAGGCATAACCTACGTCCGCGATCATATTATTTTCAAATTATCTTCGTATTATAAATATAGAACCACCTAATTAAAACTTTAATGCACCGGTAAATCCTCGGATCAAAATATATCTTAAGCTTTTTTACTTCAATAAAAAACCTCATTAATTACGGTTCTGCCAGTCATAACTCAAAATTGGTTAATAAAAAAACTGGAAGTTACAACAAAATAAACCAGTGCGAGTTTATTGAACTCAGCTTGAAATGGCAATAACCCTGGGTGTATCCATGGGCCGGACTCTGTTCAAACGAGCTTATGATTGGGTAAACTCACTCTTGCACACGTTGACCTATCATTTAAATTCAATACCTAGGTACCTACAACGGTCCAGCAGTGAACTCAAAAATACACCAGAAAATAATTAAAATGAAAAAACTACTTTACTTCCTAAAATGGCAGAAACCTTGTCTAATCTCAAGGCATAAGACAAGTCAAGACACTAATAAGGCCCGTATTCCGAAACAGTGCTTAGGTCTGAGTCGAGCCTCAAGCACAGATTTTTGACACTTTTCAAAGGAGAACTGTCACAAAATCTATGCTTGAGGCTCGACTCAGACCTAAGCACTGTTTCAGAATACGGGCCTTATTAGTGTCTTGACTTGTCTTATGCCTTGAGATTAGACAAGGTTTCTGCCATTTTAGGAAGTAAAGTAGTTTTTTCATTTTAATTATTTTCTGGTGTATTTTTGAGTTCACTGCTGGACCGTTGTAGGTACCTAGGTATTGAATTTAAATGATAGGTCAACGTGTGCAAGAGTGAGTTTACCCAATCATAAGCTCGTTTGTTAGATAAGTCTAGCGTCATGTCCAAGAACTTTATACCCAAGTTCTTGTCCGATACCGATACAGAAACTCCTTGCGTTGCAAACCTCCTGAAGGCTCGAACACACCTAGTTCACTGGCGGTAGCGATCAGTGAAACGCTGTCAAATATCGCTGTCAGATTTGAGATTTGACAGCGAATATTTGACAGCGTTTCACTGATCGCTACCGCCAGCGAACTAGGTGTGCGCAGGCCTTTAGTTATTGAAACCAAAAAAGAAAAAATGGTACATAGAGTATGTGAAATATAGCTCTGCGTGTGAGAGATGGCAAAAAATATCGGCATACACTGGAAATATAATCCAATCACTAACATGAATGGGGAATCGAACTTACATTGCGTTAAATGAAAGTCCATATAAAATTAATTGAAATACCTAATCTCCCAATAACAATATCACACAGGAGATAATTTCAAGTCAGTTTTTTTTACGTTTCCCGCCACTTGTCGTTACGTTACGTTTCACGCGCAAAGCTATCTTGCGCGGACTCTATATTCATTTGGCTTGAGTACGAGTAGGAAACAAAATTATTATGTAGACCAAAAAACCAATTGATTTAGCCTTGAAATAAATTTATTTTTGCAAAACGTGGAAGTAGAACCAGTTTAACATCTGGGAAACTCGAATTGCTATAGTGGACTTGTTATTATCTTAAATACTTACTTGACGATCTTGGAAAAAAATACCATTATTATGTATCACCTACTTATTTCAGTCGGAATGAAACGCTGGCACAAAACTACAAAAAAAGTAATTCAGAAATAATGAAGACAATGTCCCACGCAGAACAAAAATGTTTAAAGATTATGCTATCTGTGGAGTGATTGCGTATCTATTGTTGCAATTAAAGTCTAGTCGCATCTGTCAGTTTGATATTATTTTGAGGCTAGATTGCAATAAAAATCGAATTGAAACAAAACTTATCTTTGTCTATCTTTGTTTTGTTTGTTTTTTTTTGTCATCATTCAGTCTTGTTGCAATCGATTCTTGATGAGATAGCGAATAGGAACTTCGGGTTGTAAAACTAGCTTGGCAACAGATACCTAGTGGTCGAAAAATTATAGCACTTGTTAGCATAATTTATTTGTTGGTATCAAACTCTTGATTGCAACAGAATTACACAATTGCCTAGCTGCGAAGTTTAATCACGTGGTCAATTTCATCATCGTATTCAACCCTGAAGAAGTCCACTGGCCGCGAAGTCTGTTGGTGTTGCCATCTCCATTTGTTGACCAAAAGTGTCAGTTAAAATATTTTAGCGCACCGATAAAAAGCCTAACCATCCGTCCTCTTACCGCCAAGTTTGATGAAGTTCACCAAGCATAGACAATTCCTGATGCAAATGCAATCAGCATTGCATTTTCTTAAAGCGTTAAAAATATTTGAAGCTGATTGGTTGAAATCAGTTGTCTATGCTTGGTGAAATTCACCAATCATGGCGGTTAGGGGGTCGATTCTAGACTTTTTTGTCACGGACTGGCATATTTATTAAAAAATTACGGCCATCGTAACTTCGCGGGCCTGAAGTTAGCCGCTTAGTAAATGTTCCATCATTTATTGGTGATTTTTGCACTAACGGATTACTTCAGGCTGGCCAAGTTACGCAGGGCGAACTGTATGCGTGCTGTGCCGCCTGTTATCTCACTGGTTTATTTATTTGCAGCTGCCACTACGATCCAATTCGCGAATGAGAACTGGCGACAACTGATGGACGAACTGGCCCCTCCGGTCATCAAGCAGATAGTGAAGACCATTGTCAAAGTGATCAACAAGTTCTTCTCGAAGATTGAGATTGACAAGCTTTTCTTAAACTACGATGTTATAGTGAACAGCAGAGCGTAACTTTTGTTTCGATTATGTGTGGCCGGCAGTATCAAAACTAAGTACATAATTCACCATTTCTGAGTAACGCTGTCCGTCAAGTCAAAATGGCGCCATCTTTGTTTTTGACGTGTCTAAATTGGAGACAGAAATATTTGTGTGTCCGGCAGTATTAAAATTAAATGCCTATTTTACCATTTCTGAGTAACGCAGTCTGTCAAGTCAAAATGGCACCATATTTGTTTTTTACGGGTTTAAAGAAAAGATTTAAATATTTTTATCTGACGGATGAAATAGGGCCCAAATCTTAAGTACACAACACTACTGACGGATATGTATATTTGTTATCGTAAACCCGCCCTTAGTGGGTATGAGATGACAGTTTTTCTCTAATATTATTTTCATTAAAATATAACAAGTACTTAGGTATTTATTAGTATGTAAAAAGACGTAAGTCTTTAAGTTCGTTTGTCAAGAAAGTGAAAGTTGCAAAAAACAATATTAAATGGATCGTTAAAAAATAAAGATTCTTTTTTTTATTTCTTTCTTCTTTTCTTTTTTTTTATTGAGTCTTTGTTTTATATTACTAGCTGATGGAACAAGTATATGGCCCATCAGTAGACTATTCAAATTCTGCCACCCTACCCACCCATACCTTTCTAAGAAATGGTCACTTTATGTTTGTGCTTTGCGGCATTAAAATTTAGGTTTTGCAGACAGACTCTTGGATAGATATGCGAAAGAGAGAGGCAAACCACAGAATTTATTTCAGCAAACTGTCAATCACAACAAAAGCACACATATGCGAGCGAAGCGAGCCGTACAAAATTTCGTGTTTTTACACTAAATATTTTTGACAAAAATCTGGTTTTAAGTACCAAACTATATAAAACCTTTTTTATTTCTGACCATGCAACATTTTTTGCTCCAAAATTTGCCGCCCCTAAAATCTGCGAAATCGTTTATTCAGTTGTATCACAAGAATCACTTCGAAACGTCTTAAAGCTAGTTGAATACTATGTACCAGTTCTATACGACCAAGCCTAGAAGAACAGGTAACAAACTAGTGCTTGGTTCCTACCGTTTTGTAGGTACGACTCTTTTCAAAGTCTGGAAAAGTACAATCGCCTGTACTAAGAAAACACCCAAATCATTTCAGAATGTCGATTATATTGCCAGTAGTGTGAATCGTCTCCTCACTAGAGTTACTATTCCTGCTGTTAATACTCATTCTCTCATCTCTCGATCTATTTTCCATGCGAATTTCAACGGGCGGATGGATCGCTGGATTATCGATTGTACTTGTATCGATAGATCGAGTTTCGATCGATGATCTTGAACCGAATGACGATAGATCGGTGTTGTTAGTTCGTCGCCAGGGAATAGTTGCGGGGAATTTAAGATTTCCATATTTGTAAAGCATGATGCCACCGAATATAAGGAAGAGTGAAGATAGACCGACGCTCATGCCGACGATACCCGCAACTGACCTTTGCTGTGGTGCTGTGGAAAATACAAGATAGGTTGAACTGAGATTGGTCTAAAGCAATGATTCCCAACGTGGTCCAGGTGGACCCCCAGGGGTCCACGGTAGATTCGACGGGGGTCTACGTTGGCGTGACAAAAAAATAGGGGTTCACAATTCGTAAGATAGTGAAAAACTAAAATGTTAGCTGGACTTCACCTATCAATGTAGGCAGTTAATATTTTAAGAAGCCAGTTACGGTAATTCGTGGTAGGAACTCAACCGCATCGCAAATGTCCATTGTTATAAATAATCTCTTTATTTTATGTCAACTAGGAATATAGTAAAAATTTGGCAGCAGTACCCGTAGTCCCAGTGCATTTACAACATTTCGTTACCAAATGTTGTTTTCGTTTCGCCTATTTGTCTCTGTCTATTGTATGGAGAAAAGACGAGACAACAACTCTAACTACGTAAAGTATGTTTGCCGTCTCATATTTTCTCCATGCAATAGAGAGAGACAAAAAGGCGAAACGAAAACAACATTTGGTAACGAAATGTGGTAGCAAAACCCCGACTTCGGATACAGGGGTCCACCAGTACCAGCAATATTTTGAAAGTGGTCTATTAGAAAAAAAGGTTGGGAACCTCTGGTCTAAAGTGATGTTGGAATGTTGTATTCTATAAAAGAAGAATCCAACATTCAATTCCAAGAAGAAAGTCTTACCATTTGCCATTAGATAGATGGTATCTCTGGATTCTAAAGTCTCATCGTCGACTAAAGCGGCGCAGGTCCATATACCAACGTCTTCGTCCATCACTGGGTCGATGGTGAGAGAACAATCGCCGTAGTTCAGCTGTCTGTCTGGTGTGAAGTAAAATCGGTCCAGAACCGCACTGAAAACAAAAATAAGGATCATTAACCACAATCATCACTCAACATCAAGTAAAATTTCGGTCAAGCGTGCCTATATTATTATAGCATTGGTCCTACTACTACCAATATAATTTCACAATAGATACATGGGCAATATTAGCAGTAGGATTTGAACTCACGACTCTTAGGTTTTTGCACCCTTAACAAATTCCATATCTTAACAACCCCTCATCCGATTTTACTCATATACTTACCAGTAAATTTCTCAAGTACAAGCTATCGACTTATCAAATTTCAGGCAGATCGGATCAACGGTTCGAAAGTTATCGTCGGACAAACATACATACATACGCACATAAAATGCCAAATCGCCCAAGTTGTTTGTAAGATCTCGTTCGCTTCGCTCACTCGATCAATAAAGAAAGCTTACTTCTCCTTAGTAACAGTTTCATCGACGCTGATCCCCAGGTAGGTGGGAGACAGGAACCGGCAGTAGTCCAGCGCGCGGTTACCGTTCGACGAATGACAGTACAGAGTGGTATTACCTCCTACTGACGCTAACACCTCCTGCAATACAAACGAATAAAAACTTAGACGACATGATTTTTAGCATAAGGTCGTGGTAGTTTAGGGGTCATAAAATGACAGGCAATTTTTTTGGAGTTTACTCCTTAAGAATCGGTTTTTTGATATAAGGCGCCCGGTATGAGAAAAATGTGAAGAGTAAAATCTACTGAACGAATGACCTCGTTACGTTTTTGGTGCGCAACCTATCATGCGCAACTTTCTAATTTGGTGTGATCAGTGCAGCTAGATCGTGGGTTGTGTGTACCTTTACTTTATTATGCTTTCTCTCACTCTGGAGTAAACTCCAGTCGTGCGTCGGAGCTGACACACACAATTTTTTTTTTATCAACCTATTGTTTCCTACTGCTGGGCAAAGGTCTCCCCCATAACCTTAATAAAAAGGGTTTTTATCCCGAAAAAATACACGGTTCTATGGGATAGCATACAGGAACCATGTTTACTAAAGAGTTTTGTAAAAGTTCGTGAAATTGATCTCTAGCGCATTTTTTTCAAGAGGCTCGATTAATTTTACGCAGTTACGATATTTTTTTTAAATAAAAACAATAAAAATGTAAAATCCACCAACTTAAAATACACTTTTATAACAAACAACTGTGCTCCCCACACAAATATTTTGTTCTCGGTGGAGATCGAACCCACGACCTTTGGCACAGAAGGCAGAGCTACTACCATCTGAGCTGAGAGGCCAGTCACTCGTCACTCCACACATCCATCTCAACATTCGATAGATGATGAGATGCTATCATCTCTAAGTCTAGTCTAAGTACTTTTTTATTACTTTAAAGTTTAGCGTCAAGCGTGTGCTGTCTTTTAAAATTTGGCTTTTGTATGCGTCTCACTAAGTGAAGATGGCACCACACTGGAACTTCACTGCTATTATTTTCGGTTATATTTGATTTGTAAAAGGATCATACAAAAAACGGTAGGAACCGAGCCGTTGTTTGTTGCCTGTTCTTCTAGGCTTGGTCGCGTGGAAAACTGGCCCCTAGACTCACATAGCTTTAAGACGTTTCAAAGTGATCCTTGAGTTACTTCTGAATAAAGAAATCTTTGATTTTGACTTATGTGCAATCCTACAAAATAAATACCTACACTTTGGATTTTGTTTTTTTTATTTTGTTAATGATTATCGGTTAAGATGATGATAATAATAGGATAATATGAGTAAGAGTACGTCTGTCTACCTTTTCCCTAGCCGCCAATGGCCCAGTGACCCTAACACTGACTCGGTCTGTTATTTCCACGCCCATTTCCTCCCGTGGTCCCATGTGACAAGTCCACACACCTCCATCATTCTCCGTCACGTGGGTAAATGTGATGCCACAGTCGCCAACAGATAGACTCTCACCGGAATACCTGAAAGAAATACATACATACTAGGGCATGCAGTATCGGAACCATTTTCAGAACCGGGAATTTTCGCCCGATACTGGGCGCGGAACCGGGAATTCCCGGGAATTTCGATACTTTCGATACTGACTTAATTTTTTTAATAAAACTGACCGTATAGATATACAATGAAAGAAAAACTACTGAAAAAAACACTTGGTATTATTGTGATATATTTTTTTATTCAGAACCGTAAATTAACCCGCACACAACCACAAAATATTCTCATTTCTCTCATTTGGTAAGGGTATTCCTGCTTTATCAAAAACATCCCTCAAATCGTATGACTCAGTGAAAAGTCGATAAGGGACGCCATCTAAAGACAGCATTCAACAAATTCTATCAGAGATATAACTTTTGAAACTATCATGGTTTTTAACACAATTTTTATGAAACAACGGGATATTTACCATGATTAAAATTTGATGAGTTGACTTCCGATATTTCGGCACAGTTACATGCACCATGATCAGATCACGGTTGAACTCAACCGTGTTCAACCGTGATCATGGTGCATGCAACTGTGTGTTCCGAAATATCGGAAGACAAGTCATCAAAATTTAATCATGGTAAATATCCCGTTGTTTCATAATAATAGTCAATCAGAGATGCTATTTTCTTCAGTGGGTTTGAAGAAGTCTGTTAATTTGAGAGTTGCTAGTTCCAGGTTCTGTTTCATTTTCAGGTCTTAAATTGAGCAAATGAACGCTTTTCAAATGTTTTCGGAGGCCTGTAGTAGTTCCTCTGGCACTTTTTAATACCTTTTTACATATTTTACACTTTGCTTCGTCTTTACCTCGCAGAAAGTGATACCAAACTGATGTCTTATCACTAGATTTATTTGTGAAATCTTCAAAACTCATCGTGTTATATTTGCTCCTGCCAAAAGAAAAACCTTATTACAAACGGTAGTAAAAAGCTGACTATATTTGAACAAGGCTAAAATCACGGCAATTGCCGTCTGTAACATTAACATCCAATAAATCATGATAATAAAACTAACCTAACCATTGTTTGAACTAAAACCAAAGATATCGCAAAATACCAGCACCGCTTACGCGTTGCTGATATTCAACTTACGTTGAATGTAAAAGCATTTCCATCTTTCATAAAGAAAGCCGTTCATGTTATTTTCGTTCTTTTTCTAACAGATTTTGTCATAAATAGTAACGAACATCTAACTAAAATACAATATTAAACGATCTTCAATTCAGGTAAAATAAACATGTAATAATTCAGTTAAAATCATTTAAACTTACCGAATCTGCTACGACACAAATACACAACACATCCTTTCGCGTTTGGTGCACAAAACTAACTGACTGAGATCCTAGCAAAATGGCGGCGAACGCTATTGTTTAAAGTTTAAACAATATTATTGGCAGTTGAACTTAAAACAAAACAATAGTGCGTCCTAAAAATCTTTGCGGTGGCGGTGGCATAAAAGCGTTTGTTTTCGTTTTGACTTGTCCAAAATTGTTGAGATATTATCTGAATGATGTCAATTATAGATTCGTAATTTGTCAAAATATCTAGCAATGTATACAGAAAAGTGAAACTGAACGCAAAGCTAGTTGTTTTTATCGACATTTCATTATATCGTACTAGAAAACACCAATAATTTATCATTGTCATCAGTATCGAAAGTATCGAAAGTATCGGGAATTCCTTCGTGGAGAACCGGTACTGGAAAAGTTCAAAATCAGCGATAATTCCCGGTACTTTCGATACTGATACTTCCCGGGAGCATGCCCTAATACATACATAAAATCACGCCCCATTCCCATGGGGGTATGCAGAGATCGTGAGGAAACCCGTGGCTTCGTCAGCTCCGCACGTATTGACCATGTCTTTCCTGTGGATTAGGCCGACTAAGCTGTCAGGATGGTATAAGCGCTGGGCAAGCCTATTCCATCTAAAATCCTGTCCCTGGCACTGTAGCGTCCCGTAAGTAGGGGCATAAGTAATCACCAGTTGCCCCTGACGCTCAAATCATCTACAACAGATGCAAAGGCCTATTTACTTTATACAACGTAAGTGAGTATCTAAGTAATGATTATGCTCATTTTAAGGAAGAGTTACTTTAATAATTTACTAGGTTTAGGTATTTGCTTTGTCTACGGAGTATATTTTTTTATAACGCTTTTATGAGCTTCACCTGTATGTATGTATGTAACCGACCTCTTTGAGCTCGATTTTGTCCTACTTTGAACGATCAGATTTTATTCAAACTTTGCACACCTGTCAAAGGTCGATGACAATGCATACATAAAACTAACTGCCGTCAATTGATGTTTTGTTTTCTTTTCCATGCAGAGTTGCCTGGAAGAGATCGCTCAAAGCGATAAGGTCGCCCATTGTTTTGCCAAAAATCTTCATGAATCCTGTATTATGTTTCTGTGTGGTGAACAATAAAGAGTTATCTATCTATCTATCTATCTAATGCAATAATATGAAAAAAAAAAAAAATGAAAAGAAATAAAAAAAAAAAACCTACTTTGAACGATCAGATTTGATTCAAACTTTGCACACCTGTCAAAGGTCGATGACAATGCAATAAAATGAAGAAAAAAAAATATATGAAAAAAAAAAAGTAAAAAGTAAAAAAAAAATTATAGTTTAAAAAACTAGAAAAAAACGCTTTTATAACTATTTGAACTAAAAAGTTAAAAATAAAACTGTAATAATCAATTGAAAATTTATATTATTGTACAAAACGCGTGGGGTGCTTTTTATAATAACTTCAGATATAATAAACTTTTATTATTTTACTAGCGGTGCCCGCGACTTCGTCCGCGTGGTATAGTGTCTATGGGTAGCATTTTTAATTTGCAGCGGCAGAAAACAGTAATTAAATAACAACGTCATATTCGCGTGCACGTGACACAGTCGTCTGCCCTCTTACTAAACTTAGACATATGGCGTCGTACTACGCCACACTTTCATCCCCCCCGCATTCCTCTCCGAACAACCACTCCCCCACTCCCCCCACTCTCCTCAACACCCCCCCACATTCCCCCCGCACTCCCCCTAGACTCCCCTCCACAATCCCCCTGTACTCCCCCCGCACCTCCCCTCCACACTCCCCCCGCACCTCCCCTCCACACTCCCCCCTGTACTCCCCTCCACACTCCCCCCGCACCTCCCCTCCACACATCCCCCCTCACTCCTCCCCTCCACACTCCCCTATGTACTCCCCTCCACACTCCCCCCGCACCTCCCCTTCACACTCCCCCTGTACTCCCCTCCACACTCCCCCCAAACCTCCCCTCCACACTCCCCCTGTACTCCCCTCCACACTCCCCCCTGTACTCCCCTCCACACTCCCCCTGCACCTCCCCTTCACACTCCTCCTGTACTCCCCTCCACACTCCCCCCTGTACTCCCCTCCACACTCCCCCCTGTACTCCCCTCCACACTCCCCCTGTTTTCTCCTCCACACTCCCACCGCACCTCCCCTCCACACTCCCCCCGCACCTCCCCTCCACACTCCCCCTGTACTCCCCTCCACACTCCCCCCGCACCTGCCCTCCAACTCCCCCCTGCACTCCCCTCCACACTCCCCCCTGTACTCCCCCCGGCACCACCCCTCCACACTCCCCCTGTACTCCCCTCCACACTCCCCCCTGTACTCCCCTCCCTCTACCCCCCCCAGCACAAACTTTGAATGTCATATTTTTTTATATCAAATCAACAGACTAAAAAATAAGTTTTAAGTTTCTAGCTCTAAAAATGACGATACTTCCATACAACTTTCAACCCCTACTATCAACCCCTTACAACCCCTTTTTCGCAATAAAAAGCCTAATATGTTCCCAGCTTAAATATCGATCTTTTCAATCCATCGACGCTTATGACTATCTGCCACTGGCAACACTGGTCGGCAATCAGTCAGTCATAAGGACTTGGCGAAAAGACTTTGCAGCACAAAAAAAAAGTCAGTCAGTCACCTACACAAACAGAAATTTCTCGATCGAAAGCCGTCGCAATTGACCAAAAAAGTGTAATTCTCATGAAAAATGGTGTTTTCAATAAGTGTTTTGCAATAATAAGTTGCATAAATGTCCTTTCTAATGATTTAACCTATCTGTGTACCAAATTTCATTGCAATTGGTGATTGGTGATCGTCGGAGTGTTTTGGTGTCAGAGTGAGACAGAAACATCAATGTGATGCTCTTTATAACGTTTTAAAAGGTTTGTAAACCTTTTTTCACAATAAAAAGTAGCCTATGTCCTTCCTTAGGCCCTCAACTATCTGTGTACCAAATTTCATTTCAATCGGTTCAGTAGTTTTGGCGTGAAAGCCACACAGACAGACAGAGTTACAAACGCATTTATAATATTAGTATGGATTATGTGCCCTCCGGGTCCCGGAGGCAAAGGCAAAGGCCTCCCCCCATTCCTTCCAGACATCGCGATCCTGGGCTACGCCTGCCCAATCCGTCAGGAAACCATCAAGCTCGTCTCGCCATCTCCGTTTTGGTCTGCCGCGTCGCCTTCTCGCTGGGTCAGGATGCCAAACGGTGGCTATCTTGGCCCACAGCTCATCTGGCATACGGCAAATATGACCTATTGCCGTAATAATAAACTATTGTTAAAATATTTACAACAATCAAAATCAAGCCCCCCACGCTTTTTGTACAATAATATAAATTTTCAATTGATTATTACAGTTTTATTTTTAACTTTTTAGTTCAAATAGTTATAAAAGCGTTTTTTTTTAGTTTTTTAAACTATAATTTATTAAGCCAGGTTTTTAAGTTTTATTTGTAACCAGCCTACTTATAGGTGTATTTTTGACTAGCCCCTTTACAGCTAAAATTATTTTTATCCTAAACTAGTGGCCGCCCGCGGCTTCGCTCGCCCGTTCCCGTAACACCCCGTTCTCGTTGCTTTTTAAAAAGTATCCTATGTCCTTCTCCCGACTCTAAGCTACCTCCCCACTAATTTTCTGCCAAATCGGTTCAGCCGTTCTTGAGTTATAAATAGTGTAACTAACACGGCTTTCTTTTATAAATATATAGATTTTGTAAATGACGAGATACTAACGCCACTCAGCAATACTATTTATTATTAATGTTTGTGTTTGCTTTAGTTATCAATAAATTAATTTCATTTTCATTTCATTTCTTTTTTAGGCAGAGATCACGGATTTCCACTTGCTATGAACCTTACACACCTCTTTCGCTTCATTCACTTGCATAACACTTGCAATCATCCAAGCGCTCCGACAATATCCTGGTGCAGGAATTGCTGGCCTTCGTTCAACAAAAACTGGACGTTATGGACCAGGTTTCCCTGGAACAAATTCTTGCGTCCAGCTTCACCGAGGACCAGATTCTGGAAGCAAAGAAGGTGCTTGCCGACACAGCCGTGACCACCATCCGCTTAATAACTAGGCAGAGAGATGGACGCGGCAAAAAGGACCTGCAGGACATTTTCAAGGTGTTCTTAGAAACCGACCCGGATGATGTGCCCACCTACGTAGCACGAGACCTCCACAAGCTGCCCCCCGTGACCTTTGACCATGTCGATGTTACGAGGTTGCTTAAGGACATCATGCTGCTAAGGACCGATGTGACAGATCTTAAGTCCAAGTTGAACAATTCGGAGAAAATTGTCACCGAATTGAGGACGCAAGTCGAAGAATTGCGCAATAGTAAAAATACCGAAGCAGTGATTTCGCCCGCGTCAGCACGTAACGTATGTGTGCAGCGTGGTGTCACCCGATGCCAAACGTCACCCGTCAGCAGCGCGACATGTGACACCGATGTGCAGGTTATTGACCGCCCGATCGCCCCGGCCGTGCCAACACCGCAGCCTTTGAAGAAAACATCTCTTCCTCCTCCGCCAGCTCGTCAACCGGCGAAGAAGAAAAATTATGCGCAAGCGTCCGGCCAGCCTCAACCATCTCCAGTGCCTTGCGCTGTTTTGAGGCAGAAGGCACAAACGAAGATCCCCGTTGGTACATCAAAGGTCGATAAAGATGGCTTTACTCTGGTGGAGAAAAGACCAAAACCGTCACGTAATAAACGTGGTACCGCCAGCGTCATAGCATCTGAAGTCACCCTGCGTGCTGTGGACCCGACCATCCTCCTTTACCTCTCGAGATTGGACCCGAATACTTCAGGTGATGAGGTCTTTCGATATGTAAAGGAGAGGATCCGTTTCTGGATTAAGGACCCGCCACCAATACAGTTACATCTGCAGCGGCTAGAGCCATCGGGAATGAGAGACACGGCCTTCAAATCGTACGTGCTCCAGGTGCCTGCGAAGCATGGGGACATGTTTCTCAATTCGGATTTCTGGCCGCCAGGAGTCGTCTATCGTCGCTTTAGGGGTGCGCTAACGAAAAAAGCCCCTAAGATTTAAGATTTAATAAGTAATTTTATTTTATTTTATGTATGTTAGTCTCTAAGGTATTTATTAACTATGGACCTAAGGTGTTTCATTTTTGTAATGTACATTTTATAGTTGTCTGAAATAAAATATATTATTATTATTATTATTATTATAACATTGTTCATTCATGGAAGAAACACTAATAAGAGCTAGTTTTTTTAATGTGCATATTGTATCCGTCAAATAAAGATATTCTGGACTGGGGTCTCAGCTTAGTTGATAGTAGCTCTGGTTTCTGCGTCGTAGGTCGCGGGTTCGATCCCCACCGAGAACAAATCTTTGTGTTCCGAACACAGATGTGTTCGTGTATTTACAAAATTGTATGTAAGTTTTATATATCTAGTTCCCATAGTTGCCTGGAGAAAAATTCATACATTACGCCGACAAGAGCATTGCTCTTAAAATAAGGTCAGTTTGTTTCCAAACCAAAAACCATATCTCACCAAAAGTGTTGATCTTCCTCGACCAATGGAACTGGCGTGAACTGAGTACCATTAGGATGTTGGAACCAGCAGTAAGACAGCGACGCCTCTGCCTCACAGGTAATAGTTATCGTCATATCTCTCTGAACGAATATAGTACGGTCGGGTATCGTCTTTTGTACGCTGCTTCTTGTTGTAGGACTGCCTAAAAATAAGAAAGAAAGAAAGAAAAGCATTTTATTGACCTATTAGCATACAGGACACAGGAATACCTACCTACTTAAAAAAATAAAAATCACATAAAAAAATATAAAAAAGAAAATAGTCATTATAGGCAGGTAGGCAGCTGTCATACCTACAGTATTACTTAGAAATGGGTAACAATATTAGAGGTTAATTAGGCCCCGGCTCAGTAATCAAATTAGGGTTATTTAACATCATCATTCATCATCATTATCAGCCTGACGAAGTCGACTGCTGGGCATAAGCCTACACATTTCCAGGAAGAACCATTCTGAGCCCTTTCCATCCATCGACTTCCCGAGATCTTAACAAATCTGGTGCATGGGTACCCTACGTTTCGTCTTCCGGTACGTGGTCGCCATTGGAGAACCTTTATTCCCCACCGGTTGTCGGTTCTTCGAGTTAATATGCTAATATGTAAAAAACTCCAAAATGTGTTAAAAGATCCAAAAAAAAGTGTATTTATTCAGTAGAATCGCAAAGATCACTTTGAAACGTCTTAAAGCTAGTTGAGCCTAGGTGCCAGTTTCACGCGACCAAGCCTATAGAAGAACAGGCAACAAACTACGAATGTTCCTACTCAGGTCTGGATCATGCTTAAGGGGGTACGATTTCCATACAAACTTAATTTACACAACTATGGGCGAATAAAGTATTAATGTACACTGAAATAGCTGTAATAGGCTTTTTTAATACAGTTGCTCAAAAAGTGGCGTATTGCAGGGACGTATAGCGTTCGGGATGTGGGCTATTACACACGCGTGCTTTTTTTTTACCATTCCCGCACTAGTGCTTTTTCTTTCCCAACTGTCAAAATAATGTCTAAAAAGAAAAACCAACCATGAAGTTTTTACTAAAGA
This sequence comes from Thera obeliscata, assembly GCA_947578465.1. NCBI lineage: Eukaryota > Metazoa > Arthropoda > Insecta > Lepidoptera > Geometridae > Thera > Thera obeliscata. The sequence goes on from OX387919.1 coordinate 3,220,719, forward strand.
AATTCATCGAAGTTTTTATGATTCATGCAAATACGTATTATTTCTAAAAAGAAGCTACTAATTTGTTTCATTAACAGATTTAATGATTTGATTGAATGAGTTATGTTAGGTTTCATTTCATTTCATCTCATTAAATTTCATTTTCAATTCATATCAATAAAAAAAAAATCTACTGAAGACTTGGCTGTATGGGTATAGTTCCCTTCGCCTTCCAGAATGGGTGAAGAAAAAAAAAAATCTCTGCTTATATTTTACGGTTGGCGCCATTTTTCAGAAATTTTCTTTGCGAGTTTATTTGTTTGTTGCACAAAATGAGTAATTTCGACCCTAGTTTTTTTGAATTAACACCACCGGAACTCAGTATAATCGCACAAAATGCTTCGGAGAACATTTCACCGGAAAAGTCAAAAAGTCGCTACATGCATACATACGACGAACTTATTGCGTGGAGAGAAGAGAAAAAAGCAAATGGTATTTTTATTATTTTATTAAATTGCTTAATTTTTCCGCAACTGTATTAAAAATAGTCGTTCAGTACACGTGCGGAACCGTCATTGCAACTTGTTCCGACTATCAACCCTCGCCTTCGGCTCGGGTAGACATTTGTCGGAACTCTTTGCAATGACAGCCTTCCCGCACTTGTAATGAAATATACTATTACAGTGGTCCTTATTACCGGCCAGTTATATAAAGTTGGAGTGGTAGCCGTTGGTCGTGGCAGTCGGGGCTTCAGAAAAAGAACTAACAGACTTTTACGTCTATTTTGAAACAGTGATGTACAAAATTGACTCTATGCTAAAAGCTAGTACCCGTTAGAAAGAATGACGAAAAAATTACTTTTTTGGTTTTTTATTAATATTTCTGTTATCCTACAGTTTTCTCCAACTTTATGTAACTGGCCGGCAATAAAGACCACTGTAAAATTCTATTACAGCTATTTCAGTGTACATTTATACTTTGTTTGCCCATAGTTGTGTAAATTCAGTTTGTATCGGAATCGAACCACCTTAAGGCAGATTAAGCAATTGGCTAGGGGCCCCGCACCGACTAGGGGCCCACGAGGGCCGGGTCAATGGCACCAAGAAAGCAAAACATTTATTTCGTTACATTCCTCATTATTAACATCCGGTAATGTTTATACGATACGATAATATGATATTTGAAAAAGTAAGAAAAGCCCGTTGGTCGGATGACATTGTCGGAGTAGTTGGGCAGCAATGGCGGAGACTGGCACAGGACCGAAGAGAGTGGCGTATTAGGGGGGAGGCCTATGCCCAGCAGTGGGTGCATACAGGCTGAATAGATAGATAAGAAAAGGGCCCTGGGAAAGGGCCCCTCAGAATAGGCCTGACGACTAATTTTCAAAATCTCTTCTATCATATTCAGAAGTATCTGTTATGTCTAAAATATATCATATTTCTGTAGAAAATTAAGGTTTTTGTGCAATAAAAGTACATTTAAATTGAAATTTTCAAATTCACGCCAAAACGCTCGCTGGTGTCTTGGCGTCTGTTATTACGTCACGTTTCTGTATAACAACAGTAAACATTGGTGCTTTTGTACCAAATCAGAATGACGTTTACGTAAACGTGACGTAATTCGCTCTGACCGGTGTTTAAGCTATCATGGCGGATTGTTGTATTTTGTAGATTTATATTATCAAATAAATTGTCAATTTCGACATTATTATGAGTATAAATACATTTTTCAAAATCTTTGAATCCTTTTTCATTAGATCAGATAAATATTTTGGCGATACTTGATTACTGTCTTCATGCCTATTGCATTGCCTAGGAGCCCCGATAGGGTAAACCCGGCTCTGTTCCTACCGATCCTCACCTGTGACTCTGATCAGCGCCTGCATAGGAGTCCTCTGCACGATGGCGGTACCAACTCGCTCTCGCACGCCCACAGTGCATCGCCAGGAGCCGAAGTCAGCGGCTGCAGGCGTCTCCACCGTAATCCCACATTGTCTGCGAGCAAAACCCTCTCCGTAGTAACTGGAACCAAATATTAATCCCTTCATTCATGCCGGACACTGTAAGACAAATGAGTTTCACACATAACGACCAAAAGGTTTGAATAGGAGATGAGTTTTCTTCCGTGTAAAAAAATTGCTATTTCTATTCATTTTTATTACAACATTTATTTACAAAGATTGATCCTTATCTGCAACAGAATCCATGAGTTCAATAAAACAGGATGTATTTTTTTTTTAAATCATTCTGGTCCATTTCCGTCAAAAATAACTATAAGATTTTTGACAAAAAAAATGTGTATAGTTATTGTTTTCTTATAAATCGAGGGCATGACTCCTTTCACGACTATCGTGGTTTCAGACTTGGCCATCACAGCCCTTCTCAAAAAACCACCCTGTATAATTATTATTACCATTACCTATGAGAACCATCACTAAGGCCGTCCATAACATTAAATCCCGACTGTGAAGACGTTCTTTGGAACCGGCAGAAGGTAATATTCTTCTCTGTGTGGTGAAGATTGCAGTAAATATGCAGCTTGTTGCCTCTGTGCAAGAAACCAGTATCCAGGCGCTCAGCTGTAAGAAAAAAATTCAGAATCTATTGAACTAACAAGGTGTGGTGAACATAGATATTTGTTCTCTGTCTGATCTGAGTGTTGTACTGTATTCTAAGTATATATATTTACCAAAAAAAATTACATAAGTATTAAATCTGGTTCCCATAGTACAAGCTCTGCTTAGTTTGGGGCCAGATAGTGTTGTGTGGATTGTCCACAATATTGATTTATTATTTTATTTATTTAAATAGGTAGTACAACTGGGGGGTTCTAAGCAGCCTCTCGGAGGCGCATTTGAAATCATTTTACTTCACTGGTTCGCAAGAACCAGTCTTCTTCTTACCGTGGTAAGGCTCATTCAAACCTATATGGTGATAGGATTTTAAGTGCGCCTTAAAGAGGCTCCTTTGGTAAACTTGACGCCGTTTGAGAGTACTGGCATTGTGCACATACATTTTTGAATAGAAAAATCACTGAACTTTTCTAATGGTGAAATAATTTTTGAAATTGGTCCAGTAGTTTTTGAGTTTAGTCGTTACATACAAAAATCCAAATCTTTCCTCTTTATAATGGAACAAAGTATCAGTAATCAGCCTTTGCCCAGCAGTGGGACGACATAGGCTAACAAAAAAATACAAAAAAAAGTATAGGTTTACAAAACTTACACTCAACAGTAACACTTCTATCCAGCGGCAGTTCGGAAACCCTGCCAGGTAGACCGAGCAGTACATGCCAGTTTCCCTGCACAGCTCTAGACGTCTTATCTAAGGTCACGCTACAATGACCAGGTACTAGAGTCCTATCGCTAAACGGCTGGGCCACAAGGCAATACGAATTGTTGAGGGTAGTCAAATCTATAGTTGCGTGGTTTTCTCCGTCGTGGAGGACTATTGATGGACCTGTGTACTGGTTGATATTTTCTGAAATAGGATAGTGATTCTTGTGAATAAATAGAAGTAAAAAAGTAAACAGGCATTTGCATCTATTGTAGATGCTTTATATAGCGTCAGAGGCAACTGGTGATTACACAAACTCTAATGCTTAAGGACGCTGACTACAGCGTTATTATAAGATATGGATATGGATTTTAGATGGAATAGGCTTGCCAGGCACCTATACCATCCTGACAGCTTCATCACGATGTTTTCCTTCACCGTTTAAGAACAATAGCATTGTGTACATACATTTTCGACAGAAAAACTCATTGGTACACGACTGGATTTGATTGTGAATAAATTATACTTTTTATGCAGTTAAATACTGACATGGTTATCCTTAAAAAATATTTGAGGTCTACTGGCTTACGGTCATGACAGAATACCAGCGCATAGCTTCCTCACAGTAGCTAGGCGTTATGCTGAGTCAAGACCTTTCTGCTGCTGTAGCACACAGAAACATGACGCACTTCTCCAGTACCGGTGTATCTATTTGTATCATTCTTCTTTTAGTGTCCTCGTTTTCTACTGGTTTAAACAACTCGCTTTTGTTGTAAATAAATGTCTTTTCCTTCACCGTTTGAGAGCACAACATATTATTTATTGAAAAATTGTGCTCTTTAAACCCACGACCTTCAGATGCACTATGATAAGTTACTTATTAAAAAAACACTTCTCATCACTTCGATAAGTTTAATCAAATGTGTTGATATTGATACCGGCCATACAATGTTGCAATATAAACAAAGCTAACTAAAAACTGTATGTCTGTAAGATAATCCCATATATCACAGGACTGGGGGCAAAATGTTATCTTTTTATACTATTAGCTGATGGAACAAGCATATGGCCATCATCATCATCATCTCAGCCCAGTATCATCCACTGCCGGGTATAGGCCTCCTTCATTTACTGCCAGCCTCCTTTGTCCTGTGCGTCTCTTGTCCAGGGGCTCAATTCTAGAGACCAGTGACTTATTTGTCACGGTAGATATATATCACAAGAACTGTCAAATTCACTAAAGAAACTGACAGTTCTTGTGATGTATATCTACCGTGACAAAAAAGTCACTGGTCTAGAATTGAGCCCCAGGTGTTTCCTGCGACATTTATGATGTCGTCGACCCAGCGTCAGCTTATAGCTCGCCTGATGTTAACTGGTAACCATCGCCTATAATAAAGCATTGTCTCGCAGGTCACGCGTCAAGAACGTGTCCTCACATGTATTGCCCTGTGTCCATCAACTTGAGGCACACAGATGTTCAGCCTCACTTGTCAGTAATTTCACCGGCACACACACTCTTCAAACCGAAACACAGCAATGCTGCTTCACGGTAGAAATAGGCATGGTAGTACTTCTCCGGACGAGCCCTTCAAAGAGCTCTACTACTATTAGTAGTATTTACCTTGAACGTAGACCTCGGTCCAGCCTGTAATCGAGTTGTTTCCCCTCGATGCTGTCAACCTCCATCTGCCTTGATCAGAACGAGCAACGTTCCTCATTCGGAGTCCACAGCCATCTTCAGTCCAGCTTTCGTATCTATAACAAAACGTATTCATTAAATTGATAATTTTTTTGTATAATTGTCCATTGAAAAATGACTAAAACCTATGCTTTAGGCTCGGCTCAGGCTCAAACACTGTTTTGAATGCGAGCCTTTACTTTACAAAAGTTTACACAAATTACATCGATCGTAATTTTTTTATCTGAATGGTCTTTTCTAGGGGTCTTTTCTAAGGGAAATTTCTATCTAATTTCAAGGTTTCTCAAGTTTTTTATACATTATTTAAACTTTTTCATTGTGCACATACTTTGGTTACTTCGTATGCCTTGGTATATGGACAAAGCGATATTTAAATGTAACCTTATAAACAACAAAGGCTAAAATACCACAAACCTGTCACTTATCGGTTGAGCAACATTGAAAGACTCCCCAGCAGGTGTAGTGACTTGACACAACTCCTGATTTTCTAGGCTACTGCCCAGCTTAAGTAGAGCCTCGTGACCCTCTACCACGTGGAGAGCGTCAGGCCAGCCAATACCGGTTTGCATCTTGTAGAGATCTCCTAATTGTATGTGGTATACAGCGATTTGAGCCGAAACATTTTTCAAGGAAAGTAACACTGAAAGGAATCAAATGTTTTATATTATTTAAAAAATAATATAATTATATTATATTATATTATAATATTAGTATATTATAATATAATGTTAGAATATTATGCTCAAAATGATTTTTTTTTTATACAACAAAGTTAGCAAACAAGCATAAGGCCCACCTGATGGAACCGTACCGTAGCCTATGGACGCTTGCAACACCAGAGGCATCACTCGCGCATTGATGACCCTTTAAATATTTTAAAATTCCCTTTGTTTAAATAATAAATAAATAAATGATTTATTGAGTACTAAACATTACGAAAAAATGCATATACTAGCACTAACATTACAATGTACCTAGTCCTACAATCGGTGGTCTCATTGCGCGCGGCGATTTCTTCCAGACTAATCTTCCATAGTAAAACTTATTTCTTAGTAAAACTAGCTGAAAGACGAAATCTAGTCAGTAGTTTTTTTTTAATACGTCATTAATCGCAAACCGCAATGTACCTTTCGACGAACTAGGTACTAGAACTTCTAGGTATATTATATTACTTACTGCTACCAGAACCCTTCATGTATGAGTCCGACTCGCACTGAGCCGCTTTTTTTTTTAATGTGAATGAATAAATAACGCAATTTAGGTACTTACCTGATAAGCAAATAACAAATTTTAAACACATTTTTGTCACTATTTCAAACATTTTAGTCCATTTAAAATCATACAACTTTTAAGAAAATCCGAGTTTTACAAAATCACAATTAAATTACCAAACATAATTTGTAAAATACCAAAAACCAAACCAGCTTAGACTGCTTGGTCCTTTTACATAATAATGATAACATAATTATGTTGAGTAACAAATACTTAATAATTATTTTATCTGTATCACTATCAAGGATTGCACGAACTTATCAGATAAATTAGGGAACAAAAGAAAGCACAAATAATCCGTATTACTAAGTATAATCTACGCTTGACTTCATGAAACATCTGTTTTACCTACTACACTTGCGATTGCGAGCTTGGAAAAACTAAATTGGAATCGCTTCAACAAGACTCTTCTTCTTCCTGCCCTTCGGGTTCAGCAAAACAAGTCTTTTCTTCCATTCTCCCCCATCATTCGTCATCTCAGTACTCACTCCTTTCTAGGACATATCATCTCTCACACAATCCATTCATCATTTCTCAGGCCTAGCTCTACACTCAGGTATATCTCTCTACATTCATGCATAAGTTATGCATGAATGTAGAGAGATATAACACTCTTTTCATCACATGACATTTTTCTCTCCTCATAACGACATTTTTTACAATTTCTGTCAACTAAAAACACAACGTAGGTACTTTTTAACTATACGAACAAGGAATTCAAGGAAATAAAAATATAAACATGTACTTAGCACTTCGATTTATTGTATTCTTATCAGATAATATTAAATAATTATTGCTATAAAGCACTTGAGATCTTTCGACCTAATTGTAAAACGATGGGACTTTTAAAACGTACTACTGACATTTTTTTAGATCATAATTCGGTAATGCCATTATCAATGAATAAAGGTTACTATACACCACTACTTTTTAATTACCAGAAAAAAAAATAGGGTAATGTAGTAGGGATAGAACATTATGAATGCGCAATCAGAATTTTTAGTTTCGATAAAATGACAAAGTTATTAAATGTTAAAATTTTCAGAAATCCTGCTTAAAATTATGGACATATTAGTTACGTAGTACTAGAGAGAAAAAAAATTACGCTGTTCGGTTCCGCTTGGTATTTAGCGTTTATGAATGAAATGATTTTTGCTTGTTGAATCATTTCTCAATATTTGACTAAAAATTGTGGTTTATTTAAAAATATTTTTTTTGTCTCAAAAAAAATTTTTTTTTTCGTGGATGTGTTCAGTATCGGCAGCCAATATCGGCATTTTTTTTTTGGTAATTAAAAAGTAGGGGTGTATACGGACTGGGCGCTTATATCGCTCACAGAACAGAACGGCTAGTTAGTATACTTACTCAATACTTAATATATTTATTGCATACGTACACATGGTTTAGTTTAGGTACAGTGGCGGTATGAAAATGTTCGTCGATTTTCAACTTGATTTGTTCAACGTATCACACACTACCTTTTGAAACTGAATAGACCGACTACACCGATAAGTTAACGTCACAAATTATGTCAAAATGTGTTCATGATCTAGGCACTGGTGCAAGTGAAAACCGACTCTAAGGTGACGAACATTTACCGCGACTGTACCGCGACTGTACATACATACGAGTAGTTCTTAGTTGTAAGTCAGTATCACATGGACCCTGTATAGAGTAAAGCAACATGGAGGTACAACTACAAAATGCTGCCACCAGCATTATTTCAGTAGCCGTTTCACGCTACAAATCGTCGCTATAATCGGCAAATTTATGACCCGCACTTGATGTGCGGGCAGGTTTTTCCGCAAGTAGGCCGCTGGCGGGCCCTTTTTGCGTGACCCTTGACACGTGTTGCTCGAACTTTTTTAGGTTAGCTACAACACGCGCCGGTTCCCTCACGATATTTTCCTTCACCGTTTTGAGAGAACTGGCATAGTGCACATAAATTTTTCGTCAGAAAAACTCGTTGGTACACGACTGGATTTGAACCCACGACCTTCGGATCGGAAGGCAGGGTCGCTACCACTAGACCGCGAGTGCTCGTGAGCACTTAAGCTTGTTGCACCCACGTGGGCATCCCCACAGAGCAAGAAATGTATCTCTTCTGTACTTTGTGGCTTGTCTACATGTCCCAAGCGCAAACATGAAACGTTCGCGAAATTACATTTAATTTAGACGTAGACCTATTATTGTTCTTTTTTATGTTGAATACTTACAAACAGGTCTAAGGAAATGATTACCGCTTCGTGGGTTTACGTGAACCAATTGTTTTTTGGGGTAAAATATATCTTCCCCCATGCCCGACTTTTTGATTTTGTACAAAAATAACCCTATGCCCTATGCCCTTCATTTTACACTAGTCGAATTAAGTTTAATCAACGTTATGGGTTATTTTCAGACTCAAATATAAGTTTGTGTGTTTTTTTTTCTTTTAAGGGTAGAAATGGAATGACGTCATCAGCTTCTTTCATTTGCGATGTTGGAATCTGAAATAATAAATACCTTGTTGGTACAAATTTTGAACTTGTAATGTAAAGGACTGGCTGGCCCATTCACATCAGAAACGCGCAAGGAAGCATAGCGAGGAATGTGTTCATCCCTCGTTCATGTATCAGGTGGGCCATTATATGCTTTTACTGCCAGCTTAAAAAAAAATAACTATGCATGTCGTATATCTATCTAAGACCAGCTCGGCGATTGTATAACTCTGCTGCAGTCAGAAGTTTGATACTAACAAATAAATGATACTAACACGGAACAGCGATCATAATATCTTGTTGCCATCATTTTTCGACCGCTATCAATCTGGTGCCATACTAGTTTTAGAAAGCAAAGTTCCTATTTGTTATCGCATGTTTTTACACCAACATTCCGTATTGTTGTAATTGTTCCTTTTCAAAGATAAGTTTTGTTTCAATTCGTTTTTTTTTGCAATCAAAGCTCAAAATAATGACAAAACTGATAGAGATGCGACTAGGTTTTGATTGCAAAAAATCACCCCACTGTTTCTACCTTACCAAGTACTTACATTTAAGTCTTTAGCGTTAGCTTCTTTAACCATATACTCTCTTAGTACATAGTTTGTATTTATCATGTGGAACATTCTGGTTTCATGTGATCGCACTAACACGTCGTCTACCCTCAAGAAGTAGCGTTGTAGGACATACCAGTACTCAGGCATTACTCTCTGAAAAACAGGACATAATGATCATATATTACTAATTTCGATTGAATAGGTAGTAAAGTCATTGATTTTTTACTCATCGTGAAATAGTTCTGGTTACATATTGTTATACCTTTGTCAATTATAGCATAACCTACGATCGCTGCACTAGGGGACCGATGCTATTTATTTTAATTGATGAAAGCACGAACATTCGACAGTATATCACTGAACACTAGCTGACGGAACAAGCCTATGGCCCACGCCCACCTGATGTTAAGTGGTAACTATCTCCTATAACAAAGCATTGTCTGGGTCACTCATGTCAAGAACTTGCCTGCCATATAATATTGAATATCAAAAGAATCATTACTTTTATCACCGCAATTATCGTTGCAATTGATTATATCAATTGACACCACATTCACTTTGACGAAAACATGTAAATGTATTATCGGACTCGGACTCAAACCGGGGGCCTGACCCTAACCCTGACCCGGACCCGGAGGTCCGTTCGTCGTTCCGTCAGAGCGAGGTAACGACGCATGAGTCATGTTTTTTCGTGCGTGCAGCCGGCTCCATCGATTTCTATGACGTTATCACGTCAAAATAATAGTAACTTACAATTTTTACGGACAACTTTGAAATTCCATGATCATGTAGTTCATCTTCAAACAATGTGAGGTCATGATAGAACAGTATCTGGTCTTTTTTCTTCAATAGTTCAAAATTGATTGGCTCATCAGATGGTTCTACAGCTATGTTCTCTGTGAGTGTGCCTTTGTAGTTGGTAGAGAATGTCCAGTCAAAGGATTTCTTTGTTTTTTCTGCATCAGGTCTGGAAACGAAAACATAATAATGGTTATTTCGGCACAGTGACAGTGAGGACTGCCTTACCCGAAAGCGAGCAAAGCAGCCGTTAGGAACTTGTGTCTGAATTAAAGATATTTATTATTATTATTATTAAATGGTAAAATCGATTAGTATATAAATCTAACCACAAAATTTTAGGTGGTTGGATTTCTATACTAATCCTAGGATCCAACCTATCCAACATTCATTTTAGGTCCTAAAATGATTTGTTGAACACAACCAACATCCACATTCATCACTAAAAAATTGTCCATTGTGGGGATTGAACTCACAACATACAGCACAGAAGGCAGAGCTACTGCAAACTGAGCAGTGAAGCTTATCAAAAGCAAATATTTGTAGGGATCATCCAATCTTAAACTGCACGCCCCACTACTTCAGTCAGTCAAAGTAAATTGCTCTATTACCTACATCACAAAGATCATTTTGAAGTATCTTACTGTGAGCCAACGTCAAGAAAACGTGGTGGAGGGGCATGCATTTTTAGACTGGTTTATCTATACCTGGTTTCCTGCCAAGCTTCTGCACAAGAGACCTCTATAGCCTTGACAGTGCATGATACACATTTCAGTGCATCTAAAGGATTAAAACAAATCCGAGCTCCATTCTTGTGAGTTAACTTCAAAATGTTATTGGGGAACACCATGTCTGGGAAATGGGGAATGGTGAGCTTTTTTGTGTATCTGAAAAGTGAGAAAAGGCTATTTAGTAGAAAAATTAATGAAACCTTTTAAAAAAAGAAATAAATTATGAAATTGTGTTCCTAATGATTGGTAAAATTTTTAGACTATGCAGCTCTGAGATAGCAAGGTGGTGTCATGATAGAACATGCAGGTGATGATGGAATGAGCTTGACGCCTGTGATGGACTGGCAAAAGATAGGTGGGGTTGGGAGGAGGCCTTTGCCTAGTAATAAGATGTTGCAGGCTAAGTAACAGCAAACAGGAATTTGCATCTATTGTAGATGATTTATATTATAGCGTCAGGGGCAACTGGTGATTACGGGACGTTATAATGCCTGGGACAGGTTTTTGCGGGCTAATAGTAGTGATTATGCATACAAAAATCACTACAGGGTCTCAGCCTATCTGGCTGAAGGGTATGTCAAGTCAAGCAAGTTTGCCACTGTTGCTGTAGGCATTGATGGCTTTCCTCGCACTTAATGTGTATAACAGAGCAACGCCCGTTGTAGTAATAAAAATATAAATTTATAGGCAGTTTATTTTTATGATAACTGGTATTCTTTGTTTGGACAAAGATCAATAAAACCACGATCAGTGTTCCACGATACTCACATACAAAACTGACAAAATTGCTCATCATCACGTTCACAAACAACCTTCGTGGAGCAGACGCTGGGCAGTATACAGCTCACATCGTATGATATATGCCACGGACCAAACTCAATAGATTGAGAGTTAGTTGCAAAACGCCCAGAATCAATGCGAAGCCCCTGAAAAAAAACATTTCCTGCATTGTTTATACCTGAGACTAACCTAGGCCGGTTATGAATTTCACAATTTTAACTACCTCAACGTTGAACATGACTGATTTTGTTATTTCTCGGACGTTGTTTAGATAACGATAGTTCAATAAATTCTTGTTTTAGATGAGATTTACGAGTCTGCTCTTAAGAAAAAGCCAAATCTCGAGAGAAATCGACCAATTCGAAATGATGCACCTAGAATTTTTGACATTGATCGAAAATAATCGAAATGTCAGATTCGATGGATTGACTGACGGACATTGACAGTGACAATGACAAAATATACTTCAATAACAGCACAGCAAAAATAAATAAAGCTCAGCATAGAGAGAGTTTATTTTTGTTGCAGAAACTACATTCTTGCTTAACCAAGGAGGTTGAAAAGTTTGGAAACATGGAGTTTCGTCGCTCCAAATTTTTTCACCATACTGGTTTGTAAGAACTAGTCAGTGAAACATCGCCAAGATGCAAATACCTAACGAGGCATGATTATGTTAGTGTTATAATTTTAATTTATTGATAAAAAGTTCCAATATCCTATGTCTTATCCAAAAAAAAGATTCTGAAGATTAACGTTTTAAAATTTTGAGAAACTGACATAATAGCCAAACTGTTGAACCCATTTGGATGAAATTTCTATGTGATCAATCAATGGATAGTAAATATATATTCAAATCGGCTCTTAGATGACGAAGTTATGCGATATCAAACTAAAAATAATATTTAAAAAATACAACCGAGTTGAGAACCTCCTCTTTTATTTGAAGTGAAAGAAGAGGTAGAATGTTGGAAGAGAAACGCAGCCGCACTCTCGCGATGACAATTTCAATTGTCAAAAAATCAATATGGCCGACTTTTACCGGTTGGTTTGTCTGTTTTGATCAAATTTGATTTTATCAATTCCTTGTTACATAAAACATCGTGTATTTGTATTAATTATAATTTTGCGTTCACTAGAATAATTATGGAAGCACTTATTCCAGTTATCAATAAATTACAAGACGTGTTCAATACTGTTGGGGCTGATGCCATCCAATTACCTCAAATCATAGTTTTAGGAACTCAGGTAAATTATTTTTCATTCATTTTCATGTTTTATATGAATTGTTTATTAGTTCAAAAAGTCTGGAAGGCATTATGGCATAGTTATTGCTCTAAAGCATGACTTGGTTATGTAAAGAGATGTCATTATGGTTCTTTGTCCTCATTTTTTTAGTGAAGATGGGGCTACCCTGTCATTGACCAAGACTGACCTATTTTGACTTATTTGGAATCAATTCATGTGTATTGGGGATTTGGTTTATTTGTCAAGAACAAATATATAGTTTGAAAGCTAGATACTTTTTGGAATTATAGACAAACTAACTAGGTTCACTTATTCTATACATTCTTATTTTAACATGTATAAAAAACATCATCCTTCCACACCTTCACTATAATAAAATAGAGCCATCTCCTTTGAAATTCTAGCCATTAGTCAATTTTAACATAATATTTTCTATTGATTTTCATGATGGGAATTTATATTACTGAACAAAGCTAATCATAACATTTTCTTTTGTCCTAACAGAGCTCAGGAAAGAGTTCAGTAATAGAGAGCCTTGTGGGGCGGTCGTTCCTCCCACGTGGAACTGGAATCGTTACACGGCGTCCCTTGGTCCTCCAGCTGGTGTACAGCCCTAAGGACAGCAAAGAGCATCGCTCGGCTGAAGAAGGTAACATTCTAACTCATAATTTACAATAAATAACTTTTCCAAGTATCTTATAGAAATTATTGGGTTTCTATCAATGATTCCTTTCCAAGATGTTGTAGTTGTGTGTTCTTCTAGGCTTGGCCACGCTTGTCATATGACTTAAGAAACTAATTTTGGTTTTGATAGTTTGCACAAGCCTTAAGTTGTGTGATTTTAAGGGCAGGAAGATGTTGATCATCATCATCTAAGCATGTTTGCACCCACTACTGAGTATAGGCCTCCTCTTTATTGTGCCACTCTTTCTGGTCCCTCGCAAGTCTCATCCACTCATTCCCAGCATTAGCAACAATGTTGTTCGACCAACGGGCGGGTGGTCTGCCTTTAGGTCTTTGATCATCCCTTGGCCACCATTCTGTGATGAGATTCAAGATGATGATGATGGGAAATATTAGTTGTGCTTACTAAGCTTCTGAGAAAAATCTTTTGTCAAAATTGGGTTGACTATAGATAGCTTAATGTATGTTGTATTTTTAGGTGTTCCTCTGTCATACAAGCTAGTAGAATTTAGTGGCAATAAACTGTGATGTCTTATTTGCGCATACCTAGCTAAAAAGATACCTAAATCTAAAGCACTTGATAAGCAGGCAGGTTTTTCCGCAAGTAGGCCGCTGGCGGGCCCTTTTTGCGTGAGTGTTGACACATGTTGCTCGAACTTTTTTAGGTTCTAGGGCACGCCGGTTTCCTCACGATGGTTTTCCTTCACCGTTTTGAGAGTACTGGCATAGTGCACATAAATTTTTCGACAGAAAAACTCATTGGTACACGACTGGATTTGAACCCACGACCTTCGGATAGGACGGCGGGGCCACATCTATAAAAGGCCTTGTTTGTAGTGCGCAAAAAATAAACAAATAGCTACAATTACTTATGAACTGGTTTTATTATAATCAAATCATTATTCAAGGTTATCAAAGTGCATTCATCCATTGATCTTCCTGCTATTGTGTTATTATCTGTTATGTTTGCTTATAAATTGGCAGAAATAAATTTGGTACTCATTGCCTTCTTTTAAAATCTCTTTGGCAGTATGCCATATCACTTTTAAATGTCATCGAACCCATAAACCATAACACTTATTTATTGCAATTTGTGAAACTTTTATTTAATTAGGTTAAATAACTAAATTCATTCGGCATATCCTTTGATCTGCACTTGGTGTACGAACTGGTTTCCGCAAGTAGGTCGCTGGCGGGCCTTTTTGCGTGACATGACTCGCGTTTTTGAACTTTTTTAAATTCTACGTTGTGCTGTTTTCCTTCACCGTATGAGAGTATTAGCATAGTGCATATAAAAACAAAATCATTGATGCACGCCTAGATTTAAACCCACGACCTTAGGATCGGAAGACGGGGTCGCTACTACTAGACCACCAGTGCTCTTAATTAGGTCCATAGTTATATGTGAACTACTGAAGGGTAAACATAATTTACTGAATTATTCATAATCACCATCAACCTATTGCAGTCCACTGGATAGAAATTATGGCCACTGAACCCAATTGACATCAATAAATACGTTATAATAAAAAAGTTGAAAACATAGTGTCAAGTGCACAAAAGGAGCCTCTTCAAGGCGCACTAAAATTCCTTTTGCAACTCTTGGTTCAAAAAAGCAGCCAAGTGCGAGTCGGACTCGCCCATGAAGGGTTCCGTAGCATCAAATAACATAATCTATAGGTTTTTGTAGTTCGTCGAAAGGTAAATTGCGGTATACGATTTATGACGTATAAAAAAAAAACTACTGACTAGATCTCGTTCAAACCAAATATCGTTGGAAGTTTGCATAGTAATATACAACATATATTTTTTTTAGTTTTATCATTCTCTTATTTTAGAAGTTAGAGGGGGGGGACCAACTTTTTTTCACTTTGGAAGTGTCTCTCGCGCAAACTATTCAGTTTAGAAAAAAACGATATAAGAAACCTCAACATCATTTTTAAAGACCTATATATAGATGCCCCACACGTATGGGTTCAATGAAAAAAAAAAATTCGAGTTTCAGTTTCAAGTATGGGGCCCCCAAAATTTATAGTTTTTTTCTATTTTTGTGTAAAAATCTTAATGCGGTTCTCAGAATACATCTACTCACCAAGTTTCATCAGTCTAGCTCTTATGGTTTCGGAGAAAAATGGCTGTGACATACGGACGGACGGACAGACAGACAGACAGACATGACGAATCTATAAGGGTTCCGTTTTTGCCATTTGGCTACGGAACCCTAAAAAACCAGTTACTAACTAAGAAAAATAAGTCCAGTGCTCAAAAGTTGAGTACCTACCAAAACAAAGAGTTTTTTTGTAGTTCGCAACTTCACGAATTTAGAAACTGCTGAATAGTCATTGCAAAAGATTGCATTTAATAAATATACGCCCAGTAACCTAGTAATCTAAATAAATATGCTTGTAAAAATGTAATTGAGGAAAAAAAATTGTCTTTGACAAATACTTTGGTGATGACTTGTATTTGTACTGAATGTAGCTCTATTTAATAAAAATGTATTTACACTGTATCTTAAGTTATTTATTATTCACCTGATGCATATTAATTTTAATGATTATTCAAACAACTATGAATCACATTTTAATGATGACAGGGTGTTATTGTAGGTACTTGTTAGTTTAAGTCCTCAGTTAAACTGATAAATATTGTGGACAATTCACACAAAACTTTTTATTCACATACTAAGCAGAGCTTGTATGATTGGAACCAGATACATTTATTTTAATACCTGAATATATTTTTTTTGTAAATGAAATGTACTTATTCGCTTGAAGTATGGTAAAAAAAATACCTAGGATACAATAGGTATAGCACCCAGACAGGGAACAAATATTTGTTCTCGGTGGAGATCGAACCCACGACCTATGGCGCAGAAGGCAGAGCTACTACCAACTGAGCTGAGAGGCCAGTCATCAAAAATTTAATGCTTTTGTCCCAGTAGCTCTGAGAAGGCAGAATACTGAGTCATCATGGATGGCTCAGCTCTCACATTCCATGTTCTCTGCAGTTTCGTATTATGAGCTGTGTTGATTGGTAGATGCCATTTGTGCTTGAAGAATAACTAATATTCGTTGGAAACTCATTAGTCTTTTTAGAGCATTAAAAATATTATGTACCTACTTATCTCCAGCCAAATTTTATGTGGACTGTTTGTAAGCAAACCTCTAGCTTAACTTATAAATCACCTCGTCGATTTCATGCTAACTATTAATTTCTTATACTGACACCAAAAAGAGACTTTTAAGGCCTGCGCACAACTTAGGACATTTAAGGTGTGCGCAAGCCTTTGACGATCATTTAAAATGCATCTGGGGCATGATTAAGTCTCGTTGACATGATTAAAGTCTGCTTGCAAACATTGGCGAGGCAATGGCGATCAGTGAAACGCTGTCAAACATGTCGCTCTAGATGTGTGCAGGCCTTAACTGGTACCATGATGAACTTTTACCAATGCTTCCTTGTCAAAACTTCCAAGCTATCGTGTCATCACTATTCTTTTTTTTCGTGCTATCGATGCTTTGTTTTTTGGATAAATCTCCATAAACCCCGTAGTTTTCAGTTTACCATAATTTCCAAGCATGTCTTTCCTTGCTCCAGGTACAGTAACATTAGATGAATGGGGAAAGTTTCTGCACACCAAAGACAAGATCTACTCCGACTTCGATCAGATCAGACAGGAGATTGATAGGGAAACCGACCGTATGGCCGGCAGCAATAAGGGAATATGCCCGGAGCCGATCAGCCTGAAGATCTTCTCCACGAGAGTTGTGAACCTGACATTGGTGGATCTACCTGGTATTACCAAGGTTAGTAATATATACACGTTCGCTTTGTACACTCGCGCTTGTGTGCGTCAGGCGTGTTTCGTACTAAAATCAGATGAACGTGATGATTTGAAATGGCGGTGAGGTGTGGAAGCCTCGATTGATTGCTGGAGCAGTGATGATGACAACTAAGGCGGTGGCCTAACTTTAGATTTGCTTATACTAAACTTGTCATCACTTGCAAAGTGGAAAGCAAGAGACGACGAAGCCGAAGCCAGATACGTTGGTCCGACCAAATCCGCTCCTCTCTCAATTAGAAGATCCATGAAGGCATATAGATTACCGGTAACAGATCCAGTTGGAGAGATATTGTAAGTGATTCATAGAGGGAGTGATCTATAATAAACTTATTGATATTAATAATTTTGTAAATTTACATGCGAAAGTGTTATTTACTACAATTTACGAATATTCACACTTCTACAGGGTGGTTTTTTGAGCCCTTCTCAAATGGTTTGGTCAAATCGAGGTGATGGGTAAGTCCGTCAAACGTAAAAGATTTTTAAAAACTATTTAATGCAGTTATTGTTTTTTTTATAAATATGAGGGCTGCTTTCACGACTGTTCCATAACTCTCGTGGTTTCGGACTTGGCCATCACCGCCCTTCTCAAAAAATAACCCAGTATATTAATTATCTTCCAGCCCTTATCTCACTTTATGTAAGGTCGGCGCTACACTTTCTCGTCCATTCCCCATTCCATCTTCATATCAACTCAATATTCCCAGGTGGCAATAGGCGACCAGCCAGAAGACATTGAGAATCAGATCACCAAGCTGATAATCAAATACATCGGCAACCCCAACTCTATCATCCTTGCCGTCACTTCCGCCAACACTGACATGGCGACCAGCGAAGCCATCAAGATGTCGAAGGAGGTCGATCCTGATGGTAGACGGACCCTGGCGGTCGTCACTAAACTTGATCTCATGGATGCAGGTAACTAATTCTAAAAGTTCTAAGGTCACCTAAGGTTACCGACATAGCTCGTAAAATTAGTAAGTTGAAGTAACAATTGGCAGGTCGTATGGTTAGAATAACCGACAGTTATTGGGAATAAAAGTTCTCGAATGGCGATCACAAACCGGAAGACGAAACGTAGACACCAGGGCCCTGTTTAATAAAGCTGACAATTCGACGAGTCCGACTTATGTCAAAAAGTGACAATTCGACAATTATTCTGTTAAATAAAACCGACAGGCGACAAAATTTTGATGGTAGTAAATTTACAAATATGTCACATTGTCACGACAATTCGGCCTTTTTCTGTATAATATTTTTTTTGAAACGACAAGTGACAGGTGACAATTTGTCGTTTAAAACTTGTCAAATCTTCTTTATAAAACATAAAATTGTCGCGAAATATTGACATATTTGTAGAATTGTCTGACGATTCTGACAGGAGCTTTACCCTCTGTCGCGAAATCATATTTTGAAGGTGTTTGTTTAGCTCCGTAAAACAAAATTATGTCAGAAGTCGACAAAATTGTCGCGACAACCCGACAAATGTCAGAAATGATTTGACTGTAGTTTCATGACATAATTGTCGAGTTTTGACAAATATGTCGTAATACCACCTGTTTGTAACATATTTGTCACTTTTATAAAACAGCTTAAGCACGACAATTCCACAATTTTGTCGCTTTTTGACTTAAATGTCGAATTGTCAGTTTTATTAAACAGGGCCCTGATGGACCGTGACAATGTTAGGATCGCGAGAAGTCGGTGGATGGAAAGGGCTCAAAATCGTTCTTCCTAAAATGTTTACAGAGAAGGCCTATGTCCAGCTGTGGACTGCTTCAGTCAGACTCATGATGATAAAGTGTTTTATTCTCTCCAAATATGCATTATTACGTTTATGGAGTATTTGCGCAAGAATTCAACTAGGATTGTAACAATAAACAATTCTGCCGATAGGATACCGATTATTACAGTAAAAACCAGCGATACCTCCACAAATTTGAGTCTAACATAAAAGCTGAATCACAAAGCTTCAAGAGGATATTAAAAGCGTGGTCTTAGTTGGCTGGAACCATGTGGTAATAGTACATTATGATATAAGTGCGGTAGGTTGAAAATTACAGCCGAGGCGTTATTGCAAGCCCGAGCCGTAGGCGAGGGCTACAAGAAAGCAGAGGCTGTAATTATCAAAGCGCACGTATGTCATACGACGTTTTAAAACACATTTGCAAGGAAATAAATAAAAATTAAACGAATGAATTGTTTATCACTTGTTAAAGCAGTTAGAGAATTTGAAATGAAATGAAATGACATAACAGATTATAAATGTCATTTCATTTAATTTCATTCCGTTTCATGCGGTTTCATTCATTTTAATTCAGTTTCTTTCAGTTTTATTCAGTTTCATTCGGTTTCATTCATTTTCATTCGGTATCATTCGGTGCCATTCGGTTTCATTCGGTTTTATTCAGTTTCATTCGGTCTCATACAGTTTCATTCGGTTTCATTCAGTTTCATTTGGTTTCATGCAGTTTCATTCGGTTTCATGCAGTTTAATTCGGTTTCATTCAGTTTAATTCGGTTTCATTCAGTTTAATTCGGTTTCATTCAGTTTCATTCAGTAATTCAGTTTCATTCGGTTTTATTCAGTTTCATTCAGTTTCATTCAGTTTTTTTCGTTTTCATTCGGTTTCATGCAGTTTCATTCGGTTTTATTCAGTTTCATTAATTTTCATTCGGTTTCATGCAGTTTCATTCAATTTCATTCGGTTTCATTCGATTTTATTCAGTTTCATTCATTTTCATTCAGTTGCATTCGGTTTCATGCAGTTTCATTCGGTTTTATTCAGTTTCATTCAGTTTCATTCGGTTTCATTCAGTTTCATTTGTTTTCATTCGGTATCATTCGGTTTCATTCCGTTTCATTCGGTTTCATGCAGTTTCATTCGGTTTCATTCAGTTTAATTCAGCTTCATTCAGTTTCATTAAGTTCATTCGGTTTCATTCGGTTTCATGCAGTTTCATTCGGTTTTATTCAGTTTCATTCGGTTCCATGCAGTTTCATTCGGTTTCATTCAGTTTCATTAATTTCATTTCATACATTTAGCATCTGGATAAACCGTATGTTATTAAAAAGCAACCCGTGCGTTTTACATTACATTAATGACATACATTACGATATTGAAATCGGTGAAATTAGTGACCTTTTACGAGCAAATGTGTTATAATAGTACATTATTGCAGTGGCAGCGAAATAGGCAATTGCAGGTCGAGTATGAGTTTGAAGGCCGAGCCGCAGGCGAGGACTTCAATGATACGAGACAGGCAATTGCCATTTCGGCCGAGGCATATATAGTGCTTTTCTTAAAAAAATGCAAGGAAATAAAAAATAAATTTACATAATAAATTTATTTTTTATTAACCAAATAACAACGAACTCCGCTTTACCGCCATTTTTTTTTTTTTTTTTTACCGTTTGTGCCGAGAGGTAAACGTTTCTGTGGCTATACAGCCACGAGAACGCAATGTGTACGATAGATGAAAGAGTTCTAAATTCAAACAGCACACCGTTTCATACAACATTGCCGGAGCGAGAACGCGCCGGGAAGTGATTTTTGTTTTTCAGTCTACGTAAATATGATACTTCGCGTGTTCTATATTCAAAAGTAATGACAATATTTCCGCGCATGTTTAAGAAAAATATCTTATCAAGTATGGGATTTTGGCAATAAATAAATTATTGCAGACAATGCACAATACACTATCTAGCCCTAAATTTTAAGCCGAGCTTGTACTTTGGGAACCTACACTTAAATACATTTTTGTAAATACATACTTAGAATAATACCCAGGCAGAGAACAAACATCTGTATTCACCAAACAAATATTTGTTCTCGGTAGGGGATCGAACCCACGCCCTCCAGCGCAGAGTCAGATCTATTACCAACTGAGCTATGCGGGCTGTCATAGATGCTGAATATGATCTTGTAAAATTCATTTAACGCAATAAATATCTGTTTTGATAATACTGATTACCGACTGATAGTGGCAAAAATGCTTAAAACGATAATGTGATTGTGGCCCGAATTCTAAGCCTATTTTAATAAATATCGTATTTTAATAAATAGTGTAGTATACTGATACGTATTTAATTTTACTAATGCGTAGTCATCACGATTGCAAAGATAAATTAATTGCGTTTAAACCGCCAATGGAGCACCTACAAAACCGCAGTTTTGTAGGTGCTCCATTGGCGGTTTATACCTTTAGCTCGCAGGCTCGTCGGTTTTAGCTCGCCAATGGATCACCCACTTAAAGCATTTCTAAATCTATATTTGAATAGTTTTTGAAACTATGGTTTTTAACACTATTTTTATGAACAACAGGATATTTACCATGATTTAACTAAGTGAGTTTTGACTCCCGAGTTGCCGGCACTAAGATCACGGATTGAACTGATCCTGGGGTGGATACTGGGTTTAATATTTTAAAAAATAATTTATATACCTACGAAGGATTGTTGGTACTGCTGTATCATGTCTACCAAAATTGATTAAATTTAGTAGAGTATAATCGAGATATCAGAAACCTGACCTAGTAAATGTGAATATCAGTCTGTTGCGTGACTACGTCCAATAAGGCCAATTCTTAATCTACCGAACAGTAAAACTGCTCCTTCCCTACACAATGGTATAACAATAGCTATTCGATATGAAGACTCGTCTTGCCGTGTTGAAATCAATACCTCTGACCACAACAATCACCATCCTACAAACATAATTATGTTTGTCGCTTATTACTATAGTATCGCAAAATATTAGCTCAAACATTAAAATGCGATTTACTCGAAACTTTCTTAGTGTGTGGCTCGTCCGAGGAAGTACTACCACTATGCCTATTTTCTGCCGCGAAGCAGCATTGCTGTGTTTCGGTTTGAAAGGTGCGGGTGCCGGTGAAATTACTGGCAAGTGAGGCTGAAATAAAAAGGCTTATTATTATTTATTTATTTATCTATCTACAGGGTGTAATCGTTAAGTGTGCACAGGTGATTATTCCGTAACTATTGCAGATATCAAAAAACTTTAAACTGATATCGAAAGTACTTTACCTAATGAGTAAAATGACATTAATAACTTTTTAAAAATAAAACGAGAAATATCAAAAAAAATTACATTAATCACTCCCATACATTTAGTATGAGATAGTAGAAAGGTTTTAGTTTCCTTATTTTAAGTGAAATAGTACCTACTTATTTTACCCTTGTCATTTTATAATTATGTACGATATGAAGGTATTAATGAATTTCAAGTAGATACACGTGTAGATTAATAATACTAATACTATGGGGATTTGTCAAAGACCACGTGTACGCTGAGAGAGTACACAGCCTAGAAGAGTTACAGAATCGTGTACGTCGTGCAATTGCTTTAATTACTCCGCAAATGTTAAGGAAAGTTCATTTAAAAACTGTAAATAGAGCTCGTCATTGTATTGCACAAGGAGGACGTCACTTCGAACATATGCTTTGAACACAAAATTTTGTACTTACTAAGAAATAAAATGTATGGGAGTGATTAATGTAATTTTTTTGGATATTTCTCGTTTTATTTTTAAAAAGTTATTAATGTCATTTTACTCATTAGGTAAAGTACTTTCGATATCAGTTTAAAGTTTTTTGATATCTGCAATAGTTACGGAATAATCGCCTGTGCACACTTAACGATTACACCCTGTATATGCCTCAAGTTGATGGACGCAAGGCAGTGCATCATAGGGCACGTTCCTGACGTGCATGACCTTAGAGGCAATGCTTTGTTTTATGCTATGGTTATCACTTAACATCAGGTGGGGCATAATGCTCGTTCTATCATCTATAGTTGTATAAAAAAAATTGAAAACTTCATCTAATTTTGCCATTACGTAATTAAATAAAATCCTGTCCATCCAAAGGTTGTCTGGAAGTGATTGCTCATAGTGATAAGACCGCCCATTGTACTTCGCTATAAATTTATATTGAAAGGCTGATACCCAGCAGTCATCATCATCATCATTATCAACCTGAAGAAGTCCACTGCTGGACATAGGCCTCCCTTACACATTTCCAGGAAGAACGATTCTGAGCCCTTTCCATCCATCGACTTCCCGCGATCTTAACAATGTCGTCGGTCCATCTGGTACCCAGCAGTGGGTGCACGCAAGCTATTATAAATAGATGGTAAAAGTAATTTAATCATGAACTGTTTGCAGGTACTGATGCTATAGACATTCTATGCGGCCGCGTGATTCCCGTGAAGCTTGGCATCATCGGTGTGGTGAACCGATCTCAACAGGACATCATTGACAACAAATCTATCACAGTACGAGTTTATTTATTTATTCGAAACAATACAAATGTTTGACTGGCCTCTCAGCTCAGCTGGTAGTAGCTCTGCCTTCTGCGCCGCAGGTCGTGGGTTCGATCCCCACCGAGGACAAATATTTGTGTGGTGAACGCAGATGTTTGTTCTCTGTCTGGGTGTTGTATTGTATTCTAAGTACCTATGTATTTACAAAAAAAAATGTATGTATGTATTATATCAGCTATCTAGTTCCCATAGTACAAGCGCTGCTTAATTTGGGGCTAAATAGTGTTGTGTGAATTGTCCACAATATTTATTTATTTATTTATTTTCTTTCAACTTAAGCATAGAAATACCTGTGTTAGAGGGTCTCGCTCTTCCGTTATATAATCGTTGTGACAAACTATTTTTTAATTTTTAAAATACTTTATAAAACAAACATTTATTATCTACACTAATATTATTAAAAAGGTTTCGTATTTTTGTATGTAACGAATAAGCTCAAAATATACTGAACCTATTTCAGGAACGTGACCTAACATGCACTGCCATACCTCCATCAATTTGAGGCTTACAGATGTTTAGTCTCCTGTGTCAGTAATTTCACCGGCACCTGTGGGTGCCGGTGAAATTACTGACACATGAGACAGTAAAATGATAAGAAGAACATAAAAAAATAAAACAAACACAAAACAGTAAAATGATAAGCAGCATTGCTGTGTTTCGGTTTAAAGGGTGTGCCCTTTAAACCGAAACACAGCAATGCTGCTTCGCGGCTGAAATAGGCATGGTGGTAGTACTTTCCCGGACGAGTCCTTCACAAAGAGCTCTACTACAATTTCAATTTATTTAATTCTTCTTATCATTTTACTGTTCATTCGAAACCAAGTGTGGTGAAAAGATTTTAAGTGCGCTTCAAAGAGACTCCTTTCGGGTACTTGACACATATTTACGAACTTTTTTAGGTTCTACGATATTCCGGTTTTCTCACGATGTTTACCTTCACCGTTTGAGCGCACTGGCATAGTGTACATACATTTTTGGGCAGAATTAGTACAGGACTGGATTTGAACCCACTACTAAGGGCCGCTACTACTAGGCCACCAGCGCTCTAATTTTTTTTATTTATTTTATAGGATGCACTGAAAGACGAAGCGACTTACCTACAGCGGAAGTACCCAACCATAGCTTCAAGGAACGGGACACCGTACTTAGCAAAGACACTCAACAGATTACTCATGCACCATATAAGAGATTGCTTACCAGAACTGAAGGTAATCTATACTTCTTATTCTTCTTCCTATCCCACTTTATGTGGGGTCGGCACAACATGTTCTCTTCCATTCTCTTCTATCAGCCGTGTAGACGACGCACCTCGCGAACCTGAAAAAAAACATTAAAAAAAAATATAAAGTGTAGGTAGATTTAAAATGCACTTACGTTTCTTGTTGAATAAAAATGAAGACTACCTCCCGCTTGCGCGCGGACAGCTACAAAAATAATTGGATTGTACAGTCCGGCAAGTATAACTTGGCGGGTCTGAAGTGAGCTGTTCGATCGTTAATGGCCAATGACTGATGGAAGATTGGCCAAACGGCTAGCTTCAGACCCGCCAAGTTATACTTGCCGGACTGTAACACCGGTACTGAGCACTAGCTTGTCCACGCGCACTCGGCCGGTATTCCTTTATCTTCCTTTAAAACAGTTTTTTAATTCCCACGGCATCTCGCCACTTCACGCACCTATCCGTAACAAGCCGTCTGTATTCACTTCTTTCTTATCCATGATCCATGTCATCTTTCACACTGTTCATCCATCTTTTCTTTGGTATATCGATCTACCTTCATACTCATCACTCAGTTATAGATAGATAGATAGATAGATAGAAAATACTTTATTGTACACCACATAAAATTAACAAAGAAATACAGAAAAACATCAGAGTGAAATACAATGGGCGGTCTTATCACTAAAAGCGATCTCTTCCAGACAACCTTGGGATGGACTGGACTTGAAAAGAACGATAGAGGACGATGGTGTAGATAAAAACAACAAGTATAATGTACACACAATTACACAATATAGTACTAATACATACATACATAATTATATACAGTACACCTAACAATAATATACATATTATATTTAAATATATATATATATTTATATGTACAATACATACCTATATAAATATGATATAATATGTTATATATATGTATATGTCTGTGCTAATAATATTTTTAATATTTTATGTGCATAATAATAGCATGATAAATAACTGTAAATGTTATCTAATCGTAAGGATATCCGTAGAAGAACCAAGGTGAACGACATAGCTTTTAGAATAATTAGTAAGTTGAAGTGACAATGGGCAGGTCACAAAGCTCGAAGAACCGACCGTTGGAGAATAAAGATAAAGGTTCTCGAATGGCGACCACAAACCGGAAGACGAAACGTTGGGAGCCCACTCACTAGATGGACTGACGACATTGATAGGATCGCGATAAGTCGGTGGATGGAAAGAACTTAGAATCGTTCTTCCTGGAAATGTGTAGGGGAGGCCTATGGCCAGCAGTGGACTTCTTCGGGCTGATGATGATGATGATGATGTGCATAATTACAGTACTTAAAAAATAGAAACGGTTATTTCCATAGAACATACTTTTTAAGAAAACAATGTTTTACCATTAGTCGCTTACGCCAAGTACTTCTGAGCAACACAGGTCTATTTGCTATCCTCCTCCCGCGGCAAGTTGTCATATTACGCTATCTCTGTCATGCGCACCCATCCCAACCCCCCGCTACCCTCCCCTACATTTTTATAACGCAAATAAAATAAGTCTGCATTGCACATTTTGGTAGTATTCATTCCACAGATAAGCAAAAACGCTTTTGCTTTCATTCTGTGTAGTTTGGCATTTTCAAACTAGATGTCGCTAGTAAAAGTGTAACAAAGCTAGAACGCGCTATCGTTGCGTTTTGGGTAAAGTAATACATGGGCGGTGATCTGCAGTGTGCTATTGAGTGTTGAAAGTCACGTTGAGTTTCTCAACAAACATACAAAAATACAAATCAGTTTTTGATGCAGTTCTATCACAAAACTTGTGATTAGTACGCAATTTAAAAAAATCCGTCAATTTGAGTTGTCGAAGTGGGATAAGCACTATACTATAGTACAGGATCCCGCTATATAACGACCGTCAACGTCAAAGAGCTGTTTAATTGATGAAAAGTATTTGAAGTATTAATATACACTCATCAACATTGTCTAGGGATATTCCATATTGTTGATTTTTACAAAAACTGAAAATATTTTTTTAGGAAACCAGATATGGCAAGAATCTTGATTTTGTGATGTTTTTTAATATAAATGAAAACAACTGTTGGATATTATTGACGTGATAACGTCTTATAAATCGATGGAGCCGGCTGCACGCACGAAAAAACATGACTCATGCGTCGTTACGTCGTTTCGTCGTTCCATTTACCTGAGCCCGAGCCCGGGTCGGGTAATGAGTAAGGGTAAATGAGGGTAAGGGTAAGGGTTCAGTCTGGGTCCGGGTCCGGATTTTCATTCAGTTTCATTCAGTTTCATTCAGTATCATTCAGTTTCATTCACATTCAATTCAATTCAGTAAAACTAAAATTTTCTTTTGAAAAATGCAACCATTCCATCAGTATTTTCTTATGACGTTATCACGTTCAACTATCGTCAGTAAACCGACTTTACAGACAACCGATTTTTTTATTAATAAAAATTAAGTAGGAACAAAATCTCGAAAAATCAGAAAAGCATATCTCTAGAAAATGTTTATGTGTGTATATATATTATATATATTGATTTCTTGTCTGATTTATGAAACAGGTTCGTGTCAACGTAATGATCTCCCAGTTCCAATCGCTCCTCAACTCGTACGGTGACGATGTCTCAGACAAGTCTCAAACCCTCCTGCAAATTATCACCAAATTCGCAAGTGCCTATTGCTCAACCATCGAGGGCACCGCTAGAAATATTGAAACTACGGAGCTATGTGGCGGCGCTAGGATCTGCTATATCTTTCATGAGACGTTTGGAAGGACGCTGGATTCTATTCATCCTTTAGTTGGTGAGTACTTATATTAGGCTCTATGTATTATTGTACAAATCGTGCCTGAAATAAATAACTTTTATTTAATGTAAGTATTTATTTTTATTGAAATTCCCAGGTCTAACGCGCATGGATATCCTGACGGCGATCCGCAACGCGACCGGCCCGCGGCCCGCTTTGTTCGTGCCTGAAGTTTCCTTCGAGCTGCTGGTCAAAAGGCAAATACGCCGGCTGGAGGACCCCTCTCTCAGATGTGTTGAATTGGTACGTTCATCATCATCAGCCTTAAGATCTTATGTATGCATCTTTTTTATGTAAAAGATAGACAAACGAGCTTGCGGCCCACCTGATGGTAAACGGTCACCGTCGCCCATAGACACCAACAACACCAAGGCATACAATGCATCTTATGCATTGTTGCATCTTATGTACTTGTTTTAATAAGAGGCTTTTATTTATTTTTTAATTTGGTATTTTTGTGTGTTTGAGGGTAACGAATATTGTTGCCATTCGTGTTAGGTATTTAATAATTATTGTTTTGCGTTTTATTATCATTTTATTATAGTGCCATTGAAAACCAGCGCTGCAAGGACTACCGTGCCCTTGTAACAAACTGTACCTATTAGTTGAAGTAAAATAAATTATTTCTATGTTTATTGCCTCTGCTGGGCATAGGCCTCCCCAATACATTTTTAGGAAGAACTATTCCGAGCGCTCTCCATGCACCGATATACCGCGATCTGAATAATGTTTTATTATTAACTCAGGGATCTGTTAATGCAGTACTAATAGTTATAACAAATTATAGTTTAAAGCGTGGGGTGCTTTTTATAATAACTTCAGATAGAATAAACTATTGATAAAATATTTTCAACAATCAAAATCAAGCTCCCCACGCTTTTTGTACAATAATATAAATTTTTCAATTGATTATTACAGTTTTATTTTTAACTTTTTAGTTCTATTAGTTATAAAACGTTTTTTTTTAATTTTTTAAACTAGGTATAATTTATTTTTTACTCTGTAGTTTTTTTTTTCTTTTTTTTTTCATATTATTTCATTGTCATCGACCTTTGACAGGTGTGGAAAGTTTGAATCAAATCTTTTCGTTCAAAGTAGTTTTTTTTTTTAATTAGTTTTTTAATATTATTGCATTGTCATCGACCTTTGACAGGTGTGCAAAGTTTGAATCAAATCTGATCGTTCAAAGTAGGACAAAATAGAGCTCAAAGAGGTCGGTTACATACAAATTTACATACAGGTGAAGCTAATAAAAGCGTTATAAAAATGTACCCCTTTCATTCATAATGCCTGATACGTTTTAGCGGCTTTTAGTCTCTGGTCACTGTCACTTTCATGTCAACAAATTTTAATAGAGAAGGCAACAGACTTAGCGACCTGCTAAAAAATGGGTGCTATTGGACCATTATGACTATGCGTCTTATTAATTGAGGATAACGCAGTGGGCTGCAATATTATTAGTCAAGAAGGTAGGTAGAATTATAACTACTCTTAAACTAATTTAGATTATTTTTATGTTGTAGCTGTTTGTTGTCTCTGAATAAATAAAATGAAATAATTCAGTAAATTTATTCTCGTAGGTGCATGAAGAAATGCAGCGTATAGTCCAACATTGTGGCACAGAGGTCCAACAGGAGATGTTGCGCTTCCCGCGCCTTCACCAACGTATCGTGGACGTGGTCACGCAACTACTGCGCACCAGGCTACCGGCTACCAACTCCATGGTTAGTATACAAACAAACCCCGTGAAAATATTAATGGCCTTACTTATAAAAATATGTCAAAAGATAACAGTGCTTAAACTATTGCCATCTCTTACAAACAGTGGCAGGGCTAACTTTAAGCAATGATTACATTTAAACTGCGTTTATAAGTAGGGCTGTAAATTCTCACATCTTGTAAGAAGCACTGTCAAGATTCCAACTTACAAGATTAAATAAAGAGTTTGAGGCCTACTACTATTTTTTGAGTATTTTGTACATTTTGTAAATATTTGTTTAATTTTAAGTTTCTTTGTGTATATAAATAAATGTATTCAATTATAGAGAGGTCGTTGTTAAAAAGTATTTTTTTAATAAATTAACTACAAAAATTTAAAACATATGATTTTTAACAGACAACGCAAAAACGACGGTGTGATATTATTGCGTTCTGTGTGTTTGTGTCTGCTGTGATGATCCGATTTTGATTTAGTTATTTTTGTTTTAAAGGTAGTCGGGAGTGTTCTTAGCTAATGTTTGTTGGAATACCTCCGCCACAAAATGGCGGATTACATAATTATTTTTTTCCACAAGTCCCTCAATATGATTATTAAATGAAAGGATTTGAAAAATAGAATAACCCCCGATCGTCGGGAATTTTTTATGTTTCGAAAAGTAATTTGTAGTTGAAGCCGGCGACCAAAAAAAACTCCGCAAGAAGTATCAGTTGCGTGGTAGTGGTGATTGCTAATACCAATCTTTAAGGCGTTTTTTTTACAATGTATAGTCTTGTATTTGACCGCAATCTCACCGTTTTGAGCTTGTTCATTTCTATCCCGTTTCTTCTACATTTTTTTATTTAATGTATGGTTTGTTTGTTTTCTCTTACTTATTTATGTTTTTTTTTCTATCAACATAATTTTTGTTGAAAATAAGGAAGAAAGTCACTGGTTTCTTGAAATACAGTTTTCACATGTTTGGGAACCAATGGATTCAATAATATGTACTCTACCATGCCAATAAAGTTTTTTTAGTTTTTTTGTCAATAAAGTAATTTTGTACTTTTTTGTATTTTTGAAAATGTATAAGATATAGGATGAGGCATAACATTCATAATTATTTCTTCGGTCAACATGGATCATTTTGTTAGTAAAACTTAAATCTATTGTTAGTAGTAGGTACTTAATTAACCTAACGATCGCGCTAATTTAAAAATGGCTAATATCTCCTTGTGTTCTTCAGGTGGAGAACCTAGTGCAGATAGAGCTAGCTTACATAAACACGAAGCACCCTGACTTCCATCGCGAGGCGGCGCTCGTCTCCGGTCTACTCAAGTCCACGGACGAAGACCACAGCCCCGTCTACCGGCAGAAGCCGAGACCAGCGCAGTCGCCGGTACCTACACTGTTCAGAGTATTTATTTGTATTTATTATTCTCCGAGCTTGGGGACTAACGTTACTACTTGGAATGGATCATCATTGTCAACTTTTTTTGAAATGCCTTCTTCGGTTAGAAAAAAAAGAAACTCACGTCACCGTGACCGACATCTATTCGGCAAAGATCGATAAACTTCGCTAAAAGTCGGGGTCTTTCCACCAGCAGGTAGCTAGAGAGAGACACGTAATGGTTGAATTCCTGGAGTGTCAATGGTTTTTTGACGTGACAATGTCTTATAATTCGATGGAGCCGGCTGCACGCACGAAAAAACATGACTCATGCGGCGTTACCTCGCTCTGAGGCGTTCCATTTAAGGCTTGAAATGCAAGCGAGAGCGCGGAACGAGCGACAAAGAGGCACAATCATCCTCCTCGTTCGGCAGCGTTCGACATCTGTCTCTCATACTTGAGTGAGCGATGCGTCCGCGTGGACAGCTGTATGACGTTGTCACGTTCAACTATCGTCAGTAAACCGACTTTACAGACAACCGATTTTTTTTAGTACAACTAGCTCAAAGCCGAATGTCGTTTTTTTATTTGAATAGCATGGGATCATTTAAGTTTCTGTTCCACTCGATCAAGCCAGAAAGAACAAGCAAGCAGGTTTCACAGTCACTCTGACTTACAATTCAGAGTTCAGAGTGATCTAAATAAAAGTAAATATTATAAAAGAAAGTCGTGCGTACACAATTTATAACTCACTAACGGCCTGTCTCAGCTTCGCACGGGTGGACATTTATTTTTTAAACACATAGATATGTATAGCCTATGTTACTCAAGGTGAATGTAGCTTTCCAATGGTGAAATCATTTTTGAAATCGGCACATTCGTTTTTGAGTTTATTCATTACAAACATAATTGCACAAAAATACAAATCTTTTGTCTTTATAATATTAGTATAGAAGAACGGCTGAACCGATTTGGCTGTAAATTGGTGGGGAGGTAGCTTAGAACCAGAAGACGGATATATATTATCCGTCTTTTTATTCCGAAAAAGTACCGGAACGGGGCGAGTGAAGCTGCGGGTGGCCGCTAGTATGGGCTTAAATGACCTCTGCAGCATTTTAAATGTAAGCATTTCCCATCTATAACTGTTCACTGGTTCACGTTGGTCTAACAATCATACTAAAACACATCGGGCTTAGGGTCTTTCCTTTTCTACTATTCTTCTATTTTCCTTAAATAACTTCATATTGTTTGTAGTCAGTACTTCTGCAAATGGGCGAAAGAGGGTCACTCCTAGTATTTTTGGCAAGTATATGGGAAATGAACAACCAGGTAAAGCTATGTATGTCAACACTTATAGATATACGTTTACAAGCAGTATAATTAAATTATATTAGAAGATCTACCGTGAAGCATTGCTGTGTTTCGGTTTGAAGGGTGTGGGTGCTGGTGAAATTACTGGCAAGTGCGGCTGAACATCTGTATGCCTTTGTTATAGGCGATGGTTACCACTTAACATCAGGTGGGCCTTATACTTGTCCCATCAGTTTGTTGCATAAAATAAAAATCATACAGCAATGCTTTCTTTGCCCTAAACTTAGAAAATTAATTTAATTATTATTCATAATACCCAGACTAGAACCAACAAATCGTTCATCTCGCAAAATATTTGTCAGTGAGGATCGAACCCACGACCAAAGAAGGCATAGTAGTACTCTAGAAATAAATAGTCTTAATACTACTGCTTGTAAACGCAAGAAATTTATCTGTTTGCTCTCATTAGAATTCATACATACTATAGACCAATAAAACATGGTGTGAAACTCTTTCGTTCATTACTAATATGCCAATAGTTTTCATAATATGTTATTGATATTTTTAGACAGAAAAACTCATTAGTACACGGCTAGATTTGAACCCACGATCGGATCTACTACCACTAGGCCACCAGTGCTCTCAAACGCATGGATGTGCTTTATGCCAGTATTCTCAAACGGTGAAGGAAAACATCATTAGGAAACCAGCATGTCATAGAACCTTAAAAGTTCAAAAATATATGTTAAGTGCATGAAAGGACTCTATAGGGTGCACTTAAAATCTTTTCACCACACTGGGAAGGAACCAGTGACTAGATAAGATGAAGACTGATATTTTTAGTTATTATTTTATATTTAACTAGAAGCCGGTCGCTGATTCACTCATATTATTAGTTATTTTTTAAAAGGATCATACAAAAAAACGGTAGGAACCATGCCGTAGTTAGTTGCCTGTTCTTCTAGGCTTGGTCGCGTAGAACTGGCACCTATACTCGCCTAGCTTTAAGGCGTTTCAAAGTGATCCTTGTGATACTACTGAATAATTATATATTTGACTTTGACTTCTGTTTTCGACGCGGTCGAAACGACGGTTTCATCATCATCATCAACCTATATCAGTCCACTGCTGGACGTATCTCCCAAGACGCGCCACTGAGCCCGGTCTTCGGCTCTTCTCCTCCAGTGCTTGCTAAATTTCGCAGATCGTTGCCCCACCTTGCCGGAGGGCGTCCTACACTACGCTTACCTAAACGCGTTCTCCACTCTAGTATTCGTTTGCTCCAACGATTGTCTGTTCTACGACAAACATGATCGGCCTACTGCCACTTCAGCTTACTAATCCTTTGAGCTATGTCGACCACCTTGGTTCTCTGTCGGATAACCTCGTTCCGGATTTTATCCTTCAGAGAGACTCCGAGCATAGCCCTCTCTAGCTCGCTGAGCGACTTTCAGTTTGTGGACCGCCCCTACTGTTAGGGTGTTATTAATAATCCTGGCGTAGCGTTGGACTAGTTAGTGTTTTGTCTCTTGCATTGACAATGCAAGAGACAAAACACGGATTAACTAGTCCAACGCTACGCCAGGATTATTAATAAGGCCCATACCCCCGAATACTGAAACGCAACTCAGATTTAAGCACGTCTCAAGCGACGAATATTTGACAGATTTTCATTGAAAACTGTCAAATATTCGTCGCTTGAGACGTGCTTAAATCTGAGTTGCGTTTCAGTATTCGGGGGTTAGTGTCCACGTTTCGGCAGCATAGGTCATTACAGGTAGGACGCACTGGTTGAAGACTTTCGTCTTCGGACATTGTGGGATCGGCGATGAGAAAACCTGACGGAGTTTCCCAAACGCAGCCCATACCTGTTTAATCCATATAAATCCATAACGATAGCGTTAGTTTAAGAAGTGCTAGTAGGATTAGTAGTCCGTGATAGGTAGGTACACCTTCAACATGCTAAGATCAAATTATTTGATTTGGCAGCACGTCCCGGCTATCACAGATGGACAAGAGAGGTCTCCACAATCCGCTAACAGCGAATCTCCAATCACACCACACGTAAGTATATCAGAAAATAGACACAAAAATCATCGTCGTCATCAGCCTGAAGAAGAAGAAGAATCTACTTTTGGGATCCTCCTCCCAATCTGTGAAATTAAACAATTTGGTCTTAGTATATTAAAATATAAAGGTAAATCACTTTCTGCGATAAGGCGGCCCATTGTACATTACTATTTGTGCTAGATAGATGTAATGTTTTTTTATGTAACTTGCTGAAGGAACAAGCATATTGATAATACTTTAAACCTAATGTGGTGGTGAGTGGTAACCATTGCCTAAAACAAAGCGTTGTCTCGCACGCTAAAAACGTGCCATACGATGCACTAACTTGCGTTCATCGTCTTGAAGCAGACCGCTGTGCCTGTAACTTCACCGGCACCCACACCCTTCAAACCGAAACACGGCGGTAGAAATAGGCATGAAGTTAATACTTCCCCATACGGGCCCTTCACAAAGAGCTCTACCTTTTGTGTGCTAAAGTGTTATCTATCTTCAAGCATTATTTCTCTATGTGATAGATCTAGTAGTAGAGCTCTTTGTGAAGGGCTCGTCCGGGTGCGTACTACCACCATGCCTATTTCTGCCGTGAAGCAGCACTGCTGTGTTTCGGTTTGAAAAGTGTGGGTGAAGGTGAAATGACTGACACGTGAGGCTGAACATCTGTATGCCTCAAGTTGATGTACGCAGGTCAGTGCATCGTAGGGCAAGTTCTTGACGTGTGTTACCTACGAGGCAATGCTTTGTCATAGGCGATGGTTACCGCTTAATATCAGGCCATATTGTTCCATCAGCCAGTTGTAAAAAAAGCTTAGCTCTAGTAGTAAGCAGAGCTACTAAGAAGTTAACATCTGTTGAAGCATGAATCCAACATATCATATAATTTGTAACATTTGTCATTGCCATTTACCAACATTAGTTTTTTAAAATTTTACATCTGTATTGTACGATTTTATTTCTACTACGATTTTATTACTGTGTTTTTAAGATATATTATTTCTACTAACAAATTGGATATTTTGTGAAAATAAATATTAAATTGAAATTCATAAAAGTTCCGTGCACCTTCTTAGATGAACGGCACTCCTGAGAACAAGGTGCTGACTCCTCAAAAGCCGGTGAATCTGCTTCCGGAAGTGCCGAGCCACACGTCACGGAAACTTTCCGACCGGGAGCAACATGACTGTGATGTTATCGGTAAGGAATAAGGATACTAACGTAAAAGAAGCTTTGTTTTTCTATTTAAATATAAATGGCCTTACTTATAAAAATATGTCAAAAGATAAACAGTGCTTAAAACTATTGCCATCTCTTACCACTGGGTAATGACAAACAGTGACAGGGCTAACTTTAAGCAATGATTAAATTTAAACTGCGTTTATAAGTAGGGCTGAAAATAGATAAATACACACATACACTAAGTTACAGCCATGTAATATTGTTTAAAATAATGATTTTTCATTACTCATACTCTGAAAGTAGGTCTGAAGTTGCTTGAGGGGCCTAATTGAAAGTAAAACTTTCAGCCCTAGGGAGAATCGCTTTCTACTGACAGCTGTCAAATTATAAAAAAAACAAGTTCTATTTTATTCAACCATGTTCCAACTTTCTAAAGTCTTTCTAACTGCAAAAGAGGTCGTTGAACCAAATTCCAACTTTTTATTCAGCAAGTAGGTTGGAAACCCGATAACGGTAAGAAGTTTAAAAAGTCTAATAAGATACCTAGCGCAATGTAAAATTTAAATTTAAATAACATAAAGTATATTAAATAAATAATATATCTTCTAAATTACTTGATTAATATATAGCTTTAACTATTTATTTAAAATAACATAGATTTGACATTTACCATTTTTTAAATTATGAGAATGAAAATAATGGCTGAATAATGCTGGCGAGCCGAAGCCGAAGGCCCGCCAGAGAAAAAGAAAAAAAAAACCGGGAAGGCGGCAATTCAATCTTCATTTTCACAAATTTTTCTTTCATGTTTTTATTTTTACTTTCCTTGTATTCGTAATGAAAAGCACAGTGTTTACCTCGGGTGAAAGTCTTTTAAGTCCCTCAAGCTCCATTGGCGCCCTCGCTAACGCTCTGGCGCCAAACCCGTCTCGGGACTCAAAAAACGTGACTTTCAACACTCAGGTAACAATGTACTATTGTATGATGTATTTTGTGATTTCAACATTTGATTCCTAACGAAACATGTGTGTATGTTTTTCTCAAACCCAATAATTATAAATGTGGTTCATAATGCGTACTAACCTTTGTTCAAATAATAAACAGAGCATCTATGTAGATGCAAAAAATATTTAATGGGGTTAAATCATAGACTTACGAAATTACCTGCTGCGCAGAATAGACATGCATTAACGGAATTTTGAGCTTCCCGCGCTACTGGAACTTCTGTCACTTTTGGAAAAGTTCCAGCAAGTGACAAAATCTCCATAAATTTATATCGACACCACAGATTAAATTCTAAACGCGTTAATATTAATAAAACCAATGAAATTTCCTCTTCATTGTGATGGGTTTCCAACCTCCTTGGGTTAAAATGACTGCGAAAAATGTAATGCATCAGTTTTGTTGTTATAAGCATGTTTTCTGATGCTAGGTGGAAGGAGCGACACTACCTTAAACAATAACGCCGTTATAGACGGCGTCGCGATGAAACATTTGAACGAAAAGGGTGACTTAGTCGGTGAGGAACTAACTTCATTGAACGCGAATGCTTCGTCCATCGCACTGAATGCCTTCCGACCACCTATCATCGAGGGTTTCCCAAACTGGGCCTCTCTAGCCAAACTACATTTATAAATATTTAAATTACTCGCCGTTTCATCTACTGTATTATAGCCTTATACTGAGTTTCAACATAATTTTGCCGTTAGCTTAACGCAAAATTAGTTATCGTTAGCGTTATCGTTGAGAAGCTATAAGCGCCCCTGGCGGGATTGTGAGAACTAATGTTTTTTACGTAGCGTACGTAAGTCATACGGATATCAGTACGTTACGTTTACACCTCAAATGCAATGCAAATTCATAAGGCTTTGGGTACTGCAAAGTAAAAACTAATTCACTGAATCGCGATAAAACGAAAGGTTATTATATTTGGGCAAATCAAGAAGATCTGAAACTGTGTGTACTAACTATTTTTAGTTTATCACTATACGGTTTGGGAAACCCTGTTGTTAAGCTTGCTTTCTGTGTGCCATCACTTCAATATCTAAAGTAGTCATAACGGATCTGTTTGTGTGTCACATGATGAGCACTCCACATTGCATCGGTGCGTCATTTCGTGCTATATTGTTGCGTCAGCAGTTGTGGTATATACATCTTAACTGTCGTCAATATTTCCGGAACATTTACAACCTTGGAATTTTGTAGTCAATAGTGAACAAGTGGATTATACCTGAGCGTGCTTCATTTAAGGCTGTATTTTCACTTTGTTATGTGATGGCGGTCAATCGCAAAACGTAAAGAATAAAGAATATTTCATTTCATTTCAAAGAAAAAATTAAAAGTCATTTTGCGTTAAGCTAAAGACAAATTGTATTGTTAAACTCAGAATACGCCCTCAGCTCGTAACGTACTGCGTGTAAGATACCATGCGGCGCACGTGATGGCACATCTATGTGTGAGGGAGCATCCATCCTGTTTGCACATGCATAATATTAGGAGTTAGAGCGAGATGTGACGATGCGACAGACAATTCCAGTGCCACAAAAATCCGTTTTGACTGCTGTAGTTTCTTTATTAGCTGTGACTTTTTGTCTCGATGTTGAGGGTCTCTAGCCAAGTCGTATTCGCTTCTTAGCGATTATACTACTATTTAGAAGCGAAGATTTCTACGAGCGTACTAAAAACCAGAGATACACCATAAAGTTTGTTAAAAATAAGCTTGATTCTACGCTATGTTGACTTAGGTATATCATAAAATCAAAATTTGCATTGACTTATGTTTTTAAACAGACTACTGAGGCTTTGAGACTGTTCTGCTAAAGTCGTTATAAAAAGTGGAGTCCGACTTGGTTATATGCAATCTTGATATTATTTCTTTTTTATCGTTCGTTTTTGTTCTAGTCGTATAGTTTTAGAGTAAGCTTAGTTTTATTTAAGAACTTAAACGAAATTAGGGCTTAGGCTTGTAGGTTGCACGCACGCCTGTCTGATTTCTGTGTAGTCTTGACTCCTCACACAGATGCTCAAACTGCTAGCTATTCAAATGTCAATATCTTCACTGTTTGAATTTCCAAACACAGTTAATACACTAAAATATCCCCTTCGAGTGCTAATTCTGAGATTTAACATCATTTTGTCGTTAGCTTAGCGGAAAATGACTTGCCGTAGCTTGTTTTATTATGTTAAAAATTATGTTAAAACTCAGAATGAGCCCTCAGATTTCTAGGCTGATATTCATTATGGTCCAATAACAGTCATTTAAGTCTGTTGCCGCCTTTATTTGCTGACATGAAAGTGACATTGACAAGAGAAATTGCGAGCCGCTAAAAACTGTCAGGCATTATGAATTAGGGGGTTGGGGGTTAGTCTCTACTCAAGATATTAGAACGGGTTCTTCGCACGGGTGAAAAATTCAAAAGCACCCTCTTTTTAGGGTTCCTTGCATAATGTAGCATTCTATTGATGAAAGATTTTTTGAAATCGGCCTAGTAGTTTTTGAGTGTAACGACTATTACTACTAAGGGGGTGTTCAAGTATTACATAAGCAATTGAAAGGGGCGGGGGGGGCTTTCCTTGCTTTTTTTTGATGACATGGTTGGGGGTCGATATCGTGATTACGTCAGCAGTTATTATTAACTTTTTCACACAAATGGCAATCCACAGATTGATGCATTAAAAGAAAAATGCATATGGGTACCAATGATTACGTACGTAAGCATGGAAGGGGGGGAAAGAGGTTTGCTTACTTTTGCTGACAAGAGGTGGGGGGGGGTAAATAATTGTAAAAAATCTGCTTACATAAAGGCCTGCGCACACCTAGGTCGCTGTCGTCGGCGATCAGTGAAACGCTATCAAATTTGACAGCGTTTCACCGATCGCTATCGCCAGCAACCTAGGTGTGCGCAGGCATTAATACTGGAATGGCCCCTAAACTGTAAAATTTATTTCCAGAGCGCCTCATAAAGTCGTACTTCTACATAGTCCGCAAGTCGATCCAAGACTCCGTGCCCAAGGCGGTGATGCATTTCCTGGTCAACTTCGTGCAAGATAACTTACAGTCGGAGCTTGTCACTCATCTGTACAAGTCGGACCAGGCAGAGAGTCTTCTGAACGAGTCCGAGCATATCGCCCAGAGGAGGAAGGAGGCTGCTGATATGCTGAAGGTACAATTCTGTTTCATAGATAGATAGATTGATAGAAAATGCTTTATTGCACACAACAAATTATAAAAGTACAGGTACATAAAAATACTTAAAACTATTTGCCTCATACAATGGGCGGTCTTATCGCTAAACGAGCGATCTCTACCAGACAACCTTTGGATGGAATGGACTTAAGATATTTACAAGGGGACTGTGCTCATACTCATACCTACTCATATTATTTATTGCAATTATTATGTTACATGGTGAGGTCTTAAAGTAAAAAATGGTGAATACATAATAGGCCCTTATCTTTAGAGCATAGCAATATTTGGAGTGGAAGCGGGCCGAAGTCTGAAAAAGTAGATAAATTAAAAGCTAGTTGTTAGTGTTCTATTGAAGTCAATTAAATTATTATTATAACGCAGGCAATGTATCAAAACTACTCCTACTCCTGTGTCAAAAAAAAAACACCACCAGGCCCCTGTTTAATAAAGCTGACAATTCGACATAATTATATTGTTAGTTGTGTCATATATATCGAATTGTCAGCTTTATTAAACAGGGGCCAGGGCTCTCCCGCGACTACAGCGAGAGAGTTGCTTTTTCTGGCATGTGCATTGTACAGGCACATACATTTTTGGACAGAAAACCCGATTGGTGTACGACTAGATTTTATCCCCTTAGGATTGGAAGGTGGGGCCGCCGGTCCTACTAAACCACCAATGCTGCCTATTTATTAAAAAATAAATTATTGTGGATACACACAGCACTATCCAGGCCTAAATTAAGCAGAGCTTGTACTATGGTAAACAGATAGCTGATATAATACTTGTGTACATTTTTTTTAAACGCATACTTAGCATACAATATAACACCCAGACAGAACAAACATCTGTGTTTACTACACAAACAAATTGTTCTCGGTGGAGATCGAATCCGTGACCTACGGCGCAAAAGGCAGAGCTACTACCAACTGAGCTGACAGAGTCACACAAAGACAAGGACAGTCAAAATTTGGTACTACTGTAGTAGTCTAAAGTATCTTTTGTTGATTATAACCTAGATTTTCTTTTCCAGGCGTTACAACGCGCCGGGCAGATCATCAGTGAGATTCGAGAGACGCACATGTGGTGAACTACCACGAAGACTAGTCTGAAATTAGTGAATTTGGGCTCAAAACGAGCTCTGTATATACTCTTAGGCTTAGACTACACATCGTTGCATACTTCAGCACTGCGCACTTGTTACTATCACTATGTAGTTTAGATAAGCATGTTGGATACATGTAGTGTGAACCGGCACTATTTAGCCACAATGTACTATTAAATAATAATAATAAATATTGTGGACGCTACTATCTATCCCAAAATAAGCCAGAACTTGTGCTAAGGGCACCAAATAGCGAATATAATACTTGTGTACATTTTTTTGTAAATACATACTCAGAATACAATATAACACCCAGATAAAGAACAAACATTTATGTTAACCACACAAATACTTGTTCTTGGTGGAACTGAACTAAAATCTATCCCAAATCAGTTTTATTTAGCCTTTATTTAAAAATCTTAAAGCGTTTACTTCAAAGCGTAGTCTTTGAATGTCTTACTTTGTATGACTTACTAAGTACAAAACTCATTTAACTTTTGATTTCCATAATAAATAATTTGCAAATTCAGTTGGTCCTAAGCCAGAGGACCACATTATACTGGAGCAGGTAATGTTTGTGTACAAGAATCCTTGCAAAGTATCATCATTAACCTATATCAGTCCACTGCTGGACGTATCTCCCAAGACGTGCCACTGAGCCCGGTCTTCTGCTCTTCTCCTCCAGTACTTGCTACATTTCGGAGATCGTCGCCCCACCTTGCCGGAGGGCGTCCTACACTACGCTTACCTAAACGCGGTCTCTACTCTAGTATTCGTTTGCTCCAACGATTGTCTGTTCTACGGCAAACGTGACCGGCCCACTGCCACTTCAGCTTACTTAAGATGGCGGTTCGCGCAAAGACTGAGACCAGGGTGTCGATTCTGAAAACACAAATCACTCAAGCGATCGCGTAAATCGATGTGAGTTGTCAATTTTTGTTTGAAAATTTTAAATTCGAACGCGGATTCAGCGATCACTCAATCGAGCCGTGTTGTGAGAGACAGAGACAGAGACAGGAGACCGTGACAAGTTTCTCGGTCTCTTCTGCATATACAGTCTCGATCGCATGCGCGAACTGGCGTGCCACTAATCCCAAATGACTAGTACTGATGGTCTTAGGCCCGTATTCTGAAACAGTGCTTAGGTCTGAGTCGAGCCTCAAGCACAGATTTTTGACACTTTTCAATGGAGAACTGTCATAAAATCTATGCTTGAGGCTCGACTCAGACTCAAGCACTGTTTCGGAATACGGGCCTTAGTCTTCAGTCTCTGTTTCTCTGGTCTCTTTCTCCGCGCGAATCGCTACCTTGATCAAATTAAAAGTATGCATTACTTTTCATTTGATTAGTTAGTACTTATGAATTGTGTTTAAGTATATGCAATAAAGTAAAACGTATAGAAAATGCGCGTTGCTGAATGATGCGATTAAGTGTAGCTCGATACTTAGTAGGCGAATATTCGCATTAGGCTTTTTTTTACTTACAACACATTTACTTCAAGCTGTCTGCTCTCTTATTAGAATAATTCGCTATGAAAAAGCATGAAACCAAAAATTTTTAAAAGCAGATATCTTGGAAGCGAATGATCGTTTTTGGTTTTTAAGAGGCGCCTTAAGATGCTCCATTTTTCATCCATTCAGAGCTAGTTTAGTGTGCAACTTACACTGTCAAATATGACAGAGTTTCACTGATCGCCATCGCAGAACGCTTGAATCGCAAGGCTTTTAAAGAGGATACCAACAGATAAAAACATCGATTGGAAAGTATCGATAAACTCTTATGTTGCACAAAAAATTTAATTCAGTTACCATTAATGTTCTTATCGTGTCACAAGGTCTTTCAAACCAGTGTGGTGGAAGGATTTTAAGTGCCCCAGAAAGGCTCCTTTCGTGCATTTGACACATGTTTTCGAACTATGGTTTTACATGCCGGTTTCCTCACTTATTATCATGTGTGAATGTATTAAAAATATTAAAATAATGCACTTTTTAGCGTAAAGTTATTATTATTCACACTATCGTAGTCACATTCAGTGATATTATTTATGTAGTTTTTTTTTAATACAACTAGCTGTTGTAACAAGCTTATAACCTGATATTAAACCATCTGATCTGATGGTAACCATCACTTATACCAAATCATTGCCTTGTAGGTGACGCAGGAACGTGCCTTACGATGCACTGCGTCCAGAACTTGAGGCATACAGATGTTCAGCCTCACGTGCCAGTAATTTCACCGGCACCCACACCCTTCAAACCGAAACAGCCATGCTGCTTCACGGCAGAAATGGGTATGGTGGTAGGTACTTTCCCGGAGGAGCCCTTCACAAAGAGCTCTACTACTACTAGGTAATAGCTGTAGGTGATTCCCCTCGATAATTTATTTATATATATTTGTATGCAATAGTTTTGTTTGGTATTGAATTTTGTTTACTATTGTGTGAAACAGCAACAGGGTTAATATTTTTAAATTGCTTGATTAATTTAATTAACCTTTTTAGATCGATTAATGACAAAGCAGACGAGAGGTTAATTAGTAACTTATAGAAGTAGGCAACAAATATTGCACATCGGCAAATTTCGGCTTCTTAGAGCGTAGTGTGCGTCAGAAAGAGATAGCGCTCTACGAAAATAGAAAAGCCGATGTGCAATATTTATTGCCTACAACCGTATTATATAGTTCGTTGTTTTTTAGGTAATAAACGCATGCTGTGTTAAAAAAAATTCAATGAAGTTTTTGAGTCGTTTTGTGTCATGTCCACGATGAAGTAATTTATTGTTTTAACGTCATTAGATTAGGAAATATTCCAATGTATTTATTGTTAGTCAAAGATGTGTGCTTTGTATATCTTAAATGTCTAGATGATACGGAGACGGAGAGTAAGATTGTATTTCAGTCTGTTAAATAAATGTTGATAGATCGCAAAGAAGTTTTATTATTACACTTGCCTAA
The DNA here is from genome assembly GCA_947578465.1 of Thera obeliscata. Taxonomy (NCBI): domain Eukaryota; kingdom Metazoa; phylum Arthropoda; class Insecta; order Lepidoptera; family Geometridae; genus Thera; species Thera obeliscata. The sequence goes on from OX387919.1 coordinate 3,264,339, forward strand.
TACCTATAGAATAGAATCAAAACAAGAATACTAAAGATACAACCAGCGGTCTTAACCCTAAGAGACGTTAGACGATCTCATCCAGACAACCTTTACAATAGGACTGGTATGGCAGTTTTTGTCAACCATTTGAACAGACACCTCAAAGCGTGCTTTAACATTGTAAGGCGGAGTATCATCTATCTAAAAGCCGGGTGGTGATAGTACATTCAATTATTGTACACCCCGTTATTACAATCAATTCAATAACTGATTTTTGTTTATTTGTTCTGGCATTAGATTAATACCTGTCCTTGAGACTGTATGGGGCGGATCTGACTTGCATAAATTCAAGACAAGGCGAGCAAGCGTGCCGCGGCTGCGGCCGCCGCAGTACCAGAAAATGTATTTTTTTACAAAATGGGGTGTACATTAACCGGGCCCACCCATTACAGCAGGGTCCGATGCTCTTACAGTAAAAAACTAAAACATTACTTTGAATGTTATATTATGCTATGCGTGTCATGGTCATCAATTAAGAGTTATCTATCTATGTTTTGGCCACTTAATGCTTATGAGGTCAATCAGTAGCAGGGTTTGAACCAGGCCTTGCACCAATGGATTGATGCGGGCGCAATGATATAGTGCCGTCAAACAGAACAGAAGGAAAACATCAATAACAAGTTCAACGACCGAGCGTGCAGCTTGAGATACGTATGTATATAATACCAACTGCTGCGAACCCTAAATAATTATGTAACTCTGACAACCCCTTGTGTACCAACCATACCTTCCAGGTAAGGTAGGTCCCGCCATGTCGAACCTTAAAAGTTCGAAAATATGTGGCAAGTGCAAACGAAAGGCGCTTCTTCTTAAAAATCCATTCACCACGCTTGGTTTTACAGAATCTGTAAAACGATAAGAAAAATTGGGAGTTTCAAAAATATACTCGGAGTCGCACACGCCATGAGGAATAAATACAAATACATAATCGGACAAAGTATGTAGATCCGAGCTACACGTAAGTAGCCTAAGACCTTTACCCTCCCAGATTCCTTTGCGATAAAACATAGGTACATACTTACGTGCCATGGGTTTGTACAACTTACAGATAAGAAATACAACTTTGTTGTACGGCAAAAATCTTAAAATACAAAGAGTGAATTGTTCTACTTGCTCATAGTCAAAGAAATGAGTCACATTATACAGCCTTCTGTGACGTATATTATTCGAAAAACGCCTACGAATTAGCGTAGTCGCTCCGCCCACTGCAAAAACAGACTTCGTAAAAAATTTGCAACATGGCTGACCTGATTTAAAATTACTTCGACACAAAATCTGAAATGCCTAACAGTAACAAGATTTTATGCATGAGCGCAAAGCGTGGCCCTGTTATTAGGATAAGTAGGTACGTCTTTTAATATTGGTGTGATAAAAATAAATTAATTAATAGGAAAGAGAGGAAAGACCAAGGATAAGCTACATGAGCCAAATAAAAGCGAAGATCGCCGTCATGTCGTATAAGGAGGTCAAGGAGGTTGCCCTCAAAAGAAATACCTGGAGAAAAATGCATACATTACGCCGACAAGAGCATTGCTCTTAAATAAGAAGAAGAAGAAAAAGTAATTAAAAACGGACAGAAAATAGATGACATAATTATTAAAGATCTTTCCCCTCAGCTATAACATGAATAGGTTCAAGAAAAATGTAAGCAGGTCCTTCAGGGTATAGGCAACGCAACGACAGCCCCCCTGGTGTTGATGGTGTCTATATTATGGGCGACGGTGACCACTTACCATCAGGTGGGCCGTAAGCTCGTTTGTCTATCATTTGCATAAAAAAAAACTTCTTAGTTTACTTCTACTTCCTTTATTTACAGAGGATAAAGGTACTAATAGCACTTTAAGATAGAGAAAACCTGCTCAGGGAGCGGTCTAATCAATAACTCTCCTTCTAAGCTTTGTATTGAAAGACTCACCAATTGCATAATCTTTCAACTAAGCATTGAGCTTAAAAATGCCAACGGACGAATCAGAACCAGCAAAGGTAATTTTTTATTTCAGCCAGCCATCACAAAAACTACTTACTTATTCAAAGTCAACATCTGTAGCGTCGTTAGTACTAGCTAGCACCTAGCTACAATTTTATAATACTTATAGTCAGTAGGTACTTGAGCATCTGACTAAACTCTACCAATGAATTTAAGCCACAATAGATTCAGTTAAAACTGTGGTCAGCTAAAACGAGCATCATAATTCTGTGCAGTTAAAACGTGGTCCGTCTAATTGAGAATGGTCGACGTACGAGACTGGTACGATGGTACTCACAGGATCAGCGGACCAGCGGGTTTGCCTTGCTGTATCGCCTACGCTATGGTCTGCGCGCGCGCTCACTCGCCAAACGGATTCGAACGACGCCGGACTATCGCCATGAGAGTGTATCAGTGACTGTGACGTGCAAAAAAACAGTGATTTTCACAAGATTTTGAAACCGTTTTGTTCAGGTTGGTTGATGTTAGAATCTTATATAAATGTGCTTAAAAGTCGTTTGGTGGATGTGATCTATGTTACAAGCTAATCGCAAATCGGATACCTTAGTCAGCAGGTACGTAAGTGCCTACCTAAACGGGTATTCGTGGAATGTTGTTCTAAACATCAGCAAATAAACAATCGGACAATAATTATCAACTTTGTGACAGGAAAATGTGATTGGAAAACATAGATCATTGTAGTAAGCGGGTAAAATGTTTTCAAAAACAGAGGTGATCATTATCACTCACTGATCAAGTATGGAGTAGTAATATCTATGTCTATAAGTCGAACGAATACGTCATCGATAGAAATATTTAGTCTAAAAACTATTTAGTATGAAACCCTCTCCAAATTTTCAGTTTAGACTTGCCTAAATCTAAAATTTTACCATCCGTCATAAACAAAAGAGCTCCGAAACCGATTTTCAGATCAACGTTTAGCATCTAACTCGAGAACTTTTGGTATTTATCAAATACCTTAACTCATGGAAAAGTCTTTAGAATTCGCAAGAGCAAAACCGCATCTAAAATATACCTACATACAACGCAGATCATCATTGCCTACTCCACCAAACATATGTGGGTGTAAACATTGAAAAATTCACATGTAGCCTGAGCCCTGAAGGCCGCTGACGTCATAATTATATCTATGCTGCAGGGACATCTGACGAACCAACACTCGGGATGTGGCGGTCGACACTCTGTACACTAAATTGATTAAGTGGCAGAATGGAATAGGCACCGTATCCGGTGTATGTTTATAAATATTGCAGAGACAACGAACTCATTCGGATTGCAAATGCATTTATTAGGCAAGTGGACCAGGCTTAGTCAAAACTGGTCGGGCTAGATTCTTAAGTGAATAAGACAACTATGTTTTATTAATCAACATTCAACAGGCTATGGGCGCAAGCGTGTTTTCAAATTGAGCGCACCAGTTCAAGACTCGTACCTATTACTTATAGAGTTCGCTGAGAAGTTTAGGATAGTTTCAGAATCAGAAACCATAGACACCCAACATTCTACCTAAATAATATGGTGCCTGGTGCTTCATTTCATGATGATCCTTGTTGTTGTACTGACTAGTGGAATCCCGCACAAGTTCTTCGTTTGATAAGTACTATTCCCATACAAACTTGAACACCACCATACATAGGTACCCATACATGAACTAATCATCCAACCTCTGTTAGTTTCGGAGATTTCATGATATTTAAGATTCAGGTCATCAAATTTCACCAGCTTTCCCAACTTTCCGTAGCGAAACATGATAAATAAAATCTAGTTTTCGGTGCGTCTTTTCAAACAATACTTTTTTCTCTATGAAAATAAATGACCGACGATTTGCAGCCAATGTAGTATACATATATACAAGTACTTTTTGAGAATTATATTTAACTGCATTTTAAACATTGCTTAAATTATTACCCTCTCTGTTTGATACGCATTGGGAAATAAATAGGAGATGTGTATTGTTCTTTCGATAGATTTTTAAAATAAGCCATTACTTTGCCTGAATATTACCATTACTCGTAAATAAATTTCACACGTAACATTTATGGAGCGTTCTAAAATTTATTAATAACATTGATTGACGTAAGGTGACCTATGGTCACATCAAATCCGTACTCGGCAAATATACAGCCCAACAATATTTTCCCACGGTTTATCAGCTTCCTTATGATAGTTGAGAACTATTAATCTTTGCTGGGCTGATTCGATACTAGTCGGGTTTAATTCGTCAATCGTGTGTGCAGCACAGAATGGCTGTGACGAATAGCATCAATTTGTACTTTGGCTATAGCTGTTCGGTATGTTTTATTTGTTTAAGCGAGTTTTGCTTTGGTTTCTCTTTATGATAAGGCACATTTGCATTAGTCACTATTATTTTTTCTGTGGTTTTGTCAAGGGCACCCGGGTGAAATCGGAACTCATGAATAAAGTTATATATTTAGAAGACTCTCTATAAACAGGATTAGTATTATTAGAGAGACAACAATTACGCTAAGCTTTGTTATTTACCTATTAAGAGACTGTTGACAACATGAGAGACTTCGAAGCTTGGAAATCACGAGGCCCATGTGTTGCGTACGCTCTTCATCGCTTTTGTTTTGCTTGACATTCGGCCATGGCCTAGAATCTACCCTGAAATCCCAGTGTCCTTTGTTATCGACAGATTTTACGGTAGGACAGGTCTCTGTACAAACATCGGTGATCAATGCAGGCGATGACGTGTTTCGCCCACATATTCCGCTCCTCCATATACGGACATCACTTGTCCTTTGAATTAAATTATCGAGTTCCATAGTGGATCGATAAACGGTAACCCGTAAAAGAGTTCGCACCAATTTATGCTACAGCTATAAAAGTATTGTCAACTAGGTTAGTTAGTTTAATTTAAACTGTAGGTATATTTGGGACTACAGGTGCTTATGGAATCGCAAGTGGGACTTGCCATTGGCAGTACCTACCTTACCTACTGCTGTTTGGAAGTCCCAAAGCTACCGGAAATTTTTAGAGCATCAACAGATAAGATTTATATTTTACTCTGATATCAATGTTGGTATATATCTGGTCTAGGTCTTAGCCTATCTATATACGAGTATACCTATTACATAGATAGGTTCTTCACAAACCGCAGTAATGTCATTTGACCACAAGTAGTAAACCTCATTGTGGAGATCATTATTTCTGAGTTCTGTTCTGACTGGCATAATTGAATTTCTGTCAGAAGTCTGACAGAAATTTATTTATGCAAAGCTAGAATAATGTCAATGAAATTACAAAGGTTCATTTTGTAATATAGCTATGGAGAGGAGATGTCAATCCAAACAAAAGCTTGTTAAAATGAACATAAAACAATTTAGCTGCGCCCTTGCTAGAGTATTTTTTGTTTTGTATTAACTACGTCTCACTTAGTCGAAGTGGCACCGCACTGAAACTTCATTACTTACCTACTATTTTAATTGTTGTTTTGTAAAAGGAATAATTATGAAAAAAAACGGTAGGGAGCAATCCGTAGCTTGTTGCCTGTTCTTATAGGCTTGGTCGCGTGGAACTGGCACATAGACTCACCTAGCTTTAAGGCGTCAGAGTGATCCTTGTGATAAATATAAATAAATAAATTAAAAAAAAGCAATTTGTGAATTGAGTTTTGACGACTTTAAATGCGAAATGATCAGTTCATCAGTCTTAAATATCTGTAGATTTACTCTCGATAAGTGAGAGTGACAAAAACAAGTAAAAACACCATTAAGTGACCAACGTGCGTAACAGAAAGTGTAGATTTGAGCACCATAAATAAAAGAAAAGTAATATATACGTAAAAACTGTTAAAAGCACATCGTAAATTGCCGCTATAGTTGAAATAGAAACTCGGAGATTTAACAAGAACTGCTCCGGAGATAGTAGAAAGATAACCGTTGATTCACTTCTTAAGTGAACCTAAAGCAGTACTTATTTTCATGCATTTAGCACACGCTGAACAGTGACTCGTAGTATTGCACTTGGTTTTTTAAACTAGATTATGTTGGTAGAGGTAGGCCAAAGAAAAAAACATGAATTGTGTGAAAGATGACATGGATAAGAAAAGCCGTGAATACAGAAATGACGGCTGGTATAGGGGGACGGAAGAATTTCTTTATTTTTCTTTAATTGTAACTTTTAACAAAACTAATAAACTAATAACTGAAAAAGAGAAAATAAGAGAGAACATGTTGTGCCGACTCCATATAAAGTAGGCTAAGGGCAGGAAGATGACGATTTGTTTGATTTTGCTTTGACATTAATAATACAACAGACAGATGCATTACAAGATAATAGCGCCACGAAAGTGGGAAAAGTTAGTTGCGATACCTTAACAGGGTTTAAGTTTGAAACTGTATCTAACAACATATTTAAGTGCAATAAATTATTTGAATTGGAGTTTGTTACAGAATGTAATACTGCAAACTGTAGGTACGAATTGAATCACAGTGGATAGAATTACAATAAAATTGTGCACCTGCAAAACTTCAGTGACATGTAAGATCGGCAAATGAGCCAATTAATTTAAGATGAACCAAAGATAAATTGGGTAATATTATGTATTTCGGAGAAAATAAATCTCTTTTGCCTAGGATTTAAGGCTTCAGTGCGTAAGCGTCAGGTACCTATAGCTTAAGCACTGAAGCTCGCTACAGTGTGTAAGATGGTAGGTAAAAATTACTCACATCGGGAGGACTTCTGTTCATTTAGTCTGTGGTAAAGGCTTACCACAGACTAAATGAACAGAAGTCCTCACGCACTGAGATCTGAGATACGCTAGGCAGCGTATCTCAGATTTCATTTGCTATTAAGTGTTTGCTCGGCTCATTGCTGTGTAAACCGTAAGACCGAGAATAATCCTAAGATAAATTTAAATATTCGATGTGTTCCCTCGACCTTACACTGACCAAGCTAATGAGTCATACATTTCAGAATGGAACATGGTATGGTATTGATATGGATGCCTACCAAATATTGTTTTGTAGATATAATCTAAGATATACCTAAACAAACTCATAAGAGCTTAACCTATTTATATCAGCAAATTGGTCGGCTTTCTGAAGGACACCTTGAATGTTTAAGTTTGAAGTTTATTCTAAACTAGTGGCGTGCTCGCGACTTTGATTGCGGGGTGGTCCGCGTTTCCGCCGAAAATAAATCTTGGATGAGTCGAACTACAGGCTCGATTTACCCAGTTTTCAGTATCTCAGGTTTTACTAAACAAAAACACTTTGATTATAGTCTATTGTTGTCTGCCAGTCACGTAATAGTTTTAGAAGGTGAATGTTGTAAGAAAAAGTTGGTTTTTAGGGCGTAACTAATTAAGCGCACAGTTGACAAAAAGTCGACCCACTCGAGACTCGTACGCAGCACTCGTCCAAATTGAAATGTCGTGTGCGGAACGGAAGGGCACAGATTAAACAGTATTCGGTATACAAATTTTGAGTAGGTAGGTACACTCAGCATTGCAAAACATAACACAGCAGCGTTACAACATCTTTTTGAGAAAAAATGCAGCCCTCATCTTACGCTGAGTGGTTTTTTGCACAATATCACTCTCTACTCTCTACCTCTATAAAGTTACCTTTCTTTTTGATAATAAATACCGATGTGTTCGAGTATGTAAAAGTTTACCAAATAATAATGATGAATCTAAGTTGAATCATCTTTTTAGTTTTGATGATCTACAACCGCATTTTATAATATGAATTATGAATTTATGACACAAGCTATGTTTTTAGTGGGATAAGTGCAGACTGGTATGTTCAAGGCTAGCCGGTTGCAAGTTGACTCAGTGCATAAACCACCCACACTACGACGTCATTCATAAACCTCTGCTAAGAGTCAAATCAAATGAGTAATATCTGTCAATGTTTTTTTGTTTCCAATACCGAAAGCTCAACCTAAACTCTTATATTATGTGTACAATACCAGTAGGTACTCTCAAACGGTGAAGGAAAATATCGTAATGAAACCGGCATATCGTGGAACCTTAAAAGTTCCATGTGCCAAGTGCACGAAAAGAGCCTCTTCGAGGTGAATATAAAAACCTTTTCACCCCCCTGGTTCGAAGGTCTTGATCGAAAGATTTCAAGATGTTTTACTTCAATTTCTAAAACCGTAGGTACTTACACTTAGGTATGCCGTTATTAGGTTATTTTTAAATATGACTTCACTCAAACCGCAATACCTAATAAGAATTGGCAAACAGAAATTGACAAATACAAAGGCATTCTTTGTCTAATATGAACAACTATAGGGTAAAACCGGGATAGATGCCCCACTTTTTGAAAGAGCCTCGTAATTTTAAAACTATGAATTTACTATGAATAACTCTTATGAATATAGCTAGTTAAGTATTTTATCTTGCATTACGGGCTGCCTTTTTTGACCTATTGATTACTGAGTATGCAGAAATTGCGTTTTCGCAGAACCATTTATTTGAGGATAGCTGCCTATCTGTATGGATAGATGCCCCACCATGAAAATGCTAAGGAGGATAGATGCCAGTGGTGTAGGTTAGATGCCCTAGAATAAACAAATGCAATATACCTACGAATTAAAATGTTTTGTTTAAATTAAAATTAATTAATTAATTATTTGAGCATATAGAAAATTAATTATTTGAGCATATAGAATAACAATGAAACTTAGGCGTTTGTCTAATAAAAATCAACATTTATATTTTAGTGTTCATAATCAATCATTACAAATATTAAAATAACCAACACTTATAATAATTTCACTGGCAAGCCTTTTGTTTCCTTTCCCTTAACTTTATAGTAATTGTTGGGTGAGTTGTCTTCATTTTCGCTGTTCGAACTGTAAATCAAAAACAACCTCAACTGAATTTTCGACCTTCATTTATTTTTAAACCATTGTCATTTTCTTTATCACTATGATCAGTAATATCGTCATCGCTTTCTTCGCTGGAATATTGTAGGTTTTTTGGCTTTACTTTCTTAACTTTTTTGTCGTATTTGTCTTTGGTTCCTCTATTTTTTTTCTCGACTTTTCCTTTTTCTTTGCTGGTTTCAGTCTGGTTTCTCTTGTCTAACTTAGTTTTTTCTTTGTTTTTCTTCCTTTCAGTAATATCCTTCTTTTCTTCGATTTTTTCTTTTGAATTCAAAATGTCTGCCGATTGCTTGGCTCTCTTAGCCATGGTCAAAGGAATTTGTGGTATTGGAGACGCTTCAATTAGAATTTTCGAAGGGGTTTCCTTTTCTATGCTATCAAGAATCTGTGCAAGGGTATCATCACCAATATCAACAACGCTTATATCCTCCAAAACCATCGGATCTATTATAAAACTAGGAGATTCTCTACCCAATGGACTCTGTATCAGATTTGGCGGTGTTTGTTCATTTTGGTATGCTCTAGTAATATTTTCTCTTCCGTTCACATGCTCTGGTTGGTGATCCATCGAAGAAGTCTCAGGCAGGATAGATGGATAGATGCTCTGGGGGATAGATGCCCCTAAGGGCACCAATACCGCCAAATATTGAGGCGGCTATCCTTTTTGATACGGATAGATGCCTTTCTAATTTAGAACTAAACCAAATAAAATAGAGCTGTTATTTACACTTAGGTGTGTAACTCAATGTATCAGTGTATTAACATAAGAAAAATTTAATGGAATTTATAACTACTTATAAAGTTATGCAACAGTGAATACTCACCTCTGAAACTTTGACGCGTTTTTATCGTTCGCCGCGGAGATGGTCGCACGCACAAGCGAAACAGGTCTATCCTGCACAAGTGCCTGCAGGGGACGAAGGTTTGTGACGCATGCGCTCCATATTTAACCTATTAATTCGTTGATACTATTTTGGGAAGTTGTGTTTTTAGAAAACGAGGCACCTATCCCGCTGCGGCATCTATCCTGGTTTTACCCTAAGCTTAACCGCAAAAGTATGATCTAATTACTTGCCTTTCTACTCTACTAAAATTGCAATATCAACTCAAATAATACTAGACCACGAAAATAGCCACGGTCGCGTTAGTGCCGAAGTAACAGTCCCTATAAGTGTTATTCGTCGAGTGTAATTAATTATAGGATCCAATGGTGTAGCGGTCAACGCACCAAGGGGGAGGTCGCGGGTTCAAATCCCACTCGACTTTTAAGTTTTGGGACACAAAAATCCAAAAATAAAATGATCTAGAGGCTTTAGTGGTTTTTCTAAAAGTACTCATAAAAGAGAATTCATTATCAGCCTGAAGAAGCCCCCTGCTAGACATAGGCGTCTCCTATATACACATTTCCAGGAAGAACGATTCTGAGCCCTTTCCATCCACCGACTTCCCGCGATCTTAACAATGTCGTCGCGTCCATCTGGTGGTCTTCCGGTTCGTGATCGCCATTCGAGAACCTTTATTCCCCAACAGTTGTCGGTTCTTCGAGCTATAAGACCTGCCCATTGCTACTTCAACTTACTAATAGAATTATGATTGGTAAAATTAGCAAGAGAAAAAATCGGTTGTTTGTAAAGTCAGTTTACTGCCGATAGTTGAACGTGACAACGTCATTATACTTTGTCGCTCGTCCCGCGCTCTCGCTTCCACTTCAAGCCTTAAATGGAACGCCTCAGAGCGAGGTAACGCTGCATGAGTCATGTTTTTTCGTGCGTGCAGCCGGCTCCATCGAATTCTAAGACGTTGCCACGTCAAAAACCAACACCCAAAATACACTGCGTCTGAGACGTAAACTTCCATGAATCAAATTGGGGTTGTCTTTTTTCCATGTCTGGATTATTTTGAATCAGGATGAGAACTGGGGTTTTGTTCTTCAATGGACTTTTTAGCCACGTGAAAACTTCCATAGCATTGCCTGCCTCGGTCATAATATGAGCTAGGTACTCCTAGGGCGGATAACGTTATTTTGTTTATCATACCATATAGGTAGTTGTCGGTTACTTTTTCATTGCTAAAAAGCATGAGCCTATTTTGGAGGATCTCGAAGTGAAAAAGTTAGACTAAGCTAATAGATCATTATTAATCTGAGAAATGTATTCCTCAGAAGCTGCCATAACAAGTAGGTAAGCTGAGCACCATAATTACGAGAACGAATAGTAATCAAAGTTTTAAAATTATAGTCGACTTTTCTCTATTGGGCTACGTGTAATCACCGCACGGTTTTTTGTTTGTATTGTTAAATTAGTTGGATTAATAACAACAAGACTCGTAAAAAAAAAATACAACCGAATTGAGAACCTCCTCCTTTTTGATTGGAAGTCGGTAAAAAACATAATATTTTTTTCATTTAGTTATTATTTTTAAATTAAAACATATTATTTTAAAAATCACAGCAGATGGCTGATAGAGGTTTGAAACTTTTTTAAACGACTGGGTTAATTATAAATACTTACTAATTACTTAAAAAAGGGTCAGATTCCACAATACTGTGCATATTATGTGGATAATATGGACATTAATGCTAGTGCTCTCAAACGGTGAAGGAAAAGATCGTCAGCGAACCCATGGCTCAGTCAGCTCTACACGTATTGACTATGTCTTTCCTGTGGATCAGGCCAACTAAGCTGTCAGGATGGTATAGGTGCTGAGCAAGCGTATTCCATCTAAAATCCTGTCCCAGGCACTATAGCGTCGAGCAAGTAGGGCTTGAGTAATCACCAGTTGCCCCTGACGTTATATACGTAATCATACAAAAAATACAAGTGCATGTTTTTTTATGTGGATCTATCAGACCAAATCCACAAGTTAGTAGTCAGAAGCCAAAGCTCTCTCACTCGGTAGGAAAGTAATTTAACCACAAGGCGTGTCCGGCAATTAGACCGGCACCCGGTTCAGATAAAAACATAAACCTAAACGAAGCGACGATGTTTGCATTATACCCTCACAGAATCCCCTATTTCTATTGATACTTCTTATTACACATTATCATCTAATCGCAGCGACAGTCTACTATACTTCTCAGAATCGTCTTTTTCTAATGATACTGGCATTATTTTATTTAACTCTAGTAACATAACCTTATTTTACTCTATGTGGGGCCGGCACCAACTCTTCTTCCATTACCCTCTGTCAACCGACTTTATCATTCAAAAGGGCATGAAATACAGAAGTGGAATTCGTCACGTGACAGATTATGATAACATCTTGACTATTACTTTAGAAACATAAGAAGGGTGAGTGAAATAAATTGTACTTAGGAAAAGAAGTAGATATTCTATAGAGATAACTAACCAATGTCAGAGCCACTTCTAAACAAACCATACCACACATAAATTGAGAAACAGCGGATACGACTAATGGTTGAAACCATTTGAGTATCAACTTTATACTTTTTATACTTATTTGGTTTTGGAGATGCATTCCATCTAAAACATTAGGTATTACTTATGTCATAAAGTTTGTCTATTTCCGAATGACGAAATGTTTAGGACACCAAGTTAAATATGATAATATTACTTATTTATTAAGTTCTGACGTCAATTTTTGTGAAAAATGTATGTGTATGTACATTCAATTCTCATATTAACACTTACACAAAAATCAAAATAATCATTATTTAGTCACGAATAGTTTTCTTGCACAAACAAACATAATAGACAAACAAAAGCGACTGTATTGGGTTGGATTGTGTAATCTAAGCACGCACAAAATAATGTATATTATTTAATATTATGCCTCTGAATTCTTCTTGACACTGCCATTGAAATTACTTACAGGAACCATAAATAAAAGTGTAAACATAAAAATTAAGTGAAAATTGTAAGAAAAAGTGTTTGTGTTGAGGTACTAGAAATAATAAAAGTTTTAAAAACTTGAGAATTCGACTTCATGGAAAACTTACTGAACCGATTATAACGAAATTTCTATGGTACTAATCTTGTAGTAGAATCTGAAAGTATTCAAATCGGCGGAAGATACTTATGCGATAACAAACATTGAAAAGAAATACAACCGAATACCCTACTCCTTTTTTATTTGAAGTCGATTAAAAAACTGCCTGTGACGTAACATAGAAAGTCTGTGCTCTTAATTTCCGTGACATTATGCTCTTCGAGCCGGATATCAGCAATCACAAAACGAATAAAAGATATTGACAGGCAGCAATTTCGTACAATAAAGATCGGGTCAGATCTTGGATTAAATTATGCTAAAGGTCATCTTTACTGGGAATCGTGATTATATTAAGATTTTTTTTGTACTCCTTTCTTAATAATTTATACATTAAAAAAACAACAGCAATTTTCAAGGCATGATAAGATTTAGGCAAATATTGGTCTCAATCATAAAAATAGGTATAGGTATGCTTAAACATTGCTGGGATGCATTTAAGATCCAAAATAAATAGTCTCCAAAGTAGAGATTTTAATAATTAAAACTACTGATCGAAACGACACGTAACCCAAGGGTTGGTTGGTGGATAGCGGACGCAGCGCATTAGTTGCTATTCAACGTGTCAAAGCCTCCAGCGTCTTGGGGACACTTCTGTCTGGTACTGATTTGGATCAGTTGAGCTTATCTCTAGATCGTTTGTAACGGATTGCCGATCGTTCAACTGTTTCTATACTGTACTGTACTTTAGAAATTAGAGCTAGAGTTTTCTCTAGCCTTCCTAGTGAAGGAAATCTGATACAAGTTTCGAATCAACGCATTTGGAAAGCACATAAAAGTAACGTCTTTCTGTCAATAAAACATTGTTTTATTCCAGTCTGTAGTCACTGCATCTATTTAGAACGAGTCCGCAATCGTTAACTGATTTGAAATCGATTAATGAATGATCGAGCTGTCCGTACCGACTACAATACAAAACAGGTGAAACGTATCCGTGGCACAATACATCTCTGCTAACGAAGCGATTTAGAAGCAATAAATCTTGAACAAAGGAATAGAGTTTAAAATTGCGTGAGTTAACTATTTAGAAACGTTGCTCAAAAAAATATCAAAAGCTGTGGATATAGCATTAAAGAATCGGATTGTGGATCCATTTACGTGTCACCTTGATTTTGTGTACCTCATATTTTACGGCAAAGTTTGGTTTTTGTATTTGATGGGGGTCTTGTTATATTTGACTGTAGGTATATACCGTGCTTAGGAATTAAAATCTAGAGTTTATTTCCGTATTCAAAGTAATGTGCAATATGTCGGTACATCCTGATCCTACAACCAGGCAGTGCCCAAAATTATTGCAATCTGGTGAATACAATGTTTTTCTTTCCTTTCTTCCGATGCTCTCGGATAGAGATTTTTACCAGAGTTAGTTTTAGATGAATTAGAAATTACCAAGAACACAGGATTTAAATTGTTAGTAGATGGGATTAAATTTATAAAGTAAGAACTTTATAGCTAAGAAAATAGGGATCAAAATGCCAGGTCTGGTCAAACATGTGTGGTATCTCAGTGCGTTCCGATGGACGCACAGGCATTGTTTGACGTAACACGCTTGTTGGATTCATCTTTTATATCCGTGTGCTGTATTGCACGGTTACTGAACCTTGTAACAGTTGAACAAGTTGAGAACAATTCCTCAAAATTAGAATTCCAAAAACCTTCACCAAGCTATTTAATGGATGAAAAGGATTTTATATTCAATTAAATATGTCAATAAATATATATTGCAAATGGGTTGTCAAAAAAATTCAGTCCAAAATATGCTTCTAACAAATCTAAAAAAAAAATATTTTTTTAAATATACTTTTCATCCATTAAACAGCTCGATGAATGTCGATGTCTAGATTTAATCCATAGATTTAGGTAATACGGCGTGCTTGAATCACAGCCTCTAATACAAGATAACATTTACTCTACATAATCACAGTCCTGTCCAGTGTGCTTTGAGTAATCCTCAAACAAATATTATCCGAGATAACTCTACAACCATTTTGCAGACGCCTCAGTAAGGCACGGTGAACATCATTTAAACATTACTGAAAAGCAGGTGTGATGGTGATACTAGCCCGGGAACCGCCAAAAATGGCAAATACAATAAAGGTTTTTTTTTTTTTTTTTTTATATATTGTGGACAATTCACACAACACTACCCAGCCCCAAACTAAGCAGAGCTTGTAATATGGGAACCGGATAGCTGATATAATACTTGAATACATTTTTTTTGTTGTAAATACATACTTAGAATACAATATAACACCCAGACAGAGAACAAACATTTATGTAAACCACACAAATATTTGTTCTCGGTGGGGATCGAACCCACGACCTACGGCGCAGAAGGCAGAGCTACTACCAACTGAGCTAGAGGCCAGTCGAACCAGTTTATACCAGCAGTTGGTGTAGTCGGGCTGTAGATGATGATAGTAATATTTCCCTAGACGAACTTTTCATAAACCTATAAATTAAAAAAAAAAAAAAGACGGGTTGCACTCCGGGAGTGCCGGCAGAAGTGAAAACTTGCCGCTCGTATTAAAACTTATTAAATTTTCATCTAGTATATTTATAAAGTACTCACTCATTTTCTTTCGCTATTTCTTCATCACTTTTATCATTAATAGATGCACGAACCGCACGCGCCGCCCCGCCCCCATCGTAGCAACAGTGCCAGCCGGCGAGCGAAGCGGCAACGTCGCACACCGGGTACGGCGCGGTCAGTCGAGCGGAACGGCAACGTCCTCTCCATCCGTCTTACGCTTTTTCGATCAGGTTAATCAGGTCACGTGATCCTGACGCCCTGACGCGAGTTTAAGATTTTATATCCATTACAGAAAGTGCTCAACGCCGCTAAAGAAGTTTTCACTTCAAAAGTATAAAAACTTACCTGTATACTACGTTGACTATGCGAAAACCGAATAACTACGCGCAGTCCGTTTAATGCTATAAACACGCCGCCTGCTTGCTTATAAACGTCTTCTTCCTGCCCTTATCCCACTTTATGTGAGGTATTCTCTTCTTCCATCCCCCTCATTCAGCTGTCATCTCCGTATCCACTCCCTTCTAAACAATTTCATCTTTCACATAGTAATTCAAGCCCTTCGCACATCTAGGCATCTGCGATGGCGATAGTGATCAGGAGCCTAATTCTCGGCTCATCTCGGATCATTTTGCCTTTTTATTTTATCGCTTCTTTTCGAAGAGAGAATGGCAGATTTCCTTGAGTAATCCATCAACGACCTCATCGTAGAAGCCTCGACAGCTACGATATACGGAAAACGTAGAACAAGTGCGGGGTTATGCAATGCCAATGTCTACTTATATAGGGGATATTGAAAATTTCGGTCGGCCCGAGAATATAGGCTCCAGATCCGGGATAGGATTTGCTAACTTTGGAAGTCCGATATTTGACAGCAATACACTGATCGCCTTGTAGGCGATCTAAATGTGCTTCATAAAAGGCTTCATACATTTTCATTTGCTTGCCTCAACAACTCTACATCTTAAATCCATTATTTAATGAACTCATTAGCAATTCCAAAACATCTGTACCTACTGGTGCTAACCCTTCTGATCAATACCCAAAACAGTTTGTATAGGTAGAGCAAATAAGTGAACATGCGGGCACTCAGTGCAAATTGTAAAACAAAGTATGCAAAGCGGAACCCGGTTACTATTGATCAGCGTATAAAACAATTCGTACCGGTATAAAATACACAAATTAGGAGCCAAAAATGCTGAAAACGCCATTCTAGTATACCCCGTAAGTTAAAGAAGACAAGAATGAATTTTGGATGGAGAAAACGCAATTTACAATTATAATAGAGAGAGCAATCGATTCAATTACTCGATTAGTGAGTCCATAAAGCACGTGCGTGCATTAATTTGGTTATAGAAAGAGAAAATCGGAATAATTGCCCTTTGTTACGAGAGGTATAGCGGGCGATGGCATCGTTAATGAGCTCATTAATTTCAATGACGAATACTTAGTAGACAAAGTTGGAATCGTTAAAAGATATTTTGATGTTCGAGTCGAAAAAACTTTCAGTAAAATCATTTGAATCAATAATAAAATAAATTATTAATAAGTAATGATAATCTAAGCCTGTTCCAGTGTAAAGCTTTTTATTTTTATTTAGTTCGGTTTCGCTCGATGATCTATACAACGTGTATCAAAATATGTGTACCTACTATCCTGAAGGGGGGTGAATTTCAACCCCCCGGGGAACAACTTTTGTTCAACGACTTTTCGAACTTCGATTGGTATCTCTGAAAAAAACTGCAACGAAGTTTCAACATGAGCAGCTGACTTTATGCAAAGTGACAACCCTAAACTCAGCTACAGAGGTAGTAGGTAGTAGTAGTAGACCTACAGAGGTAGTAGGTCAAGGGGTCAAGGGGTTACAAGGATAGGGTTGTCTATTTATTTAGGCATTATGAAATTAAATATTTTTGTATGGGAAACTGAAAATAGGAATTTTTAATTATCTCCCCCCCACAACTGATCACCATTGTGGTCTGAAACCCCCCACCTTCGCATAGTACACATATTTAGATACACCTTGTATAACCAGTAGCATGATATAAAGATGGTATGATGATATAAATGATGAAAAGACGCCCAGGGTGGTAATAAGACTAACTGCCTAAAGCGATAACGGTATTTAAGATACCGATGATGTTGCTTCACACGTATGTTTGCATAACCTTTTCCAATCTTTAATTAAATAAGAAAAGGATTAGCACGTTAGCGCATGCAAGATATGTTCATTAGATCAACTAACAAATTTAGCCTTTTGTGCTTATCGGTAAAACCAGTCTTAAAATACGCTATAAGTAGGTAGGTATTACCTACTGTTTGTCACAAATATTGGGAGGGGTTCGTTTATCTTAATAAGTATTTATAAGAATGGACATAAATTAATTCCGCTTACAATTAATATTATGTACCATATACATACCGAAGGACAGACAACATAATTATAAAATTAAAGGAAGCTACAAAATAGCTCAACACATGGTTCAATCTCTAATCGAATCCAAGTGGATAATTGTTCTAAACAAGATTAGAGTACTACGAAAATGTAATAACCATTTGTATCAATGAGTAAATTGTGAACCAGAAAAATATTTCGAGTAAATTCTAACAGATGATTCGTTTATTTCAGATGCCAGTGCAGTGTGAGACATGACACGAGACAGTTACGAGATGAAGGGGAATCGCCAGCTATCCCGAGGCAGCTCCCTCTTCGGAGCTGATCCACAAGTACAGCTCAGAACAGCTCTCCAAAACAACGACTACGCAACGTTTAAAAAACTTGTAGACTACGGAGCTGTTGACTTTGAATTCGTCTACCAATACCCTGATTATAAATCATGCTTGGAACTCGCGGTGTCGGAGCCTGATCGACAAAACTTTGTAAAGCTTCTCCTGCAGCATGAAGTACAAGTAAACACCATCAATGAAACTCATTCGGCAGCTCCGATTCACTTTGCCGTTGAAAACGGAAACATTGACGCCCTGTCTACTTTACTAGACGATGATAGAATTGATGTGAACATTAAAAGCAAGGGAAACACTGCACTTCTCATGGCAATAAAGAAGATTGAAGACCTTGATGACGATCGTGAGAGAGATTTAGCTATTTACGAAGACATGGTCGAGCTACTTCTGAAAGCTGGATGCAACGCCAACTCACCTGATGCAAAAGGAGTTACGCCTGTTTATTCAGCAGCTAAACAAGGCCTTGAAAGAGTTATCACTCTGATACTAGACTACTCAAAAGATCCAGTAAATCTAGACACGTATAAAGATAGAAGGGGAAAGACAGCTAGAGACTATTTGAGCGAAGCCTTCCCACATCTAGTATCGAGGTTCGATTCTGCTGCCGTGGAAGAAGTGCCAATTGACAACGATATTCTGTTCTCTTATCTCAACAGACACGAAGAAGATCACTTTGTTCGGGACTTTTTGAAGCTAGTAGATAAGAATGAACACCGTCCTGCTTTAGCTGCAAATAACGGAACAGGCACAATGCTTCAACTAGCTACAGATAAAGGACTAGAAAGAGTTGTCTCCACAATGCTGAACCATAAGGCCGATCCGAACGCTACTTGCTCCAGTAACACTATTCGTCCAATAGCAATAGCTTGTCGGAAAGGTTATGCAAAGATTTTAAAAATGTTTATCGACAACGAAGATACACTTTTTGATCCAGTCAATGGTGAGTCACTTCTGCAAACAACTATAAAAGGTATGAGAACGTATTCAAATACTCTTAAGGTGAATTTCAATGACTGTCTCAGGCTGCTGTTAAAACATCCAAAACTAAAAGTTAACGTGAACCATACTGACATAAAAGACAACACCGCTTTGCACTATGCGGCGAGAAATGGGGACAGCGAAACCGTACTCGATCTATTGAGAAACGGTGCATGTATTGGACTACGCAACAATTTCAACGAACCACCATTGGCTGATATCAATGCGAAAACGCTTGAAACATATCTAGACGAATGCATAACAACCAATGGAGAGAGGCCGAGCGATGACGATTACGAAATACACATGAAGTACAGTTTTCTTGTATACCCTAACAATTCATTTGAAAACGAACTCTGCAAGACACCCCTGATGGACAGTACTAACAATAACGTGAAAGAGTGTGATGCGATTTTGGCTCCTGAAACAGACGCTCTTTTATACATGACTCGAAACGAGGAACTGCGTCCACTTTTGAAGCATCCTGTCATAACAAGCTTCTTATACTTAAAATGGCAACGAATCAGCTGTCTTTTTTACGCGAACATAACATTCTACTCATTCCTATGGTTATGCCTTATAACTTACATTATTATGGGTTATGGAGTTGAAAAGAAACAGTCTGATGCAGTCGAATTATTGAACGCGGTCACTCATGTCGGTGCTGTGATTGGGCTAATCATGCTGATACTTCGAGAGTTATTTCAACTGTTGGTGTCGCCGACGCGATACTTACAGAGCTTAGAAAACTGGATGGAAATTATGCTGATAATAGTAACGGTTATGATAGTGAGCAACAATTCGGCACAAGAGTCTATGAAGCAACAGTTATCTGCTATAGCTATCCTTCTATCTTCAGCGGAGTTGGTGTTGCTGATCGGTCAATTTCCAAAACTCTCAACTAACATAGTAATGCTGAAGACTGTGTCATGGAATTTCTTCAAGTTCTTACTTTGGTATTGCATTTTGATCATCGCATTCGCGTTGAGTTTCTACACGTTGTTCAGACACGAGATCGACCCTGACCAGAAAGCACCGGATCCGAACGCAGCAGGCGAGGACGAAGAAGAAGATTTCTTCGAAGACCCCGGCAGATCTTTGTTCAAAACAATCGTGATGCTGACGGGAGAATTCGACGCTAGTTCGATTAAATTCAGTACATTCCCAGTTACAAGTCATATTATATTTATTATTTTCGTATTCATGGTTCCTATTGTGTTGTTTAACTTGCTGAACGGTCTCGCTGTGAGCGATACGCAAGAAATAAGAGCAGATGCTGAACTGGTTGGTCACATAACAAGAGTGAAGCTCATCTCATACTTCGAGAGTGTATTGATTGGAAACGCTAGGGCGTACACGAGATCGCCTAAGTTCCTTGGCTGCCTCCCTCTAAATTTCGACACCCTAAACTTTATAAAGCCTAAAACGCTCTGTATCAAGCCGTTCGCGAGGAGAATTACTTTGTTCCCGCACTTTTTGCCCAAGTACAGGATTATTGTGAAGCCTAACCAAGAGAACAAAATCGAGATTCCACATGCGGAACCGATGGGAAAATTCAGCGACGATTATGAGGACATTGAAAACGGTGGATGCTGCTTGGAAAAGTGTCAAAACTACAGACTTGAACGGAAGATAGTAAAGAACGCGAAACTCGTGGTCGCTAAGAAAACTAATGAAACGGAATTCGATAAAATAAAAGATCAACTGTCAAAATACGAATCTAAGATTGACAACCTAGAATTTACGCTAAAGAAAGTTTTACAATCTCTGGAACGTTCTCAGAAATACTAATTACCTTACTTCTTTCGAATTACGTTCCATTTTAAGTAATATATTATTATTTAAGCATAGGCTATTTATAATTCTACTTCCATTGTCGTGCTTGTTTTCGTATTAATTTTTAACAATTTTTTAGGATTAAGTGTTGTTTAATTCAGATCGCATTTATTTTGTAATATGATTCCATAATGCTTGATAAACAATACTGCCTTATACACTTTATAGAATCTCATTGCAAGTATCTAGGTATTATTAAAATAACAATTTAATAAAATATAATAAACACAATCAGACACATTTATTTCTCATTTCCACGCGATACCAGGGGACCAAGCCTAGAAGAACGTACCAGTTAAACGTAGACAATACAGAAATATATTTTTCATTGCTCATACTCTGAAAGTAGGTTTGAAGTTGCCTGAGGGGCGTAATTGAAAGTAATACTTTCAGCCCTAGGGAGAATCGCTTTCTACTGACAGCTGTCAAATTATAAAAAAAAACAAGGTCTATTTTATTCAACCATGTTCCAACTTTCTAAAGTCTTTCTAACTGCAAAGAGGTTTTTGAACCAAATTCCAACTTTTTATTCAGCAAGTAGGTTGGAAACCCATTACAACGGTAAGAAGTTTAAAAAGTCTAATTAGAGCACAATGTAAAATATAATAACATAAAGATAGTATTAAATAAATAATATATCTTCTAAATTACTTGATTAATATATAGCTTCAACTATTTACTTAAAATAACATAGATTTGAGCAAACAATTTACCATTTTTTAAATTATGAAAATGAAAATAATGGCTGAATAATGCTGGTGAGCCGTAGCCGAAGGCCCGCCAGAAAAAAGAAAAAAAAAACCGGGAAGGCGGCAATTCAATCTCTATTTTCACTAATTTTTCTTTCATGTTTTTATTTTTTACTTTCCTTGTATTCGTAATGAAAAGCACAGTGTTTACCTCGTTTGAAAGTCTTTTAAGTCCCTCAAGCTCCATTGGCGCCCTCGCTAACGCTCTGGCGCCAAACCCGTCTCGGGACTCAAAAAATGTGACTTTCAACACTCAGGTAACAATGTACTATTTCATCCCACCAGCTCTGAAAGTGTGTTTTTGCTGTTCAATTCAATATCTGACTGCAAAAGCCGTTTTTATCCGTTAGAGGATAAAGTAATTTTGAATTTAGAATATCGTGTTCACTAAGTTTGTGAATACACAACCTATTTACTTCTACCTCCATGGTGCCGAATTTATCATACAACCTTTTTTTAATTTGTTAAAAACTCGCACTCGTAACCTTCTTGGTGTATTTGTGAATTCAAAACACCATTAAACCTATTTACTTCTACCTGCATGGTGCCTAATTTATCATACAGACAATCTTCTTTGCAGCATATCCTTGGACAGCATATCCCATGCGTGATTAATTTGGTTGAGGTCTGGTAGTTGAACAGGCTGGTCTGGTACGCGCAATATATAGACGGACGTCCTTCTGACTACCCCCTAAGACATCCTTAAGTATTCTTAGCCGGGTGCTTGAACTAGGCATGGTAGGTGCCTTAAAAACTAGACGGTGCAAATTAGTGCCTGGTCGAAGATAAACTTAACTAACTAGGACATTATGAAAAAAATGCAGATTGTGTTAAAGTTATTTATTGCTATACAAAATTATTTACATGCATAACTAAGATTTGATTAAATGAGTTTTCAGCATAGAAAGACAAGATTCCAATTAATTGGACTAACATGAAAGTAAGAAATGTAGGTAGGTATGGTAGGTATTTCTATATTTTCTATCTATAATAAATGCCTTTGCATCTTTACCGATTTTCAGACTATATTTTTGCTTACCAGCAATAACCATAATTTATCTTACAGACTACTCCATAACATTGAATCACACTTCACAATCATTGGTCATAGATTTAAAATAAAACATTTATTTATACAACCTGAAAGAACAAGCGTATGGCCCACCTGATATAAATGGTAACCAACGCCTTTATCAAAGCATTGTTTCGTAGGTCACGCACGTCAAGAACGTGCCCTACGATGCACTACCCTGCATCCAATTTGAGGCACACAGATGTTCAGCCTCACGTGCCAGTAAAATATTTTTTTTCATTGGTTATGGCTAAGAATTATTTTTTGTGACATTAATATTTAAGTTTTACAAAAATATGGGTACTTGACTGGATGGATTTTATCTGTGAAATCCGGAATTAGCATTATGACTATATTAAACTTACATTTGGATGATTTTAGGTTACATTACCGCTTCTAAAATTATTGCACCCCATATTTTTACGCTACACAAAAATACCATTTAAGAATCTATATTACGTAATTACATTGTGCATACTTGATCCAATTTAGTTAAATTTAATAGTAAAAGACAGTCAGCGATATAAGGCATCATCAATTGTATTGCTTTTACAAAACAAAATGAATGTGCCGACCCCACATGATATAGAATAGTAACATTTTTGTTGATGATGATGAGTTTAACAACTTATATCGTCGACTGTCACACTCACAGAACACAGTAGAACGTCCAAGTAGCCAGAAAAGTGTCGCCAAAATATATGAGCACGTGGTCCTTTCTCCATACAAATCCCGTAGTTTTTTCGGTAGTCATAATAGGTCTTCCAATAGGGACTTCCGAACTTTAACAGTTGATAGTGACCATCTTGTCGAAGCCTCTTGTTTTTTTTCTTTTGTATCTTTCAAAATGGCCGTCCATTATTCAGTTTGTTTTGCCATATCACCTTTGATGGATATAGCGTTCAAAAACACGTTTACGTTTTACAAATTAATCCTGGTTTACTTTCAGAACAAGAAGTCAAGCGACGAGTTAAAACAAAGAAACACTTTTTTGAAATTCAATATTTATATTTTAAACAAAACAGCGAAAATGTAAAACTGGCGACAACGATTTTCATGCAAACGGCGCATGATGGCCTTTCTACTAATATCTGTATTCTGTGGTCACATATTTTGTGCTATCTTTAATTTGTACTCTGTTAGTCTTATTATTGCAATACATACATAGCACATCTAAAATTAGGATTATTTAACTAGTGAGTTTACATTACTATCACTAAACTACACATAATATCGTATCATTATTTGGGGCATGAGTATTATTGTGGCAATATTAAATACAGTTTGGACCCTTATTTTTAATTATTAATACTTTTGCATTGTTATAAAGGAGTTTGCCTATTTGCCCGTAAGTTGCGTGCACCACTTCATGTTTAAGATTTTTGATTATTTTTTATGAACAAAAGGATATTTAGTATTATTTAATTTTGTGAGTTTTGACTCCCAATATTCTGCACAGTGGCATGCACCACCATCACCACCAATTCACCAATAAATATCAATATCGGGAGTCAAAACTAGCAAAATTAAATCATGGTAAATACCCCGTTGTTCATAAAAAAAGTGTTAATGACACCATAGTTTCAAAAGTTACGATTTTTGACCTCATCTTCCACAGCCCGAATTCACCCACTACTGGGTATATAGGCCTCCCTCAGTTTGTGCCATCTAGCTCGATCACAGGATCGATTGGCACAGGCCAATTTCACCCATTTTCACCCGCGGCTTTGATTATGTCGTCCATCCATCTTGCTGCAAGACGTCCTACGTTTCTGTAGTGAGTTTTTGGCCACCATACAAAAATTGATGCAATAATGTTTTGGACATGCCAAAATGCCATTATGTTCTAAAATTATAAATGCGAAAGTAACGTCTGTCTGTCGCGCTTCCACGCCAAAACGATTGAACCAATTTAAATTAAATTTGGTACACAGATAATCTACAGCCTGAGAAAGGACACAAGGTACTTTTTGACGCGAAAAAAGGTTTGTAAGGGGTTGAAAAGGGGATGAAAAGTTGCATGGTAGTACTGTCATTTTTAGTCATTTTCTATTGCGGACGAAGTCGCGGGCACAGCAAGTAGACGTCTAAATTTGAGAATGTTGGGCAGGGATATTGTGTTATTTTTTAAGTGTCATACACTGAGAAAAATGTAAGGCTGAAAAGTTCGTAATTAAGATGGATTTATTCGTAATGAAGGCGAAAAAACGACCAAGCGTACTTGGACGAAAAACGCCTTCCTAGGTTGGAGGCGTTTTACGCCTTAAGCGTGAGGCGCAACAAATAAGCAGCATTATACTCTCTAATGTGTGTTTTAGACGTATTTTTTTACAGATTAGCCTTAAATAAAAAGCTATTAACGTGGTAAGTGAGATAGGATCGACGAACTGACGATGGGATTTAACTTCCGGTAAGGCGATATAAAAGGTAAAGAAGGTGCTCGGGTCACACACGTAAATCTTTCCTAGAGTAATATCCGACGTATCATTACGCTCCAATTAACTTCTAGTAAGGCGTTTTACGCCTTTTCCTACTGAGGTTTAATTTGTTCACAAAGTGTTTTGAATATTTATTGACTGCTTCCTAAGTCATAATAGACTTTTAGTAAGGTGTTTTATTCGCTGCGATTTAACCGATCCGCTAAAAGTTTTGAACGTTTCATAAATCGTAATTCGCTTCGAGAAAGGCGTTTTAAGTCTTTACTTACTGTGGGTTTAACCTGTCCACTAAGCGTTGTCAACGTTTACTAAGTCGTAATCGACTTCTAGCAAGGCGTTGTACGTCTTATCTTACTGTAGTTTAATCTGTTCATTAAGCGATTTCAAAGGTTACTAAGTCGTAATCGACTTTTTGTAAGGCGTCGTACGTCTTACCTTACTGTAGTTCAAGCTGTTTACTAAGGCATAATAGACTTCTAGTAAGACGTCGTACGTCTTACCTTACTGTAGTTTAACCTGTTCATTAACCGATATTGATGTTTTTTTAAGTCGTAATTTTCGTCTAGTAAGGTGTTTTACGTCTTTACTTACTATGGGTTTAACCTAAGCATAAAGCGTTTTCAACATTTACTTAGTCGTATTTGCCTTCAAAAAGTTATTTTTGAATGTTTCATACGATTAGGCTAGCCGTATCGTATGGTAATTTTTGCTTTCTTTACGAGCAGAAACGTTTTATGAAGACCGGAAAAAAGCCTTTTAACGGCTAGTAACGCTGTTCCCTATGGGCATGATTGACTTGCTTTACTATCATTTAGTTCATATTAAGGGCATTGGGCCGCTCAAAGTTCACTCTTAGGTAACGCGGGCCAATATCCTTCACATGAACTTTATGATAATAGATCAGCCAAACATGCCTTCAGTGAACAGCGTAGCCTGCTGCCTCAGAAAGCTGTTCTCCCAGTCTTTGTAAGCTTCTGAAATTAATAGAACAAAAATTTATAAAGCACTTCAATAATAACTGATTATCTTTGGTTACCAAAGATATGTACTAGATAGACTAGTATTTTCTCAACCCAACAGTTTAACCTCAACCTAGCCTAATAAATAAGCCGATAGCTTTTGCATCTTATATAAATAATAGTGGTATTGCAATAAAACCATTCAATAAAAATCTATAAATCTGTATTAAAAAATAAAAGTTCAAAACTGAAAACATGAATATGTACTTAGACATATTTTTATAAATCATATTTCGTTCATGTTTCCAACACAACCAGAATCTAGGGAGTAGGTACCTAAACTTATCAAATACAAAACATGATTAGGTTCAAAAACATTATGGAATAACTGAGTTTGATACAGGTACTCTACTTACATTGAAATGACGTATCAATCAGGTGTGTGCCCCATTTTGTTAATAAATCTGTGGGATTCAGATTCAGAGTCTGCCACGTTCAAAGCACGAAGATTTTTGACTGGTTGGTTGCTGCTTATAGGTCTGTCTTGGACCTCTCTACATCTGTTTGTCTGTGCTTCCATACACTGACACAGCCAGCAGCGTTCAGAAAATGAGGGATAATAAAAAAAACCTGCAAAATAAACTTTGAATGACTTAGAATTAAACCAAACACTCCGTCCAAAGTCAAACCAAACTGACGAATGAAACAAGTCGTTACGTACGTGCTCGTGGCCTCGTGGGCAGTGCTGCCAACTCGACTACTGCAGATTATGCTAGTGGTGGGTGTTAAAAATAACAAAATAAAAATAAATAGATATTCAAGACAATCTACTCAACACTATCTAGTCCCAAACTAAGCAGAGCTTGTACTATGGGAACCAGATGGCTGATATAATACTTACACACATATTTTTTATGTAAATACATAGAATACAATATAATGCCCCAACAGAGAAAAAACAACTGTGTTCACCACAAATATTTGTTCTCGGTGGGGATCGAACCCACGACCTACAGCGCAGAAGACAGAGATCCTACCAACTGAGCTGAGAGGCCAATAAAAAATATGCTATACGTAGTCTTTAAGTCAAAACTGTACTGCATTACTAACTGCCTGTGTCATGTGTGTGTCGATTGGCCTATGCTCCAAGCATAGTTCGTGTAGTTAGCACACAGCACAAAGCAAAAGTAGGTAGGTATTGAATCTCGTTCGTCAGGGTTCCAACCAAAAAGTGAGTAAACTCAGGGAAAGATTCTAAATGGGTGTTTTCACGGATATTTGATTTTTTTTGTTTTTTTTTTTTGTTACCACATAACTCGTAAACTAATTTGAAAAATTATATCCTAACTTTACTTTCAGATTAGTCCCATAGAAATTTCATCATAATCGGTTCAGCAGTTTTGACGTTGGGTTTTCAAGTTTATATACTCTCTCTCATACAGTTATACGAACCAAGGTTATTTGCCTTGTAGCTGGCAGCATTATTGAGATTTTCGTTGTACCTACGACAAGTGCCTTACAAAGGTGTATCTCGCAGTAACTAGAGAGTTTTTTTAAACTTAACCCACCAATTGACTGAAAGTCGTTAAAATAATAAAACTGAGTAAAATAGACTTTTCTTCCACCAAATTATCTACAAATATTTGCGGACATTCCACGCAACACAATCTAGCCGTAAACTAAGCAAAGCTTGGTAATATGGGAAACAGGTAGCTGAGACCTATATTACCTAAATAGGTATCAAATTTTTGTAGACACTGGTTTGGGTTCTTCGCTTGATCTAAGTAGATACCTACCTACAGGAGAACAGGGCTTATGTGTAGAAGCAAGGGTTCTGCCTTTGAATAGCAACAAGGAGTCATAGAGCGTAGCAAATTTTTTTCAATGGAACAGCTATTAATAGGAATGGTTTATTAAACAGCGCTATGATTCAATAGAAACCTCCCTAGTAAAACACAATGAAACACATAAGTGGGTAGAGTACCTACTTAAGTATTTAGGTTGGTAATGTACAAATCTGCCTACCTACCTTCTTAACTAAAATGTGCCCCCATTTGAGATCCATTTGACCCACGGCCAGGGTTGCTCAGAGAAATAAATCGGCAGCACTAACTATCCTGCCACTTCTATGTACCTACCTATATGCTTGCTTATGCTTATTAGGTACCTTGTATGGGTTGGGTAGATATTTAGCTAGGCAGGTTTAGGGTTAGATTTGTAAATGCTTTGTTTATTTACTGTGTGCTGTACAGATACGTCGTCTGTTTGTGCGTCAATAAAAATATACTCATTCTATTTTACCTACCGATACAATACCTAATATTATTATGGTAGGATAACTAAGAAGTTGAACCTCGCCAAATTACCTAGGATCGTACTTATGTAGGTTTTAAACGTTTGTATAAATATTTACGAAAGTATTATCCGTCGAACATTGCCATATCTACGGTTTCGTTCACAGAATAAGTAAGTCGCTAGATGACGTTATTTCACCATTTGATCAGTCATAACTTGAGCATTATTGAGCGTTTATGTTAAGGCAAATATTGCTAAATTTACGGTTATATTAGCCAAATATGTATGCCGTTATTAGGCTTTTTAAAGTTTGACTATATAATATGTCAAGTATCATCCACCCTATCTTAAGGTGAATATTGTTATATCTACGGTTTCATTTACTGAATATGAAAGTCGTCAAATGAAGTTATTTCACCGTTTGGTTAGTCTTAACTCGATCGTATTTCGCCTTATGATACGGTAAATATTGCCAAATTTACGGTTAAATTGGCCAAATATGTATGGCGTTATTAGACTTTTTAAACGTTTGATTAAATAGTAACTAAAGTATCATCCGCCCTACCATAAGGTGATTGTTGTCTTATCTACGATTTAATTAACCGAATAAGTAAATAGTTTTATGACGTTATTCACCGTTTGATTAGTCGTAACTTGATCGTATTTCGCCTGATGATAAGACTAATATCACCAAATTTACGGTTATATTGACCAAGTATGCACGTCGTTCTATGACGTAATGTTACCGTTCAATCAGTTGATACTTGAGCATTATATCGCCTTATGATAAGGTAAATATTGCTAAATTTACGGTTAAATTGGTCAAATATGTATGCCGTTATATGACCTTATGTTACCATTTAATTCGTCGTACCCTGAGAATATTTCGCCTTATAAAAGGGCAAATGTGGCCACATTATACCTTCATGTTGCCGAATTCATACGCCGCTGAAAGACTTTGAGTTTACGTTCAATTTTTTCTGACTAAAGTATATTCTGCCTTATTGTAAGGTGAATATTGTCATGCTTAAGATTATTTATGCCACTTTCGAAAGTTTGTTTTATGACTTAGGTTTAAGTTTGTTTTGTTTTTATTAAAGCATATATCACCTTAACTTAAGTCAAATTTTGCCTTAATTACGGTGATATTCACCACATATTCAACGTCGTAAATTTAAAACGCTTTCAATAGTCCATTACTGCTGTATTAGCAGTGTTAATTTGAATTCCAAGACTACCTTACGGTAAGTCATTTGCGACGGTTCGTGTTTATCATATGAGACGTACCAGTTTATCGCAAACGAATAGTAAAGTCAAATTAACCGTAAGCGTTTCAAAATCGCCTCGCGTCATTACAATTCAGCCGTCAAAGGTGGAATTCATCTTAGGCCAGAAATCCATTTTTCTCAGTGTAGGCAAACTCCTTACTACATTATTTTGTAACCTTTGTAATGTTGTAACTTACAACTTGTAAGTAACTGTTATACTTTATTAGTAACAATATTACTAATTTACACGGCAAATTTAGACATATCCATAATTTTAACTCACGTTTAATAGTCCAATTGATTTATCTATGCAATAGATTTCACTTTCGTTCACCACAAGATCTGAGGCAGGGATTTTTACATTCGAATATTGTAATATATCATACTTCTATGCTTTTGTAGTTTGGAGATGATTTAGAATAATTTTTGACTCCTTTACTCAATCAAAATAAATGAATGACTGACCTCTCAGCTCAGCTGGTAGTTCTGCCTTCGCGCCGTAGGTCGTGGGTTCGACCCCGACCGAGAACATGATAGCCGTAGATCTCTTTGTGTATGGCGTGTTTGTTCTCTGTATGGGTGTTATTTTACATTCTAAGTATATTTTTACAAAAAAAAAAGCATATAAGTATTAAATCAGCTATCTGGTTCCCATAGTATAAGCTCTGCTTAATTTGGGGCTAGATAGCTGACTAAATACCTACTAGTTTTTCTTTTATAAATACAATGATGTTAGATATGCCCTAACTATTCTTTTTATCGTTAATTCGGACACCCTGCCTACATCAATTGAGGCATACAACTTGTGGCAGTAACTTCACAGGCACCCACACACTTCAAATTCAAAGTTGTAAGGACATGATGATAAATAAGTAGTAGATATATTACAACATTCGTACTCCACCGTCCCAGTTCAAGGTTCAGACCTCAGTGATGATTTTGGAGCGCGATCGCGCGGCCCTGTGCTAGGAAGACGGCGCTTTTCTATCGCCTTCCAGAATTTTCTCATCAGCGCACAGCTTTTCCAGCTGTTTCGCGTAGTATGTGTTGAATTTCAGCCTGTAAATAAAAAGTGTATCATGTAAGTTTAAAAAACTTGAGAAATCGACTTCATGGCCAAACTGCTGAACCGATTTTGATGAATTTTCTATAGGACCAATCTGTAAATAGTAAATATTACCTTTCAGATATTTTTTTTTAAATCAGCTCTAGAATGACAAAATTATGAGATAGCAAACATAAAAAAAAAATACAACCAAATTGAACATCCTCCTTTTTTATTTGAAGTCTGTTCAAAAGTATCTCTACTTGATTGTTCCATTACAGCTTCTTTTCAGAGTTCTGAGGTCCGACAAAAAAGCTACACCAGTTTCTGCCTGTCTGTACGTGGTCAGAGCCGTTCTACTTGCCAACAATAAGAACCATAATGCTGTCTTTTATGCTATCAAACTGTTATAATAGGTTTACGGGCCAACCTGTTGGTAAAGTGACTATTATACACTTCTTTGGTAACGCTTCCTAACCTCACTAGCGTGTATGGATCGAAAGAGCGACTTAAGAACGTTCATCCGTAAATTGATGATTTCACACGGCCAATAACACAATATGTGTAATTTGCACAGAAGATAATTTGACCTCATATTATTGGGAATGACCAAAACTTAATCATTATGGCAAAAACATTTTCAAATGGTTGTATAGTTTTTACATAAGATTCAACTGTTTTTCCTAAACTTCCGGTTGATGGTCTACGCAGATGCGATACAATGGTAAAACTATAAACGACAAACTTATAAAATTTTACTTTATAAAAGCTAATAACATGTATTAGTGCTTAATGGCAGAATAAACACGATTACTGTAAGTTTTCATTCATGAAAAAAATAATCAAAGGAGTAATTTTTAGCCACTTTTGGAGATATCAGACGTGTTAGTCTATGATGAAATCCGAGGTATTTTTGTTATTTTTTTAGCTAGTAAATGAAGAAGTGTACGTTTTAAAACATGTTTGAATTTATTTTTTTATAACATGAATATTTATTTTACTACTAGCTGCCTGTCCCGGCTTCGCACGGGTGGACTTTTTTTTTAAACACTTTTTTTTAAATACTTATAGCCTATGTTACTCAAGGTGAATATAGCTTTTCAATAGTAAAATAATTTTTGAAATAAGCACAATGGTTTGAAATGCATTCCAGAAAGTTAAAGAACATTGCCGTTCATGAGCCGCAGACCGGGCTCAGTGGCAAGTCTTGAAAGAGACCTACGTCTGACAGTGGACTGATATAAATTGATGATGATAATGAAATAACATTCTAGAACGTTTATGAGCAGTATTTCCTAGAACATTTTAACCAAATCTAAAATTTATAGAAAAGTACTTGCGTTATAGAAAAGGATAGACATATAAAAGTCCCTACATGTTAAAAAAGGATAGACAATAATATACATAGATCAATAAAAAACGAATATTTTATTTTTTTCAAATTAATACCACAATCAATTTACTAAGCCATTTTATTTCCAAAGACAATTTTCGTTCATTCGTAGTTTTTCTACA
The DNA here is from genome assembly GCA_947578465.1 of Thera obeliscata. Classification (NCBI taxonomy): domain Eukaryota; kingdom Metazoa; phylum Arthropoda; class Insecta; order Lepidoptera; family Geometridae; genus Thera; species Thera obeliscata. The sequence goes on from OX387919.1 coordinate 3,296,664, forward strand.
CATATACCTATTACTATTATTATTATTCAATTGGTGTAATGTCTTGGGACGCCCACTTGAGGGCAAAGGCTATCCTTCTCCAATTTCTCCTATTTTGAGCTAGCCGTCCAAGTTGCACCCGTTATTCCCATTATGTCGTCCCGCCATCGCATCGGTCGGAAAACACTTCACTTTGTTCACTTTGATTCTCTCTCCGATCTTTGTTCTATGGATACCAGAATGGAAATGACGCTATTCCCCGAGTTCCTGCTTTTATACCTACAACAATCGAACTTTCCAGTACCTACTTACTGCCGGCAATCGAAAATTCTTGAATATAATGTACACCTACCAAATTCTGCGGAAGTGTTGAAATCAAAAGCAACCGTTGTTACAACAAAATAAAGCACAATTCCGCTCGCACCTACCTGTAATAAAACTACATCGCGCTTCTCTTTCTAACACGCAACTCTGTTGCACTTGTAACGCTAGGGTTGTCAACACGTGAATTAACAATTATTCATGACGTGAGTATGTGATTTAATACTCACTTACCAGGTAGGGTAGGTAAGCATTGTAGGTATCAACCATGCTAATGTTATTTTTAGAAATGGTTGTAAATCAACTAATTAGTCCGGGAGCCATCACCCGATTTTTTAAGTGTGTTCCACATTTTCCTTTAGCGAGTAAGTCAGTGATGAATCAGGTTGTTTAGAAGTCATTGATCGTTGAAAAAATATATTAATTATTTCGCGCGACCCGGCGCGGCTAACCAGCGAGACGTGTTGTGACAGCCCTATGCGTTTCCTACATAATAATAAGAGCGCGCCGTCCGAATGTTCCCGAACCGCGGAGTGATTTTCTAGAAGAAGTAATAAGTTCGGGAAACCCAAGAAACGAAAATCGAACCGTTTGCATGGGTACCTTGGTTCTTAATTCTTTATTGTACACAATATAAAACACAGGAAAAAAACAGAAATAGAGGACATGTACAAAGGCGAGCTTAACCCTGAATAGAGTTTTCTTACAGCAAACCTTTGAGGCTAGAGAGAGGTGACAATATAGGCAGGTTTGTGTACATTAAAAAGAAATTAAAAATAACAAGGAATACTTAGATGAATAAATTTACTAGTATGCAAAATAAATATAGGCATATAATACTTAAATAATAATAAAAATATTTATGTATTTGAGTATTCTAGATAATTCTGGATTACTAACGTTTGGATGCATTCCGGATGCTAGCCGAATAATTTCAGTCTTCGAATTAAATTTGATCATTCCAGAACCTCAAAGACATTCTAGAGCGTTCTTTCCTCGTCAAAGTCGAGAATTTTCAGAAAAATCCCTAAGCAATAGAAAGGGATAGACATATACAAGTCCCTACGTGATAGAAAGGGATAGACATAGATTTCGAAACTTTTGCCCCTTATAAATTAATAACACCTAAATATTGAATATCCTATATTTTAAGTCCGACCATATTTTAAGCAGTTGCAAAATTTTATCGAAATCCGTTCAGTAGCTTCGGAGTTTATCGCGTTCCAAATTGTGACACGAAAGATTTATATATATAGATGAATTATTTCGTATTACTATATAATCGGCGCAGAATCAGGTCAACGCTCAGTGCCAGCCTGCCAGCCGAGGCCTTTCAGAGGTAGGACGTGCGTCGCTCCCGGTTGCTGCAAGCATGCTGCAAGCCGCAAAAAATGTTATTGTAGTATCGCGAGTTTATAGCGCTACTGGGACGTTTTGATATTTTTTATTGTTTAACAAAACTTTGGTGAGTTTTTTTTAGTATTTTAAAGTAATGGTGTTGCATTAACTTATTAACTTTAATTACCCCTGGTTTTTGGTACGCAAAAAATAGTAAATTATTTTAAATTTGTATTTCTGCTTAATGCATTCATTTTCATTCTGTACTTTTATTTCAGATATGGCTAACAAAAGGCGCTATACAGGCTGTACATCACGAAAAAAAAGTAACAAGTATGTCACCAATTGCGAAAATGTTGTCAAGGCTAATTAAGCTAAAAGGTATGTTACCCAGGGGTTTCTTTTTACAACGTAACATGTTATAGTCAATTCCCATTTTTAACTAACTTCCAATCAAAAAGGAGGTTCTCAATTCGGTTGTATTTTTTTTTTTTTTATGTTTGTTACCGCATAACTTCGTTATTTGTGAGCTGATTTGAAAAAAAAAAATTTTATCTGAAAGGTACTGCTTCCAGATTGGTCCCATTTTAATTTTTTTTTTTTTTTAATATTTTTTTTAATATTTGTAACTGCATGCCTCCGTCATTTATGAACCGATTTAGAAAATTATTTTTTTATTTGGAAGGTTATTTTTACGTCCAGATTGTCCCAAACAAATTTGATTAAAATTAGTTTAGCCGTTTGACAATGAAGTCGGTTTCTCAAGTTTTTTAAACTTATAATTATTATTACACGGAGATAGAAGTAGTAATAATTTGCATTATGAAAATCATTATTGCTAACTTATCATAAAAAGTAACAAGCCGAAAAAAAAGGTTGAAATTAGCGGGTACTTTCAAAAAGTCATCCAGTCCGCAAGTCCGCACGATACCAAAGCTAGTGTTCGAAGCATGGAGCCACTTGCACCGAGTTGATGAGCTATTAAGATTGTAAAGTAATCAATTAATTTTGTTCGAAATACGTACATCAGTACCTACCTACTGCATATTTTATTGGGACTTATTGCATGCATTACTATATTATTTTTTTAATGATTTTATGTAGTTTCTTCTGAGTTCGCATTATGGTTTCGGTTTCTGACATATGCTTTCTTTATCATTGTTTTCTTTCAATTTATTATGGTTACAGGTGCTTCGCTGGGTGGACTAATTGAAAATGATGGTATCACCGAAATAAAATGTCCTAGTTCGGCATTCGGATTAGAGGCAGATATCGCTATTAGCTAAAAAAAAATTTAATTCTGAAAAATAGATGGATCCGTGAATCGACGCCATGACTGGTTTTATCAAATACAAGGGCAGCTGCACGTAACGAATAGAAATTAGGTACTGTCAATTTGCTTGTGTGGACAAGCAAAATTTTTTAATTAAAGAGAGAAAAAATAATTACTGACGATACATTTTGGAGCGAGGACATGGAGCATCATCGGCTAGTCAGTTTTTATAATAAATGTCTATTACCCGAAATTGTTGATCCCGAAAAGCTAGGTCCATGAAACTTAGAGACGATAAATATTAAAATTGTATTTAACACGAATTACATTATTTTAACCTTACCTACCTGCCCGTTTTTGCGTAAGTAGGTACTCATTCTACAAACGGTTGTACCTACTTACGAAAAATGAATACATACCCTACTAAGAGCTGGTAAAGTATCAAGGTGATTTATTCAATGCGGCGCATGATACGCGCTCCAACACAGACGGCTGTGTGCGTGCTAGGTGTAACTGTATAGCTAGGTGAGTAAGTTTACCCAAACTTGAGTCACACCGCTCGGGATAAACGCTCTTAAGAAGTGCTAGTAGGATAAGTAGTCCGTGATAGGTACATCTTCAACATGCTAAGATCAAATTATTTGATTTGGCAGCACGTCCCGGCTATCACAGATGGACAAGAGAGGTCTCCACAATCCGCTAACAGCGAATCTCCAATCACACCACACGTAAGTATATCAATAAAGGACACAAAAATCATCATCGTCATCAGCCTGATGAAGAAGAAGAAGAATCTACTAGTGGGGTCCTCCCCCCATGCTGTGAAATTAAACAATTTGGTCTTAGTATATTAAAATATAAAGGTAAATCACTTTCTGCGATAAGGCGGCCCATTGTACATTACTAATTTGTGCTAGATAGATGTAATGTTTTTTATGTAACTTGCTGAAGGAACAAGCATATTGTTAATACTTTAAACCTAATGTGGTGGTGACTGGTAACCATTGCCTAAAACAAAGCGTTGTCTCGTAGATCACACACGCTAATAACGTGCCATTCGATGCACTAACTTGCGTTCATCGTCTTGAAGCAGACTGCTGTGCCTGTAACTTCACCGACACCCTTCAAACCGAAACACGGCGGTAGAAATAGGCATGAAGTTAATACTTCCCCCATACGGGCCCTTCACAAAGAGCTCTACCTTTTGTGTGCTAAAGTATTATATATAAACATTATTTCTCTATGTGATAGATCTAGTAGTAGAGCTCTTTGTGAAGGGCTCGTCCGGGTGCGTACTACCAGCATGCCTATTTCTGCCGTGAAGCAGCATTGCTGTGTTTCGGTTTGAAGGGGTGTGGGTGCCGGTGACATTACTGGCACGTGAGGCTGAACATCTGTATGCCTCCAGTTGATGGACGAAGGGCAGTGCATCGTAGGGCACGTTCCTGACGTGTGTGACCTACGAGGCAATGCTTTGTCATAGGCGATGGTTACCGCTTAATATCAGGCCATATTGTTCCATTAGCCATTTGTAAAAAAAAACCTTACCTCTAGTAGTAAGCAGAGCTACTAAGAAGTTAGCATCTGTTGAAGCATGAATCCAACATATCATATAATTTGTAACATTTGTCATTGCCATTTACCAAAATTCGTTTTTTAAGATTTTATTTCTGTGTTTTTAAGATTATATTTCTACTAACAAATTGGTTATTTTGTGAAAATAAATATTAAATTGAAATTGATAAAAGTTCCGTGATCCTTCTTAGATGAACGGCACTCCTGAGAACAAGGTGCTGACTCCTCAGAAGCCGGTGAATCTGCTTCCGGAAGTGCCGAGCCACACGTCACGGAAACTTTCCGACCGGGAGCAACATGACTGTGATGTTATCGGTAAGGTTACTAAAATAAGCTTCGTATTTAGTTTTTTTTTTCGAAAATTAAAAAAAAAACTCCCGACCACTTCATCAACTAGAAAATTGATAATAAATAAATAAATATTTCTGAATAATTTCAATATTTTGATTCAATTCAATTACATTTATTCAATTTGGATTATTTTATGTGTACACTCTAAAAGTCACATTTTACAAAGCAATTCACATAAAATCTTCAATATAAAAATAAAAGTCATTAAAAATAAGTTGGGAACATAATATACACAGACAGAAAAATCTGTTACATGCTAAAATCATCAGCCGAGGCTTCGTCAATAGTATAATATGATTTTAACAATAGAAATGTTCTTATTCATAATGAAACATGTGTGTGTATGTTTTACTCAAACCTAATAATTATAAATGTGTTTCATAGGGCGTACTAACCTTAACCTTTGTTCAAATAATAAACAGAACATTTATGTAGATGCAAAAAATATATAATGGGGTTAAATCATAGACTTACGAAAGTACCTGCTGCGCAGAATAGACATGTATTAACAGAATTTTGAGCTTCCCGCGCTACTGGAACTTCTGTCACTTTTGGGAAAATTCCAGCAAGTGACAAAATCTCCATAAATTTGTGCCGACACCACAGATTAAATTCTAAACGCATTAATATTAATAAAACCAATGAAATTTCCTCTCCATTGTGATGGGTTTCCAACCTCCTTGGGTTAAAATGACTGCGAAAAATGTAATGCATCAGTTTTGTTATTTTAAGCATGTTTTCTGATGCTAGGTGGAAGGAGCGACACTACCTTAAACAATAACGCCGTTATAGACGGCGTCGCGATGAAACATTTGAACGAAAAGGGTGACTTAGTCGGTGAGGAACTAACTTCATTGAACGCGAATGCTTCGTCCATCGCACTGAATGCCTTCCGACCACCTATCATCGAGGGTTTCCCAAACTGGGCCTCTCTAGCCAAACTACATTTATAAATATTTAAATTACTCGCCGTTTCATCTACTGTATTATAGCCTTATACTGAGTTTCAACATAATTTTGCCGTTAGCTTAACGCAAAATTAGTTATCGTTAGCGTTATCGTTGAGAAGCTATAAGCGCCCCTGGCGGGATTGTGAGAACTAATGTTTTTTACGTAGCGTACGTAAGTCATACGGATATCAGTACGTTACGTTTACACCTCAAATGCAATGCAAATTCATAAGGCTTTGGGTACTGCAAAGTAAAAACTAATTCACTGAATCGCGATAAAACGAAAGGTTATTATATTTGGGCAAATCAAGAAGATCTGAAACTGTGTGTACTAACTATTTTTAGTTTATCACTATACGGTTTGGGAAACCCTGTTGTTAAGCTTGCTTTCTGTGTGCCATCACTTCAATATCTAAAGTAGTCATAACGGATCTGTTTGTGTGTCACATGATGAGCACTCCACATTGCATCGGTGCGTCATTTCGTGCTATATTGTTGCGTCAGCAGTTGTGGTATATACATCTTAACTGTCGTCAATATTTCCGGAACATTTACAACCTTGGAATTTTGTAGTCAATAGTGAACAAGTGGATTATACCTGAGCGTGCTTCATTTAAGGCTGTATTTTCACTTTGTTATGTGATGGCGGTCAATCGCAAAACGTAAAGAATAAAGAATATTTCATTTCATTTCAAAGAAAAAATTAAAAGTCATTTTGCGTTAAGCTAAAGACAAATTATATTGTTAAACTCAGAATACGCCCTCAGCTCGTAACGTATGCTGCGTGTAAGATCCCATGCGGCGCACGTGATGGCACATCTATGTGTGAGGGAGCATCCATCCTGTTTGCACATGCATAATATTAGGAGTTAGAGCGAGATGTGACGATGCGACAGACAATTCCAGTGCCACAAAAATCCGTTTTGACTGCTGTAGTTTCTTTATTAGCTGTGACTTTTTGTCTCGATGTTTGAGGGTCTCTAGCCAAGTCGTATTCGCTTCTTAGCGATTATACTACTATTTAGAAGCTAAGATTTCTACGAGCGTACTAAAAACCAGAGATACACCATAAAGTTTGTTAAAAATAAGCTTGATTCTACGCTATGTTGACTTAGGTATATCATAAAATCAAAATTTGCATTGACTTATGTTTTTAAACAGACTACTGAGGCTTTGAGACTGTTCTGCTAAAGTCGTTATAAAAAGTGGAGTCCGACTTGGTTATATGCAATCTTGATATTATTTCTTTTTTATCGTTCGTTTTTGTTCTAGTCGTATAGTTTTAGAGTAAGCTTAGTTTTATTTAAGAACTTAAACGAAATTAGGGCTTAGGCTTGTAGGTTGCACGCACGCCTGTCTGATTTCTGTGTAGTCTTGACTCCTCACACAGATGCTCAAACTGCTAGCTAATCAAATGTCAATATCTTCACTGTTTGAATTTCCAAACACAGTTAATACACTAAAATATCCCCTTCGAGTGCTAATTCTGAGATTTAACATCATTTTGTCGTTAGCTTAGCGGAAAATGACTTGCCGTAGCTTGTTTTATTATGTTAAAAATTATGTTAAAACTCAGAATGAGCCCTCAGATTTCTAGGCTGATATTCATTATGGTCCAATAACAGTCATTTGAGTCTGTTGCCGCCTTTATTTGCTGACATGAAAGTGTCATTGACAAGAGAAATTGCGAGCCGCTAAAAACTGTCAGGCATTATGAATTAGGGGGTTGGGGGTTAGTCTCTACTCAAGATATTAGAACGGGTTCTTCGCACGGGTGAAAAATTCAAAAGCACCCTCTTTTTAGGGTTCCTTGCATAATGTAGCATTCTATTGATGAAAGATTTTTTGAAATCGGCCTAGTAGTTTTTAGTGTAACGACTATTACTACTAAGGGGGCGTTCAAGTATTACATAAGCAATTGAAAGGGGCGGGGGGGGCTTTCCTTGCTTTTTTTTGATGACATGGTTGGGGGTCGATATCGTGATTACGTCAGCAGTTATTATTAACTTTTTCACACAAATGGCAATCCACAGATTGATGCATTAAAAGAAAAATGCATATGGGTACCAATGATTACGTACGTAAGCATGGAAGGGGGGGAAAGAGGTTTGCTTACTTTTGCTGACAAGAGGTGGGGGGGGGTAAATAATTGTAAAAAATCTGCTTACATAAAGGCCTGCGCACACCTAGGTCGCTGTCGTCGGCGATCAGTGAAACGCTATCAAATTTGACAGCGTTTCACCGATCGCTATCGCCAGCAACCTAGGTGTGCGCAGGCCTTAATACTGGAAAGGCCCCTAAAGTGTAATATTTATTTCCAGAGCGCCTCATAAAGTCGTACTTCTACATAGTCCGCAAGTCGATCCAAGACTCCGTGCCCAAGGCGGTGATGCATTTCCTGGTGAACTTCGTGCAAGATAACTTACAGTCGGAGCTTGTCACTCATCTGTACAAGTCGGACCAGGCAGAGAGTCTTCTGAACGAGTCCGAGCATATCGCTCAGAGGAGGAAGGAGGCTGCTGATATGCTGAAGGTACAATCCTGTTTCAGACCTACTCATAGATAGATAGATTGATAGAAAATGCTTTATTGCACACAACAAATTATAAAAGTACAGGTACATAAAAATACTTAAAACTATTTGCCTCATACATTGGGCGGTCTTATCGCTAAACGAGCGATCTCTACCAGACAACCTTAGGATGGAATGGACTTAAGATATTTACAAGGGGACTGTGCTCATACTCATACCTACTCATATTATTTATTGCAATAATTATGTTACATCGTTAGGTCTTAAAGTAAAAAATGGTGAATACATAATAGGCCCTTATCTTTAGAGCATAGCAATATTTGGAGTGGAAGCGGGCCGAAGTCTGAAAAAGTAGATAAATTAAAAGCTAGTTGTTAATGTTATATTGAAGTCAATTAAATTATTATTATAACGCAGGCAATGTATCAAAACTACTCCTACTCCTGTGTCTAAAAAAACACCACCAGGCCCCTGTTTAATAAAGCTGACAATTCGACATAATTATATTGTTAGTTGTGACATATATATCGAATTGTCAGCTTTATTAAACAGGGGCCAGGGCTCTCCCGCGACTACAGCGAGAGAGTTGCTTTTCTTTCCAAAAATGTATGTGCGTTGGACAGGCACATACATTTTTGGACAGAAAACTCGATTGGTGTACGACTAGATTTTATCCCCTTGGAATCGGAAGGTGGGGCCGCCGGTCCTACTAAACCACCAATGCTGCCTATTTATTAAAAAATAAATTATTGTGGATACACACAGCACTATCCAGGCCTAAATTAAGCAGAGCTTGTACTATGGGAAACAGATAGCTGATATAATACTTGTGTACATTTTTTTTAAACGCATACTTAGCATACAATATAACACCCAGACAGAACAAACATCTGTGTTTACTACACAAACAAATTGTTCTCGGTGGAGATCGAATCCGTGACCTACGGCGCAAAAGGCAGAGCTACTACCAACTGAGCTGACAGAGTCACACAAAGACAAGGACAGTCAAAATTTGGTACTACTGTAGTAGTCTAAAGTATCTTTTGTTGATTATAACCTAGATTTTCTTTTCCAGGCGTTACAACGCGCCGGGCAGATCATCAGTGAGATTCGAGAGACGCACATGTGGTGAACTACCACGAAGACTAGTCTGAAATTAGTGAATTTGGGCTCAAAACGAGCTCTGTATATACTCTTAGGCTTAGACTACACATCGTTGCATACTTCAGCACTGCGCACTTGTTACTATCACTATGTAGTTTAGATAAGCATGTTGGATACATGTAGTGTGAACCGGCACTATTTAGCCACAATGTACTATTAAATAATAATAATAAATATTGTGGACGCTACTATCTATCCCAAAATAAGCCAGAACTTGTGCTAAGGGCACCAAATAGCGAATATAATACTTGTGTACATTTTTTTGTAAATACATACTCAGAATACAATATAACACCCAGATAAAGAACAAACATTTATGTTAACCACACAAATACTTGTTCTTGGTGGAACTGAGCTAAAATCTATCCCAAATCGGTTTTATTTAGCCTTTATATGTAAATCTTAAAGCGTTTACTTCAAAGCGTAGTCTTTGAATGTCTTACTTTGTATGACTTAGTAAATACAAAACTCATTTAACTTTTGATTTCCATAATAAATAATTTGCAAATTCAGTTGGTCCTAAGCCAGAGGACCACATTATACTGGAGCAGGTAATGTTTGTGTACAAGAATCCTTGCAAAGTATCATCATTAACCTATATCAGTCCACTGCTGGACGTATCTCCCAAGACGTGCCACTGAGCCCGGTCTTCTGCTCTTCTCCTCCAGTACTTGCTACATTTCGGAGATCGTCGCCCCACCTTGCCGGAGGGCGTCCTACACTACGCTTACCTAAACGCGGTCTCTACTCTAGTATTCGTTTGCTCCAACGATTGTCTGTTCTACGGCAAACGTGACCGGCCCACTGCCACTTCAGCTTACTTAAGATGGCGGTTCGCGCAAAGACTGAGACCAGGGTGTCGATTCTGAAAACACAAATCACTCAAGCGATCGCGTAAATCGTTGTGAGTTGTCAATTTTTGTTTGAAAAATTTGAAAATGGAACGCGGATTCAGAGATCACTCGACGGTCACTCAATCGAACCGTGTTGCTGGAATTGATGCCCTGGGTGTCGATTCCATATACACAAATCACTCAAGCGATCGCGGAAATCGATGTGAGTTGTCAATTTTTGTTTGAAAAATGTTAAAATCGAACGCGGATTCAGCGATCACTCAATCGAGCCGTGTTGTGAGAGACAGAGACAGAGACAGGAGACCGTGACAAGTTTCTCGGTCTCTTCTGCATATACAGTCTCGATCGAATGCGCGAACTGGCGTGCCACTAATCCCAAATGACTAATACTAGTCTTTGTCTCTGATTTCGGTCTCCGTACGAACTACCTTGATCAAATGAAGAGTATACATTACTTTTCTTTTGATTAGTTAGTACCTACTTATGAATTGTGTTTAAGTATATGCAATAAAGTAAAATGTATAGAAAATGCGCGTTGCTGAATGATGCGATTAAGTGTAGCTCGATACTTAGTAGGCGAATATTCGCATTAGGCTTTTTTTTACTTACAACACATTTACTTCAAGCTGTCTGCTCTCTTATTAGAATAATTCGCTATGAAAAAGCATGAAACCAAAAATTTTTAAAAGCAGATATCTTGGAAGCGAATGATCGTTTTTGGTTTTTAAGAGGCGCCTTAAGATGCTCCATTTTTCATCCATTCAGAGCTAGTTTAGTGTGCAACTTACACTGTCAAATATGACAGAGTTTCACTGATCGCCATCGCAGAACGCTTGAATCGCAAGGCTTCTAAAGATGATACCAACAGATAAAGAAATTGATAGAAAAGTGGCGATAACCTCGTATGTTGCACAAAAAATTGAATTCAGTTACCATTATCATGTTCTTATCGTGTCACGGGTTCTTTTAAACCAGTGTGGTGGAAGGATTTTAAGTGCCCCAGAAAGGCTCCTTTCGTGCATTTGACACATGTTTTTGAACTTTTTAAGTTCTGCGACATGCCTAGGTTCTCCACGCCGGTTTCCTCACTTATTATCATGTATTAAAAATATTAAAATAATGCACTTTTTAGCGTAAAGTTATTATTACTCACACCACACTATCGTAGTAACATTCAGTGATATTATTTATGTATTATTTATGTTTTTTTTTATACAACTAGCTGTTGTAACAAGCATATAACCTGATATTAAACCATCTGCTCTGATGGTAACCATCACTTATACCAAATCATTGCCTCGTAGGTGACGCAGGAACGTGCCCTACGATGCACTGCGTCCATCGACTTGAGGCATACAGATGTTCAGCCTCACGTGCCAGTAATTTCACCGGCACCCACACCCTTCAAACCGAAACAGCTTCACGGCAGAAATAGACATGGTGGTAGTACTTCCCCGAACGAGCCCTTCACAATGAGCTCTACTACTACTAGGTAATAGTTGTAGGTAATTCCCCTCGATAATTTATTTATATATATTTGTATGCAATAGTTTTGTTTGGTATTGAATTTTGTTTATTATTGTGTGAAACAGAGCAACAGGGTTAATATTTTTAAATTGCTTGATTAATTTAATTAACCTTTGTAGGTCGATTAATGACAAAGCAGACGAGAGGTTAATTAGTAACTTATAGAAGTAGGCAACAAATATTGCTCATCGGCTAATTTCGGCTTCATAGAGCGTAGTGTGCGTCAGAAAGAGAAAGCGCGCTACAAAAGCAGAACAGCCGATGTGCAATATTTATTGCCTACAACCGTATTATAGTTCCTTGTTCTTTAGGTAATAAACGCATGCTGTGTTAAAAAAAAATCAATGAAGTTTTTGAGTCGTTTTGTGTCATGTCCACGATAAAGTAATTTATTGTTTTAACGTCATTAGATTAGGAAATATTCCAATGTATTTATTGTTAGTCAAAGATGTGTGCTTTGTATCTTAAATGTTTAGATGATACGGAGAGTAAGATTGTATTTCAGTCTGTTAAATAAATGTTGATAGATCGCAAAGAAGTTTTATTATTACACTTGTCTAATACCTAAAATAGAATAGAACTTTTTGTTCAACAAAGTGAAAGATTACAAGAAACAAAACAAGAATACTAAAGGTACAACCAGCGGTCTTAACGCTAAGTGCGATCTCATCCAGGTAACCTTTACAATAGGACTGGTATGGCAGTTTTTGTCAACCATGTGACCAGACACCTCAAAGCCTGCTTTGACATGTTAAGGCGGAGTATCATCTATCTAAAAGCCGGGTGGTGTGGTGATTGTACACCCCGTTATTACACTGTAGCAATTCAACAACTGATTTTTGCTTTTTCGTTCTGGCACTAGATACCTGTCCTTGAGACTATATAGAGCGGATCTAACTTGCATGTGTGTGTGTTGGAACATAATAGGTATATAAACTACGCACAAGGCGAGCAAGCGTCCCGTGGCTGCGGCCCCGCAGTGAGTGTTATATTATGCTATATGTGTTATGTTCTGATGAACATAACACATATAGCATAAAACATAGACAGATAGATAGCTCTTTATTGATATAAAGAGCTATCTATCTATCTATGTTGGGGCCACCTAATGCTAATGAGATCAATCAGTAGCAGGGTTTGAACCAGGCCTTGCACCAATGGATTGATGCGGGCGCAATGTTATAGTGCCGTCAAACAGAACAGAAGGAAATCATCAGTAACAAGTTCATTTTAGCAGCAACGATCGAGCGTGCATCCTGAGACACGTAGGTATGTATAATACCAACTGCTGCGAACGCTAAAGAATGATGTACCTCTGACTACCCCTTGTGTACCATACCTTCCAGGCAAGGTAGGTCCCGCCATGTTGAACCATAAATGTTCGAAAATATGTGACAAGTGCAAACGAAAGGCGCTTCTTCTTAAAAATCCATTCACCACGCTTGGTTTTACAGAATCTGTAAAACGATAAGAAAATTTGGGAGTTTCAAAAACACACTCGCAGTCGCACACACCATGAGGAATATATACAAATACATAATTGGACAATGTATGTAGATCCGAGCTACACGTAAGTAGCCTAAGACCTTTACCCTCCCAGATTCCTTTGCGATAAAACATACATACTTACGTGCCATGGGTTTGTTCAACTACAGATAAGAAATACAACTTTGTTGTACGGCAAAAATCTTAAAATACAAAGAGTGAATTGTTCTACTTGCTCATAGTCAAAGAAATGAGTCACATTATACAGCCTTCTGTGACGTATAGTCCGAGAAACGCCTACGAATTAACGTAGAGTCGCTCCGCCCACTGCAAAAACAGACTTCGTAAAAAATTTGCAACATGGCTGACCTGATTTAAAATTACTTCGACACAAAAATCTGAAATACCTAACAGTAACAAGATTTTATGCATGAGCGCAAAGCGTGGCCCTGTTTGTTACGAGGGCACGTCTTTTGGTGTAATGAAACTTAATTAAATAGTAGGAAAGAGAATAAGGAAGGGGAATACCAAGGATAAGCTACATGAGCCAAATAAAAGCGAAGATCGCCGTCATGTCGTTTAAGGAGGTCAAGGAGGTTGCCCTCAAAATAAATACCAAGAGAAAAATGCATGAACATTGCTCTTAAATAAGAAGAAGAAGAAAAAGTAATTAAAAAGATAGAAGTCTTTCCCCTCAGCTATAACATGAATAGGTTCAAGAAAAATGTAAGCAGGTCCTTCAGGGTATAGGCAACGCAACTACAGCATCCATGGTGTTGATGGTGTCTATATTATGGGCGACGGTGACCACTTACCATCAGGTGGGCCGTAAGCTCGTTTGTCTATCATTTGCATAAAAAAAATACTTCTTAGTTTACTTCTACTTCCTTTATTTACAGAGGATAAAGGTGAAAACCTGCTCAGGGAGCGGTCTAATCAATAACTCTCCTTCTAAGCTTTGTATTGAAAGACTCACCAATTGCATAATCTTTCAACTAAGCATTGAGCTTAACAATGCCAACGGACGAATCAGAACCAGCAAAGGCAATTTTTTATTTCAGCCAGCCATCACAAAAACTACTTATTCAAAGTCAACATCTGTAGCGCCGTTAGTACTAGCTAGCACCTAGCTACAATTTTATAATACTTATAGTCAGTAGGTACTTGAGCATCTGACTAAACTCTACCAATGAATTTAAGCCACAATAGATTCAGTTAAAACTGTGGTCAGCTAAAACGAGCATCATAATTCTGTGCAGTTAAAACGTGGTCCGTCTAATTGAGAATGGTCGACGTACGAGACTGGTACGATGGTACTCACAGGATCAGCGGACCAGCGGGTTTGCCTTGCTGTATCGCCTACGCTATGGTCTGCGCGCGCGCTCACTCGCCAAACGGATTCGAACGACGCCGGACTATTGCCATGAAAGTGTATCAGTGACTGTGACGTGCAAAAAAACAGTGATTTTCACAAGATTTTGAAACCGTTTTGTTCAGGTTGGTTGATCTTAGAATCTTATATAAATGTGCTTAAAAGTCGTTTGGTGGATGTGATCTATGTTACAAGCTAATCGCAAATCGGATACCTTAGTCAGCAGGTACGTAAGTGCCTACCTAAACGGGTATTCGTGGAATGTTGTTATAAACATCAGCAAACAAACAATCGGACAATAATTATCAACTTTGTGACAGGAAAATGTGATTGGAAAACATAGATCATTGTAGTGAGCGGGTAAAATGTTTTCAAAAACAGAGGTGATCATTATCACTCACTGATCAAGTATGGAGTAGTAATATCTATGTCTATAAGTCGAACGAATAAGTACGTCATCGATAGAAATGTTTAGTCTAAAAACTATTTAGTATGAAACCCTCTCCAAATTTTCAGTTTAGACTTGCCTAAATCTAAAATTTTACCATCCGTCATAAACAAAAGAGCTCCGAAACCGATTTTCAGATCAACGTTTAGCATCTAACGCGAGAACTTTTGGTATTTATCAAATACTTTAACTCATGGAAAAGTCTTTAGAATTCGCAAGAGCAAAACCGCATCTAAAATATACCTACACCAAACATATTATGTGGGTGTAAACATTGAAAAATTCACATGTAGCCTGAGCCCTGAAGGCCGCTGACGTCATAATTATATCTATGCTGCAGGGACATCTGACGAACCAACACTCGGGATGTGGCGGTCGACACTCTGTACACTAAATTGATTAAGTGGCAGAATGGAATAGGCACCGTATCCGGTGTATGTTTATAAATATTGCAGAGACAACGAACTCATTCGGATTGCAAATGCATTTATTAGGCAAGTGGACAGGCTTAGTCAAAACTGGTCGGGCTAGATTCTTAAGTGAATAAGACAACTATGTTTTATTAATCAACATTCAACAGGCTATGGGCGCAAGCGTGTTTTCAAATTGAGCGCACCAGTTCAAGACTCGTACCTATTACTTATAGAGTTCGCTGAGAAGTTTAGGATAGTTTCAGAATCAGAAACCATAGACACCCAACATTCTACCTAAATAATATGGTGCCTGGTGCTTCATTTCATGATGATCCTTGTTGTTGTACTGACTAGTGGAATCCCGCACAAGTTCTTCGTTTGATAAGTACTATTCCCATACAAACTTGAACACCACCATACATAGGTACCCATACATGAAATAATCATCCAACCTCTGTTAGTTTCGGAGATTTCATGATATTTAAGATTCAGGTCATCAAATTTCACCAGCTTTCCCAACTTTCCGTAGCGAAACATGATAAATAAAATCTAGTTTTCGGTGCGTCTTTTCAAACAATACTTTTTTCTCTATGAAAATAAATGACCGACGATTTGCAGCCAATGTAGTATACATATATACAAGTACTTTTTGAGAATTATATTTAACTGCATTTTAAACATTGCTTAAATTATTACCCTCTCTGTTTGATACGCATTGGGAAATAAATAGGAGATGTGTATTGTTCTTTCGATAGATTTTTAAAATAAGCCATTACTTTGCCTGAATATTACCATTACTCGTAAATAAAGTTCACACGTAACATTTATTGAGCGTTCTAAAATTTATTAATAACATTGATTGACGTAAGGTGACCTATGGTCATATCAAATCCGTACTCGGCAAATACAGCCCAGCAATATTTTCCCACGGTTCATCAGCTTCCTCTAAGATAGTTGAGAACTATTAATCCTTGCTTGGCTGATTCGATACTAGTCGGGTTTAATTCGTCAATCGTGTGTGCAGCACAGAATGGCTGTGACGAATAGCATCAATTTGTACTTTGTCTATAGCTGTTCGGTATGTTTTATTTGTTTAAGCGAGTTTTGCTGTGGTTTCTCTTTATGATAAGGCACATTTGCATTAGTCACTATTATTTTTTCTGTGGTTTTGTCAAGGGCACCCGGGTGAAATCGGAACTCATGAATGATATTTAGAAGACTCTCCATAAACAGGGTGATTAGTATTATTAGAGAGACAACAATATATATTTAGCTATCAAGAGACTGTTGACAACATGAGAGACTTCGAAGCTTGGAAATCACGAGGCCCATGTGTTGCGCTCTTCATCGCTTTTGTTTTGCTCGACATTTTGGCCATGGCCTAGAATCTACCCTGAAATCCCAGTTTCCTTTGTTATCGACAGATTTTACGGTAGGACAGGTCTCTGTACAAACATCGGTGATCAATGCAGGCGATGACGTGTTTCGCCCACATATTCCGCTCCTCCATATACGGACATCACTTGTCCTTTGAATTAAATTATCGAGTTCCATAGTGGATCGATAAACGGTAACCCGTAAAAGAGTTCGCACCAATTTATGCTACAGCTATAAAAGTATTGTCAACTAGGTTAGTTAGTTTAATTTAAACTGTAGGTATATTTGGGACTACAGGTGCTTATGGAATCGCAAGTGGGACTTGCCATTGGCAGTACCTACCTTACCTACTGCTGTTTGGAAGTCCCAAAGCTACCGGAAATTTTTAGAGCATCAACAGTTAAGATTTATATTTTACTCTGATATAAATGTTGGTATATATCTGGTCTAGGTCTTAGCCTATCTATATACGAGTATACCTATTACATAGATAGGTTCTTCACAAACCGCAGTAATGTCATTTGACCACAAGTAGTAAACCTCATTGTGGAGATCATTATTTCTGAGTTCTGTTCTGACTTGCATAATTGAATTTCTGTCAGAAGTCTGACAGAAATTTATTTATGCAAAGCTAGAATAATGTCAATGAAATTACAAAGGTTCATTTTGTAATATAGCTATGGAGAGGAGATGTCAATCCAAACAAAAGCTTGTTAAAATGAACATAAAACAATTTAGCTGCGCCCTTGCTAGAGTATTTTTTGTTTTGTATTAACTACGTCTCACTTAGTTGAAGTGGCACCGCACTGAAACTTCATTACTTATTATTTTAATTGTTGTTTTGTAAAAGGAATATGAAAAAAACGGTAGGGAGCAATGCGTAGCTTGTTACCTGTTCTTATAGGCTTAGTCGCGTGGAACTGGCACATAGACTCACCTAGCTTTAAGGCGTCAGAGTGATCCTTGTGATAAATATAAATAAATACATTTAAAAAAAAAGCTATTTTTGAATTGAGTTTTGACGACTTTAAATGCGAAAACACAGCCATGATCAGTTCATCAGTCTACTCTCGATAAGTGAGAGTGACAAAAACAAGTAAAAACACCATTAAGTGACCAACGTGCGTAACAGAAAGTGTAGATTTGAGCACCATAAATAAAAGAAAAGTAATATATACGTAAAAACTGTTAAAAGCACATCGTAAATTGCCGCTATAGTTGAAATAGAAACTCGGAGATTTAACAAGAACTGCTCCGGAGATAGTAGAAAGATAACCGTTGATTCACTTCTTAGGTGAACCTAAAGCAGTACTTATTTTCATGCATTTAGCACACGCTGAACAGTGAGTGACTCGTAGTATTGCACTTGGTTTTTTTTAAACTACATTATGTTGGTAGAGGTAGGCCAAAGAAAAAATCATGAATTGTGTGAAAGATGACATGGATAAAAAAGCCGTGAATACAAAAATGACGGCTGGTATAGAGAGACGGAAGAATTTCTTTATTTTTCTTTAATTGTAACTTGTAGCAAAACTAATAACTGAAAAAGAGAAAATAAGAGAGAACATGTTGTGCCGACTTCATATAAAGTAGGCTAAGGGCAGGAAGATGATGATTTGTTTGATTTTGCTTTGACATTAATAATACAACAGACAGATGCATTACAAGATAATAGCGCCACGAAAGTGGGAAAAGTTAGTTGCGATACCTTAACAGGGTTTAAGTTTGAAACTGTATCTAGCAACATAATTAAGTGCAATAAATTATTTGAATTAGAATTTCATAAAGCATGTAAAACTGCAAACTGTAGGTACGAATTTAATCACAGTGGATAGTGGATAGAATATACAAAACTTCAGTGACAGGTAAGATCGGCAAATGAGCCAATTAATTTAAGATGAACCAAAGATAAATTGGGTAATATTATGTATTTCGGAGAAAATAAATCTCTTTTGCCTAGGATTTAAGGCTTCAGTGCGTAAGCGTCAGGTATAGCTTAAGCACTGAAGCTCGCTATATGAGTGTGTAAGATGGAAGGTAAAAATTACTTAGGTACATCGAGAGGGCTTCTGTTCATTTAGTCTGTGGTAAGCCTAGCGTATCTCAGATTTCATTGGCTATTAAGTGTTTGCTCGGCTCATTGCTGTGTAAACCGTAAGACCGAGAATAATCCTAAGATAAATTTAAATATTCGATGTGTTCCCTCGACCTTACACTGACCAAGCTAATGAGTCATACATTTCAGAATGTTCATTACCGATACATGGAACATGGTATGGTATTGATAATGGATGCCTACCAAATATTGTTTTGTAGATAATAATCTAAGATATACCTACACACAAACTCATAAGAGCTTAACTTATTTATATCAGCAAATTGGTCGGCTGCCTGAAGGACACCTTGAATGTTTAAGTTTGAAGTTTAAGGGGGTACGATTTCCATACAAACTTAATTTACACAACTATGGGCGAATAAAGTATTAATGTACACTGAAATAGCTGTAATAGGCTTTTACAGTGGTCCTTATTACCGGCCAGTTATATAAAGTTGGAGTGGTAGCCGTTGGTCGTGGCAGTCGGGGCTTCAGAAAAAGAACTAACAGACTTTTACGACTATTTTGAGACATATGTTTTAAGCTCATTCACGTATTTAATGCCGAGTACCCGTTAGAAAGAATGACGAAAAAATTACTTTTTTGGTTTTTTATTAATATTTCTGTTATCCTACAGTTTTCTCCAACTTTATATAACTGGCCGGCAATAAAGACCACTGTAAAATTCTATTACAGCTATTTCAGTGTACATTTATACTTTGTTTGCCCATAGTTGTGTAAATTCAGTTTGTATCGGAATCGAACAACCTTAATCTAAACTAGTGGCGTGCCCGCGACTTTGATTGCGGGGTGGTCCGCGTTTCCGCCGAAAATAAATCTTAGATGAGTCGAACTACAGGCTCGATTTACCCAGTTTTCAGTATCTCAGGTTTTACTAAAAAAAGCACTTTGGCTATGGTTTAGTGTTGTCTGCCAGTCACGTAATAGTTTTAGAAGGTGAATGTTGTAAGGAAAAGTTGGTTTTTAGGGCGTAACTAATTAAGCGCACAGTTGACAAAAAGTCGACCCACTCGAGACTCGTACGCAGCACTCGTCCAAATTGAAATATCGTGTGCGGAACGGAAGTTCGCTAAACAAATTTATGAGTAGGTACACTCAGCATTGCAAAACATAACACAGCAGCGTTACAACATCTTTTTGAGAAAAAATGCAGCCCTCATCTTACGCTGAGTGGTTTTTTGCACAATATCACTCTCTAATACTCTCTACCTCTATGAAGTTACCTTTCTTTTTGTTTTTTTTTTGTTTTGGCAATCATCTTCCTTCCCATATCCCACGCTAAGTGGGTACAACAGGTTTTCTTCTTCCACTCACCTCTATCATTCGTCATCTCGTCGTCTATGGCCCACCTGTAGTTAGTTAGTTTTAGAAGTAGTAGAGGTCCTTGTGAAGGACTCGTCCGGGGAAGCACTATGTCTATTTCTGCCGTGAAGCAGCATTGCTGTGTTTCGGTTTGAAGGGTGCCGGTGAAATTACTGGCAAGTGAGTCGGAACATCCGTATACCTCAGGTTGATGGACGCAGGGCAGTGCATCGTAGGGCACGTTCCAGACGTGCGTGATCTACGAGGCCTACTTTGTTATAGGCAATCGCCATAGCCCTTCACAAAGACCTCTGCAAAAATTTAATTTGCCCACATGAGTTGCTTATCGACTGTACCATCAAGTAGACTTTGTTGGTCAATCGGATGTGTGGTACGAGTATGTTATCTTCCATGATACCAATTTATTATTTTGACCATGTTTATTTTTGTACCGGTTCAGAAATATTTTCACCACAATTATTCTTTTTTCTTTCTGTATGGGGTCGAAAATAGTAGTAGGTAATACGTTGCTGAGGTGAATTTTCTTTATTTATTTTTTCAGGGCTTGTTTATTTAACACACATTTCATACAAAATTGTATTATATGATTATGATGAATGATTATGCTTTTTCTGTGCGTTTAGCTAGTACAAGTGGAGTGGGTCTCGGGCAAAAAACGACGAGAAATCTCTTGCATAATTAGGAAGTACCTACTCAATCTCTATGACAGCTTACAAAGTTCAAGATATGAATAACTTTCCTATGTTGTCGAATTTTCCGAATTCTTGATGAAATTTAATATAATAAACGAGCCAAACCGTTAGAGCATAGATTAAATTGCCTGTCGAGGAACCAGTTTCAATATTTTATCATAGTTATGGCAGTTTAAACAAATTTTATAGGTCTATTTGGTAAGCGGATGAGATTATGACGACAGTGATTGAAGTAACAGTTCCTCTTTATCGCTTTGCTTCATTTCGTAGAGGGATATAGACGAATAAATTACTTAGTAACTTAGTTTTTTTTATATTTAACAGACTATCCTTTGGCCACGATCTCACCTGATGGTAAGATACGATGTAGCAGGAAAGTCTAAAGACAGTAGAAAGAATTATTCCCCTAAAGAGACTCAGACTGTATTGGTCAGGAAAAACAGACGACGGCAGTAAGTTCCATAAACGGTGAGATTAAATGATAAAATACGACGACGCAGCTAATAAGACTTTTTACAGCTACAGTTAATTTCTAAATTAAATGATTTTCAAGAAAGTTTTGTGAATGAAAATCCATAGTAAGTATTTTTATACTTTGATAATATTAATAATTGTAAAAACTTTTAAAAGTTTACCAAATAGTATAATTATGAATCTAAGTTGAATCATCTTTTTGGTTTTGATGATCTACCACCGCATTTTATAATATGAATTATGACACAAGCTATGTTTTTAGTGGGATAAGTGCAGACTGGTAAGTTCAAGGCTAGCCGGTTGCAAGTTGACTCAGTGCATAAACCACCCACACTATAAGGACGTCATTCATAAACCTCTGCTATAAGAGTCAAATCAAATGAGTAATATTATCAGTCAATGTTTTTAGGTGTCCAATACCGAAAGCTCAACCTAAACTCTTCTATTATGTGTACAATACCTGTACTCACAAACGGTGAAGGAAAACATCGTAATGAAACCGGCGGCATATCGTGGAACCTTAAAAGTTCCATGTGCCAAGTGCACGAAAAGAGCCTCTTCGAGGTGAACATAAAAACCTTTCTTCCCCCTGGTTTGAAGGGCTTGATCGTAAGATTTCAAGATGGTTTACTTCAATTTCTAAAACAGTATGTACGTACTTACACATAGGTATGCCGTTATTAGGTTATTTTTAAATATGACTTCACTCAAACCGCAATACCTAATAAGAATTGGCAAACAGAAATTGACAAATACAAAGGCATTCTTTGTCTAATATGAACAACTATAAGCTTAACCGCAAAAGTATGATCTAATTAGGGTGCCTTTCTACTCTACTAAAATTGCAATATCAACTCAAATAATACTAGACCACGAAAATAGCCACGGTCGCGTTAGTGCCGAAGTAACAGTCCCTATAAGTGTTATTCGTCGAGTGTAATTAATTATAGGATCCAATGGTGTAGCGGTCAACGCACCAAGGGGGAGGTCACGGGTTCAAATCCCGCTCGACTTTTAAGTTTTGGGACACAAAAATCCAAAAATAAAATGATCTAGAGGCTTTAGTGGTTTTTCTAAAAGTACTCATAAAAGAGAATTCATTATCAGCCTGAAGAAGCCCCCTGCTAGACATAGGCGTCTCCTAATACACATTTCCAGGAAGCACGATTCTGAGCCCTTTCCATCCACCGACTTCCCGCGATCTTAACAATGTCGTCGCGTCCATCTGGTGGTCTTCCGGTTCGTGATCGCCATTCGAGAACCTTTATTCCCCAAAAGTTGTCGGTTCTTCGAGCTATAAGACCTGCCCATTGCCACTTCAACTTACTAACAGAATTATGATTGATAAAATTAGTAAGCGAAAAAATCGGTTGTCTGTAAAGTCGGTTTACTGCCGATAGTTGAACGTGACAACGTCATTGTGCCTCTTTGTCACTCGTCCCGCGCTCTCGCTTCCACTTCAAGCCTTAAATGGAACGCCTCAGAGCGAGGTAACGCTGCATGAGTCATGTTTTTTCGTGCGTGCAGCCGGCTCCATCGAATTATAAGACGTTGCCACGTCAAAAACCAACACCCAAAATACACTGCGTCTGAGACGTAAACTTGCATGAATCAAATTGGGGTTGTCTTTTTTCCATGTCTGGATTATTTTGAATCAGGATGAGAACTGGGGTTTTGTTCTTCAATGGACTTTTTAGCCACGTGATAACTTCCATAGCATTGCCTGCCTCGGTCATAATATGAGCTACTCCTAGGGCGGATAACGTTATTTTGTTTATCATACCATATAGTTGTCGGTTAATTTTTCATTGCTAAAAAACATTAGCCTATTTGGGAAGATCTCGAAGTGTGAAAGTTAGACTAAGCTTATAGATCATTATTAATCTGAGAAATGTATTCCTCAGAAGCTACCTTATCAAGTAGGTAAGCTGAGCACCATAATTACGAGAACGAATAGTAATCAAAGTTTTAAAATTATAGTCGACTTTTCTCTATTGGGCTACGTGTAATCACCGCACGGTTTTTTGTTTGTATTGTTAAATTAGTTGGATTAATGACAACAAGATTCGTAAAAAAAAATACAACCGAATTGAGAACCTCCTTCTTTTTGATTGAAAGTCGGTTAAAAATATAATATTTTTTTCATTTAGACATTATTTTTAAATTAAAACTAATCAATTTAAAAATCACAGCAGATGGCTGATAGAGGTTTGAAACTTCTTTAAACGACTGGGTCAATTATAAATAACTTACTAATTAAGTTAATAAAGGGTCAGATTCCACAATACTGTGCATATTATGTGGATAATATGGGCATTAATACTAGTGCTCTCAAACGGTGAAGAAAAACATCGTGAGGGAATCCATGGCTCAGTCAGCTCTGCACGTATTGACCATGTCTTTCCTGTGGATCAGGCCAACTAAGCTGTCAGGATGGTATAGGTGCTGGGAAAGCGTATTCCATCTAAAATCCTGTCCCAGGCACTATAGCGTCGAGCAAGTAGGGCTTGATTAATCACCAGTTGCCCCTGTCGCTATATAAGTAATCATACAATAAATACAAGTGCATGTTTTTTTATGTGGATCTATCAGACCAAATCCACAAGTTAGTAGTCAGAAGCCAAAGCTCTCTCACTCGGTAGGAAAGTAATTTAACCACAAGGCGTGTCCGGCAATTAGACCGGCACCCGGTTCAGATAAAAACATAAACCTAAACGAAGCGACGATGTTTGCATTATACCCTCACAGAATCCCCTATTTCTATTGATACTTCTTATTACACATTATCATCTAATCGCAGCGACAGTCTACTATACTTCTCAGAATCGACTTTTTCTAATGATACTGGCATTATTTTATCTAACTCTTGTAACATAACCTTATTTTACTCTATGTGGGGCCAGCACCAACTCTTCTTCCATTACCCTCTGTCAACCGACTTTATCATTCAAAAGGGCATGAAATACAGAAGTGGAATTCGTCACGTGACAGATTATGATAACATCTTGACTATTACTTTAGAAACATAAGAAGGGTGAGTGAAATAAATTGTACTTAGGAAAAGAAGTAGATATTCTATAGAGATAACTAACCAATGTCAGAGCCACTTATAAACAAACCATACCACACATAAATTGAGAAACAGCGGATACGACTAATGGTTGAAACCATTTGAGTATCAACTTTATACTTTTTATACTTATTTGGTTTTGGAGATGCATTCCATCTAAAACATTAGGTATTACTTATGTCATAAAGTTTGTCTATTTCCGAATGACGAAATGCTTAGGACACCAAGTTAAATATGTTTTATTTATTAAGTTCTGACGTAATTTTTTGTGAATAATGTATATAAACATTCAATTCTCATATTAACACTTGCACAAAAATCAAAATAATCATTATTTAGTCACGAATGGTTTTCTTGCCCAAACAAACATAATAGACAAACAAAAGCGACTGTATTGGGTATATGATTGTGTAATCTAAGCACGCACAAAATAATGTATATTATTTATTTTAATATTATGCCTCTGAATTCTTCTTGACACTGCCATTGAAATTACTTACAGGAACCATAAATAAAAGTGTAAACATAAAAATTAAGTGAAAATTGAAAGTGGAAATTGTTGTATTTTATCTTATCTTTTACTTAAAAGTGTTTGTGTTGTCTAAAAACTAGAGAATTCAACTTCATGGAAAACTTACTGAACCGATTATAACGAAATTTCTATGGTACTAATCTTGTAAGTAGTAGAATCTGGAAGTATTCAAATCGGCGGAAGATATGTGTTATCAAACATTGAAAAGAAATACAACCGAATTTAAACCCTACTCCTTTTTTATTTGAAGGCGATAAAAAAACTGCCTGTGACGTAACGTAGAAAGTCTGTGCTCTTAATTTCCGTGACATTATGCTCTTCGAGCCGGATATCAGCAATCACAAAACGAATAAAAGATATTGACAGGCAGCAATTTCGTATAATAAAGATCGGGTCAGATCTTGGATTAAATTATGCTAAAGGTCATCTTTACTGGGAATCGTGATTGTATTAAGATTTTTTTTGTACTCCTTTCTTAATAATTTATACATTAAAAAAACAACAGCAATTTTCAAGGCATGATAAGATTTAGGCAAATATTGGTCTCAATCATAAAAATAGGTATAGGTATGCTTAAACATTGCTGGGATGCATTTAAGATCCAAAATAAATAGTCTCCAAAGTAGAGATTTTAATAATTAAAACTACTGATCGAAACGACGCGTAACCCAAGGGCTGGTTGGTGGGTATCGGACGCAGCGCATTAGTTGCTATTCAACGTGTCAAAGCCTCCAGCGTCTTGGGGATACTTCCGTCTGGTACTGATTTGGATCAGTTGAGCTTATCTCTAGATCGTTTGTAACGGATTGCCGATCGTTCAACTGTTTCTTTACTGTACTTTAGAAATTAGAGCTAGAGTTTTCTCTAGCCTTCTTAATGAAGGAAATCTGATACAAGTTTCGAAACAACGCATTTGGAAAGCACATAAAAGTAACGTCTTTCTGTCAATAAAACATTGTTTTATTCCAGTCTGTAGTCACTGCATCTATTTAGAACGAGTCCGCAATCGTTAACTGATTTGAAATCGATTAATGAATGATCGAGCTGTCAGAACCGACTACAATACAAAACAGGTGAAACGTATCCGTGGCACAATACATACATCTCTGCAGGCTAACGAAGCGATTTAGAAGCAATAAATCTTGAACAAAGGAATAGAGCTTAAAATTGCGTGAATTTAACTATTTAGAAACGTTGTTCAAAAAATTATCAGAAGCTGTTATTATACTCGATTGTGGATCCATTTACGTGCCACCTTGATTTTGTGTATAATATTTTACGGAAAAGTTTGTATTATGTATTTTTAATGGGGGTCTTGTTAAATTTACAGTAGGTAAGTATATACTGTTTAGGAATTAAAATCTAGAGTTTATTTCCGTATTCAAAGTAATGTGTAGTAAGTCGGTTAGGTACATCCTGATCCTACAAGCAGGCAGTGCCCAAAATTATTGTAATCTGGTGAATACAATGTTTTTCTTTCCTTTCTTCCGATGCTCTCGGATAGAGATTTTTACCAGAGTTAGTTTTAGATGAATTAGAAATTACCAAGAACACAGGATTTAAATTGTTAGTAGATGGGATGAAATTTATAAAGTAAGAACTTTATAGCTAAGAAAATAGGGATCAAAATGCCAGGTCTGGTCAAACATGTGTGGTATCTCAGTGCGTTCCGATGGACGCACAGGCATTGTTTGACGTAACATGCTTTTTGTTGGATTCATCTTTTATATCCGTGTGCTGTATTGCACGGTTACTGAACCTTGTAACAATTGAACAAGTTGAGAATAATTCCTCAAAATTAGAATTCCAAAACTTTGCAGACAATTTAGTAATGGGGTCATCAGTTACTTCTGTGGCGACTCCTCGCGTGGTCCTCGATAAAAGTGCCGGAACGTGGAATTGCAGGACTTTTAATGATCCCGCTATACAACGACCTTCACCAAGTTATTTAATTGGTGAAAAGGATTTTATATTCAATTAAATATGTCAATAAATATATATTGCAAATGGGTTGTCAAAAAAATTCAGTCCAAAATATGCTTCTAACAAATCTAAAAAAAAAATATTTTTTTAAATATACTTTTCATCCATTAAACAGCTCGATGAAGGTCGTTGTTTAGCAGGATCTTAGACTATTATACTTATACCTACACTTTGTCAAGATTTAATCCATAGATTTAAAATGGCGTGCTTGAATCACAGCAGCCTCTAATACAAGATAACATTTACTCTACATAATCACAGTCCTGTCCAGTGTGCTTTGAGTAATCCTCAAACAAATATTAGGTATCCGAGATAACTCTACAACCATTTTGCAGACGCCTCAGTAAGGCACGGTGAACATCATTTAAACATACTGAAAATATAAGCAGATGTGATGGTGATACTAGCCCGGGGACCGCCATAAATGGCAAATACAATAAAGGATTATACCAGCAGTGGGTGTAATCGGGCTGTAGATGATGATAGTAATATTTCCCTTTAGACGAACTTTTCATAAAACTACGAATTCAAAAAAAAGTATAATAACTTACCTACCTTTATAACTACTACGTCGACTATGCGAAAACCGAATAACTACGCGCAGTCCGTTAAACGCTATAAACACGCCTGCTCTTCTTCCTGCCCTTATCCCCACTTTATGTGAGGTAGGAATAACAAATTCTCTTCTTCCATACCCCTCATTCAATTGTCATCTCCGTATCCACTCCCTTCATAAACATTCACCTTTCACATAATTTAAGCCTTGCGCACATCTAGGCATCTGCGATGGCGATAGCTATCAGATCCGGGATAGGGTTTGCTAACTTTGGTAGTCTGATATTTGACAGCAATACACTGATCGCCATTGTAGGCGATCTAAATGTGCTTCATAAAAGGCTTCATACATTTTCTTTTGCTTGCCTCAACAACTCTACATCTTAAATCCATTATTTAATGAACTCATTAGCGATTCCAAAACATCTGTACTGGTGCTAACCCTTCTGATCAATACTTACCCAAAACAGTTTGTTTATGTAGAGCAAATAAGTAAACATGCGGGCACTCAGTGCAAATTGTAAAACAAAGTATGCAAAGCGGAACCCGGTTACTAATTGATCAGCGTATAAAACAATTCGTACCGGTATAAAATACACAAATTATGAACCAAAAATGCTGAAAACGCCATTCTAGTATACCCCGTAAGTTAAAGAAGATAAGAATGAATTTTGAATGGAGAAAACGCAATTTACAATTATAATAGAGAGAGCAATCGATTCAATTACTCGATTAGTGAGTCCATAAAGCACGTGCGTGCATTAATTTGGTTATAGAAAGAGAAAATCGGAATAATTGCCCTTTGTTACGAGACGTATAGCGGGCGATGGAATCGTTAATGAGCTCATTAATTTCAATGACGAATACTTAGTAGATAAAGTTGGAATCGTTAAAAGATATTTTGATGTTCGACTTTAAGTAAGCTTGTGACCATTCTTAGTTTAGGGTAGAGTCAGAGTCGAAAAAACTCTCAGTAAAATCATTTGAATCAATAATAAAATAAATGATTAATAAGTATATGATAATCTAAGCCTGTTCCAGTGTAAAGCTTTTTATTTTTATTTACTTAGTTCGGTTTCGCTCGGTACCTTTAAACGAGACAATCTTATATATATATATTTAGGATCTCGGAAACTGCACCAACAATTTTCACGAAATTTAGTATACAGGGGTTTTCGGGGGCGATAAATCGATCTAACTAGGATTCATTTTAAGAAAATGATTATTTCTTTCCGAGTTCAATAATTAAACATAAACTGAATATGTGACTGCTCCTGCCATCTATTGACGATTGTGATCAACTAACTGCAAGCATGTCCAGCAGATGGCGTAGTTCAGTAAGAATAAACCAGTAAAGATGATAATAATTATGACTCTTATGATTTCTTAAAAAAACAAATTAACGAAAAAAATTCCGAGCGAAGCTCGGTTACCAACTGCTAGTGATAATATAAATGATGAAAAGACGCCCCAGGGTGGTAATAAGACTAACTGCCTAAAGCGATAACGGTATATAAGATACCGATGATATTGCTTCACACGTATGTTTGCATAACCTTTTCCAATCTTTAATTAAATAAGAAAAGGATTAGCACGTTAGCGCATGCAAGATATGTTCATTAGATCAACTAACAAATTTAGCCTTTTGTGCTTATCGGTAAAACCAGTCTTAAAATACGCTATAAGTAGGTATTACCTACTGTTTGTCACAAATATTGGGAGGGGTTCGTTTATCTTTAAATAAGTCTTTATAAGAATGGACATAAATTAATTCCGCTTACAAATATTATGTACATATACATACCGAAGGACAGACAACATAATTATAAAATTAAAGGAAGCTACAAAATAGCTCAACACATGGTTCAATCTCTAATCGAATCCAAGTGGATAATTGTTCTAAACAAGATTAGAGTACTACGAAAATGTAATAACCATTTGTATCAATGAGTAAATTGTGAACCAGAAAAATATTTCGAGTAAATTCTAACAGATGATTCGTTTATTTCAGATGCCAGTGCAGTGTGAGACATGACACGAGACAGTTACGAGATGAAGGGGAACCGCCAGCTATCCCGAGGCAGCTCCCTCTTCGGAGCTGATCCACAAGTACAGCTCAGAACAGCTCTCCAAAACAACGACTACGCAACGTTCAAAAAACTAGTAGACTACGGAGCTGTTGACTTTGAATTTGTCTACCAATACCCTGATTATAAATCATGCTTGGAACTCGCGGTGTCGGAGCCAGATCGACAAAACTTTGTTAAGCTTCTCCTGCAGCATGAAGTACAAGTAAACACCATCAATGAAACTCATTCGGCAGCTCCGATTCACTTTGCCGTTGAAAACGGAAACATTGACGCCCTGTCTACTTTACTAGACGATGATAGAATTGATGTGAACATTAAAAGCAAGGGAAACACTGCACTTCTCATGGCAATAAAGAAGATTGAAGACCTTGATGACGATCGTGAGAGAGATTTAGCTATTTACGAAGACATGGTCGAGCTACTTCTGAAAGCTGGATGCAACGCCAACTCACCTGATGCAAAAGGAGTTACGCCTGTTTATTCAGCAGCTAAACAAGGCCTTGAAAGAGTTATCACTCTGATACTAGACTACTCAAAAGATCCAGTAAATCTAGACACGTATAAAGATAGAAGGGGAAAGACAGCTAGAGACTATTTGAGCGAAGCCTTCCCACATCTAGTATCGAGGTTCGATTCTGCTGCCGTGGAAGAAGTGCCAATTGACAACGATATTCTGTTCTCTTACCTCAACAGACACGAAGAAGATCACTTTGTTCGGGACTTTTTGAAGCTAGTAGATAAGAATGAACACCGTCCTGCCCTAGCTGCAAATAACGGAACAGGCACAATGCTTCAACTAGCTACAGATAAAGGACTAGAAAGAGTTGTCTCCACAATGCTGAACCATAAGGCCGATCCGAACGCTACTTGCTCCAGTAACAATATTCGTCCAATAGCAATAGCTTGTCGGAAAGGTTATGCAAAGATTTTAAAAATGTTTATCGACAACGAAGATACACTTTTTGATCCAGTCAATGGTGAGTCACTTCTGCAAACAACTATAAAAGGTATGAGAACGTATTCAAATACTCTTAAGGTGAATTTCAATGACTGTCTCAGGCTGCTGTTAAAACATCCAAAACTAAAAGTTAACGTAAACCATACTGACATAAAAGACAACACCGCTTTGCACTATGCGGCGAGAAATGGGGACAGCGAAACCGTACTCGATCTATTGAGAAACGGTGCATGTATTGGACTACGCAACAATTTCAACGAACCACCATTGGCTGATATCAATGCGAAAACGCTTGAAACATATCTAGACGAATGCATAACAACCAATGGAGAGAGGCCGAGCGATGACGATTACGAAATACACATGAAGTACAGTTTTCTTGTATACCCTAACAATTCATTTGAAAACGAACTCTGCAAGACACCCCTGATGGACAGTACTAACAATAACGTGAAAGAGTGTGATGCGATTTTGGCTCCTGAAACAGACGCTCTTTTATACATGACTCGAAACGAGGAACTGCGTCCACTTTTGAAGCATCCTGTCATAACAAGCTTCTTATACTTAAAATGGCAACGAATCAGCTGTTTTTTTTACGCGAACATAATATTCTACTCATTCCTATGGTTATGCCTTATAACTTACATTATTATGGGTTATGGAGTCACTCATGTCGGTGCTGTGATTGGGCTAATCATGCTGATACTTCGAGAGTTATTTCAACTGTTGGTGTCGCCGACGCGATACTTACAGAGCTTAGAAAACTGGATGGAAATTATGCTGATAATAGTAACGGTTATGATAGTGAGCAACAATTCGGCACAAGAGTCTATGAAGCAACAGTTATCTGCTATAGCTATCCTTCTATCTTCAGCGGAGTTGGTGTTGCTGATCGGTCAATTTCCAAAACTCTCAACTTACATAGTAATGCTGAAGACTGTGTCATGGAATTTCTTCAAGTTCTTACTTTGGTATTGCATTTTGATCATCGCATTCGCGTTGAGTTTCTACACGTTGTTCAGACACGAGATCGACCCTGACCAGAAAGCACCGGATCCGAACGCAGCAGGCGAGGACGAAGAAGAAGATTTCTTCGAAGACCCCGGCAGATCTTTGTTCAAAACAATCGTGATGCTGACGGGAGAATTCGACGCTAGTTCGATTAAATTCAGTACATTCCCAGTTACAAGTCATATTATATTTATTATTTTCGTATTCATGGTTCCTATTGTGTTGTTTAACTTGCTGAACGGTCTCGCTGTGAGCGATACGCAAGAAATCAGAGCAGATGCTGAACTGGTTGGTCACATAACAAGAGTGAAGCTCATCTCATACTTCGAGAGTGTATTGATTGGAAACGCTAGGGCGTACACGAGATCGCCTAAGTTCCTTGGCTGCCTCCCTCTAAATTTCGACACCCTAAACTTTATAAAGCCTAAAACGCTCTGTATCAAGCCGTTCGCGAGGAGAATTACTTTGTTCCCGCACTTTTTGCCCAAGTACAGGATTATTGTGAAGCCTAACCAAGAGAACAAAATCGAGATTCCACATGCGGAACCGATGGGAAAATTCAGCGACGATTATGAGGACATTGAAAACGGTGGATGCTGCTTGGAAAAGTGTCAGAACTACAGACTTGAACGGAAGATAGTAAAGAACGCGAAACTCGTGGTCGCTAAGAAAACTAATGTCACGGAATTCGATGAAATAAAAGATCAACTGTCAAAATACGAATCTAAGATTGACAACCTAGAATTTACGCTAAAGAAAGTTTTACAATTTCTGGAACGTTCTCAGAAATACTAATTACCTTACTTCTTTCGAATTACGTTCCATTTTAAGTAATATATTATTAATTAAGCATAGGGTATTTAGAATTCTTCTTCCATTGTCGTGCTTGTTTTCGTATTAATTTTTAACAATTTGTTAGGATTAAGTGTTGTTTAATTCAGATCGCATTTATTTTGTAATATGATTCCATAATGCTTGATAAACAATACTGCCTTATAGACTTTATAGAATCTCATTGCAAGTACCTAGGTAGGGGAGATGTAGGCAATCGGAGTCAGTTGGCAATGGTGGTCACCACAAAATAACAAAATCCGAACATGAGCAAGTGATGCCAACATACCTACCCGCTAGCTTTACGTTATTCCCGTGCGTGGGCGGGGGCTCAGTCAGTTCGCACGAAGCGCTGGTGAGAAACAGATGTGTGAAGATTTCGCGCCATTTGGATCTAATTTTTCGAGTAGATACATTAGAAGGTAAGTCTTAAATAACTGCTTCTTTTTTTCTGTACGTGTGATATGTGATAATCGTAACATTATAGATTGCAATTAAAAACCCAGATTGTTGTTGTATCTTTAACTTTTTTGTGAGGATTTTTTTTTTCTCCTTTTCGCCCATGTATGTAATTGGAGTCACCTGACTCGAATTACCTACATAGTGACCCTCATTGCCCACATTACCTAAATTCGATGAAACAATATATTTTTTGTTTGTAGATGCCGAAATTACGAGCTAGGAAGTCAGATAAAGCTAGCTAGACTCTGGACCAGTCCAACCAGACCAATTATGTTTGCGATATGTGTTGATCACCATTGTCCACATACTGATCACCATTGCCAACCGATGCTGACAATGGTGATCGACGAATAATATTTTTTAAAATTTTATTTTTCCAGAATTGATAAGCCAAAGTGGTTAAAGTTGATCTCAATTGATAGTTAAATAGGTAAAGTTTATTATAAGAGCAAAACAATGAATAGTTGATTAATAGATATGGTTTTATTTCAATTCTCGCTTAAGTGATCCTCATTACCTACATCTCCCCTATTATTAAAATAACAATTTAATAAAATATAATAAACACAATCAGACACATTTATTTCTCATTTCCACGCGATACCAGAGGACCAAGCCTAGAAGAACGTACCAGTTAAACGTAGATAATACAGAAATATATTTTTCATCCCACCAGCTCTGAAAGTGTGTTTTTGCTGTTCAATTCAATATCTGACTGCAAAAGCCGTTTTTATCCGTCAGGATAATTTTGAATTTAGAATATCGTGTTCACTAAGTTTGTGAATACACAACCTATTTACTTCTACCTCCATGGTGCCGAATTTATCATACAACCTTTTTTTAATTTGTTAAAAACTCGCACTCGTAACCTTCTTGGTGTATTTGTGAATTCAAAACACCATTAAACCTATTTACTTCTACCTGCATGGTGCCTAATTTATTATACAGACAATCTTCTTTGCAGCATATCCTTGGACAGCATATCCCATGTGATTAATTTGGTTGAGGTCTGGTAGTTGAACAGGCTGGTCTGGTACGCGCAATATATAGACGGACGTCCTTCTGACTACCCCCTAAGACATCCTAAGTATTCTTAGCCGGGTGCTTGAACTAGGCATGGTAAAACTAGACGGTGCAAATTAGTGCCTGGTCGAAGATAAACTTAACTAACTAGGACATTATGAAAAAAATGCAGATTGTGTTAAAGTTATTTATTGCTATACAAAATTATTTACATGCATAACTAAGATTTGATTAAATGAGTTTTCAGCATAGAAAGACAAGATTCCAATTAATTGGACTAACATGAAAGTAAGAAATGTAGGTAGGTAGGTATTTCTATATTTTCTATCTAATAAATGCCTTTGCATCTTTACCGATTTTCCGGCTATATTTTTGTTTACCAGCAATAACCATAATTTATCTTACAGACTACTCCATAACATTGAATCACACTTCACAATCATTTGTCATAGATTTAAAATAAAACATTTATTTATACAACTAGCTGAAAGAACAAGCGTATGGCCCACCTGATATAAATGGTAACCAACGCCTTTATCAAAGCATTGTTTCGTAGGTCACGCACGTCAAGAACGTGCCCTACGATGCACTACCCTGCATCCAATTTGAGGCACACAGATGTTCAGCCTCACGTGCCAGTAAAATATTTTTTTTCATTGGTTATGGCTAAGAATTATTTTTTGTGACATTAATATTTAAGTTTTACAAAAATATGGGTACTTGACTGGATGGATTTTATCTGTGAAATCCGGAATTAGCATTATGACTATATTAAACTTACATTTGGATGATTTTAGGTTACATTACCGCTTCTAAAATTATTGCACCCCATATTTTTACGCTACACAAAAATACCATTTGAGAATCTATATTACGTAATAACATTGTGCATACTTGATCCAATTTAGTTAAATTTAATAATAATAGACAGTCAGCGATATAAGGCATCATCATGTTATGAGTTTTACAAAACAAAATGAAAGTGCCGACCCCACATGATATAGTAACATTTTTGTTGACGATGAGTATATCAACTATATCGTCGACTGTCACACTCACAAAACACATTAGAACGGCCAAGTAGCCAGAAAAGTGTCGCCAAAATATATGAGCACGTGGTCCTTTCTCCATACAAAT
This sequence comes from Thera obeliscata, assembly GCA_947578465.1. Lineage (NCBI taxonomy): Eukaryota > Metazoa > Arthropoda > Insecta > Lepidoptera > Geometridae > Thera > Thera obeliscata. Next base: position 3,331,881 of record OX387919.1, read on the forward strand.
CCCGTAGTTTTTTCGGTAGTCATAATAGGTCTTCCAATAGGGACTTCCGAACTTTAACAGTTGATAGCGGCCGTCTTGCCGAAGCCTCTTGTTGTTTTCTCTTTGTATCTTTCAAAATGGCCGTCCATTATTCAGTTTGTTTTGCCATATCACCTTTGATGGATATAGCGTTCAAAAACACGTTTATGTTTTACAAATTCCTGGTTTACTTTCAGAACAAGAAATCAAGCGACGAGTTAAAACAAAGAAACACTTTTTTGAAATTCAATATTTATATTTTAAACAAAACAGCTAAAATGTAAAACTGGCGACAACAATTCCCATACAAACGGCGCATGATGGCCTTTCTACTAATTTCTGTTTTCTGTGGTCACATATTTTGTGCTATCTTTAATTTGTACTCTGTTAGTCTTATTATTGCAATACATACATAGCACATCTAAAATTAGGATTATTTAACTAGTGAGTTAACATTACCATGGACTAATTATATAAATAGACTCACAATCTTGAACAAAAAATCGTAACTCTCAAAAAGCTCAAAATCCCGTATTATGCCTAGATGGCCCTGACTCATAGCCTGAAAACCTTGCTAGCAGCCGGTGAAACCGAGAAACTTAACTAATTTCTTCTTTGAAAACCATTAAAAACAATCTAGTATTTTAGGAATGTGTAATAATGATCATAATAATAAATTTCTTAGTTTTATTTCACATCGACTATTTTACCTGTTGTTCATGTATAATAATAGATGGCGCTGTGATAAAAATGAAAGCTTATAAACTAACGCATCATTTTACTACTAGATGGAGCTATTATTATTATTTTCAAACTAATGGCGATTTACTCTGAGCAAAAAAATCGCATGAAATAGTACCCTAGCAGTAGTTTACTAATAAATGTGAGTATCTAAACTATAAATGTACTAATAATTGGACAGCGAAAGAAAGGTTTGCTTGCTTTGTTTCACAGACTAGGTAGGTATGCTTTGTTTGCTGAGCAAACCATAAACAAACAGCTAGGGATGGAGGAACTGGTCTGTTAGCGATAACTTTATCGGTAAGATTTCGATTTATTACGATTAATTAAAAAAAAAACTACTCCAGCGCGCATGTAACCAAGGCTACATAAAATATCCAAGTAAAGGCTTGAACACACCGCCAGCGAACTAGTTCGCTAGCGATGGCGAACTAGCCCCCAAATAATTTGAAGTCTCCGAAATGTACATTGCCATCACAATGGCGCTTTTGGCGCTAGGTCTAGCGCAATTTCAAAGCATTTAACTGCTATTATTTTGTAGGCTAATCTTGGATTAACCTTGGATTTTAAATACGTGTCGCAGTTTGTAGTTCATATAAATTGCCAAGTTAAAAAAAAATTACATTTCTATTGAGTTTTCAAAAAAAAAAGATTTATTGAGCACTGTGACATGCGCACCTATTTTATCGGACAACTTGTGTCTATTCAAAGTATCTAGAAGCATTTAAAGTGTCTAGGTTTATGACTACAATGCTTAATTTAAAAAAAATAAAAATACATTAGTAAAAATAGCCAAACCCTGGAATGGACCTGGCAGCACTGGCCGCAATTTAGACTGTCAAGATATGAAAGATATTTAGCCCAATCAAAACACTTAACTACTGCTAGGCATGGGAAATAATTACCTGCAGTTAATCGGCTCATTTACAACCTTGAGCTTGTTCAGCTCAAACAACTCAGCGGCTCAAACATCATGTAGTTGTTGTAGAAGTGTGGAAGTGCGAGTGCAGAAGTTAAGCCGCTTACAGACCTTCTGGCTTCACCTCGGAATCATTCAGTTAATATAGTTACCTACTTTAATTTTTTTCACTGAAATACCTAACCTACCTACCAAAGTAGCAAGCAGCAAATAAACTGAATAAATAAAGTCTGTTTAAACTATTATCGCCACTGTTTGTTTTGAGCCGTTATTTATTAAAATTAAACTATGCTAAAGTATAAAATGCTATGATGTGCGGTTTTGGCCCTTACGTATTTACTGCAGAAGCAAATTTTCAACATAGTTTCTATTATTGGCTATGCATACCGTAAACCTTATATCTCTTTGTGCTTCTTCCAGAACGACTTCCAATTTGATCAGGGCGAGCAACGCCAGGCTCCATAGCTCGTCTTAATCTAGGTCTTTACCTATGAAATTGTACATTTGAATATTTTTTATGCCATTAAAATTAGATAGGCGTAAGGCTCCAAACCCCACAGCAAGCTCAGCCGTATAATTAGTTGGTCTAACTCCATCACGGCTAAGCTTGCCGCGGGGTTCCAATTCTTCGGTCCAACTTTTTCACCACTTCTACTATCGTCTTCAATTCAAGGCCTGCGCACACCTATGTGCTCTTTACCGTCGTCAGTATTTTCGAAGCATTACAACCTTGGAATTTTCAAGTCAAGAGTGAACAAGTGAATAATAGCTAAGCGTGCTCCACCTTAGGCTGCATTTTCACTTTCCATCAGGTTTGATGGCAGTTAAACGTTTAGCTATCAACAATAAAAAAAAAATACCTATATATGTCGCTGGCCATGGCGATCAGTGAAACGCTGTCAAATTTGAAAGCGATATTTGACATCGTTTCATTGATAGCCATTGCCAGTGACCTAGGTGTACACAGGCCTTCATATCGTTGTTGACAACGGTTGCCAGCCGACCACAAGGCTCGTTTTTCAACTCATAATTTGCAGATTTAAATTTAAGGCTTTGCATGGGTGCAAAATACAAAAGCACATTTTGCCCTCCTTTTTTCTACACTAAGCCTGTGCAAAGCTAAGGCGATTGGCTAGTTATGTACATGGAATACATAGTGAGATAACTGGCATGTCGTAGAACCTACATAAACCGTAAAACATTGTCAAGTGCACGAAAAGAGCCTCATTGAGGTGCGTTTATAATTCTTTCACCACATTACTTTTGAATGAACTTTTGTCACCATAGTATTAAGTATGTTAAGGCTGCAATGCTTTCTAAGTGAGAGCTGAAATAAAAAGTTTTGGTTTGATTCAATTTTGGTGTGAGCTACACTGAGCTGCACAAAACGTAGATAATAATGACTCCTTCTGTCTTCGACCATATCACATTACCAAACTTTGACACAAGAGGTGGGCGTGGCTACGCCGCCGCCACGACCAAAGAAGTAGGAAATATAAAACTTGTTAAACCCATAGAGCAGCAGCATTGTTTTTGACAAAGTCAAACGGCTTCGTAGGTATTGCTTTTACCCAACATGCTGATGCAAACAGGAATGTTATGATATTGACCACTATGTGTGTGTATAAGTATTTTATGATTGCTCATCTGTTCCCCTATATCAAATAAATATAAAAATAGAACTAGTTTATTTTAATTATATGACAGCTGTCAGTTGAAAGCGATTCTATCTAGGACTAAAAAGTATTATTTTCAACCCACTCCTCAGGCAACTTCAGACCTTCTTTCTGAATATGAGTAATGAAAAATATAAAATAAAATGTCAGGAAATTAAAAACAAAAATAAAGTAGAAAATCACACGCAATTATACATCACGCTCGCAGAATCCCAAGCATTCAGAAATAGTTTTCATCCAGCGATCCTCAAACATCTCACACCCAAGATTAAATGAAATGCGTGGAACAGACATGTTAACATACATAGCATAGGTACATAGCGGTGAAAATCATAACCTTTCCTTTTTTTATTTTCTTCGCCGCAGTCTATGTCTATATCTAGTCGAGTATAAATAGTATAAGGTCGGGCGCGATATAGATTAGATAGATCAGAAAACGTCGAATACAACAATTCAAATTCAATCAGTTTTAAATTTCTAATCCGCACAAGATTTTCGCCGAACACATTTTGTGCTAGACCTAAATGGTAAGAAAGTTGACAGACTGAACAGTATCCTTGGTTCATTAGAATTTTTCTATCAAACGTTTTCTGATGTACTTACTTAAGTACCTACCTATTAAACACCCGGCCTTATACTATTGAATTAGAGCACGGGTAGTCTAGTTTAGAGGGTAGCGAGCAATCCAATCCAAAGATTGACTGGACTCTCAGCTCAGTTGGCAGTAGCTCTGCCTTCTGCGCCGTAGGTCGTGGGTTCAATTCCCACCGAGAACAAATATTTCTTTGGTGAATGCAGATGTTTGTTCTCTGTCTGAGTGTTATATTGTATTCTAACTATGTGTTAACAAAATGATGTGCAGTAAAATGTATGTACTATAGGAATGAGATAGTTGATTGTAATACATCAACTATCTGATTCCAATAGTACAAGACAAGCTCGGGGATAGATAATGTTTTGTGGATTGTCTACATTATTAATTTATTTTATAAAGATCGTGGGTTAAAATTTGGTCGTGCACCACCAATGTATACTATTCTGTCAGTTCATCACCTATCTTATTATATAAATAGATATACTGTAGCTGTAGGTTTATCGACAAGATAAACCTAGCTCTAAGACTTCTCAATGTGATCATTGATATTATGTAATTTTAAAGGTACAATGAATAAAATTAAACATTTTTACTTTACTTTGACTTTCACTTTGAATAGGTACTGCTACTCCATTGTAATCTCCATTTGATAACTCTTTGAATTGCTCGAAATCAATTGTCAATTTGAAAAAACGTCAAAACTATAGCGCTTGCAAAACAGGAAAGTATTAAAAACCGGATTATCTCCGGCTTCCGGCCAAAAACCGTTTCCAGGTTTGGTCAACGTAATATTTTTTTATATAGTAGAATTTTAACAAGAAAACAATATTCTAAGATACCTACAAAATCAACTATTAAAAAATTTTACGAAATAGGAATTAGTATCTAGTGAAGTTTAATATTACTTACTTTATTATTGAGTAGTTTATTGTTGAGTAGATTAGTAGTAGTAGTGGAGCTTTTTGTGAAGTGCTCATCCAGGGAAGTACTACCACCATACCTGTTTCTGCCGTGAAGCAGCATTGCTGTGTTTCTGTTTGAAGGGTGTGGGTGCCGGTGAAATTACTGGCACTTGAGGCTGAACATCTGTACGCGTGAAGCTGATGGACGCAGGGCAGTGCATCGTAGGGCAAATTCCTGGCGTGTGTGACTTACGAGGCAATGCTTTGTTACAGGCTATAGGTACCTACCACTGTTACCACTTACAGGCCTATACCCGAGTGGGATCCTAGCTAAAGAAAAATAAGAACACAAATGAACAAAAAGTAAAACTGAAAAAAAAAACTAATAAAAATAAATCTAACATCAAAATATATGTATTAAAAATAAAGTTTAAAATTAAATTTAAACAAAATAATGAATATAATGTATGAATGTAAATAATAATGATGATATAATAATAATCGAAATAATAAGTAATAATATGCATGAAATGTAACTTAATGTAGTTATGGAATGAATGGGCTTTTTTTTTTTTTATAGTTACCACTTAACATCAGGTGGACCATATGCTTGTTCCATCAGCTAGATGTATTAAAAAAAAAGACGCAGTGCAATAATAGAAAAACAAAGTATTGGTTTTATTATGTTTTATCGGTTTTTAGCTATGTATGCTGGGGTTTTTTTTTTTTTTTTTTTTTATAGTTACCACTTAACATCAGGTGGACCATATGCTTGTTCCATCAGCTAGATGTATTAAAAAAAAGACGCAGTGCAATAATAGAAAAACAACGTATTGGTTTTATTATGTTTTATCGGTTTTTAGCTATGTATGCTTTTAGACAAAAAAATCCATTTATAAAAATAATGCATCTTTTTAGTAATGTTTCAATTACCTGGACATTATTAGGGCTAAGAATAAAGTGATGGTGAACTGAACGCGCGAACCTTGTGCAAACAACACCCACACCATTGCCTCCATATTGCCACTGTTATGACTTTTGAGGAACAAGATTTAGCGCAGTTTCAAGACAGTATCTAACACTAATACTAGCTCGCTGCGTACAATGACAGTTCGCGGCGCTGTGTGGGGATGAATGCAAAACCCTACGCTTGAAACTGATCGCCATCGCCATCGCAGTTCGAAACTGTTCGCCGCAATCTTTTCTAAGCTTAATTCATTCACCCGCTAGTCCGGGGTACCTAGGTAGTTTTTGTTCACGGGGATTAAAAACAAAACAATATTTTTGAGGCTCAATCAGTAAGATTTATGTTTCTGATACTAAGGAAAATCGGAATACGTAAAACTTCCCTCACTGTATAGGCATACGCCTATCTATCATTGCGTCCTGAAGTGAGGGTAGTTATTATACCTCCACCTCTCAACGACGATAGCACTCATGTCAATGCTCCAGTCTGCCCACGACCACAGTTATTACAACATAGCCGAAGCATCGGGGAAAATTATACGCGGTAAACACCCATCATCATCATTATCATCATCATCAACCTATATTAGTCCACTGCTGGACGTAGGTCTCTCGCAAGACGCGCCACTGAGCCCGGTCTTCGGCTCTTCTTCTCCAGTGCTTGCCAGCTACATTTCGCAGATCGTCGCCCCACCTTGCCGGAGGGCGTCCTACACTACGCTTACCTAAATGCGGTAAAAATACCCGTGTAACAGTTTAATGTGTGTTATGATCGCAAAAGTTTAAAAAAGTACTATTGATAAATTTTGCTTAGCTGTCCGGCTTTTCGCAAAACCGGAAAACCGGGTTTGCACGCCCTAGTCAGGACGTAATGTCAGATGGGAAACTGATGGGTGGCTGAACTAATTGATGCCCGCGACTTCATCGACTGTCTCCACGGGTGGTGATTATACACTTCCTTGTTTCGATATTATATTTATGCATTCCATCTCTTATAAAAAAGTCCCCAAATATTATAAATACATTCACTTGTTCTGTTTTTTCTCCATCAATCAAAATATTACACGCTGTTAAACATTCATATCGAATACCATAAACTTAGCCTAATGATTGTATTTGTTTTTGTATTTATTGATTTACTTTGATTATGACGGTTCATTCTAGGTATGTAAATGCCCTTATTTTATTTTTTATTGATATTTGATCTTATTCTAAGCTTCTCTCCATCCAAAATTTGATTGGAAAATACTGATTTGCAGCGATATAACCGCCCATTATGCATTACTATATTTTTAAATAGTTTCAAATAAGATTCTATCCTATTATTATCTTACACAACATCTTTTTTTGCTTTTAACGTAGTTAAACAAATATTTTTAGAAGTAATATATTTTTTTTCTATTAAAACTAATAGGAAAAACAATTTCCAGAGTTCAATAATATTAGAACGAATCCTCAATAGTTCTCTTTTTCCAAATTTTAGACTCTACGGGTCGTTTTCACCGATGACTAATCAGTAGATCAAATATTTGACGATTGTTTAATACACAAAATTAAGAAAAATTAAGTAGGGGGTAGTAAAACATTAAATAGGGGATGCTTTGTCTGTCACGATCTGGGAACTTTCGTTTTTATTAGTAGTGATCGCAGCGTGCAACTGTCAAAAGACGCGGCAGTGTGTGCGGATGTATACAATTCCCTATGTTGAAACTGAACGGTTCGCCACCGCGCCCGCCAGCGAACTAGGTGTGTTCGAGCCTTAAGGTGAGCGCGCATTGACTTATTGACGTGATAATGTCTTGTAAATCGATGGAGCCGGCGCGGCGTCGTTCCATCAGTATTTTCTTATGACGTTGTCACGTTCAACTATCGTCAGTAAACCGACTTTACAGTCAACCAATTTTTAGGGTTCCGTAGCCAAATGGCAAAAACGGAACCCTTATAGATTCGTCATGTCTGTCTGTTTGTCTGTCTGTCTGTCCGCCCGTATGTCACAGCCATTTTTCTCTTTTTATCAATATTTCCACTGGACGTTGAGCGGTACTCTGTTTCTTGAGCTCCAGAAAAATAAAAAATAAAAATGTTTTGTTTACATTTTTTCAAGTCCTTTAACCAATATTCCCACCGGACGTTGAGTGGTAGCAGTTTTTTGAGCTCCAGATAAATAAAGAACAAAAATATTTTATGAACTTTTTTAGTCTTTTTATCATTATTTCCACCTGACGTTTAGCGGTAGGTACTCTGTTTTTTCAGCTCCATATAAATAAAGAATAAAAATATTTCTTAATCTTTTTATCAATATTTCCACCTGACGTTGAGTGGTAGCAGTTTTTTGAGCTCCAAATAAACAAAGAAAAAAAAATATTTTTTTGAAATTTTTCTTAATCCTTTTATCAATATTTCCACCGGACGTTGAGCGGTAGTTGGTTTTTTGAGCTCCAGAAAAATAAAAAATAAAAGTGTTTTTATCAATATTTCCACCTGATGATGAGCGGTAGCTCCACATAAATTAACAAAAAAAAAAAATTGTTGATATTATAATGATTTATAAGATTTTTTAGTCGAAATGTTGGCTATGTGTTTTTTTCAAAATTTCGGCAGCCTCTTTGACCTAGTACTGCACCTTGATATCGTTAACCCAACCTACAACCTACCTAGGTACTTAGTACTTCCCATCTTCACTTAGTACCCTTCCTAAACTAACCTATCAAATATCTAAGCATTATTCTTTATGCCAGTGTAGGTATTTAACTAGTCCAAAGCCCGAGCGATTCACACACACAACCGAAGTGTCCCGTCTGCTTCAAGCGTCTCCTCCCCCTGCACCCCGCAAAAATATTTTGTCAAAATTTTTTAACATTTCTGGCAATTTGTTGAATAGAATGTAAACTCAAAAAATCACACACACAACCGAAGTGTCCCGTCTGCTTCAAGCGTCTCCTCCCCCTGCACCACGCAAAAATATTTTGTCAAAAATTTTTAACATTTCTGGGGCCTAATTCTCGGGCCGACCGAGATTTTCAATGTCCCCTAAATACACATTGGCATTGCACAGCCCCGCACTTTTTCTACGTTTTCCGTATATCATAGCTGTCGAGGCTTCTACGATGAGGTCGTCGATGAATTTCTCAAGAAAATCATCTATTCTCTCTTCGAAAAGAAGCAATAAAATAAAATTTCAAAATGATCCGAGATGAGCCGAGAATAAGGCCCCTGGCAATTTGTTGAATAGAATCTAAACTCAAAAAATCATGGCTAGCTAGCTTTTACACACGGCAGAGCGGCAACATCGCGCGGGCAGGTTACAACGGGGCACGTCTATGAGCTGGCAACGCCACGCGCTTCATGACAGACTGACGCTTTGCTACATTTGGAAATAGCGCCATCTTGCGTTTTTATTCGTACTTCTAAATGTGGTGGTAAAGAAATGGTTCAAACAAATTTATGCAGCATTTAATAACATCGATTCGAAACACGTAACGCCATCTCACGCCTTCACAGGTAATTAATTATCGAAACACGAATTTTTGTTCGAGATTGTAAGTCTATCATATAATTAGTCCATGACATTACTATCACTAAACTACACATAATATCGTATCATTATTTGGGGCATGAGTATTATTGTGGCAATATTAAATACAGTTTGGACCCTTATTTTTAATTATTAATACTTTTGCATTGTTATAAAGGAGTTTGCCTATTTGCCCGTAAGTTGCGTGCACCACTTCATGTTTAAGATTTTTGATTATTTTTTATGAACAACAGGATATTTAATATTATTTAATTTTGTGGGTTTTGACTCCCGATATTCTGCACAGTGGCATGCACCACCATCACCATCAATTCACCAATAAATATCAATATCGGGAGTCAAAACTAGCAAAATTAAGTCATGGTAAATACCCCGTTGTTCATAAAAATAGTGTTAATAACACCATAGTTTCAAAAGTTAAGATTTTTGACCTCATCTTCCACAGCCCGAATTCACCCACTGCTGGGTATAGGCCTCCCTCAGTTTGTGCCATCTAGCTCGATCACAGGATCGATTGGCACAGGCCAATTTCACTCATTTTCACCCGCGGCTTTGACTATGTCGTCCATCCATCTTGCTGCAAGACGTCCTACGTTTCTGTAGTGAGTTTTTGGCCACCATACAAAAATTGATGCAATAATGTTTTGGACATGCCAAAATGCCATTATGTTCTAAAATTATAAATGCGAAAGTAACGTCTGTCTGTCGCGCTTCCACGCCAAAACGATTGAACCAATTTAAATTAAATTTGGTACACAGATAATCTACAGCCTGAGAAAGGACATAAGCTACTTTTTAGTGCGAAAAAAGGGTTGTAAGAGGGGAATAGGGGATGAAAAGTTGCATGGAAGTATTGTCATTTTTAGTCATTTTCTATTGCGGACGAAGTCGCGGGCACAGCTAGTAGACGTCTAAATTTGAGAATGTTGGGCTATTGTGTTATTTTTTTAAACTCAAAACTGGCAAACTCCTTACAACATTATTTTGTAACCTTTGTAATGTTGTAACTTACAACTTGTAAACAACTGTTATACTATATTAGTAACAATATTACTAAATTATACGGCAAATTTAGACCTATCCTTACTTTTAACTCACGTTTAATAGTCCAATTGATTTATCTATGCAATAGATTTCACTTTCGTTCACCACAAGATCTGAGGCAGGGATTTTTACATTCGAATATTGTAATATACCTATCATACTTCTATGCTTTTGTAGTTTGGAGATGATTTAGAATAATTTTTGACTCCTTTACTCAATCAAAATAAATGAATGACTGACCTCTCAGCTCAGCTGGTAGTTCTGCCTTCGCGCCGTAGGTCGTGGGTTCGACCCCGACCGAGAACATGATAGCCGTAGATCTCTTTGTGTATGGCGTGTTTGTTCTCTGTATGGGTGTTATATTACATTCTAAGTATATTTTTACAAAAAAAAAAGCATATAAGTATTAAATCAGCTATCTGGTTCCCATAGTATAAGCTCTGCTTAATTTGGGGCTAGATAGCTGACTAAATACCTACTAGTTTTTCTTTTATAAATACAATGATGTTAGATATGCCCTAACTATTCTTTTTATCGTTAATTCGGACACCCTGCCTACATCAATTGAGGCATACAACTTGTGGCAGTAACTTCACAGGCACCCACACACTTCAAATTCAAAGTTGTAAGGACATGATGATAAATAAGTAGTAGATATATTACAACATTCGTACTCCACCGTCCCAGTTCAAGGTTCAGACCTCAGTGATGATTTTGGAGCGCGATCGCGCGGCCCTGTGCTAGGAAGACGGCGCTTTTCTATCGCCTTCCAGAATTTTCTCATCAGCGCACAGCTTTTCCAGCTGTTTCGCGTAGTATGTGTTGAATTTCAGCCTGTAAATAAAAAGTATATCATGTAAGTTTAAAAAACTTGAGAAATCGACTTCATGGCCAAACTGCTGAACCGATTTTGATGAATTTTCTATAGGACCAATCAGTAAATAGTAAATATTACCTTTCAGATATTTTTTTTTAAATCAGCTCTAGAATGACAAAATTATGAGATAGCAAACATAAAAAAAAATACAACCAAATTGAACCTCCTGCTTTTTTATTTGAAGTCTGTTCAAAAGTATCTCTACTTGATTGTTTCATTACAGCTTCTTTTCAGAGTTCTGAAGACCGACAGAAAAACTACACCAGTTTCTGCCTGTCTGTACGTGGTCAGAGCCGTTCTACTTGCAAACAATAAGAACCATAATGCTGTCTTTTATGCTATCAAACTGTTATAATAGGTTTACGGGCCAACCTGTTGGTAAAGTGACTATTATACACTTCTTTGGTAACGCTTCCTAACCTCACTAGCGTGTATGGATCGAAAGAACGACTTAAACAACGAGTAATATATAGCTAAGTGTATGAATATGTGGGTATAACCTGGCAGATATGTTGAGTAGTTTGTTGGTATTGTTGTCTCTGGCCATGCGTTCTATGATAGCCAGCGCCGACAACAAAGCGGCTGTGAATCTTAGCCCGTAGCGCGCCACAGATCGGGAGAAAGAATCCGCTGAGCCGCTTGTCGTATTAGTACTACTACCGCATCCTGGCTCTTGCTGAAATTATTACAAATTGCATTAAATTTCCTAAAATGGATTAGGCCGACTAAACTGTCAGGATGGTATAGGTGCTGGGCAAACCGAGTCCGGTTAATGTACGGCCAGTTAATGCACGCACTGTTAAAACGATGCCACTTTTTTTCCACTGGAAAATTGTAAAGGGCCATGTACACAAGGATACGCATCAGACTATACACTGCTAGCTCTTATGTCCTTGCAGTAAGAGTCATTTTTCTTTGTTTTTAGGTAACTTGAGCTGTATCCCACTGTACACTGTCGCAGATTAATATTTCGATTATTATTATTTTTATCTAGCGATGAACAATTGAACTAAACAGGCAGCCTCTTTGAGGTTATTGGGAAAAAACATTCTCTAGCACTGCGGCGGCCGCTACCGCGGTACGCTCGCTCTGCTCGCTCGCCTTGTGCGTAATTTTTATGTTATAACATAACCTAACCTATCCAAGTCGGATCCGCCCTTTAAAGTATCAAGGACAAGGTATAAGTATCCAGTGCCAGAACAAAAAAGTAAATGATCATGTTTGAATTGCTCCAGTGTGCATGTGGCTTAACTGGCATCGTAATAACAGTGTGTACAATAACATGATGTACATTATCACCTCCCGGCAAACCTATTCCATCTAAAAATCCAGTCCCAGGCACTATAGCGTCCCGCGATTAGAGCTTGTGTAATCACCAGTTACCTCTTACGCTATATAAATCATCTACAATAGATGCAAAGGCTTGTTTACTTACATTAAATTTAAGTTATTTTGTAAATCGATGAATTATTATAATCTTATCCAAGAATGGATAGGATACGGAATGAGTACTCGAGGCTAGTTTTTCAAGCCAGGATAGCAAGATAGTGATAGTAAGCTATAGTAGTTAGTAGTAGTAGTATTTCTAGCTTCGTGTAAACAGAACTGCTACAAAACTCAATAAAATATTATTCTTTTCCAAGAATCACTTTGAAACGTCTTAAAGCTAGGTGAGTCTCGGTGCCAGTTCCACGCGACCAAGCGTAGAAGAACAGGCAACAAACTACGGCTCGGTTCCTAGAGTTTTTTTATATGATCCTTTTACAAATCAAAAATAATAGCAGTGAAGTTCCAGTGTGGTGCCACTTCACATAGTCAGACATAATGTTGCTATCCCGGCTTGAAAAACTAGCCTCGTGTATTCCGGGCGTTACGCTATGTTTCGTAAACGGCTATACATTTGCAGCTAGAAATTGCGACAAAACTTGTCGGTTTACGAACGCCTCAGGGCAAAAGTAAAGTTTTACTATAATACTAATTAAATAATTACTATGACTAAATATAACAAAACATGTATATTATAAGTATTTAAATTATAAATGTATACTTTACCAATTCATGAAACACAAGCTATACTTACAGTGAAACTCTAAAAGATAAGTCATGAAAATAAAAAGCGAGTGTTAGTCAATTTTAACACAAATACTACATGGAAGCATTACATGACACTGGAATTTCAAATCGTGAAGTTTGTGTGAACGCAGCTTTAGTTTTGCCAAAGAAACATAATCTTTATTTCATAAGATATTGAATATTTCAGTTTGTAATATATTTTTTTTTTTTAAATAGAAATATATGTTGGCGGAATTTTCACAGTACAGGCATCTAGTCCCAAACACAGCTAAGCTTATGATATGGGAACTAGATTACTGTATTTTATTATAAATATATAAAAATAATAAACAAAAATAAATATTATGGAAAATCCACACACTTTCTAGCCTCAAATTCAGCAGAGCTTGTGTTATGGGAACCAGATAACATATAATACTTAAATATTTTTTTTGTAAATATACATTATATACTTAAAATACCAATTAACACCCAGACAGAGAACAAACATCTATGTTCACCACACAAATATTGGTTCTGTGTGGGGATCGAACCCACGACCTCCAGCGCAGAAAACAGAGCTCCTACCAACTGAGCTGTGAAAGTAATCAATCGCATCTTTAGTTTCAACCATAGACAAATGATATAAAAAAAATATATTATTTTGTCCATCGTTTCAACAAACCTACAGACGTGATTGGTCGTTATATTCTGGCAAAACAAAGTCGCGTTCACACATTGCTAAGTGACATGACATTTTGTGATTCTTGTGCAATATTTCTAGTTAGTATCTGTACCTCACTATAATCTGTACTGTCATAAGACGATCCAAGCATACAGTTTAGCTCAGCGTCCACGAAGTATTTGTGCATCTCCTTCGCCAATAAACATGTTTGCGTTAAAAGAAAATACATTAATTAATATATATTCAAAGCAAAAGTGTAATAAAATAATAATTAAAGTCGGAGGCAACAAATATTGCACATCGGCTAATATCGGCTCATAGAGCGTAGTGTGCGTCAGAAAGAGATAGCACTCTATGAAATCAGAAATCAGAAGCCGATGTGCGATTGCCTACAACCGTATAAACATTTGGTGGGAATTTAAAATAGCGCCATCTAGTATTGAAATAAGCAAAGCTATTTTAAAATAGCGCCATCTAGCCATCTAGTATCAAACTAAGCCAAGCTTGTACTGTCAGCCTCGAGAGTTTTTAAAACATTGAAAATGTCTAAGCGGCTATTGAAATAATAAAAATAGTACATTGTTACCCGAGTGTTGAAAGTCACGTTTTTTGAGTCCCGAGACGGGTTTGGCGCCAGAGCGTAGCGAGGGCGCCAATGGAGCTTGAGGGACTTAAAAGACTTTCACCCGAGGTAAACACTGTGCTTTTCATTACGAATACAAGGTAAGTAAAAATAAAAACATGAAAGAAAAATTAGTGAAAATGAAGATTGAATTGCCGCCTTCCCGGTTTTTTTTTCTTTTTCTCTGGCGGGCCTTCGGCTACGGCTCGCCAGCATTATTCAGCCATTATTTTCATTTTCATAATTTAAAAAATGGTAAATTGTTTGCTCAAATCTATGTTATTTTAAATAAATAGTTGAAGCTTAATCAAGTAATTTAGAAGATATATAATTTATTTAATACTATTTATATGTTATTTAAATTTAAATTTTACAATGCGCTCTAATTAGACTTTTTAAACTTCTTACCGTTGTAATAGGTTTCCAACCTACTTGCTGAATAAAAAGTTGGAATTTGGTTGAACAACCTCCTTGCAGTTAGAAAGACTTTAGAAATAAGGAACATGGTTGAATAAAATAAAACTTGTTTTTTTTTTAAATTTGACAGCTGTCAGTAGAAAGCGATTCTCCCTAGGGCTGAAAGTATTACTTTCAATTAGGCCCCTCAGGCAACTTCAGACCTACTTTCAGAGTATGAGCAATGAAAAATACTTTTCATCCCTTAATTAGGTAGCTTATTTACTTTGATGTTGACTGTACCTACTATGGGAACCAGATTATAAAAAGAATATTAAATAAATATAAAGAGAAGATAATGGATATTATCAAAATTATTTACAACTGTTGATTTTCCAATAAATAGAACAACGAAGTATAAAATATAAATAATGGGTCTTGTAATATTTATTGATTATTATTTATGTCTGATTTTATTTTTGCAGTTATATAATATTTTTACTTACCAATGACATTGCACTAAATAAATAAAAAAAATATTTGACCACAAAACAAAATCACATAAACCTATTAGTTCCTCCTATTTCTCTATGCCTAATAGTAGGCACAAACTAATTAGTAACGGGTACCTATCAGCACTTAGACACTGTTTTCTCCTATCACCATCAGGGCCCTCTTTAATAAAGCAGACAATTGTGGAATTGTCGCGCTTAGGCTATTAATAAAAGAGACATATATGTCACAAAGCGACAAAATTGTGGAATCGTCGCGCTTAGGTTATTAATAAAAGTGACAAAATATGTCACAAAAGCGCGATAATTCCACAATTCTGTCGCTTTTTGACACATAATTATGTCGAATTGTCAGCTTTATTATACAGGGGCCTGGTGGTAGGAGAAAACTGGAAGTATTTTGGGGAGGCCTTTGCCCAGCAGTGGGACAACAGTCTAGGGAAAAAATACTGTTGAACTACGTCTACGCTATAACTGAGCTAAATCTGACCTGTATAAAGTTGCAGAACTGTACACACACAAGGCAGAGTGCGGTGACCGCTTTAAGAAGTTGCGGACTGGTGAGCATGCAATCTCCCAGGCAGGACTCAAGGAAGTCGTTGTGCCGTTCCAAGACCTCGTCTACGTTGTGCACCTGGAAGAAACAAAAAGTACACTTTAAAAGCCCTCATAGCTCAGTTGACCCCCTCACAGCTCAGGCGACACCCTCACAGCTAGGTTGACCTCCCACAGCTCAGTTGACAGCTCTTACAGCTCAGTTGACCACCTCACAGCTCATTTGACAGCTCTTACAGCTCAGTTAACCACCTCACAGCTCAGTTGACAGCTTTTACAGCTCAGTTGACAGCTCTTACAGCTCAGTTGACCGCCTCACAGCTTAGTTGACAGCTATTACAGCTCAGTTGACTCCCTCACAGCTCAGTTGACTCCCTCACAGCTCAGTTGACCTGATTAATCTCTATCTACCACCATTTTTTACGAGGTTATCGAGGTTTGTTTTAAGCCTTCCGAGTACTGTGTTGTTACTGTTAAGCACTGTGTCGATAAAATTGATCCCGTTTTTGAAAAATAAAAATTGCCACTGACGATATACAAATCAACCGATAACCGTTGGGGAATAAAGGTTCTCGAATGGCGACCACGAACCGGAAGTCGAAGTGTAGGGCGCCAACTCACCAGATGGACCGACCACATTGTAAAGATCCGCAGTTAATGGATGGAAACGGCTCAGAATCGTTCTTCCTGGAAATGTGGAGGGCGATGTCCAGCAGTGGATTTCTTTAGGCTCATGATGGTGATGATATTTAAAAGGCCTGTTTACTCACTTTGTCTAGACTCTGTATGAGCTGGCACCACGACGGTTCGATGACCTCCACGCACATGTAATACTGCAGATGTTGTATGCAGCTCAGCATCCGCTGACGAAGGGCGAAGGCGTCCGCATAGAGCCGCGCTTGGGAGAACCGCTTTACTACCTTGTTGAACAACCAGACCCTGACAAGACAAAGTATAAGCTGTTTACAAAACTTGAGAAGCCGCTTTCATGACCCTGCTGAACCGATTTTGCCTTAGTGTCAGAAGTGAGAGCACTGGTGGTCTAGTGGTAGCGGCCCCGCCTTCTGATCTGAAGGTCGTGGGTTCAAATCCAGTCGTGTACCAATGAATTTTCCTGTCGAAAAATTTATGTGCACTATGCCAGTAAGTACTCTCAAACGGTGAAGGAAAACATCGTGAGCAAACCGGCATGTCGTAGAACCAAAAAAAGTTCGAGCAACACGTGTCGAGGGTCACGCAAAAAAGGCCCGCCAGCAGCCTACTTGCGGAAAAACCAACCCACTCATAAATGACGAAATAAAGCGATAACAAATATTAAAAATAAAACCTCTGTGACGATACGTTTACGTCACAAATGCTAAAATGTATTCTTTATTAACTTTATAGTGTTTACTACACATAAGGAAATCACAAAGATTTTTATAATGTCCCAAAAATTAAGAGCCGAGCGGGATTTGAACCCGCGACCTTCCCCTCGGTACGGGGCTGCGCTGACCACTGCGCCATCGGATCCTAATCACACTCGACGAATAACTCTTAGGGACTGTTCGGCACTAACGCGACCGTGGCTCCATCTACAGTTTTGACGTTATAGTCAACTAACCTGCTCGATAACCGAAGTTGCATTCAGTTGAATCGACGAGAGATGTCACCTTGCGTTTTTCATAATTTTTTATTAACTTTATAGTGTTTACTACACTTAAGGAAATCACAAAGATTTTTATAATGTCCCAAAAGTTAAGAGCCGAGCGGGATTTGAACCCGCGACCTTCCCCTCGGTACGGGGCTGCGCTGACCACTGCGCCATCGGATCCTAATCACACTCGACGAATAACTCTTAGGGACTGTTCGGCACTAACGCGACCGTGGCTCCATCTACAGTTTTGACAGGTTAGTTGACTATAACGTCAAAACTGTAGATGGAGCCACGGTCACGTTAGTGCCGAACAGTCCCTAAGAGTTATTCGTCGAGTGTGATTAGGATCCGATGGCGCAGTGGTCAGCGCAGCCCCGTACCGAGGGGAAGGTCGCGGGTTCAAATCCCGCTCGGCTCTTAACTTTTGGGACATTATAAAAATCTTTTTAAAATGTATTCATAATCGAGGCTGCACGTGCCCTACGATACATATGCACAGCACATCTCTATGCCCATTAGCCAGTACCATAGGCTAGTAAACCTCATGTATCTGTAATTTCACCGGCACGTAAAATGTTTTTATTTTATTAAATTCAACTCATTTATTCAGTCGCAATTAATTGATTTTAATTGTTTAATGAATAAAATAAACTGAACTGAAACTGAATCGTATTTGAAATATCCAAACTTAAACGAACACAAAAAAGAAATATTAAATAAAATGTCAGCCGATACAAGAAAAATAAATATTACTAATAATATTCAAGAAGCTAAAGCTACTTTAACAGAAACCTCTTACCTGCAGAGTAGCCTTTCAATATGTTTGCAGTAGAACAGATGCCGGAATATCATTTGGTAGCAAGCAATGGCTTTGTGATTCAGTATTAGGGAAACCGGCCATTTCACTTCCATCCCGAACGAGAATGTTTCGATTCCCGTCAGTGGAGGGCAGTCTTTGTTCAATTTGTACTCTGGAAATAGTTATATATTTTAGTAGTAGGTAGTAGTAGAAAAATAATAAGCGCACCTAAAATCCTTTCCCGTGGGGTACCACAATCCGAGCCCGTGGGGTTCCGGCAAAGAACCTCTCCATGACCCGAGGATGTCGTAAAAGGCGACTAAGGGAACACAACCAGGAAATGGCCAGCAGCATTTCCTAAATCTAAATATATAAAACTCTTACGTTACTGACTGACTGACTGACTCACTGACTGACTGACAATCAACGCACAGCCTAAACCGTTAGTCCTAGAAGCATGAAACTTGGAGGGTTTGTTCCTCTTATAGCGTAGAGGTGTACTAAGAAAGGAAATTGGAAAATTCTTTCCCGAAGACGAGAAAAAGGGGAAAAATGGTTTAAAGAAAAATCAACGCCCAGCCTAAACTGTTAGTCTTAGAAGCATGAAACTTGGAGGGTATGTTCCTCTTATAGTGTAAAGGTACATTAAGAAAGGAAATTGGAAAATTCTTTCCCGAAGAGGAGAAAAAGAGGAAAAATTATTTAAAGAAAAATCAACACACAGCCTAAACCATTAGTCCTAGAAGCATGAAACTTGAAAGATGTGTTCCTCTTATAGAACAAAGGTGCATCAAGAAAAAAAATAGGAAAATTCTTTCCCTTAAAGAAGTAAAAAGGGAAAAATAGTTTAAAGAAAAATCACAAAAAATAGCTTTACAAAATACGCAAAAAAACATTAAAAAAAATTCAGCTACCGCAGCATCTGTCACCAGGTTTTAATACACACAAATGTTTACAAAAAAACCGATGATAACCACTAAGACAAAATCGCGGGAAACATCAATCATACTTAAACTAAACACTGCTGAAAAAAATTGGCTCCAACAGCACTCGCCTTCAAATTCAAATACACTCTAAAGTACAAGCTCAAAAATATAGTAACCAGCAGTTGGTCATGTCAAATTAAAAAAATCTGATTCGATTATACACCAACACGCATACGAAACCCTAAATTAGCCACTAATTACAACATAAAATCACAAAAAATAGCTGTACAAAATACGCAAAAAAAATATTAAAAAAATTTCAGCTACCGCAGCATTTGTCACCAGGTTTGAATACACACAAATGTTTACAAAAAAACCGATGATAACCACTAAGACAAAATCGCGGGAAACATCTATCATACTTCAACTAAACACCGCTGAAAAAAATCGGCTACAACAGCACTTGCCTTCAAATTCAAATACACTCTCAAATACAATCTCAAATCTATGGTAACTAGAAGTTGGTCATGTCAAATAAAAACCAGATACACCAACACGAAACGAACAGAAATTATACACCAACGACGAATACAATAGCCCAAATTGCCACTCAAACAAAATCACGAAAAAGAGCTTTACAAAATACGCAAAAAAAGGCATTAAAAAATATTCAGCTACCACATCATCTGGCACCAGGTTCGATTACACACAAAGGTTCACAAAAAAACCGATGATAACCACTAAGACAAAATCGCGGGAAACATCTATCATACTTAAACTAAACACTGCTGAAAAAAATCGGCTCCAACAGCACTGACCTTCAAATTTTAACACACTCTAAAGTACAAGCTCAAAACAATGGTAACTAGCAGTTGGTCATATTAAACTAAAAAAAACGAACTCAAATATCCACGCGGACGAAGTCGCGGGTAACAGCTAGTATGGTATAAAACACCAACACTGCGGTCACCAATCCGCCTGCCAAGACTATGGCAAACCCCCCCCCACCCCCCATGATGAACCCTGGAAATGTGTAGGGGAGGCCAGCAGTGGACTTCTATAGGCTGATGATGATGATGAAATCCTTTCACCACACTGGTTTGAAAGAACCAATGACACGATAAGAAGTAGTAGTAGAGCTCATTAAGCTACATGAGCCAAATAAAAGCGAAGATCGCCGTCATGTCGTAAAAGGAAGTCAAGGAGGTTGCCCTCAAAAGAAAAACCAGTTGACGAAATGTTTTTTTTTTATGCCATAGCTGGCAGACGAGTAGATGGACCACCTGATGGAAAGAAGTCACCGTCACCCATAGACACCTGCAACACCAGAGGTGAGGGATGTTGTTTTAGTTTCGCCTATTTGTCTCTCTCTATTGTATGGAGAAAAGATGAGACACCAAAAATAGGTTCCGTATACGCCCAGCAATGCTGCTTCACAGCAGAAATAGGCATGGTGGTAGTACTTCCCCGGACAAGCCCTTCACAAAGAGCTCTACTACTACTAAACTAATACTCTACTCAATATTTCTACTCAGACTTCTCCGTCCACCAACTTTACTAAAAACTATTAAGTTCACAGTGAACTTGACTTAGCATCGAACTTGTTTCTCTCTCTATCTCTCTCTCTCTTTCTCTACCTTTTTCATCTTCTGTGTCTATGGACAAGATTTTGAACATCTGGAATTGCAAGTCGTAAGGCAGCAGTTCCACCCTCATATCCTCATTGTAAGGGTCGTGGCTCGCAGCAGACAGCCTGGAATACAATCAAAATGTATTTATGACTTGCCTCTCAGCTCAGTTGGTAGTACTTCCTATTGCGCCGTAGATCGTGGGTTCGATACCCACCGAGAACCAATATTTGTGTGGTGGGCACTGATATTTGTTCGATAGCTGCGCATGCGTCGTAGTATGCGCATGTCGCGCACACTGAATGTGTGGATGTGTGCAGAGTGTCCTATTGGTTCAGAGAGCGGAGTGCGACTGGAGAGCCAATCAGCGCTACGCACGCCCGCCCTTCATCCCGCTAGCCCCCCTCAGGTACCTTATTTTTGACTTCTGCGCAATAACGGTCAGCGCCGAAGTTACGTGCCGCTACCTAAAAGTACCTCAAGCATAGTCCAAGCAAAGACTCCAACTTCGACGGTATAATATCATCGATCTTCTTAGACAACTCCTGTTCTGTAGCGTCCATAAACTGCACTATAAAGTCTCCTTGACTCATCAGGAAATAGTTTTTTACAGACTTGAGGCGTCCCATCAAGTCATACTCTTTCAGTAAGAGTTCCAGTAGAGATTTGCTGGCGAAAGCATACGCTTTCTGGATGATAGCGCCGTAATTTTGTTCCCGGAGCGAGTATTTTATCTCTTCTGTGTTCGTTTTTGTGATGGGTTTACCTGAAAATAACAAAATAATTTTACAAGAATTAAAGAGCATCATTGAAGGAAATGTTGAAGGGAAACGGGGAAGAGGAATGTCAAGAATAAGTAACGTGAGCCAGTTAGTTAAGAGTACTAGCATAGTGCTCATAATGTTTCGACAGAAAAACTCATTGGTACACGACTGGATTTGAACCCACGGCCTTAGGATCCGAAGGTGGGGGCTACCACAATGAATGTAGATGGATATTTGGGTAGAGGTAGGCCAAAGAAAAGATGGATGAACAGTGTGAAAGATGACATGGATAAGAAAGAAGCGAGTACAAAGATGACGTATGAAAGAGGAGAAGATGTTGAGCCGACCCCACATAAAGTAGGATAAGCGCAGGAAGAAGTGCCGACCCCCCATAAAGTGGGATAAGGGCAGGAAGAAGTGCCGACCCCACATAAAGTGAGATAAAGGCAAGAAGAAGTGCCGTCCCTACATAAAGTGGGGTAAGGGCAGGAAGAAGTGCCGACCCCACATAAAGTGGGATAAGGGCAAGAAGAAGAGCCAACTCCACATAAAGTAGGATAAAGGCAGGAAGAAGAAGTGCCGTCCCCACATAAAGTGGGATAAGGGCAGGAAGAAGTGCCGACCCCACATAAGGGCAGGAAGAGGAGTATTTAGGGACTCACCACATTGGCTGATGACGTTCAAATATTTCCCCGTCCGCAGTATGATGTCTGTGAATTTCTCCAGAAACTTTGGCACCCTATCTCGTTGGACGCTGTACCGCTTCTCCCAGTAATCGGCCGAGTAGTCTACGGGTAATTCCTCTTTGTTGATCAACTCGTTGTCTTCTATCATGAATTCCTGCAAACGAAATATAACTATTAGATTAAATAAGATTACACAGTTTGTAAGAAAGATAAAGAAGAGAAGAAAATAGATAAAGAGTTTGTAAATAATTAGGTATAACATATTAGATTTATAGGCTTTCATTTATAGGCTTTCATATTAGATTTACAGGCTTATTTTATTTTATTAAGAAAGATAGATTAATACTTTAAAGGTTTATTACAAATAAAGGTACAATAGACAGCCTTATCGCTAAGAGGGTTCTTTTTCAGACAAATTAAAGCAGTAAGCTTTGCCACCAATCGATATATCGCAGCCAAATTGTAAGTTATTAACGTATTTATTGATAATTTTACAAGCACATACCTGAAACGGATCCACAATGGTCCCTCTATGGATCCACTGGTCTAACACGTAGAGATACGGCCGGCACGCTCGCTCGGTCAGAAAGAGAGATATTTCCTGTGCTCTACCGTCTCCCATCAACGTATTAGTTTTGTCGTGAAGCACGGTTAGTACCGCACCCCCTCGTGATTCGCTCTGGGAACAATGAATTGGTTATTTCAACACTATAACAAAAATCACTGGTGGCGTGGAGGCTAGCGACCTCGCCTGCCGTTCCGAACGTCACGAGTTCAAATCCCAGAAAACATACTTAATTTTTCTCATAATAATTGTTTCTGAATAAGTTAACTGTACTTATTTTGGGAGGGTTTGCTGTGTCACCAAGCTTTGTAGTCGGATTGGTAATCGCAGTATTGATGTTACGTTCTAGTGCTGCCCATCCCTTATCAAAGCGTTCTGCAGTGGCGATCAGCGATAATTTACAGCGCTTCACTGATCGCCACCGCAGAACGCTAAGATGTGCAGAAGGTTTTGTCCTCTTTTACGACATTCACTGAGAGCTATGAAGGGGTCCTATACTATGCAAATACCACATCAAATAGGTACAATATTGAAGCAAGAAATCTGGCAAGACTATGAAAAAAAAATCGGTTGTCTGTAAAGTCGGTTGGCTTGCACTTCAAGCCTTAAATGGAACGCCTCAGAGCGAGGTAACGCCGCATGAGTCATGTTTTTTCGTGCGTGCAGCCGGCTCCATTTAATTATAAGACGTTGTCACGTCAAAAAACAATACAATTACGTCATAACTTTTGTTTACCCGATGTTTTTTACAATTACGTCTTTATTTGTATTCATGTTAAGTTACCTTTCCAATATTAGTGACGATAGCGGCAAGAATTTGCATCGTGTGCATGGTTGGCAAGATAAAGTACCACAGCTTTTGTAGTGAGAGGCTTCCTGTCATGTGCTCTGTCTCCAGTTGTGCTAGCATTGTCTGAAATTCAACAAAGAACATTTTAGTCAAATATTATGGGAAGTAGAACTAAATAGGTATTACGAAATACGACTTATTCTCAAACATGCTAGTAAAAGCATTAGTTCATAGTTCTATGAAACTCCATTGCTGTCGTGTTTAGCGGGCAAATAAATTACATAATGTAATTTAAAAATGGAATGATCTTTTACTATGTAACCAAAAAGTTAACTTATCAAAGGTTTTATTTAAATTTCGAACTGGCTTGCAATAGTATATTATGTAACTAGTGAATAAAAGACGGATTTAAATCGAGGGTCATAGATGAACTACGAGCAAGTGAAGAGTTCTAACGAATGAATCACGACCGTAGGGAGTGATTCATTCGTCATTGAATCACTCGCTACGCTCGTGATTCAAGTGTTAGAATCCTAAACGACGGGAGTAATTCATGGCCCTCGATACAAATCCGTTTTATTCAAGAGTTGCATACTATACTTTATACCATGACTTCGAGAAAAAGAAAGATTTAAGCGAAAAACGTGCGTAGGGCGCCCACCCACCAGATGGACCGACGACATTGTTAAGATCACGGGAAATCAAAGGATGGAAAGGGATCGTTCTTCCTGGAAACGAGTATGGGAGGCCTATGTCCAGCAGTGGACTTCTTCAGGCTGATGATGATGATGATGAAGCGAAAAAGGATTAAAAACTATGAACTTTGTTTGTTCTATTCTAATGTGACATTAAACCAATAACTTTTGATTTTGATTTTATTTGAAAAAGGAAGGTTAAATTAATGCAAGTTTTCTACTATTGTTGGCCGGCCTCTCTTTCATATACTAAACAACTCTATCGAACAACAAAACTCACCACTTTTTCATCCCTAGAGTGCATTTTCAATCGATTTATTATTACCGAACTTACATAACTTACATAGGTACAGTATTCAAAATAGCGCCAATTTACTGATATGTGACAATGACAACAAAGAACACAAAACAATATTTAACCAAGGAGTTTAGCATTGTCTAAACTCCTTGTTCAAAATTTCGACCAATCAAATTAGAGTATTTTTGGCGCAAGGAGGTTGTATAGTATTGATATGGAGGTCGACCTTATTGGTGTGTTCCAAATTTAAACACCAAAACAGTGATTAAAAGGGCTTTTTATTCACTGTTTCCAGTGAATAAAATAAGCTTTTTAGAGGGGGTATGGTATAAAATAAAATGCTGTTTATATGGTTAATAAAACTGTTCTATTTTTAAAGCTAGGTTACGTGCCGGCCAAGAAAGCCTGGAATAAAAAAAACTCACATAATAATCCTTTAGCAGTATTTCAATAGCTGCTACCAAAGCTTGCAGCACTTGCCCCGACCACATATTACAATGCTCGATAAACCTCCTTACTATAGAATAGTTGGAAGCTAACGGCAACATTTGTTGTACAATCTGTTTCAATGCATCATCCAATTCTTCGGAGATGAGGAATGTTCGCGGGTCGTATGTGTCTTTAACTGGTTGGTGGACTATGTAGTTCCCGGGAACGCCAGAGAAAACGTATAGGAGTTCATCAATTATGATGTTTTCTTGTGAGGCTATTGGTATGCCGGCTAGAATGGAAAAGTTTGCAATAAATATTGGTGAGTATATATATTTAGGTACATTCCCTAACACCTGTGATGGCGTATAATTTGTTGCAATCAAAACCTACTCGCATCTTCGATTGCAATTAAAAACGAATTGAAACAAAACTTATCTTTGACAAGGAATGTTTGCAACCAGACTGAATTCTGACGTAATAAACAAGAGATAGCGAATAGGAACCTCGCTTTGTAAAACTAGTATGGCAACAATAGATAGTGGTCAAAATATGGCAAAAAGATATATGAAATACAACTATGATGATGAAAAGATATATGAAATAAAATGATGGCAAAAAGATATATGAAATACAACTACTTTGCCTATTTCTGCCATGAAGCAGCATTTAAATTTAATTGCTGTGTTTTGGTTTGAAGGATGTGGTAGAGCGCTGGTGGCCTAGTGGCAGCGGCCCCGCCTTCTGATCCTAGGGTCGTGGGTTCAAATCCATTCGTGAACCAATTAGTTTTTTGCCCAAACATGTATGTACACTATGCCAGTTCTCTCAAACGGTGAAGGAAAACCTCGTGAGGAAACCGGCATGTCGTAGAACCTAAAAAGTTCGAAAATATGAATCAAGTGCAAGAAAGGACTCTTTGAGGCGCACTTAAAATCCTTTCACCACACTTGGTTCGAAAGAATCAGAGACACGATAAGAAGACGGCCCAGAAGGCAGCTCTATGATAATGGTAAAACTCACTCATCCTCCATGCTCCAGTTAGGCCTCTAGACAAATAAAATTCGGCAAATTTATCATCCGCACTTGATGTGCGGGCTGGTTTTTCCGCAAGTAGGCCTCTGGCGGGTCCTTATTGCATGACCCTTGCTCGAACTTTTTTAGGTTCTACGACACGCCGGTTTCCTCACGATTTTTTCGTTTGATTGAGAGTACTGGCATAGTGCACATAATATTTTTCGACAGTAAAACTTATTGGTACACAACTGGATTTGAACCCACGACCTTCGGATCGGAAAGCGGGGCCGCGACCACTAGACCACCAATGCTCTAGGCCTCTAGGTAAAACTATACACTATTGATACGAAATCTAAACGCAGAAAAACTACATCTGCAAATACCACTTACCCAATGATGCAACAATGGGCGGTGGATCTTTAGGGAAGTCCCACGACATCGCGGGATGATCTTTCTGCCAGTTTGGTAAGTCCAAACTGCTGTACCAGTTTGGCCGGATCTTGACCTCTTTCTCTTCAAACGATTTCATCACCAACTTCTTGCTTTCATCTACTGCTTTAAGCAGCTTGTCTTTTATCTGTAAATACATACATATGTTTACATACATGTTTTTTTGTAGATTACTCTATTGTCCCTGAGCCTAGCCAGATAGCACTGGCTGTGTTTGACATTATGCGATTGCATGGCAGAAATAGCCTACTATTTCATACCCAATTCTCGTAACTCCAAATGCATTACCATGACATGACAGCATAAAGAGCATGTTGCTTCCCTATTGAAAAAAGCAAGCGTCTGTTTGGACTAGTTTGGAGTATATTATAGTCCGGTCACTTTTTTATTTTACTTTTGACAGAAGCATGTTTATCCATATATGAAGATCCATAATTTTTGACTAGAAATAATCAGTCTTTTTGAACTCCTTACTGTGCAGGAAAGACCGGGCGTAATGGGTTTTTGAGTGTGTGCTAGATAATGTCTGTGTCAGAAATACCTTATCATCTTCCACAATAGAAGCTGGCCTACATACTAATTGGTTAATTGTGTCCACACAGTACAAGCTCCAAGTGTGTAGCAAATTCTCACTGCTTGTGTCCTCCATACTATTAATACTGGTCTTATAGATGACTGATTCAAGTGGTAGAGTCTGTTCAGAAAGAGAGCCGTTGTGGCCAAATTGAGAACTAACGTTTCGATTTTTATATGGCAGCTCATCTCTTTCTTTCTGTCAGCATTTTGCATCATAAAAATTAAATAAAGGAATAGTACACTAGTTGTGATAGGATCAAAACGCAACAGACGCGCTTTTGTATTGCCCCTAAGCAAAAAAGGTGATTAAGCACAGCAGCACCCTCCAATCCCACGACAGGTCTCTTTCTGAACAGACTCTAGTGATAAGTTCTATAGAACTTTTAATGTTATGTTGCTGGGTGACATGTTGCTAGTCTGCTTGTTTTATCAATACTATGGCACATCGTGGAACCAGTTCACTAAATTAAATTGCAATTTTTGTTATTGTTGCTTAGTGACGTGTTCCTAAGCTGTTTTGTTGTTTAGATCAATACTGTGTTGAAACAAGGTATATTACTAATTCGATTTTTGTAAACTTCTTAAGACAGGCTTGAGGCTTTTTGTAAAACAAGTATTCACCTCGGTTGGCATTTCCAAGTGCCAGTTTTTGTTTAGTGTGTTGTGTATGCTTAGTAAAAACTATATACCGTCGTTTTTTGAGTACACAAGGATACGCATCAGACTATACACTGCTAGCTCTTATGTCCTTGCAGTAAGCATCATTTTTCTTTGTTTTTAGATAACTTGAGCTGTATCCCACTGTACATTTGCAGGCATGCAACAAATCAAAGTAAAGTATCAAAACATCTAAGTGTATGATGGTGTACTGTGCATCGGAATAACATTTGCTTTGTGTTCAATGTTAGCCCGAAAAATTGCTACAAAAACAGGTAATGTTAGTTGATTACACAATAGAGAGCACTGGTGGTCTAGTGGTAGCGGCCCCGCTTTCCGATCCTAAGGTCCGCTCATCAAGTGCGGATGATGAATTTGGCGAATTTAATTTACACGATGTTGTGTTCACAATAGTTCACATATGGGAACCAAATAGCTTGTGACAAGCTTGTGGCTTAAAAAGTATTAAAATTACCTGAGGTAGATCATCCTTAGTGATTTGATGTTTATTGTCTCCCAGGACCGGCTTCGGAGCCACTTTTGGTTTGCTTATCTTCAACCTCTTCTCATCACAGACCAATTTATAGAACAATACTATAAGATCTGATAAGTTTTCTGTACTGAAAAGTTATAATAACATATAGTGGAAAACAGTATGAGGAAAATAGAAAAGGTTTCTTTTTCTATTTTTATCAGCGATCAGTCTTCAGACTATGAGCAGGTTTGTTGTTGGTAGTCAGGCTTTTAGAATCTGCACTCCAGCGAGCACTTTTGCTTATTCTTGGGCATAAGATTAGATAAAAGTTATGTTTAGGACCAGGCTCAGAACACAGCACCTGGTTTCCCATGGTGCACTTAGATATTGATATTAACAGGGAAACCGAGTGTTTGTTTGGGACAATTTAGGTGTGTCTAATGCTTATTACAAATAGAGCTTTGCAATGGGCAATTATCCTTGAAGTTCAGTACATTGCTTACATTAATCCTGAATTTACCTATGGAAAATGGTTAAAGGTCAAAAAAAATCGGCAGTCTTGTAGGTAGAGGCAGATTTTTGAGTCACAAGGAATCAAAATATACTCACTTTTTGTTCTTCAAATCTTCGTACTTTTTCAGGAAAGTCTTAGAATTGGAAGCTTTCAGTGCTAGCCTCTGTGCGTATTCATTTACTTGTTTGGACGACAAGTTGCTGTTTCCGTAGTTAGGATCGTTCTGAATGTAATCAAAAACTGTATCAGCGTCTAAACTGCAGCTGGAAACAAGAAATACGAATATAAATAAATCAGTAACCACTCAATTGTGGTGAACCGATATCTACCTCTGCACATTATTTTCGGAAGAAAGCGAAGTGTTAGGCCAAAAACTATCTTACCATAAAGCATCTAAAAGCTCCTTAATGGTGCTTTGCATTGTATCTTTCGCAAAAACCGAATTTGTAAACATGAATAATTGAAAAATAGAAATTCAAACCAAAAGCTTCGGTCGAGACGAGTACAATTTGACATTTGAAATAATCAATCAAAAATGAATGACACTCGTAGACCGATGACACTTCTACTATTTTGATGATGACAATTACATAATAATTGATATGACAGATGACAGACGTTCACGTCAAGATTGCCAATTGAAATAAAAAAAAATGGAAAAGCAAACCAAAGACCCAGAAGACCACGTAGTTCCATTTTTTTTTGACATGCTTGACCCTAAAAAAAGTTTTTCCAACTAGTATTTGTGTTACAAAGGTGTTACAACTACCTCCTCACTTTTTTTTTCATTTTAACCATAAAAGAAACCTTGAAAAAACTGTAGATACTCTCGATGTCTACAGTTTTTTTAGCGCGGCTGCAGTTGGCAAGCGACAAAGGAATAAAAAGATTATTCAAACAAAGGACTCTGTTTTGATTGTCTGTGATAGTAAAACCAATAGACTTGGAACTTTTGTTATAATTCGACATACAGGGTGTTTAAAGTATTAGTAGGTAGTAGGTACATTTTATTTTTATGGGTTCCACGTTCTAGTCCTACTTTTCAGTTCCTTGCTTCCACGTTGGCGATTTAGTAGGAATGGGTTATTTATTATGCACTGCACTTACATCTACCTACCCTCAGTATAATAGGTAGGTAGATTTATGTAACAGTGCAATGTGCATAATACATAGTTACCTTTATACGTATACTGTACCTACATTATGGTTTATGCGCAACGCAAGCATTCTTTAACATCTTAAATGTTGGTACCTAGACCTACCTTCCAACTTATGTAAAATATAAACCAGACAAGTACTAAATAAACCAAACTTAGGTAGGTAAGTAATTAATTTTATAAAGTAGGTATGTGGCCATTATTTCTCAGGTTATTTCCCTAAAATAAGAAACATTTAAAAAGCGTAAAAGTGACAATCGCCCATAAACACCTGATTTTATGGCGCGAATGAAAAACGGCGCGCCTTTGAAATATTTTTTTCTGTGATGTTAGACGGTGCATGGGCGATGGGCAGACTCGCCATTCTTCCTGACTGGATTTATGCGTTTTTACACTGGCAGACTATAAAAGCCGGTTTTATAGGCCGCGAGACGTTAACTGTTTTATAAAGTGGCGGGTTATGTATTGTTGCATGCGGAAGATGCTTGGGTTTCCTCGAAACAATATAGGATATTTTTTATTTGTGGGCTCTTAGTAATCACAGACTCAAATAAAACTACTCTTGTCAAGCCTAAGAACGATTCTGAGCCCTTTACACCAACTTTCCGCGATCTTGACAATGTCAGCAGTCCATCTGGTGGGTGGGCGCCCTACGTTTCGTCTTTTTATTTACCATTTGGTAACTTGGTGAGTAAGCAGGGCGCGTCTTACCTACCTACTTATTTATATTCCGTACGGCGGCATCATCATTTTATGTCCACCTTGGTAAGTAAGTACCTTTCTAGCAGCTTTGGTATATTATTTTTCAACATAAAGCTTGATTAAAAGCTCATATCCGCATTGCTGCATACCGACCCGTGCGTTTCGACATACTATCAGAATTACAATGCAGCGTCTTAGGACACAGCCATCAGAAATAGCTTGGTCACTCACTGTATAGGTAGCGGCACATAACTTTAGCGCTGACCGTTATTGCGCAGAAGTCAAAATTAAGGTATGTACCTCAGGGGGGCTAGTGGAATGAAGGGCGGGCGTGCGTAGCGCTGATTGGCTCTCCAGTCGCACTCTGCTCTCTGTACCAATAGGATACTCTGCACACATAAATCCAGTATATGCGCGACATGGCAGCGCATATCGCTCAGCGCTAAAGTTATGTGCCGCTAGTTATATCGTGTCTGTACACTACCAAAGTCAAAAAAATTTCAATCGCAAGGATCACCTCCTGGTCGTGTCACTAGTTCTTTCAAACTAGCGTGGAGATAGGATTTCAACTACGCCTTATAGAGGCTTTCGTACTTGACACATGTTTTCAAACTTCCAGGATCACTTCCTAGGCATGCGTTAGCATCCTACCTAGTCTGTGTTTCTAGGCGCATCTTTGGATGAACTTTGCTAGGAGATGATGACTCTTGCTCATCAAAGTCAAAGTCAAGTAAAATATGCATATTTTTATTCAATGGTATCACTTTGACACGTCATAAAGCTATAGTCATATTGATCCTATAACAGACATATCATACCAGACCGTAAAGTTGAAGAAAGTGACAGTGACAACAGACATTTTAACGAGCCTTTACAAAGTGGCAAGCATTATGAATAAGGAGTATGTATCTATGGGCACCTAGACCTACAGATCCTTGGCAAACCATCTCCAGCTCAAAGAATCATTCTACTACGCAAGTCATTAATAAATAATAAATAAATAAATATTGTGGACAATTCACACAACACTACCCAGCCCCAAACTAAGCAGAGCTTGTAATATGGGAACCAGATAGCTGATATAATACTTGAATACATTTTTTTTGTAAATACATACTTAGAATACAATATAACACCCAGACAGAGAACAAACATTTATGTTCACCACACAAATATTTGTTCTCGGTGGGGATCTAACCCACGACCTACGGCGCAGAAGGCAGAGCTACTACCAACTGAGCTAGAGGCCAGTCAAAGTCAGCCATTATGTCATTCAATTGACATCCCATTGACTTTGTGTGTAGTGGAGGAGCTGTCCCTTCTAGCCTGTCTCCCCATATCCGAGCGGAATAAGAAACAGTGGATGCTCCGTACAAACTACCAAACACTCCACAACTTTACTGTTAACTCCATTGTTCAACACACTTACAAGTATTTTCGCCCAATATGGCTTTACGATTATGTCAACAAGTGCGTTTTGTTTTTAAATAAGACGGTGGGACGTGGCGTAGAATATATAGCCCCGAATTCCAATACAAGGTGTCACAAGCTGTTGTTTAGGGTTATGTCGAAAGAAGATCCAGTTTGGAGATTTTGACTGGACTCTCAGTTGGCAGTCTGCCTTCTGCGCCGTAGGTTGAGGGTTCGATCCCTACCGAGGTTACCTCCAACGTTGTGCAGTGGTTCAGTCTTGTTGCCATCACATCGACATGGAGTCGTAGTCCAAATACCATTGCGTCAGCAGAAAGGTTGCGGTGTTGCGGTTAGATCAAATAGGTAGGTAGCTTATTACGTGTCTAGTTACCCAATGGAGACAGGCCCTTGCACCCACATGAAACGAGGATTTACATTTTGTTGCACACATTTAGGTGTAGGCCTGGTATCCTAGCCGTAGTTTGTTTCCTGTTCTTCTATAGGCTTGGTTGGGTGGAACTGGCACCTGGACTCACCTAGAACCTTGTAAATAAACAAATTTTGAATTTGAATTTGTACACAAGGATACGCATCAGACTTTACACTGCTAGCTCGTAAGCCTTTGCGGTAAACGCCATTTTTCTTTGTTTTTAGGTAACTTGTATCCCACTGTACGACTAAATTCGTGTAGTTAACTTTCAGTGGCCATGCAACTCTTGTTTGGATGGAAATTTTTGTGTATGTCAACCACTACCTTATTTTGTGTAATTTCACCGGCACTCACACCCACCAATCGAAACATAGCAATGCTGCTTTACGGCAGAACTAGGCATGGCGGTAGCACTTCTCCGGACGATCCCTTCACAAAGAGCTCTGCTACTTCTAAATAAGCATCACAGGCTGAAGTATTACTTATTCGAAGAAAGGTAAGCACGCCGCCAGCTTTCAAATTAGAAGCTTCGAAATACAATGGTTAGGTAGTGGTTTTTCCAAGTTACCTACCGAGTACAATTCCACTGTCGTATTGTATATTAAATTACCATAGCTTGCGGGAACGCGGCCAACAGGAAGCATGGCACCCTGACGACGCATACTGATGCAATGCTTCAATGCTTAGATGGAATACCTCGATTCGGTACCAACGGAGACAGGTACGTTTGGTTCTTTTTACTAACCTATCCCGTCCTAAGTACTAGACCAGTGTTGGACTCATGCATACGTATTTTATTTAGACTACATTATAGCCTCTATAAAAAGCGATAGACAATGCATGATGGGTGTGAAGTCTAAGGCCAGTTTAGCTCTTCCTAAAAATACAAAACTTGATTATTGGGAGCATCACAAGCTTGGAAAAAGATTTATTTTCGTTATGCTACGCCCTCAATTCCTTCGTGGAAAGTGATTCTTCTTTGGATAAGCAGAGATGCCTCTCTGGAGCTCTTTCTTCTAAACCAAGTGGGTGATTCGCCGTAGGTTTTATGTTTCAATTTAAAATGACTACACCTAGATTGAAAATGAATTTATCTTGATTCCGACTTGATGTTGATTAGAAATGAGATCGCCAACCACCAACTTCATAAGGTTTAGGTACCTCCGAAAATGTTGTCACTATTCACTAGAAAAAATATCACGCATACCTACAGCATGGATTGTAGGTAGGTACTTAGGTACCTGCATAACCTAAACTGCTAATGACATACTACGATTTCAAAGAACGCGCATGTTGCTCATCAATATTACAATAACATAAAAAAAATACGATTGTTTTACTAGTGTACACCGTACCTACTTACATGAATAGATTCTTGCTATTCGCTAGTTGGGGAGTCGACGACATCTTTTGAATACACAAACTGTCTCCATAATGCAAGGCGTATGAACGGTCAAAGACTTCTGATGGCCTTTCTTCCCTCCCTCCCATTTCTTTGTCCTCCCTCTCTAAGCCTTGGAGCCACGTGCGCCAGCGCATGAAAATGGACTTTTCCACGAATGCACCGGAACTTTTGACGTCCATCAATGTTGATTGTCACCTGCGTCTATTAAAATGAGCTTCTGATAGTTTAATAGGTACTACATAGAAGGTTATCGACATCCAAGTCCTATATTATAGCTTAGATTAGTAGTACCTTCAAGCAGGGTTGTGTCAATCTTGAGCAAATTTTGAAAAATTGCCGGCATTAAGCCAAAGAGATAATAAGTTCGAGGTTTAGCACTTAATTTCTCTCAATCGGAGAAGAAAACATCTTGAGGAAACCAGCTCCGCATGAATCCCCATCTTATTCTTCTGATCGTTTCACTGGTTCTTTTGAACCAGTGCGGTGAAAGGATTTGATGTGCGCCTCCAAAGCGGCTCCTTTCGTGCACTTGATACATTTTTCGAACTTTTTAGGTTCTACGACATCGACATGCCGGTTTCCTCACGGGTTTTTCCTTTACCGTTTGAGATAATACCTACTGGCAAAGTGTATTTAATTTTTTTGACAAAAACACTCATTGGCACACAACTGGATTTGAGCCCACGACCTTTAGTATCGGAAGGCGAGGCCACTACGATTCGGCAACCAATGCAATCCGCCATTATCTTTCTTTTGGATAAGAGCGTCTAGCTTGAGAAGAATGGCATAGGTGCTGGCAACTTACCTTGCAAAATCTTGCTAAAGCTAGCGAAGAACTAGGTACAGTGCCAACAGACAGAATAAATGGAGTCATGGGTGAACTTGCCACGAGTGTCGTCAATGTTCTTGAAACATCTTGTAAAAATGCAAAAGCTGTTTACCTCTAATAACCGTATACTACTTCCTAGTCAAGTCCAGCCCAAAGGTTCTTTGATCCTCCACGATGACGTAACCTCTGCGGTCACTGACACCGCGATGGGCACTCTGCCAAATCTGAATAATAACTATGTACGGAACAGCTCAAATCAGATCCTTGTCTGCCCACGGAATCCTAATGTGATTGACGCTTGTCTTTGGAGATCCTGTTGTGTAATTGAATAGGTACTTGCAAATTGAGTAAGAGAGACGAAGTGTAGGTCACCCAGAGACTTATGGGAAACTCCTTGCTGCACAGTAGTTTCTTACCTCTATGTGGACATGGACACCCCTCATCCGAGGAGCAACGATAACAAAAAAGATCCGGATATAGAAAAAAGGAGGGCTCAAATTGTTTAGCAGAGGTCTTTGACCGTGCCTCAGTGTCTGGGCAATCGTTCTGCCCTTAGCTCTTTTTAGGTTTAATATTCTATTGCTACTAGTACTAGCCCGTAGTTTCCCACTGTTGGGCACTGTTGGGTAGTACCTAATATATAGGTAGGTACTATCACTCAGTTTGTCACAGTAGGTAGGTATAGGTACTACCTATACCTTATACCTACCTATACCTATACCTACTGTGACAAACTGAGTATCACGTAGAGGTCCTGTGTAAAATATCTTCGTAACCACTTGATGATTTAATACCAAGAATGCTTCTTCTGTTTCCGGTCACAACCACAGTTAAGTTTTTACCTGGAATACCAACGCGTAGTGGTGAATTTTTACTAGCTTTGCTGTACTTGGTATATTTATTGAGCACCCTGTATGATTGTTTAGAAAAACTGCCAGTGCAAAAAATATTTTAGGTGTTGGCTTTCCCGAACTTCCAACTGTACCTACTACCCCGCATGCACTTATTTTATTTACTGAACGACAGAAATGTACTATACCAAAAAATAATCAAAACTTGTTACAGACAGGCAGACAGAACCACTTACCACTATCATTTTCTGGTTTTACAATTTTCCAATTCTTCTAACCTACTGAAGCGCCATCTTTAAAAGATTCGTTTTCCATAGTTCGCTGACTACTAAACAGATGGCGCTCTATGTCTGGTCTGCGCTTTTCAACTTTGAGTTTCACAATTTTACTGGATTTTGCAGTTATGGAAATAGGTCAAAGAAAACTACTTTTTACTATATTTTTAATGCAAATATAATATTTTTTTGCTAACAAGATACCATTATTTAATAAAAAAACAAATTGCATTCCAATAGCAAAAATTGTAAACAATCCACGCAACACTATATTGTCCCAAATTAAGCAGAGCTTGTACTACTATGGGAACTACAATGGCCAATTACATACACCTTTAGGACCTACCTCTAACCCCACATAACGTGGGATAAGGGCAGGAAGAAGAAGAGAGGTAAGTAAGGTGCCTATTACCTATTATGGCCCGAACACACCTAGTTCGCTGGCGGTAGCGATCAGTGAAACGCTGTCAAATATCGCTGTCAGATTGAAAAAAATGAAAAAAAAAAATGTTTATTTGCAGCGTAGACAGATAATCTATTTGCAGCAATAATTTGAGATTTGACAGCGAATATTTGACAGCGTTTCACTGATCGCTACCGCCAGCGAACTAGGTGTGCGCAGGCCTTTAAGAAATTGCTAATCCCTAACTACCGATTCCAATGCAACGTTTGCAGAATATTTTGTTTTCAGAAGTAGGTGCACAAGTCTTTTACACCCCGTATCTAGCTTACCTAGCCTACAAGCGGAACCCATCGGTATCGGTATGTTCCCACGGCCGGAGTCCATCTACCAAAACAAGGCGTTATTTATTCTGGTCAGAAGCGTCATCATAACTAACATGCTCATTGTTATGCAAGAGTGCTACTTACCTACTCGTAAGTGTCTATTCACTTACTGTTGAATATTGAGTAGACGTTTCGACTCTTCTATAATTGCTAACGTGAGCAAAACTTTTTGGCCGGTCTGGGCATTTCTGAGTAACGCTATCCCACTCAATGTGATAAGTAGATAGATAATGCTATGTAAGTAGGCGAACTTGATGCTAGAGAGCATTCTCTTCCAGTTAAACTTTGTGTGTAATTTTGACATTCTTATCAGGTAGTACTAACATAAGAATATGAAAGGGAGAAAAAATAAAAAAAGATAGAAAAAGATATGTGAAAGGGAGGAAACCTAGAGAAGTGAGTATCTACAGAATCTACACCAACCTATTGAATATAAATTTGTAAGAGGACCTTCAAATAGGTATCCAAACCGTGAGTTTTTTTATCGCTATATTCTTATACTTACTACTTATTTCGTAGAACCCAAAAAGTTTGAACGCCTGTGTCAAGTGCCTCTTTCCTTCCACCACACTGATTCGGATGATATAGAAATAAGAATAATGAATAAGAAGAAGCAATAGTCGATACAAAATCAAGAGATCAGGGGCCTAATTCTCGGGCCGATCTCGATCATTTTGCAATTTTATTTTATTGCTTCTTTTCACAACCCCGCACTTTTTCTACGTTTTCCGTATATCGTAGCTGTCAATGCTTCGACGATGAGGTCGTTGATGAATTTCTCAAGGAAATCTGTCATTCTCTCTTCGAAAAGAAGCAATATTCGAAAATTGCAAAATGATCGAGATCGGCCCGAGAATTAGCCCCCTGGGGCCTAATTCTCGGGCCGATCGAGATTTTCTAAGCGATTATTTTATTTTTGGCATTGCACAACCCCGCACTTTTTCTACGTTTTCCGTATATATAGCTGTCGAGGCTTCTACGATGAGGTCGTTGATGAATTACTCAAGGAAATCTGCCATTCTCTCTTCGAAAGAAGCAATAAAATAAAATTGCAAAATGATCGAGATCGGCCCGAGAATTAGGCCCGGGCCTAATGACAGAATGACAGATTTCCTTGAGTAATTCATCAACGACCTCATCGTAGAAGCCTCGACAGCTACGATGTACGGAAAACGTAGAAAAAGTGCAGGGTTGTGCAATGCCAAAAATAAAATAATCGCTTAGAAAATCTCGGTCGGCCCGAGAATTGGGCCCCTGGGGCTCAATTCTAGACCAGTGTTTTTTTTTGTCACGGTAGTTAGATATCACAAGAACTGTCAGTTTCTTTAGTGAACTTGACAGTTCTTGTGATATTTATCTACCGTGACATAAAAGTCACTGGTCTAGAATTGAGCCCCAGTTCTTACTCCTTAAATACCTAGCCGATGACAATCAGGATCGTCTTATAGACCTCTGACCATCTGCTCAGCTGTGCATTGAACTTTTTGATTTTATTTCAATCTTAAGTGGCTGATGCTGCGGGCTCATTGTCCGCTGTTAGTCGTCGATCCGCTTTAAACTGCTCTTTGTTCATCAGATTTTGCAGCAAACTACAACAGAATAAAAATATGTAGTACCATACCCACAGAACATAGTAGGGCCATGCGACTGGAAAAGTGCCGCCAAAATGCATGAGCATGTGATCCAAAAGAGAAATATATTATAATAAATATCCGAACAAACAAGTGACGAGTTAAAACAAAGAAATACTTTCTTTTGCTCCTTCCTTCCTTTTTCATAGAATTCTCATCTAGCTAACCTAAACTAGCAAAATATGGGTTGAGTTAATCATATTTTGTTGCGTACTTTAAAACTACTATAAAAAAAAAAACCCTAGTTTACACACTTTTAGATCACTTAAACCTATATTTCTTATAAACAAACTAACTAAGGACCCCTCGACGGGTATAGGCCTCCTCCAAAAGTCTCCAGTCATTCCTCTCCTTCGCTTTCTTGGTCCAATCTCTCCCTACCAATTAATTCGATTAGGTCGTCTTGCCATCTTTCCTGTCCTGTGGCCTCCCTCGTCTCCTCTTGCCAGTTGGGCTGTTCCTTATGGTTGTTGCTCGGGTCCACCTTATACCTAAGTACCTACCTACTATATATTTTTAAATACACAGCGATCAAGCCAGGAAAAATAAAACAAAAACAGCTAAAGTTATATTCACCTACTTATTTAAGACCTACAATCATCGACGGCATGTCGTTTCTGAGCTAACATAACCAACCTGATGAGCAGTAGGAAGTGTTTCGATAAATTGAATTGCAGGCCTGCAGCAAGGGCACGGGCCATGGGGCTATAAGCAAAAGCGTGTTTGGTGCTCTGTGGGGCTAGTTATGTTTGGCGAATTGACATTGCAAATGTCAACGCGAGCAGCCATTGCAATGCGTGTTTTTTTTTTATTCTCGCATTCAACATTTCCTTGCCTGCAAATTCACGTGGAAGTAAGTTAAGTGTAAACGAGGTATAACATATATGTATATTTCAATAACAACTTGTTAGTCGCATTTATATGCCGTAATGTTTTAGAGACGCAATTTAAGACGCAATACATTATTCACTCTTTTTGCTCAAAAATATCGTCATTGTGGCGTACCAGAGCTAAGAAAAAAAGTTGCATTCCTCTAGCAGTTCTTTTTTAGGGTTCCGTAGCCAAATGGCAAAAACGGAACCCTTATAGATTCGTCATGTCTGTCTGTCTGTCTGTCTGTCTGTCTGTCTGTCCGACCGTGTCACAGCCATTTTTCTCCAAAACCATAAGAGCTACACTGATGAAACTTGGCGAGTAGATGTATTCTGTAAACCGCATTAAGATTTTTACACAAAAATAGAAAAAAAACTATAAATTTTAGGGGGTCCCCATACTTCAAACTGAATCTCAAAAAAAATTTTTTCATCGAACCCATACGTGTATCTATGAATAGGTCTTCAAAAATGATGTTGAGGTTTCTAATATAGTTTTTTTCTAAACTGAATAGTTTGCGCGAGAGACACTTCCAAAGTTGAAAAAAGTTGGTCCCCCCCCTCTAACTTCTAAAATAAGGGAATGATAAAACTAAAAAAAATATATGTTGTACATTACTATGCAAACTTTCAACGATATTTGGTTTGAACGAGATCTAGTCAGTAGTTTTTTTTTATACGTCATAAATCGTAAACAGCAATTTACCTTTCGATGAACTACAAGAACCTTTATATTATGTTACTTGATGCTATGGAACCCTTCATGGGCGAGTCCGACTCGCACTTGGCTGCTTTTTTTTTTTATTCTCGCATTCAACATTTCCTTGCCTGCAAATTTACGTGGAAGTAAGTTAAGTGTAAACGAGGTATAACATATATTATGTATATTTCAATAACAACTTGTTAGTCGCATAATGCCGTAATGTTTTAGAGACGCAATTTAGGACGCAATACATTATTCACTCTTTTTGCTAAAAAAAAATCGTCATTGTGGCGTACCAGAGCTAAGAAAAATTAGCATTCCTCTAGCAGTTCTTTTTTTTAACAATGAATGATGACAATGAGCACAAAAAAAACGAAACAGTCTTTAGTTATTTATGTAGAGTAGAATAATCATGAATGAACTCGACATAGTACTGTTTCATAAAAAAAGAACATTATATTTTTGAAAATGGAACTATAATCTGCATCGATATAAGTTATGAAAATCTGCAATCTTTTTAGTAGAATGCTTGCATGCAAAGCGTTGCGGCTACGAAGAAATAAAAAAAAAATACTGGTGTGAAATCTTTAGAATCAACTATTCTGTTTGGCAGTTGATATTTGAAAGCTGATCAATGGACATTGTGGCCCAACTCCGTCCTGTTCCCGCTCCTGCTGCTACAGTATCGGAATCTTCGCAAGAATCTTGCCACGGTTTCCTGGCGGGCGACGGGCAGTCACATTCGCAGACGAGGCAAATGTCAAGGCCGAGCCGCTCACTTCCTTCGGCACAACTGACATGTGGCTGTATTTCCGCGCATTTTCCAACCCACGCTCCCGAGAGCCTGCCGAGGACCCTTGGCTAATCTAATTTTGTTGCTTGGATTTGGTTTAATGCAATTTAGAAGCAACAGGTCTCTGTTGCTTCTAAAATAGCAGAAAGCCGCAGCAGCTATTTTACTGTATTTTTTTTTCTCGTGTTTGTGCTGTCGTATACATTGTGACGAGTAACAGTTAAAGTGTGTACAATACGGCAGGCGGATATAAGCGAGTCTGAAGTGAGCTGTTCATGCAAAATTGGAAAACTAAAGAACTGACTGGAAAATTCGCCAAACGGCTAACTTCAGACCCGTCAAAATCCACTGGCCGTAATAGACAATTGAAAGGAAAGTGAATAAAGCCTTGCACACGTCTAAACGTTCTGCGGTGGCGATCAGTGAGACGCTGTCATATTTAGCAGAGTTTCACTGATCGCCACCGTAGAACGCTAAGAATTTTACCTACTGATTTCGGTTATGCCTTGCGTGATAAGACGTGATAAACGCGTTCCCTGAAACTTTGAAAATAAACGGCCACTAATTAAAAAATGCTTTTATTTAAAAAAATAAAGTCGTATCTTCGTCCCAATTAAAACAAAAACTTTGCGAGTTGATAGTACATTAATTATCTTTGGTGAGACTCGTAAATTTAAAAGCGTGTTGTGTACTATAATCATTTTTGAGTAGAACACCTACCTACCTTGATTGCTACATAGATAGGTAACTATAAGTATGAGTACCTACCAACACATAATGATGATGTTGCATTGTGGCCAGATGGTGACGCTGAAGGGCCCGGACACAGCGCCAATGGAGCGCGATTCCTTCAATCCTTTCTCATTACGCGCCGTGATTTTAGAACAGGGATGCTATGGAGCGTCATGTTCTTGAAAAGTTATAGGGGTTCGTTTGTTTGGCAGAAGAGTTATTGTTATTATTACAGTTCAAATTTAGGAAGTGCTTAGGTAGGCATAATTACCTTCCCAAGAACTTGCTAAATCGGCCAGTAAGCTCATATAAGTAAGTACCTAACTCTCAAATACGAGTAACTGGCCGATTTCACACTTAGCCATGGAGAGTCTTCGCTATGAATCAAGTTAGATACCTAACAAGTTGACTGGCCTCTCAGCTCAGTTGATGAGCCCTGCCTACTGCGCCATAGGTCGAGTTTTCGATCCCCACCGAGAATAAATATTATATAGTGTATTCTACGTATGAATTTACAAAAAAATACTTACATTATAAGCATTATAATCATCTGATTCCCATAGTAAAAGGTGGATTGTCCATAATTTTTTTTAATTACGTCCTTCCTTTTTAATTTTGTATAATAACTCTTAGCTTTACCTTGTGATGATGATAGTGACAGAGGGCATTGACCTGTCGATATTTTACTAGACGCAGTGGTAACTCCAAGATTCATCAACTCTAATCAATGCGACTCCATCCTTACCAAGTCCTGAGTGAACGGCCGAGCCAGTTTTCGTGGCCAGTGGAGCGCCAAGCGAGACCAAACGCCTACAATTTTCCCAGCGTGTCGGCTGGGTCCCTCGCCTTGCAATCAGAAGCCCTACAGTCACTTGAACTAATGAACTCTTAGAAGTTTTTAGTTCTAGTTTGAAAAAGATCATACTTTGCTATACTTACTTGTCTTACAAATCGTAGTTTTCGTCGACTCTTTGGACAATCTGTTTATTTCGTTACTTTTTTCATTTGATGTTGAATGTAGGTAGTCTTTACAAAATTGAGGTCACCAGGGTGGGCGCCGCGGTGGAACCAACGTCATGAAACTTTCTTATAGGGTCTAATTAGTCTCTAATGCAGAGTCAGCAGAGGTAGGTAGGTATCACAGTGTCCTATGGTGCTTCATAGAGCGCTGCTGGGCAAGCGGCTCGCTTTCCGATTCTAAGGGCGTGGGTTCAAATCTAGTCGTGTAACAAAGAGTTTTTCTAGCCAAAAATTTCAGTATGTTATGTACACAATGTCGTGAGGGAATCGGCAGTTTGAAAATATGTGTAGTGCACGAAAGAAGCCTCTTTGCGCGCACTTAACATCCTTCCACCACACTATACAAATACTTACACGCAGAAGAAGTCAGAATTCATGTTATGTTACCAAGTTGACTTACTGATCGATATTTCATTGGCAAATTGCAGCATCCAATCAGCCGATTTCATAATGTTTTCACCGATCACCGTCGCGTGATATCTATGCGCCCGCGCAGCGAGAGTGCATTCCCAGATGGAATGACAATGCCAGGAGCAACGCTTTCCAAGTTCAATGACAACGAAAGTGTTGCGCATGCGTGAAAACTCGCGTCAATTAAAACGGCCGTAATTGTATAGTCTCGGGCTTTGCTGGAGTACCAACTTAATTTAGAAACGTGGGTAAAAAATGGCGTACACAAAACTGACACGAGTGGGAAGATTTTAGGGCTAACAAATCAGTTACTTTAGTGATTAATGGTACAGCTATACCCTAGTATACACAAGCAGCTGCCCACGGCTTCGCTTGGCCCGTTCTCGATACCTTTTCGGGATAAAAAGTAGGTATCCTATGTGCTATTCAAGACTATAATCTATCTTTGTGCCATCATCGAGATCCGTTCAGCCGTTCTGGCGTTATTGAGTAACAAACATCCATCCTTCCATACAAACTTTCGCATTTATAATATTAGTGGGA
Source organism: Thera obeliscata (assembly GCA_947578465.1). Lineage (NCBI taxonomy): Eukaryota > Metazoa > Arthropoda > Insecta > Lepidoptera > Geometridae > Thera > Thera obeliscata. The sequence continues at coordinate 3,375,434 of OX387919.1, forward strand.
TTTACCTAGTTCAAGCATAACAAAGACGCTTCTAGTGACCTTTACATCGCTGTAATAGAAAATCCCGCAAATGTGATCGTCAAAAAAAACAAAGTTGCCACCTAGTCGCAAACTCTCTACGAAACTCTTTTTTTATACAACTAGCTGATGGAACAAGATTAAGGTCCACCTGATGTTAAGTGGTTACCATCGCCAATAACAAAACATTGCCAAAACACGTCAGGAACATGCCCTACGTTGCACTGCCCTGATGATGACGCCCTTCACAAAGAGCTCTACTACTACTTACATGATCTACCAATTTAGTGTTCTATTAGAACCTTGATAAGCTGTTAAGTACAAATACAAATACAATACAAATACAAATAATTTATTTCAGTAAACTTAATCTATGGTACATTTCATGGGTTTGAGACTCTCTTTTAAGTATGGAAATACCTGTGTTAGAGAGTCTCGCTCTTCCGTAGTACATTCTATTATGACTAAGTAGGTATACTAAGCTTGAACTGATCTTAAAAAATAAAGCTATATAAAGTACAGTGAGCATTAAAAGCACTCAGATTTTTTTAATCCAAATTATCCCACTACTACTGCTTCCGTTTTCAGAAGTTCAAAGCGGAACCGGGTTTAGCTATTTCACAACATCTCTGAAGCTTTTATGAGTCGGCTCTGCTGTAGGTAGGTAGTGTCAACCAGTTTTGGGAATAGGACATCCTTAATCGGACCAAGCAACGAGACACATCACTAGGGCAGGGGGAATAAGATGGCGTCGTAATGCTTGATTGTACTAAAGTAAAACAGAGTTGTAGCTATAATCAATGAAGAGTTTTCGCCGTATCAGTAGGTTGACAAATTTTGACTTTTGAATTTGTGAGCACCACTGTATCTATCTACCAATCACAGAGCAGTGGATGTTGCTATGCGCTTGCGCTTCAATCTTCACTGCCAAGGCCGCACTTTCTCCACGCTACACTATTACGCGGCACACGGCATCGCTTGTGTAACCTGATGCAACGGAATGTTCGTTACGTTGTTTATTGGTTTGTTATTCAATTGGATTTTAGTGGAGTAGAACAGTATATTAGTAGTAGATGGAGTTTACGTCTGGCTATTCTTTGTTGATCATTCCATATTTGACTTTATCTGAAAAGAGACTTTTGTGTGGAGGCACTGTGGCTGCGACGCGTTTTCATTTTACGTCTATTAATTATTTTTTTATACAACCAGCTGATGGAGCAACTACGACGCCCGATACTAGCTAAGCATTTGGCTGCCATCACACCTGATGGAAAGTGAGGATGCAGCCTAAGATGGAGCATGCTTAGCCATAATCCACCTGATCACTCTGCATACATGTGCTCTCATGCTGGCTCACGTGCCAGTAATTCACCGGCACTCACGCCTTTCAAACCGAAACACAGCTATGCTGCTACATGACAGAAATGGATTGATTGCAGACTAATTTTGACCTTTCAAATACAACACTTTACAGTCACCAAGTAATAGTCCTGATATAACATAGTAACTCGTAAAATCGCACATCTAGAAACAGTTGCGTTCTGCGATGGCGACAGCGATCAGTTTCAGCATAGGGCTTTGCATACATCAGCACACACCGTGCGTTATTTGACAGCGAGACTCTGATCACCATCGTAGACGATCTAGATGCGCAAAGGGTTTAGGGTTAGTTACCCCCAACCGATGGGCTGCCATTTAGAGAACGCAGGAATTCGGTGGATGGGAAGGCTCAAAATCGTTCTTCCTGGAAATGTAGTGGAAAACTAGTCATTAGTCATAGGTCGATGAAAAAACTCACCTTCAACACGACCTTTTTTTAAACACGTAGGTCGAGCATCGTAGTTCCCGTACTAAAACCTCATTGTAAAGCTTGATCATAAATCAATGATTTTAAACAGCGTTCAGTGTTCATGTTTATTTTATAGCTCGGCCGATTATCGTCATGGTTTTTAAAACGATAAAGTTGTTTGCCGGTCGTACTTGACCCAATACCGGTGTCAGATCCTACGCGTTTCCGCATGCCCAGTAAGTACCATGATATAAGGCACGTTTAGATTGTGGAACTGGAGCATCATTCAGGCCGTACATTATTAACTTTTTTTTATTGCTGATAGCTAAGCGTTTGACTGCCATCACACGTGATGGAAAGTGAAAATGCAGCCAAAGATGGAGAACGCTTATTATACCTAAATCTTTAATCCAATTGTTCACTCTTGACTTGAAAATTCCAAGTTATACAAATTACACACACAAGCTATTACACGGTTATATTTACATAAAAGACTATTCCATATTTTCCTCACGATGTTTTCCTTCACCGTTTGAGAGAGAGTGCTGGAATATTGTTTTCATAAATTATCAAATTTGACCTACTCGTGGTGTATTCAGATTCCATATTGATAATTATGATTTGTCTTTCATGTGGGTTAGGCTGATTGGGAAAGGCTCCAACTGTGTAGGTATGTGCCAAAAAGCGACTTTAAAAAGAGTCCTCGGCGTTGAAGACCGACAACAGCTTGTGGTTCGTAGATTGAACATCCCACCATAAAAATAAAATCAGAAATTATTCTTCAGCCCCATTTATTAAAATATTCGAAAACGTGCTTATTGTGCCCTACATTATCCATGTGATACTGAATACTACCATAAACCTAAATACCTAAACTAAACCATGTGTATGCAATAATTATATTGAGTAGGTATTGAATACGCTCCCAATCCAAATCGAAAACGTCAGTTTCTGTCTCTTTTGTTTGCATGCAAAGAAAACAAGAGCAAGAGAGATACATTCTGACGGAACTTATCGGAAACGTTTCCGAATGCACTTCTCATCATTCATCATCTTTTCAATCTGAAAAGGTTTCAATCAAGACTGTATTAGATAAAAAATATGTAGGTACCTTTTTCTTCCTCCTGCCCCACTTTATGTGGGGTCGGCACAACATGTCTTCCTCCTCCATTCCGTCTCCATGTACCAAAATACAGGTTGAGGTTTTGTCGAAAGATGCCTAAACAATAATGTTAATGCCATTGAGATTAACATTACTACTTAGGTAGTAATAATATTTGAAAAGTTAAGGCAAAGGTAAATTTTACAATTTAAACTCAGCCCTTCTCATCAACTATCAACGGTAGAATGTAGGAAGGAACTGCTAGGTATTCGAAGGTCAGAGAACAAGATTATGAAGGTAAAGTTTTTATCCTCTGCGTCTACACAGTATATTTTAAGTTAATTATTTACCAGAAAGGGATTCTTGAACTGCTTTATTAGATTAAATATGCTAATGTTATTCCATTACCTTTACCTACAGCTTAGGTTTTCCGGAAACAGACGTTTGACAGTTTCAATTCAAGGTTATGACGTCATAAAACACTTAACTTGTACAAATTGGAAAGGTCAAAAAAATCATTGATCAATTCTACCTACTTACAATATTGTTCATTGATGTGTGACTGTAGCACACAATTTCCATACATTTGGAGGAAAAAAACTCTTTTCATCCTGGTTAAGATTTAACAAGCTCAAATCCGATATGGATCTACCTAGGACCACAGTTAAAAAATAGGTGTCGACTTTCGGCGCATATAAATTAACTAGGTTATAAGAAAAGAAGTATTGAGTACGCTCCCAATCGAAAACGTCAGTATCTGTCTCTTTTGCTTATATGTGATTTTTTATTTCTTTTCATAGCCACCGATTGGAATCCTGACCCAGCAAGAAGGCGACGCGACAGACCAAAACGGAGATGGCGAGACGAGCTTGATGGTTTCCTGACGGATTGGACAAGCGTAGCCGAGGATCGCGATGTCTGGAAGGAATTGGGGGAGACCTTTGCCCAGCAGTGGGACCCGGAGGGCACATAATAACAAATAATAATAATAAATAAGAAAAGGGGCTAATTGAAATAAACCTTCCTAATCTGATTGGCCTCTCAGCTCAGTTGATAGCTCGCCTTCTGCGCTGAAGATCGTGGGTTCAATCCCCACTAAGATCAAATATTTGTGTGGTGAACTCAGATATTTTGTTCTCTGTCTGGGTGTTATATGGTATTTTATGTAAGTATTTAAAAAAAGCGGCCAAGTGCGAGTCGGACTCGCCCATGAAGGGTTCCGTAGCAGTAAGTAATATAACATATAGAGTTCTAGAAGTTCTAGTAGTTCGTCGAAAGGTAAATTGCGGTTTACGATTTATGACGCATAAAAAAAACTACTGACTTGCATCTAATGTAGTCTCTAGTAAACGGCTGAATTGATGTGATTGTGTCTGCCACACGAGGTTTACTCACTGTTCTGTTGGTCGTTGAGTTTAATCAAACCAAATATCGTTGAAAGTTTCCATAGTAATGTACAACATATATTTTTTTTAGCTTTATCAGTCACTTATTTTAGAAGTTAGAGGGGGGGGGACCTACTTTGTTCCACTTTGGAAGTGTCTCTCGCGCAAACTATTCAGTTTAGTAAAAAACAATATTAAAAACCTCAACATCATTTTTAAAGACCTATTCATAGATACCCCACACGTATGGGTTTGATGAAAAAAAATTTTTTGAGTTTCAGTTTCAAGTATGGGGACCCCCAAAATTTATAGTTTTTTTTCTATTTTTGTGTAAAAATCTTAATGCGGTTCACAGAATACATCTACTCGCCAAGTTTCATCAGTTTAGCTCTCACGGTTTCGGAGAAAAATGGCTGTGACATACGGACGGACAGACAGACAGACAGACAGACAGACAGACATGACGAATCCATAAGGGTTCCCTTTTTGCCATTTGGCTACGGAACCCTAAAAAAGAGCTAGGTATATTTGATTCACACAAGCTCGGTCAAGTGTTGTGTGGATTGTCCATAATATTTATTTATTCTTGAATCATATTTGTAATAAGTCGTTGAAAGCTGTTTTCAGGGTAGGCAACGCAACCAGCACCCTTGGTGTTGATGGTATCTATGGGCGACGGTGATCTTTCTTCTATAGTGTCTTTGTACTGTAGTAAAAAAATACGTCTATAACAATTTTTTCTTTAATTCTTAACATTCAATACCGCCAAATAAATGGACACCAACACACATTTTTTTAACATCATGCAGGTCACGTCCGCTTCCTTTCAGAACAAGACAAGTGTAGGAAGCAATTAGGTATACCTACCTACCTACCTAGAGGCACATTCGTTGGTGCATGCAAACTTCTATACATGTCGCAGCCAACTAGTATAATACGCCGTATAATGAACTACCTAGGCGTTAAATTAAACGGCGCCCTTTCTCTAACTTCCTGGGGCTCAATTCTAGACCAGTGACTTTTTTGTCACGGTAGATTATATATCACAAGAACTGTCAGTTTCTTTAGTGAATTTGACAGTTCTTGTGATATATATCTACCGTGACAAAAAAGTCACTGGTCTAGAATCAGGGTCCAGCATGCTCCCTGAACATTTAACTAACCTAGACAGGTCTTAGCTAGCCCTAAAAGGTCAGCAGGTCGTTAGGATTTTATTCGTCTTGTTGCGATACTGGGTGAATTTTAACACTTATCTATCATTCAGCACTGGATATCATTCAGGGGATCAGTGACATGACGCCGTTTCATGAACTGCCTAGGCTGTTCTATAAACGGCGAATTTTACTCTTTAGCAGCGGCATACATACCAACAATTGGTTATTCTGTGTGCGTGGGTGTACTAGGTTAGTGGTGATTTCCGTGTCACTTAAATTTGAGTTCTTTCCTGACTCAGGCACCCACTGCTGCGTCATCGTGCAATGTTAAGACCAACGCCGGATGACCTTCAGTTGAAATAGTTTGCATCTGGGCTCCTTATTTCTGTTTGCCTATTTAGTTAGATCCAGCAGAACAAGAACTTGTGGACAGCCATAGAGTAGGTATCAAGTACTAGTAACGTAATTAACCTAGTATGCCTAGTAGCACCTAGTAGAAAGAGCTCTTTGTAAGGGCTTGTCCGGGGAAGTACTACCACCATGCCTATTTCTGACGTGAAGCTGCATTGCTGTTTCGGTTTGAAGGGTGTGGGTGCTGGTGAAATTACTGGCACGTGAGGCTGAACATCTGTATATGTTTCAAGTAGATGGACGCAGGCAGTGCATCGTAGGACACGTTCCTGATGTGACCTACGAGGCAATGCTTTGTTACAGGCGATGGTTACCACTACCGCTAACATCAGGTGGGCCATATGCTTGTTCCATCAACTTGCTGTCTATATTAAGAAACCACGAGATACTAAAGCTTCAACAAAAAAATCTCCATGTTCTTTGTTTACATGATAACGATAAGTACGATAAGTCGGAAAGATTGGGGACTTTCCTGAAAACATACCTACCAACTTAAATAAAAGACAACTAAATATGGAGCGGGAATTACCTAGGAGAGATCACCATAAGGATAAAAGGTCTAAGATATTTTACCTATGACGTGAATCTTGATATCATATTGCTAACAGCTTAGCGATTTCGGGCACGCATATTCCCTGCAAGTTAGGTATCTTTTTAATCAAATTTACATTTTAATTCGGCAAAGTTATGAGATAAATATCAAACGAAAGTTCGATTGGATAAAAACCGAAAACTTGCGAAACTGCAGACTTATCTTACTCATATTCTCGATTCCTTCATCACCACATAGTATTTTATTTTTCCTTTTCCCGTCCTTTTTTACCATGCGTGAGTAATTTGTAGGACTAACTCCTAATCTGCGGTTTTCCCTCGGAGATTCGACATGGGCTTTGTCACCAATCGATCACTTAGAAGCGGTAGAATGGTAGAGTAAGACCGTAGATTTACAAATAAACAAGCAGAATTAAAAAAATGTTTAATAAGGAAACACAAATGGTGTGAAAAAATGGCGGATTTTTAGAGAAGAATTAAATGAAAAAGTTTATAAAGTTTTACCCCATCTTTTACTACTGAACCAACCACCACAGGGTTTTTCAAAAAGCGGTGTTTATCTAACCTTAATAGGCCGGCAGCTCCTCAGCATCACCGCTCTTGTTACAGGTGACCCTGGGTGATGGTGACGACTGTTCATCGGGTGCAGCGAGCAGACAGGCCGTCTGCTCATCTGCCAGACGAGAAAAAATATTAGTTCTTATACTTTCTAGAATATTGCTGTTAAACTTTTGTTATTTCCATCTTTATATTCATCTTGAGTGCACAGGAATTTTGCGGTTCCCATCCCGTTCAAAAACGTGAGCGTGATTTGGGAGGCAACCAAGTCATGGCTCGCTTATAGAGCTTCCGATGGAAATTTAAGAAGCGCAAGTTTGAGCCAGTGAAGCGAAACCTCGGGACCCTGCGCGTGAGGGTCGAACTACATGAAAAGACATGCTTCAGTATTGTGTCTGTGTCAAGGTTTCATTATTATTGCGAAGTAAATCCAAAGAAAAAACAAAAATTGTGAACTAGGTAAAGTACCCAATTATTGGCACTTTAAGCATCACTTTCTACATAGATCACGAAAACTATCTTTATGGAGGGTTGCCAGTAAAATAAATTTATTAAAATTACAGAACAAGAGCTATTTTTTGTTTTAATTAAATGGAATGTCAACTATTTCATCATTTTTATTTATTTGTTTATACCTATTCCAAATAACACGATTTTCCCAATTACTGGCATACTTTGGCCAATTATCTGCATAGGCCTAGTCCCATTTATTGGCATTTCTGATTAATTAGTGATTAAAAGAAAATTGTTTACAGAGGATAAGGATAAAGTAAAAAAGGCTAGTTTATAATAACTTTTATGAATTACCTATGTAGCTACTTAATAATGAAAACAATACAATCAGTGCAACCTCCTTAGCAAACAGTTGGTTCATACAATATAAAATCAGTATTCAGTAAACTTTTAGAAAAAGAAAAAACAATCATAAAGTTTCACTTATCACTACACAATTACTTAATCCTAAGAGGGATCAAAGCCAGTCAAAAACTTCTCTATTTCAGCATCAGAGTATAATTTCTTGTTTTGTTTTTTATCCTTATTATCAGGTATCAAACTGGTATAGTTGATGTCATTTTCTTTATCCTCTTGTTTTTCTTGTGTTTCTTGGGTTTTTTTCTTGCTCTTAGTTTTAGTTTTTGGTTTCATGTTTAGATAAATCGGGTAGGTACCTAGGTAGTCTAAATAAAATCATAGATTAGTTGACACCAATTATTACCATACTTATGCCTAATTATTGGCCCTAGTGTCAATAATTAGATATTTTGCGGTTGGCACGGGGGCTAAGATTTGGAACCGTTGTGTTTTTTACTTTTATTTATTAATCATACAAAATTAGGTGGTCCACTAGTATATAAATGCACAAAACAAACACCTAAAAACAACAACTCTAAAAAACCAATTATTGTCATCAGGGCCAATAAATTAGAATACGGACATTTTTAGATACTAAATGTTGGCACTGTGATAAAATAATAAAAACAATGCAATTCTTGGAAATAAACTGTCAGTTATGTGGAATAATACGTACTGAATTTGCTTTAAATCATAACTACATTATAAATACTTGATAACTAATATTAAAAATGATTTTAAAAAAGCTCTTACCTTAGCAAAAAAATATTTTCACCGATCAAGTAGAGCCACGTTCAGCTGTTGTTATCGCTCCGACGCCGTGTTGACATTTCTTTTTTTAATGTGTTGCCAGTTTGGTGGCTCAGGACTGTACTACTCTATTTAAATATGTTTCAACACCGTGATATTAGGTAGATTCTTATTTTAGAGGCTTAAACACAGAAGTGCCAATAATTAGTGCGGTGCCAAAATTAGGTCAGTCTACCCTATCTTTTGTTCCAAATTCCAAATTCTTGCAATCACAGAATACAGAAGAGTAGAATGGTGACCATGACCGTTTGTATGGGAACCACTGTCGCCAGTTTAACATTTTCACTGTTATTAATAACAGTGGATATAAGTGGAAAAGTATCCCCCTATTAGTAGTAATAGGTAAAAAAAAAAACGTTTTTCCGTACCAGCAGGGATTTTAAGCTAGGGATATGTGTAACTGGCGGTTTTATTTAAAATATCACTAAACATAATGATTTAGAAAGTATTTCTTTGTTTTAAGAGCCTACGTGAGGTGAAACCGAAAATGTAAAGTAGCATTTTTTTTCGTTGTATGGATGAATCCATTTATTATTTTTGTAAAATATAACAATTAAATGGTGTAAAAAAATTATGTTCCGGCTAGAAATTCTCTTAAACTCACTGGGTTCGATAAAATTGAACGCAAAGTTTGCCAAAAACTCTCAATTTTTTTTAGATTTGAAATGGTTTTTTTCCGTTGCTGTTAGAGCCATTGCAATGAAAGTTTTGTTCCCGTATACCTAAATAAATACGTAAAAACCTGATGTTATTGCACTTTTCTTAGTTGCCGTAGTTTTTATTAAAAAATAAAATTTTCAAAAATATATATAGGTAGGATTTCCTAGCTACTTCTCTCAGTACAGCCCGCGCGGCCGACGAGGTGAGGTCTATGTCAAATTTCGCGACATGACATTTCATCTCTGACTACGTAAAATATACCCTAGATTAAATCATAGCTACTACTGGTACTATAAATTTGCCACAGTGTAACATAAAACAAATTGTCACAGTATAACGAAATGACATAATACCATCTTCATCATACATTATGATCGATAACCTGTATTCACATCATCATCAGCCTGTAGAAGTATATATTTTATGTAGCATATAACTTATCTAGTACATTCTAGGGCACGTTCCTATCGTGCGTGACCAGCGAAGCGCAATGCTTTTGTTAAATACCTCCATTTTTGTAGTTGCATAAGTAGCTATCTTCCTATCTACCCAGTGCTTTCCGTCATCATCATCAGTAAGTAGAAGTCCACTGCTAGATATAGACCTCCTTTATACATTTCCATGAAAAAACAATTTGCCGATTTCCCACGATCTTTAGAATGTCATCGGTCCATTAGGTGGAGGGGCGCTCTGGTTGCTTAGCACCGGTTATATTGTCGTAGCGACCCGCTTTTTGATTCTAAAGGCGTGTGTTCAAACCCCGTCATGCACAAATTAGTTTATCTGCCAAAAAACCTATGTGCACTATGTCAGTACACTCTAACGGTGAAGGAAAACAATAAATGAAACCAACGTGAAGTAGCAAAACTTTTGAGGCACATTCATAATCCACCACACCAGCTTTAATTTTCTATTGACATGACAAGAAGAAGACTCAAAAACTATGTAGCCGATTTTAGGCCTTTATAAAAATAGTGTCGATTTTGCAAAGAGTTTGGGAGCCCATTACAATGAAAAGGAAGTATACTACACTACACTATCTAGCCCTAAACTAAGCAGAGTTAGTATTATGGGAACCAGATAGCTGATGTAATACTTAAATACATTTTGTTTGTAAATACATAGGTACTTGGAAAACAATATAACATCCAGATGGAGAACAAATATCTATGATCACCACACAAATATTTGTTCTCGGTGGGGATCGAACCCACGACCTATGGCGCAGAAGGCAGAGCTACTAATAAATGAGCTGAGAGCCCAGTCATAACAATAATATCATGGGTTTAGAGTATTTTTGATTGCCGTCTTTTAAATCTGGAGGTGTCTGTAATGTCCCGAATTCTGGAACTTTCTGTCAAAGGCTTCATGCACGGTGCGCTCAAATACCCAAATACCAAAATACATGTGCCTATTTCTATACACGCAGCAAGGAGTTTCCCAAGATTTTGCGTTTGACAGAACTTTGAAGAGTCAGTTGGGGTTGTCGAAACTCTTTGGTATACCTAATATTTTTAAATGCCGATAAAATACAATAATATAAGTCGAATAGACAGTGTTATTTCACAATGCTTCACTGATCTCCACCGCAATGAGCACCGAAGGCCTAAATGAGTGCAAAGCTTAAAGCCACCCATAAATAATTTCCATTTCAATTCATTTATGAATTGAAATGAAAATGATCTATGCATGTAATGTATTGTATTATGTATATCAGTTATCTAGCACCCATAACACAAGCTTTGCTTAGCTTGGGGCTAGATCATGTTGTGTGAATTGTCCAGCATTATTATTATTATTATTATTATTTATTTCCATAGGCATGAATTCTATGCACTAAGTTATACTTACTAGATTTACATACAGATCTGGAAGTATAACCTTTTAGATAAAATAAAAAATTACTAAATTGGATCATAAAATTAAATGACGAAGGTATGCAGTAACAAACAATAAAACGAAACGGCTAAGCCGATTTTGATGAAATATTACTTTTCAGAAAAAAAAAGATTAAAGGGAGAAGACGAAAGAGAAGAAAAAAGATAAGAATGTTATTGTACAAAAAAAAATTCCCCCCTTGCCCCCCAGGACCCCCCCTTTTGTGAGTGCTACCGGATGCCGTCGAGATAGGGGGTTTTCGATTGGGGTTTCGTATAGAGGGTTTCTTCCTGAATTGAAAAAACAAAAAAAACACCCCCCTCTTGCCCCTTTTTTCACCCCCCCCTTTCGTATCTTCCAAGCGGAGTGACTTGCAAGACTTTTTTTTTTGGGTCATGTAGGGAAGGTGAGATTATTTTGAAAGCAAAATAAATTTTGCCCCCCTCCCCCCTCTAGACCCCTTTATTATTTTTGACCCTTTTTTTCGAGTGGAGCATTGCGGCGAGCGAAGCGAGCCGCCATGCAACCATGGGGAACAGTGCGGCGAGCAAAACGAGCCTACTGTGACCCCCCCCCCCCCCTAAGCCCCCCAGAACCCCCTCCTCCTGAACCCGGGGGGAGGGTCGCGGCGAGCGAAGCGAGCCGTGCTGTGACCCCCCCCTCAAGCCCCCAGAACCCCCTCCTTTAGTAGGGTGGGTAGGCGCCCACCCTACTGAAATTTAGAACCCCCTCCTACTGAAATTTAGGGTGTCTTAGGGGTGTGAAAAAATGTTCACTAGACTGAGTTCAAAATTCAAAATGGCGGCTGTGCCACTTCCGGTTTTGCAAAAATCGTCCGATTAAGGTCGTTCAAACGGTTCATTCGACTGAGGACTATGATTGGAGATTGAATTTTAGGTTTTTTAAGGTGTTTGATTGGATCTTCACTTGGTTTAGGGTTCCGCCCCTGTGGGAACGCATTGAGGACGCGAGCTGCTTGCAGCTCGCGATGCACGCGACCCGGTAGTCAACGTTTGGGTTCCTTCCAGCGGTTTCGACCCGTTAAGGGTTTTGGCTTGACGTACAATTTAGGGTTCCGTATAAGGTTTTGATTGGGGTTTTACTACATTGAGCAATTTGATTAAGTGTTCGACTTTTAGGGTTCCTTAGGACTTTGATTGGAGTTTCAACTACACTTAGGAGCTTGATAATGTTAACATTTTTAGGGTTCCTTAGGACTTTGATTGGGGTTTTACTACATTGAGGAACTTGATAAAATAAACAACTTTTAGGGTTCCTTAGGCCTTTAATTGGAATTTTACTTCACTTAGGACCTTGATTATGTAAACAATTTTAGGGTTCTTTAGGACTTTGATTGGGGTTTTACTACACTGAGGAACTTGATTCACTGATCGACTTTTAGGGTTACTTAGGACTTTCTTTACTACTTTTTGGGGTTTTACAAGTGCAAGTGTAATGTAAAACTGGGAGTAGCACACCGACACGCGAGCTGCTTGCAGCTCGCGCACACGAAAAAACTAGTTAAGGGGCTGACGTATGGAAAATTTTCATACAAACGGAATACCAAAATGATTTCTAATTTAGACAGATTTACACTATATTATTGTAATAATTGTATTTGCATAGTATTTATCTAGGTTCCTCAACAGTTTTTATTTCAAATTACTTACCTAAAATGAAATAAACACTAATCGCATTTTGCACATTTTTATGCTAAACTTATCAAGTTTTCTACCTATTGGTTTCGTACTAAAAACAACAATATCTTACGTGTTTTTTGTTAAGGAACCTAGTTTATATTGTCTAGTTACAGAATAACAATACTATGTAAAGAATACAAAAAGTTTTCAGTCATCATTTTTGGTATTACGGAACACGATCAAATTCATGGCATTTTCGAACGGCTACTATTGCTATCGCGCACGCACGGTGCGGGTGGCGGGTTGCAGGGGGAGGAAACGCTTGAAGCACACGGGACACTTCGGTTGTGTGTGTGAATCGCTCGGACTTCGGACTAGTTAAATACCTACACTGGCATAAAACATAATGCTTAGATATTTGATAATTGTTAGTTTAGGAAGGGTACTAAGTGAAGATGGGAAATACTAAGTACCTAGGTAGGTTGTAGGTTGGGTAAACGAAATCAAGGTGCAGCACTAGGTCAAAAAGTCTGCCGAAATTTCGAAAAAAGCCAACATTTCGACTAAAACAAATTATGAACCATTAATTTCTATACAGGGTGGAATTTTGTAATGCCACCTGGAGGGAAAGTACTCTTAATACTGCAGATAGAAAATTTTACTCAAAGGAAACATTCCTTTATTTTTGGATAGAAAGCAATTTCTAAAATTAAAAATAAAATAATTTTTAAATTAATTTTTTTTTTTGAAAGGAATAAATTTATTCTTTTAAAGAAATGAATTCGTTAAAAGAATAAATTTGTGTATCCAAGAGAATGGAGCCCATTTCAAGCAACTAATTTCAAGTAACTAGTTAGTTATCCATTTTTTGTAAATAATTAAATTAATTTAAGATTTCCTGGTTTTTCTTTCATTTAATTTATCATGTTTGTTAGAGAGATTTCATCCTTATAATTGAGTAACGATCGTTGCAATAAAAGTACAAGGTATAATTTTTCTGATTTTAGCCGGTTCAATTCCCGGGTGTGAGAGAATTTTCGAAAAACTTTGAATGCAGTTTGCTTTCTATTCAAAAATAAAGGAATGTTTCCTGTGAGTAAAATTTTCTATCTGGAGTATTAAGAGTACTTTCCCTCCAGGTGGCATTACAAAATTCCACCCTGTATATGAAGTATTGATAAAAGGTCTAAGAAAAATTACAACAAATTATTTTTTTTCTTTATTTATTTGTAGTTCAAAAAACCGACTACCGCTCAACGTCAGGTGGAAAGATTGATGAAAGGACTAAGAAAAATTGCCACAAAATATTTTTAGTCTTTATTTATCTGGGGCTTAAAAAAACTGCTACCACTCAACGTCAGGTGGAAATATTGATAAAAAGACTTGGAAAAATTTCAGCAAAATATTTTTTTTCTTTATTTATCTGAATCTCAAACAACCGACTACCGCTCAACGTCAGGTTATAATATTGAAAAAAGGACTAAGAAAAATGGCTAAAAAATATTTTTATTCTTTATTTATCTGGGGCTTAAAAAAACTGATACCACTCAACGTCAGGTAGAAATATTGATAAAAAGACTTGTAAAAATTTGAACAACATATTTCTGTTTTATTTTTCTGGAGCTCAAGAAATAAACTACAGCTCAACGTCAGGTGGAAATATTGATAAAACGACTAAGAAATTAAAAAAAAAACTTTATTTATTTGGAGCTCAAAAAACTGCTACCACTCAACGTCCGGTGGAAATATTGATAAAAAGACTGAGAAATACTTTAACAAAATAGTTTTTCTTTATATAACTGGAGCTCAATAAACAGAGTACTGCTCAACGTCTGGTGGAAATATTGATAAAAAGACTTGGAAAAATTTCTGTAACGTTCACTAGAAGTTGCTTCATGCAATCAAAATTGAGTTCTATATAGTAATTGTGATAAGACATAAATAATTTTTTTTTCAGTTTGTTTATAATCATTATATAAGTATCCACCTATAGTAGGTTAGCTTGGTACACTTTTTTCGCGAGTTTTGTGCGAAAGCCGAGGTCCATGTAATTGTAAGTCGATGTTCGCAATCGTTGGTTTTGCGAATGTAAATAAGCAGAATAAAAGCAACCTAATTGCTCAACGAATAAAGTATATTTTTAAATGCAGTCACATTATTAGACTTTCTGTACTTTGGTAAGTGAGCCGCTTTGCGTGTTTTTTATTGCTGTGTGTGTGTGATCGATGAGGTCTGGCGAACCACACCCCACCTGATGTTGAGCGGACCTCCACCCATGATCTTCAACTGTAACGTCATGACTGGTTTTGAACCCACGCCCCCCAACCGCTAGGCCGATGAGGTCTGGCGAACCACACCCCACCTGACGTAGAGCGGACCCCACCCATCATCTATTACTGTAACGTTATCACTGATTTTGAACCCGCACCCTCCAACCACTAGGCCAATGAGGTCAAGCAAACCACACCACACCTGATGTTGAGCGGACTCCCACCCATCATCCTCTACTGGAACGTCATCAACCACAACTCCATCGCTCCGCGCCAGGGTCAATGGCTCTCTCAACTCAACTCGGAGTCAATGGTTCTCTTTACTCTTCTTCAATTTGGTCCAGAACCCGCACAAACCCTACCTGATGAATAAACTCACTCGTATCATGTTAGAGAATTTCCTGGTGTCTTTTCTAAGTGCGTAAATAGCTACTCTGAAGGTTCTTTATCGGTTCAGGAATGTTGTTTTTTTTTTCACTTTATTCTTGCATTCAGAGCATGACCAATCCTTGCTTATTGAATACTAGAAAAGCGAAACAAGCAAGCAATAAGCTTAGAGGGTTAGTCAGGTAATGCAGCCACAAAAAATAAAAACATAAAATTGTAGGGTGCAAAAAGTCAACTCTCTTTGACCAGATTTGAACTCCCGCCCACCTCGTCCTCTCAGTGTGAATCCGCACGCCCTAGCCACTAGCCTATCTGACGCTTAGTAACGTTGACGAAATTAGGCAATGCATAAAAATCGTTATCAGTGGCTGACGCACACGCACAAGCGCGGCACTATGGTTAGATTCACGTATAGAAGTAGCGCGTCACACGAGCGCCTGTGTGTGTATACTACTATTATATATTCCGTGGCGCCCGCATCAAATGAATAGAGATAGCTATATTCGGAGCAGTTTTTGCTCACGCCTCGAATTGAAGTTGCGAGCTGTGTACGTCGGCCCGTTAATATTTAGGCATCCGATTTAGGCGTCGCCTAGGTTTAATGAAAACGGGTGTTAGTAACGTTGACGAAATTAGGCAATGCATAAAAATCGTTATCAGTGGCTGACGCACACGCACAAGCGCGGCACTATGGTTGGATTCACGTATAGAAGTAGCGCGTCACACGAGCGCCTGTGTGTGTATACTACTATTATATATTCCGTGGCGCCCGCATCAAATGAATAGAGATAGCTATATTCGGAGCAATTTTTGCCCGCGCCTCGAATTGAAGTTGCGAGCTGCGTCCGTCACCCTCTTAATATCTAAACTTAAACATTACGGTATTCTAAATCGCTCCATTGACTTATTACAATCGTACTTGACTGATAGAATCCTTAAAGTTGATGTGGGCGGTGAGAGATCTTTTGGGTCAGTTATTGACATAGGGGTGCCACAAGGTTCGATATTAGGTCCTTTCTTGTTTCTAGTGTACGTAAATGACCTTCCTTTTTTGGTTAAAAAACTATGTGAAACAGTACTATTTGCTGACGATACCTCATTAATTTTTAAAGTCGATAGATAGAAGGCTAATTACGATGACGTTAACGCATCTCTGTCGTAAATACTTAACTGGTTTAATAATCTTTTACTTAATGTTAAGAAAACTCATAAGTTTTATGAAAAAATATTTTTTGAGTGTCAGTTCTAAGTATAAAAATCTTAATGCGGTTTACAGAATACATCTATTTACCAAGTTTCATCAGTACATATAGCTTTTACAGTTTTGTAAGTACCATACTTCAAGCAAATAAATTATTTCTTTTCATTTCATTTCATTTTTTTGAAAAAAAGTGACTGTGACAAACGGATGGACAGACAGACAGACATGACGAATTTATAAGGGTTCCGTTTTTTACCTTTAAAAAATACAAGTGTTCATTCACCGACTACCGACATTTATGAACTTGCAACTCACTCTGGTTTTGCATAATATGAGGAAAATCTCTTCTTGGTGGAAGGTTTCTTTTATTAAATCTGGGGCTATTTGCTTGTTATACTATATAAATTAGACTACTACTACTACACTACTATATAAGTTAGATTTAAAATGTAGCGTTCGTGGTAGTTTAAAAAATACCGCACAGCTTGCCATTGTTATCACCAATCCTGGATGAAAAATATGCAATGGAAACTCTGCGACGGGAATCAGCTAACATAACAATTGGGTTATATTTATTTACTGAATATCTGTCTGTGTTTTTGTCTAACGAAGCGTATTCTAGTCAACACATTGTAATGTCGTGACAAATGTCAGACCCAAGCACAGAATAAGTTATAGTTGGTATCAAATACATGAATTCACAGCTCAGGTCAGGCAACGCCATCTTTATTTTAAATTTTTCCAACTTTCCGGTCGTGTTTTGTTTTTAGACCAGAGTATAGCGGAGGCTTAACTCGTCGTAAGCAAATATATTTTTCATTGTATGACTATTGAAAAACCTACGAAATTTGAATAGAAAAGAGCACGTGCTCATGTATTTTGGCGAAACTTTTCTGGCTACAGAGCCGAGCTACTATGTTCTGCGTGTTTGTAACGATACTGTAAATATCTGTTTCTTTTCGAAAACATTGAGCGCTATGCAGTCCGTCCCAGTCCTTAGTGTATTGTTCATTCACAAAGCTTGCGTTATTGCGTACGCGCATCGATAGGCACCTCTAGATATTGCATAAAAAGTGCATAATACGGACACCCACGTCGCAAAACAAGCCATTATCTCTCACGGGCTCATGTGTACAGGAGTTAAATCCTGGGCGGTGCTGGTTGGCAAGTTTTTGTCAAGCGAGGACATTCTTCGCAGCTGATCATGCGGACACTATTCTGACTTCAGCACAACATTGGTCTGAGAGAGAGCACGACATCAAAAGGTGAATGAAGGAAATGCAAAGAATACCTTAAATAAAATAGGAAGAGATCTTTTCTTCGGAGAAGTTGATAAAGCTCACGATGAGCTAGTTTACAATACTAAATTTTTGAACCTCGGTGTTTCAAGTTTATTTACTTTGATAACTGAAATGAAAACTTAGTAAATGCAGGCACCTGTTCCACTCGGCCAAGCTTAGAAAAGACTTTGTTCAGCGTTTTTTATGACCCTTTTACCAAAATAATAATGTACAAAATCTACTTTATAACGAAGTAAAAGTCCAACCACGAAACCAGCTCTCCTATTTAGGAAAGCACCGGGTATGTAATAGCCATTACTAAACAATAAACTTACAAGCTTGTAAAATTTTATTTTGCGGTGCATGCAACACATGAGATGCACATAATAAACACTCTCATTGCTGAGATAAACGCTTTGTTTACGGACCACCAGGCTCGGAATGAAGCTACGGTACGGGTTCCCCAAGATAGTATCATCCGTTACTTGGCGGCCTCAACACTGTGCGACGAAGTTTATTGGTTTATGTTTCTATTCCGCTCTTTTAGCTTTTTCCATTTCTTTTGCTCCTGTGGAAAAGCCCCCTGCCGAAGTTATTTTATTGTGGATTTATTTTTATTGCTCTTTGCATCTCCGCATTGGTATCTGATCGCTTATTATGTGACTTGACCATCTCATCTAGTTCTTTTGGCTAGAAACTTGCCTGCATAATCTAAATATATAAAACTCTTACGTTACTGACTGACTGACAATCAACGCTCAGCCTAAGCCGTAAGTCCTAGAAGCATGAAACTTCAAGGGTATGTTCCTTTTATAGCATAGGGATGCACTAAGAAGGAAAATTGGAAAATTATTTCTCTAAGCGGAGAAAAAGAGAAAAAACTTAAAAAATATATCAACGGGGCGAGCGAAGCCGCGGGCGGCCGCTAGTTTGTTATAAAATTGTATCCACTATGGGTGTTACGCACGTCAGTTGACGGACGCTGCAATATAAGAAAGCCGTGTGTTGCTACGTGAACCATCTCCCCCGCAAAGACGTCTATAACTAACAGGCACCTTCAGCTTCACTTTTATTCCGTTAAAATATTGTTTTTATTCTAAACAGGAGTGCACCACATGTGCCACCTGACCTCACCGAGCTTTCCCACGCCGATCTTCAACGAATTCTCGAAACATAAACAAACCAATATTTTCACCCTTATTACTTCCGCTATAAGGGCTAGCTTATCATCAGGTTGTCCCGGTGCCACCGGCTCAAAAGGTTTTTTCTGTTTACTCAAATGATCTGGTGATTGTTTTTTAATTTATTTTGTCGCTCAGCGACGTCATGTGGTTCCAATCAGAGAAGCTTTTAGTTTTTTGTTATCGATTAACAGACTTTATGAGTTCGACGATGCCACGCATCAGCTAATATGGTATTTAACAACATACATATTTAAGGAGGTGCATCTTGAACAGCTTCAAATGGCACTATAATTTTTGCGAAGAAATTGGGCATACTTGTCACGAAAAAAACCAGTAGAACTATGATTCAAAACAAGTTATGTGATATTATTTAATATTTTTTTTATAACTAACATAATTTCAACCGCTAAATCATCGTCGTAAATAAAATGAATTCCTATCCTAACTACAACATCATTTAGTTCGAAGACCATATTTTCAATTGTTTCTATTCAATTTCAAAGGGTGAAAGGGTAGAATAATGGTCGCAATTGCCATCTACAATGAATAGCGCGGGGCCGAGTGGACATCCCGCTGCGACACCCGTGATGACCCCTGATTGTAACATCTGTCGCTTCATACAACTAGGGGTTAGCTACGAGTCGGTTATTAATGACGCATTGCACTTGTGGATATAATATATACACATCTACATAGAGCTAAGCGAAGTATTATTTCTAACCTTGGCGTTGCTATATAGGCCATCCACTTCACCCATTCCGGAAGCTTGTCAATAAGCAAAATAAATTGCTCTTTTTTCAATCATCTAAGTTATCCATAGAGGCAACTATAGGTATTTAACCTATTTTCCGAATATTATAATAACCTTTAGAAACCCAATGACTTCATATCACTTTAGGAATTATAAAAAAAAAACAATGTCTTTAATCGCGGTGCGCTAATACTACTTAGCATAATATCAGACGTGTCTGCAACAAATAAAAAATAATCAAACCTAAAAAAATCATCAAACGTTACGTCTGAGCACAGACGCGCGGTGCTGATTCAATAAAGAATTGTAAGATTAAACAGATCTAAGGTCTGAGTAATTATCTTGGTATTACCCGTGAACAAACATTTTTTTAAATTACACACGTAAACCAAAAAGCGTTCCTTGTTGCAATCAAAACAAACACAACATTATCTCATGATCATGTTTAAAACGAACAAAAGTATGACGCTCCTGCCTCTTTGTTACTCGCAGCTTATTCCCATTTCAGACGACCACATGTCAGGAACTAAATGAAACTCCACTATTAATTACTTACAAGTTGTTAGGTTAATTTAGACGACGCAAGTAACTTACTACATTAGTAGAAAAGGCAGTGATGAACTAGCAACTGTCTTCAAGGCAGATACGCTAGGTTCTTTTATTTGTAACGTAGTGCGGGAATGCATAAGCTCACCTCATGTTCTAATGTGGTCTGTGAGGTATGTGAGACAGATAAAAAACTTAAGACCGCTTCAAAATCAAGATAATCAGAAAAACTAGAAGGCCAAATAAGAAACAGAAGTTCTACCAATAAGCAACTAAATTACGAGAAGAAACAGTGACACAAGTGAAGTACGTATACCTACCGGAAATATTTTCAACTTCAACCTCGGTAAAAACAGTTGAAAATGATAGAAATTAAGGATTGCTAGATCGCCTCTCGTGTAAATGATTTCTCCTAGTTAATACGTAAAACTCAAATTGTATGTAACGAGCAGAGCAAACAACTAGAAACGAAATTACGAATATACGATTTAAATTAAATAAATAAATAATGCGGACAATCCACACACCACTATCTAGCCCCAAACTAAGCAGAGCTCATACTATGGGAACCAGATAGCTGATATAACAAAAGTAACAAGAGTTAAAACAATCCTTAGCGAAACTACCATTCGCGCGTTAAGTACGTGCATAGAACTAGAATCGTCTAAACAGTCCTCAATCAAGTAGCTCGGACGAGGAAGCTGTCGGACGATGGTGACGTCACGCACCAAATTAACCCGATTCCGAGAATTGAACCGTTGTATGTCAGTGCACTTGTCTGCACATGTGTGGACATCGCAGCTACTTTGTAAGCGACGCCTCTTATTTGGCATAATCATGTAAATATCCTGAAGCAGCTATTTTATATCAAACTTGTAGCTGAAGATCTGAGAATTGCAAAATTCAACACATTCGCGATTCTGATAATTCACGTATTATTTATCTGTACCATGAGGTCAGTCTGGCTCTGTCTCTGGTTTTGGTTTTGAGCTTATGTGAGTGCTCACCAGTGCATTGTTCTGTGTGTGTGACATTTTGACGTAGGATTTATTTAGTCAACACTCACACAGACTCAGAATCAGAACCAGAGACAGAGCCAGACAGAGCTCATGGTAGGGCCTCTGATAGGCAATTACAAGTTAAATGAATCGCATAAGTACCTACACTTTAAATAATCACAACCTCCATCGTACAACTTGTTTTCAGAACGCGTAATAAAAATCATTATGTAAAATAAGTGTCTGTGTGTGTGGCTGTGTACTTAAAATAACCTAAAGTATGCCGGTGCCGACGTAATGAGTAAGCAAGTCACAATCGTAATCGTGTAGGTGTTAGTTACTATTTTATAACACTGCTCGTATGACAGAATATTGCATCAAAGTAAACAAACGGACAGACGTAATTGTTAGCTTAAAAATAGATAAGTCAGCATAACAAAATACAATCTCAGACGAAATATGCAATCAAACGACGCATAGAACAAGCTAGAATAGTTTTACGTACTTTATTATACCGAAAAAACCAAAAGCTCTCGCAAAGCTTTATTTATCTCTGAAAAAAAGTGCAGCGCCAAGTACCTATTAATAACCGTTTTGATCTCTATGTCGTGGTCGCTAATACAATAAAGTTCTAACTTTAGGCTGATAAGATAATGAGCGAACCCAAAGCAAAAGCTAGTAAACCGATGTTATTTTGACATGTAGATTATGCGGAAGATCACACACAGAGCTGACACGCCCCGGGAGTCCCGGATAGTACCGAGTTGGAGCCAGCTGGGAAAATCCAAGAGCTTTTTATAAACGCTGGTTGAACCCTCCTGATCAAATACACGTGACTCTGCGAATGATCGAAGTAAAATAGTTTTATTCGGTAAAACCACAAGGAAACGTTTAGACTAAGGGAAACTAGGCCCGAATTCGCGGCAGCTCAGCCTTGTAGAACTGACAAACCTTACGGCTTACTTCTTATCATATCAGTGTTATAAATCATATTCATCATCATCAAACTATTGCAGTCCACTGCTGGAGATAGGTCTCTCCCATGGCACGCCACTGAACCTAGTCTTCGGCTCCTGCGTAAGTTAAGTCTCCATCGATCACATATTTTTGTATATTATTACGTTGTATTAGATTTGGCTAATTGGTTTATGAAGCTCCAGTCAATCTATCATATTGATGCGTTCGGCTGGACGGAAATATGAGAAGGCAATTTATCGTTTACAATCTGCACATTCAATGCACCTAAATCTGGTAGGATTTTCGCGTTTAATATTTATGTGGACAATGCCACTAGTCATAAACAGTGAAATAAACTCGTTTGTATTCCAGTGGCCAGCGATAGACTTGCAATCAGGTAACGTAGTATTTAATATATCAATTGCAAAATTTGTGCGAAATGTCAGGTAACTCCCTCTCCTTCCTAAGATAGGTTTAAAAAAACTGTTTGATTGGAAGCTTCTTTCAATACCTAATGCCCAGTGCGGAGTTTTTTTAAGAATTCACGCCTGTTCAATATATATTTTTATCAACAACTTTGCTATTTATTACTAAAGCGCACGATGTTATCAAAGCTTTAGTAGCCTCACCTGCACTGTGTCATTTAAGACGCGGGGCCTTTGAAACACCCGAGTCTCTTTCTTCTCAATCAGAACGCATCAAAGTTTAAATTTATTGTTGTTAAAAATCTTTCTTTTCTCTATTAATAAAATGTCTTCAACAATTTCATTTCAACGGTCCTTTAGAAGTTCTATTCGAGACACAAATTATCGACTTGGTTTGATCCCACGCCCAAAATAAAATATCATATTTCCTGTCAGGAGCAAGCTCAAGCTTCAGCATTCGAGTGGCTTTTTTGTCGTTCCTTTTTCTGAAGGCATCTTGTTTTTTAAGGAACTGCACCGCACATGTTTGTTCAACATTTGTGACGTCTTCTTTACTATTTTTTTCACGTGTAAATGCAACTAGAGTTCAATCATTTGAAGACATTGAAGACATTCTCGTTTATTTTGTTTTGTTATGACTTCGCCACATGTCGGCATTTTGCGCTCTGCTTTGGTTCACTCGAAACTTGTTTTGGGTATTTTGCCGGTCGGATATTTTGGTGGATGACGGAAACTACGTTTGAAGATTCCGAATTGCTTTAGCTGCAGTTGGGTTTTACAATAATAAGGTGTAGTTTGAGAATAGGCTTCTGTTTGACGGTTTTTTATTTTCCTTATTCTATGTTGGTACAATATCAGTTGGAAAAGGTATACCTTGGATCGTAGGCATTGTTTGGGCGCTGTTTCAAAGGCTCGTTAGCTCGTTATACCCTAAATACTAGTCCACACGAGAAAAGCATTACGGCCCAGGCTCCATGCATATCTTATCAGAGCTAAATATGCTGAAATTTTAGATATTTGGATAGATGGTGTGGCTATAAAACTATAGGATGCTTTTGAAACCAATATTTTTATAAGTAACTCTAAATAATCAAGAAAGTTCCTGATTAGGGCAGCCAAAACACAGACTGGCCAGAGTTGGCCTGCAAAATACTTTCATAGGCGCGTACCTATCGAGTAAAAAGATTCAACGAGTCACGTCGTATCACCTGTTGCTGTTACCAATAGTGTGGGCCCATTTTTTTGTTTGCTGATATTTAGAATAGAATAGAATAATAATTTATTTGCGAAACAAGCACTTACACTAATTTATAATAACCTAAAAAGAAATCTTAATACTACATTTTGTGTGAAGCTTGTGCGTCGCAAAACGGTCTCTGACTCAGCATAATGTTGGCTTACAACCAACGCTGGTCTTCCGTCAGAGCCGGTCGGTGATGCCACGGACAATCTTTCCCCAAAATAAAAACAAAGTAAAACAGAAATAAAAAAAACTTAAAAACAACATCGTGAACAAATGGTAGGTACATGGATTAACAAAAATAAATATATAGGTTTTTGTGCATATCAGACAAATGTGTTGTGCAAAAGTGAGGAGCCAAAAGCGGGTACAACGTAAGTTATATAATTACCTACTTAGATACTAATGCAATGAGACAGCCTGCTAGAAATGCCTATGACACTAAACTATATTAAATTATACTTGTATCGTGTTTATGACCTTCCTGCTCTTTCTGGCTTTCAAACAGATAAAGTTTAAGTTTAATTTTGAAACTATGAATATTTTGCAGGTTCCTTATCGGCGGTGGGATATTGTTCCAGCATTTCGATGCAGCGTAACGGAAACTACCCCTGAAAGAGGCAGAGCTGTGCCGCTGCATCGAAAGCTGCGTCGAGCATTGGCGGGAGCCACAAGATCTCGAGTTCGACATCCATGTTAACTTCTCGTATAGGTATGAAGGTGCTTCATGCTTAAGTACACCAAACAAAAGGCAAGCAAGATGCAACTTCCGTCGGTGCTTCATTTTTAAAAACAGATGTTTATTTAGAAACGGCGTGACATGGCCTCTGAATGGTATATTGAAGCAGAAACGAGCACAGGCGTTCTGGACTCGCTGAACTAGTTTTTGTGTTCTGGCCAATAGTCGGGGGCCAAAAACCAAATCGCTGTAGTTCAATTTCGATAGAACGAGCGACTCTACGAGCCGGATACGCAGATCTACCCTTATGTGAGGCCTCAATCTGTACAGAACTTTCAGTCTATAAAAGCAGTTCCTAACAGAGTCGGCAACATGCTTCTCAAACCGAAGGTCGCAGTCCATGAGCAGGCCAAGATTTCGCGCCTCGTACACACGTTCCACAGGTTTACCCATGAGCATGATATCCAGTGAAGCGCCAAGTCTAGCTAACTGATATTTACTACCGACCACCAGATATTTGGTTTTGCTCGGATTAAGCAACAGACTGTTATTTCTGGACCACATTGCTATACTATAGAGGTCTTCATTCAGCTTTCTTATTGCACTGTCAATTTCGGAGGGTTTACAAGAAATGTATACCTGTGTATCATCTGCGTATATGTGGAAGTGGCAATGCTTGATACACATCTCAATATCAGCGGAGTAAAGAATAAAGAGAAGTGGTCCCAAAATAGATCCCTGAGGTACTCCTTGACACACGGGTGCTACATCTGAAAGGAGAACTGAACCGTCGCTGCGAGAAAGTTTGGTACGCTGCTGACGGCCACTGAGATAACTGCTGAACCATTGAAGGGCATTATAGTCAAAACCGTAATAACTTAATTTAGACAAGAGAAGATTATGATTTATGGAATCGAAAGCCCTAGAAAAATCCAACAGTACAATTATGGTACACATTCCCTGGTCCTGTGCACAAAGGATGTTATCTGTAACATCTACCAAGGCAGTTACAGTGCTTCGCCCCTTCCTGAAGCCTGACTGGGCCTTTGGGAGAATGCTATTTTTCTCGAGGAAATCCGACACTTGGTAGCTAACAACTTTTTCTAGCACCTTAGACAGGCATGGCAGAATACTTATTGGCCTAAGATCTTTCAGTTCAGTTGGATTGGTAATCTTAGGCAGAGGAAGTACGATTGCCAATTTCCAAACATCAGGATAAGTAGATGTGCTTATAGACTTGTTTATTAAGGATACTATTGTTTCCAGTGTGTCCGGAAGCGTCATTATAAGCATATCCAGGTTGATCAGATCGCATCCCACCGCTTTAGATTTCAGAGTACGGATTATATTAGTTATTCTATCCATACCAACTGGTTCCAAATGAAAGACTGCCTCGCTAAATTTATGAAACTCAAAGTAAGTAAGGTGCGAGATACATACATCCAACAATTCTGGGATGTCAAGGAAGTGACTGTTGATACGATTTGGATCTTGATAATGAGCAGGCAGTTCAGTATTTTTTTTTGGAATAACTGTATTTTTTAAATTTTTCCAAAGCAATTTAGGATCATGAATTTTATTATTGATGTTATGATTAAAATATGCGGTTTTTTCATTAAAGAGAGCTTGGTTTACTGTAGACTTAAGACTCTTATAATATACTTTCTTTCCTTCCAGTTTAGTTTTGTGGTACTCCGCCGCCGCCTCATCGCGCAACCTCATCATTAATTTAACCGTGTCCGTGATCCACGGATAAGAGCGGGTTTTGATAACTACTGAGGTTTCAGGCGCATGAAGGTCAACTAAAGCCAAGACACTACGGTTGAAGCCGTTAACCATATCGTTAACGTTACCAAGTGTCGATAGTAGGTCCCATCTAATACATTGTAGGTCAGAGTTGAAATGATCAATGTTAATGTTTTTAATAGGTCTATAAATAACTGTATACGGCTTATGTTTATTTCGTTTAATGTTGAACTCACAGCTGACAAGAAAATGTCCATAGAGGGAACCCACTGGCTCCACAGCTATCCTTTTAGTCTGTAAATCCGAGCATACTACGTCAATTAAGGTCTGAGAGGTATCGGTAAAGTGTGTTGGCGATGTAACTAATTGAC
Source organism: Thera obeliscata (assembly GCA_947578465.1). Taxonomy (NCBI): domain Eukaryota; kingdom Metazoa; phylum Arthropoda; class Insecta; order Lepidoptera; family Geometridae; genus Thera; species Thera obeliscata. Next base: position 3,402,278 of record OX387919.1, read on the forward strand.
AAAGATTCAGGCATGAAAGAAAAGTAAGAAGCTTTGCACTTTTTATTTCAGTAGTATTTAACAGGTTAATATTAAAGTCTCCCAGTAATATTAAATTATCACAGCTAGGTAAAGAATGAATCGAGTCCGTTAAAGCGTCTAAAAATAAATCTGCATCCATCCAGGGTGGCCTGTAAGCCGTGCCAATCGCTAACTTCTTTCCATTAAGAGTCATGGTGAGCCACATTTGTTCAACGGCCTTATGAACAGGATCCACCGGGTGAGGCCAGGTGCGCACGGTAGTGCCGCGCCTGACGTAGAAGCCTACCCCGCCACCGCGCGAGCGTACCTCACGCGGTCGCGGGATGTGCCTCAGGCGATAGCCTGCTACAACAGGTGCGCGTCCCTCTTCACCCGCACTAAGCCACGTCTCGTTCACGGCTAAGATATCTAAGTCGTGCTTTATAATCGAAGCCGTTAGGTTATCATGGTTTGTGCCGAGGGAACCTGCGTTGATCAAACCAATTTTTAACTGACCAAAAACTACGGATTGCGAAGGTCACAAAAACGATACAATGCAAGTACATAATTAGGTGCGATTAATATAACAGATTGATTGCATGAAATTTGAATAATAAATAAAAATATAAGGTAAAGTAAGTTTATAATTAAATAATGAAGTAAATTTATGTTGTGTCTTATATCACAATAGTGTGAATAAAAGTAGTAAAATCTGATGTATAATTGATGTCTCATCACTTTCTCTAAATAAATAATATTAATTAAAACAAAACATAACATACTACTAGGCATAAGGTGCAATAAAATTAGGCTACAACACAGCAGAACGGTATTACACAAATTAATATTATTATAAGCATGCATATCATAATAGAGATCAAGCTTAAGCTGCTCAAACTGAGCCAGCCTGAAAAATGCGAGCAACATCCGCCTCCGTACGGAAAGGGTACGCCTGCTTCCCGTCGCCCTGGCGAGCGTAGATGCGGCCTCTCTTCGTCCAGGAGTACCGCCAGTTCTGCTTGCGGCACTCTTCTCGGACCCGGTAGAAGAGCTGCCGGTTGAAGTGAGTCAGCCGCTCGTTAATGTAAATACGCTGCTGCGGCGCCGGCAGTCCGAGCTCGGCGGTAGAGAGCGAACGACGCACGCGAGCTGCGGCAAGTAGTTCGTCACGCAGGTTGCGTCGCGCCAGGCGTACGATAACGCGGCGTCCGCGCCCCTCCACCGCGTCCGCCCCCATTTTGCCGACAGCACCCACTCTTTCAGCGAACACAATATCTCGCTCCTCCAGAGTAGTGCCGAGTTTTGCCGCCAAAACGATGACAGAATGTACAGCATTTTCCCCCTTCGCTTCTGGAAGTTGACCGATGTCGAGGTCGGATGATAGCGCCTCTTGGCCTCTGTCATTTAATTCGCTCCTTAGTTGAACCACCGTTTTCTCCAATTCGGCCACCTGGTTCCCACTGATTGCCACTTCTTTTTTCTCCAAAGCTTCGAGACGCCGTTCAAAAACGTCCATACGCTCGTTGATCCTCGTCACCGTGGCACGGAACTCGAACATCTCCGTGCGATAGGCCCGCAGCTCTGCCATATATTCTGCGAGTTCGCGGCGCATGTCGCCCAAAACAGTATCTGAGGCTGGCGCAGGAATTGCCACTTGCGGGGTGAGGAGAATTTGCGCCTTACCAGGAAGCGGAGAGCCAAAGGCAGCGGCAGTGGTGACGCCGCTAGGGATGGCGGTAGCGGCAGAAGTGAAGGCTGGAGAGGCGACTGTGTAGGTGGTGACAGCTGCGGTGGCAGTGGCGACGGTGGTGATCGCACTGGCTGCAGTGGTGGTGGCGGCGGTGGTGGTGGTAGGTGGGGGAATACTAGCCCCAATTACATCTTTGACCGGGGTGCTGCTGTTGTCACCCCTTCTCTGATTTTTTTTACAAAGTGGGCACAACCAGTCCCTAGAAATGGTGATTGATTCCGGAATAGCCAAACATGCTTTATGAAATAGGTTTGGACAAACGCTACAAGTAGCGGCACCTACCGGCGAGATGAACTTTCTGCAAGCGCCGCATGTTTTACCCATCTTGAGGTTCTTAAATCGACTATCGGGTACCAATCACCTAGTTCTCCTGATTACGTGTAGATGTCAGTGCTGAGCTCAAGTTATTCCGCTACTTGACACTAGATGTCGCCGATAACATAGACCATAGACTCGGGTTTTATTTATTTTAGTGCTACTACTCGCCGCTTGGTGTTGTGATGTATCTGATGTGTCTCTTGTGAATATGCAACTACCCACACCGAAAATAAAAAACAGCTGTGCCAACACTAAATAATGTTATTTAAACCCAAATTAAGGCACTCGCGAGCTCGTAAACACTCACTCAGATGGGATCGGCGGAAGTCCACACATAGAAAGCACTATTTCAAGAAAGTTCGTATGTTTACTATTACTAAAGTCGTTTTATTGAACAGAGGTGTAGTGGTCTAAGATCGTCCGTGACGTCACGTCGATCGGTCGATTTCGAGAGCATAGCTCAGCTAAACCGTAGCTTTGATGGATGAAGCCTTTTCATCTTGCTCAGCTCTCGCCTATTTCCAATATATTTAGATTATGCCCAACACAGGTCCTATGAACTCGCATCAATATTGGCCACTAGTTCATAGGCACCACTTCGCATGCCGTTAGAATCGGAGCGTGTGCACCGTAGTATTACGGGTGCTTCTCACGGGCCGGTTCCGCGCTTGCATAACGCGGTAAGTACACGACTCGGCATAACGGCGGGCACGTAACATGCGCATGTGTTGCATGTAGGACGCACGCAGCAATTGCGCTTTTTGGGACTTCGGAACTTGCATATTTGAAGGTCTAACGGTAGTGGGGACAATGTCCACAGTTTGTTTGCATAGAGGTTTTAGTTTGGTGCCTGTTCTTTTAGGCTCGGTCGCGTGGAACTGGCACAGGCTCACCTAACTTTATGACGTTTCAAAATGATCCTTGTGATACAATACAACTGAATAAACGATTTTTGATTTTGACTTCGAGAGAAGTCTCTACACTGCTGATAAGGGGGGTTAAATTTTGATTGGTATTTGCTGGTGTGCAGCAAGAATGCAGGCGAAACGGAGACTTAGATAAACACAACGAAGAGATTAGGTAAATAATTTCAAAAGTTTTAGATACCCGAGAAGAAATTCAGAACTTGAAAATAATTGAAGACTAGAGATACAAAGTCCATAATATTATGTAGCGAAATAAAGACGCACTAACCTACTGATATAATACTCTGGCAAGAAAGAATTATCCAGAACCTAACTTACGTTAAAACTCTCGATTGAGGAAGGAAAATGAAGCTTAAGAAGCTATTTTTACGCCAATTATTTGCTTTACGATAATTCCATAGTTTTTGTTTCATATTTGACCATGAACTGAATTATAAAATGTTGCATAACATGCGTCACGAGATAATTTCAGTTTGTTCAGCGCCTGATAATGACATGGCAACACATTTTTATCATGATATTACTTTCGCACACAATGCGGGTATTTTGTGCATGCCTCGCTAGTATTTTGATCTTTATTCATGCAAATGTATTACCCACTGCACCAGTAGATACTGTTCTGTAGGTAACAATGAGGTAACATAATGATATCGCGCACGCTTCATTTTCTTTGACCAACAACGTGGCATGCTAAGATTACTGGCCGTTCCGGGAACTTTGGCTCAGCAAGAATGCACTCTCATCACAGTAGGACGACACGATGACAATCTAGAGTTCCGCATTATCTTGTCATTCAGCATTAACTATTGTGCTACCACAAAGTATAGAGTTACAGATGAGCACGAGACACAGCCGGAATCTATGCATCAGCGAAATATCGAGTATCATTCCACGGAAGCAAGCGCCGCAGCTGCCGTTAAAGTATCAAGTTATCAGCTTAAGATAAAGGAGTCGTCAAGGAGTGCTTTGATGCGAATCGCTGGATGCTCCAATGTGTTCACGGTAAATCGAACCGAGACAGAGGGTTCTGTAACCCACACCGACTGGCTTTGAATAATTGCTTTCAATCTACTTTTAGATCTCATTTCATTTGAGATGTGCCAGATATTTGCAATGACAGGCTCAATGCTTATAAATTTAAAAATTATGTCATTTACTTTATCGTAAAATGTGGTACTTACTCACAACATCATACTTAAGAATTCATACTAGCTAATACGGTACAGTTACCTACTTCTACCTTTGTCTACTAGTAGAGTAATTTTGAAATCGTTGACAGAGCAGCGGAAGTATAGCAATGTTAGGTAGGTAGATAATGAAAGTTCCTATACATTTGCTTTCAGGGATAGCGGAAATGTCTGACTACGGAAGTCCCATGACCGGATCCGGGGGCGGCGGCCGGAATATCCGGGAACCGCGACTTTCCGGCCACTTCCGGCGTAGTATCATTCCGAACTTTCCTTAGTGTAATGTAGCCGAGATAATAGTGATGTTCTCTTGTCTGCTTGAGCCTAAACGAGGCCAAAATCTGATACTATTTTATTATACGCCAGAAAATTATTAAAAACAGCACTTACCTATAAAAATGTTTTAAATAATGAACATGGCTAAGCTACGCATTTGTATAAACTTTTGGTTTGATTATTGAATTCGCAATTTGCATTCTCTACGATTTTTTTGATAAGTTTTTTTGTATTGCATTCTTCAATGCTCTAGATACCTATACATATTCAGAATCATATTCTTTAAGGCAGAACATGGCTGAACACATTTATAATTTGTAACATTCTGTAATTATAAACCTGTGTTTCGCAAATAAACATCGTCGCTGGCAATGTAACTTGCCTGCACTACAAGCGAAATACTTTTACATAGATAGCTTTAATATTAGAGGCCGTCATTCAGCTTCTTTTTGAACCAAGACGTTGATGATAAGAGAAGTAACCTAAAATAGTATTAATAAGATACCACACAAATGCTGTCAGAGGCGACGTTGCGTCGACGATAATAAAAATCAATCAGACTCAATCACCACCCGGAAGCCATGCAGATGAGCTGATTGGTTGAGTACAACTGAACTGCTTCAATAGATTGTACGTACCTAGTTGGCTGTATGACTATTCAATAGATTGGAGGTAGGTACCTATACGATAAAAGTGAAATTACTGAGCGAATGAGACTAACCCCCGAATACTGAAACGCAACTCAGATTTAAGCAAGTCTCAAGCGACGAATATTTGACAGTTTTCAATGAAAATCTGTCAAATATTCGTCGCTTGAGACGTGCTTAAATCTGAGTTGCGTTTCAGTATTCGGGGGTAATCAAATCAAATCAAATCAAAATTGTCTTTATTCAGTTCAATTACAAGAACCACTTTGAAACGTCTTAAAGCTAGGTGCCAGTTCCAGTACTAGATGTGTTCAGTGCTAGTGACCACTGTGGGTTTGAGAGGATGATCGTTTATAGAGAGTTACGGTAACCACAGCAACAGGTAGGATGTATGCCTTTTTCCGGTTTTTTAGTTGGTATTGAAAAAGCACAATAGGGTCAAACTGAGTTAGGATTGATTAAAAGATTAATGAATGGTAGCCGAAGTAATCTGGTTCGTCGGAAAGCACGATGGGTCGACGACATCATAAAGGTCGCAGGAAACACCTGGGCAAGAGACGCACAGGACAGAGGAGGCTGCCAGAAAATGAAGGAGGCCTATACCCAGCAGTGTGTGATACCGGGCTGAGATAATGATGATGATGAAAAGATAAGTTTGGCACTGCAGAAGCAAATTTAGAAAAATCTATTGATGATTGAAGACGGAGAGTCGCGGGCTCTTTGGGAATGCCCAATGCCGTATGACAAGAGATCGCAGAACTTATTCGTGTGGTATTCAAATAAGAAACAAGGGATATATACTAGGTAAGTAGCTGATATCCGAAGAAATAAAATTAAGATTTTAATACCAATTCTTGAGTATAGGAAATAATTTACGAAAATGCTGTTTCCCGACAGAAATACGCATAGTGGCAATACTTCCCCGGACGAGCCCTTCACAAAGAGCTCTACTACTTATATTATAATTTATAAGAATCCTCGGCACTAGCGATCATCTGCTATCATCGAATGTTATGGTTTCCGTACAATTATAAAAGCTCCTTATACGTTTAATACGGTGTCGTTGCGCCTATAAAGCGTCTCAAGTGTAAACACACGTTAATATAGCGCCACACGCACTCGTAAAATCTATTTCTCGCCATGTTGCGGCTCGTAGGCAGTTCCTAACATAAGTATAACTAACATAGTTGATTGTCGTCGATATACAAAACAGCCAAGTGCGAGTCGGACTCGCCCATGACGGGTTCCGTAGCAGCAAGTAATATATAATATAATGTTAGTTGAATGAAGGGAAAATTAATTGAGGTTTAAAATTAATGACGTATTAAAAAAAACTACTAACTAGATCTCGTTCAAACAAATTTTCGGGAGGACACACATTTTACCACTTGGAAAGTGTCTCTCGCGCAAACTATTCAGTTTAGAAAAAAAAAAATATTACAACCCTCAATAATATTTGTTTATAATATTTATATTTATATCATTTCTGAAGACCTATCCATCTATGGGTTTGATGAATAAAAAATGACAAGTTACTGAAACTTGTATGTACTCTAAGTATGGGGGACCCCTAAAACTTATTGTTTTTTTTTGGAGTATAAATCATAATGCGGTTCACATAATACATCTACTTACCAAGTTTTAACAGTATACTTAGTTCTTATAGTTTCGGAAAAAAAGTGACTGTGACATAGGTACGGACGGACAGACAGACAGACATGACGAATCCAAAAGGGTTCCGTTTTTTGCCATTTGGCTACCGAACCCTAAAAATTAACGACAATCAACTACGAGCATGTTTATGTAACACATTGATACTGATTTAATTAAGCTGTGATTAGTAAACGTTCGTTCCATTTTATAAAGGAATTGATAAAACACGCAGAATTTACAAAAGATGACCATTTCTAACCAACTTCAAAACTGAAAGAAGAGGTTCTCAATTCGATGCCTGAGATTTTAGATCGACTAGGCTTGCCCAGTACCTATACTGTCCTATACTATCCTGACAGCTTTGTCGGCCTAATCCACAGTATAAAGACATAGTCAATACGTGCAGAGCTGACTAAACCATTGGTTTCCTTTTACCGTTTGAGAGCACTAGCAAAACTAAGTAGGCGCATACTAAAAAGGTCAAACTATCGAAAACATCACGTGTCAGACAGAGATCCAGACTATTCTGCAGTTCGGTAAAACAAATTACAAAGATTACATCAACAACCAGACGATCAATCGATGTAAAAATACTGCGGCCGTTCGGTGTGAAGTCACCAAGATATTTCCATGGTGTTGTAAGACCCCACTGTAGACTACACAAAGGAATGAGTCACCGATGAGACTGTTAGACTGAACCACATCAAATCGAATACACACACCAAGAGACATTGTGGCTTATTAACGCACGTCATGTTTAAATTCCATACTGGTATACGACCTACAAAACTTTTTTTAGACCTGCTTACCTATACTATATTGCTATTTGAAGATTTGATCAGTAATTTTATTTTATTTTATGTATGTTAATCTCTAAGGTATTTATTACTATGGACCCAAAGTGTTTCATTTTTGTAATGTGTGCATTTTAAGTTGTCTGGCGGGAGATTTTTTTTTATGCATTTAGCTGATGGAACAAGCCATGGCCTACCTGTAAGTGGTAACCATCGCCTATAACAAGCATTGCCTTCGTAGTTCACGCACGTTAGGAACGTGCCCTATGATGCACTGCCCGGCGTCCATCAGATACAGATGTTCAGCCTCACGTGCATGGTGGTAGAACTTCCCCAGATGATTCCTATTCCTTCACAATGAGCTCTACTGGGAACTGTGTGTGTTGTATGATTTTACTTTTTGATTACGGCTAAATCGCAAATAAAAAAGCAGCCAAGTGCGAGTCGGACTCGCCCATGAAGGGTTCCGTAGCATCAAGTAACATAATATAAAGGTTCTTGTAGTTCAACGAAAGGTAAATTGCGGTTTACGATTTATGACGTATAAAAAAAAACTACTGGCTAGATCTCGTTCAAACCAAATATCGTTGAAAGTTTGCATAGTAATGTGCAACATGTATTTTTTTAGTTTTATCATTCTCTTATTTTGGAAGTTAGAGGGGGGGGGACCAACTTTTTTCCACTTTGGAAGTGTCTCTCGCGCAAACTATTCAGTTTAGAAAAAAACGATATTAGAAACCTCAATATCATTTTTGAAGACCTATTCGTAGATACCACACACGTATGGGTTCGATGAAAATTATTTTTTTGAGTTTCAGTTTCAAGTATGGGAACCCCCAAAATGTATAGTTTTTTTTCTATTTTTGTGTAAAAATCTTAATGCGGTTCACAGAATACATCTACTAGCCAAGTTTCATCAGTCTAGCTCTTACGGTTTTGGAGTAAAATGGCTGTGACACGGACGGACAGACAGACATGACGAATCTATAAGGGTTCCGTTTGTGCCATTTGGCTACGGAACCCTAAAAAGCAGTTGGTTCTCTAATAAATAATATGCAAAAAAGTATTATTCTCTATCTAAATGGCCATTCTAACCTTTTCGATTAAATAAGCAATGAAATTTAGTCCTAACAACGTTTTAGAAACGGGTTATTGATGACAATAGCATATTTAGGTATGTTAAAATAAGCAATACAAATGTTAGGAGTCACGACATGTCATTCTTGTTAATAGATGAGGATAAAATAATAGATTGTCGTCCAAGTTCTATTATTCGGTAGACTTCGGCCGCAGGGCGGTAAATATATTTTAATGCAGTCAATTTAATTTCCAATTTTTTTTATAGGACATCTATTTATATGCACAGTGCTCGTAGTTTTATACAAATTAGAAAAATATTTTCGAAATTTACAAAATTTTGCAAGTACCTGGTAGGTACACGTTACGCCGCAAGTCTTAAACTTTGGATTTTTTATATGTATTGGATAGTATGTTCTATTATTGGATAGTATGTTTTGTATTATTTGAAATAAAAACCCATAACAAAAACGAAGTGTAATTTTCACATTTCTTTATTTCAGGAGCTATTCACCACAAGATAAAGGCGGTTCAAAATTCATAAATTGCACCTCTATAGGCACTACGAAATACCCTACCACATTGTCCCTCACATGCGCCGCTGCCAATTGCAGGCCAGCGTACGCCAGCGGAACAGGCGAGGAGCTGCGAGGAGTAGCCGTCACCGCCAGCTTGGAGACCATGCCTGGAGCCAGGTGGAACCTGGTACGAGGGTAGCAACACCAGCTCGCTCCAAGCCGCGCCGTTTCATCCCAGACACCGCAGCAGTGGATGTCGATGGTACGGTGACAACCGTTCCAAATTCTGAGGAACACTGCGAAGTTAAGATATTGGTGGACATTTCTCACTTCTAGAGCACTGGTGGTCTAGTGGTAGCAGCCCCGCCTTCCGATCCTAAAGTCGTGGGTTAAAATCCAGTTGTGTAGGTACCTGTAGGTGACTTTGCCACACATCCACTTTATCTCATATATTAGTTACACAGGTTCACAACATAAATTCAAAATATTATTTTTACGTATATTTATCGACACTACCCCATCCCTAGTGCCGCGCGAGCACATAGCTATTATGTACTGCGCTCGGTGCGCATACGCAGCGTCAGTGCCGCGCTGCGGTCAAATCAGTCACAGCTTAACCACGACGCGGGACGCTCGTCCCTTTGCTCCGCTAATCAGTTGTCGCGAACCGTGTGCTTGCTTATTTACATAAGCTTCTGCTTTCGCCTTATATACCTTCCGTACTATCGCTTTAGAACGTTATACTGGTGCTTGTGCTTGCGTCTTTTATAATCCTCTGTGCCTTCTGAATCTTGTGGACGATATTATAACCTCATAAACAGTGAGTGGATTTTATTTATATACTCCCGAGGCAGTACCCACACGACCATACTGGTGACCCCATAAACGAGCATGGAAAAGGAATTTAGAGATGCAGTCGTCGACCCATGTACATTGTCCGAAAATAGTGATGGGACAACGTCGATGAATCAAGGACATGTTTTTAAAGTTGGCGTTAGAGTGCCACCGTTCTGGGCTGAAGAACCGGAGATATGGTTTGCCCAGGTCGAGGGTCAATTTGCGATGTCTGGAATTTCGAGCGACTCCACGAAATTTAATTACGTCATTGCTCACCTCGACAACCAGCACTCCCGGGAAGTTAAGGACATCATAGTCGACCCTCCCGCTACACAGAAGTATGAAAAGCTCAAGACCGAGCTTATCAAGAGACTCAGCGCGTCGAATGAGAAGAAGATCAAGCAGCTGTTGATGCACGAGGAGCTCGGAGATCGCAAACCTTCTCAGTTTCTCCGCCACCTCAAAGGACTCGCAGGCACGGGAGTACCCGAAGATTTTCTTAAAACCATTTGGACCAGTCGACTCCCGCACGGTGTTCAAGCCGTTCTCGCCGGTCAGCCAATCACAACTTCACTGGATGACCTAGCTGACCTGGCCGACAGAGTGAACGATCTTGCTTCTCCATCGCCGAAAGTAGCCTCCGTGAGTAACGTCCCGGCCTCCCTACTGAGCGACCTGACTAAGGAAGTAGCTGAGCTTCGCAAGCAGTTCCAGAACTTGGCGGCGAACAGGAACAGCCGATCCCAGTCCCGTTCATCCCGAGGCAGAAGAACCACTCCATCAAGGCAGCGCCAGCGATCGCAATCCAACTACCGCAAGTTTCCGCTGTGTTGGTACCACGGCAAGTACGGAGAACAGGCCAGTAACTGCGTCCGCCCATGTGACTTCGAGTCGGTAAACTCAAAGGGCAGTCGCTAATGGCGGCTGACGATTGCCCTTCGCCATCCACTGGTCGCCTGTTTGTCACCGACCGATCTACGAAGACGCAGTTCCTGGTCGATACTGGAAGCGACCTCTGTGTCTACCCCCGGTCGGCGTTACCTTTTCGTCGTGCGCGAACAAACTATAGTTTAAGTGCAGCTAATGGCTCTGATATTGCTACTTACGGTTACCTTAATTTAGATTTAGATTTTGGCTTACGTAGGTCTTTTATATGGCGTTTCGTAGTAGCCGATGTAACTAAACCAATAATAGGTGTAGATTTTCTAAATTTTTATAACCTAATTGTAGACTGCCGCAATAAGCGCTTAATAGATAATTTAACTTCTATTTCATCTATTGCCACCGTAGCCATTTGTGAAAACGTGTCATCTGTAAAAGTTGTGACTGGTGAGACCCGCTATCATAAAATTCTTGATGAGTTTCCCGATATAACACGACCAGCTGGTAGACATAACACTGCACCACACAACACAGTTCATCACATCCGCACGACACCAGGCCCCCCAGTTTCTCTCCCACCTCGTCGCTTAGCCCCCGATAAACTAAAGATCGCACAAAAAGAGTTTCAGTCTATGCTGGCCAATGGTACAGCTAGACCGTCAGAAAGTCCTTGGTCGTCTCCCCTTCATTTAGCCCCGAAGAAGAATAACGGATGGCGTCCCTGCGGTGATTACCGTAGCTTGAACGCCCGTACGGTGCCTGACAGATATCCGATTAAGCATATTCACGACTTTACGCACAGCATTGCAGGCTGCAAAGTTTTTAGTACGCTAGATTTAGAGAAGGCTTATAATCAGATACCTGTCAGTCCCGAGGACATTCCGAAGACCGCCATCACCACACCATTCGGGTTATTCGAATTCCCATACATGACGTTTGGTCTTAGAAATGCTGGCCAGACGTTCCAGCGGTTCGTGGACGAGTTAACCAGAGGGCTCGATTTCGTCTATTCGTATCTTGACGATTTTCTCATCTACTCTAGGAGCGAATCGGAGCATGAGGAGCATTTGCGCGAGGTTTTCAAAAGGTTGCAGCAGTACGGTATGTTGGTCAATACATCTAAATGTGTCCTAGGGGTAGCAGAAGTAACCTTTCTAGGGTATCTCATCTCAGCAAGTGGATGCAGACCCTTAGACTTGAAAGTGCAGGCTGTGAAGGAGTTCCCTCCTCCTACAAACGTGCGGCAACTACGAGGCTTCTTAGGTATGCTCAATTTTTACAGGAGATTTCTTCCTCGAGCAGCCCTGATACAAGCCCCGCTGCACGCATTGTTAACAGGTTCGGTGAAAGGATCGCAGCCAATCACCCTTGCTGGAGACACCCTTGCAGCGTTTCAAGCCTGTAAAGAGAGCTTGTATAACGCGGCATTGCTAGCTCACCCAGACTGTTCTGCAGAACTTGCTGTGGTTACAGACGCGTCCGACAAAGCCATCGGAGCAGTTCTGCAGCAGTGCAGGGATAATGCATGGGAACCGCTTGCGTTTTTCTCCCGTAAGCTAAGTCCCGCGCAAATTAAGTATTCCACTTATGACAGGGAATTGCTTAGTATTTATGAGGCCATTAAGTATTTTAGGCACATGCTCGAAGCTCGTCATTTTATTGTCTATACTGACCATAAGCCTATCAGTTTTGCATTCCATGAAAGGAAAAACAACTGCACGCCTAGGCAATATAGACACCTTGACTTTATTTCCCAGTTCACAACCGACATCCGGCACATATCCGGCAAGGATAATGTGGTTGCCGATACCTTGTCGCGGATTGAAGAACTGGGAGTACCTGTTAGCTTCGAGACAATAGCCCAAAACCAAGCCTCTGACCCAGAACTTCAAGAACTTTTGACTAAAGGTTCCTCTCTGAAGCTTCAAAAACTAAATGTCCCCGGAAGTCAAGTTCCACTGTACTGTGACGTCAGTACCTCGACTTCCAGGCCTTATGTTCCGAACTTTCTCCGGAAGCAAGTTTTTGACAGCCTTCATTCTTTGAGTCACCCTGGTTCTAATGCGTCGGCCAAATTGGTATCCGAGCGTTTTGTCTGGCCAGGTGTGAGAAAAGACTGTAGGGATTGGGCGCGTTCATGTTTACCGTGCCAACGGGCAAAAGTCAACCGTCACGTGACTTCCCCGCTTGGTACCTATAATCTTCCACGTGCTAGGTTTAAGCAGATCCATATTGATCTGATAGGTCCCCTTCCTCTTTCGCAAGGCTATCGGTATTGCTTAACGGCAGTTGATCGATTTACTCGTTGGCCAGAAACAGTACCGATAGCAGATATCACAGCCGAGACCGTTGCCAAAGCCTTGCTGTCAACCTGGATTGCCAGATTCGGTTGTCCAACAGACATAACGACAGACCGTGGTCGACAATTTGAGTCGTCCCTATTTGAAAGCCTGTCGAAGATAGCCGGATTTGTGCACAAAAGGACAACAGCCTACCACCCGGCTTGCAACGGCTTAGTTGAGCGGTTCCACCGACAACTTAAAGCGGCTATAGTTTGCCATGCGAATGATAGGTGGACAGAATCGCTACCATGGGTTTTGTTAGGTGTACGCTCTGCCTTCAAAGAAGATTTACAAGCTTCTTCAGCAGAACTTGTTTACGGCGAGCCCCTAAGGCTTCCCGGTGAGTTCTTTGAGCCAGTGGTTAGTGGCACAACGGACTTATCTGAATTTTCAGCTAGACTTCGTAATTTTGCCGAGAAGATACGACCCATTCCTGCTTCACGTCATGGTAAAGCCAGAGTATTTGTTTATAAGGAACTTGAAACCTGTGAACACGTTTTCCTTCGAGATGACACTTCAAGAGGTTCTCTTACCCCGGCTTACTCTGGTCCTCACAAAGTCCTCACGAGAGGACATAAAGTTTTTAAAATCCTTGTCAATAACAGAGAGACTACTGTTTCTATAGATAGGCTGAAACCAGCATTCATACTCTCTGTGCAGAATGACGAACCTCCACCCGCAGTTCCACAAAATTATGTAACTCGTTCTGGCCGTCAAGTCAGATTTCCTGATTATTATCGCCCTTGACGGGCTCTGGTGGGGGGTGGTGTAGGTGACTTTGCCACACATCCACTTTATCTCATATATTAGTTACACAGGTTCACAACATAAATTCAAAATATTATTTTTACGTATATTTATCGACACTACCCCATCCCTAGTGCCGCGCGAGCACATAGCTATTATGTACTGCGCTCGGTGCGCATACGCAGCGTCAGTGCCGCGCTGCGGTCAAATCAGTCACAGCTTAACCACGACGCGGGACGCTCGTCCCTTTGCTCCGCTAATCAGTTGTCGCGAACCGTGTGCTTGCTTATTTACATAAGCTTCTGCTTTCGCCTTATATACCTTCCGTACTATCGCTTTAGAACGTTATACTGGTGCTTGTGCTTGCGTCTTTTATAATCCTCTGTGCCTTCTGAATCTTGTGGACGATATTATAACCTCATAAACAGTGAGTGGATTTTATTTATATACTCCCGAGGCAGTACCCACACGACCATATACCAATGAGTTTTTCTGTAGAATTTATGTACACAATGCTAGTGCTCTCAACCGGTGAAGGAAAACATCGTGAGGAAACCCGCGGCTTACTCATCTCCGCACGTATTGACCATGTCTTTCCTGTGGATTAGGTCGACTAAGTTGTCAGGACGGTATAGGCAGAAGCCTATTTATCTAAAATCCTGTCCAGGCACTATAGCTTTCCGCGATTAGGGCTTTTGTAATCACCAGTTGCCTCAAACGCTGTATAAATCATCTACAAATAGATGCAAAGGCCTGTGTACTTTTACTCTCACTCACATCAAGCCAGCCCCAAACTAAGCGAAATCAAACATAATACACAAGTATTGGGCTTTCACGACTCTTCTTGACTCGTAAAAGCTTAATAATTACACTTACTTTATACCTACACAATACCTAAGTACTCAATACATTAATTGCTTACAACATTTCAAACATCACTATCCTGCCTTATAAAGATCCTGCCAGCTAATAATACAAGTTAGGAGCTTTTACGATTCAACAAGCACGATGCTTTAATTTATTGGTTAGTGAAATGAGGAAATCCGTAGAAGAACCAAGGTCACCAACATAACTTGCAAAGCAAATTGACGTGGCATGTAGCTCGCCTGACGAAGTTTAGTGTTGAGTGTTGACCATAAAACGCATCATAGATTGCCAGGACCTTTCTACATGGCCCGACTACTCGCTACTACAGAATTACTAAGATACACGCTTATGGAATACCTACTCTATTAAGCAATTGAAATCGCTGTTATCATGGAAATTTTCCATGATAACGCATGTATCTTAATAATTATGTAGTTCGTAGTAGCGAGTGTCCATTGGAAAATAATGGTAAACCACAATGTGGAGACCTTATTTCATCCAGGAAAGTCATGGATGAAATATGGTCCTCAAAAGTGAGTGATAGAAAGGTATGCGATGATAGTGATTAAGAAATTAAGCAGTGAAGGAAAACATCGTGAGGAAACCCATGGCTCATTCAGCTCTGCACGTATTGACCTTGTCTTTTCTGTGGATTAGGCCGACTAAGCTGTCAGGATGGTATTGGTGCTGGGCAAGCCTATTGGATCTTAGATCCTGTGCCAAACACTAGAGCGTCCCGGAAGAAGCGAGGGTTGAGTAATCACCAGTTGCTCCTGACGCTAAATCATCTACGAAAGATGCAAATGCCTGTTACCTTAACAGAATCGTCACGGGATCTTCGTTCAGCTCATAATTTAGCTGTCCAGGATTCCACACTATAGTGATTGGAAATTTCGGCACAGGCTCTGGGGGCTTTGGAGTAGAATAGCTGATCAGTGGAGCATCGATAGGGATCTTTTCTTTACATCTTGTCTTCAAATTGTTGGGATCTATCTAGAAAAATAAATAATAGTTTCAAATACTTAAAAACACGCTTTTATAGAAAAATCTACTAAAAATGAAAAATAAATAATACCTTAAAAAGCTAAAAAACACGTTTTTTTTAAGATAATCGGATATTTTAATCGAATTATTGCATTTTCATCGGTCTTTGACGGGTGTGCAAAATTTGAATGAAATCTGGCCCTTTAAAGTGGGTCAAAATTGCGTCTTAAGGTGTCGGTTACAAACATACAAGTGAAGCTAATATAAAGCGTGTAAAATAGATCATTGGTCTATTTCTATTTAACTATACAAATTACGTTATCGATGAAAGGCGAATCGCTGAAAGGTTTACGACACGTTAAAGCAGTTATAGAGCCGATGTTATTAGGGTTCCGTAGCCAAATGGCAAAAACGGAACCCTTATAGATTCGTCATGTTTGTCTGTCTGTCTGTCTGTCTGTCCGTCCGTATGTCACAGCCATTTTTCTCCGAAACCGTAAGAGCTAGACTGATGAAACTTGGCGAGTAGATGTTTTCTGTGAACCGCATTAAGATTTTTACACAAAAATAGAAAAAAAACTATAAATTTTGGGGGTCCCCATACTTGAAACAGAAACTCAAAAAAAATTTTTACATCAAACCCATACGTGTGGGGTATCTATGGATAGGTCTTTAAAAATGATGTTGAGGTTTCGTTTTACATCGTTTTTTTCTAAACTTAATAGTTTGCGCGAGAGACACTTCCAAAGTGGAAAAAAGTTGGTCCCCCCCCCTCTAACTTTTAAAATAAGTGACTGATAAAGCTAGAAAAAATATATGTTGTACATTACTATGGAAACTTCCAACGATATTTGGTTTGAACGAGATCTAGTCAGTAGTTTTTTTTTTATACGTCGTAAATCGTAAACCGCAATTTACCTTTCGACGAACTACTAGAACTTCTAGAACTCTATGTTATATTACTTACTGCTACGGAACCCTTCATGGGCGAGTCCGACTCGCACTTGGATGCTTTTTTTTTTTTATTATTGCTTAGAGATGAATTCTAAATTGTTGGAGTTTCAAGATGGCAATTTTCCGTGATCACAGGTGTTCCATTTGATTTATTTAAATAACTTTTGTTTAAAAATGTATGTTTTCCCCATTGCGATGTTACTTCTGGCCAACTTAGGTGCTTTAAAACTGTCTTTCGGATATTCAAAGTGATAGTTATAAGGTAAGGATTTAGACCGTCTTTTACTTAAGATCTAAATACTTTATTATAAAAACGCACGCACGTTACGAATTACAGCAAGTAAAGGACTAAAAAACATGGAAAAAAAATATAACTTTAATAAAATATAATTAGGTAAATAAATTTTCTTCTAAAGTTAGACGTTTATGGCCTTACTTATAAAAATATGTCAAAAGATAAACAGTGCTTAAACTATTGCCATCTTTTACCACTGGGTAATGACAAACATCAGGGACAGGGCTAACTTTAAGCGATGATTTAAATTGCGTTTATAAGTAGGGCGGTTAGTGGTAGAAAGGTGACATCACCAATTTTCAATATGAATTTCAATAGATTATTAGTAGAGATTAGTGCATAAATAAATGCGAAATTTAAGTTAAGTAAGAAGGTGAGGTACCTTTATAAGGTACACCCACCTCACCTTCTAAAAGTCCGCCAGTTCAATGACCGGCAATAGGAAATGACATCCTAGTGGAAACGAGAATGGCCTCACTTCCTTTATTCAGTTTCACTTTTGCGGAAGCAGCCAACGTTTCCGAGCTAAAGGCTCCTCTTAGCTTCCGTTCTAACTGGACTTAATTATATTGCAGAAAAAAACCAGTTGATCCTAGGCTACCTACCTTACATTACTTGTTATGACTTCATGTTTTAAGCTGATGTGTTGGACTAATAAGTAACATTCATGAAGGCCGCAAGAAACGATATACACAATAAATAACGCTTCTCTAAATCTATGGGAGGGCAGTAGCCGTAGACCTCTTCAGTCTGATAATTTGATAGGTACTTGCTCTAACCAACTTATAACAAAAACACATTACCACGAGACCACTTACGTAGCCTGCCATGTTCCCAGATTCTAGAACAGAACTGACACTTCCCTGATTTTGCGGCAAGCATAGGTTGATAAAATAAACAAATTTTGAGCTTGACCTAATTTGTTGAAACGTGATTGTCGAGGTGACCTATATGAACACTCTTTTTAGGTAGGCCCAGTGCGAATTTATCCATTTTTTCCCCATTAGATTCATCTGATTGAAATCTGCTTGATTGGTAAAAAAAAGTACTTGGTGGTATGGTTAGACTGGCATATACAGATTGATGGTGGGTACTGGGTATACATAAGTGGAATCTTTATAAGAAAAAATATTTTGTAGGCACATGGTAGGTATACCAACTCCATCTCTTAATATACATGGATGGATGTAAAGAAAAGCTTAATCTCATACATACATACATAAAATCACGCCTTATTCCCATGGGGGTAGGCAGAGATCACGGATTTCCACTTGCTACGATCCTGACACACCTCTTTCGCTTCATTCACTCTCATAACATTCTTCATACATGCTCGTCGGTTTAGGGTACTCCTAACCTGGCCTTTCTCTAAAACGTCTGCGATCTGATCGAGATACATGCGCCTAGGTCTTCCCCTTCCAGCAGTTCCATTCACGCTCGCCTGATGCAATTGTTTAATCTCGATGCCCAATAATGGCATCTAGGCTAGAATAAGATCTGTAGGCCTACCACAAGCTCTATCTGGCTCTGTCTTTGGCTCTTGTTTTGAGTCTGTGTGAGTGCTCAACTGCTCACCATATTATACCTACTACGTGTGTGTTACACACAGACTCAAAACAAGATCCAGAGACAGACAGAGCTTGTGGTACGCCTACTGTATCTTAATAAGCTCGGTGAACTTCACCAAACTTGGCGGCAAGGCTGCTGGTGTAACCACAATAAAAGAGTGCTACGCTAACGACGAACTAACTGGAGTCTGGGTGACTACTGTTATGTATAAAGGAATGGGTTTATTATATTGGTAACCTGTTCAGCGTCACATTTCTTCCGGGGATTGATGCAAATCAAAGGTGGCAAAGTATTAATCACCACTTGTACTTCGGGTTGCACTTCAGTTTTTGATGACATGAAAATTATAGGACTTTGCTTCAGCTAGGTATTTATGATCGACAAGCAATAATCATTATTGCAACGAGTTGGAATTTGGAGTTGGGAGCTTTTTTGGCGTCGCATGAAAAATTATTGAACAAAGTGGCATCAGGAAGTAGCCAAAAAGAACCAGAAGTAGTTTCACTTCTTCTTTTTTGGCTACTGCGACTATATAGATGCCACAATTCTGCCAAACCAGAAGTAGGAAGAAAGGCACTGCAAACCGTCATTTAGACAGACAATCTTGCCAGTGTCAAGTGAAATAGATAAAACAGTGTAAGTCAAGTCAGCTCATTCATAGTCAAGTCGCCCGCCATTTATATTCCCTTTGTGCATAACGTTTTCATTCAAATACATTTTAGGGCAAAATGTCCAGCAGTGGACTTCTTCAGGTGATGATACACGATTTTATTCGCATGCTTAGGCTATAGGTAAGTTAAATATACTGTTATATAGTTTGTATGTACGAAATCAGGATATAAAACAGGTAGAAGATTCAACACCCACGTCTGCGCTCGCAAAAATAACCACAAAATATTTGTAGCACAAAAATTGCGATAATAAATAAAGCCGCGCACCTCGAAGGCCAAATAACGTAGACTATAAATTAAAGAGTTTAGCTTTAACTAGTTCGTTCTAGGGAGCATTTTTTTTGCCATACGCACGTTGGAGGTCGGTGGATGGAGATGGCTCAAAATTGTTTTAGCTGGAAGTGTATAGGCGAGGCCCAGCAATGGACTTTTACAGGCTGATGATGGCAAAAATGATAGACATGTTTATTTTGCAGAAACTCATATTACAGGTATTCACTATTCTTAAGCTATGGGAACTACTACAGAAGCAGAAGGCGAATGATAATGAAGGTCAAAAAACTGCTTTTATCTAAAACAGGTATAGAAAACTTAGTCAGCAAATAGCGTTCATAGTGTCAAGAGGAGCGAGACATGATAAAGAGTGAAAATCAAGAAACTGCATTTAATTACCACAGGCAACAGCTCTCATACGAAAATCAGAGCGACCGTTATTGTCTCAATTAGAGCGCAATCCTACCGACGTTACACTTTGTTAGACAAAAACCTCAAGCGAGTAATTTCCAGCAAGTACTAGCGCCGGAACTGCGGGCCGCGCACAGCCGGAAGCGCGCAAGACTTCCGTTCCCTAGGGAGTCACGCGCCGAAGCAAGTCTTGCACGCCTTTCACGATTACTCAATATTATTCACCGTGCAGTTGCATAGGCACGACTGTAAGTGATTTAGTAATGGATGCCGAATGTGGTGAAGTAAGCAACTGACGGGTATCATCAAAAGCAACCCGCAAAAAGATGGATGAACTACGGACTTCTTCACCATAGTTTTCAGTTTAGGCTGAAAGATTCTCGAGCACGCATGGGAAGAGGAAAATACATGCTGGGATCCACTGGGTGTAAGCCACTCAAGATCGATTGCGCTGTATATCTATGGGGAAGACCTATGTTTAGCAGCAGACGTCTTACAGCTGTAATTCTACATAATCAAGACAAACAATACATGCATCGACTTCACGCAACCTTCACAATGACGTCGGTACATTGGTATAAGATGGATAAGTTTACGTTACGATAGCTGCTTCGTTCGTGTTGCTTAGATGATCAGAGATTTCCAGTACAAAACTATCGCGCATCATAAACAAATGCCACCTACAAATCAAAAGCATAATCCACAATTCCCTCAATAAATATCACCGCATAACAAGTCGCTTAATCAGATTGTTAGGAATTAAAAGCGTTCGGTGCTAGACTAAACAATGAGATCAACTGGACCTGGTGGCAGAAGCCGGTGGTATTTTTGCCACGCCATATTCAAAATAACTGGAACTGCGAACTTGTGTTTTATATTAGAAATGAATTATGCAAATTAGCAGTAAGGAAAGAACAGAACGAGACCACAGAGCTTGAAGTGTCTTTTTAGATTTTAAGAGATAATGACCTAGTTTTGGGCTGATAAAGTTTTGGACGATAAGAATTGGTTCTTGTTTTTAAGCAAGGGTCGATAAGAATCAATTTTTTTGCCACTATTCTAGTTTTTAGCAAAGTGATTCTTTTTTTCGAGTACTAGGATCAAGGGTTATGAGAATATAGACCTAAAATCAACCATGCTAGGAAGATAAAACATGAAATCTCCAACCGGAACGATGGCCGCCTATCAGCGTTCTCGGTTACAAAATCCCCTTTGGCTTTCAATCTACATGGCAACTGCGAGGTAATTTACGTGGGTAACGTTACACGACCATCAACGACATCGATTCACAAGTAGAAACGATTCAATGCGTATTTAGGGATCTTGTTCTCGTTAGAACAAAGGGGTGTTGTAACTGAAACGTGTGGACGGCCCAAGTTCTGTTATCGGCTGACTCAAAAATGGAGTTACTAAGCTGTTACGTGCGTCTTCTCGATATAGAGGCTATGCTAAGTAGAACGGTGATGTGGAACATATAAAATGGTCAGTTATATTCTGAATGCTTTTTAGGAGCAGTTCCAATGATATTATAGATCCCCTCAACTGACGTAACTTCGTCATGTATCAATCGACTAAGTTAAGCAACGATCTTTACAGTTTCTATTTAGACGGATGACCGTTAGGCAGAACGCTTCCATGATGGAAGACATAGGGCAGCTTAAAAGTCATTGGAGTCGGCCATATACGAGTTTACTTTAAAAATAAAGAAGTGCTAACCTAAGCTAAAAATTCAGATCAAGAAACCATGCCAGAAATAGGAGCGAATCGGACTTTGCATTAAATATACATAGCTGTAGACAGGTATACTGGTAATAAATTCTACAAACTGAGTTTGGAGATCGGTGAAATTAGAAATAGCAAAATCGAGGTGTGTACGAGTATCTGAACAGGTACCTAAGTAAGTAAACCTGGACTTGGTACTTATCGAGGAGGTGAAGTAACGGATGAGTGTCCGTGGGAACGACGGCCACTTCCGGTGTGATCTCGGCTCGAACACTCTCAGCTATTTCCTCTCTGTGGGGTGACAACGCTTCGGGTTTCTGTTTCTAGTCCACTTATCTTTAAGACGCTGAACACCGTGAAGCGTTAAGAGTAAACTTTTTGTTAGGATCAAAATTATTTTCTTGCTAAATTGTATGCAATTAATTGCACACAAAATAGTTGCTCGCCATTTTTCACAAATAAGTTTTAAAATTAAGTGCAAAGAATTGATGGAGTGGTGGCCGAGGACTGCGAAGAGAGGCGTTGGACGTTCATTAGCACGATGTGTTGACGACATTACCAGCGTCGTGGGCCGCAGTTGGATGAGGGTAGCCCAAGATCGTGGTAAGTGGCAGGAGCAAAGAGAGGCCTATGCCCAGCAGTGGGTTAAGTCGGGCTGCGGATGATGATGATGAAGTTTTAAAAGGTGCGAACGATATGGTAAACAGCAGTGGTCTGCGCCTTAATAACAGATACCTATTGAAATTAATGTGAAAGTTTGTAAGAATGATACAGATTCAAAGCCACTACGTCAGGGGTCCGAGGGCTTGGCAATGGATCGCACGTTTTTTTACAGAGTATGAATAAGAGTAAGAATGGTGAAACCTGAACTTGGACGAAGCTGGGAGGTCTACTAAAGAAACTGGGATTAAAATAAAACGTTTGTTCGTGGTTTTATCAGACCGCAATAACTGACGAATTTGATGCTCGAAATGATTATTATTATTGTTTTATAATAATCTTATAGTTTTATCAGGTTTTTATCATCTACACCTATCTACATTTAAATAAGCTTTAAATTTAATCACATACAATGCAAACTCATTGGTAAACCGGAATAATGATTATCACGATGAAAATTATATTACTTACCAAAAAGATAAAGAAAGATAATAAATTAAATCAACATTATTTTGCTTCCTCTTTACATAAAACCTCATCCTGAAGAAAGAAGTCTTATACAATGGCAGAAGATGGGGCATATTATTGACTGTAATGATTACATCATCTAGAAGTTAACCAGTCTAGGTCTCCTTTGTTTTAATGAGGAAACCCACGGCTTAGTCAGCTCCACACGTATTGACCATGTCTTTCCTGTGGATTAGGCCGAGTAAGCTGTCAGGATGGTATAGGTGCTGGGCAAGCCTATTCCATCTAAAATCCTGTCCCAGGCACTAAAGCGTTCCGCGATTAGGGCTTGAGTAATCACCAGTTGCCTCGGACGCTATATGAATCATCTACAATAGATGCATAGGCCTGTTTTACTTAATTTTGAGCCCAGTTATCCTTACAATACCTATCGATCCATCGAGTTTGAGATTATCTTTCGCTAGTCGACATTTATTGTTTTAAATTCACGATAGGGGATGGCAGCAGCATCTTCTTCTTCTTGCGTCACTAGTTCTTTCAAAACAGTGTGGTGAAAGGATTTTAGTGCGCCTCAAATAAGCTTCTTTATACGAGTAGCAACTCCAAAATAAGTAACACCAAAACAGCGGTACAGTCAAATTCCCAAAAATATCGGGAAGGCTATCCAACAGCGGTCTTATACAGATTTTACGCTTTGTTGTTTGTTGCGCTTTTGTTTTTGTTGTTGATACGTTGAAACATAGTTTCTTATAAACAAGAACGTGTGGTCCCACTATGATTAGCAAACCAACTAACAACGGTATACAAGCGATCGCTTGCACAACAGGGTGTTCTTTAGTATTAGTTGCTATAATAACACCAAGACACTGAATACAAGTGAAGTTTATAAAACTTGAGAATTTATCATTTTCATTTTATGAAAATCGGTTTACAAGTTTGACCATGTGGCCGGTCCACATGCTCAAACTTGTAAACCGATTTTGATAAAATTTCTATGGGGCCAATCTGGATTACTTACCAAATAAGTAAAATCTAATCGGATTTCAAATGACGAAGCTATGCGATAACAAACATAAAAAAATACAATAGAATTGAGAACCTCCTTCTTTTTTATTTCAAGTCGGTAAATGAAAAATATGTGACGGTTCATGACATGAGTACCTTTTTTTCCTTACAACTAGCTTATGAGAAAAAAGCATATAAGCCCACCTGATGTTGAGTGGTAAGGTAACCATCACCTTTAACAAAGCATCGTCTCGTAGATCACGCACGTCAAGAACATGTCCTACGATGCACTGCCCTGCGTCCAGCAACTTGAGGCATACAGATGCTCAGCCTCAAGTGCCAGTAATTTCATCGGCACTTCAAATCGAAACACAGCAAATCAGCAATGCTGCTTCACGGCAGAAATAGGCATGGTGGGAGTTCCTACTTCCCCGGACGAGCCACACATAAAGCGCTTTACTACATTTTACCTAAACCTACTAATTAATAGAATTATCGCGTCGGTTGAATCACAATTAAAACATCCAAGATTATTTACCTACGTTAGGATAACAGGCTTAGCAAAATTTACAAAGATAAATATTTTTTTATCGATTGGAATTTCCGTATTTCGTTAGCTATTTTCCGGACGATTTGTATGAAATAAAAAATATGATTATGAAAAATTATGCGAATAAAATAAAAATTACATTTTAAAAGAACAATGGCATAGAAAAACTAATAATGAACTCTGTTTTCCACCTGTAAGCATTACAGTAGGCCTACCATGAGGTCTGTCTGGCTCTGGTTTTGAGTCTGTGTGAGTGCTCACCAGTGCATTATACTGTGTGTGTGACGTTTTGACGTAGGATTTATTTAGTCAACACTCATACAGACTCAAAACCAGAACCAGAGACAGAGCCTACAGGGGCCTACAGGTAGAAAACAGAGTTCAGATCTCCGACCGCAAGCAATGTGCCCAAAAGGATAAATACAAACTATGTGACCTGGAATAGCATGAAGACCCCAGTTAAACCAACGTTGCCGCGGGCAGAAGAGGTAGCTAGTTAAGGGGCTTACCACTGTCAAACAATTTTTCTCACAAGTTCGTTGTTGCGTTTTTATAACGCTTTTATTAGTTTCACCTGTATGTATGTATGTATGTATGTATGTATGTATGTATGTATGTATGTATGTAACCGACCCCTTTGAGCTCGATTTTGTCCTACTTTGAACGATCAGATTTGATTCAAACTTTGCACACCTGTCAAAGGTCGATGACAATGCAATAATATGAAAAAAAAAATAAAAAAAAATGAAAAGAAATAAAAAAAATAAAATAAAAACCTACTTTGAACGATCAGATTTGATTCAAACTTTGCACACCTGTCAAAGGTCGATGACAATGCAATAATATGAAAAAAAAAATAAAAAAAAATGAAAAGAAATTTAAAAAAAAAAAACCTACTTTGAACGATCAGATTTTATTCAAACTTTGCACACCTGTCAAAGGTCGATGACAATGCAATAATATGAAAAAAAAAATATGAATAAAAAAAAACAACTAAAAAGTAAAAAATAAATTATAGTTTAAAAAACTAAAAAAAAAACGCTTTTATAACTAATTGAACTAAAAAGTTAAAAATAAAACTGTAATAATCAATTGAAAATTTATATTATTGTACAAAAAGCGTGGGGGGCTTGATTTTGATTGTTGTAAATATTTTATCAATAGTTTATTATATCTGAAGTTATTATAAAAAGCACCCCACGTTCAATTAGTTATAAAAGCGTTTTTTTTTTAGTTTTTTAAACTATAATTTATTTAATAAACGTTTTTCTTCTGGGCCAGAGCTGCTGGCTTTCCTGGAGGACATCGGGTGGCTGAACTAGCGGCATCCACCCCTCAAAACGGCCCGCCTGCGGCCTACTTGCGGAAACCAGTCCGCTAACCAAGTACCAAGCCTTTTGAACCAGTGCACAGTGTGGTGAAAGAATTTTCAGTGCGCCTAAAAGAAGCTCTTGTCACACACTTCATAAATACTTAATATCTAAGACTCATGTTAAAATAATAATATGCGAGTGAGAAAATCAAAAACAAAATCAAAAGTGTATTAGTATCTCAAGGATTACTTTGTAACGTCTTAAAGCTAGGGGAGTCTAGGTGCCAGTTCCACACGATCGAGACAGCGACAGAAGTTGTTTGACTGACCGACAAACAACTAAAGGCTCGAACACACCTAGTTCGCTGGCGGTAGCGATCAGTGAAACGCTGTCAAATTTGACAGCGATATTTGACAGCGTTTCACTGATCACTACCGCCAGCGGCCTAGTTGTGTTCGGGCCTTTATGCCCCTAAATACCACCCAGCTTGTGAACAGAGCTGGGTAGCCAACAGACGAAGATCGTTGACCGTAGCCCGTTCTTGTTGTTATCTGCCGGAAGCGAGGACGGAAGCTCGCAATCTCTTCCAATTGGTCGGCAGCTTGTCACGCTGTGCGCGCATGGCCCCTGCCTTCGCTCTACTTGCTATCAGCCATCTGTGCCACCTTTGCCAGGGGAATAAATAAAATAAGATAGAAGAGAAGCCTTTATTCTACTGCTTATACATCATGTGAAAACAACTTAACTAAGTATGCACTTTAAATCTAAAAATCATCTATCAACTCCGCAGCAGTCTATGGCGTAGGCCTCTCCTAAATTTCTCCATTCGTCCCTCTCTTACCTTTCTCATCCATTCTGTACCGCTGAGTAAAGATATCCCTCGATCTCTTTTTTGGTCCGCTCTGTTTTCGTTTCCCTGCCAGTGGGATCCTGGCACCGTTTTTTTATGCTAAAAATTCTAAGCTGCAAAAAATTAAATGCGTAACTATGCTAGCTCCCACCCTATAGGGTGGAAGCTAGCATACTTACTATGTCTACTGGTCTACATGTCCTATAGGACAACCTGTGTTGTGGGTACTAACTAAATACTATTTCAGGTAACTAAGTGGTTTTGGCTAACGGTTATCATATTATCTGGATCTGCTTACTCGTAGATGTGACATGTAGGTTATGTGTACCTTAACATAACATCATGAATTCGCGGTGGATATTTTAACAATATAAATCGAGTAGGTAGGTATACCAACCTACTCAAGTTTCAAGTTATGTCTCTATCGAATTTGTATTCCAACGATGCCCACTTAACGATTTTTTGGAATAATCCTAGCTCTTTGGAATACCAAAAACATGATTAAAAACGAGAACTAAAAAAGACATTAAATGTTACTTGCTCTATCAATTCCACAAAGCGAGTTTTTATAACTTCCTTCATAAGTAAAAATAAGAATAATATTTGCGAGAATGAAGTTCCGTATGACCTTCAAAATGGACAGTCAGAAAAACAGAGATTCTTGTACGATGGAACTTTATATGCGAATGGCTAAGAAGGCAAAAAATATAAGTACCTATTTTGGACAAGATGCTTGTGTCTTCCTGCCAGCCAACATTATTATACAAACGTTATATAGGTAGGTACTTAAATTATATTCAGGTAAATCTGTAAGACTGAAAAATATGCTGTGAGATGATATGATGCGTAGTTTTGTTATTTTTCTCATGTGGCAAATAACTTTTTTTACAATACATAAGTACCTACTACCTAATTAGGTATATGGATTCTACCTACTACCAAGTTAGGTATATGGAACGGGTATTTATCGCGATTACTTTTTATATTTAATTCATTATTAATTATAATGCACATATGCATAACGATCGCGGTATTTTAAAAGAAGCCTACCTACCCTAGAAAATAGTAACGTATTCTGCTAGAGCTTATTATGAGACAGGATCCAGAACGAGGAATTGTACTGCAACCGTTAAAATATCAGTTAATATTGTTCTAATTGCAAAAGAAGTAGCAATCATTAAAAGCGATGAATTGTACCAGAATAGAATACTCAACATTGACCTCCTTATCAACCTGATGGATGGTTGGGCCACGGTCTTCCGAGAAAAAGATCGATCGAAGACATAGAGAACAGATGATGGGAAACATTGAAAAGTAAGCCATCAGGTGGAATGGCTAAAGAAGCGAAAGACCCTGCAGCAACCAAAGATGGATAGATGATAGGCGAAAATGGCACAAGATCGTGGTAGGCTGCACAAACAAAGGGAGGCCTATACCCAGCAGTGTGTGAATAGTCTGTGGATGATGACGATGGAATGTACTTGAGAAAACTTTTGCTTAGGAATAGGTAAAATGATACAGATGAAATTAAAAGATTTTAAAATATATTGAATCTATTTCACGGGTAGTTATCGCGTAAATAACCTTATTTTATTTGTTTTCACGACGTTTCGGCTATGTTGCAATAGCCGTGGTCGCGGGCAGACTGGAGCATTGACATGAGGAGTAGGTACTAACGTCGTTGAGAAGGCAGAGAGAGGCAGCATCACAAACAGAACACAAAGTTTTAAAATATTGTCTAAAATAAAGACGAAGGCAACAGTTAGTAATAATTAATATGGCGATCGGAAAGTCCAGAGCTATCTTGTTTCAGAATAACACTTGTGGAACCGGTCGCCGACGCCAAACAGAAACTAGTTTCCTTCCTTATGATGAGCTGACTAAAACGAATTCAAATTGTAACCAGCCACCATTTGTGTTTCATTTTGGAATAACAATAGAATAGAATAAGCATTTATTTGCAACACACAAAATATACTTAGGTAGGTAGGTAGTTTAAAAAAAACACTTTTGTAAAGATTAATTTATTAACCCAAAGAAACTTAAAATTAAACAAATATTTACAAAAAGTACAAAATACACAAGAAACATTTGAGCTATCTGCAGACCGTTACAAACGATCTAGAGATAGCTCAACTGATCCAAATCAGTACCAGACGGAAGCGTAGATAGTTATCCCCTCTAATCTCTTAGTACCAATTCAAGATTATTAACGAAAGGTTAGTCAGAGTACGTCCTAATATTACGCTTTTGATAACATAGAGGAGTATGTTTAAATTTAATTTTAAATCGTGCAAGCGTAGTAATAATAGGCAGTCTATACAACGTGTATCAAAATATGTGTACTATCCCGAAGGGGGGTGAATTTCCACCCCCCGGGGAACAACTTTTGTTCAACGACTTTTCGAACTTCGATTGGTATCTCTGAAAAAAACTGCAACGAAGTTTCAACATGAACAGCTGACTTTATACAAAGTGACAACCCTAAACTCAGCTACAGAGGTAGTAGGTAGTAGTAGTAGACCTACAGAGGTAGTAGGTCAAGGGGTCAAGGGGTTACAAGGATAGGGTTGTCAATTTATTTAGGCATTATGAAATTAAATATTTTTGTATGGGAAACTGAAAATAGGAATTTTTAATTTTCTCCCCCCCACAACTGATCACCATTGTGGTCTGAAACCCCCCACCTTCGCATAGTACACATATTTAGATACACCTTGTATAATAGTCTACACATTTTTTGTGCACCCAACGAACTGCATCGTTTATTTGAACTCCATAAAATATCAAAGACGTTTCGCTCTGAATACCCAGCTTCAAACACGCATTAGGTACAGGCTGATTTTTATTTACCAGTGCAGGTATTTTGACCTTGATTCTGAAAACTATACCGTTTTCAAACAAATCGAAATCGTTGTTTGGGGAATAAAGATAGGCTGTTGTCAAGAATTTAGTGTTTATTTTCAGTTTATTGTTTGTTGGTTCTAGGTGTGTATAAGTGCCTTCAGAGCGAAACAGACTCAATTTCACAATACAATTTTAAAGCATTTGCTTACAAACTAAGCGTTTTTCAAACGCTTAGTTTTCAAACGTTTTTGCGTTGGCGACCAGAGAAACGCTGTCAAGTGTGCTTATTGCTAAAAACAAAATTTAAAGTTAGTGAAATGCTAACAAGATCACCTTGTATAGTCCAAACCATACTGCGCGCCAGTTCCTGAAAGTCTGAAAGTAAACAGGAGACGGAAGTCGTGTATCGAAACATGCAAAACCGAACGGATTTATTGATCGCAGTCCCGCATTATGGCGACAGTTTATTTATCTATCTACCCACCTTCCTGGCGCCGAAGTTCCGCCGGAAACGGCGTCGTCTCCGCTCTAACCCTTGCCGTGGTTCCGGTTTCCGGCTGCCTTTGAAGTCAGTCTTGGTTTCCTCTTTTCCCGGAGTAGCCAGGAGGCTTTCAGCTCTGTAAACGAGATAAAATTGTTGTGGATTTTCTGTGCTGAGTTAAGTAATGCCCAATGGTTCTGTACCCGAAGTCGAAGTTTTGCTACCACATTTCGTGTACCAAATGTTGTTATCGTGTGAGCACGTGTCTCTCTTTTGTAAATTGATGAGACAACAACTCGTTTCGATCGTTTCTACGTAACGTATTTTTGCTGTCTCATCTTTTCTCCATACAATAGAGAGAGACGAGACAAATAGGCGAAACGAAAACAACATTTCGTAGACGAGATGTTGTGAATGAAGTAGGACTTGCCCTTCTGAACACTTCAAACAGTTTTGATAGGCAAACTATAGCTATAGGTACTTATTATCGCACCTAAAAATGGGCAGGTTTGTAGACGTGTTAGACTATGGTGTGCTTTAAGTTTTTGCGTCTATACAAATTTGGTGCACTGGTGCATATATCTACATCGCAATTTACTAAATAAATTTATGGACTCTGAATCTGATATGAGCAACGGAGCAGAACATAGTGCAGTCGATTATGAAGACGAAATTAAATTAGCCACAGCTTTCGAACTGCACAGGTTTCGTAAGATGAAGAGGACTGCTTTTGCAACTCAGCGCGGCGAGAGCCTCCTTCCTGCATTGCATTGTCGATCGATAGGTGGGTTAAAGCAACATTAGCAACCGTGTCAAATAAATTGTGGTAACAGACTGTACACATTGCATCACTTAAAAGTGTTATAAAAAATCCTTTGCTATGTAATCCGATGACTTTTATTCTTTTTTCACGTCCTTTGCTTGGTGTAAGCAACTCGCGATTATCAGGAATTTCTTTATTGGCATAGCTATATCCAAAGATCATCATCATCATCAGCCTGAGAAGGCCACTTCTGGACATAGACAATTGGACTTGGATCCTTATATAAAATTTCTAAAGAGCGATTTAGTAGGCCTACCATGAGCTCTGTCTGGCTCTATCTCTGGTTTTGGTTTAGAGTCTGTGTGAGTGTTGACTAAATAAATTCTACGTCAAAACGTCACACACACAGTTTAATGCACTGGTGAGCACTCACACAGACTCAAACTGACAGAGCCAGACAGAGCTTGTGGTAGGCCTCTACATCTTCAGACATACCGCGATAACGGATGTACCTATCCATAGTCCATACATGATTTCATCCTTTATATTTTGCTGTTCTTAATCCTATTATTATGACAAACTTTATCAGGTAAAATCGCAAGTTGAATCTCGGAATCCAAAACGCAAACAAGTTCTTTGATTGATGTGATGCTGTAACTATTAATTGATTCTATTGGAGATTGTCTGAATAAATTGGAGGTTCACGTGCTCGCCATAGGTCGCATCTTGAACCGGCCTAGTTACTCACTAGCGGCGCTCTGGTTGAGCATTTACGTATTACGTCATGACTCGGATTGGGTCAGCGCCTGCACTGGTCCACAAAGTTATGTCATACACATGACGTGCACACTTACGTCTGATGGATTAGTTGGTACCAGCTCCTTAGTCATCCTTGTAATCAAGTGACAAAATATCAGACCCAATAAATAATAGATGGCATCAAATACCCACATAAATTCACAGCACATGGACATTATCGTGTCACTTTGGTTCCTTCGAACCAGAGTGGTATGAGGATTTTAAGTGTGCTTCAAACAGGGTCCTTTCGTGCAATTGACACACGTTTCCAAACTTCTTCACCGTTTGAGACTAGTTAGTGCCATTGGCAAATACATCTATGGACAAAAAACTCATTGGTGCACGACTGGTATTTGAACCTACGACCTTAGGATCAGAAGGCGGAGACGCTACCACTAGGCCTCCAGTTCAGCAAACTGCAAATTAGGATTAGATCAGACAACCTGAACAACAAAAAAATCAAATAAAAGTACTTAGCACGGACGCTACACATACGTTAATCAGATAGTTCGTTTATTAATAACTAGTGGCCACCCGCGGCTTCGCTCGCCCGTTCCCGTAACACCCCGTTCCCATTGCTTTTTCGGGATAAAAAGTATCCTATGTCCTTCTCCCGGTTCTAAGCTACCTCCCCACTAATTTTCTGCCAAATCGGTTCCGCCGTTCTTGAGTTATAAATAGTGTAACTAACACGACTTTCTTTTATAAATATAGATTATAAAAATTATAGGTCAGGTCCAAAAAAATTATGCGTTTAATAAATATAATTCATACGACAATATCAACAGTCTAAATTCAGCTGGCATAACTCAGCAGGTGATCAGCACTTAACCTATATACAGCGTAGTAAGCATCAATATGCAGGCGCGTTGCCAATTACAGTGGAGACCTACTTTCTTACCTTCGAACTTTTACTTCCTGCGGGCCGGGCAAGGCAGCCGGGCGGCCGGTCGAACCACGCAACGGATTACGAAAGTGGCGCGAAATGCTCGGCCGACATTCGCGCGCTTGCGCCACCTTCAGGAAGTGCTGGTTGCTGTGGGATTACGTAGTTGGTGCCGCCGCGGGCCCAGACTACATCCTAGCTTGAGAAACACGGACGCGCCGCCGCAGCACGGGAGCCTGTGGTCGACCCGCTAAGACTTGCCACATCGCACATGTAACAGTCTACCCGCCTCGCGGTTGCTGTTCTTTCTTCATGTTATTTGCATGTTGGTGCCGTCTACCATGTACAAGGCTCGTGGTTGCTGTTCTTTCTTCACGTCATTTGCATGTTGAGTAACAATTTTTAGGGGAATCTGTAAGGTTTTTATAATGTCCCAAAGGTAAGGCCCGCGCACATCTAGGCGATGACGATGGCGATCAGTGAAGCAGTTTTGAACCCACGACCTTCCCCCTGGTACGGGGCGCGCCGGCCGTAAGTGTATATAAACACTATAAAATCAATAAAAAATATGTAAGGAAAAGCTGCAAAATAAGCTCTATTGAAAAATATTTCTTCAGTATAGGTACTGCAATCTAGAGATTAAAATTAAAACCAAGGGCGAAAATATATGGCTGTCTCCCGAGGAGATCATTATAATTCTTCTTCTTATCGTGTCACTGATTCTTTCGAACCAAGTGTGGTGAAAAAATTTTAAGTGCGAATATTTTCGAACTTTTTAGGTTCAACGATATGCCGGGTGCATCACGATGTTTTCTCTATCATTACAATGGAAATCGTCAACTCCCACGAAAGAAGGACCCTTTTCCTAAATATCTAACGTACCAAGAGAAATTGTCTTTTGACTGCCAAAAAGAACTGCTCCAAGTAGTTCTTGCGAGAGCACTGGTGGTCTAGTGGTAGTGGCCCCGCCTTCCGATCGGAAGGTCGTGGGTTCAAATCCACTCGTGTACCAATGAGTTTTTCTGTCGAAAAATGTATGTGCACTATGTCAGTACTCTCAAAAACGGTGAAGGAAAACATCGTGAGGAAACCGGCGTGTTGTAGAACCTAAAAAAGTTCGAGCAACACGTGTCAAGGGTCACGCAAAAAGGGCCCACCAGCGGCCTACTTGCGGAAAAACCTGCCCGCATCAAGTGCGCATGTCAAAAACTTGCCGAAGTAGTTCTTGCGAGGAAAGTATTTCCAAAACTACAAAGTGTCATGTATGTACTGGTGTTTAGCAATAAACGATTTGCAATCACAACCACCGCACAAGAAATTATGAAAGAGCACACTACCTCTGCAAAACAGGATGTTTCTCTAGGAACTATGCCGCGTTACCTAAGCCCACAGGTTTGCTAACCTGCCCACTCAGTAACTAACAAAGTGTTACGAAATTACTACAAAGTGGGAATTGCATAATGTTGCCTTTCTTGAGGTGTGGAAAAGGGACACTTAATTTGCCCTTAGGCTTGACTTCACTTGTAAACGAAAACTAACTAGAACCCTTATCTCACTTTATGTGAGATTGGCATAACATGATCTTCTCTTCCCTTCTCTTTTATCAGCTGTCATCGCTGTATTCACTCCATGTCGTCTTTAACACAATTATTATTCATCCATCTTTTCTTTTTCCTATCTCTACCAACATATTCATCCACATCTAGCATCTACGTATTTGTACAGTTGTAGGCAATAAATATTGCAGATCGGCTAATTTCGGCTTCATAGAGCGTAGAGCGTAGTGTCCGTCAGAAAGAAATACGCTCTACACTAAACGCCGATGTGCAATATTTATTGCCTACAACCGTACGAACTATGAAATTAGTATCCATGTGCAGTCGTGTCGTGATACCGTTGCACAATCCGGGGCACGTTACAGAATCGGAAAAAGCCCACAAAAACGGTATTAGGGCGAGAAAATTCACATCGCTTGTGTTCCGTTACAAGAACGCAATTCGCCTAGTGCATAACCCCATCTTCTAACACGTAATGTGCAACGGTGTGCGCCCGATCTCGCACGACCGGTCTCGTATGTGGGTCATCTCTTTTTGTTCTACCACGTTATTCCGTAATTAGAAAGAGAGGGTGAGATAGTTGTGGAGTCACATCAGCTTAGGCAGAAGACGCACAAATTAAGAGTGCGAAAAAATATAAAGGTTTGTAAAAATACCGATATAGTTAGATTTTATAGTGGCTATGGATTGTAATAAAAAAAACAAATAGATACTCTGGAGTAAAGAATCAATTAGGAACTTACACACAAACAGTGCAGGAAGCTACCTGAATCTTAAGTGGGTGACAGACGTACGAGCAAGTACGCGTACTTATGGCTCGCCGACCTTTATCGCTTGTGTGTCACCGTAAGTACGCGTACTTTAAAACCGCCGAGCAAAATTGTCGGCGATCCAACCGGTCTGAAATCTTGCTCGTAGCTCGTCATGGCTCGAACGTGTGGCAGCATTGCGAGCCGCGAGCCACCATTATGTTTCACCAGTTCTTGGATGCACACGCTTGTCGTGTTAATTTTAATTCAGAAATTTCAAAATGAGTTGAAATTTCCGAACATAGTCGCATGAACTGCTAACCGAATTCATAGAAGCTTTTCGAAATTACCCTTGTCTTTGGAAAATTAGAAGCAACGATTACAAAGACAAAAATATGAAGCTTCAAGCATACAATAATTTATTAGAAATTTATACGTAAGGTGGAAAAGGTTGCTACGATTGAGAACGTCAAGAAAAAAAATAATTCATTAAGAGCTGGGTACCGTAAAGAACATAAAAAAGTGCAAGATAGCAAGGGGACTGGTTCAGGATCTGACCAGTTCCTACAGTCGTTTCTTTTTTTTAGTTTTTAAAATGTAATACGATATTATTCCTAAATAACACAAAGCTTCTTCAGTCGACGACATCGCAATACAGAGTGAGTAAGCTTCACGTGTGTCACCAACGTCGAGCCGAGTAAGTTCGCGATCTTAAAAACCGCGTACTTTAAGTTCGTACGTCTATCACCCACTTTAGAATTTTATTATTCCAAATGTAAAAACGAGCACTTGATTTGAAATGAAGAGCAATAAAAAGGCTGAAGGTTTGAATTGATATAGGAAAGATACATGCAGGAAGCTACATTATTGATCTTTTATGGTATCCCAATGCAAAAAACAGCACTTTTGTTTTCAGAATGGTCAGAGAAATGCAAGGCATTGACTCTAACCTTCCGATCCTAAGGTCGTGGGTTCAAATCCACTCAACCAATGAGTTTTTCTACACTAAAATTTATGTACCTACACCATGCCAGTGCTCTCAAACGGAAGGAAAACCGGCATTTCGTAGAACGTAAAAAGTTCAAAAATATGTGTCATGTGCACAAAAGGAGCCTCTTTGCGGCGCACTTAAAATCCTTTCACCGTACTTGGTTCGAAAGAATCAGTGACACCATAAGAAAAACGCAGTGAAACGGCAAATTTACTGCTGAATATTTGAATCGGGATAGCCAGTAAGTATAAAGAGCGGCGCAAGCAGCAGGCGAATCTCACGCGGTGTCCAAGATGGCGGTACGCGGAAGTGTGTGCGACTTCCGCGTTGCCCTGCGCCTGCGCACAGCTCGTGACGCCTTCATACATTATTAACTGCTGATTTGTAGAACGGAATTATGGGACGGTTAAGTCAAGCTTATTTCGCATGAAATCACAATGGGGTGATGCATTTTAGACACTGGATGAATACTCAGTCTGCGACATTAATTTTGAATTAATTTACTGATTGGATAACGTAAATATGGCGGACAGATTCAATATCTTTGCAGAAAGATGTTGCAAGCAATATACTTAATTTTGTTTTTATACGTAAGCTTTACATTTACCGTCATTTTGAGTGTAGTGTGCTTTGCCGACCTTCCATATTCACAGTATTCAGCTTAGATAAAGCTACTTTATTTTTGAAGGAAACTGGAATACCTACTGATTCCAAAAAAACGTGGCATAAAGTTGCATTTTCTTCTTCCTGCCCTTATCCCATTTTATGTGGGTTCGGCACAGCATATTCTCCCAGGGGCGTATTTACCCTTAGGCCAAGAGGGCCATGGCCCGGGGCGGCAGGCTGCGAGGGGCGGCGCAAGCCGGCCCTCGTTCAGATTCGTGCGCCTTTTTTTACTTTACATCATCATCATCCACAGCCCGACTTCACCCACTGCTGGGTATAAACCTCCCTTAGTTTGTGCCATCTACCTCGATCCTGTGCCAGTCTAAGCCATTGCCGCCCCACGACCCTGAATATATCTGACTTTACATCCCTGAAGCAATGTTAAAAAGCCTACTAACCAAAACAAACCTTGTTGGTCGAACGAACGAACAAAAGATGAAACTCATAAAAATAACGTTAATTTTAACGGGGCGGCCGGCCGGCCGGCGCGGCGGCCGAGCAACTCCGTCGCTCGTGAGTGACTCGGGACTAGTCGGGATGCTTCGACTTTCGTTTCTCGTGTTGTAAAGCAGCCGGGGCGGCGCGGCCGCGGGTGGACTAGCGGCTAGCGGCACGTAAGTCTAGCGCTGAGCGATACGCGGAGGAAATAGCTGCGCATATGTACTGTCGCAAACGAAATACAATTATAACTTTAAATAATTATTTAGTCAATTGAAACGTTACATAAGCTTTACATTTTTTCATTGCTAACTCTTTTCCTTACTTATAGAACTTTCCAAACTATTGTTTCTTGTAGTAATTTCTAAGAGGAGTGTAAATTTTCGATCATGTTAGGCAGGTAGAAAAGGTGCGGGTTACCGTTTGGGGACAAATTAACATCTACCTGCTACGACTATAATTATTATTAAAGAAGCTATAAGCAAAAAAGTGAGAAAATTTCTACACAAAATTTCTCCCCTTTTTGCTTATAACTTCTTTAATTCTAAATTTAAGGCAAGTAAAGTTTTTGAGATATCGCGAAAAAAGTGTTTGCACGCCTTTATCGATGGCGGCCGGGGGACAAGGGCGGCAACACCACAAACTTGGGAGTTTAGTTATTATTGACCCCCCACACATGTCCCAAAAATAAAATTGCGTCCTTTAACAAAAATGCAATATTCGGTCCTTAAATTGTAACATTTCAATGGACTAATTAGCTAAATAATTATAATGACATGATTTTAATGTACCTAATGTTAAATACTAAGATGTCCAAACATTTATAGTAAGTACCTAAGACATAAATTTTTGACAAGTTTATGAAGAGTAGAAAAAGAAAAACTTATTATCAGACAATAACAATACAATTATTGAGAACGCGACTGTACACTGTATGTGCACGGGGTGTGGTATCGGTGTGGGGAGGGGAACTCAAGCGGAGGGCCAATATATAGGCGCTACGCACGCCCGCCCTTCATCCCGCTAGCCCCCCTCAGGTACCTTAATTTTGACTTCTGCGTAATAACGGTCAGCGCTAAAGTTACGTGCCGCTACTCATACTATTAAATGTAAATCGTAAATATAAAATAAAAAGCTCGATATTATAAAACAAATCGGGGAACATTCGTATGGGATTATCAGATTGTTTCTTTGGACTTCACTGTTTGTATAATAATAAAAACAATAATAATATTTATTTATTTATTTATTTGTATGTACCTAATGTTTCACGTTCTATACCTGTATTATCGTTTTTGAAAACGAGCAGAAATTTTCAATAAAGCGGCATAGTTTAGGGGGGCCGAAAAATCCATCTAGCTTGGTCTAATTTGTAAGAATATTTGTTTCACGCAAAAATGTGTAATTTTGTCCTTGCATTAAGTTTGTATGTTGCCACCACCGCTGCCGTCTGAAAAGTCTAACTAATGGTTAAAGCGCTTGTTTGTTTTTTTAATCGTTTTTTATTATCTTGTGTTATTGTTTTTTTCTATTATTGTATACAGTATGACATTTCAAAATTCGTTTTCTCGCTTTTCTCCTGAGCAGGGCTCGGTCGCCCAGGTACTATTATAATGAATTGTGTTTATTTTATTGTTATAACTTGTTTTTTAGGGTTCCGTAGCGAAATGGCAAAAACGGAACCCTTATAGGTTCGTCATGTCTGCCTGTCTGTCTGTCCGTCCGTATGTCACAGCCATTTTTCTCTGAAACCGTAAAAGCTAGACTGATGAATCTTGGCAAGTAGATGTATTCTGTGAACCGCATTAAGATTTTTACACAAAAATAGAAAAAAAAACTAAAAATTTTGGGGGTACTCCCCATACTTGAAACTGAAACTCAAAAAATTTTTTTTCATTACTCATACTCTGAAAGTAGGTCTGAAGTTGCCTGAGGGGCCTAATTGAAAGTAAAACTTTCAGCCCTAGGGAGAATCGCTTTCTACTGACAGCTGTCAAATTATAAAAAAAAACAAGTTCTATTTTATTCAACCATGTTCCAACTTTCTAAAGTCTTTCTAACTGCAAGGAGGTTGTTCAACCAAATTCCAACTTTTTATTCAGCAAGTAGGTTGGAAACCCATTACAACCGTAAGAAGTTTAAAAAGTCTAATTAGAGCGCAATGTAATATTTAAATTTAAATAACATAAAGATAGTATTCAATAAATAATATATCTTCTAAATTACTTGATTAGTGTATAGCTTCAACTATTTATTTAAAATAACATAGATTTAAATTATGAAAATGAAAATAATGGCTGAATAATGCTGGCGAGCCGAAGCCGAAGGCCCACCAGAGAAAAAGAAAAAAAAAACCGGGAAGGCGGCAATTCAACCTTCATTTCCACTAATTTTTCTTTCATGTTTTTATTTTTACTTTCCTTGTATTCGTAATGAAAAGCACAGTGTTTACCTCGGGTGAAAGTCTTTTGAGTCCCTCAAGCTCCATTGGCGCCCTCGCTAACGCTCTGGCGCCAAACCCGTCTCGGGACTCAAAAAACGTGACTTTCAACACTCAGGTAACAATGTACTATTTCATCAAACCCATACGTGTGGGGATCTATATATTTTATAAATAAAATATAAAATACTGGCAGGGTGTGCTCAAACGCGAACCTATTTAGATAGTAGGTACAAAAAAAAAAACTTTTTTTCCGAAAATTTATGGGGCGGCATATCTTTTAGGCCCGGGGCGCCAAATCTTTAAATACGCCTCTGTATTCTCCTCTATCAAAGTTGCACATGACTGTAAGTAGGTTTAAATATTAGCTTTGGAAAATATCTTTTATATTATTTAGTCGTAAGGTGACTCATGAAACTAACTCAGTAGGCCTACCACAAGCTCTGTCTGGCTCTGTCTCTGGTTTTGTGTCTGTGTGGGTGTTGACTAAATAAATCAGACGTCGAAACGTCACACACACAGTATAATACACTGGTGAGCACTCAGACAGACTCCAAACCAGAGACAGAGCCAGACAGAGCCGTTTACTCCCACCTGTTCTGTTGAGTAGTTCTGTTGACAGAGCTACTGGGATTTTTTTTACCATTAGTTTTGTTCACAAAACAAATGGGAATACAATTTTCACTTGTTCTGTTGAGTAGTTCTATTAACACAACTACTAGGATTTTTTTCTGAATAGTTCTGTCCACAAAAAAAATGGGAATACAATTCTCACTAGTTCTGTTGAATAGTTCTGTTGTGATTCAAACTATTCGTTTTAAAAAGAAGATGTGTTTTGTTTTTTAATGTTGGTAAAATATATTTCTCTTTTTATTTCATTCTATATACCTATTGGCAACTAGCAGTGCCCGCGGACTCCGTTCCGCGGTAGAAATATTTTTGTCCCGGCCCGTTTGACCCGCGTTATACTTCAGGTTGTTAAAGTAAGTTCGGCGCGCACCGCGCGTTTTTATTTTGCTAATACATATCTTTGAAGATATTTGTTTAAACTGTATAGAGTTAAGCACACATAGGTATTCTACATTAAATTTCCGTTTAAAAAAAACATATTTATAAAGATATAAATTAATACCTAATAGGAAAAAAGAAAAAAGAAAACAAAATCTACAGCTAGAGCTTGTAGCAGAGCAGAGCTTGTGCTAGGCCTACTGGAAACCCACAGTTTTAGAGGATATTGCAAAAAAATATGATTGATATAATTATTGGCGTCTAAGCACCTCACAAACATCATCAATAAAGTGTCGAACATTGACCTCAACGTCTAACTTGACTTGGACTACGATTGGTTCTTTTTTAGCAGGTAAAGCACAACTTCTTGCCCAAGTTTTTCTATCAACCTAATTATTAATTAATTCCCCGTTTAACAGGCCTCGGTTAAATTACCAATCACCAGTAATTGATACGATATCCAAGCTACATTTGCCACAGTTTGTAAATTATTGCAATAAATTTGTTAACCAGTTTTGGGAATAGGACATCCCTATTGGATCAATCAACGGGACACATCCCTAGGGTAGAAGAAAAAAGAAGAGAACGAGAAGATGGCGTCGTTATGCGAAGTTGTATGGTTTGCCATTTATTAAAGTAAAGCAGTTAGTAGCTATAATCAATGAAGAGTTTTCGCCTTAATAAAATATAAAAAGCAATTTAAATAAATTTTTGTTTCTTATTTTATTTTCTTTGTCTTATTTTATTTATTTATATTTATTAGTTAGATCTAAAATAGATGCAAAGGTCTGTGGTCTAATTTGTATAAATATTATGAGCAGTATTCGTATTTACATGATCGCTCTGTGGACTGTGGCGGCAGTACGTCGGGTCGCCACTCGCCCGGACATACCGTCCACAATTACTGGCAATTGTGTCAATTGACGACACTGCCACCCTTCCGCTTTCTACCCGAGATGACGCCACGAACATCTGCTGTCCTCTCATAAATGTAATTGATTGCTAGATTGCGTGGAGTGCAAATGTGACTGTTGTCTAATAATGTACGGGCATTATTGCTATTGAGTGATACCGCATCGGAGTCAATACTGTAGGTACTGATATTATGTATACTTAGGTACATATAATATAATAATAAAATAATGATAATAATATCGTTTATTTCAGACAACATAAAATGCACACATTACAAAAATGAAACACTTTGGGTCCATAGTAATAAATACCTTGCAGACTAACAGTAACATACATAAATTAAAATAGAATTACTAATCAAATCTTAGGGGATTTTTTCGTTAGCGCACCCCTAAAGCGACGATAGACGATTCCTGGCGGCCAGAAATCCCAAGTGAGAAACATGTCCCCATGCTTCGCAGGCACCTGGAGCACGTACGATTTGAAGGCCGTGTCTCTCACTCCCGATGGCTCTTGCCGCTGCAGATGTAGCTGTATTGGTGGCGGGTCCTTAATCCAGAAACGGATCTTCTTCTTTACATAACGAAGGACCTCATCACCTGAAGTATTCGGGTCCAATCTCGAGAGGTAAAGGAGGATGGTCCACAGCACGCAGAGTAGCTTAATCATAATCATAATCATAATCTTTATTTATCTTTAGACATTTTACATGTGCTTAGATACGTCACACAAATAGGTATACATTATTATGATTAACATAAAAATTAAAATAAATTCTAATCAACACATACATTAAATTATGAAATAAAAGTAAAACAATTGTATATTAAATTAGGTTATTTCCTATATTAAAATAGGAATATAAAATTAATAAATAAGTCACACAGGTTGATCACAAAAAATAAATTTATCAGCCAGAGCTTCGTCAATTTTATAATAACTTTTATATAATAATCTATTTTTAATAAACCTAAAAAAATCAATGTCACTCTTATTTCTGATGTCAATAGGAATGTTATTGTAAAATTGAATAGACACAAAAATAAAACTTTTCCTTGTTTTAACTAGTCTAACAGCTGGTGTCATTAAATTTTTCTTATGTCTTGTGTTAAAATTATGAGAATCCTGTTTCAATGTCATATCACCTAAATTTTCCCTAACATACACAATATTTTGATAAATAAATTCACAGGTCATGGTCATTATGCTTAGCTCTCTAAATTTATCTCTACAAGAGTCCATTGGTTTCATACCTAAAATATATCTTATGCAACGTTTTTGAAGTATGAATATCCTATTAGAGTCAGCGGCAGCACCCCAAAACATAATCCCATAAGTCATTATAGAGTGAAAATATGAAAAAAGTATACATCTCTTGCTGCTTTGATACCGCCTAATTCTTTAATTTTTTTGATAGCATACGTTGCTGATCCCAATTTCTTCGTTAACTCGTCAATTTGAACCGCCCATGTCAATTTCGAGTCTAACCAGACTCCTAAGAACTTGATACGATCGGTACTAGGCAAAGACAAATCCCTTAATGTATCTTGTAGTGATGTATTTGGTGATACGCTGGTTCCTAACCAAAACTTTACAATATGTGTTTTATTTATATTCAATAACAAGTTATTTACAGAAAACCAATTTTCTAAGTTGGGCATAACATCCCTAAGTATAACACTAAGACCATCGATTGTTTTGTCCTTAATAATTAAACTTGTGTCGTCAGCAAATAATACCATGTCAATATCCTTACAAACTACAGATACATCATTAACATACATTAAAAATAAGAGAGGCCCTAAAATTGATATATGCTTCTGATGCTATGTCGCTGGCGGTACCACGTTTATTTCGAAACGGAAAAAATATACGTTGGTATGATTTCTAGGCTTGGTCGCGTGGAACTGGCAGGCTAGACTCACCTAGCTTTAGGACGTTTCAAAGTGATCCTTGCGATCCTACTGAATAAATACACTTTTGATTTTGATTTTTTGATTGACATACGAGTAAATACTCGACTGTGTTCTGTGACTGATAGGTATACGCTGAAAAGTGGAAAACTTGATTTTTTTTTCTATTTGTATCCTACAATTTAATTTGCCAGAGAACGAGTCCACCTAATTAAAAAATAATTATTACCAAGCCTTTATATCACGATTTAAAAAGCTTCAGGGAAACTTTTTGCTGACACTTTACGGGAGCTGAAGTGCCTGAGACACGCTCAGTTTTAGATGGAGTAGGCTTATCCTCATTCCATGTCACCCTAGACGGCTGACTGTGAAATATTTTTTTCTATTGCACGGGTATTTATCGCGTATATTACCTTATTTTATTTATTTTCCCGACGTTTCGGCTATGTTGTATGTATTTCATGATTAAGGTAAGTACTATAAATACAGGTAAACAAGTATTTAGGAATTTGGCAATAACCTGGGTAGATAGGGGAATTGTATTCGGTCAAAATAGGTTAACAAACCTCCGTTTTGCCGATGACATCGTTTTATTTTCCTCCTCAGCGTCCGAACTTAGCTTGATG
Source organism: Thera obeliscata (assembly GCA_947578465.1). Classification (NCBI taxonomy): domain Eukaryota; kingdom Metazoa; phylum Arthropoda; class Insecta; order Lepidoptera; family Geometridae; genus Thera; species Thera obeliscata. Next base: position 3,445,901 of record OX387919.1, read on the forward strand.
ATCAACGAACTCAATAAATCTAGCCTTGAGGTTGGACTCAAGATGAACATGTCTAAGACCAAGCTAATGACTAACAGCACTAAGCTCACAGTAGATGTGGACGGCAAGGGGATTGAGTACGTTCAGGAGTATCTTTATCTTGGCCAAACAGTTTCTTTCCAGGCAAGAACAGAAAAAGAGGTTGCAAGACGCACAGAAAATGCCTGGAAAAGCTTTTGGTCAATGAAAGACCTCATGAAGGGCAAACTACCACTCACCCTTAAAAAGAAACTCATGGACGTGCGCATTCTCCCCATCCTAACATACGGTGCTCAGACTTGGTCCATGACAAAACATCAAAAGTCTGCCCTTGGGGTATGCCAACGAGCCATGGAGCGCAGTATTTTAGGTATAAAACTGTCAGACCGCGTGCGGAACAGTATACTGCGCTCCAAAACCCACATCGTTGACGTTGGTCAGAAAGCCGCCACCCTTAAATGGAACTGGGCTGGACACGTCTGCCGCATGCCTGACACCTCGTGGGCTAAGAGGACCACAGAATGGATCCCACAAAATGCAATGCGGCGACGTGGAAGACCAAGAATGAGATGGCGGGACGAACTTGACTCCCACCTTAGATCGTGGCCTGTCACTGCGTTAAGTCGCGAAGAGTGGAAGGAGGGAGGGGAGGCCTTTGCCCTGCAGTGGGACGGAAACGGCTGAATAATAATAATAATAATATATAAATACAGGGCGTCCCACGGATATGCCACATAGAACCCTAAATAATAGATGGAACATTTTATACTGAGAAAACGAACAATATTTAAATTTTTCAACCATGTAATTATTTAACTATCTATGCAGTTTAAATCGTTTTTTAAATTAAAATAATGTTTTCTTTCAGTAAAATCTTGCATCTACAATATTCAAGGTACTTTAGCTCCATGTGGCATATCGGTGGGACGCCCTGTATAACCTATTCCTACAAACTGAATTTACACAACTATGGGCGAATAAAGTATTAATGTACACTGAAATAGCTGTAATAGGCTTTTACAGTGGTCCTTATTACCGGCCAGTTATATAAAGTTGGAGTGGTAGCCGTTGGTCGTGGCAGTCGGGGCTTCGGAAAAAGAACTAACAGACTTTTATGACTATTCTGAGACATATGTTTAAAGCTCATTCACGTATTCAATGCCGAGTACCCGTTAGAAAGAATGACGAAAAAATTACTTTTTTGTTTTTTTTTATTAATATTTCTGTTATCCTACAGTTTTCTCCAACTTTATATAACTGTCCGGCAATAAAGACCACTGTAAAATTCTATTACAGCTATTTCAGTGTACATTTATACTTTGTTTGCCCATAGTTGTGTAAATTCAGTTTGTATCGGAATTTAACAACCTTAATACCTAATAAACCTTATAAAATATTTCAACATGATTCCAACGCAAAAGCACAATGATTTGGTCGTCTTCGTCAGTCATAATTCAAAAGCGACGAACTGTTTTTCAGACTTTCGGTAACGAAAATCGGAACAGGAGACACGAATACAAATAAGTTCGCTTTGAATATTTTCCCTTTTGATTTGTTTATGAAACCTACAGCGATGACGTCACGTCGCGATAAAGAAGTGTTTCCGGGACAGCTGGATGCGGACGTTTGATAACGCTATCAGTCGCTTGCAGTGCGAGGTGGATGATCGATATATCGCGATGTTTGTTGAAAGGTCCATGCTTATCTACAATACAGTCGCAGTTACTTTAACTAAAGCCAGTACCTCATCATCATCAGAAGTCCACTGCTGGACATAGGCCTCCCCTACACATTTCCAGGTAGAACGATTCTGAGCCCTTTCCATCCACCGACTTCCTGCGATCTTAACAATGTCGTCAGTCCATCTGGTGGGTGGGCGCCCTACTTACCTATATTCTTGGAATTATTTGCAAACAGTAACATCACTCTCACTGTGATAAATGAGGAAGGTACCTAAACCTACTAACTATAAACAAAGAGCAAATTCTAGACTTTTCAATGGAATACGGAATCGATATCTTGACTGAATTCATGAAAATTGGAATATGAAGGCCTGCACACATCTATGGCGATGGCGATGGCAAGCAGCTGAAACGCTGTCATATTTGACAGAACAGATTGAATAATTCCTAATCTTTAACCCGGGAACGGTGTCCTATATGTCTGTGAGACCGGGTGACTTGAAAAATTCGAATAACTTTTTCCCTCGCCGGCGATTTTCATCGCGATTTCGAGTAGCTGCCTGATTTCCCCTCACACACCGTAATTTCAACCCGCGACGTTGGAGTTGGCGCAAGTTTTTGAGTTCTGGTGCAAACCCGGTGCGGTAGACCGGGGTCACCGAATATGTAAGTAAAATAGGCAGAGTTGAATTATTGATTATTCGTTTTTTGACAGGTTTATGTACATTTTTTACTTACTTTTGCTAGTGTGTTATTGCATTATTTTATTATCAGTAAGTTTATTGCACGATTTCTTAAATTTTATCGTAATAACACGAAATTATTCTTCATCTTGATTCAAATATAAACTTTGCTACAGCATGTCGTACAAAAGCGAATAGCATCGTCTAGAACCACTTCTCTATGAACTGCTTGATGCCGACAGACGATCATCAGAAAGAACAAAGTATACACTTGCCACAACTGCAAGAAACATTTGTGTCTTGAGCATGTAGGGCCATATGCAGTATTGCAGTGTTGACTGGAGAAACGTGATTTTCAATTTTTTTTTTTTGTTAGGAGCATGTCATTTTTTGTTTATTATAAGTAAGTTCGGGGAGTCTAAAAACTGAAAAAGCTGAAAAAAAACATAAATATGTTGATTGTTGTGTTTTAAATGTTTAAAAAGCTATAATGTGTAAAAACGAACAAATTTTTTAGGTTCTATGTGAAGTTGTCTAATCATAAGAAAAAGTAAATAAACGAGGCTGTGATTCATGAAGTATCATTGTTTTATTGTCAAATAATTTATAATTCATAAAAAATGTGGTAAATTAATAAAAGATTCTGAGAAATCTTTCATTGAAAAACCCGGTGCGTGGGACCGGGGTCACCGAAAATGTAAGTCAAATTGACGTCACCGTTGGCGGGTTAAGTAAGTAAGTATGCTAGTGTGTATGTTATTATTAGTGTGTACTAAAAAAATGCTGCATTTTTTATGGTACCGGTTCATGGCAATAATATACTCGTAACATACAAGTTCATCGCCGTCGGCAATACACACAAAAAAACAGACTAAGATCGAAAAATTCCAATTCGAAAACAAAAGGCATATCTCCGATCATTGTTTGATTTCGATCGATCAAAAAAGCGATGCTATCTGAATCCGAGATGCTCATTAAAGCATTTGTTCGCATGAGATACATTATTTGTGTTTTTTGTAGAGTAACGTAGAAATCACATTGTTCCTCTCGGGTATAGAAGAGTGACAGTTGCGTGTGCGCAGTCGCGTCGACGCCCTCGGGTTTCTATGCGCAACACGCGTGACCAATTGATATTAGTTGCCTTCAATTTAAATGTATGAATGTTGGGCTCATCTTAAATTTTATTTTTGACCCATATAGAAATAAACTTTATATATCCATTGCTCTTACAAAACGGAGGGAGGGTATTAGCATTGAGAAAATCTGACAGGATATTATACCATTTTGAAATGTTTTGCCTGCCTGTTTCTTTCATTACAATATGGATATTTATGACGAATAACGGGTAATATTTTTAATACAATCAATTATTTATATATATAATCAATAAAATCTACATATATAATTTCCTTAGTACCTTAACTGATTGACTAAAATAGCTGTACTTTTGTTAACCTTTTTTGGAAAATAAATGTTATTATTATTCAGATATTTAATTTATTTTCTTAATTTTTAAGTTTTTTACAATATAGGTATTTAAATAAAAAAACATAATTATAAAAAACTTAAAAACTAGTGCGCCACCGACAACGGGGCTAGGCCCAAGCTACCGGTGGTCAAGGCTGCAGAGAGAGGAACCTCCGGACAATGCGTGCCGTGTCCAGGATCACCGCCTTCTGCATCTGACCCTTGAGCCAACCATCCAGCGAGAGCCTCTTGAGATGTTGGTCGAGGCTCTTCGCTATTAGGCCGTTCGCCGAAACGACTATCGGGACAATGATCGTGGAATCAACATTCCACATGGTAGTTACCTCGTGGGCTAAGTCTAGGTACTTGCTGAGCTTTTCCTTCTCGGCCTTCACGAGGTTTTCGTCATGCGGAATGGTGATGTCCACGAGCATTGCCCGCCGCTGAGATCGGTCGACCAACACGATATCAGGCTTATTGCAAACAATAGTCCTATCCGTGATGATAGAGCGATCCCAGTAGAGCAATGCACGACCATTTTCAAGAACTGGCACCGGGGCGTACTGATAGTACGGCACCTCTGACTCCACAAGATCGTACTGAAGAGCAAGTTGTTGATGGATGATTCTGGCCACTAGATTGTGCCTGTGCAAATACTCGCCGTTAGCAAGATTTATTTGCCTGAATTTATATGCCTGAGCGACTCTCCAGGACGGCGGCATGCCCGACAAATGTCGACCGTACCGTCCTTCAGGATATACTTTCGATAGTTGTTCGTCATCATTACTTCGTCTGCAATTGCACAGGCAAAACCTTCGGTTTCCCCAAAGAGGTCCCCAAAACGTAGCCAGTTTACAGAAGCTAGGAGGTTCACATCAGGCCCTGTTAAGGCGCGATAGAACCTCCCATGTAGCTCCTTGCTCTTCCATACGTCCTTACGGTTCTCAGCGCTCAGTACTACGGGTTTACGCCAGTTCTCGTTCGCCAAGGAAAGCGGTGTGAGGCCTTTGTCAACTGCCACCACATCGCGATGCATCCCACTCCCATTGTTGAGGAAATAATCCCTAAGACTGCACATTTCACGGTTGTGGAGGTTCTTGGCATTTAAAAAGCCACGACCCCCCTCTTTCCGTGGAATGTACAGTCTCATAACAGATGAGCGTGGGTGCAACATGCGATTCAACGTGAGCTGTTGACGCACCAAGAACTTACTTACTTCTCGTCTTCACCTTGTTTATTATTATTATTATTAATTATAATTAATTTATAGATAACAATGCAAAATAAACTATAATATATTAATCCTATCAAAATATCCAGCAGAGGCTTTCTAAGGCAGATGATGATGATGATACCGACCTAGTTAGGTTTTTAGGGTTCCGTAGCCAAATGGCAAAAACGGAACCCTTATAGATTCGTCATGTCTGTCTGTCTGTCTGTCCGTCCGTATGTCACAGCCATTTTTCTCCGAAACCGTAAGAGCTAGACTGATGAAACTTGGCGAGTAGATGTATTCTGTGAACCGCATTAAGATTTTTACATAAAAATAAAAAATAAACTATAAATTTCGGGGGTCCCCATACTTGGAACTGAAACTCAAAAAATTTTTTTTCATCGAACCCATACGTGTGGGGTATCTATGAATAGGTCTTCAAAAATGATGTTGAGGTTTCTAATATCGTTTTTTTCTAAACTGAATAGTTTGCGCGAGAGACACTTCCAAAGTGGAAAAAAGTTGGTCCCCCCCCCTCTAACTTCTAAAGTAAGAGAATGATAATACTAAAAAAAATATATGTTGTACATTATTATGCAAACTTTCAACGATATTTGGTTTGAACGAGATCTAGTCAGTAGTTTTTTTTTTATACGTCATAAACCGTAAACCGCAATTTACCTTTCGACGAACTACAAGAATCTTAATAAGTTACATCAAGTAACATAATATAAAGGTTCTTGTAGTTCGTCGTGCTACGGAACCCTTCATGGGCGAGTCCGACTCGCACTTGGCTGCTTTTTTTATTTTATACATTTCATGGTGTCTGCACTGCTTAGAATACTCTGTGCTTGAGATTTTTGGATTGGGTGAAGCAAGATGTTTTGGGTTGAATCAAGAAAAATAATATTGGGTAGAAAATTTGTGGGTTGAAGCAAGAAGCACTCCATTTTTCCTGAGGAGAACTAAATGCAAAAGGAGCAGTAACGTATAAAATAAAAAAAAATTACTGCGAAATATATCTTAGCTGTATCCTCTCGCGTCATTTAGCCGTGATTACTATACAATGGGACCTAAGGACCAGTAGATTCAAACATCCGCAATTGCGTCACGCCATTCGAGAAAAACTTCTACTGGGAGGAAAATGAATGGATTCAAAGCGGATGTTGAGATTCACACGGTCATCTAATTATTCGCAAAGCTGGTCTGACCGCTCCTTGCACTTCCTTCTGTGCCTAGTAGGATGCAAACCGGCTTGGGTTCTTTGGTTCTTTATCAATGGTTTCAATGGTTATTGAAACGTCTCCCGGATGACATGACGATCGGATAGAACGGGTGTTATCTTCCTAGGGTGTCAATGTTGGTTTCAAACTCGACTTTGACTGACTCGACTGGACGGAAAAGTATTTTATCTATGTAATATATTATCATTCTCATTAAACTACTCGACACTTGAAAATTGATCCGAAAAGGACAGATGCCATTCATTAAGAAGAAGAAGAAGACACTTAAAACTGCCGGTCTACTCTTGAACGCGATTCCGATCCTAATTTTAAATTTTGACGGAATTCTGACAGAAAACCCATAGGATTTCTGTCAAAAATTAAGATTGGGATCGGAATCGCGTTCAAGAGTAGACCGGCTGGTCTATGCACTTTATAATAAAGCAAAATATAGAAGGTACCTAAAGATAAGCAGATAAACAGTTTAGGTGCAAGGCAAGCCTAGTCACTCCATGAAAACAAGCAGGTAGGTAGACTAGGTAGGGGGTTTTTAGGCCCTAAAAAGTCCAGTACGTATGCCTACCATGCAGAACATTGGACAAGAGTAAACAGTTGTATCTGAGGCTGTTGTAAGCATAGAACAGATTATGATAACCCCTATAAAAGGTTGAGTCAAACGGTTAATTGTATGTAGCAGTGTTTAATCAAAGTATGTAGTCAATGTTTTAGTTAACACACTTAAAACAGAGCCCGAAAACTTTAAGCAGGTCAACCTACGTCAAGCAAGATTAATCTAGACGATTATAAACGAATCCGTAATGATTTAACTTTTATGATGTTCTGTGGGGCTGTTGGATGACGGATAAAATTAACATTTTGGTTTAAATTAACACATTATGTCATAATATCGAATTCACTAGGTCAAGGTATAAACTTAAGGAAGTAGTTTTGAAGGATATCTTGGTTAACTGACATCGGACACTTAATAAGCATCTAAAGTAGTAGATCTTGTAACATCTGAAACCAAGGAAGGCAATATACTTAGTAGGACTTAGGTCATAACTACATATACAAAAAGTGAAGGATACATCAATTTACACAAATAAACTTAGAATTAAACAAAATATTTACAAAATATACAAGAAACAGTCTAGTTACAAACGATCTAGAGATAGCTCAACTTATCCAAATCATTACCAGACGAAAGCGTCCTCGAGACACTGGCGCTGCCACGCTGAATAGCAACGCTAATGCGCTGCGCCAGAAATAAAAAAACATTTTGAAGTAAAGTAATTTATTAATTCGTTCATCAAACGTATAGGTACTAGAATTGATTGAACTTGACGATACCATACACTTTAGCTTATGCCAACAAAAGGAAGAAAAAAACAGTTGTTGTCTGTAGAAAGTCGAGACCTTGGCATTAGCCTTGCGCCGTGGAAAACGATTGACGATGCGGAAGCAACAAGGCATTGTTTTAAAGATTACGTAGATGTCCGAGAGGAGGGGGCGAAGGAAACGGATGCCGGAGCAACCAGATTCACGCAGACATTAGGTAAGGTACCTTTGGATCTTTGTTAAACCATTAGGGCCTTATTAATAATCCTGGCGTAGCGTTGGACTAGTTAATCCGTGTTTTGTCACATTTGTTCGAGTTGACAATTGCATGTCAATGCAAGAGACCACACACGGATTAACTAGTCCAACGCTACGCCAGGATTATTAATAAGGCCCTTAGTGCCTACCGTTTTTAGCTGTCACTATCTTTTTTAGAATATTTAAAAAAACATCTTTAAAAAACAGTTACTTAGGCTGTTTTTTAAGACTATCAGGAGTAAAAAATTATCTTTGACTTAATTACATGAAACATTATCAACGTTATCTGCAAAAAAACAAATTTATGCGTCCGCGGTCACAGGTCACAAAGAAAATCCTTAGTTGATAACGATTAACTAGCCATGACCTACGCCGAAGTAATTGGATTGTACAATTAGGTATTCTCACAAACTCACAATTTTTTGCTTAGAAAAGATAATGAATACCTTTTTTGCCACTAAGTATAAAAACTGATGACTCGCCTGATACAAAGAACTCCATATCAACGTTTTTGAGATTACTTTACAGAACTATCAATTGTGGATATGTCAAATGCATGACCTGTTGAAAATAAACAATATAGAATATACCGAGAGAAACGGAACACACTTTGACATGAGCAAGCTGACTCTAGCGTTCAACCGCAAAATATTTTGACCGACTCTATAGCTCGATAGCTTCTTTACCATGGAAAAGTCTTCTATTACAGTGGCTATGGTTTTACCTGACACCGTGCATAGCAATTCCCTGCATGAGTACCGTGGTCAGCAACTGGTGTTGTGTTACGGCGACCGCAGCAGAACAAAAACAAGTCGAGAGCATGTCCTCAATCGTGCGTGTCCTGCCTGAGGCGTACTGCTTGCCTCTAGGGCTGCTTGCTTTCTGAAGGGTCTTGATATTTTCAAACAACTTCAGCTAATTATGGATTGGTCTACAGCAGCCTATTTATACTATTACACGGGTATTTATCGCGTATATTACTCGTACCTTATTAAAAAGTGATTTCTGATTTAGGCTGCTGTACGCAGGCTAAATCAGAAATCACTGGAGAGAAGGAAGGGAGGTCTTTGCCCTGCAGTGGCACACAACAGGCTCTTAATTATAATAACTTTAATTGATTGACTCTGCGTTGAAGGCGTATCAAATAGAGTTGGGCATATAAGGCGGGATCGGACCTATACTCACCCAGCAGTGGATGTATTATGTAGCTAGTTCTCAAAACTATTCTGATAGTCAAAAGCCGTGGTTTTTTGCATAAATATCTACAAAAATATCGCTGTTGCTGGGTCAGCTTAGGTTATCACATTATAAAGTAGGCACAGTAGGTAGAGCGCCAGCAAATGTGCAACTTTTTCCAAGAGCTATTGATATAGGTATCCGGGTAGATACCAATCTCACAAAAAATAATTATCAGTGATGCTGATATTTTTTTGTGCCAAAGTGAACTTTAAACTGACCTACATAGTACTTTGAACCGGATGATAAAGAATGCATGTTAAATTATAATCAAGGTCTAATCTTTCAGCCTTATCAACGTTTGTATTTTAAATTGGAATAACAAAACAGAAGATGTTGGAGTCACCGATTAAATTATAATTTTGATATTATATTTTTAAGAAACAGGCATTTCAACCCCATACATCTTTAGAACTTACCAATCAATACACTTTAGGGGATATCTAGTTCACCACATTAGTATGCATGCATGTGACTTAGTTATTTATATTCAGCTGTATGATTTCTAGTGCTTTCATATTATCTCCTCTATGGATTTTCAGAGCGACCAATCTTTTGTCTGCACTCAACGGTTATAGCGATATTTACTTAGGTCTTGGATTGAGAGAAGAATCTTTTTCTGTGATTTTTGCATCACCGGTCCACTACTAACGATATTGAGACCAGCTGGTAACTAATCTGGCGTTTCTGTATTAATTATCATCATCTTTCTGCCCTTATCACACTTTATCGCTCGGCATTACATGGTCTCATCTTCCATTTTCTTCATTCCATTCAAACTATGTTCTTTTCTTCCATTCTATTCCAATTTCTTCGATCTTAACATGTTCTTTTCTTCCATTTTACATTCTTCCTATTGTGGATAGCTATCATAAATCTGTATATTGGAGAGGACAGCCCTATATCTGCTGCAGTGGCAGCGGAGAGGGGTAGGAAGCCGCAGGACATCCGACACGTACAGGAAGCGAAACCAGTTCCCGAGCCTTTGTCCCTCGACCTCCCGCTCTCCCCCCCCCCCTGGCCGTCCGACCACATTCCTACGTAGCCTCCGTTGCGTTTGCGCACCCTTTCTTTAAAGTGTATCGTTATTTTTTTATTTCACAGACTTTTGTATGGTTTAGGTTCAATGTTTTGAAGGGATATTGAAAAGGTTCATTCTGATAATTAATTATTACTTGTGTTATGTTTATGTACGATAACCATATGTGTCAAGTACACAAAAGGAGCCTCTTAGAAGGGAACTTGAAATTCTTTCGTATAAAAGAAAATATTATACCATGTAAACTAAGTTTCAAGTAAAATTTCAGTTTAATCGGTAAAGATTGGTTACTCTACCGAACGAGTTTAAAATTAAACCAGTGTATGAATGTGCGCTAAAAATAAAATACCACTTGTCAGTGTAACGATAATTGGCGAACCAATACCGACAATACCTACACTACACGTTCAAATTATTATAAATAGAGTTGTCTGTCTGTTACTCTGTAGGGAAGAGGAAATTGATATAACTGATGAATGTTATTTAAAATTAATAAATAAGTTTCTATATAAAGCTTGCGCGGTAAGCATTAGACCTAATTATATCGGGCTCAACGTCAAAGTATGATTAAGTCCGGCAAATGTCTCAGCGAAGCGGAAAAACGTCGGCGACTAAAATAACCACTGGCTGAATATTTCCGACTAGCATCTCGCTCGACTTATGAAAATGGCATCTAAAGACGGTCGGCGCGCACGCAACTTCCGGTATACTGATAAACATGGCGGCAGCGAGCCAACATGGCGATGTTTCCGGCGCTGATTCACATAATACCTATACATTACCAGTGCGCATGCATTTTTGGTTTGTGAATCACGCATGCTGGTAGATGTCCAGCCAGACTTTGTTGTTCTGAAGCTAAACCGTCTAGCCACAGAAATTGAATATTCGAATATTTTAAAATGAAGGTCGAACGAATTATGAATTTAATTACAAAACTCTGCATACTATAATACAAAACTCATGCTGAATAGCGAATTCACGCAACCATTCTATTCTTCACCGACTTAAAATAAAAAAGGAGGTTCTCAATTCGGTTGTATTTTTTGTATGTTTCTCTATTGCAAAAGGCGATAGTTCCAGATTGGTCCCATTGAAATTTCATCACAAATCGGTTTAGCAGTCTGGCCATGAAGTCGGTTTCTCATGTTTTCATACAGAACAAAACTAAAATTACTGATGAAATAACTTGTTTTTATAATCGACCAGAAGAAGCACTATTATTTTTGCATGTAGTCTCATCTCCCTACATTTATGCAAATTATAGAGGCAACAGAACAAAAACGACAAGTTGAAGTTGAAGAATGCTAAGCGGTAAGCTGAACCTATGGTAAATGGCCACATTAGTGGCCAATTACATGTTGGTTAGCACGTAAAGTATCTCTAACACCAATACCATACCACTTCCAGTGTTGCCAGTGGCAAATATTCAAATAAGACATGATTGAGCTCAAAAAGTAAAATTTTCACGAGAAAATTAACATTACCATAAATTATGTGGAAAACGCCACAATAGGTACTTTATTATGGCACTTTATTACATAAAAACTATGGCACTTTATCGCACAAAAACATTCTTGGATCACCTCCGTTTCACGATATTTTTTGATTGCTGGAAAATTGTTTTAAAGTTAATTTATATTGATTCGTGTAACATGATGGCAACATGAGAGTCAAAAGAGGGTCAAAAGTAACGTATTCGTTACAAAAGTAACATTCTGGCAACGCTGACCACGTCATTAGAATATTTTACTGCATAGGTACTATTTTAAGAACTGTTTATTTTTGTGTTTTTTTATAAGGGAGGTGTGCGTGCCTTGCACAGTCCCGTAATAGGTATATCTAGATAACACGGGACCTACAAGCTCACAGTTTGAAAACTACTTGCTCATAAAATAAAGGTGATGGACGCAAGGCAGTGCATCGTAGGGCACGTTCCTGACGTGCTTCCTGACGATGCTTTTTCATAGGCGATGGGTTACCGCTTAACATTAGGTGGGTCACCGCTTAACATGCCTGTTACATGAGCTAGAAAAATAGCTACCTAGCTACAAAATTATAATCAGACAAGCAACATATTTTTTTGTTAACATAGGTGCTGTCTTTGAAAGTGCTTTTGTATTATAGCCTTCGTCTCACTTAGCGAAGTGGCACCACACTGGAAATTGACTGCTAATATTATTATTTTTTATTTGTAAATGGATCATAAAAAAAAACTGTAGGAACCAAGCCGTAGTTTGTTGCCGGTTCTTCTAGGCTTGGTCGCGAGGAACTGGTACCTATAACTCACCTAGCTTTAAGACGTTTCAAATTGAACTTGTGATACAACCGAATAAATACACCTTTATCTTTGGACAAAGTAATTCAAACCACTTGCCTTGTGAATGAGTAAAGCTAATTTAAAATACATATTTCGTAGAGCATAAAGAAAACCCATTGAAAATATATTAGGTTGAACAACCATTACAACTTTAGTAGAATAATGGTCAGTAAATCTCTGACTACTAGAATACCTGGTAATGGAATGGCATGGTGTTATTAAAAACCGGCCAAGTAAGAGTCGGACTCGCTCACGAAGGGTCCCGTGCCATTATTTATAAAAACGGCAAAAAAATCACGTTTCTTGTATGGGAGCCTCCTTGAATATGAATTTTACTCGGTTTTTAGTTGATGTTGTTCTAACAGTTACAGAAACACATCATTTGTGAATATGTCAACTGTCTAACCATCACGGTTCATGAGATACAGAAGAGTCTTAGTAATAGGATCCGGTTTTACCTTTGGATACTGAACCCTAAAAATCAAGATTATAGGCAAGGTGTTTGACCTAGCATAGCGGTAAAGTGCATGTAATCCTGGTTACAGGAATTCGTATAGTCCAATATCTACACGGAAAAGCAACCCGATCTCAACGCATTCAAACACAACGGTAATTTTGTCTAAGAGAGTCACGTGATTCAACCAACGCTAATTTATTAGATACTTTAATCCCTACCGTTATGATAACTGCATTAAAACTTGAGGAAAGTATTCCACTGGACAAGACTAAAGGAAAAGGCCGCATCTCTACAGTACCTTGCTTGTGTATTTTTCTCGCTAATGCCGAAAAGTACCAAGCCCGCAAGTTTAGCTTAGACTCTCCCTCAATAATTTTTAAGTATAGGTCAATGTAAAAGTGTCTCTTGTTACTTTATCACGATAAAACCGCGTTTGCGTAAACCTAGATGCATCTAAAATCTTGCATAGATTTGGTTCTGGGAAAATCAACAATGAGAAATATAGAAAAATACGTCCACGCAGACGCAATCCCAGACAAATAGTTTTGTAATAAAATGTGGACTAGAATTGGGCGAGTCGATAGATAAAGTTTACGTAACCGAGGCGGCAAGGTTGTCGCACCGCGGCCGTGGCAGTGAACTTACTTTCTTCTGAGCACCGCGCGCCAACCAACCGTGAACCAAGTTCGTTGAATAATACCTATTACCAAACCAGATACGTCTTATAAGGCCATGCAGCAGGCTTGTAATGAGGCGAAATTATTTTAATTGTGCAAATCAAATTGGATAATCAAGACACGTGAAATTAAAGATGAGAGTAGGTGAGCTGCATTGCGTGCAGACAGAGATGAAAATTAATAATAATTAAGCTATTATTTGATAGACAATTTAATAGTTGGTTCAATTATTTATTAAATTGGGTGCCTGCTTGGTTCTATGCGAGCCACAAAGAATTTAAGAAGAATGTATTTTCGGTCATATACCAGTTTAAATTACAGTTAGGTGGTAACTGGAATAATAACTCGATTCTATTACTGTTTGGATGTAATATTAAACGTAGGATATTGCATAGAATGATAGCTGTAGTCTAATGACTTCACGGGCGACTGCTAAAGTATGAAATTGTCCAACTACCCGCAACGCGACACGGCAAGCGAAGTTGGCTTAGATCAAATAATAACCGCCCCGCTATACCAATGCCTAGGAGATACGAGAGCTAACCTCGTCCGCATGATATGATAAATTTGCACGACGGAAATATAAATACCGAGGGAGTCAATCACTCAATCCGAGGGAAACAATCACAGCACTCGAAAGCGATACCAACTCCCACCAAATACTACCATGAAAACCAAATTGGTGTTAAACGAGGGTAGTTCGTCCCTAAGGGTGTTATTAATAATCCTGGCGCAACGCTGGAGTAGTTAAATCGTGTTTTGTCACATTTGCTCGAGTTCACAATTGCATGTCAATGCAAGAGACAAAACACGGATCAACTAGTCCAACGCTACGCCAGGATTATTAATAAGACCAGGGTTTAACAGTGATATGAGTCACAGTTTTGATATTATGTCACCGTCTTTATTTTCATTCAATGAACTTGAATTTTCTCCAGATTTTGAGTTTAGCGTAGAAAGCCATGAACAGCTCGGCCTTCGCTCAGTGTTTGGCCTATGCCTAGGCGCTGCAGAATATTTCCCCTCCTCGGCTAGCTTCCAGCCTGCTTCATAAGTGTCACCCGGAGTCCATAGCGGTCCACCTTGCACTCCACTTGCGTTTGTAATTACATTTCTTTGATGAGCCTCCGCTTGCTAATGAAAACCTTAGCGGTAAACTCAATTGACATCATTATTTTTTGTAAAATTGTTGAAAGCGTGTTGTTGGATCTCTGTTTTATGCTGAGAAAAACGTGTGTAGGTATAAGACTGGTTAGTGATCACGTGGTAAGACCTAATAAGGTTAAGGTTTATTCTCAATTCTGCAGATTTCCAGTAATACAGATTCCCAATTTCACAAATACTTACCCAGTTTTAAAGATTCACAGATTCCAACATTTAGGTACTTGTACAATTCTCAACTCTGCATTTTCTTAACTGTACCTACGGATTCCCAACTCTTCATTATACTTATCTGTCTATTAATACCGTCAACTATTTTACAGCATTTCAATTTATTCAATGGACGCACTTCCATTAGAGAATTGCATAATTACAAATCCTAGAAATCCATGTTAAAAACTAAATAAAACATTACTTTGACTTTTTGATCTATAAAAATCTACATTAGAGATGAGTTACGTTTCTATGTCTAAAAGCATAAAGTCGGTCGGCCGCTGGCGCCAGAGAATTGCACCCAATGCACACTCGCTGTGTTGCGTCCGTACTCACTTCCGCGTAGCTCATCCCGCTGCGCGACCTAGCCCGGCCTAGGTCTCCCGTTAGCGGCGAGCCCGTTACGTGACGCGAGTGACCCGGATCTCGGAGAAAAACTATTACCTATATCGAGGAAGAGTTCATTAGATACGTGGACCGAAGTCCAGGGTCTTACCACAGAATACAAAATTCTGGTGTTTTGTGGGTTTAATTTATACTTTTTTATTTGTAGTTGCAAATTCTTTGAGCTTAAAAACAGATAAAAACCCTATGTCTAAATTCTAGATCACATGTGTGTCTATTTAAAGTTTCATCCTCATCCAAACAGCTGTAGGTACATAAGTAGATAGAGCAGTAAAGAATCTAGGCAGAAAAGCAATCTATTTGTTTTGGTATGCGTTCAGTTCGAAGAACAAAATTAAATCTTGTAAGCAATTATGCTAGATCAATGGCTTTTAAGAAATCTATTACTTACTACGAATCGAATGATAGTCACA
Source organism: Thera obeliscata (assembly GCA_947578465.1). Classification (NCBI taxonomy): domain Eukaryota; kingdom Metazoa; phylum Arthropoda; class Insecta; order Lepidoptera; family Geometridae; genus Thera; species Thera obeliscata. Next base: position 3,461,701 of record OX387919.1, read on the forward strand.
AGAAATAAAATTACATCGTTTATCGCGTGGTTGTTATACCTTTTAGAATGGGTTTAGATCTAGAATGCGCTCGCCTAGAATCTAGATAATAAAGGTGTTAGTACCACTTTTATGAAAGAATTTGAAACAAGAAACAACAAGATGCAAAATATAATTTTGAGCTGGTTCCAAAAATATAGCAAGTCTGGCAAGAAGCTCAAATCCAATCGTTCCTACTGCGAGGGCGCTTGCTACACTCAACGAATTTATTCTGCAGACCGATGCCGACTTATTTTTTGATAGTGCCTCTAAGTTATATTATTTGATGACATTATCTAAATATATAAAACTCTTACGTTACTGACTGACTGACTGACTGACTGACAATCAACGCACAGCCTAAGCCGTAAGTCCTAGAAGCATGAAACTTGGAGGGTATGTTCGTTTTATAACATAGGGGTGCATTAAGAAAGGAAATTGGAAAATTATTTCCCTAAGCGGAGAAAAAGAGGAAAAACTTTTTAGAGAAAAATCAACGGGGCGTTACGGCTACGGGGCGAGCGAAGCCGTGGGCGGCCGCTAGTTTCTAAATATAATTTATTGAATTTGATTTTGACTCTGTTGACATACCTACCTATCATCTTTTAGACATGTTTCATTTGTTTTTTATTTATACTGGGAAATCATATATTATTATTATTTGTAATCTTGACATTTTGCTATTATTATATTTTGACCATGCATGTTAAAGTTGTATTATATTGTAATTGTATTGTATTGTTTAGACTGACTTCTATTTATTGTTTTGTGTATTTTGCGTTGCTTTGGCGCTAGCTGTTAGCCCAAAATGTATTTGTCTAATAAATAATAAATAAATAATAATAAATCGTACCTAACATTAACAAATAAATACCTACGGTGGTGAATACCTGTATTTTTCTGACGATATCGGTGTATCTTTATCTGGGAAAAGATTTTTATTGAGTCTTGGTGTTGCCAGAGAATCGATTGACTTTTAAGATTCACTTGCTGAAATGTTTATAAACCGCAATAGCTGAGCCAATGACAAATGACGCCAGAAAATAAAAATTCAATTTTTCGAGGAATTTAAGATGGGTAAGTAAAGTACACCACGAATTTGCTATTAAAACAAAATACCTCTATATTGTAATTTTTTTGACAAAAGCCTAGCGCACCTCTTAGCGTTCTGCGGTGGCGATCAGTTAAACGTTGTCAAATATGGTAACACTGAACCACCGCAGAACTCTTAGGGCACTTGTACACGCTAAGAAAAAACGCCGGGTCTACCCAAGAATTCGTGTCGTAACTAGAAAATAACTGTGTACACTGCTCGCAGCGGAGCACGAAAAAAATCTTATCTGCGCAAGACACGACGCGGCGAACGTTGTTGCGTTTTCGTGTGTGGAAAAGACAAAATTCTTGTCGTCTACACGAAGAATTTGTCTTGTCTGCCGCAGGAACGGCAAATTTTCTTAGCGTGTACAAGCGCCCTTAGGCCTTTATTCCGAACACACAAATTTTTGACACTTTTCAATGGAGAACTGTCATAATTATTATAATCTATGCTTGAGGCTCGACTCAGACTCAAGCACTGTTTCGGAATATAGGCATACGAGCACATCTACGCGAAGCAAAATACGTAAATTATATTACCTATACACCTACTGATCGTGAAATTCAAGTTTTCTTTTAACTTTTAAGGCAAACTTGATTGCTTTGTGTGGAAACACAGCCTGCGTAGTCACAGCCACCGGTGCTTAGGTACAACTGGTCGACAAAAAGTATGCATACATTAGAATTTTAAAATCATGAACAGGAAATACCGACTTAGGACTTGTCGGACCAATCGAAGAGGAAAAGGTTACTTCAAAGTGGATTCAATAAGGATAATTATAATTTTGAGCTGAATCAAGAAATTTAAGACACAGACAGCTTCCTTTAAAATGCTTAATTCTTCTTCTTCTTATAGTATCACTGCTTCTGTCAAATAAGTGTGGTGAAAGGATTTGAAGTGCGCCCTCGAAGAGGCTCCTCTCGAGAACTTGACACGTCATGTGTTCGAACTTTTTATGTTCGACATGCCGCTGCCGCCGGTTTCCTCACGATATTTTCTTTCACCGTTTGACAGTAGGTAGGTACTGGCATAATGCACATGCATTTTTGGTTAGAAAAACTCTTTGTTACACGACTGGACTGCTTTATTAATCTGAAGACTTGAATTTCATTGATCTGGTTTAGATCTTCATTTATAAATAAAATTAATGAAGTCCACTTTACGCAAATGCTTGAATATTTTTATCATTTTCATAAATTAAAAGATATAATCAGGTAGAAGGCACGCCGTCATCAGTGCTGACGTCAAACGCGAAACGAAGTTGGTAAAATTATAATCGACGCCTAATAATCAGCAGATATCTTATCAAAAACTCGAAATGAACACATGTTCATTTGTAAAAATAGATACCTACTTATTGATATTTTATATGTATATTGATTATTATAATGTAGGCATACTCAGGTATATTTGAAAATATTGTAGTCTTATACTTAAGCACATTAGTTAAGAAATTGATAAGTACCTCGAGAATATAAGCATTCTATTAAAAAGACATAATATATAATTTTTAGATAAAGTTTATACTATCGATGCCAAGAATATTAATAACAAAGCAAAATAAGGATCGCTCTTCATGAATTGACAACCGTAGCAGTAGAACTCTTGACGCCATTCAAGGAATTGTAAAGCAAAAAGCCAGTCTATAAACGTAAAATGCGACAATTGCCACGAGTTCATCAATCTTCGCCATTTATTTGGGAGAGCTGCCTCAACAATGACTTCGGTCATCCAGAGAAATTATTAATTGCCTCCAGGAATGACAAAGAAGCGGAAATATAAAACTTCAGCGATGGAACCCCGCCGTGTGAGGCGCTTTACCTGACTCTTGCCCTACCTTTGTGTCCTGATTCAAAAGAAGGTATTTGCTTTTGAGGCTCTGTGGGAATTTGCGCAACGGTTCACGACGACGGTTAGGCGTTACAACAAACCTTTGATATCACATTATAGGAGGCTGTATCATGTGCCATCAACTGATGATATTCAGTAAGCGTAAAGCGAAAGCCTTTTTAGGCCAACCCTTTGAACGTTTTATATTGTACTTGATAATCTCTAAAAAAGTACGTATGGAGCTTTGCACATTAACTACAATAGAGCAGCATAAAGAAAATACGCCGCATGGATTATTTCGAAAACGAAAGATTATAGTGTTCTTAGAATTTGCATAAAAAATCAAATGAGCACGAAAGCAATAAAGATATTGGAGAGTGGCACATTTAGATCTTCATCGTGAACAAAAGTGTTTAGATCGTATCAATGATCCATTCGGTTCATGCAAAAGTGCTGTATTCACACCTCTTTGTCCCCGACCGAATGTCCAAGTCAGGGCTGGTTCGGCGAACGACCCTGCACACTGGCCGCTCTATATCTCACAGATGAGTGTCAAACAAATCCGAAACCGCTTCCTAGAAGGGACGTTGCGGCGCCTTATAGACCCTTACATTTTTTGTACCCTTTAAGATAATAAATGATGCAGTGGAAAAAAAAGAATCCGACCTGTTCAGTGAGATAACGATCAGAATTATTTTTATGGAAATACTCTCCGGAATTATAATGATCAGGAACCTTTAGGGATGTGGTGGAGCGAGCAGACAAAGCGTCGGCAAAAGACGAAAGATCGGCATGAAAGTGTAACATACTTCATGTCGATTTATCTAAGAAGATATCGGGAACGATGAAGCCAGATAAGTAAATAATTATTAGAAAGAATTCAATAAATGGAGCGCGTTTTAAGAATCCACAATATTTTCTAAGAATATATATGCATTAGGTATACAACGTGAAATTGAAATTCATAGAGGCAAAACCCCATATTTCACATAAGAAAATAACAATCATTTAGCGAGAGCTTACACATTGACGCCGTAACCAAGCAAACAACAGACAGTAGCATTTCTTGCTAATTCTGTTTTTCTTTCAGCAAGCAATGTTTTTATCCTCCAGATTTCTGTGTATACGAAACGCCGGCGTTTATATTATATGAGCAACCACTCAAAGAGCTTCAATCCCTTTTGTACTTCGAACCACAGAAAGGAATAAACTAAAAAGTACTTGAGTCTTTTATTTCCTTACCAATTCTTTCCGAGCTTTGTGGAAATTAAGTGTTCAATATCCTATTATAGATTACTTTGCAAAGATTCTGGGAAGAGGATTTTAAAATTTAATGGAATTTCATTTACTTTGTTAAAATACTTGAAGATTATGTGCTGTGCCAGACAACAGCAATAAACATAGTGATCTACCCAGGCATCTAGCTAGTAGGTAATGCAAGAGTGGTTTACCTAAACAAATTACGCCAATCTGATTTCAGAGAAGTGAAGTCTATCAAGTGTTATCTGAGCTGTGAGTCACAGGCCTGCGAGCTCTGACCCAAATTCAATTTACAATAAAAAAGCCATGGATAATTTTGCACATACTTATAAGAGTTCCTTAAATTAAAACATTGCTTGAAATGATCATCGCAATATTTATCATTGGTAAAAGATGGCAATAGTTTAAGCACAGGGATACTAAGCTTAGTTTGTATTAGTAAGGTCATCATATAACATTGAACATGCCTGTGATATAAACTCAAACATGTATAAAAGAACAACAATGAGCGATGACCACCTCGGTACGTGATGGATTCGCCAGGGAACGACTGTTTACCACTTCGCTTCCTATTCAATCTATTGTTCGGAAGTGAAGAACTACTCTGTACTTGGAAGTATAATGTTCACTATTGTGCGAAAGTTAATATTATAGCTGATATAATAGAAATTCGTATCTTTTGTGCACCGCAAAACGTTACCTGACGCTGGAAATGCGTTGAATATTCCACCGTGTATTATGTAGAGGCTTAAATGGGCAAATATCCAGACTGATCAGTTACTTGAAAAGTTGGAACACGGATAAAAAGATGGGGTGGAGCGAAGTAATTGATCTGACACCGTTTAATTTTAGATGTGCATTCTCTATGGTTCCTCAGCAGAGGTAAATTATTGAAGAGTCTAAAAAGAACCAGCTAAAATGTAATGCTACGAAGCCGTTTGATTTAAAACAACAAAAGTTTTCAAGATGACAGTAATACAGCAGCGAAACCAATTGTACGATTGGTGAGGAAGTAAAAATTAGCATCTCCATGTATGACGAAAATTACCGTGACATTTCAAATTGGAAACAATAGTCCGACGAGCCATAGCAGACATATTTTTACTGGCTATTATCAGTAAAACGTTCAATAGATTTAATGATTTAACTCAGGCTATGTTTTTGTGGAATAATTTTTACACAAACTCTACGAAGAGGTCAATCGGAAAAACAATATAGGTCAACAAGATTTTATGAAAGATTGATTGATTATCGTGCAGCAAATTTCAGCAGTCATGAAAATTTCGCTGATGTGTGATTTAAACACATTATAATGTCCAGTGTTCATGACAAAATGACAAGACACGCGAGTAAATAACTCTAGCCTAGTCAGTCTCTAGTCTATGGCCATCTCTATGTGGTAGATGAAACTTGTCGCGCAGTTGACCTTGAATGACGCTAGAACGTTTTCCTACTTCACTTCCTGTTCTGTGATGCCATCTTGGAATGGTTTGAATCGAATGGCGCCTCACATACCTACAGCGCTTTGTTCAAACGTGACTCAAACATCACTTTGGAAGGCATATCAGTCTCTGGCTCATTAGCAAGTTAAACTCATGTCTCCTGCTAGTCCTGCATGCATCCTGTTTGAACTTTCAATGTGTTGTATTTATTATCCACGCAAAATAAACAAGAACTTGGTTTAAAGTGATAAATATACGCAGGATTACTTCAGCAACATTGTAGAATCTATTTAATTACTTAGAGCAAGCAACAACAAGGTGAACTTAATCCAAGTAATGGCCACACGTCATCTCACGAAACAAAGTGCTACATTCCATTCACTTCCCTCTTACTCGTCTAACCCGTATGCACCTTCTTTGTGTCAGCTCAGCCTCGTTCCATTATGCTGTTGAATAAACTTCCTCAGCATAAGCAACAGTATAGACCTTGTATAGAGGTTGCACTGCTGCGTTGGGCTACACAGAAGACAATGCGCGACACCGCAGATAGACAATGTTTTCGCAGCACTGTGCGCCCTAGCAATCTTCCTAATGAGTGAACCCTTTCACACTTTGGACAAAGCTTGGGGTTCACGGGTGACATGAATCCACTGCGTCCGTCTTTGTTGGTGATTTACAGGAATGAGTAATGTTGTCTCTAGGCAGCGCAACATTCTTTCAGAAGAAACTTTTACAAATAATGCTAGATTAAAATATAAACGCGTACTATTTCAGGCCAGAATTTACGCAGCTGTACTACTGCTTTTTATCAGTACAACCGTTTTCGTGACAAGTAATGAAATAAAATAAGCTATCAGATATTTAATACTGACATGGAATTCCAATCAAAGCCCTTATACAATTGCTGTGGGACGGAGGTTTCTCAGGATGAAGACACCTGCAGCAGGTAGGTAAGGTACCTTACGGGTGAATGAATGCGGGGTTGAACTTGCCCCACTTCATAAATTACCGGGCTTTAAGACTGACTATTGAAAACAGGTATATATACGAACGAATAATGGGGGAGCATATCAAGAATGCAAGCGATACATTTTGATATTTGGATCAAGTTCACTTTAATATATGCATAAATCATCTATTATTGAATTAAGCCTTATGTTTAATGCTGATGAAATACAAGCGAATAAGTAATTTCTGTATTATTGTATTACGGCATACGCAAGAACAAAGCGACATTCCAGATAAACAGAGATGATAAGTAAACATATTGTTAAACAGGCTAATGTCCGGCTTGATATCAAGTACAAAGATACTATAAGTCAAATCACGCATACACGTATTGTTACGAAAAATAGTAGTTACGTCAATATGGAGAAGCCCTGCAAACGCATTGTCCTTCAACATCCCCCTTTGAGAACACGCGTAACTTGTAATTGCATTATCGATTGCGTTGCTGCGACACTGCATCCGGATTCTAGAGGAAAATTATATAATAAACATGGACGCAATGATACGACGACATAAAATAAACATTCCTGCGAAGCAATAAGGTGCAACCGTCGCAACGGTATTCACTTATATCCACACTTTCATGTGTAAGTATTATTCAAGAAACGATGTGCTGATATTGCTTACAGCTATAAGATTTTACTCCAAAATTCAGACTTGCATATGTCTGAAAGATAAAGCTAACTTTCCAACCCATAAGTAATAGGTATACATACATGGTGTAACTAAACTGATTAGTGAAAAGACAATCTATGATTCCGATTTTTATAATCAACAATCTGTTTATTACCATGACTTGCGAGTTTCGACTCCCAATATTTTGACACAGTTACATGCACCATGATCTTGAAATCATGATGTTGAACTGGACTATGATTTCGTACTCATTAAAAAAGTGATACTGTACGAGTGCGTAATAACATCTAAAAGTATTTCTAAGCAGCAATTATGCAAGCACGTGCAATCATATTATTATACAAAATGTATGTAGAATATAAAACATTGGTCGGCAAGTCGGCAACCCTTCGCTCAACAGAATCAATTAATGACGATGTGTCTAATCCTCCGACGCCAACAGCGACAGATGCGAACGACAGGGGGTTTAGAGCTGCAAATTCATAGCTCCCTCTCAGAGTGCCAATGTATGGCACATTCGAACGAACCCTCCCGATTGTACAAGCTTCATGCATCTGTCCACTTGCATCACTAGAGAAGGGAACAACCAAAGTATCGAGAAGTGCCAAAGAAGGATAGGATGCTAATTCAATGCCAGCATCAGTTACAGCACTTAGTGCCTACTTCCTTTATGAATGGTGCTATATGAACCTACGCAATATTCAGCGGTTCAATCTGTGTTTTCAACTTCCTGAAAGTATAGTTTGCAAACACAGCGGAACTGGTATTGTTTCTTACTAAGAAGCGCGAGCTTGGGATACCGCAACGGACTTTGCACTTCCTGTTTCAAGTGAGGATTATAAACACGTTCATTGTTTAGTTTTCGTTGGAAATCTTGTAGGTACTTTTTTTACTTCGTACATTGCGATCAAACTATAGGAAACCCTAATTAATATATTTAATAGGTATACTTACCTACTCAGTTTCTTATTCTATATTTCTCCAAGTTCCTGCTTCGAACCATTTATCATGTACCAAGACGTTTTGTTTAAAATGTGTTGATATCAAAATCAAACCATTAGGTTAAATCTAACTAGAGCGCGTCACATTTTTGTCGATAAATTTCTCTTGTCACATGTCCTACCCTAGTGTAATCGGACTCTGCACTCTATCCCTCGCAGAGATAAAGTCGCCCTCGCATTCAAACAAGTGGCTCACGCACACATAAGTATAATCAGGAAGTACAATGAAGATTAAAGAGACACGTTACACACACGCACGATTATTACAATTTTCGTATCGTATAGGCATCATCCCGCGAGTAGTAGCTGAATATAAATAATATTGCGTACGCACACAAAGGAGGAATTTAAATAAAGCGTCTCGCACTGTACCAGGAAGTAGCAGCTCACTTACTCACACATGGGAAGAGTAGAGTTATATCGACTGTTAGGTAGATATGTGGCGCTGGCGCACACTTGTGCGTCAACTATGCGTGGGACCGCGCGCACATGGCCTGATTGGGACATACCTAACCTACCAAGTGAGCCCCCAGACGATACACTTTTTACGACACGGAGTTATGTCACGACAATATTTTATAGCATGCGAACACTAGGCTACGAATAATAAATATCTCTTAATTTACAACAATCAGCTAATGTTTAGACAGTCGAGCAAATATTGCCACAGGATAAGGAAGGAATCGTGAAGATAGTTGAAAAGATGACATAATCATGACTCAATAAGGGAAAAACAGTAATCTACATAACGTACAAGTGATTACCTACTGTGAATAAATATATGCAAGCAACATACGAGTGCTAACACACAACGCTACATTAAAATAAATTGCAGCACAGTTTTAATTGTCGTTTCCTCGCTAAATTTAACTCAAATCAAGGAAGTGTGACTACATGTTTTGATACGTATAAACTACAATACCTACAAAAATACGTGCAACTTTTAAACAATAAAAATAATGATCTACAGAACGTGCTTTCATCTGAGTCTGAGTCCCAACTCTCGCCCCGATTTTTTTCACGTCAGATTGAAACGGAACGGAGGGTCGCTAGCGCATTGTCATTGTGACACTTGTGCGCTTACAAACTTACAGGGGGGTTACTCGTTAAAAACGTGGATTAATTGTCCATTGAGAGTTTGTTACTACGTCTACATATTGATTTTTGTATCCCCAATTATTCGCAGTGCATCCATTTCGGTTTGGGAGCTGTAAAAGCTGATTAACATTTTAAAGTGCTCATCGCTGACCGCAAAACGGAAATGCCAAGTTTCGTGACGAACTTTTTAAAGTTATAAACATTTTAATTTGTAAATTGCTACTCCCCGAACCTAAGATTGGTCACAATCACGTCACTAACGGACAGGAAGGCAGAGCCACTTTAAACAGAAGAAATTAGTATGTAAATTATGGCGTTTAAGATTTTATTTCACTCGCGTGACCACAAGTTGCCATCGGCTTGCTGAGGTCGACGGAAGTGGACGATTTCTAACCACCAATTACGTTCGAGAAGCGGGCAGTTGAACGTGCATTCAAAACATACTATATAAAGATTATCGAAGTATCTATATACATATTGTAGAAGAAATAAAAGGTGTAGTGTATGTAAAGAATGACGTTGATGACCAATGAAGTACACTAAACGCTAGTGAAAAAACAGTAAATCCTACACATAGACCTATGAAAATAGAAACAATTAAAATAAATGATTATTACTCGAGAAAACGGCGGTCAACAGAACTAAGGTTGGAAGCCGTACGCAGGTGGCGTAATTTTTCGGTGTGACATCGTTACCTAGTTTTGAGTGGCACTTAGTTATGTAACGTGAGAACAACAGTTGAATCGAGGTCGGAAGTGCGTTCAGATTTTAAGAAGTTGCAATATTTCATAATTCAATAGCTTCTACACATAGGTACACTCTTGCTGCTTTTTGAATGCAAATTGCAACAGACTGTTTTGATTGCAAAAGGAGTTAGGAGATGTAATAGTTTGTTGCAATTGGTGTACTTTTGAATATGTATGTGAATGTTGTGTAAAGCGGAGTATGAGAGCTATAGAGAAGAATAGAACAGTAAGACGGAAAACTGCTTTGCGGTTGAAAACGTTGATATTTTTGAGTTAACCGACTAGGAACCATAAAATACAAGATGTATATTTTTATATATTACCTACATATTTTACAATGAAAAGTAAATACAATTGAATAGCCTGGAATTGAATTGAATTTATAAACAGGCAATGGTATATATTAGTTATATCTGCAATCAAATACAATCTGGTAGAAGTCGCGGGTTAAACCTTGTTTAAAATAAGGCTTGGAACCCCTATCAAGGAAGTAAGGGACATCGCCTTATTAGCTAATCTCTAAATACGATCCGGGTCAACAGCAACACACAGGAAGTACCAGCGCGGTGTAGGAATTAGTACTACGTTAGTAACACTGCTATTTGCATACATTGCAATTTTAAATAGGTGCAATCCGGTCGCCTTCCGCCACTTTGTTGGCAAATAAATTCCAATTTCGATTTGACTATAAACATACGAAAAAGAACAACCAGCATTGCACTTGGCTTGACCGCATGTGGTAAAATTTATTGAAGTAAAACTTGGTAAAAAGACGTTTTAGATAAAGCGAATATAAACAATAATATATTTTATATGACGGTACAGATAAAGTTATAAAGGTAAATAAAAAACATATCAATGTTACCGTTGCGTTTTTTCTTTTTTGATTTGAACAGATGAAAGAGTATACCTATATTTTTAACAGTCACTGACTTGTCTATAGGAGAGGAGTTCATCGGTTCATCGTTCATAACAGGCTGAAGTCAGTGAGCTCATTATGATTTTGCTATGGTGACATTCATTTAACTGGGAAGCCCTAAACTCGTCCTCTTCTCGAATCTCGGTGAATCTCGGTGGCTAGTGTAAGAAATAAGAAAATACGCGATAAATACCCGTGTAAAAGATTAAAGTAAGTGTTAGCGCGAAAGTTTAAAAAGTACTATATTTTAGGGCGTTTGCATTAGTTTAATAAGTGACTTCCAACACATTTTTGAAGCATACTTCCTTATATTTTCGTATGCTTGAGTTACCAAGTCGCGTTTCGGTAATTAGGTAAGTTGTTTGAATTAGTCACTGATGTTTTGGAAAGATTATGATAGGCATGAGTTGATTAATTGTTAAAGTGATTATATCATTGTTTGATAGATGATAAATCCTTTACAAAACAAAAAAAGGAAAAAGGTGCTATTCTGTTGCTATATTATTGCAACACTGCTATATTACAGCTGTTGCTGAAAATCATCATTATTTTCAGTCTGTATCAACCTACTGCTGGGTATATATATACATACGAGTATACCTCCTGCATTACTTGCCAAGTCTCCCTGGAATTCACAGCTCGCATCCAAGTTCTTCCTCCTACAATCTGGATGTCATCGGCCCATCAGGCGAGTGGTGCCAGCAAAACGTTTGTCTTCCCTATATAGGCGACCATTCCGTCCATGCCCTACTCCACCTGCCGTCACCACGTCTTCGTATACATGTATGTCACGCCTAACGCTATTTAAGATTTGCGATTCGGATTCCGATGTCTTGGACCTTTGTCCGTCTCCGAATTTCGGTATTTCTTTTGTCGATGATGCGTATGTTTTAACATGAAAATAAAAATAGTACAGTTTACAAATTGAGAAACTTTTGAGTAGGTAGGTTACCTACTCAAAAGTTTCTCAATTTCCCAAATTTTCTGGGCGACGGCAACGGTCGTTAACTGGAAACAGGAAGAGATTTTCTTCCGTCCCTTACCCCTCCTCCTACATCCGGTGCCCACAGGTCACCGCCCCCTTGTCCAATTTCCTTTTTCCGTATTTTTTAATTTCCGGTCTCAAACTATGTTCTATTTCCTATGTCTGTGTAGTAAAATGTTTGTGGTGTCTTTTGATTGTAAATTATTAAAAGTGTAGTCTATTCTGTAATACGTGATCCATCATATTCTTAAAAAATTTCAACATAAACCCTTTTGAGAAGCCCAACCAAGAAAATACTAGCTTACATCATAGTAAAATTATTCATTACGTTGCTTTTAATTATAAACATTGAACTTTTTACCATTTTATTGTTATGTTGTCGATAATCAATTCTTCGTGCGTTTTTGTTTTGAGACTATTTTTGTCTTTGTTGATGCCTCTCGATGATGTAACTAAAAAACAAAGTAATAATCTAGACTAAAACAAGAACAAAAAACATGATATAACCACAAAGGCGAAATGGCGTGAAACAGCGAGTATCAAATAGGTAACTGGAATTAGGTGGCTAGTGGCTACTAATGTCGATAGTTGTAAACGTGCACAAGCATAGCTTATTTTTAGCGCTTCCGCGTGTAGAGTCGAGTCTGAACGTTCGCGGCATTCCGAACGGGTCGCATCACTAAATAAATAAGAGTACAGTCCAAGAAAAGGAGTAACCAAATACTGCTAATTTAAAGCGTGACACTAATTTCAAAACAAATAATCCCAAAAAATAATCTGCTCAGAGTTAAGATTGATTAAGCAGATACAATAAAACCGAAACAGCAGTGAACACTAACTTAAAAACACCTAATAGTTACACGATTGTCATAGATTGCGTCATATGAAAACTCGTAATATAAGAACACAAAGAAAGCAGAATAATCTACGGTCACGGTCACGTATGACCGAGCATCTTTTATTCCAAATTACCTACTGCACATAACTCCACGCGGAACTTTCGTGTTGACGACATCGACATAATATCATGAGCGCACGAGAGGGAGGGAGACGGGCGCTGGAGAGCGGAGCGTTCGAAGGGAGCAACAGGTAAAGATTCCGAGGCCACTTCCGTCTTGGCTGCCGAATATTTTTGTCTCGAACCGGTAGTGGGACCGCGGCCAGGACGCACACAATCATCTCAGTCTACAAACCACGATGCACACATGTAAGGGAACCGTTTACCGAGAGCTCAAAACAAGGAACGCTGATGCTGAGACTATTAGCAATACACCTTCTATGAATCATTAAGCTAGAGGATAGTATAATATAGAAGTAATGGACATTCCAAACTATATGTAGGTATATTAAAGACAGGTTAAAAATATCGGAACGAATTTTCAAATTAACTGTTTGAATTTGCAACAGTCGATGGGTTATATTAACGATCTGGCGGCGCTAGAGGCACATAAAAAGCAGCATTATTGGCTGACATTCATGCACGTCACTACGGCCACAATCTTAATACGCACGGAGTCGACTCGAATGAGCTGAGTTCAAACCGGTTAGGCCTCATATTGTCTCACTCTACACCAGGAAACTGCCGGCCGGCTGCCGAGACATTTCCTGTGCTTTGTCTCAGCAATGATGGTGCGACGTCGTGATCTTACAAAATTCCAAATATTTCTCCATCGTTTACAATACCTATCTATCAGCTCCGTTGAACTTCAACCACATCTAAATGATGTAACATAGCCACCACAATTTTCAATCAGTACAGTTACAACCTACCTACCTAGGTATGGTGTAACTATTATCAACAGAATTATCATAATGTAAATGCAGGCAATCACTTAATACGTAGGAAGTTAGGAACCCCATGACGCAGGTATAATTTGGATCATTCATTATCACAATCATGAATTTAAAAAACCTACCTAATTCCCGGAAACTTAAAGCTATAGGTAGTTGACTTCAAAATCGAGCAAGTAGGTAAGTTACTCATAATGTCATCACATTAGATAGGTAGGAGTACTTGCTGAAACCCGCAATTGCTTTACAAACAAGGAAATATTGCGAGTTATTAAAAACTGGCGCGCTGACGTAATCCTGCCATACACCAAGAACTTCCGCGTGCGCTAGGCAACTCTAAAATATGATCCTATTTCAATTCAACTGATAAACGACCGACTACATAATACGTCTACTTATTCTCAACAATCAGTAATGCCACAAGTAGTGGAGCGCCATCGTCTGTCAACGTTGATAACGGTTTTGCGGAAACAATGTTCGTAATGTTCAGTTAAAAATGGGACTCGGTCTGAGTCCCGAAGTTTTATCTCAGTGTGAGGTGGCACGGGTGGCGGCGGCGGCGTGCGGGGGAGGGGAAGGGCTGGCGCGTCCACCCGCCCGCGCCGCCACCGCATCATCAGTCCGCGTCGACGAGCTGCCCGCGACGCTAGTCTGCGAGCTCGATCCCTCAGATACGCTGCTGGTTTACGGTGTGCCGTAACACGACACGTTTGGAGGGACCGCCGCTGCAACGCGTGTGTTTGGTGATTACTGGACATTGGATACTGTGCTATTAGTGTTGTGAAGATCATGTGCTGAATTTGAAAGCTCATCCACCCACCAGGATTTTGAATACACAACAAGTTCCGGATCAGCTCAGCCGGTAAGTAGCGGTGCTTATCGCAGACCGTGTTATCGCGGACTCACGCATTTCCGACCGCGCTCGATAAGGCGACTGAGCGGTGCCTAAAGATGGGACGAATTAACTCTCAGCTAAATTGTTTGAATAGACATCTTCAAAAAGTATAATTATTACTGCCGTAACTTGTTACAATTAAAGCTTCTTAGTACCTACCTGCCAGCCTAAGTCTGTGCCCAGGCGCATGGCAACACTACTAAAACCTACTGATTAGGTTCCCAACTTCCCACTCTACCCACACACATGGTAAAATATTCACAAGTACAAAAATCTAATCTAATACTGTAGCTAAATGTATAAGATATATTAGGCAAACAACTTGCGTCATGTGTAAACACAAGAGATACAAATTCTAGTAACGAGTTCCCTAAGCATCAACCTGCTCAATTATGTTTGAAATGTCTCAATCCGCCGACATTGGGAAGTCCTGGCCACAACAGGTGGCTGTTTACAACGATAAACTGTGGCATTTTGATCGTTTCTACTACGCTTTTACTTCAGACTTAATGTTGTGTTTTTCTATGTGGAACAATTTTCAATCAGCTTTGAATTTATTGTCTTTAGCTGATGCATTTGTCTCGTTTTCTGAGAATTCATTTTCAATTTGGGTAAAATACCCATTGTCAATTAATTATAGGTTTTGTATTGATTTTATAGTGTTCATCTTCTATACTTCAATGCTTTTATTTATATAGATAGCTAAGCATTTGACTTTTAATTCAGTATTAACTTTTCGGACATTATAAAATCTTTAGGAAATCACTTATTGAACAATCAATCACAGTTTACAGTGATAGAATATTTACCTATAGCTTTATTTGTTTAAAGAAAGTGATTCTGCATTTAAATGTTTATATATCAGAACTACCAATGATTAATAAGGTAGGTACTCTAGGTACCTATTCTCAATTCAGAGATGTCTCATGTCAGAGAGTCCTAGAAGCCATTTCAGTTTGCTGTATTATACAACAATTTGAAATCTATTTCATTGTTACTATCACCAACATGGTGCTTCATACTAACAGTCGTTCTATGGCCTCAAATCAATTGAAACGCTATTTAGGAAGTACCTAGTCGTTCCAAATTTATAATCGTTATTAAATCAGTACCTACTTTATACAAACAAAACTGGTTTGCTGAATCTTCGACGGTATCCCATCCTTTTTGTGTCGTTTCAATTTTAATTCTTAGCTCACGCATTTACATAGATTGAATAATTTTGATTAACTGAATAAAATTATCATATATTTCCATAATTAGGAACGCGTAAGCGCAAAAAAGCAAGTTGACGTGGTATCTCTCTTCCTTGCAGATTGTCAAGATGAAAGTAGTGAGTCTACAGCTACCCTCCGGGCCGAGTATGGAGCGATTACCGCTGCCATTTAGCCCCACGGAGTTACTGTGGAGGTACCCTCTGCCCTGGGCACCCCCACCACCATCCCCCCTCGGAGACACGAAGGCACAACTGCCGGCAGGTCTCCCCCCAGAACCCAGACTATGGACCAGAGAAGATGTTATAGTTTTCCTGAAATGGTGCGAGAGAGAATTTGACTTGCCCAATTTCGACATGGATCTTTTTCAAATGAACGGTAAGGACGCAAACTTATCACAAATTTATGCGCATTCGTTTCGTTTATGGTATCCAACATCTAAACTTGTTTTTGTTGTACCACAGGTAAGGCGTTATGCCTTTTGACAAAGAATGATTTGGGTGAGCGTTGCCCTGGCGCTGGTGACGTTCTACACAATGTTTTACAAATGCTGGTGCGTGATGCGGCTCTTCTGGGAAGGGTTCCTTCATCACCGGTCACGCCGACCGCGCGCGGGGCTCCCTACCCACCGTCTCCGCACTCGCATCCACCCACACCGACATGGACGCTCGATGGCTTCCACCACTTCCATAGCGCCGCTGCGGTGGCGGCACAACCCAACTCCGTGACTTTAAGCCCTGCCCCATCAGTAGACAGTTCAGGCAGTCCGCAAAGAGGAGAAGCTACCACTTACGCACCAAATTATGCACCGTCAGTACCAACAACAACCCAAACTACCAGCTCTGGAAGCAATCAGTCAGATTCGGATGAAGACAACCAATTTGCTCATACACCGCGTTCACCTAAGGATACTCCATTGGCCAGTCCAGCCCCGCAAACCCACCTAGTGCCTCAACACTCGCACTACCGTACTCAGCATCGGGAATTCTTCCCCAATGATATGCCAGAGTCTAATACAAGTAAGTAGAAAACGACTACGATTTTAAACGTGCATTTTTTCACAATCAAGCCCGCATAGACTTATATGAAACTTTTACTTTCAGACGGCAGATTGTTATGGGACTTCCTGCAACAGCTACTGAACGATCCTAGTCAGCGCTACACAAACTACATCGCATGGAAGAACAGAGAGACTGGTGTTTTCAAAATAGTAGATCCTGCCGGTTTGGCGAAACTTTGGGGAATCCAAAAGAACCATTTATCAATGAATTACGACAAGATGTCTCGCGCGCTCAGATACTACTACCGTGTCAATATCCTCCGTAAAGTGCAAGGCGAGCGACATTGTTACCAGTAAGTTTCCATTTTTAAACAGTTTCCCTATCAATATTTAATGCGAATATTTATGTTCTGATTATTAATAATAATCCACACATTCAATTCGAAATAAATCTGTTACGAACCCAATATACTTATTAAAAATGTTTTTTTTCAACAGGTTTTTGAGGAATCCGACTGAGCTGAAGAACATCAAAAACATCTCTTTGTTGAGGCAACAAATGAGCCCCACTAGAGTAGTACACCAAGCACCAGTCAAGATGGAGATGAAAGAAGAACGCTGTGAAGAAGACAACGTCGATGAAGATATGCCCACAGATCTGAGCATGGCTGCTTCAGAACCGTGGCGAAAAAGAGCCAGACCGGACCCACAATCCCAAGACAAACACCGTATCAGCGCGCTCATCGGTGAAAGCATACTGATGAAACGCGAGCCTGAATATACAACAGATCACTATGCCCTCAACCTAAGTGACAAGTGTGAACAATGACTTTCAGTAGTAATGAAAAACAGTGCTATTCTTATAAATGAGTGCAACCGACTCCACCCACTGAAATTCTAGTCAAATTCCTCTCAGAAAGGATAAAGTCTTCCTCTAAATATTATCAGAAAATATATATGTAATCCGAAAATCGCTGAGAGTACTTTGACAGATTCAAGATGGTTTTGGAGTTAAACAGGGTATGGATGGACCCACTAAATGCCTTTGTGCCAAGTGATTTAAAGTTAGTGTCAATCTAAATATATAAAACTCTTTCGTTACTGACTGACTGACTGACTGACTGACTGACTGACTGACTGACTGACAATCAACGCACAGCCTAAACCGTTAGTCCTAGAAGCATGAAACTTGGAGGGTATGTTCCTCTTATAACGTAGAGGTGTACTAAGAAAGGAAATTGGAAAATTATTTCCCGAAGAGGAGAAAAAGGGGAAAAATGGTTTAAAGACAAATCAACGCACAGCCTAAACCATTAGTCCTAGAAGCATGAAACTTGGATGATGTGTTGCTCTTATAGAGCAAAGGTGCATTAAGAAAGAAAATTGGAAAATTATTTACCTAAAAGAAGAAAAAAAAGGAAAAAAGTTTCATGAAAATTCACAAAAAATTGCTTTACAAAATACGCAAAAAAACAGTAAAAAAAAATCTGCTACCGCAGCATCTGTAACCAAATTTGAATACACACAAAAGTTTACATTAACCCCACCGTAACCACTAAGACAAAATCGCGGAAAACACCTATCGTACCGAAACTAAACACCGCACCGCTTCAAAAAACGGCTAAAGTACATGCTCAAAACTATGGTAACCAGCTGGTCATGTCAAATTAAAAAAATCTGATTCGATTATACACCAACACGCAGACGAAACCCTAAATTAGCCACTAATCTAAATATATAAAACTCTTTCGTTACTGACTGACTGACTGACTCACTGACTGACTGACAATCAACGCACAGCCTAAACCGTTAGTCCTAGAAGCATGAAACTTGGAGGGTATGTTCCTCTTATAGCGTAGAGGTGTACTAAGAAAGGAAATTGGAAAATTCTTTCCCGAAGAGGAGAAAAAGGGGAAAAAAGGTTTAAAGAAAAATCAACACACAGCCTAAACCATTAGTCCTAGAAGCATTAAACTTGGAAGATGTGTTCCTCTTATAGAGCAAAGGTGCACTAAGAAAGAAAATAGGAAAATTATTTCCCTAAAAGAAGAAAAAAGGGAAAAATAGTTTAAAGAAAAATCACAAAAAATTGCTTTACAAAATACGCAAAAAAACAGTAAAAAAAATCTACTACCGCAGCTTCTGTCACCAAATTTGAATACACACAAAAGTTTACATAAACCCCACCGTAACCACTAAGACAAAATCGCGGAAAACACCTATCATACCGAAACTAAACACCGCACCGCTTCAAAAAATGGCTAAAGAACATGCTCAAAACTATGGTAACCAGCTGGTCATGTCAAATTAAAAAAATCTGATTCGATTATACACCAACACGCATACGAAACCCTAAATTAGCCACTAATACAACATAAAATCACAAAAAATTGCTTTACAAAATACGCAAAAAAAACCATTAAAAAATTTTCAGCTACCGCAGCATCTGTCACCAGGTTTGAATACACACAAAGGTTTACAAAAAAAACAATGATAATCACTTAGACAAAATTGCGGGAATCATCTATCATACTTAAGCTATACACCGCTGAAAAAAATCGGCTACAACAGCACTCGCCTTCAAATTCAAATAAACTCTAAAGTACATGCTCAAAACTATGGTAACCAGCAGTTGGTAACGTCAAATTAAAAAAATTGATTCGATTATACACCAACACGCATACGAAACCCAAAATTAGCCACTAATATAACATAAAATCACCAAAAATAGCTTTACAAAATACGCAAAAAAAAACGTTAAAAAATTTCCTGCTACCGCAGCATTTGTCACCAGGTTTTAATACACACAAATGTTTACAAAAAAACCAAAGATAACCACTTAGACAAAATTGAGGGAATTATCTATCATACTTAAACTAAACACCTTTGAAAGAAATCGGCTACAACAGCACTCGCCTTCAAATTCAAAGACACTCTAAAGTACATGCTCAAAACTATGGTAACCAGCAGTTGGTCATGTCAAATTAAAAATTCAGATTCGATTATACACCAACATGCATACGAAACCCCAAATTAGCCACTAATCTAAATATATAAAACTCTTTCGTTACTGACTGACTGACTGACTCACTGACTGACTGACAATCAACGCACAGCCTAAACCGTTAGTCCTAGAAGCATGAAACTTGGAGGGTATGTTCCTCTTATAGCGTAGAGGTGTACTAAGAAAGGAAATTGGAAAATTCTTTCCCGAAGAGGAGAAAAAGGGGAAAAAAGGTTTAAAGAAAAATCAACACACAGCCTAAACCATTAGTCCTAGAAGCATTAAACTTGGAAGATGTGTTCCTCTTATAGAGCAAAGGTGCACTAAGAAAGAAAATAGGAAAATTATTTCCCTAAAAGAAGAAAAAAGGGAAAAATAGTTTAAAGAAAAATCACAAAAAATTGCTTTACAAAATACGCAAAAAAACAGTAAAAAAAATCTACTACCGCAGCTTCTGTCACCAAATTTGAATACACACAAAAGTTTACATAAACCCCACCGTAACCACTAAGACAAAATCGCGGAAAACACCTATCATACCGAAACTAAACACCGCACCGCTTCAAAAAATGGCTAAAGAACATGCTCAAAACTATGGTAACCAGCTGGTCATGTCAAATTAAAAAAATCTGATTCGATTATACACCAACACGCATACGAAACCCTAAATTAGCCACTAATACAACATAAAATCACAAAAAATTGCTTTACAAAATACGCAAAAAAAACCATTAAAAAATTTTCAGCTACCGCAGCATCTGTCACCAGGTTTGAATACACACAAAGGTTTACAAAAAAAACAATGATAATCACTTAGACAAAATTGCGGGAATCATCTATCATACTTAAGCTATACACCGCTGAAAAAAATCGGCTACAACAGCACTCGCCTTCAAATTCAAATAAACTCTAAAGTACATGCTCAAAACTATGGTAACCAGCAGTTGGTAACGTCAAATTAAAAAAATTGATTCGATTATACACCAACACGCATACGAAACCCAAAATTAGCCACTAATATAACATAAAATCACCAAAAATAGCTTTACAAAATACGCAAAAAAAAACGTTAAAAAATTTCCTGCTACCGCAGCATTTGTCACCAGGTTTTAATACACACAAATGTTTACAAAAAAACCAAAGATAACCACTTAGACAAAATTGAGGGA
The DNA here is from genome assembly GCA_947578465.1 of Thera obeliscata. Lineage (NCBI taxonomy): Eukaryota > Metazoa > Arthropoda > Insecta > Lepidoptera > Geometridae > Thera > Thera obeliscata. Next base: position 3,482,813 of record OX387919.1, read on the forward strand.
ATTATCTATCATACTTAAACTAAACACCTTTGAAAGAAATCGGCTACAACAGCACTCGCCTTCAAATTCAAAGACACTCTAAAGTACATGCTCAAAACTATGGTAACCAGCAGTTGGTCATGTCAAATTAAAAATTCAGATTCGATTATACACCAACATGCATACGAAACCCCAAATTAGCCACTAATCTAAATATATAAAACTCTTTCGTTACTGACTGACTGACTGACTCACTGACTGACTGACAATCAACGCACAGCCTAAACCGTTAGTCCTAGAAGCATGAAACTTGGAGGGTATGTTCCTCTTATAGCGTAGAGGTGTACTAAGAAAGGAAATTGGAAAATTCTTTCCCGAAGAGGAGAAAAAGGGGAAAAAAGGTTTAAAGAAAAATCAACACACAGCCTAAACCATTAGTCCTAGAAGCATGAAACTTGGAAGATGTGTTCCTCTTATAGAGCAAAGGTGCACTAAGAAAGAAAATAGGAAAATTATTTCCCTAAAAGAAGAAAAAAGGGAAAAATAGTTTAAAGAAAAATCACAAAAAATTGCTTTACAAAATACGCAAAAAAACAGTAAAAAAAATCTACTACCGCAGCTTCTGTCACCAAATTTGAATACACACAAAAGTTTACATAAACCCCACCGTAACCACTAAGACAAAATCGCGGAAAACACCTATCATACCGAAACTAAACACCGCACCGCTTCAAAAAATGGCTAAAGAACATGCTCAAAACTATGGTAACCAGCTGGTCATGTCAAATTAAAAAAATCTGATTCGATTATACACCAACACGCATACGAAACCCTAAATTAGCCACTAATACAACATAAAATCACAAAAAATTGCTTTACAAAATACGCAAAAAAAACCATTAAAAAATTTTCAGCTACCGCAGCATCTGTCACCAGGTTTGAATACACACAAAGGTTTACAAAAAAAACAATGATAATCACTTAGACAAAATTGCGGGAATCATCTATCATACTTAAGCTATACACCGCTGAAAAAAATCGGCTACAACAGCACTCGCCTTCAAATTCAAATAAACTCTAAAGTACATGCTCAAAACTATGGTAACCAGCAGTTGGTAACGTCAAATTAAAAAAATTGATTCGATTATACACCAACACGCATACGAAACCCAAAATTAGCCACTAATATAACATAAAATCACCAAAAATAGCTTTACAAAATACGCAAAAAAAAACGTTAAAAAATTTCCTGCTACCGCAGCATTTGTCACCAGGTTTTAATACACACAAATGTTTACAAAAAAACCAAAGATAACCACTTAGACAAAATTGAGGGAATTATCTATCATACTTAAACTAAACACCTTTGAAAGAAATCGGCTACAACAGCACTCGCCTTCAAATTCAAAGACACTCTAAAGTACATGCTCAAAACTATGGTAACCAGCAGTTGGTCATGTCAAATTAAAAATTCAGATTCGATTATACACCAACATGCATACGAAACCCCAAATTAGCCACTAATATAACATAAAATCACAAAAAATAGCTTTACAAAATACGCAAAAAAAAACATTAAAAAATTTTCAGCTACCGCAGCATTTGTCACCAGGTTTTAATACACACAAATGTTTACAAAAAAACCGATGATAACCACCAAGACAAAATTGCGGGAATCATCTATCATACTTAAACTAAACACCGCTGAAAAAAAACAGCTACAACAGAACTCGCCTTCAAATTCAAATACACTCTAAAGTACAAGCTCAAAACTATGGTAACTTGCATTTGATCATGTCAAACTAAAAAAACCAGATTCGATCATACACCAACGAATACGATAGCCCAAATTAGCCACTGAAACAAATCACGAAAACGAGCTTTACAAAATACGCAAAAAAAAACATTGAAAAATTTTCAACTACCGCAGCATCTGTCACCAGGTTTGAATACACACAAAGGTTTACAAAAAACCCCATGATAACCACTAAGACAAAATCGCGGGAAGCACCTATCATACCAAAACTAAACACAGCTGAAAAAAATCGGCTACAACAGCATTTACCATCTTTCGAACACACTTTATATAGTTTTGAATGCAAACTCAAAACTAAGGTAACCAGCATTTGGTCATGTAAAACCAACGCATACAAAACCCAACTTAGCCACTAAGGCAAATTCACGAAAAATAACTCTCAAATAATACGCAAAAAACAGTGAAAACAGATCAATAGTTGTCCGCTTTCCACAATGAAATAGTTTCTTTTAAACGAACTCAAACTATGACTTTATACTAACCACGCGGACGAAGTCGCGGGTGACAGCTAGTCTAAATATATAAAACTCTTTCGTTACTGACTGACTGACTGACTCACTGACTGACTGACAATCAACGCACAGCCTAAACCGTTAGTCCTAGAAGCATGAAACTTGGAGGGTATGTTCCTCTTATAGCGTAGAGGTGTACTAAGAAAGGAAATTGGAAAATTCTTTCCCGAAGAGGAGAAAAAGGGGAAAAAAGGTTTAAAGAAAAATCAACACACAGCCTAAACCATTAGTCCTAGAAGCATTAAACTTGGAAGATGTGTTCCTCTTATAGAGCAAAGGTGCACTAAGAAAGAAAATAGGAAAATTATTTCCCTAAAAGAAGAAAAAAGGGAAAAATAGTTTAAAGAAAAATCACAAAAAATTGCTTTACAAAATACGCAAAAAAACAGTAAAAAAAATCTACTACCGCAGCTTCTGTCACCAAATTTGAATACACACAAAAGTTTACATAAACCCCACCGTAACCACTAAGACAAAATCGCGGAAAACACCTATCATACCGAAACTAAACACCGCACCGCTTCAAAAAATGGCTAAAGAACATGCTCAAAACTATGGTAACCAGCTGGTCATGTCAAATTAAAAAAATCTGATTCGATTATACACCAACACGCATACGAAACCCTAAATTAGCCACTAATACAACATAAAATCACAAAAAATTGCTTTACAAAATACGCAAAAAAAACCATTAAAAAATTTTCAGCTACCGCAGCATCTGTCACCAGGTTTGAATACACACAAAGGTTTACAAAAAAAACAATGATAATCACTTAGACAAAATTGCGGGAATCATCTATCATACTTAAGCTATACACCGCTGAAAAAAATCGGCTACAACAGCACTCGCCTTCAAATTCAAATAAACTCTAAAGTACATGCTCAAAACTATGGTAACCAGCAGTTGGTAACGTCAAATTAAAAAAATTGATTCGATTATACACCAACACGCATACGAAACCCAAAATTAGCCACTAATATAACATAAAATCACCAAAAATAGCTTTACAAAATACGCAAAAAAAAACGTTAAAAAATTTCCTGCTACCGCAGCATTTGTCACCAGGTTTTAATACACACAAATGTTTACAAAAAAACCAAAGATAACCACTTAGACAAAATTGAGGGAATTATCTATCATACTTAAACTAAACACCTTTGAAAGAAATCGGCTACAACAGCACTCGCCTTCAAATTCAAAGACACTCTAAAGTACATGCTCAAAACTATGGTAACCAGCAGTTGGTCATGTCAAATTAAAAATTCAGATTCGATTATACACCAACATGCATACGAAACCCCAAATTAGCCACTAATATAACATAAAATCACAAAAAATAGCTTTACAAAATACGCAAAAAAAAACATTAAAAAATTTTCAGCTACCGCAGCATTTGTCACCAGGTTTTAATACACACAAATGTTTACAAAAAAACCGATGATAACCACCAAGACAAAATTGCGGGAATCATCTATCATACTTAAACTAAACACCGCTGAAAAAAAACAGCTACAACAGAACTCGCCTTCAAATTCAAATACACTCTAAAGTACAAGCTCAAAACTATGGTAACTTGCATTTGATCATGTCAAACTAAAAAAACCAGATTCGATCATACACCAACGAATACGATAGCCCAAATTAGCCACTGAAACAAATCACGAAAACGAGCTTTACAAAATACGCAAAAAAAAACATTGAAAAATTTTCAACTACCGCAGCATCTGTCACCAGGTTTGAATACACACAAAGGTTTACAAAAAACCCCATGATAACCACTAAGACAAAATCGCGGGAAGCACCTATCATACCAAAACTAAACACAGCTGAAAAAAATCGGCTACAACAGCATTTACCATCTTTCGAACACACTTTATATAGTTTTGAATGCAAACTCAAAACTAAGGTAACCAGCATTTGGTCATGTAAAACCAACGCATACAAAACCCAACTTAGCCACTAAGGCAAATTCACGAAAAATAACTCTCAAATAATACGCAAAAAACAGTGAAAACAGATCAATAGTTGTCCGCTTTCCACAATGAAATAGTTTCTTTTAAACGAACTCAAACTATGACTTTATACTAACCACGCGGACGAAGTCGCGGGTGACAGCTAGTATAACATAAAATCACAAAAAATAGCTTTACAAAATACGCAAAAAAAAACATTAAAAAATTTTCAGCTACCGCAGCATTTGTCACCAGGTTTTAATACACACAAATGTTTACAAAAAAACCGATGATAACCACCAAGACAAAATTGCGGGAATCATCTATCATACTTAAACTAAACACCGCTGAAAAAAAACAGCTACAACAGAACTCGCCTTCAAATTCAAATACACTCTAAAGTACAAGCTCAAAACTATGGTAACTTGCATTTGATCATGTCAAACTAAAAAAACCAGATTCGATCATACACCAACGAATACGATAGCCCAAATTAGCCACTGAAACAAATCACGAAAACGAGCTTTACAAAATACGCAAAAAAAAACATTGAAAAATTTTCAACTACCGCAGCATCTGTCACCAGGTTTGAATACACACAAAGGTTTACAAAAAACCCCATGATAACCACTAAGACAAAATCGCGGGAAGCACCTATCATACCAAAACTAAACACAGCTGAAAAAAATCGGCTACAACAGCATTTACCATCTTTCGAACACACTTTATATAGTTTTGAATGCAAACTCAAAACTAAGGTAACCAGCACTTGGTCATGTAAAACCAACGCATACAAAACCCAACTTAGCCACTAAGGCAAATTCACGAAAAATAACTCTCAAATAATACGCAAAAAACAGTGAAAACAGATCAATAGTTGTCCGCTTTCCACAATGAAATAGTTTCTTTTAAACGAACTCAAACTATGACTTTATACTAACCACGCGGACGAAGTCGCGGGTGACAGCTAGTATAACATAAAATCACAAAAAATAGCTTTACAAAATACGCAAAAAAAAACATTAAAAAATTTTCAGCTACCGCAGCATTTGTCACCAGGTTTTAATACACACAAATGTTTACAAAAAAACCGATGATAACCACCAAGACAAAATTGCGGGAATCATCTATCATACTTAAACTAAACACCGCTGAAAAAAAACAGCTACAACAGAACTCGCCTTCAAATTCAAATACACTCTAAAGTACAAGCTCAAAACTATGGTAACTTGCATTTGATCATGTCAAACTAAAAAAACCAGATTCGATCATACACCAACGAATACGATAGCCCAAATTAGCCACTGAAACAAATCACGAAAACGAGCTTTACAAAATACGCAAAAAAAAACATTGAAAAATTTTCAACTACCGCAGCATCTGTCACCAGGTTTGAATACACACAAAGGTTTACAAAAAACCCCATGATAACCACTAAGACAAAATCGCGGGAAGCACCTATCATACCAAAACTAAACACAGCTGAAAAAAATCGGCTACAACAGCATTTACCATCTTTCGAACACACTTTATATAGTTTTGAATGCAAACTCAAAACTAAGGTAACCAGCACTTGGTCATGTAAAACCAACGCATACAAAACCCAACTTAGCCACTAAGGCAAATTCACGAAAAATAACTCTCAAATAATACGCAAAAAACAGTGAAAACAGATCAATAGTTGTCCGCTTTCCACAATGAAATAGTTTCTTTTAAACGAACTCAAACTATGACTTTATACTAACCACGCGGACGAAGTCGCGGGTGACAGCTAGTCTAAATATATAAAACTCTTTCGTTACTGACTGACTGACTGACTGACTGACTGACTGACTGACTGACTGACAATCAACGCACAGCCTAAACCGTTAGTCCTAGAAGCATGAAACTTGGAGGGTATGTTCCTCTTATAACGTAGAGGTGTACTAAGAAAGGAAATCGGAAAATTCTTTCCCGAAGAGGAGAAAAAGGGGAAAAAAGGTTTAAAGAAAAATCAACACACAGCCTAAACCATTAGTCCTAGAAGCATGAAACTTGGAAGATGTGTTCTTCTTATAGAGCAAAGGTGCATTAAGAAAGAAAAATAGGAAAATTATTTCCCTAAAAGAAGAAAAAAGGGAAAAATAGTTTAAAGAAAAATCACAAAAAATTGCTTTACAAAATACGCAAAAAAACAGTAAAAAAAAATCTGCTACCGCAGCTTCTGTCACCAAATTTGAATACACACAAAAGTTTACATAAACCCCACCGTGACCACTAAGACAAAATCGCGGAAAGCACCTATCATACCGAAACTAAACACCGCACCGCTTCAAAAAATGGCTAAAAAACATGCTCAAAACTATGGTAACCAGCAGTTGGTCACGTCAAATAAAAAAAATTTATTCGATTATACACCAACACGCATACGAAATCCAAAATTAGCCACTAATCTAAATATATAAAACTCTTTCGTTACTGACTGACTGACTGACTGACTGACTGACTGACTGACTGACTGACAATCAACGCACAGCCTAAACCGTTAGTCCTAGAAGCATGAAACTTGGAGGGTATGTTCCTCTTATAACGTAGAGGTGTACTAAGAAAGGAAATTGGAAAATTATTTCCCGAAGAGGAGAAAAAGGGGAAAAATGGTTTAAAGACAAATCAACGCACAGCCTAAACCATTAGTCCTAGAAGCATGAAACTTGGATGATGTGTTGCTCTTATAGAGCAAAGGTGCATTAAGAAAGAAAATTGGAAAATTATTTACCTAAAAGAAGAAAAAAAAGGAAAAAAGTTTCATGAAAATTCACAAAAAATTGCTTTACAAAATACGCAAAAAAACAGTAAAAAAAAATCTGCTACCGCAGCATCTGTAACCAAATTTGAATACACACAAAAGTTTACATTAACCCCACCGTAACCACTAAGACAAAATCGCGGAAAACACCTATCGTACCGAAACTAAACACCGCACCGCTTCAAAAAACGGCTAAAGTACATGCTCAAAACTATGGTAACCAGCTGGTCATGTCAAATTAAAAAAATCTGATTCGATTATACACCAACACGCAGACGAAACCCTAAATTAGCCACTAATATAACATAAAATCACAAGAAATTGCCTTACAAAATACGCAAAAAAAACCATTAAAAATTTTTCAGCTACCGCAGCATCTGTCACCAGGTTTGAATACACACAAAGGTTTACAAAAAAACCAATGATAAACCACTTAGACAAAATTGCGGGAATCATCTATCATACTTAAACTAAACACCGCTGAAAAAAATCGGGTACAACAGCACCTGTCTTCAAATTCAAATACACTCTAAAGTACATGCTCAAAACTATGGTAACCAGCAGTTGGTCATGTCAAATTAAAAATCTGATTTGATTATACACCAACACGCATACGAAACCCCAAATTAGCCACTAATATAACATAAAATCACAAAAAATAGCTTTACAAAATACTTTAAAAAAAAAAACATTAAAAAAATTTCAGCTCCCGCAGCATTTGTCACCAGGTTTTAATACACACAAATGTTTACAAAAAAACCGATGATAACCACCAAGACAAATCGCGGGAATCATCTATCATACTTAAACTAAACACCGCTGTAAAAATTGGCTACAACAGCACTCGCCTTCAAATTCAAATACACTCTAAAGTACATGCTCAAAACTATGGTAACCAGCAGTTGGTCAAGTCAAATTAAAAAAATTGATTCGATTATACACCAACACGCATACGAAACCCAAAATTAGCCACTTATAACATAAAATCACAAAAAATAGCTTTACAAAATACGCAAAAAAAAACGTTAAAAAATTTTCTGCTACCGCAGCATTTATCACCAGGTTTTAATACACACAAATGTTTACAAACAAACCGATGATAACCACCAAGACAAAATTGCGGGAATCATCTATCATACTTGAACTAAACACCGCTGAAAAAAAACAGCTACAACAGAACTCGCCTTCAAATTCAAATACACTCTAAAGTACAAGCTCAAAACTATGGTAACTTGCATTTGATCATGTCAAACTAAAAAAACAAGATTCAATTGTACACCAACGAATACGATAGCCCAAATTAGCCACTAAAACAAAATCACGAAAAAGAGCTTTACAAAATACGCAAAAAAACATTTAAAAAAATTCAGCTACCGCAGCATTTGTCACCAGGTTTTAATACACACAAATGTTTACAAAAAAACCGATGATAACCACCAAGACAAAATCGCGGGAAGCACCTTTCATACCAAAACTAAACAAAGCTGAAAAAAATCGGCTACAACAGCAGTTACCATCTTTCGAACACACTTTATATAGTTTTGAATGCAAACTCAAAACTAAGGTAACCAGAACTTGGTCATGTAAAACCAACGCATACATAACCCAACTTAGCCACTAAGGCAAATTCACGAAAAATAACTCTCAAAATATAAGCAAAAAACAGTGAAAACATATCAATAGTTGTCCGCTTTCCACCATAAAATAGTTTCTTTAAAACGAACTCAAACTATGACTTTATACTAACCACGCGGACGAAGTCGCGGGTGTCAGCTAGTTATCTATAGTTAGCGAAAGTGAGTTTGAGCTAAATATTGATAAATTTTGTGCAATGGACAATTTTGTTTCACTGCCCACAAACTGCAGTAGAAGATAACATTGTTGCCAAAACATTATTTTTATTTTGTAAACCTATCCGTACATGCGCGTTGTACGCGTTAGTTAATGCATTTAGGTAATTTAATAGTTTTTATGTTTTTGTTAATGTGCTGAACTTGAAGTAACTAAAAGAGTGCTGATAAGCAAAAAACCGAGAATATTATAAATATATTTATAGAGATAATACTGTAGTTATCAGTTATCGTCTTCCATTTTGTTCTTTTTGGCAAAATTAAATCATTTCTATTGTAGCGTGTGAAGTAAATTTTAGTTTTCTACCACTATGTATGATTTACATGGCGATTTGGCAGCTTCAGTAACAAACGACTATGATTGAGTAGTTACAATTTATAACGATTAAGAAAATACAATAAAAATGACCAATCAACCAGTTTAGCCTTGAAAACAATAAATATCCGCTGTGATAAAAAAATTAAAGTGGTAGACTTAAATGTAGAGTACGCTAGAACTTTAAACTCAAAGATTTCCAGCTACAATTTTCTGTGATCTCTTTTATCAACATAGGTAGAAATATTATGTTTAGTATAAAGAATATTCTCTGTACATATTAATTAAGTAACAGTAAGCTAGAATAAGAAATTGACTGTAAAGAGAGTGTATGTATGATTTGTAAAACAAAATGTGGAGCTTTATCAAAGTACCTAGTATGTTAGTAGGTAAGTTCAATAACAACTGAGTTTGTATTTTTACATCTATTTCTATTTGGTGTAAGCCAATACTACTTCCAACTACACAATATGGTAAACAAGGGTTTTACACAAACAAATATTGTGTCAGATTTATTATAACTTAAAAATAAAGAAGAATATAAATATTTCAGTTAGTTTATTTACCAGACCGAGACCTATCCCACCAACCCACCACGATGCACGACAGTTTTTACCCAAGGAAGCCTCAGCCTCAAGAAGTCGAAATACTCCTATCTTATACGTGTATCTGTATGCTCACAATTCACATAACGAACCACATTCATATTCGTCCTCCTGGTCACATGACATTCATGCCTTCTCATAAAGCATTGGGTTGAGTTCTCCATTCTCCTCTATTAGCCTTCATAAAAACCATCCATCTTTTCTTTGGCCTACCTCTACTTCTATACCCATTCACATTCATATTTAGCACTCTTCTCGTTACATTCATCCCTTCGCAAGAAATGCCCATAGCACGCAAACCTATTATTGCCCCTTATTTTTTTTCAATCACTGGCGCCAATTTCAAACTGCCCGTTCCTTATCTTATTCTATTCTCGTCACTCACACCCGTACCATAACCCATTGGCCATTGCTCTTTTAAAATTCAGCCCCTGACGATACTCTCAAACTTATCCTGATGTAATAATTCTGTATTTTATCCATGGATCCCTTCTAGTAGTTCTATATCGACACCTCGATCCATATCACACCTCAGGTAGGTTAGACACCTAAGTTACCTTAAATACGACAGGCTACTGATGATCTGAAAAGTTACCTAGGTTATTATCACCATCTTTGTGAATTAGATGAAGCGTCAAAACTCATGGCAACCACCTATTTTTTGGCCGAGACTGACGTCATCTCGATCGTGATATTTTCGGTCAAATTGAGCATTTCCTTAACTAAGGCTCCCTAAGTCGAGAGAGGAGATAGAGGGGTCCCAGCTCCCAACCTATGTCGGTAACTCGGGACCACCAAGGCGAACTTGGTTTTGCTTTTGTCAATATTTTTCTACAACTTAAGAGCGCATCGTGCGAAAATTTGAGATTTAAAAAAAAAAATTCATAACTAAATAACTAAGTAACATTTTAAAAATCGCAAAAGGACTAATTGTAGACTATACATTTGAGATTAATTCGAATCGCTAATGAAAATCGTATGTCAGCGTTAAATAGAATGTCATGTTAAATAGTATATTTTTTTAATACACTTAAATTCGAATTAATCTCAAATGTATAGTCTACAATTAGTCCTTTTGCGATTTTTAAAATGTCACTTAGTTATTTAGTTATGAATTTTTTTTTTTAAATCTCAAATTTTCGCACGATGCGCTCATAACAAGGGATGAAAACCACGACCAGTTTTGAATTCCCCGTTTCTAGAGACTTTAGATACGCATAAAAAACCTTTGTGTTTCTCTATTATGTAGTTAAGTACTGTACTTGTCGTGGTAACAGATGACGTAGCCAATTTAGCGGTGGCTTCTTGGAATTGGTAGGTAGGTACCTACCAAAAGTAAACATAGCCTTATACGGGAATCCACGATTTGACAGGAAGTACCTACTCGTACATAAGAACACACTCGCCTGCCTAAAATGTAATACAATTTGTGAAAGTGTATTAATGGCTGATTGTTCCATCTATGGAATAACACTATTTATCGAATAAAAAAAGCAGCCAAGTGCGAGTCGGACTCGCCCATGAAGGGTTCCGTAGCACGACGAACTACAAGAACCTTTATATAATGTTACTTGATGTAACATAAAAAGGTTCTTGTAGTTCGTCGAAAGGTAAATTGCGGTTTACGGTTTATGACGTATAAAAAAAAAACTACTGACTAGATCTCGTTCAAACCAAATATCGTTGGAAGTTTACATAGTAATGTACAACATATATTTTTTTTAGTATTATCATTCTCTTACTTTAGAAGTTAGAGGGGGGGGGACCAACTTTTTTCCACTTTGGAAGTGTCTCTCGCGCAAACTATTCAGTTTAGAAAAAAACGTTATTAGAAACCTCAACATCATTTTTGAAGACCTATTCATAGATACCCCACACGTATGGGTTCGATGAAAAAAAATATTTGAGTTTCAGTTTCAAGTATCCCCCGAAATTTATAGTTTTTTTTTTATTTTTATGTAAAAATCTTAATGCGGTTCACAGAATACATCTACTCGCCAAGTTTCATCAGTCTAGCTCTTACGGTTTCGGAGAAAAATGGCTGTGACATACGGACGGACAGACAGACAGACAGACATGACGAATCTATAAGGGTTCCGTTTTTGCCATTTGGCTACGGAACCCTAAAAAGGACAGTCCTCATTTTTGACAAGCTTAAACAAGTGGGCAGCGTTTGGCAAACTAGAGGATGTCTCTGGGTTAAGAAAAAATCTACAGTGCCAACTAACTTCAACTACCTATAACTAACGGTGCTGAGAAATGGATCAATTGTGCACAGAAAACGAGTTGCACAACGGGCCATGGAGCGAGCCATGCTCGGCATAACACTTTTAGATCGAATACGCAACACTGAAATCCGTCGTCGTACGACGTCGACGTCGTTTACGACGTCGGAGACAGGGCAGTAAATTTCAAGTGGAATTGGGCAGGACACCTTGCCAGACATGGTGATGGCCGATGGAGTAAAGCCTTGACCGAATGGTGGCTTATACCTATCAGGCTGAATAAATCTAGGCCATCCGAAAGCTGCGAAGGGTCGTTGAAGTCGTAAAAGTCAGACAGAGGAGGCTGACAGAAGATGAAGAAGGCCTATACCTAGTAGTGGATGATACCGGGCTGAGATGACGATGATGAAACTAGAGATTGATATATTTATAACAGACGTATAAATTTAAGAATATCTGTTTATTGAAAAATAAACAGTAGGTACCTAAATAAAAAAAAGTGAATTTATCAATAAAATTCACCTTTGAGTTTTCTGTCAACGGTTTATGTATAAACGATAAAGTGAATACTCCGTTATGAATATTACGAATTGTAAAAAAATCTAGTGCACCAGTAATGTATCAGTGAACGGGAAACACCAAAATACCGATCTACCTCATTACATTACGCAAGGATGTAGGTACCTTTAACAAATATCATTGAAAATCTAGGTACTACCTATTTAAGTACCTACTTTTATAAATATAACTGGGCTAATAGAAACCAGGGATGAGGAATCTAAAATAAAAACTTTTTGAGAGTTAACAAATCGCACTAAAAACCAGGTAGGAAATAAATCATCTATTGTAGATCATTTACCTAAATAGCGTCCTGGCGCTATTTAGGGCGAAGTAGGTACCTACTTTGGGATGCCTGGAACAGACTTGCTAATAGTATAGATAATAAAGCTATAGTTATGCTTTTGTGATAAAAAAGTAATGGGTGTGTAGATTTAGTATTACGTTCGTCTACAATTTAAAGTTGAAAGCTAAATGTAACTAACCCACCCCCTGAATAAAATTAAACAACATCTTGAATTTCTAATCATTGTATTTGATGTACTAATTGTTAGCGGCTTACCATTTAAACTTAAAAACTACTTAACAATAACTTAAGACAAATCATTGGCTTTCCTCTGCAGAAACTAGTTTTTGATTAAAAAATATAACGTCATCGGCCACTATAGTTGACGCCGTTCTAACTTGACCGTCATCCATCTTTACTTCACCGTAGGATATTTTCCCAGTGATGTAGACTCTTTGACCTTTTTTGCAGAATTTGTAGACGGTATCTCTTAGGCCGGGTTTAAAGATACTGATTCTGTGCCAGTCGGTTCTATGCATGACGTCACCGGACTCATATTTGTAGCTGAAGTGTGTTGCTAGGGGGAAGTTGACTACTGGATGCTCTTCTGATCCCCTTTTCTGTGGGTCAGCGCCGACTCTGCCCAGCAAAGTAACTTGGTTTATTGCTGAAAAAAAAAAAAAAACTGATTTAATAGAGACAAGTCAGGTAATTTTACTAGAAAATAAAAACCCTGAAAGATTAATTAGCTTGGAATATGATGATATTAACCCAACTAAGAACCTCTCGAAGAACCGACAACCGTTGGAGAATAAAGGTTCTCGAATGGCGACCACGAACTGGAAGACGAAAAGTAGGGCGCCTGATGGACTGACGACATTGGTAAGATCGCAGGAAGCCGATGGATGGGACGGGCTCAGAATCGTTCTTCGTGGAAATGAGTAGGGGAGGCCTATGTCCAGCAGTGGACTTCTTCAGGCTGATGATGATGAACCAACTAAGATGGCCCAAAAATATTTTAGCCCATTCTAAAGCCTCCAATCATCCAATTTATATGCAAGTTGGGTATTCTAATTCCAAGTGGGGTAATAATATCTGCACTGACGCCCTTTGAAGTGTTTTGTATTATGGATTGTCCCCCTGCTAACCTCACCTCCGAAAAACCAAACGGGAAGTTAGTGGAAGGAGATGGCTCGACAATCATTCTTCCTGGAAATGTATGATGAGACTTATGTCCTTCCAATCCTAAGGTCGGGGGTTCAAATCCAGTCGTGTAACAATGAGTTTTCCTGTCGAAAAATGTATGTGCACTATGCCAGTATTCTCAAAACGGTGATGGAAAACATCGTGAGGAAACTTAAAAAATATCTAGCAACACGTGTCAAGCGACACGCAAAAAAAGCCGGCAGCGGCCTATTTGCGGAAACCAGTCCGCACACCAAGTGTGGATGATGAATTTGCCAATTTGCTTGGAGCAGTGGACTCTTTCAGGCTGATGATGATGACCCTCAACTGCAGCTACGTATAGGTACCTGCTTCGGGTATATTAAAGTATTGTGGACTTACTTTTTTCAGATTTGGGTGCATCAAATCTAGCAGCTGTTGTATGAAGGCATTGACTGCCAACTATTTGCCGAGCAAGATTGGAAACCTGGAATCATAATAACATGTAATTAATACATTATCATCCAATTGTGATGATTTTCAATAATGGTTCTTATTTAAATTTTTTAATAGAAATTACTTTTATAATAATTGATGCCACTAAATATCTGTAACCAAAAATATCTGTCAACTTTATAGGAATGCCGTTGACAACACAGGCAGACTGGATGGAGCGTGACATTGTATTGTTTTGGAGGCATTATTCCACTCAGTCTGTGGTCGGCGCTCGCCAGTTTGTTAAATATTAAAATGTAACACCCGTTGGTCGGATAACATTGTTGGAGTAGTTGTGTAGCAATGGCCCAGTAGGGCACAGGACCGAAAAGAGTGGTGTATTAGGGAGGATGCCTATACCAAGAAGCGCAGATGGGCTAACAGTGCATAAGCATAGATAGAAGTTAATAAAGTTAAAAAAAACCTCATCAATAACAAAACTGAACCAACTTACCTGCTTGGTAAGAAAAACATCCATAATCACACAAAACCAATATTAGTGTTTTATTTATAAAAAGGAACACAATCTCTAAGGAAAAACTTTAATAAGTTTTTTTTTATACAACTAGCTGATGGAATATGCATATGGCCCTGTTTAATAAAGCCGACAATTCGACATAATTGTCACAAAGCGACAAAATTGTGGTATTGTCGCGCTTAGGCTATTAATAAAAGTGAAGCGCAACAATTCCACAACTTTGTCGCTTTTTGACATATGTGCCGAATTGTCAGCTTTATTAAACAGGGGCCTGATGTTAAGTGGTAACCATCACCTATAACAAAGCATTGCCTCGTAGTTCACGCACGTCAGGAACGTGCCCTAAGATGCACTGCCCTGCGTCCATCAACTTGAGGCATACAGATGTTCAGCCTCACGTTCAGTTACGTGATAAAGGCAATAAACACGACAAGCCTATACAGGCTGTAACAAAACTACCCGTAAAGCGGAAAGGAGGTTAAATGGGGCCTTATAACGAGTCCTTTCACAATAATATTATATTAAAATAAAAATTTATGTAAGTATTATATTTATCAGCTATCTGGTTCCCATAGTACAAGCTCTGCTTAATTTGGGGCTATAGAGTCTTGTGTAGATTGTCCACTATATTTATTTATTTCATTTATTATTGTTTTTTATTATCATTATAAATTTTGTTAATCACATTTATGAATGAAACATAGAAAAATTATTAAAATAGACAATTAATAGGTCAAATAGGTACATAGGCATTTCTGCTAAGTAATCTGGTTCCCTGCCATGACAGCTTACTATGGTTTTGGCTTTTATAGTTAATTATATTTTTAAGGGGTATTTTGTAACACGCTGTATATTTCAAGTCAAGGAAGTTCCTTGACTTGAACAAATAACAAATAGCTAAATAACAAATAACAAATAAATATGCTCTTGTTACCCAACAAGAGCATATTTATTTCTTTCAGTAATCTGCGAGGTATCGGTCCTAAGGCTGTAGTTAGGGTAAAACAATTTTCAACAAAATGATTTATATTTGAAAATTAATATGAAAAACCAATCAACTTAGGGAAAATATATCAAAACACCACAACAAATAAGCGCTAAAAGCCGGGGCGGGGCGGTGACGGCAAAAATGTAAGTACTTATTAGAATAGATTGTTAATTAGTGGGTCGATTCCAACTGCTGGCAACATGCGGGTTAATTAGTTCCAGTCGCATACAATAAGATCTAACAATCAATTTTAGCATCCCAAGGCAAAACTTATAGGTTAGGTAGGTCATGTGAACATATTCAGAGCATTTCTTACCTTTGTTAGAAACATGGTGCACACCAACAATAAGAAGGGGTTTTCGAATCAACTTATGCCGCATTTACACAAAAAAATCTTAATTGTAATAATATAGGTAGAGGAAAGATACCTATTTCACAAAAAGCAACTAGACCCAACCAAAAAAAAAGATGGCATTCATTGGCTAAGTCAAGTAAATTATCAATCAATTCTACCAAATCTCCAGTCGCAGTTTGATTCATCTCAACCACCCAATCAATATTGTTTGTATTCAAGTTTTTTTTTTAAATATTTTTTTGGGTTTACTGTTTAACAGGCAGACTACCACAGACTACCTATGTCCTATAGTATAGAGATGTCTAGAGGTAGAGAGAGTCATTATTCTGTAACTCCTTGCTGCACATGCGCAGTATTTTTTTCCTGTGCAGGGTTTTGGATTTTTGAGACTGCTGCGCATGCTGGAACTTTCTGTCAAACCTTTTTTTGAGCTTCAAGAAAGTTCACAGCTGGTTCAGAGCTTCAAAAATGTGCCAATTTCTCAAAACATTACCAACTCCACAGAATAGAGAAAAGGTCCTACGGAATCATCATCATCATCATTGGCCTGTACCATCTATTACAGATGATTTAGGTGGCGCTTAAGGTGGCGTCAGTCAGGTTATTGCACATGAACCAGGAGTGGAACACTTCCGTTCATGGTTATGAAGACCGATACACAGGCCTAAAAATGCGGGATGGTCCATCGGCAATTCCGCATGGACATCTGTTGCGTATAGCTAGTTTGTTATGTGTGGCCTGCTGTAACGAATCTAATGTGTAATTTCGGAAAAAAAAATGTATATCTGAATAAAGGGCTTTCCACACAGCAGCTATAGTGTCTATTAATGTACATTTACATAGTACCGGGAAAATATATGTGAATGAAAATATACATTAAAGCTGTAGTGTGTGGTCTCCTGACGATTTCTATGGAAAGATGTAATGAGATGTATCGTGCTATAATGTACATCTTTACATTATAGCTGCTGTGTGTGAAGCCCTCCATGTTATAATTGACTATCTGCCACTGGCAGCAGCACTAGTTCATACATTCATTCATTAGAGGACTTGGCGGAAGGACTTAGAATCCAAGCCAGCACAAAATAAAAAAAAATAAAACATTCATTCAAGTCGCTCAGTTCCTGAGTGAATGACGGCAATTTTATGTTGATAGAATTTTTCTCTCTTCATCCAACCACCACCACCATCCAAAATCCTGGAAAAGTTGTTGCCTGTGAAGGATGCCTTCAGCTGCGAATGGAAAGTCTGAAAAACCAGCCTCTTCGGAGGCCCTGGATAATTCACCAATACGACAGGTTATTACGATTGTAGACCACAAAATACGCAATTTGGAGAAAAGAAAGGTACGTACAATGCGGTTGTAATAACATCAACAATAGTTTATCGGCCTATTTTTCATGGCTTGGTCAACTCCTCGTGATAAATTCGCACAAGATATTTGATTATCATGGGTCTGTGAGTAAATAAAGTGATGTCGGTAAAGCTATTGACGCCATTTTCACCCATGTGCTTTGCTATGTTGACGAAAGAACCATTTTATGACGCCCTCGTATGGAGGTTCTTCTTTTTAGCTTGATTCAACAACAAGTCTGTTGTTTTAGTCTCGCAATGTATACCGCGGCGAAAATAGTTGACAGCATCTACTGTTTCCTTGTTACTGGCCATAAAACAAATTGTATTGGGTTCTTGCATTCTTGCAGTTTTGTTGTAATATTTTGGTGCATCTTTGTTCGTTTGGTAATGCATAACCACAAATAAATGTACCTATCCTATGTTCATGTAAAATTTGAATCTTTTTTGGAAGCAAAGGATTTTCAGGATAGAATAAAAAATTGAATTTGAACCACAACTACACCACTGTATCCACAAATTTATCATTGTTTGTCAAAATTTAACTGGTTAAAAATGTAATTATGATTTTTATTTTATTATGCATGTACCTTTACTAGCTTTAAATAAACAGGTATACTGAAAGATGTATTTTACAGGGCAAGTTGGACCAGTACCGTAATTTGCAAAAAGCTGGTAAAGACTTGGAAAGAGAGCAGAAAGTAGCATTAACAAAATGGGATGAAGTGAATCTGACTCTGGAGTTGACCAGAGAATTTTCAAAACAAGTCACCCAGATAGCCGTATCGGCTGAGCGAGATGCTAAGAAACAAGCCAAAAAGGTAAATATCTCTCTAACCAACTACTAAGGCACTTGTCCGATTGTCGGCTAGCTAGCAATAAGTTATAATTTTTTTTCTCGCATAACATTGAACAATAAATATAGAATCTGTATCAATAAAAGAGACGCATCCATCAATAGTTGATCGCTGGCTATTACACTGCTGGCAAAAACTCTCTTCACCATTTTTATAGCCCAGCAACAACACTATAAAACTACACTACCTCTACTACACTCCAACTCGCTTCTTGCTTATGTGTAGTGTAACTGCCTGAAGCTTGTATTCCTGAACAACACTCCGGCCAACATTTTGAGTAGCTAACTCACATAAACCAGAACATGGACTGAAGTCACAACAAATTTTCTATTGTCGTAAAACTTAAGCTAAATGGGGCTTTTTTATAAGGAAATCAGTAATGCTTTAAGCAGGCTGCATTTAAATAACCCTGTATGTTCCTTGTTCACCATCTTCACTTTAACACATGTTTATGCAAATAAATAATCTTTATCTTTATTTTTATCTTGCTAGGATGCATGGGTCCGGTACGCAGCAGACACCAATAAGATTCGTGAGGCTCTGCTCGTTCTGGATTGCCTCAACATGATGGGCGACAGTGAGGTTCGGGAGGACTTTCTTAACGGAGCCAATGGGGCTGCAAAACTAACTGAAGACGATCTCAGGATCCTTGATGATCTGTAAGTAAAAAAATATTGTAGATGTTCCACACAAATCTATCTAGTCCCAAACTTAGCAGAGTTGTACTACGAGAATTAGATATGTACTTAGCTTAGATTTTAAATTTAGCTGATAGCATAATACTTGTTTTTTGTAAAACATTGGAATAAGTATAATTAAAACGCGGAGGAAGAAACATAAGTGCACTTGTGCATCACAAATATTTGTTCTTGATGGGTACTAAACCCACATAATACAATGCAAAAGGCAGAGCTACTTCCAACTAAGCTGTGAGGATTGTCATGTCAAAGCAATGACTAATTGAACTAAACTTTTTATTTGAAATAGTTGCAGCCCAGCAAATCTTAGCAAGCTAAGCAGCAAATCATATTTTCAAATGTTGATAAAGTCGGAGACATAAGCTAATGCACATTCATCGTCATTAGCCCATAGACATCCACTTAGAACATAGGCCTTCTCAATGCATTTCCAGGAAGAAAGATTCTGAGCCCTCTCCAAGCTCCATGCAACAATTTCCCTCGATCTTAAAAATTACGTCTATCAGAGCGTCGTACGTTTCGTCTTCTGGTTTGTGGTGGCCAAGATCTTTTCTTGGATATATATTATATTTATAGAGTATCAATGAACATAACTGGTTTATATTTTAGCTTATTATTGGTCACAGCTTATCTGGCTAATAAATTCCACTGCTGGATGGAAGCCGTAGTCATTATGCATCGCGCGACTTTTGAGCATGGGCGATGTCGCAATTGCATTGGTTGCAATTACATTTTAGCGATTGCCTTCTTGTTCATACTGCAACTGCACTTCTGTCATGTCACTGCCGCGTCTTTGCCTGTTGCGAACAAGGTGTTAAGGTTTTGTTGGGGACAACTTAACCTCCTATAGTCAAAAATAGCTTGTAAGAGGCAAAATAGTAAAATTATGAAGTAAATATTTTCATTGACTCATGAAGAAATAGCCAGCAGATAAGAATGACTCATTTTCTTTTATCAGCCTTTGTTTTTGATGATATCATCATGTTTTTTTTGTTGTTAAAATTTTAATGGTTCAATTTGTTCTTGTACAATTTCAGGTACCCTGAAGTGTCGCCTAAGCACGAGCCGAACGAAGAGGGACAGGCAGGCTTCCCCGCAGCATCAGTGAAGGCAGCCGAGCATCTGTGCTCCATCACCGAGGGCAAGGCCAAAGAGGTGCTCGGCACCACTTACACACACATCAAGGAGATCGTCGCTAAGGTGCATGAATGTGGGTACTTTGACAAAGTGCCCGAGCCTGAGCAGCCAGAGGTGGTCGAAGAGCCGGAGCCTGAACCTGAGCCGGAACCAGTTCAACAGCAACCGCAGCCGGAAGTGGTGGAGGTGGTGGCGGAAGCTCCGCCTTTGCCGGCAGGGTTCACCGCACTGCCGGTCCCGCCGGCGCCCGGCGTGGTGCCCGCGCCTGCCTACCCGCTGCGCCCGCTGCCTCCAATCACGCTCCAGGAGGTCGAGCACGCCTACTTCGCGCATCAGTACCCACAGCAGCGCCCGATAGCAGAGGTCATCGGCTCCCAGAACTTCTTCTTCCTGCAGGAGTCGGAGCTCGACAGCCCCAACGGCACCCCGCAGCCGATGCAGCCCTCTCCGCCGCAGGGGATCCCTTCGCAGACCTTCACGAACCAGCACTTCATGCCCGGCCACGAGATGCCGCAGCCGCACTTCGCTCCGATCGAGCACGGCTTCCCGCCCGGCACCGTGATGATGCCGCACATGGTCCAGCACCCGCACCTGGTGAGCCACGCCTCGCCGCCGGGAACGTACGCTCAGCCGACGCCGGTGCCGGTAGCGCCGTCGTCGCCCGCTCACGTGTCCGCCCCCGCCTCAGCCCCCCTGCCCCCTCAGGCGTCGCAGGCCGAGACGCGACCCTCCGCGTCGCCCGACAACGACAAGCAAGACGACGATTGGAAGGAAACGCGCAGCCCGGAGCGCGATGACGCCGGCGAGCGACGCACGCAAGGACAGGGCGACGGACAGGGCCGGTACCGCAGGTATGGCGGCGGAGCGCGCGGCGGCCGCGGGGCCACCAACGGACACGGCAGAGGGCGAGGCGCCCGACAGGGCGACGGATACCGGGGACGAAACTCCGACGGATACCAAGGTAGAAACTCGGATGGATACCAAGGCAGAAATGCCGACGGATACCAGGGCAGAAACTCGGATGGATACCAAGGCAGGAACTCTGACGGATACCAAGGCAGAAACTCGGATGGATACCAAGGCAGAAACTCGGACGGATACCAAGGCAGAAACTCTGATGGATACCAAGGCAGGAACGCCGATGGCAACCGTTCCGAATACCAACGGAACTCGGATGGCTATCAAGGCAGACCGAACAAGGAGCGCAACTACGACAGAGACAACTATCAGAGCAAACGGAACAACGACGACGGATACTACGGCAACGGAGACACGGGAGACGACAAGCGCGAGCGGACCCGCGACCAAGTCGAGAACGGGCGGGACGGGCACGGCTACCGGGACGGACGGGACGGCTTCAAAGGCCGCGGCCGAGGCGGGCCGCGTCCCAACCGTCCCCCGCGCACCAACAACTACGCCCCCCGCAAACATGAAGAGTAGCATCGCCCTACTCACCCCAGTGACGGACTAAATCATTCGTGCAAGGCAGATTTCACCGGCAACAACGCGAAGTGGTAAAGTGAGAGATTATGGTATAACAAAAAAATTATAAAAACTATAAAAAAAAAGTAAAACAACAAAATCTTGAAACTTAAAAAATAAGTTAATTGAATTTAGATGTATGATATATGCGATAATGATAAGTTACGTAATTCTAGATTCTTGTTAGGTGCGGCCACCGGACCGGTGGCGGGCGCAACTACGTCCTCGTGATAATTTAAGTACAGGAGACGTGCACACAACCTGCAGGACACTTTCCAAATCTCATGGATCTATGAACGGAGCTGGTTTAAAACGTAATTTTAGGTATGCTAATGATTATTGTATGGTTGTTTCTCTTTAGTTTAGCTCAACATTCGTGAAGTTCTATTCATTGGTGTCAATTCTGTTTAATTTTCTAAAACTAGCCTAGTCTGAAAGAAATAATAATGTTTCCGCCTCTTTCTAAAAAACGGAAACATAAAAAACTACTATAATTTTAGCTCAAGTCAAATTAAGTTAATTTATGTTAATGCCACAACAGAATCGACACCATTGTATTTATATTTTTTCTACTATTACATACCACTATAAGTTTTTAATATGTTTTTAATTTAATTTATTAATTTAAACTGTCCCTGTTTAGTTTTTGTAATGTAAAGCATTTATCACAAGCTAACTGGATTAGTTTTCATTTTACATTCAATAACATTTATTATTTAATTTTTTGCATCCAAATTTCCGACATTGTTCTCAATCGAGGCTGTGTGCAAGCAAATTAAAAGTATTCTACAAACAATAGTAATAGTTTTATTTCCTCAGCTATAGTTAGTACCTATATTACACACGTCAAGTTATGAGATTTCAGTCATAACTTAGGTCTAACATAACTAAAGACATGAAAATGTTTTTCAGTATACTCTATCAATAAATTCATACAATAGTCTATAAATACTGTGTGTGAGGCCCTAACACACACAAATAATATATGTTATATTATAAAATCTTGAGAAACCGACTGCTGAACCAATTTTGATGAAATTTCAATGGGACCAATCTGGAAACATGTATTACTTTTCAGATAGAAAAGCTTTTTTCAAATCAGCTCATAAATTACGAAGCTAAGCGATAACAAACATAATACATCCAAATTGAGGACCTTCTTTTTATTTGAAGTCGGTTAGTATAAATAGAGCTTTTTCACTGATAGCAAATTATGTTTAGGTCAATTCAATTTCACCTAACAGTAGGATAACTAATACTAATAAGCTGGGAGAGGAGTGAGTGCAGAGGGGAATGGAGGAGGAAGATATGTTGCGCTGACTTATAAAATAGTGGGCTAAGGAGAGGAAGAAGAGTAGAAATAATAATCAATCACAGTGATCTGTAGTCTGTACCTAAGGTATTTATGAGAATTATATTATGACAACTACAATCTGGGCCTCTTCAAGGCAAGAGTGAATAGGTGTCTTCTAGACCATCCTGCTTCATCGTCGGCTACATCGTCGCTTACACGTAAGCAAAAGCGTGTTTGCTGCTCTGTGTCGCTTACCATCAGGTGAGATCGTAGCCAAAGGGTGGTCTATATAATGTAAAAAAAAAAAAATTCTTGCGAGATAAGGCTAGGTATTCATAGAGTTTAGGTTGGGGTAAATAAAAAGGTGTTCTCTTTTGCTAGTCAAGTTTTTATTTCCTGAAATTGCTTTTAGAACATTGTATGTCTGTATTACGAATCTAGCTAAAACATATTGACCTAAACCTGACCAAATTTGAATAAAGATCTCTATATAAAATTGTAATAGCGGGAAGAACCTGTTTTTTACACGGCAGCTTATGTACTAAATTGCTACATTATGTAGGTAATAATTAGCCTATACAACCTAATGCAATTATACAAAATATCATCTTCAATGTACTTATAGATAAGTAGAAACTAATATCCTCACATTTTGTTCGCTTACAAATCGGGGAGGTAGTTTCAATAGGCCGTAGGAGATTATTTTCTCTGCGAATCTCTTACTTATATAGTACCAATTTTATTTGAACAGGACGCGATATTTATTATTTAGAGAAAATGCTCGAACTTTTCTGTCTGTAAGCCTACCTCTGTCTCTGGCTCTGGTTTTGAGTCTGTGTGAGTTTTGACTAAATAAGTTCTGACGAAACGTCACACACACATTCTCAAAACCAGAGCCAGACAAAGCTTATGGTAGGCTTACTGGTCTACGCTGACCTGAGTTAAGATACTTTTAAAACAAGACACATTGAAAAGATTAGTCTTGGAGGAATGTAATTTTTGTTTAAAAACATTTATCTATGTTCGATTACAATTTGTGGATACAGAGATTACAATGTGTAGTTCATAGTTTGCTATTATTATATTATTATTATTATACCCATTTTAGTTTTAGCAATGAGTTTATTATGTAAGTGTGGGGTACTTATTGTATGCTCTAAAAATAGATGTCAGTGGAACATAAAGTAAGCATCATCATTAAACCTAAGCATATTTTGACTGACAAGATTTATAAATACATGTATTGTGATGATTTTTTCTCTTCACCTTTTATGGATATTAAAAAATGTACAAGATATTCATTAAAATTACGGCATTCACAATACATTTTTGAGGTTAATCACTTTATTAAAATAAAAATAAATACAAAAATGTAAATAATAGTGATGCTATGAAACTTTTCTACTAAAAACTTACAAATGTTTACAGCCAATTGTACCTAATCGCAATAAAAACAAAATCGTATTGTCTTCAAGATACACACAACTGTTCATCATCATTATTAGATGACTCCATAAAATTAAATCCTTTCACCACACTGGTTTTAAAGAACCAGTAATAAGAAGATGACTCCATGTCTAGTGCTGTATTTAGACTTTCCCATAGAATTCCACAAAGGACACAATGATCCCCTTCACACTACCATCGCTCTATTAGGTGGGGGGCGTCTTACGCTTCGTGGTCGCAGTTTGAAAATGTTACTACCTTCATAGTTATTTTTCAACAGCTGTGTATTACGATCCTGAACATTACTTCAGCATTCACTAACCACAAAACAATATTCTTACTAGCTACCTAATAGTAACTAAGTACTTCAGAATATAATTTTTATCACCTTTTAAAAAGACCTCAAATTGACAGGCTGACCGATATATGAATCACTGAGGAACATGGTTTTTATAACGCTTTTATTAGTTTCACCTGTATGTATGTATGTATGTATGTATGTATGTATGTATGTATGTATGTAACCGACCCCTTTGAGCTCGATTTTGTCCTACTTTGAACGATCAGATTTGATTCAAACTTTGCACACCTGTCAAAGGTCGATGACAATGCAATAATATGAAAAAAAAAAAAAAAAAAAAATGAAAAGAAATAAAAGAAATAAAATAAAAACCTACTTTGAACGATCAGATTTGATTCAAACTTTGCACACCTGTCAAAGGTCGATGACAATGCAATAATATGAAAAAAAAAAAAAAAAATGAAAAGAAATAAAAAAAAAAAAAAACCTACTTTGAACGATCAGATTTTATTCAAACTTTGCACACCTGTCAAAGGTCGATGACAATGCAATAATATGAAAAAAAAAATATGAAAAAAAAAACAACTAAAAAGTAAAAAATAAATTATAGTTTAAAAAACTAAAAAAAAAACGCTTTTATAACTAATTGAACTAAAAAGTTAAAAATAAAACTGTAATAATCAATTGAAAATTTATATTATTGTACAAAAAGCGTGGGGGGCTTGATTTTGATTGTTGTAAATATTTTATCAATAGTTTATTATAGTTAAATAATAGTTGATTATAGTTTAGTCTGAAGTTATTATAAAAAGCACCCCACGTTTTTTGTACAATAATATAAATTTTCAATTGATTATTACAGTTTTATTTTTAACTTTTTAGTTCAATTAGTTATAAAAGCGTTTTTTTTTTAGTTTTTTAAACTATAATTTATTAACACTATTATTTCCAATGATGGCGTTGTTGGCCACCTAGGGTTTTATTGCATCTTTTTTTTAAATATTACTCACTACAAATTAGATAAACTATTTGTGATGCCTCTTTTACACGATTATGTAAACATTGAACTAGATTATGTATAGATTTAGCCGAAGTCTAGAGGGATAATGTATTAGCGGGCTAGATTATTTATTTATACCTCTCATCACTGTGCGTGTTATACCGCTTGTATAATGGGGCACGCGCTGAAGAACGCAACACAACTGTATAACATCATGCCAACAGCTTCACTCTACCACCGCACTGCTCGCCATAGGCAGAGTTCATCCTTATACCTTAGAGCCAGGGTGGTCGCGCACCGTTCGGTTTCAGAGGAACTTCCTCCCGCGAACACTCAGGCTATGGAATGATCTTCCTGCTGAGGTTTTTCCGAAGGACTATAGTATGGGGCTCTTCAAAGGGAATTTTAAGTTTTGAAGGGCGGGCAGTATGCTTGTTTGTGTACTTTTTTTTTTAAATCTGAGTAATTTAGACATGCGCTCTGAAAACATACGGAACACCCTCCCAGAACAAAACTTTGAAAGGCGTATTGTTTGTCCAGTACTTGTACCCTTCCCGCAGCTTAATCGGCTTTGTCCACAAACGTACACAAACCCACATAAAATTTTTATATATAATATATAGATGATAAGAATGATCTAGGTACAAGACCAGATTCAAACCCATACCCTTAGTTACTTCCATTATTGACGGCGAATGTACAGTGCGCTGCACTGAAATGTATACAAATCGTAAACTTCAAGTTAGCTTAAATGCACTATGTGAAAGTGAAGATTGGTATACATTCAAGTGACGACTGTACGCTTAAAAAAGTTATTAAAACTAATCAAAATCTTAAATTTAAGTCAACATTGGTCCTAAAGTTGTATCAACAGATTAGTAATATAAACACATTTATTATTACATAGATTATTGCACTTCGTATTATTTTTACAGATAATACGTATTTTGTTTAGATCACTCAAGAAAGCCTAGACTCACCTAGCTTTAACATGTTACAAAGTTAATTTTGACTTTGAAAGGCGTCAAAGTACAATTTTAATCTCGACTCATAAACTGTCCAGACATCGAACGGGCTGCCGGGGTATTTAATACAAAGTTTACTAGTACTATCCACTGAATTCATTTTCCGAATCAAAGATTTATGACTTATGCAGAGTTTCCTATCTCAAAAACGTTGTTTCATGGCATTTTAAAGGTAACATCTAAATTGAAATATGGTTAGTGAGAAAGATTTTTATAATGTCCCAAAAGTTAAGCACCGAGCGGGATTTGAACCCGCGACCCCTTTGGTATGGGGCTGCGCTGACTTCAAATCTCGCTCGGCTCTTAATTTTTGGGACATCTAGTCAAGATCAAAATTCCACGCGGAACATGCTAGCAAAAAGACAAATTGCATGAAAATAACAGATACCTACTCTTGTAATTTTTATACAATTATTTATCCGCATAGCAGACGTTCGTTTTTCTAACAAAATAAAAATGTGTGCGTGCAGTATTGCGCAAGGTAGACATAAACTTAGATTAGTGTTTATAGGCTCGTATAGGTAGTATATTAGCAATTTCAGCTAGCAAATTTCTCTTTTATCTGGATTTTTCAAAGATATGGCAACTTCATTTTGCAAATATTTATTGCAATAGTTCTCGCATGAGATGGAGGGACGAGCTGGACGCTTTTAAGCGGGACTGGCAACTTAAAGCAGAAGATCGTAGTGACTGGCGTAAATGGGGGGAGGCCTTTGCCCAACAGTGGGACACTACAGGCTAGTAGTAATAGTAATAGTTCTGACGCTGACTGTACCAGTACAAAACTGCAAGAAACATCAGGTAGCTAATTGATTGAGTTAATTGTGAGTATTCCATGAATGAACCAAAGTAATCGAACTTCATCAAACCAACCAACGAAAATGATCCTTATGTACCTTATAAATACAGTTTTAATTTGAAGAACCAAGAATAAACCTCCTACTATTAACATTATCTGAGAATCGCCTTACCTATATTTAAAACCTGCCCCAGATTTCGTACAAAACATTTAAATGCTAGAATATGTATTATAAAAACAATAAAGTACAGCACAGTTTTCACAGAGTTGGAAATTATATTAGTCCTTGTGTTCCCTAGAAGCCGGCGGCGTAGGGAGGGCTGGGGTTAAATCATGTGTCGGGACAAGCCGCGCGTCCGTCGCTCCCAGGCCTCCGCCTCCGCCCACGAGTGTCGCACGTCGCGGAATAACTGTAACAAGACATTCTTATCAATTTTGGATGAAATATAAATATTTATTTAAGTAAAGTAAACAGGCCTTTGCATCTATTGTAGATGATTTATATAGCGTCAGGGGCAACTGGTGATTACTCGTGCCCCTACTTGCAGGACGCTATAGTGCCTGGGACAGGATTTTAAATGGAATAGGCTTGCCCAGCACCTATACCATCCTGACAGCTTAGTCGGCCTAATCCACAGGAAAGACATGGTCAATACGTGCAGAGCTGACTAAGCCGCGGGTTTCCTAAATATTTATATACACTAATATTAAATACAGGAAAGATTTGTATTTTAATAACCAGCAGCAAATAAAAAAGGACCAGTTGTTTTTTTTATGTTTGTTATCGCATATCTTCGTCATTCATAAACAGACTAGCAGCCGCCCGCATCTTCGCTCGCCCCGTTATGCCGGTTTCTTCACGATGTTTTCCTTTACTTTTTGAGAGTACTGGCATATTATTTATTTATTTTCAGCCTATCTTGTCCTACTGCAGGGCAAAGGCCTCCCTACCTTTTCCAGCTTTCTCAGTCCATTGCTAGTTTGCACCAGTCTGGTAGATGTACATTGTTCATCTAGCTCGTCGCGCCATCTCCGTAGAAATGGTCTAACGCGTGGACGACTTGTATTGGGCACCCAGTCAGTTGTGGTTTTAGCCCAAAGATCGTCAGGCATGCAATGCATGAGTACTGGCATAGTGCACATACATTTTTCGACCGAAAAACTCATTGGTATACGACTAGATTTAAACCCACGACTTTAAGATGGGAAGGCGGGGCCGCTACCACTAGACCACCAGTGCTCTCTAAATTATATGCATTATATTAACCTGTGACAACCACGGCTCATCAGCCAACAGCTCGTTCAGTATAAGCGTGGTGTCTTTCCGCGGGTCTTGCATTCGCTTCTCCGAGACCCGCTTACTGCATTCCGCGTACATTAGATACTTCTGGTGGGAGATTCGCGAGTACATCTGCACTCGGTTGCAGCAGGACGCGCATACTAGGAACTCCTGGAATGCAGAGAAAGGTATGGTAAGTCACAAATGTAATGACAAGTGAATTTTAAATACTACATTTCTACACACAATCCACATCAAATCTCACATCAAATCACATCTAATTCTGAAGACCAAGTGAGGGTATTTGCAACTGCGACTGCCTCCGCTTCTCTACGGTAACTCCAATGAACTCCAGTCTGCCCTCGACCACGGCTGTTGTAACACGGTCGAAACGTCGTCGGGAAATAATAAAAGTAACTGCGATAAATACCCGTTTCTCCGTACAGTAGTAGTAGCCTCGCCAGGGCCAGCCTGGCACTCGACAGATGCCCGCTCCATTAGCCACACTAAGCCCTGGTCACATGACTGCTGAATTACCTTCTCATAAGCGAGTCTCGCGTCAGGTTGAACTGGCTCCAAGGTGGCTGGGTTGTAGGGCTGTCCGTACAGTAGTAGCCTCGCCTGGGCCGGTCTGGCACACACTCGGCAGACGCCCGCTCCGTGAGTCACACAAAGGCCTGGTCACATGACTGCTGAATTACCTTCTCATAAGCGAGTCTCGCGTCAGGTTGAACTGGCTCCAACGTGGCTGGGTTGTAGGGCTGTCCGTACAGTAGTAGCCTCGCCTGGGCCGGTCTGGCGCACGCTCGGCAAACCCCTGCTCCGTTGGCCACACTAAGGCCCGGCCAGGTCCCTAAGGCCGCGTCTAAGGCCCGGCCGCCACCGCCTCCGCTGCCAGATGAGACTCGACTGCGCATCGTCTCAGTGACCTCGTCGACAGTCTTTACGTTTGATAGGAAGTAGTCATCTGGAATAGTATTGTGAAATGAGATGCGTGTTGCGTTTGGATGTACCTCTGTCTATCCCTTGAGAATGTAAGATCTTCAGTTTTACATGTTAGATACGCATGGGGAATAGTGTTTGAGTCTATTTGTTATAAATAACAATAATTATTATTCTAAAAAAAATGGCGTCCTCACCGGAAATTCTAAGGATTAAATCATGATTCTAAAGGCTACCACTGACGATACGTCCATTAATCCGAATGGAGTAGTCGTCGTCCAAAATCGTCCCATGAATGGTAAAAAAATATTCCATTTGAATGGACGTCAGGCAGCTCTGGATTTCCAAACGGATTAAAATCCATGCGTCCAGGCCAAATGGACGTTATCCGCGGCCGTCCGTCAATGTCAGAAACGTGCGCCACGCCATATGGAAGCAGTCCGAATTGTCCGTGAATGGGCGAAACGGCGTCCATTTTTTTGAGATTATTGTTTTAGTTTATGTTTTGATGTCGATGGTGGTGCATGTGCTGTGTATTTGTCAAGCGCTATAATTTTTTTTTATTGTCTTTGTCCGCGCGTGACTTGTGTTGGAAGTAATAGAAAAATATTATTACTAATAAAATATAAATAAATATAAAATTATTAAATATTTTTTTTTTGTCTTTTTAATAAAATACACACAGCTGCTGCCACCAGTTAAGTATTGTTATCCATAGTATTATTTATTTCCGTTCCGTACGATTGCAAAGTTTGAAGTGACGCCATGCATCCAAATGGAAGTAATGTGAATGGATAATTACCGTATCTGGATAAATTTCCATTTGGAGTGCATCCAAAAGGAAGTCTACTAAATGGACGTATCGTCAGTGGTAGCCTTAATGATTAAATGAAGAGTAAAATAACACTTAAAGTCGCAGATTCAACTAGTTTTAAACAGATAGTAACGCAGTTTAGAGAACACAACATGAATATTATGGTGTATAAAATCGACGCAAAAAATTACTTTGAATTCAACGAGCCAATTCAAGTTTTTTTCCAGACAGTTTGTCAATGATTTATCGCCGAACATTACAACAGACTTACGTCATCATGTCGAATTACAATCTATTAGAGTAAATTTATTAGTTGTCAATAAAATTGACTCAGAATGCACGTGGCCAAATAATGTCTCCATCACCGTACCTAAAACATACTATTAAGGCACTAAACATTGTGAAACACTTTTTGATAGCACACTTTAGTTGTTTTGAAAGATATATAATATCAATAAACTTATTTGCGAAAATAAAAATCATCTCTATCTTGCGTGCATTGGCTGGGTGATTGGGTAATTCTGTTGCAAACAAAAGTTTGATACTAACAAAGAACAGAGATCATATATTATCTTGTTGCCATAATTTTTCGACAACTATCGATATCAATATCGATCTGTTGCCATACTAGTTTTACAAATCAAAGTTCCTATTCGCTATTTCATGGTTATTATTACGTCAACATTCAGTCTTGTTACAATCGTTCCTTGTCAAAGATAAGTTTTGTTTCAATTTATTTGTTATTGCAATCAAAATTATGTCAAAACTGACAGATGCGACTAGGTTTTGATTGCAACAAAAATACGCAATCACCCCACAGATTACACACAGTTAGTCAAAAAATAATTTTGATTTTTTATTGGTTTTCGTACCTAAGCAAACTTTTAAGTACGAAAATATGTAATGATAAAAAATATTATTTTGCTAGAATGTGTGGAATTAAACTGCAAGATTTTATATCTTTCAAAGGGTCGCAATGTACGAGCGTTGTTACACAGTGTTCATCGCCTTAAATAGTCGGCAAACTACACGGTGACCTAATAGCATACGTAAATATTATGTTGAATGTTTATTTACCTTGCTCTTGAAATATCTCCGTTAGGAAGTTGGGATCCAGTGCATGGGATATCAAAGTCTGAATATAAACTTCAAAGTTCTCTTGGTACATCTGTGTTTCCAGCATTCTTTTCTCTATAAAACTATTTTCGTCTGTAGGAAGTTCACTTCTAACTAATTCTACTATAGTTTCTAAATGTGTTTGGGACCGAACTTTAACTGGCACTTGTGTGTACAGCTTCTTGTTTTCAGGATTCCAAACTGTATACTGGGAAAATATAAAACATTCATTATGTACATTAAACATTCATAGTGTATACACCACTATTTTGTAACTATCAAAAAAAAATTGGGTAATGTAGTAGGGGTATGAATGTGCAATCAGAATTTTTAGTTTCTATAAAATGACAAAGTTATTAAATGTTAAAAATTTCAGAAATCCTGCATAAAATTATGGACATATTAGTTACGTAGTACTAGAGAGAAAAAAAATTACGCTGTTCGGTTCCACTTGGTATTTAGTGTTTATGAATGAAATGATTTTTGCTTGTTGAATCATTTCTCAATATTTGACTAAAAATTATTGACTTATTTTTTTTTGTTTTTCGTGGGTGTTCAGTATCAGCAGCCAATATCGGCATTTTTTTTTTGGTAATTACAAAATTGTGGTGTATAGTTTCAGAATAGCATTTATATTATATGAGATAAAACAAACGATGTAGTCTTCAGACTGTGTGTAGACTGGCCTCTCAGCACAGTTGGTAGTAGCTCTGCCTTCTGCGCCGTAGGTCGTGGGTTCGATCCGCAACGAGAACAAATATTTGTGTGGTGAACACAGTTGTTTGTTCTCTGTCTGGGTGTTATATTGTATGTATTTACAAAAATATGTATTTAACAGTTATCTGGTTCTACAAGCTCTGCTTAATTTGGGGCTTATTGTTGTGTGGATTGTCCACAATATTTAATATTTATTTATTCATTAAACATTTTTAATTTGACGGAAAATGAAGACCGGTTTCATAGCTGAGTTGGTATCTCTGCTTTCGTTACTGTTGGTTGTGGGTTCGCTTCCCTAAAGGATAAACATATTTTGTATGAAAGTATGTTAAAAGTATGATAACCTATGACAAATAGGTATCACGAAGATCCATGGTATGTTATAATAAGTCGTAAAAATGTATTAATATGTTGGCGAACAAATGTTTTTAATAGCAGGAGAGCACTGGTAGTCAAGTGGTAGTGGCCCCGCCTTCCGACCCGATTCCGAGGGTTCAATCAAATCCAGTCGTGTATCAATAAGTTTTTCCCGAAAAATCTATGTGCACTATGCCAGTACGCTCAAACGGTGAAAGAAAACATCGTGAGAAAACCGGAACGTAGAATCTAAAAAAGTTCGGGCAACACGTGTCAAGCGTCACGCAAAAAAAATATAGTTTAAAAAACTAAAAAAAAACGCTTTTATAACTAATTAAACTAAAAAGTTAAAAATAAAACTGTAATAATCAATTGAAAATTTTATATTATTGTACAAAACAGCGTGGTGTCGGACCTTTGACAGGTGTGCAAAGTTTGAATCAAATCTGATTGTTCAAAGTAGGACAAAATCGAACTCAAAGGGGTCATACATACATACATACATACAGGTGAAGCTAATAAAAGCGTTATAAAAAGCCCGCCAGCAGCCTTCATGCAAACCAGTCCGCACACAGTGTGGATGATGAATTTGCTAATGTTTTTGATAGTAGACTTTGTATCATGTTTTAGACAAATATGACAAAGCAGAGTACAAGGTTATCTTCTTGCACCATTTTGTTTGAAAACTATACAAATACACTTACTGTGGATATATTTCTATATAGCACCTTTCCGTTCTCTTCAAAGGGTTCATATTTCTGTAGTAGAGTCTTTCCATCTACTCTCCATATTGACGGCCATACCGCCATTTCTGTTACTTCGTTTTTTAGCGCGATGAATTCTCCAGACTAATAGACAAGATAGTTTTAAGAATTAAAAAGGGTTATTCACAAAAATACCGATGCAAAAAAACCTTGTGTCGCGAAAAAACGTTGAAACTACTGGCACGTGAGGCTGAACAATGAACATCTGTGTTCGTGGCACGTCCCTGATGTGCGTGGTTTGTTATAGGCGATGGTTACCACTTAACATCAGGCGGGCTATATGCCTGTTCTAGGTACCAGTTGTATAAAAAAAAACGGGTTTGAGAACAAATTTTTTTTTTTATTCAGGAAGCGCTATCTCGACCTAGGGGTCAAGTTTAGACTGCTTGGTTCACAAAACGACGAATAATAACGATTATATCATTATCTGTAGGTATTTACCGTATTAAAAATGTTAATTTAAATCTACTATTACGCAAATTGTTACAAATGAACACATAATTGTTTTATTACAAAATAATTTTACAATGGTGATTATCATCATCATCATCATCATCTGTTGAAATGCTGGACGGAGTTACGCTCCTATATTCTTAGGAAAATCGAATATAGCGACCTCCCGCGATGGTCGCCATTCGAACCTTTATTCTCCAGCGGTTGTTAGTTCTACGAGCTATTTGCTGAATGATATCTGCGAACTTGGGTTCTTCAATCGTCATCAGCTTGAAAGCCCAATGCTGGACACATGCCTTTTCTATACAATTCCAAGAAAATATAGAAAAAAATAAGTCTTATCGGGCGGGTGGAGTTCTCGCCGAATATACCTTTAGCTTGTGTCTGAAGTGTGAATGTCTAGTGTCTGAAAGTACTCACCTGGTATGGCATTTCCTCTGAAGGCCTGGCCCCATCCTGGCTTGTACTCGTCACTTGCTGATGGGATTTTATATGATGCAGTTTTCTACTGGAATTATCATTTTCCGCCGCTCCGTACAAACCGTAGTTCAAGTTCGCCCCGTGAACCGCTAAAATATAAAAGGTTATAAAGACAATTTATAAAAAAACAAATTGAAATAAGCAATTTTAATTCGTCGTTTTTAACCCACCTTTGAATCCAATAGGCTTACATCTAAAAGAAAAATCTTAAAGTAGGGGCACCTACATAGACTCGGTAGGATGGGTAGGAAAAGGATGCCACATCATCAAGGATGAATGCAGGGATAACATGTACAGTGCAGCACTGGGTACATTAAAATGGCTTGTTACATTTTTATTTGCATTTATTTTACAATAATTATTAGAGTCCCGCATCGTACATGTCATCCCTATGTGGCGAAGTGAGGGGTGCTACCAGGAATAATTACAAATTAAAATTTTAACACGGTCAGTAATATACTTGTGTTTATTTTAGGTCTCCTCCTATTATTATACAAAATATTTACATAAAATATTGAGAATTTTGTGCATAAACAAATAACAATTAAGTAAATAGTAATACAAAAAAAATATGTTCGGGACAATGGCCTCCTAATAGATGTCGCACTTATCGATAGCTGTCAATGTATTATGCAGTCCATTCTTACAATATAAAATCACTTTCAACTAGAGAATATGCGTACGCTATGGTAAGTACCAGCTAACCTCAAATACTGTAAAATACATTACATTATTATATACAACAGACACCCACTGGTATGAATTCCATATAAAAATATACCATAGTTTTGTTTGGAATTATTAATGGTAGCACCCCTTCAGTAGCGAGTATGACAAGAGTCACAAATCTAACAATTTACAATTAAATGGCACTAATAATGTGTCATCAACAACAAACGCAGTGAAATCTTGTTACAGACTAACCCTAAATAAAAGACGACGTCCGCCACGTCGCCGCATACACCGCGATTTCATCAAATATTTACAGCGTCAAAGGATAGATTTCATCTAATCAAAATTTACATTATCACAGTTAAAATGTAACAAGTTTTCACGGAGCCGCCCGAGCGGAGCGGCGCGGGCGGCCAGCTTGCTCCTGTCATACAAGCTCCCGGGCTGGCTCTTCACCATCGCGCTCTACTCCTCAGGTGGAAGTCGAGCAGGTTGAACGCACCTTCGTCCGGCTGGTGCTGGTAATAGTACTGGTGCTGCGGCGGGGGCTGCAGCGGCGGCGGCGGCGGCGCGGGGGGGCGCGGCTTGCGGGGCGCGGGCGGAGGGGCAGCGGCCGCGGGGGCGGTGGCGGGGGGCGCGGGCGCGGGCGCAGGCGTCGCCTTCTGCGGCGTGCTGCGCCCCTTGCGCTTGTCGGCCAGCGGGACCGAGAGCACGGCGCCCTTCAGGCGGCGCGCCTCCTCGTCTTCGAAGGCGCCCGCCTCCTCGCCCTCGTACTTGCGCTTCCTGTCCTTGTTGAGGTGGTAGTAGCGCGGGTCCTCCATCTCCAGCCCCTTGGCCTGCGAGGCGAGCAGCGTGGACGCGGCGGCGGCGTGCAGGTGCGGCCCCAGCAGGCCCGCGCCCGCGCCCATGCCCGGCGCGCCCATGCTGCCGTTGGCGGCCGCCTCGCACTGGCTCTTGACGGGCTCGTACGCCTTGCTAGTATTGTTAGCGGTGCGCGACCACGTGGACTTGCGCGCGCCGCGCCCCGCCGGCGGGGGAGACGTGTCCCGCTCGCCCTGCAAGAACTTCAGGTACGACGCCATGAAACCCGAGCCGGGCCCCGTCGTGGGCACTCCGAATTTTTTATCCATCTTAGCGTCCTGCGCGGCGCTGTTTAGAGGCTGCTGTGAAGAGGGTGCTACCGTCGATGCAGTATTTGCGCGTTGTTCTGCAAGGAAACCAAGTTCTTCCTCTATATTAGGAACCACCACCTTGGGCTGCTCCTCCTCGCGCGTCTCGGGCGTCGAGAACGAGGACGAGGACGCCGAAGGCGGAGTGTCGCTAAACGAGGAGAGCGGTGTCAGCTCCACGGACGACTGGAAGTCGGGATGCGGGCCCAGGTGGAACGGAGGGAAGTAGGTGAGAGCATGCCCGTGCTGCATGGCCAGCGCCTGGTGCTGGTTGAAGTTAGTCGCATGGAGCGGGGCCTGCGAGCCGAACGCGGACGTGCCGGGGAACATCTTCGGCGGGGGAGGGGGGAGGTTCCACCTCTCGAAGTCGAAGTAGCTCCCGTTCTGTTGCTGATTACTGGTGGAGCTATGGGCGGGGGGAGGGATCCTGGTCGCGAGATAGTCGGCCATCACCGCGACGTTCGACAGTTCGTTCATGTTAGGCGGAGAAGGCTTCTCTATACTCTTCCTACGCGGCGCCGGTTTACTAGGTACCACAGTGTTAGTAACGGGCGCGGGCGGGGCTTTTGTGGGTTTCACCTCTTGTAATTGACAACTTTGTTGTAAACTTTGTAAATTTTTTACTATACTCATGGGGTCGCCGCGGCAACTTGACAGATCTTGCAAGGCTACATTGCTACCGTCGAAATAGTTTTGTTTATTGTCAGTCGCGCTTATATTCCTAGTAGGGGTTTGTGGGGCGGGTTCCTCGGTGCGAGTATTATTTTCCGGTATCCCACTATTGTAATTGCTACTACTATTGCTTGAATATTTTCTGGCTGACTGGCGATCGTTCTCCCAGCAATTCTGGGCGGAAGTTTGGCTCTGATTGCGCTCAAATCTAGTCTCATTGAAGGTTTTGTTTTGTTCAAGACCTAGTGCTCTAGTTATGACCGATGGATATGCTACCTGACTATTTTGGGACGGTGATCGCGTCACGGACGCATCTAGAGGAGATCGCGGTGCGGCATTGCTTGGTTTGTTATAATGATCAGAATGCTGCTGTGGCGAGTTTACTGAATTGTTCATGGGACTGTGGTACATAGGGTAAGCTGGACTAGATACATGGCCTATGGGAGAGCTTTGCGGTTGAGTCTGGATGGGACTCCGCCGTCTCGGCACGACCACGTTACAGTCGGGGCCGTTTTGAGAGCTGCTACTGGAATAGCCGGTATCTGTGCTAGAGCTACTTTTAGCGCGAACATGATAGTCTGTTTCTACATTATTCCCACTTTGATAGTGTCTGAAGCTTGAGCCTTGCGAGGAAGAGTATTGAGACCCACCTCTACCGGTCTTTGAAGAACTACTACTGCTATAGCTCAGTCTTCCCGGCGCATCCATAATGGAGTAGCTGATTGGAGAAGACTGAGGTTGCAGCTTTTCATTAGCTTCACAACTTTTTCTTTGCTCACTGGACAACTCAGGATATATTTTACTCTGAGCTTTAGTTTGGACTTGAGGGGGCTTAGATGTGGGAGGAATAAAGCTGCTATTGCTGTTGCTTGGAATAGGTCTAACAGGCTTTTCGTTAGTTGAGTTTTTGGGAGACTGAGAATTGTAGATGGACGCTGAGGGTCGTGAAGTGGGGTTTGAAGGGGGTCGGTACTCTTTGCTGGGAGGGGTAGGAGAGGAGGTCACCGGTGGAGTTGACACTATACATGATTGTTGGGAGTGGGAATTTGAACTTGCAGAACTTGAATACGACTTACTTCCGGCGTAATCCTGCTGTGACGACAACTGACCACTTTTTGCACTGCTTGTACTATAATTATCAGTCTGATTGCCAAACGAAGGAGATTGAAAAAATGTTGAGGATGACGTCGAAGACGCGGGCTGCTTAGGCGCGGCTGCCGGCGACGCCGACCTGTTGGTTGGTTTACCAGCACTGGAAATCTGCGAGTTCAGGTGGTTATTTAGGGTTTGGGCGGCTGCAAAATGCGCATTGAAATTCTCGTAAGTCCCTGATGCCTTCGTAGTAGCTGGACTTGGAGATGAAGGCACTACACTTTCATGTGGTAGTATTCCAAACGGACTGGGTAGCTGGTTGTTTCCTTGCCAATTTATACCTGCCGCGCCGGGAGTGGAAGACTGATCAAAAAATGATGATCCCTGTGCGGCTAGAGTTTGATGCGAGTAATTCTCTCTCAATGAAGATAGCTCAGATTCTACAGACGTTTGCTTTGATGCAGCTGCTGCCTGGGCTTGAGCTATAACTTGTCTGTGCTGCGCTTGAAGAGATGAGCTGTAATGAGCTGGCTTGGGATTGGCATGATGAAACAATGGAGAGAATACAGCATCATATCCCACAGCTGGTGGGGAGAGAAATCCTCCAGGGTTGAAGGGTGATGCTGTCGATGAGCCCAGCTGTCCTGCTAGGGATGCAGTGGTGTGTGCTGCTTGTAGTAGCAACTGACTTGTGGTGGATGGAACTGATTGACCTCCAAGCCCGGTGCCTCCACTCGCGAGATGGTGATGGAAGTCCCCACTTGCCGCACTGGCCTGAACCCCAGCCAATCGGTTGTATGAAGCATATGCTGACCATGGTCCTACTGGATCCATTACCACCTCCGTCTTGTCTTATTGTCAATAATAGGTAATATGTCAACAGAAGTCCACACTTTCATCCATACTTTGCATTACACCATTAATTTTTAGTCTTTACCACAAGAGTCCAGTAAAACTCATGATGAATCATGTATGCTTTGCACAGAGGAAACACTCCTGAAAAGAAGTAAGATTTATCAATAGAATGGCAACAATGGGCATCATAAACATAAAATTAGGATTAACAACATGCTAATTATGGGGTGGGACTCATATTAGCAGTCTGTTCAGTGATAAATGTAGCAGGATTACAAAATTTGGAGTAATTAGAGGATCATTCTGAAAGTCTGAAGTAAAAATACATGAACCGCCGCCGCTTCAACTTGCAAGCGTCCGTCGCTGAATGACACAACAATACAGATGCAGAGTTTGGGTTAGAAATCAATGTAAAGGGTGTAATTATGCGCAAAAACATACCATTGCCTTAGTTTCCCTATGCATAGTATCTCAATGTGACTCCGGAGGACGCTCACACGACAGATAACATCATAAATTATGGCCTCGAGTCGACTCCTTGAGTGCTTGCAACGACGGGTTTTGTCTATTGTGAAATGAATAGCAGTTCACGCCTTGTTTTATAAACACTAACTTCACTTTCTGTTATGCACTTTGTTACAATCCAGTGTACTCTGCCTATTTTATAGTAACGTAGTATCAAAAAACGAGCTAACTCTATTTACAAGTAGAAATACGACAACGATTTGCCTTTCACATTAGTCGCCGCCATCTTACTTGTCCGAATCTGTCGGTCGGTCGAAAGAACGAACGAACCGAACTTATAACCGCGAACAAACAAGCAAGACAAAAGCGCCATCTATGTAGAAAGGGTTGATGAGGTTTTGTTGTTTTTTTTATTATCTTGTGAAAATAACATGGTTTTGACAATTACAAAATTAAGCGTTGCTTAATCTATCAAAACCCAAGTATAAACCCTAAAAAAAACAATACAAATACAACACAATCATGTATAATATAGAGTCTGTGGGTATTATTAAGTCTCTATTAAATGGTTCGTTCTCTCGTAGACAGAGTATCCTCTATTCCTGTAAAATAGATAAACAAAACTCTTAATTTTAAACAATATTAAAGCCTTTTTCTAAACTAGTTTTATTCAGTTTTATTCTTCCGAACTTACCAGTGCAGTGACCCAACTATTTTAGCCAGCCACACCGTGCCAGCGTTCGTAATAATGGCTCCACAGCTATCCTGCTCGCTTTCTTGTTAAGAGCGCCATCTTACGATAGCATTTGCTACTACAAACGTCGTGCAACAAACAGCTACAAATTGAAAAAAGTCATTGTAACTTTTTCAAACTTGGTTCAATGTTAATCCACTAGATGACCCTGAAGTGAATTTGTTTACACGCACTTTTAAATATTTACAACCAGTGATTTTGGAGGACCGTGCACATCAATTTGACGTAAAATGGTCCCACAATATTTTTGATTTACGTACCTAGGTACTAGTTTTTCCGAACCAGTAGTGTGGTGAAAGTATTTTTATTTTGACTTCAAAGAGACTTGTTTTGTTTTTAAAGTTAGTAGGTAATACGCTTAGTTTCCTCATGATGTTTTCCTTCATCGTTTGAGAGAAGTATAATGATGTACCTACCTAGTGCACTGAACACACATTTTTGTTCCTTAATTTAAAAGGCATAATATAATTATATCTGTGCCTAGGTATGTACTTACTTACCTACCTGCAGAAAACCCATTAAAGCATCACTTGATTTGATTCCACAACCCTGAGGATAGGCAGAAGGCGGGGCCGCTACCAGTAGACCACCAGGTCAGGTAGGCCTGTTTTCTGGAAATGTAATCTTTCGATTTGTTATCGAAAGATGGGAAAATTGAACTTGGTATGGTAACTAGTAGCTAGTAGACTACTTAGTAGAAACTTCTTGCTTGCGCAAAAAGGTTGGGGGTTATATTTCCTCCTTAGGTTGTAAAAAGTAGCTGTACCCGCTGTACCTAACTATAAGGCACTGTATCATATTCTATGGCTGGTAGAATGGCTCATTATTTACGTCGGTATCGCGATGGACCACTCAAGCCGATGATCCCGGTAACGTATCGTCGCCATTCGTCCTCACGATGGCCATTTACAACGCCTTTGCTCAATTAATACAGGGTGCTTCAGCGAATATTATGGCTAGAAATACAGAACGGGGCAATTTTCTTCGATGAGATACCTAAACTCTACTTACCCTAAGTAGAGCTCATAAATTTTAAGACGACGCGCTTATTACTTACTTAACTTTAGTAAGTAAGTTTATTTATTTAGAAAATATAAAATTGGGTCTTTTTACACTTTTTCAAATGCGCTTTGCCAATTCAACTCTTCACGGTGCGTACTTTATTTCTGTAAAGCGCGATTCAAATTTTTGCTGAAAAGTTCCTATCTCTGTAAACGTTGAAAAACTGCACTGCGAACAAGGATCACGTAAAAAGTTTGCAGCCGTTTTATGACGGTGAAGGAAAGAACACAGATGTGGTTTGAGAGACATTTATAAATATAAAGTTTATAAGTACTTACTGAGGCGAAGCACGACGCAAAAAAATATGATGAAAAACTGGCCTGGTCCTCGGGCTGATTTCTCTGCCGTCAATGACGGTCCCGACATTGCAAGAAACGGAGGATTTATGCCCAAGATCGCCTTTGATGTCTGAGTGGCACTGAGTAGGTAGGTAGGCGAGTAGGGGCGACGTCATCTGTCGTCACAAAACAAGTGAAAACTTCAAACGACGTTTTGCCTTTACGCCTTGGGACACAGATTACATGTTAGTTAGTAGCTACGCATTTCACTCCGAGGGAAACATACCTATGCCTTTCCTATAAAAGCTCCTACGTATTTTGCGACAAGTCCGCGCGACAGGGATTATGCAATCATACCTCAACATCAACTCTCATTCTTTATAGCATAAAAAAACGTTTGCAATTCTACCATATTTACCATGATAAACTAAAGTTCGTTTCGTATTGAAATTTTGAATTACCTACGGTCCGCGGCGCGGTAACGACAACTTATAATTTCAATACGAGCCTTCGGTGGCGAGTCTGTTCTACGATCGATTTTAATCGATTCAGTTCTACAGGATGATAAACAAAATAAACACATGAGATAACATTATGAACATTATAATGTACGGTGAATTTACAGAGTTTAGGACTCTGGACCGGCATAGAAAATTAACAGTCGATTATGGAAATTGAACACATCATGTAAATTCTGAGAAAATGATAATACATACCCGGTTGATTTTACAGGGTTTGCAAGCTACTCAGGCTGTCTCAGTGCAGCAGTGAGAGGGCTAGTGAGACCCCTTACTTGATGTGATCAGCGCCAGCGGCACGGTATATAATCTGCCACGTGGTCTTTTCTGATCAACTTTCTCAACCACAACCAGCTCTTTTAAGTTATCTGACTACGCGCTACATGTTGTCTACTTCCACTTACTTAGGTACTTCAACTTACTAATCTAGGTATTTTATTACGACAATGCTACCATGCGTCATCTCTCCGCAGTTTCAGAGTAGACAGGCTGTTAATCATGAAAGTTACACCACGAGCTCCTGAAACTCGACACAGGATGAGCGTTCGTTCAAACTTCTAGTGATTGCGACCAGCTGTGGTGGAATAGCTGGTTTACTGATGCCGTTTCAGCTAAAGTATCGTATTCCTTAGTATGTACCATTTCTGCAATGGATTAGGTAGAGATCGTACTGCACGTCCCACTACTTCAGTCAGTCAAAGTAAATTGTTCTATAATGCCTACATCACAAAGATCATTTTGAAGTACTATCCTGTGAGCCAACTTCAAGAAAACGTGGTGGAGGGGCGTGCATTTTTAGACTGGTTTATCTATACCCTATTGTGTTACCTATGGCTCATGAACATGGTATTGTGAAACAATCGTAATCTGCCTTAGATAAAGTTGAAACTGCCACGTACATCCATATCAGAGAAGCTTGTGAACGTAATACGCCAATTCTTCTGTAGACTTGGTAGCAAGGAAGTGGACGTGCGTTGCTAATGTGGAAAAGTAAAGCCTTGAGCACATCCTTAGCGTTCTGCGGTGGTGATCAGTGAAACGCTGTCAAATATGAAAGCGATATTTGACAGCGTTTCACTAATCGCCATCTCAGAATGCTTGTGGATGTGGACGAAATAATACTTATATAGGTAGTGAACATAATAAGTACTCGTTAGATTACTTACCCTGTGGGAAAAGTGTTGCGGTGCCCTTCTAAGGTTTATGTTTGAAACTCTTTAATCTACTATAGCACCTTATACTTAGCAACTTAGGTGCAAGATTTTATATGTATTGAAATTAAGATGATTCTGGCTTATTATTCTTCTAGTAAGATTGATCGAATGAATTGACGCGGCATCGATTTATACCTAACATATAAATACATTTTAAACGAATATTATTAGCCCTAGAAGTGGCTACTGTGTTTCTAAGCTTCACCTATTTTTGCTGATGAGCTTAGACTTTCGAGCTCAAAAGTATTTTTATTGCATCATCTAAAATTAAGAAGGTTTTGGAACAGTTCTTCCTAACACACCGCTTTCCAGAATTCTATTCACACCAAATTTATTCTTGGTACAAAAACCTCTTGGCCATCTAAAATAAAAATAGGAAGACTTATTTTACTTTTATCTCGTTTGGTGAAAAAAGCTGTTTATGGCCCCAAAAAAACATCATTTTAACATAGACCTAACAAAGCTTAGAATCTTCTCGGTACCGGAAGTCTTTTAAAACCCGCAAATTATATAAATAAGTAAACAGAACTGTTTTGATAAAAATGACATCGTGTATGATATTATACAGAAGCCCAATTTGAAAGATATAAAATTGTTTTTCATTTACCTATGTTTGATTTTAGGTAACAGACAATTCTTCATTACGGGATATAAACTTGTTTTTCTTTATCTAGTTTGATTTTTGGTAGGTACCTAATTACAGGAAAATTACGCCTTACCCTCCATTTTTTTTGTTGATTGTGTTATCTCTGACTCGGGCAGTCTGTAATAGTAATAAGTAAAATTACTGATGGTCTAAGGGTGGTAGTTGAGCTACTGATTTCTTCATTTACAATGTCGATGGCTTATGACCCTCGCAAATTACGTTGCAGAATTGTTATTTTCTTGCCTATAAACTTAATGCTTTTTTTGAGGTTTGTGTAAAATAAAAAAGTTGTTTATTGTTTGCCATTATAATTATTAAAAATAAAAATAACCCACAAACAACAATTGCATTCCAGTCAGAGTAAGTCTTTAGAGGATTCCAAGCGTTCAGCTTAAATGGCATTATACTCTATGAAGGACCATTATAATACCTATCAGAACATAATTTTGCTGAACTCACAGATCCTTCCAACTAACGACGTGACCCCAAATTCAGTTTGAAACCATGAGG
This sequence comes from Thera obeliscata, assembly GCA_947578465.1. Taxonomy (NCBI): domain Eukaryota; kingdom Metazoa; phylum Arthropoda; class Insecta; order Lepidoptera; family Geometridae; genus Thera; species Thera obeliscata. Next base: position 3,527,399 of record OX387919.1, read on the forward strand.
TCAGCATCAGCACATTTTGGTCGATAGGTCATTCGGCTGACAGCTGAACTGAATTTCATAATTGTGTCTGTTTGGTGCTCAAGTTCTCGAGAATTCGATTTTTCAAGGAGTGTTCAAATATATCGCTGGCAGGTTTCGACCACTGGAGTTTCGATTGCGCAATATAAAACGCTTTTTTCGCGAATGTACTTCCTTTTGTAGAAAATATATGAAAGTGGAAAATCCAGAATATGAACAAAATAGATTTGGGAAACATAACAATATTGCTCTTTTTTGAAATAAAGCTGACATTGTATTAAAACTTTATAATTAGATGAGAATTCTGAAGGATAAAAAGTCTGAAATAAAAATATTGAATTGAATTGAATAAAACTCGTCTTGGCTATATTTTGTATCTAGAAATTATTTGATCATCCTTTCATGCATTCATGGAATTTTCGAGGAAATTGTAAAATATTTTATGCTGCGATGTGCTTTATCGAAGAGAATTCGCTCGCATCGCTCTCACTAAAAGGTAGTGTTCAAATATTTCAAACGAATTCTAGCTTTGAGCACTACTGGTGAACCTATTCTGTGACAAAGCATTTTGCTCTTTGACAAACGTCAACCCCCCGTCAAATAGTTCGTTATTTTGCGATGCAAGTGTTGAACCTCCTTTACCAACATGGATTGGTTGAATTCCATCTTACTACTACACTACTGGTTCTTTCGAACCAATTAGTGTGGTGAATGGATTTTATATACATGCGTGTAATTGACACATATTTTCGAACTGTTTAGGTTATATGACATGCCTGTTTCCTCACGATGATTTCCTTCACCGTTTAAGAACACTGGCATAGTGTACATACCTACATTTATAGACAGGAAAACTCATTGGTACTCGACTACTCGGGTCAAATCCAGATTGGACTTGACCCGAGGAGCAGAAGCGGAGTGATATTATAAAATAGCCTTCAAATTTTGTAAAAAAGTCACCTATTCGACGTGTTTTAACCCTCGTTATAATATATGAAAACTCACTGTATTTTCAGTAAAAATAACACAATCAGAATTTCCAGGTAGAGTTGGTAACCGAAAACCTTTGATGACATTATTTTTGAGATGCAGTGAGCACTTGAAAATTGAAACTGAAAATGTACCTTACAAACAATTGCCTTTGTATTAATATTTCGCAGATTTTTTCAGCTTTCAGTACAGCATCACGACCCCGAATAGACTGACAAAACAGAACAAGTACAATCCTTATTAATATTATAAATGCGTTTGTAACTCTGTCTGTCTGTCTGTCTGTCCTCCTGTCCGGCTTTCACGCCAAAACTACTGAACCGATTGAAATGAAATTTGGTACACAGATAGTACCTCTATAAAACAGTGTTATGGCGAGGATACCTACTTACCGAAGGCATAATAGTATTATTTTTCAATCTTTAGGTAAATCCCATGACTTTGATCTTTTTGAACTTGGATAAGTTGGACACTACTGCAAACATTATTTCCTACGTTTCCTAAGTTGGAGTGTAAGCTGAAGCGGATTAGTAAGCTGCAGTGGCAGTGGGCCGATCATGTTTGCCGTAGAACAGACAATCGTTGGAGCAAACAAATACAGAGTGGAGAGTGTAGAACGCCCTCCGGCAAGGTGGGGTGACGATCTGCGAAATGTAGCTGGCAAGCACTGGAGAAAAAGAGCCAAAGACCGGGCTCAGTGTTGCGTCTTGAGAGATACCTACGTCCACCAGTGGACCGATATAGATTGATGATGATGATGATGACTAAGTTGGAGTGGCACGACACTGGAACTTCACTGCTATTACTAATTTGTTTTTTAAAAGGATTATACAAAAAAAACGCTAGGATCCAAGCCGTAGTTTGTTGCCTGTTCTTTTAAGCTTGGTGGCGTGGTAGGTCCTGACACCTAGACTCACCTAGCTTTAAGACGTTTCAAAGTGATCCTTGTGATACTATTGAATAAAATATACGTACTACTTACCTATTTGAATTTTCAGATTCAAAATTCAAATTTATGAATCATCATCATCAGATTTGGATAGTGACCGTGTACTCCTGTGACTCAGCCAATGACCAAGTCTAAGCACCAAAATGAAATTAGTAAATTGTATGAATTCTTGTGCATCCAACTGTACTTCCGAACGCACTGACCTGTACCAGAAGGTTGTTTAGCCAAGTATCTAAGTTCCATTCACTGACCAGTGCCAGTGGCTACCCGGGCCACATGACATTAGTCTGAATTCCTTATCAAGGTATATGATCAGTTTAAGCGAAGACAACCATCAATTTTGCAAAATTTCTGACTATCACTTTGGAAACAGATTTGCTTGCAATCGTTTTAACTAGATAACTCCGCCTATATCTTTGTTCACTAATTTTGACCAATGGGAGATGTAAAAATCTGTTGTATGTTTTATGACATTTACACTTCCAAAGATTGGTTATAATCTGGTCACAATCAAAGCATAGTAAGATATCGGAAACTAGCGTCATAGAAAGGTGGTAAGGCAGAACTTTTGCTGATGGTAGGTACTTCTCGCTTGCACCCTTTCGCTTGCACTTTAAACATCTAAAATCACTTGATTTTCGATTGTCGTGAGCAACTAGCTTGTATGCAATCCGACTGCATATAGTTTAGAAAATAATATACCTACCTAAGTTCGAAAACTTGACCGACTTCATGGTCAAACTTTTAAACCGATTTTGATGAAATTTCTATAGGACCATTATATAAATAATATCATTTTTCAGATAAAAAAAATATTGTTTCAAATCGGCACTAAATGACAAAATTATGTAATGACAAACATAAAAAAAAACTAATAGAGTACCTCCCCTTTCTTAGGAATTTACTTTAAAATTAATTTTGATCGTAACACGTTTTCTTATTTTAAAGTTGGCCTAACTGGTTCTCGAACTTGGGTAAAAAAAAGGTTTTATTCAAAAACAAATTTGAAAATTATCTGATGATCGTATTATGCTTCTAATGTTGGTTCATGGTTTCAACAGCATCAGAACCGCATCGGTATTATCAGCCGAGCAGCCGTAGCCGGGGCAAGTTTGGTTAACCATGTAGTTGAGTAGTTGGTAACGATACTGACGCTTATTCCCGGAAGTTGGTTAACTAAGTATAATCCTTATTCCCGCCTCTATCCTAGCTTAAAATAATGGATAGCTTTGAGGCAACTTTCTGACATAATTTCCATTTCATTACCGTCACTCCAAATTTACCATGACGTGGTTTCTGAAGTATCTGAAGTATCACACAAACACTATCAAACCCCAAATTAAGCAGAGCTTGTACAATGGGTACCAGATAGCAGATATACTTAATGCTTGTATGTTTTTAGGGTTCCGTAGCCAAATGGCAAAAACGGAACCCTTATAGATTCGTCATGTCTGTCTGTCTGTCTGTCTGTCTGTCTGTCTGTCCGGCCGTGTCACAGCCATTTTTCTCCGAAACCATAAAAGCTGGACTGATGAAACTTGGTGAGTAGATGTATTCTGTAAACCGCATTAAGGTTTTTACACAAAAATAGAAAAAAATCTATAAATTTTGGGGGTCCCCATACTTGAAACTGAAACTCAAAAAATTTTTTTTCATCGAACCCATATGTGTGGGGTATCTATGGATAGGTCTTCAAAAATTATGTTGAGGTTTCTAATATCGTTTTTTTCTAAAACTATAAATTTGGGGTCCCCATACTTGAAACTGAAACTCAAAATTTTTTTTTTCATCAAACCCATACGTGTGGGGTATTTATGGATAGGTCTTCAAAAATGATGTTGAGGTTTCTAATATCGTTTTTTTCTAAACTGAATAGTTTGCGCGAGAGACACTTCCAAAGTAGAAAAAAGTTGGTCCCCCCCCTCTAACTTCTAAAATAAGAGAATAATAAATCCAAAAAAAATATATGTTGTACATTATTATGTAAACTTCCAACGATATTTGGTTTGAACGAGATCTAGTCAGTAGTTTTTTTTTTATACGTCATAAATCGTAAACCGCAATTTACCTTTCGACGAACTACAAAAACCTTTATTATTATGTTAATTGATGCTACGGAACCCTTCATGGGCGAGTCCGACTCGCACTTGGCTGCTTTTTTTTTGTAAAACATGCTTAGAATACAATATAACACCCAGACAGAGAAAGAAAATCGAACATTGCTTCCAAACAAATATTTGTTCTCGTTAGGGATCGAACCCACGACCTCGGTGCAGAAGGCCAATTGAGCTGAGAGGCCAGTGGCTCTGGGATGGCTCGAGTTATAATGAATTCCACGAAAAGGGACAGGAATAAAGCTTGAATCCCTAGATCCATATCTGTCTATTGTGGATGGGTGTACTAATTCCATTATACCAAGCCCTCTGGACTAAGGGTTCATAAAAGGCTGATAACAGCGGACGTTCTTTGATAAGGATTAACTACAAAATGTAGTTAAAGTTGGCTTGGCATGATGACCTGGTTTGTCTCCTCTACTTTAGAAACACAATTTATCCTATATACCGGTATTCAACGTATGGCAAAAATTTACTAGAAAATTTATGGCTTTCGGTTGATTCTTATTATCGTCAGCCTCATAGAAGCCCATTGCTGGACATATCATTCTCTCCCTCATCATTCTGAACCTTCTTCATCCACCTACTTTCCTGCGATCCCAACAATGTCGTCGGTTCATCAGTCGGCGTCTTCCGGTTCGTGGTCAGTTTTTATGTAAATACGTGGAGCTGTTTCAATGAGCAAATTAGTGGTATGATTAGTGGTCAGGCACGTTCCTGACGTGCGTGACCTAAGTACGAAGCAATGCTTTGTTATAGGCGATGGTTACCACTTAACATCAGGTCGGCTATATGCTTGTTCGATCAGCTAGGCAGATGTATAAAAAAAATGATTGGACTTTGGGTATGCATATAATTGCAGTAATCCTGTACATATTACAGTAAAGTATGTTTCTTGTTCTCATTTATACGAAACAAACCCTTATTGAAACTAGTACCTACACTGTCCAATCTCGAAGGCTGTCCAGTGTCGCAGATTTGGGTGTCGCAATACTTCCGTTCGCCGGGTCTTTGAAACGGTATTAGGAAACCATATAGGGCAGTGATTGTTGATATAATAAAATTAACTATATCTACACTAGTTTTCTAACGAATGTTTGTTTATGTAAGAAAACATGGATGAGCTGTGTGAAAGATGACATGGATATGAGAGTAGTGAATGCAGAGGTGACGGCTGACAGAGGGGAAGGAGGAAAAAGACATGTTGTGCCGACCCCACATAAAGTGGGATAAGGGCAGGAAGAAGAAGAGTTTGTATAACCACAGATTGTATTGTCCCAGTAAAATCAAGCAAGCAAAGCCGACAGCCGATGCTGTTGCAGTACCGATGAAATCATATAGACACAAGAGGCGAAACCTTATGCCTCTGATGATGGAGGAAGGTTGTGCGTTTTAGGGCAGGTTCCTAATGTACGTCATCCACAAGGTACCTAATGCTTTATAGGTGATGGTTGCTACGAAAGGTTGGTCAACCAGTACACAAATTCTTATTATTCCATCTCATTCTAAGTGACGTTTTTTAAAAGTCTGACTTAAAAACTGTTTTTTTAATTATAAAATCTACGGTAATTGCAAGTGGTAAAAATAATAAGTGAAAAAATGAAAGCTGATCGAAGTGACGCGAGACCCAAGGGCTGCTATTCAGCGTGGCAATGCCGCCCGCCAGTCTTGGGGACGCTTCCATCTGGTCTTGATTTGGAACTGCTCAGCTATCTCTAAATAATTTAACTGTCTGCTGTAGCTCAACTGTTTCTTGTGTATTTTGTAAATATTTATAAGAGATTGATTATAAACGTGAAACACATAATAAATCACGCAACTGTAAATCGACACCAATTATTGTTTTTCTTACCGGACGGACAAACAACGCATGTCCGTAGCCGGTGAAATCCTCGGGCAGTACCCTCGGCGTCTTTCCACATGTACATGCCCACTGCCTATTTTATTTCATTTCACAGAACGTCTTCCAACCCCAAACTAAGTAAGCTTTGGTTAGAAAAGGCCTTACTTGATAGAAAATTAAAGACATTGCAAGTCCCTACGTGCTAAAAAAGGATAGACATAGATTATTTGCAACATTTTGCATTGATGCTCTTCCTTTTAGTCGTAGCGTGATGTTATAATTATATTATATTTTTTTTATAATTATATATTAGCCTTCGTCGATAAATGGACTATCAAACACAAAAAAAAAAAAAAACTGACCAGCATGCTGTTCCCGAGATTAGCGCGTTCAACCAAACAAAATCTTCAGCTTTATAAATACTAAGTATAGGTTAGACGTTACAAAGTGATGACTTGTGACTTGAATTTTCTACCGTATGCATGTGAAAAGTGTGCCAATCAGCAGGCCGTGAAAATTGAAAGTATTATCAAACAATCAGTTATGCGAGTTAGCGCATATCATGATAATTATGTATTGTTTTAACAACGGTTACCGTAGAAAAGGAATCTTGCGCGTATGACCTTTGAACTAACGAACACCTCAATAAATACCTAAACTATGAGGTTAGTTAGTGACGCAATCACTTGAACTTTATCCTGACTGTGGTGGTAGCAACCTTACCTTCCCTTTTAGGGTTCCGTTGCCAAATGGCAAAAACGGAACCCTTATAGATTCGTCATGTCTGTCTGTCTGTCCGTCCGTATGTCACAGCCATTTTTCTCCGAAACCGTAAGAGCTAGACTGATGAAACTTGGCGAATAGATGCATTTTGTGTTATTCATCAAACCCATTCATGTGGGGTATCTATGAATAGTTCTTCAAAAATGATGTTGAGGTTTTTAATATAGTTTTTTTCTAAACTGAATAGTTTGCGCGAGAGACACTTCCAAAGTGGAAAAAAGTTGGTCCCCCCCCTCTAACTTCTAAAATAAGAGAATGTTAAAACTAAAAAAATATATGTTGTACATTACTATGCAAACTTTCAACGATATTTGGTTTGAACGAGATCTAGTCAGTAGTTTTTTTTTTATACGTCATAAATCGTAAACCGCAATTTACCTTTCGACGAACTACAAGAACCTGTATATTATGTTACTTGATGCTACGGAACCCTTCATGGGCGAGTCCGACTCGCACTGCGCTGCTTTTATTTTTCATTGGCAGGTTCAGTAACCCTGAGAGCCCGTTACGAATTTCAGAAAATAAGTTTCCCTGAAATTTAAATGACTCCAGAAAAAGTGTAGAAAGTGATTTATGTTTGCTTGGAATTTATTTAGAAAGACTCAATACATTCATTTTCTTTTCTAAATAGTTTTTCTTTGAATTAATGAATTTCTAGACACAACTTAAACCTTGTGGTATGGCCTACTGCCGGTCATTCGCACAAATTTATAATTTTTTGAAATTGTTGGTCCAAGCTAAGCAATTATACAATTCACTAATTTCAATCTGATCTTTACCTACAAGACCGGATATTTCACCAGCTACATATAATTCCGAGTACCTAGCATACCGGTTTGTTGCGCAAGCGACGAGGCGAAAACGACTAATGAAGGTGACCATGTGCTGGAAGGGTCTTAACGTGGTGAAAGGTCATTGACAGCTTAGCGGCATTTCTTTCTTACCAGTGTACCAGAATGTATAGCAGGTAGGGGGAGGTTTAATGTAATTTGACCTATTACCTACCAATAAAATGTTTATACCTGTTTAATTCTGCTCGTAGTAGAGCAAGAGCAAATTAATCTATAGTTAGGTGTCTGTGCCACCGTCACGTAAAAAAACGGTGGGTATGCGTATAGGTTTGCGTTTCGACTGGCCTCAGCTCAGTTGGTAGTAGCTCTGCCTTCTACTGTAGGTCGTGGGTTCGATCTCCATCGAGAACCATTATTTGTGTGGTGAAAACATATGTTTGTTCTCTGTCTGGGTGTTATATTGTATTCTAAATATGAATTTACGAAAACAGATTTATATAAATATAATGTCAGCTATCTGTGGTTTCCATAGTACAAGCTCTGCTTAGTTTGGGGCTAGATAGTGTTATGCGGATTGTCCACAATATTTATTTATTTTTTATCTAAGCCAATAGAATATAACTTTATTGTACACCAAAAAATGTACGGTAAACATGGACTTTAGTAATATGGAAAATTGTAAAAAATAATACTAAACACTTTATTAAAAATTGTTTTAACGGCTCGCTAAAAGTCTCTTGTCACTGTCACTTTCATGTCAACAAATAGAGATGGCAATAGACTTATCGGTCTGCTAAGCTAAATAACTGCTATAATACCATTATGAATATACCCGTTCGTAATTTGGGTCAGTCTTGAATATACCTTGCATAAGGCTGTCTTATTGATTTGAAAGCTTTCCTTCCTTGTTTAAAGTACAGACAACATCAAAATCTTATCCTATAGTTTCTAGCTTGTTCTTCTCGGCTCGGCGAAGGAAAACATCGTGAGGAAACCGGCTTGTCGTAGAATCAATTTCCTACTAATGTATCGAGTGCACGAAAAGAGCCTTCCACCACACTGGTTTCAAAGAATCAGAGACACGAAGATGAAGTAAAATTAATGGAAACATTTGTGTAGTTTGTAGATGTTGAATGTTCATTCAGTGGTCTGTTCTAAGTTGTATCAAATTAGCAAGTGGAAATCAAAGCGTAACGCACTCACTCATCCTGAAAAAGCCCTTTGATTAAGGTTGAGACTGTGGTCACCAATAAACAACGCAGAAACCCATTCACATTTAAATCGAAGGTAAATTATTAAACGTCCATGACAACTTTCCATCTTTGAAACCATGGTTTCAAAGATTACTATAATGTTCCAAAAGTTAAAAGCCGAGCGGGATTTGAACCCACAACCTTCTCCTTGGCTCAGGGCTAGTTCTACAATCTGCAGATTTTACCTGTCAGGTAAAAAATATTCCATCTCCTTTTTTTAGGCTGGTCTTAAACAAGGACTGTAATTTTTATTCAACCATCAGTTGTATAAAAAAAATACTTATTTACCTACGAAAGTGTATCAATTGGACTAATCGCTCGTGATTTGACACAGAGGTGGTATATTTTGAAGACAAGATACTTGAAACGACGGGGGGTCACGGGTAATCTAAAATTAAAACTTTTGTCAGTTGTTTATCTCATGTCTTAGTTTGAATTGTTTTTAGTGAAACCACTGTTAAATATTTTAATTATTGGGTAGCAATTAGTATACAGCCCTTAGAATGTGTCAGTTTGCTTGTTGCGGATTTGAAATTATTCAGGTAAAATTCTGCACGAAATTAAGACATTACCCCACACCACTCCGTTCCTAGTTTCATCACTCGCTTAGTGGGGGCTATAGCGCTCACCACGCATTGCCTTGCTGTCGGTACATTCATACAGTGCTGAGGCCTAAGCAACTATCTAAGATATTTTTTATTCAATAATTTTTTTAAGAGTTCAAAATGTGTGGGGAAATGGGTAAGGCGGTTTTGAGGGCGCTGACTGGAGCGCTGCTTTGTACCCTGGTGTCTGATGCTGCTTATTTGCAGGTAAGGTATTTCATTTTTGTTTTATAATATTTAATGACGATGTAGGCAAAAAAAAAGTTTTCAAAAAATGTGATGTAGGTACCTATAATTTTTTTTTTATATAGTGGACAATTCACACAACACTACCCAACCCCAAACTGAGACGGCCCCCCCCTATGCTCCAAGCTAGATCCTCCTCCTACTACATGCTGATGATGATGAATGATGATTGATTTGGCAAACGAATGATAACTCATACTTACGACTCAACGATATCCTGTGTCTAAAGACCTAGACTGCTCTTAAGTAGTAATGTCCTAGTCTATCAGAGTGATACTAAATGTAAAAGATTATAGCTTTTGTTTGTTTCCTGCCTAGTTGGGTGAACTTGGGAACTATTAAGAATAATGAATGAAATTCGTTATTTGACTCAGTAATTGTTTGTTTAATGAACAAAACAAATGCACATGAAATTCTTTATACAAACTATAAATCAAGCACATGAAATCAATACAGGTTATAAGTAATTGTTTATAGCAAAGTATGACACATAATGACAAGTTTGTTATTGAATAAAACTAGATATTTACTCTAAAGGTTATGACAAAATATATTTTGTCGGTATTGGACCGCCGCTTTCGACTGAGCAGGGAAGATATTTACAGGTCACCGAAGTTCACGGCAAATAACTTACTTGTCATAGGTCTTCCCTCATCACAACCAATATAATTGTTGTTCCTCAGGAGGGTGAGAGGTCAGAAGGAACACTCTTACCCTCCCTACACCCAATACCAGATAAAACAACGATTTACTGTGATAACACTGATCACAAGCCAAGAAAATCGGCTTATCAAAGTTTAATGGGACTCGGCTCTGGGAGAGCGGGTTGATATTATAATTATATATAATAATCACAGATAATTTATACAGTGGTTATTGCGTCCAATTGGTTTGAGGAGAATCTTTATATGTTAAATGAGTCCGTATTTAGGACAATTTATGTATGCGATATGATTATTTGTATAATCTCAAACCAATAGTCCAGATTTTGTTATCGACTTAGCTCTTTTACAAACTCGAAGCAGGTCGTCAGACACTATTATCACTGATTCTATAAATTAACTTTACATATAAATTAACTCTACTATTCTTTCAAAATTAGCAATAAAACACTGCTTCTATCAAAACTGTATCATAGTAGATACGTGGTATTAAACCCCAACCCTTCTTTATCTCAAGACTCAAGGCTTGCGCCCGACTCCGACCTCGCCATATCCTCAACTATCCCCGCCGTCCGTCTCTGCGTCCTATTTACGCGTCTCACACGCGCAACTCGCGGTCCCGTTATCCTTCTAACAGATAGGGATAGCATGTGGGTAGGCATCTATTTCTGTCTCTGTCTCTAATCTGAAATTAGGAGAATTATTTAAGTACTTGCTCATCCTTTGTTTACGTGTGTCAAACGCCATAGATAATGACTTTGTACTCTATATTAGCTGGAACTCACTGGAACACCTATAAAGTCGCTGTATAGATAAAACAGTGTATATTAAATAGTAAGATTAATCAAGTTGATAATATTACACCTTACAATAACATGCTCTATCTTAAGGGCCCTTAATTTAAACATTCGTATTAAGCATTTATATTCAGCCTTTAATAACTATAACATCTCATAGCATTGTATTTTTAAAACATCGTCCCACATGACGCCTGAAGCCGACATCGTGCCTCAGGTACCTAAGCTGTTCTAAGACCCTTTTTTTGTTATGTTTGCTATTCGATTTCTCGGAAACCATGCACTCGTAAAGATGCGCATTCTGTAGCAATAAATTAGAGCATCTTTCCCGAAGTTTTTATTTGAGTTTTGAACGTCTGTGAGAAATCGAAATTCAACCTACCTAAGTATTACAGATAAAAAATATTTGTTTAAGATAAACCTATGCTTAAATAGCTTTCAAGTAGGTAGGTAGGTATCTCAAATACCGTACCATCACATTCCACCCTATGAAAATTTTATCATGAAGAAAAATCAAAGTTTCAAATGTTAAACTTTTCAAACACTAAACTAAACCTATACTCGACTTAACTTGACTAAACCGTTGCATTAAAGTTGATTCTCCACTCGATAGTCATATTTTCAGCCTAAACTTTCAACTGAGCTGGCCACTTGGCCACCCTCGGACCTTACTTATTTTTAAGTAAGCAATCGTATGACTATTGACTATTAAAGTCTTTCCTAGAACGTAAAGCATTGCAATCTGTACGACTCCATTTATTTCACGAGATATCCGCGAATGTTTTTTTTTTATAATTCCACTAGCACAAACACGATGTGTCCACTAAAATTTCCTTGATCGATATGAATGTTTATAATGAATTCATTTTGCATTATTTTTGGGTTCTACAATTATTGTCTTACTTTTGGAGCTTATAAAAACAATACTGTTATTTTGATAGCGCCCACCCTCTGATGATTGGTATATTCATAATCGGCGATTATAAAACAAACTGTGTTTAACATTGGATTCGAAGCATAAATCTGCCTATCAACGATACGTTAATAGCGGTATAAGGTTAACCTTGTCACTGTATAAATCATCTTTATTATGAATGCAAAGGCCAGTTAACCTTCCTTTTTTATTTTTATGTCTGTATCAACAAAATGTATAAGTATTCCCTCTCTGATTGCCATAGTACAAGCTACGCTTAATTTGTGCTTTGATTTGTCTTAATAGTGTTAAGTGGATCATTCCAATAATCAATAACAATCGTCCTCAATTTTTAATTTAATTTAATAAATTCAGTTTCAAACTCATATCTTGTTTGCCAGTCTTGTTAGAGAATTTTTTCTCATAAGAATGCAAATTCTAGTAAGGATTTAGTCGATCCAAAATGACTATGCAGCTCATTAAAAAAGATTAAAATTTATAATTTTATCACTAAAAGTTCTGGAGAGGATTTCGATAACCTTAATTGTTATCCGGCCGCGAGGGGTCGGTTTCTTCAGCTAAGCGAATCCTGGTTCTCCTTCCCTTACCAAGTTCATAAAGACTGTAATCATTGAAGCAATATTGAAACGGTAAAGAGCAGCGATATCACAGTTTTCATCTGCCCATCCGGAGGCAGTCTGTATATTGATAATCGGTGCCAATCTATTGCTTCCAACTTAGGTCAGACCCAGACAGACAAGACGACTATATTTGGAGCGGCCGCTCTCTTTGCGCGACCAATCAAGGTGCGTTTTAGTATAGTGTGTGTTCAGGACCCGTAGGTCACACAGTCACATGTGTCAAGTCATTGTTCAGTCTTAATAGCTTGACAAAGCTGCGAAGAAATAGCTCCCTATAACATCATGGATTAGTCTGTTTAGCAACAGTGCCTTGCAAATAAATTTGTTGTTATTGCACAATAACTACAATATAAATGAACTCGAATCTAGATAGTAGCAAGTATTACAGCAAGTATTGAGAGCCATAAAATAACTTGAGCTAATAGTCATTAAGGTTCAATTTTTTCCATAGTATTCTGAAAGAGTTATTTTGTTGAACTACTTTCTAATAATTTAATATCAAAATATGCATTGCTAAACTCGATAAATTTAATATTGTGAGATGGTTGTAAAATTCAGTTGTTAAAAATGGTCACCTGGCATTATTGATTCAACTCAATTCTTTATACGTGGGAGACACGTTACATAAAGATTTTACATTCTTGTAACTTAATGCAATAAGTGTTTGTTTTGTCTGAAATTTTCTGGAAGAGATTTAAATACCTTATTGATTTGTAAAAGGACTTTGTTGATTACTCCATGAGTAATGAGTAAAATTGTAATAGTACGAGTTGATTATTCAACTTTATTCCTGAATATGGTAAGGCATTGCCACACATTTCTTGGCTAAATTGCGTGCTGATTTGTATTGCATAATAACTTAGCGTTTTTTTTCTAAAGATAAAAAACGTTCGCCAGTGGCCGCTTGGTAACACATCTGTTTACAATACCAGTGATTTGAGAACGGAAAACGAAACGAGACAATGGCGTTTTTTTGTCTGACCCTTTTGTTTTTATGTGTCTGACTTTACAAGCCTGCTAAGATTTTTGGCATAACAGAAAGTCTTAATTTTATGATAGACAAAGGTTTGGAAATATTCTCAGATTACAAAGGCCTTCCCAGACTTGTTTATGATACTCGTAAGGGATACACAAACTAAATTGCTTTAAAGTGTTTTGAACGCGCTACGCTTCCTGGAACATGTGCACTTATCGCCAATGGTCGATAAGTTTATGGCTTTTCAAGAAAAAAGCTATTTTCAATCACGTGCTTGAAAACGGTTCTTGTTAAATACTGGGCAAGCATTGAAAAATAAAAATATTTGTTAAATATTTTTTTAAGGTTTACCATTTTTGGTTTACCTATTTGTATTTTCTCTGGTATTCTAAACCATAGGTTTAAAATAAATGAGATGAATCACACTTTATTCGAAATTACTCTCACATTATTATGAGATTTATTATCCCACAAGATTCCCGTATTTAAATGGAACCTTATAATGTTACCTTATAAAATTATTAAGTTCGGCATTTCAATTTATGCACATACTTATTTGTTAGCTGCTAATAAAAAAATACCACGGCTTTGTTTGTTTTATTTTTTTAAAGCCGTATTAAAAAACATTAAAATAATTTTGTCCATTCTCAGTAATGGCTTAAATTTCATCATTATTTTTCTATGGCCATATAGTTTGCTTTGCCAGCTGTGTCGGTCGCTATGTTCTTTTTTTGAAACAATTGCGCCTTTGTTCCCAGTATCGGTTCTCACGAAGTGAGCCTGTTTTTATTTTTGGTTCTTATGCCAGAATGTTCTAAAGTCTTTATCTTTATCACGCCTGCAGATAATTAATTCCCGCTTTCATTTCTAATACATAGATTATGTCTTGATATAACTTAATGGTATCGTGATAGCATTTGAAACTACCACAGATATGCCAATCGGAATTGTTCCTAGGTTGTTTGATATTAGATTAAACTTATCAGCCATATCAAATTGAGCTTCAAAAATGACATTAATTTATTATGTAACTCCTCTTGTAACCTTTATGATTTGTTCTATAAGGTCTAAAGTTTTACATTAATTGTTGTTACATAATTAGGGCTGGATTAATATTAAGATTTTATTTTATTGCAAATAAGTACTTATTATTTGGTTACTAGTACTATTTATAAATGCAAATGTTTCTATATCGGCAGCTAGGAATAAAAAAAAATACCTAAATGTAATTGAACGTCGTGTTATCGCTAATTTTCACGAACATTAAAATATTTAATTTTTGATGACATTTCATTATATAAAATATTCAATGGTCTCACGATTAGATTTTTATTTTTAATCTTTAACCTGAATAGTAAGTTATCTCTTTGTAATTATTGCCATGATAATTTACCAGATTTTAGTTTACCTTGGGTTCCACACGATGGCGACTTCGACATGCACATCCACCAAGCATTATAGTTAATTAAACATAACATGCACAATAAAACAACTATAACTGAGTTTGTTTTGATTGACAACAGTCAAATCTGAATAGATTTGTTAAAGTTCACCCAACAGGAGATAAAACATAAAAAATGATTAAGTTGAAAAAGTTGAGTCTTTTGAAAATTAATTCGTTTGTTTGTGTGATCGTCTATGACTGGAATTAAATAATGATTTAATTGAAGTTAAGGTTCCTACGTTGTGTTTAGTAATTCAGATAATTTTATCTAGTGGTAATGTCTAATGACAATACTTTGAACTAGATCCTCGGCCACGGCAACAAATGAGACGGCCCCCCCCTATGCTCCAAGCTAGATCCTCCTCCTACTACATGCTGATGATGATGAATGATGATTGATTTGGCAAACGAATGATAACTCATACTTACGACTCAACGATATCCTGTGTCTAAAGACCTAGACTGCTCTTAAGTAGTAATGTCCTAGTCTATCAGAGTGATACTAAATGTAAAAGATTATAGCTTTTGTTTGTTTCCTGCCTAGTTGGGTGAACTTGGGAACTATTAAGAATAATGAATGAAATTCGTTATTTGACTCAGTAATTGTTTGTTTAATGAACAAAACAAATGCACATGAAATTCTTTATACAAACTATAAATCAAGCACATGAAATCAATACAGGTTATAAGTAATTGTTTATAGCAAAGTATGACACATAATGACAAGTTTGTTATTGAATAAAACTAGATATTTACTCTAAAGGTTATGACAAAATATATTTTGTCGGTATTGGACCGCCGCTTTCGACTGAGCAGGGAAGATATTTACAGGTCACCGAAGTTCACGGCAAATAACTTACTTGTCATAGGTCTTCCCTCATCACAACCAATATAATTGTTGTTCCTCAGGAGGGTGAGAGGTCAGAAGGAACACTCTTACCCTCCCTACACCCAATACCAGATAAAACAACGATTTACTGTGATAACACTGATCACAAGCCAAGAAAATCGGCTTATCAAAGTTTAATGGGACTCGGCTCTGGGAGAGCGGGTTGATATTATAATTATATATAATAATCACAGATAATTTATACAGTGGTTATTGCGTCCAATTGGTTTGAGGAGAATCTTTATATGTTAAATGAGTCCGTATTTAGGACAATTTATGTATGCGATATGATTATTTGTATAATCTCAAACCAATAGTCCAGATTTTGTTATCGACTTAGCTCTTTTACAAACTCGAAGCAGGTCGTCAGACACTATTATCACTGATTCTATAAATTAACTTTACATATAAATTAACTCTACTATTCTTTCAAAATTAGCAATAAAACACTGCTTCTATCAAAACTGTATCATAGTAGATACGTGGTATTAAACCCCAACCCTTCTTTATCTCAAGACTCAAGGCTTGCGCCCGACTCCGACCTCGCCATATCCTCAACTATCCCCGCCGTCCGTCTCTGCGTCCTATTTACGCGTCTCACACGCGCAACTCGCGGTCCCGTTATCCTTCTAACAGATAGGGATAGCATGTGGGTAGGCATCTATTTCTGTCTCTGTCTCTAATCTGAAATTAGGAGAATTATTTAAGTACTTGCTCATCCTTTGTTTACGTGTGTCAAACGCCATAGATAATGACTTTGTACTCTATATTAGCTGGAACTCACTGGAACACCTATAAAGTCGCTGTATAGATAAAACAGTGTATATTAAATAGTAAGATTAATCAAGTTGATAATATTACACCTTACAATAACATGCTCTATCTTAAGGGCCCTTAATTTAAACATTCGTATTAAGCATTTATATTCAGCCTTTAATAACTATAACATCTCATAGCATTGTATTTTTAAAACATCGTCCCACATGACGCCTGAAGCCGACATCGTGCCTCAGGTACCTAAGCTGTTCTAAGACCCTTTTTTTGTTATGTTTGCTATTCGATTTCTCGGAAACCATGCACTCGTAAAGATGCGCATTCTGTAGCAATAAATTAGAGCATCTTTCCCGAAGTTTTTATTTGAGTTTTGAACGTCTGTGAGAAATCGAAATTCAACCTACCTAAGTATTACAGATAAAAAATATTTGTTTAAGATAAACCTATGCTTAAATAGCTTTCAAGTAGGTAGGTAGGTATCTCAAATACCGTACCATCACAAAACTAATAACTAATATATTAAGATTCCACTTTTTACAGAGTTTGTTAGAATGAGCATCAGGAAGTTCAAGTAGGTTTTTCAAAATTTTTTTCAAAGTAAAAATTTAGATTTTTATAATGTGCTGAGTGAGATTTGAATCCGCGACCTTCCTCTTTGTATGGGCTTTGTGATATGATAGTGTAGTAAACACTATCATATCAATTAAAAATGATTTTCTAAGTAAATAACTTTTCATTGATATTGAACTCTTAGAGGGAACGGATTAAAAAAAAAAAATCAGGTAAGATCAGGTTCAGGCCCAGCAGTGGAACTGAATAGCCTGAATAAATAAAAACAAAAATAATTTAGCTATGCTTGTTCCACCACTCTTAAGCACCGGTCACTAGAGTAGGATTTCTATAATTTTCACTGGGTTTTTCAGCATTCGTGCATTTTCTTATGAGAAAAAGGTATTTTTTTTTAATAAGAGCCAGTGGTGTCTATCCACAAGCAGTTCATTTGCATTTTCATACTACTACTGATTTTTCATACAGCGCGCAACAGGGGCTCGACACAAATGCGTGTGGCTGGTGACAGCCACTCGCAGTCCCTACAAAATGTATATTATTGTCGCTGGAGCACCTCGGTGAATGTGCCCAGTGGCTCAATATGCGCCTGGCCTTACCTGCTAAAGCTTTGCGCACATCTAAACATTCTGCGATGATGATCAGTCAATCAATGTCTTCAGCAGCTTGTTCAGCTGCGGGTAAGGGCCTCTAGCTGGCGCTATTTACCCTAGCTTCAACTTTGGAAGCTAAGACTTCCAGGACATGTGCTTATTTCATTTCGCTTTTTTAGGAGGTAGTGAGCGGGTTTCAATCTTGCTGGACCTCTTCCAGAGGGTCGGGGGTGCCTATAATTTTTCAGGCAGGTGATCAGTGAAACGCTACCTATCATATTTGGCAGTGTTTTCCTGCACCACCGCAGAATGCTTAGATGTGCGCAAGACAGTGCTCGTATGAGCACGTATATAGCAGATCTGGATTTTATGAGAAAAAATGGTTACTATAGCGGCATTATCCAGGGAGGAAATAGGGGACTACGTTTGTATGGATAGTCGCCTGTGTGATTCCCTCTTAAGTTTGTTGTAGTCCCAGAAATTTTTAAACGCACGTACTGCGGGCTTACAAATTATGTGAAGGTCTTTGATCGAGCGTTAGTCTCAAGAAACTGGTAGTTATGTTAGATACGCATGGCCGATTTGTTTGGCAGGACCGGTATGAAAGCCCTAAAGCCTAAACACGTGGAATAAAGTTTCGAAACTCACCGGCCGTGACTGAGCCTGCAGTGAGAGGACTTGTACTAATTTAGGGTTTCGCAACAGCTTGCCACATTTTTGCAGTAATTTAGGGCTAGACTAAACTGAAATCACGAGTTTATTAAACTAAGCAGGTCTTCAGCGGTTACGTATTTTTTTGCTGCGAGAAAAAGCAAAAGGTTTACCTGATACCAAGTGGTATACCATCACCTATATAACAAACAATTGCCTCGTAGGTCACGTATGTTAGAAACGTGAACCATGCACTGCCGTGGGTCCATCAACTTTCAACATCTTCGAGAGCGGTTGGGCCCACATCACTTACCAATTTGTTTCAGTCCGAGTAACCTTTGAACAGTAATTGTTTTCAATTTCTCATACGTAAATGCTCAATAAAGTTATGTAAATCGTTGCCTAACAGCTATCAATCTCATTGAATAACCTGTAGATTGTCCGCAACTTTATTCTTGTGATATTCTTCTTATCACAATCTTCCCCAGGACCCTATATGACCTGCCCGTAATGAAGTCCTTCATTCGGCTCCTGATCCAATGTCTCAAGAGAGAATGGGGGGTCAGGTACCGAAAGAAAGACTCTTAATCTATATACATACCTACCTACCTAATAAAGCTGTGTTTTTTGTGTTGCGTTTATATACTAACATAGCTTAAGATAGACTGTAAGGGTCAATTCACACCGAGACGCGACGCGACGCGACGCTGCGCGCACATTTTTCATAGAGCGACTCAGAATATACTTTATTCACTACACGAAAAGGTACACATTACATTGTGAGAATTCAGATTACGTTGCACCACGCAGCACTGCGCCTCGAGGTGTTTGAGTATCGTCGCGTCGCGTCGCGTCTCGGTGTGAATTGACCCTAAGTTTTACTAACACAAATGGCCCACATAGTTGTCTGATAAATAAATAAATAATAATTAAGAACACTCCTTTCTCAATCAAAAGACCAACTTTTTTTATACAACTAGCGAATTGGAACAAGGATATGGCCCATCTAATGTTAAGTGGTATCCATTGCCTATAACAAAGCATTGTCAGGAACGTGCCCTACGATGTACTGCCCTGCGTCCATCATTGAGACATACCTATAGAATCAGATAATCAGCCTCATGAGCCAGTAATTTCACCGACACCCAAACCCTTCAAGCCGAAACAATGCAATACTGCTTTACGGCAGCAACAGGCATGATGGTAGAACTTCCCCGGACGAGCCCTTCACAATGAGCTCTACTTCCAAATATCAAATTAAAACAAAAATTGAATCATTATAGTATTTTTCTTAGTGAAATGACTGTGCGTTGTCGGTCATGTAACAGTTATGTGTAAAAAGATAACTTCTTGTAATAATTGACCTCTTGGCAGACCTTAGTGTCAGTTATTTTATAACAGTGCATGTATAGACACGTTATTGTATTACATAAGAGTGCTGTGTAAAAACTGGATCGAAGTCAAGGCTTTTAACTCGCTATATTATGTGTGTAGCAATTAAATGGTGCACTAACGTACATAACATGGCTATTTATCTTGTTATTATTGTTTTTATAACTAGTAATTTTACCTTTCCAAAACGTAGCTCAATTAATTTATTTGAAGAATGGGCGCAAATCAGGTCATAATTTTATAGTCTAAGATCCCGCTATAGAAGGACCTTCACCGAGCTGGTTATTTAATGAAACGTATTTTATATATAATTAAACATGCCAATAAATATATTCTATATGGGTTGCCTATCAAATTTCAGTCCAGAATAATTATGATTAATTAATAATCATACTATACTATACTACTATTAGTCACAAAAATATTTATGCCACTAAGTTCCTAAAAACGCTTCCTAAAAAATTCAACTGCCAATATTATTATGTTCGTAAACAAGCGTTTGTTTTGGAGGAATACGGGCTTTCATCGTCGTTGGTTCTCATTGGCCGATGTAACTGTGATCATTTGAACCAGCCAATGAGATGAGAGCTTATCTAACGTTCTACCACAGATAAGATAATACTATACTAGTATTCTACTGATGGACGATCGTTGAAGTTATATGACCAGGAGAAGGTCAGGGTAATTAAAAGTGGTGGACACAGATTGAACTGAGTACCTAAAACACAAGCAACAATACATTTTTGAGTACTGAGCCGAAAAAAATGATCTTTGCGACGTTAGTACCCGTCCAATGTTCTTAGAGCTAGGTTTTGCGACGGCAATGTGACTTGACAATATCATTGAAAACCAGCGCTGCCTCGTCGCTCCTTGGAGGCGAAGCAGCATAAAGCTGAGTGAGGACAATTTTGACTCTTAAATAAATGCCTAATTGGGTACTGTCAGTACCCTTTTCAACATTAGAACTAGGATTATATGGTATTTCTTTCTGTGTTTCTGTATTTGTTCAATGTTTTTTCTTTTTTTATTTCTTGTGTAACCTTTATTCGATGTTCTTTTTTTTCTGTTTTCTTTCTATGTTGTGCCTTTGTGTTTTTGAGCCTAATAAAAAGTTATCTATCTTGACGTAACTATTGATATTTCTTCAGCGATACCAACCCGAGCGTCAATACGAGCAAGACTTCTACTACGAACAAGAGCGGCCGGTCCACCAGAAGCCACTGAGAGAGCACGAGAAGCCTCAGGACCTCCGCAACGTGCCCGGACACCCTGGCGTGGACTATCCAATCTACCACGCGGTTCCGGAGACCAGGTTCTCATGCTCCCATGTCCCGGTCCGTCCGGGAATGTACGCCAATGTGGAGACTGGTTGTCAGGTAAGAGATATAATCGATATTTGGACAATGTTTTTAAAAAATGTGTGTGTAAGTGTGTAAGAAAGGGATAGAGTGCGGTGTGAGAGGGACACATAGAACGGTAGAGAAACGATGAACACCGTGAAAAAACTTCTTACTCGCACACCTTTTAAAAGATAACAGTTAGGCAAACTTTTTAGTAAGAAAACGTGTTAGGATTTAATTTTTTTTTTGATAAACGAGTACGAGTATGTAAGAGTTTCAGGGTCCATCATGAAAACACCAGAGTTTGTTTTGAACATTCGTTTTATTGGAGATGTTATTTTTGTGGTAGTTCACAATTGAATGAATATTTTTCAGGCGTTTGCTGTATTTACAGGTAACTGAGCGCTGGGCGAATAATACAACAACGAACATAATTCCAGAAATTCAATTTAAAAGTACTAGAGCAAGCTAATTTGTTTTTTAAAAATATCGCTGTGTTTATCAAGTGGGAGTATTCATTCAATGATCTTTCTCTTGTTCATGCAAATCAATACACGTCACTCTTAGTTTAATCACCTCACTGTTACCCCGTTCCGACTTTGAAAGCCTTTTGTGCGTAGTTTGAAGCAACATTGTTCCATGTGATTTCTAATCGATGGCATCAAACCTGGCGGAATTGATTACACGTCTACGTTCGCTGCAGGATATTTTGTAATTGTCTAATGTCATATTGGGAAGTAGCTAAGTGGAATGTCGTAGGAGTTTAACCCTTTGTTTGGCAAGACATACAACTCTGTGTTTTTTTGGAAAATACTTTATAAACCTTTCATATAGGGCCCTAGGTAAGCTACAAAAACTAAAAAAAAATCTAGGTTTAGTCCTTTTGCGAAAAACCTATGAGACTTTTTTACAACATTGCCAAATAAGGGTAAAAAAATAAAAAAAATATTTATTATAAAAAAGTTTATTTAATATTTATTTTTTTACATGAAAATCATAAAAACAGCTTCAGTTTTTGGTAATACACAGCCACACGTTGCACTTTGTGCATACCATAAGCGAATATCCTGTCTGACACAAACGGCAACGACCTCTTTCTCCACTGATGGGCAGGTGACTATCATCCAGCAGGTTCATCCAATCTGATGATGAGGGAATCGAAGGTGTTGGCGAGCTGGTATAATTGTCTTCATCTTTCTCCAAGTAGCTAATGTGGCGTGACGACCTTCTTCTTGCTCAGAGTCATCACTCTCGTCGGATCTCGCATTAGCTATCGGAATAAGAACTAGAATGCGGTTGGATCTAGCGCGTTGAAGCACCTGTGAACAATCATAAGCACCGCATGCAACCAAAAACAAAACCCAGCAAAAAAAACATACGAAATTGCGCAAATCTATCGCATAAAAACAATTTACATAAACCCTAGGCAATTGGCAACGTTACTTTTTTACAACAAATACAGAATGTACTAAAATGACGGGCCTTTGGCAAGGTTGCTTTTATACAACAACTAGGTTAAAAAGCTTGTTACAACCTAAAAAACGTATCTATCAGTAGGATTATGGTAAATAACGTTAGTTTGTTTCAATGTTAGTAGTATTCAAGCAAAAAACCAGGACCATGACTAGAAAAAATAAATAAATTCGAAAAACTTACGGCTCGGTTGCTTAGGTTGCGCGCGACATCTCAGCTGACTGACGTAAATAGTGATGTAAAACCGCAAAATAATAGAGTCAAATATTTTTTTAGTGTTGTACCTGAACGATACCTTATGACTAAATCGATAAATAAAAAAAATAAAAAAACCCTTAGGCTGTATATTTTTACAAAGTAATTGTTGTAAAATAGTTGCATCGCCAAACAAAGGGTCAACTAGAACGGAAATATACGTATAGCAAAGACACTACTGAATTCTGTAACACTATTCATTCATTCTACAGCCAGTATTCACCTATTCTACTGCCAGTGTTTGTGTTTCTCTTTTTCCCCCTTCAGAAACAGTACCTTATACCTATTCTTAGTTTTGGTCATTGGTAAGATGGCAAATAGGCTGACTGTTGTGGACTGTACTTGAGTATTTGTACTGGTTGTGGAATAGCGGCTCATTTGTTTTTTTAAATCTGTGGCAGTGAGTGAGAAAACAGCGTGGCATTGGTGGGAGTGACCCGTTTATGTGTGTGTTAAGTGCCAAAGAAAAGGGTAATTGTAAAGCCCATGTGTCACAGAAGGAACTTTGGACGTGTCGTGCGTGATTCAAAAACTGATACTTAGTTTATCGGGTTTTTAATTCTGAAAAAAGCTTATCAAAATCCTAGAGCAAATTTTTCTTTTCGCCCTCTTGTTAAAGTTATCATTTTACCCAGAATTATTTGATGAGTGATTATTTAATCGGTAACTTTGGCCAAATTATTAGGTAAGTTCTACCGAATTCCGTTTCGGAGCAAGTTAATCTTGAAAATCATTAAGCTTCAAAGTCCAATAGGGCGAACCAAATTGCTTTGGTCACCGCTATCATTCGGTTACGTGTTATCTTACTAATTGAATAAGTTTAAAGTTATTGTCTACCGGAGTTTCACTTCAAGAGGCACGGCACGAAGAGATACAAATTACAATACATCTTGGCAAAAGACACGCGTATACATGAACAATTTCGCACACACGTACAAGTATTATCATCATCATTATATCTTTTCGTCTGGTGTTCACTTATTTCTTACTCATATCATCTTTTGTACAGTCCATCCATCCATCTTTTCTTTGGTCTAACTCTTCATCTTTTAACTTACAGATTCATACCTAACACCCTTACCATGAGGTATGCATGAAAATTTTGATGGAGTTTACACTATCAAAATAAAACTTACTTTACAATTCCTGATACACAGGTATCTTGAACAGGTATAAGTAGACACTTATACCTGTTCAAATCAGCAGTGGGTGGTACCCTACAAGACTGCTTACGGATGACGACATGTAGGGAAAAGTGGCGAGATATCGTGAGGCGTGCCACAGCCCCTGAAAAAAACAAATAATAAGATATTCATGATGACCACGACCGCTCTGACAAGAGTGAAGCGACTGAGAAGAAGACTTATACCTGTATCCATTTTTTTATGCAACTGTTCATCCATTGCCTATACCAAAGCATTGCCTCGTAGGTCACCCACGTCAGGAAAGTGCCCTACGATGCACTGCCGATGTTCAGCCTCATGCACGTGCTAGTGTAACGCGGGTTAATTAGTTTGAATGTATTAGCCCGCGTTTTCCATCTTTCGCGCGTTCGCAATGCGTAGACGACGAGCTCGCCTAAGGTTTCGCATGTGGCAGCCAAATGGGATGCAGTGCGCGTCGGCAGGTAGCGGCTATGGGCCAATCCCGTGGTCTCACGTAGGGACCCGTAGCCGGACAAGCCAAGCTTTCGCCGCGGACGCAGGCGGTCGGTCAGAGGAACGCACGCAATGCTAACTTGAGCGTTCATGCTTCCTCCGCTATCCGCTCCCGCCCTATTGTTTATTGTCTCGTGTTAATTCTTTTGTATTGTGTTAGTTTCACTGTTTGTGTCTGTAACTGTTCCTTTTATTATTAAACCTGATTACAAATTGTTAACGTGGTGTTTTGCGCGATTCTTCGAGTCCCGAACCTTCCCTCTCGGTACTAGAAAGGGAAGTCATCGTTATACTAGTAATTTCACCGCCTGCCACACCCTTCGAACTGAAACAGAGCAATGCTGCTTTACGGCAGAAATAGGCATGGTGGTAGTACATACTTCCCCGGACGACCCTTCACAAATATCACTTATGAGGCAAAGAGTATCTGTAGTTTTAACCGTACCGTTTTCCAGGCTTACCACGTCTGCCACGATGGACGCGAGGGTGACCAAGGAGCCTCATTCCTCTGCACCAACGGAACCCTCTTCGATCAGGCTAAGTTTGCTTGCGACTGGTGGTACAATGTTGATTGCTCACAGGCTATCGATCATTACAAGTAAGTATATATGTATACATCATTAAAGACCAGCGCACACCTAGGTCTCTGGATCACCAGAAACAGAGAGCGATCAATGAAACGCTGTCAAATTTAACAGTGTTCCACTGATCACCGACGCCAGCGACCTAGATGTGCGCAGGCCTATAGGCATGAATACTATTGGCCAAATTTTTAAGATGGGTTTGTGAAGAAACATGCATGCGTAGAAGGAGGTGGTTCGTCTTTTTATCGTCGTAACACTAGTTTGTTCGAAACAGTGAGTGTGGCCAGCCAGCCTCTTTTAGGCTTTAAGTAAGCCTAAAAAAGGCTTCTTGCGAGGTTCCTTAGAGGAGGTTGTTTTAACAGGATGATTACCGATGGAAATCTTTTATGGTTGTAACAAATATGCATAGGAAAAAAATATCTGCGACCATCAACATGGTGGAAAAAATGGATGAAGTTGCATTACCTGATGGTAAAGAATATTATTTTGTATTTCAGGTTGAACGGTGACCCCAACAAAAACCCGTACGTGCCCAAAAAGAAGGTCGTAGAAGAAGAACCCCAACACCCACAGCAACACGACGAATATGGAATATTCTACAGACAACATTAAAAACCGCTCTGGGTTTAAAAAGAAAGAATGAAAGGATCAAATAAAAGTTAAATTTAAAAAGTTTCCCTTCGACCTCATTGGATTTCTACCATGTCCAAGAACTATCTTATAGCTATCAGCTTTTATAAAAAAAAACGCTTTCAAATCAGAGCAACGTGACCATAGACAAAACCAACACATAAGCACTAAAACCATAAGCTTACCACTTCTCTTTTCGGAGGTTAAAAATAAAACATATTACTTGAAAGGTCTGAACGTTATGTTCAAGTTTTTAGGTAGAGTCTGTTCAGAAAGAGAACCGTCGTGGCCAAATTGAGAACTAACGTTTTGATTTTTATATGGCAGCTCATCCCTATCTTTCTGTCATAATTTTGCACACTAAACAAAAAAGATGATTAAGCACAGCAGCGCCCTCCAATCCCACAACAGTTCTCTTTCTGAACAGACTCTAGTTATTTTTATACGTATCATTTACTTCATTTTTGTACCTACATGTATGTGCTTAGGTAGATGCTTCTACGTTAAGTTACCCTTAAGACAGTAACTGTATAGGTTTAGATAAAAACTCAATTTTCTCATTAGATAAAGTAGATACTATTGAAATATCTACCATCCTTATTATACATTATTATTGATAAAATAAGTGTTTTTGTAAATTATTTCATTAGAATATAATTATTAAAAGTTTTCATACTATGAGTGTTTTTTTAATAAAAGGTGTACGATTTTCATACAAATTAATTTTCCATTTTTTTCTTACAAAACAACTATGGGCTATGTAATGGTCTGCCCCGCGAAGTGAACGAAGCGTGTACTGAACAAATCGTTCTAAGCAAGCAATAGTCTTTTTTTCTTAGTTTATGACTAGTTCGTTCTATTCCTATTTTGTAGAATCATAAGAAACCCAGCTTTATACATTTTTTATCATGACTTCTTCATAGCCGAGCCTTGCAGAAAGGTCAGTTCCATCTACCGCGTTGCTATAACATTTGGTCAGTAAAAAGCAAAGGTCAAAAATACCAGCATTACTTAACCAATATATTCCAGCCCCAGTAACCTCGCTTTGTGCTCTGATTTATAAAGTAGCACCTTACGAAACATTAAACCGAAGTGTGCAAGTGAATAAATACAATTTTAAACAAATCCGTGTGGAAAAGAGCCACAGAAGATTTATTTGCTACGGATGTGTTCTTCGTTCGATTGTTTTATTTTATTCAACGATGCAAAAAGGATACTTATTGTTCTTTTGGTTATGGTCCTGGTCCTACCATTGTTATCTACTTTGATAGTTACATGGAAAATATATTTTTTTCGCGCCATTTATGACACCTGACCGATATTTCGACAGATTTTTTTAAAATATTTAGACATACGATTGGTTATTGAAGACCAATTTGTTATTCTACTATCATAGTAGAGTAACAAATCTACAAGCCTTCTGAAATTTCAGATATTCTTTTAAAGCATGCGCACCTAGGCGATGGCGATCAGCTGAAACGCTGTCAAATATGACAGCGAAATTTGATAGCGTTTCAGCTGATCGCCATCGCCATCGCCTAGATGTGTGCAGGCCTTTAGACATTTTGCTAACAAGATCAATTGTTTTTACCAATGATTTGTTCAAAAAAATAATCAAACATCGATAATTCAGCCGGTTTTAATACGTGATACGTTCTAAAATAAATACGACCATGATAACAATGATGATGATGATAATATTTTCCGCAAAGCTTTTTACGCCCAATACATGCACAGAGGTACCCAGTATTTTCTCGTATTGATTGCTCGTTCCCCACTCCTAAATAAAGAACAGCAGAACCCCACTTAGCCATCACCATTTCCCAAAAATATACATTCAAATTGCCCTGGGTCTCACAGTAATATACTGCGAAAGTAATACTTCTAAAAATATGCATAGATACGAAACTCACTCAAACAGGCAATTTGAAATGGATTTGTTCACCAAAATGATATTGGTAGAGGAATACCTTTTTTGTTTAATATTTGCACAAATCTCAGTGTTCTGCGGTGGCAATCAGAGAAACACTGTCAAATTTTGCTTTCATAATTAGACAGTGTTTCACTGATGTGCTTAAGATGGGCAGGTACTTAAGTAGGTAATATTATAGCACTATAGTACCTTTAGTGATACATTTTTTTAGCTTCAGCTCGCACCGTAACTACGGCATTGCTGAAAACTCACCATCACATGGTCTGGTCACCCATCCAAATTGTAGATTGGGCACCCTTTTTAGGGTTCAGTAGCCAAATGGCAAAAACGGAACCCTTATAGATTCGTCACGTCTGTCTGTCCGTCCGTGTCACAGCCATTTTACTCCGAAACCGTTAAAGCTAGACTGATGAAACTTGGCGAGTAGATGTATTCTGTGAACCGCATTAAGAGTTTTACACAAAAATAAACAAAAATCTATAAATTTTGGGGGTCCCCATACTTGAACTGAAACTCAAAAAAATTTTTTTAATCGAACCCATACGTGTGGGGTGAATAGGTCTTCAAAAATGATGTTGAGGTTTCTAATATCGTTTTTTTCTAAACTGAACAGTTTGCGCGAGAGACACTTCCAAAGTGGAAAAAAGTTGGTCCGCCCCCCTCTAACTTCTAAAATAAGAGAATCATAAAACTAAAAAAAATATATGTTGTACATTACTATGCAAACTTTCAACGATATTTGGTTTGAGTTTGAGTCAGTAGTTTTTATTTATACGTCATAAATCGTAAACCGCAATTTACCTTTCGACGAACTACAAGAACCTTTATATTATGTTACTTGATGCTACGGAACACTTCATGGGCGAGTCCGACTCGCACTTGGCTGCTTTTTTATGATGCCCCTATGAGAGCTCCATTCGAGGTTACCAATGTGAAACTCAATTGCGCTAAAATAATAATTTTAGCGCAATTGACGAACAAGTAAATAGCATATAAAAGGTCAGCTTTTAGCTTAGAGAATTAAACCTAAAAAAGGGATAATTGATTGGAGTTTCATTTCTATTTCCTCATTATTGAATGCAGCAACAGTAACATACAAACTTATTGCATGCATAAAATTCTATTCGGTTGGTATTTTCACTTTCCCGGTGACATGCGTGGAATGGGTGAATGCGGTATGAAAATTTAAGAACGTCTCCGTAGCTCCTTCCTCTCCCTTTGGATGTGGCCGCAAACGTGACGAATGCTGGCTGGAAGTAAACGTGGAACTAAGCATTCTGGAACAGATATACTAGAGTAGACAGATACTACTTAGAGTCGGGTACTAGTAGGCTATTGCCCGAAACTAAGTAGTAGGAGAGCTCTTTGTGAAGGGCTCATCTGGGGAAGTATTACCACCATGGCTATTTATGCCGTGAAGCAGCATTACTGTGTTTCGGTTTGAAGGGTGTGGATGCTGGTGAAATTAATGGCACGTGAGGCTGAATATCTGTATGCCTCAAGTTAATGGACGCAGGGCAGTGCGTCGTAGGGAACGTTTCTGACGTGCGTGACCTACGAGACAATGCTTTGTTATAGGCGATATCAGGCGGGCCATATTTTTGTTCCACCAGCTATATAGTCTCTCTGCCTGTCCGTCTGTCGCCAGGCTGTATTTCATGAACCGTCATATTAAGAAATTCCACAGGATGATGTATTTCTGTAAACAAAATTAAATACAAGAAAAAATCGTACGTTACATAATTTCGCGATCATAACACTATGAATACAAACGGGTATTTATCACGCATAATATTTCGTATTTTTTTCCCGTTAAAAAATGAAAGTGTGTCTATAAAATGTAATGTACCTAAGTAGTAAACATATTTTTTTTCTTGATTGTATACTTAGTGTTTACATAAATAAATCACAAAGATTTTGCATGTCCCAAAAGTTAAAGAGTGGGATTTGAATCCGCGACCTTCCCTTTGGTACAGGGCTGCGCGGACCGTTTCGCCATCGAATCCTAAATAAGAAAGATTATAATAGGTCCAAGTCCCGCTAGGCTCTTAACTTTTGGGACATTATAAAAATCCTAGCAAACATAATATCTACGCAGGTATAGATAGTGCAATTCACGAAGACGCGCCCCTCGCGGGGTGCGGAGAGTTTGCTCCGAGCGGCAGTCGCGAACCGTAGTCTAGTCATTGTAGTGTGCGTGTGCACTCATAGGTAATTAGTGTGTACCGATAACACTCAAACATTGACGGAAGCTTGCACACATATACTATAAACGGTTAGGAGGAATAGTGGGGCGCGCCTTCGTGGATTGCACTATCTATATACCTAGTCAAAATATCAGGGTAAGATCTAGTAACTATACATCCATGTTATTTCGATACGACACATCGAGCGCCGTATATTTACGATGGCTTTTTTGCTGCTGTGTTTATGTGATTACTCAACACTCGTAAACTCTATTTACTTACTCCCACCTTGATAATATGTTTGCTACAGTAACTCATTCCTCCTGATTTATTGTTATTCCAAAAGAGAAATTCGTAAGACTTTTATTGTTCCAAGAAAATCGCCTTATTGCTTTTTTTCGAGATTGGGACAACTTTGAAAGAAGTATACTTAGGAGGGCTTAGACACATTTTTTATTTAAATTGTAATGACCCAAATGGAAGTTTAACAAGAAGTCGACTGAAAAATTGTAACTTTATAACATAAGGGCTGGAGTACTTATTAATAACTTTGTTGCTAGTTTTAATAAACTTGGTCTTGGAGACAGAATACCTAGTTTGAAAGAATTTCCAAAGTTTTCTCTGTGTTTTTATTGAATAAAGTTCAACAGATCGCCTCGTAAAGCGAACTTATAACCAACCTACCAAATGCTGACCGCTTTCAGTAACATCGATCGTCCGGTGTTATTTTATATATTATGCTGATGAATGAGTTCGATGTATGAGACAGAAAACGGGTTTTATATTGTATTAAATGTTATTGTTAAAGGTAAAAAAATATCTATCAATTTTTTTATACAGTTTTTAGTACAAAATATTGAGGGACCAGCTATAGTTGAGTTACGAGTGGAACCAAACCTTTACTGTAGAAGCAACTCAAGCCACTTTTCAGACCAGTATCAATTTGTAACGCAGATGCGTAAAAATATAAAACGAGAGTACTAGATACTGGTAGTCTAGTTCGAAAAATATGCGTCACGCAAAATGGGGCCCGCCAGCGGCCTACTTGTGGAAAACCATCCTACCAGGACCTATTTTTCTGTTGTATATTTTTCGCTACCATTTACTACTGTGGTTTATGAGAAATACGCATATAATAAGGAATAATCAATTTTGACAGGGTCACCAAGAATTTTAAAACAATGATTCCAAAGAACCCTGGTATCGGTCGGATAAAAATAGTGATCTAGTTAATATTCATGAGATTCTAATGAGATAGCAAAGTTCAAACTTTCTGGAATCCCAGGTACGGGGTCGAAGTTTCACGTTAATTTCACTCTTGGCTAAAGCTTTAATAGGTTTAAGAGCCGTTTATTAAACTTCAGATTTATAAATAAATTGGTGGAAACATCTATATATACCTATAGTTATAAAAGCAATGTTTGGACTATTATGACAATCAGATAATGAATACAGAAAAAGAAGGCAGAGCTTCAGCAATTAACCTGTATCGCCAATTTTTCTATCTTTGTGGCCTACTATTTGTTTCTTCTAGGGCCCAAAACAGTCAAATTATACGTAAAATTAAAACGCATCGCACCCGCAGTGCCTCCATACAAAAGTCTCCTTTTAGTCAAAGTCGCGTCCGCAGCCGCGTCCGCAGCTTGTCTCAAACTGTCTAAAACGTGCGTCTTCAGTCTGTTTTGGGCATAATGAACACAGAAACTTCATGATCTTGATTAACTGGATCCAACAGCCAGTGTACAAACAGTTCAGTTTGACCAGGATCGTATGGTGTTTTTTCAAACACACCACAAACGGAAATTTACTATCTATTGTTTGATTTCAATACAATGCTTTATAACACCGGTGATCTTTCCACCGTACTTAGTAACTTGACATCCGACAGAGTATTCATCCATCGAAGACAAAATGTGCGCATTGAATTTTTCAACAACTTTGCTCTTCATTTTTGTGCTAGTGATTTTAGAATGTGATACTATGAAACCACGGATAAAAGACGGAAGGCCTGTTACAAATGAAAGTAACCCTCCCTCGAAATGGTTCTCTAACGGTCTTTTAGATGTCTGGTACGGAAACAAGAATATGGTTGAAGTTTTTAAAAGAGAATTCAATGGCGTCATGTCCAAGATTGCAACGCGATCGAGTGAGTATATTTAATAAAACATTTTATTCTAAAATCAAGTTAGTAAGCTGTAGATTGGGTGTCGGTAGTCCAGGGACCCCCAGTAATTTACGTAAACCTTTGTATGTACTTTTGTAAATAAATAAATTTGTATTTGTATTTGATCCCAACTAAGGGCAAACCTTTCTGGGATGAATTGTGTCTGAGTGTAACTAAGCCATGCTTGCTTGTAGGTACTTTTTACCACTTTTATTATAAGAACATCCAAGGAGTAAAACTCACTGCCATCGTCTGTTTTTCCTGACCAATACAATCTGGGCCTCTTTAAGGGCAAGATATAATAGGTGTCTCCTAGACTTTCCTGCTCTATTGTCGGCTACATCGTCGCTTTCCATCTCGTGAGAGTGTGGCCAAAAGTTATTCTTTTAAATAAAAAATAAAATAACTAATAAAACCTTAGGTCCCAGATGTTATTGTCTGCATGTTCTATATATTACACATTTCAATGACGTAACTGTAGAGCACCAGAACTTGAAACCATAATCCGATTTTCAGCATTTTTCGAGTAACAGTGTTGTGCCTCTCTTTTCAGAGAAAAGCATTTTATTGGACATCAGAAATACGACAGTTGAACTAACCCAGCCCCACGGACGTATGAAGAGTCTTTTGGAGCGAATAAACCAGACAAATTACAGAGTAACACTTATTAAGTAAATGATATGGATTAACTTTAGAATAAAAAGCACATGTTTTGGATCTGTAGTTTTTTGTAACGACTTTGGGATTCGGACTTGGTTGAAAATTGCCTAAAAACTACGCCACAACAAGGGTCGAATTTTTCTCTGGCTTAGTTGTTTAAAGCCTCTTTGTCCAACGTTTCCTCTTTCAAAAGTTCGTTTGCAGCGAACTAATAAATAATTTTCACGTCCCCATTTGTTTGGCGGGGCTGATTTATGTGGAAATCGGGTTTCTGCCGGATTCAGTTGGACCTCGACCTCTGTCGGTACGGACTTAGCTGAAATACGAGTCTTCTACTTTTATTACATGGTTTTTGTTGCCTTTGTCATCATGTCATAACAAATGGATGTGCATTTCTCCAGCTTCCTCATATGGAAATTGCGAATTCTGAAAACGCCAACATTTAAAGCATAATTGGAGCAATCATTGATTTGAAGGAAAATTTAGCAGCAAAAACAACAGCGACTCTATGAGACTTTATAGGTGTGTTAGCTGGAGAGCGGCTCCACAGCTTCCTCATTCAGTGTGGGCAAACGGCTAACGATAGAGCTATATAGTAAACGCCAAAGTTTAGAGCATAATTAGAGCACCCGGCATAAAAAAAATCAAGTCTCTAGCTCGAAAACTCTTTGAGTTAGAAGACTATAACAACGTGTTTGCTGGGAAGCCATTTCTCCAGCTAACACATGTGGATCTCAGGAATGGCTATAGCTAGAAAGTTGCTTGATATCTCCAAATTTAGAGCAAAAAATATCATGGATGCTCCAAATATTTCAAGTGTCTAGGTTCAAAACTCACCGAGTTAGAAGCTTTGATGACTGTGTTAGCTGGAGACACGTTTGTCTGGCACGCACATGCTACATCTGAGGATCTACAATAGCTACAGATTCGGTTGACGTGTCCAAACCGAGCTATGAATTAGAGCACTCGGCTCCAAAATTTTGGACTCTCTAGGACAAGTAGTTTCCTAGTAATGAACAAAAGAACATTTTGCCGCCAGAATTTTCAAATGTATGTTCGCACCCGTATAAATGCGGCGTTGCCGCTCTGAAAGTTTGGTATCAGCGTAGGAATTTGAACGTTATTCGGTTTATTTTAGATCGCGATACGAGTCATTTTCGTATGCGCTTAGCGGTTTTGATTTCTGAAACCTCAAACTCATATTTTCTCTTTTTGTTAGGTTGAGAGCTTTCTCTCTATCTATATGAGAATTGTGTGTTGCCCGTTCTTGTTCGTTTTATAGTTTCTTTAGTAATGCGTGTCTTTTAGGTATTCTTAGAAAAAAAACTTTATTTGGTTCTGTAAATAGGTACCTGCTAGGCCAGTGTTGATGATTCTACCTACTCTGCCTGTTGTTAGCCGTCTGTTCTCTGTGATTTACTGTATTCAGTCAGGTTTTTATGAGAGTATCGAGTAAACCAGGCGGACGGAAAATAGGTATTTACTGCGGCTTGCTAGTTGTGTGCGTACTCACGCACACTTGCCCCCTATCACTTGCCATCTCACCAGATGGCAAGTGATAGGGGGGGCATCTCACCATGTTGTGCCGACCCCACCTGGTGGGTAAGGGCAGGAACAAGAAAAAGCACTTTTTGGGGTTTTTTGTTTCATTTTCAACTATATTCCTATATTGTGAATTGGACATAAGTTTTTGAATCCAAGATGGCGGCTTCATTTTTTTTCTTAAAAAATGGATATGGGTATCGTTTAATCGGTTTTTGGGGGCTCTGGTTGAGAATTTGACAATAATTTTTGAATCCAAGATGGCGGCTTCATTTTTTTTTCTTAAAAAATGGATATGGGTATCGTTTAATAGGTTTTTGGGGGCTCTAATTGTGAATTCGACATTATTTTTTGAATCCAAGATGGCGGCTTCATTTTTTTTCTCAAAAAATGGATACTAGTATCGTTTAATAGGTTTTTGGGGGCTCTGGTTGTGAATTCGACATTATTTTTTGAATCCAAGATGGCAGCTTCATTTTTTTTCTTAAAAAATGGATATGGGTATCGTTTAATAGGTTTTTGGGGGCTCTGATTGTGAATACGACATTATTTTTTGAATCCAAGATGGTGGCTTCATTTTTTTCCTTAAAAAATGGATATGGGTATCGTTTAATAGGTTTTTGGGGGCTCTGATTGTGAATACGACATTATTTTTTGAATCCAAAATGGCTGCTTCCTTTTTTTTCTCAAAAAATTGATATGGGTATCGTTTAATAGGTTTTTGGGGGCTACAATTGTGAATTCGACATTATTTTTTGAATCCAAGATGGCAGCTTCATTTTTTTTCCCAAAAAATGGATATTAGTATCGTTTAATAGGTTTTTGGGGGCTCTGGTTGTGAATTCGACATTATTTTTTGACTCCAAGATGGCAGCTTCATTTTTTTTCTAAAAAAATGGATATGGGTATCGTTTAATAAGTTTTTGGGGGCTCTGATAATGAATACGACATTATTTTTTGAATCCAAAATGGCTGCTTCATTTTTTTCTCAAAAAATTGATTATGGGTATCGTTTAATAGGTTTTTGAGGGCTCTAATAATGAATTCGACATTCTTTTTTGAATCCAAGATGGCGGCTTCATTTTTTTCCTTCAAAATGGATATGGGTATCGTTTAAAAGGTTTTTGGGGGCTCTGATTGTGAATTCGACATTATTTTTTGTATCCAAGATGGCGGCTTCATTTTTTTCTCAAAAAACGGATATGGGTATCGTTTAATAGGTTTTTGGGGGCTCTGGTTGTGAATTCGACAATATTTTTTGAATCTAAGATGGTGGCTTCATTTTTTTTCTTAAAAAATGGATACCTATGGATATCGTTTAATAGGTTTCTGGGGGCTCTGATTGTGAATTCGACATTATTTTTTTATCAAAGATGGCGGCTTAAGTTTTTTTTTTAAATAATGGATATGGGTATCATTTAATAAGTTTTTGGGGGCTCTGATTGTGAATTCAACATTAATTTTTGAATCCAAGATGGTAGTTTCATTTTATTTCTTAAAAAATGGATATGGATAAAGTTTAATAGGTTTTTGGGGGCTCTGATTGTGAATTCAACATTATTTTTTGAATCCAAGATGGTTGCTTTTTTTTCTCAAATAATGGATATGGGTATCGTTTAATAGGTTTTTGATGGCTCTGATTATGAATTCGACATTATTTTTTGAATCCAAGATGGCGGCTTCATTTTTTTCTTTAAAAATGAACATGGGTATCGTTTAATAGGTTTTTGGGGGCCCTGATTGTGAATTCGACATTATTTTTTGAATCCAAGATGGTGGCATCATTTTTTTTCTCAAAAAATGGATATGGGTATCGTTCAATATGTTTTTGGGGGCTCTGATTGTGAATTCGACATTAATTTTTTAATCCAACATGGCGGCTACATTTTTTTTCTTAAAAAAATGGTTTTCTGTATAGTTGGTTTACTTA
This sequence comes from Thera obeliscata, assembly GCA_947578465.1. Lineage (NCBI taxonomy): Eukaryota > Metazoa > Arthropoda > Insecta > Lepidoptera > Geometridae > Thera > Thera obeliscata. The sequence goes on from OX387919.1 coordinate 3,563,645, forward strand.
CGATAGTTGAACGAGACAACGTCATACAGCTGTCCACGCGAACGCATCGCTCACTCAAAAAGGAGAAACAGATGTCGAACACTGCCGAACGCTGAGGCCGATTGCGCTTCTTTGGCACTCTTTCCACGCTCTCGTTTGCATTGCGTGCATTTGGCTCTATTGAATTAAAAGACTTTAAGATATAAATGATATCTATATCCATTTTTTAAGAAAAAAAAAATGAAGCCCACATCTTGGATTCAAAATATAATGTCGAATTCACAATCAGAGCCCCCAAAAACCTATTAAACGATATCCATAACCATTTTTTAAGAAAAAAAATGAAGCTGCCATCTTTGATTCAAAAAACAATGTCGAATTCACAGTCAGAGCCCTCAAAAACCTATTTAACGATACCCATATCCATTTTTTGAGAAAAAAAATGAAGCAGCCATCTTGGATTCAAAAAATAATGTCGAATTCACAATCAGAGCCCTCAAAAACCTATTAAACGATACCCATATCCATTTTTTGAGAAAAAAAAATGAAGCAGCAATTTTGGATTCAAAAAATAATGTCGAATTCACAATCAGAGCCCCCAAAAACCTATTAAACGATACCCATACCCATTTTTTAAGAAAAAAAATGAAGCTGCCATCTTGGATTCAAAAAATAATGTCAAATTTATAATTCGAGCCCCCAAAAACCTATTAAATGATACCCTTAACCATTTTTTTAGAAAAAAAATGAAGCTGCCATCTTTGATTCAAAAAACAATGTCGAATTCACAATCAGAGCCCCCAAAAACCTATTAAACGATACCCATACCCATTTTTAAGGAAAAAAATGAAGCCGCCATCTTGGATTCAAAAAATAATGTCGAATTTGTAATCCGAGCCCCCAAAAACCTATTAAACGATACCCATATCAATATATTGTGAAAAAAAATGAAGCTGCCATCTTTGATTCAAAAAACAATGTCGAATTCACAATCAGAGCCCCCAAAAACCTATTAAACGATACCCATACCCATTTTTAAGGAAAAAAATGAAGCCTTGGCAAAAAAAATGAAGCTGCCATCTTTGATTCAAAAAACAATGTCGAATTCACAGTCAGAGCCCTCAAAAACCTATTTAACGATACCCATATCCATTTTTTGAGAAAAAAAATGAAGCAGCCATCTTGGATTCAAAAAATAATGTCGAATTCACAATCAGAGCCCTCAAAAACCTATTAAACGATACCCATATCCATTTTTTGAGAAAAAAAATGAAGCAGCAATTTTGGATTCAAAAAATAATGTCGAATTCACAATCAGAGCCCCCAAAAACCTATTAAACGATACCCATACCCATTTTTTAAGAAAAAAAATGAAGCTGCCATCTTGGATTCAAAAAATAATGTCGAATTTATAATTCGAGCCCCCAAAAACCTATTAAATGATACCCTTAACCATTTTTTTAGAAAAAAAATGAAGCTGCCATCTTTGATTCAAAAAACAATGTTGAATTCACAATCAGAGCCCCCAAAAACCTATTAAACGATACCCATACCCATTTTTAAGGAAAAAAATGAAGCCGCCATCTTGGATTCAAAAAATAATGTCGAATTTGTAATCCGAGCCCCCAAAAACCTATTAAACGATACCCATATCAATATATTGTGAAAAAAAATTAAGCTGCCATCTTGGATTGAAAAAATATTGTCGAATTCACAATCAGAGCCCCCAAAAACCTATTAAACGATACCCATACCCATTTCTTAAGGAAAAAAATGTAGCAGCCATTTTGGATTCAAAAAATAATGTCAAATTCACAATCAGAGCCCCCAAAAACCTATTAAACGATACCCATACCCATTTCTTAAGGAAAAAAATGTAGCAGCCATTTTGGATTCAAAAAATAATGTCAAATTCACAATCAGAGCCCCCAAAAACCTATTAAACGATACCCATACCCATTTTTTAAGCAAAAAAATTAAGCCGCCATCTTGGATTCAAAAAACAATGTCGAATTTATAATCCGAGCCCACAAAAACCTATTAAACGACACCCATATCAATATATTGTGAAAAAAAATTAAGCCGCCATCTTGGATTGAAAAAATATTGTGGAATTCACAATCAGAGCCCCCATAAACCTATTAAACGATACCCATACCCATTTTTTAAGGAAAAAAATGAAGCTGCCATCTTGAATTAAAAAATTAATGTTGAATTCACAATCAGAGCCCCCAAAAGCCTATTAAACGATACCCATATCCATTTTTTGAGAAAAATATGAAGCCACCATCTTGGATTCAAAAATTAATGTTGAATTCACAATCAGAGCCCCCAAAAACCTATTAAACGATACCCATATCCATTTTTTGAGAAAAAAATGAAGCCACCATCTTGGATTCAAAAATTAATGTTTAAATCACAATCAGAGCCCCCAAAAACCTATTAAACGATACCCATATCCATTTTTTGAGAAAAAAATGAAGCTACCATCTTGGATTCAAAAATTAATGTTGAATTCACAATCAGAGCCCCCAAAAACCTATTAAACGATACCCATTTCCATTATTTAAGAAAAAAAATGAAGCCACCATCTTGAATTCAAAAATGAATGTCAAATTCACAATTAGAGCCCTAAAAACCTTTAAAACAATAGGTATCTACGTTAACAACTTTTGAAGAAAAAAAATAAAACGTTTTCCGGAATAGAGCCCCCCCACTTTTCTTCATAATTATTATATTTATAATATTTCCTTTCGCTTTCCCGTGAGTATTTACTGCAGCTCGCTATAGATAGTGCAGCCCACGAAGGCGCGCCCCACTATTCCTCCTAACCGTTTATAGTATATGTGTGCAAGCTTCCGTCAATGTTTGAGTGTTATCGGTACACACTAATTACCTATGAGTGCACACGCACACTACAATTAATAGACTACGGTTGGCGACTGCCGCTCGGAGCAAACTCCCCGCACCCCGCGAGGGGCGCGTCTTCGTGAATTGCACTATCTATAGTTATGTACGTACTCACAGACACAATGATAGTTTCGCACGATGCCATTTACACCTAGTGTGACAAGAGTAGGTAACTCATGATTTGAAAACATTGTTGGTTAGTTGAGAGACTTAGAGATATAATTTCATGATATTTAAAACTAAAAATAAAAAATCTGAAGTCAGGTTTCTTAATAAATACATATTTAAACTTAAACTAACCATTATAAAACTTTTCTTTGGTGTTTTTTTGTTTCATTTTAACCTATATTCCGCTTCTTGAGCTACGTAATGAGTGTTTAAGACATGAATCCTAGGGTAACTATTTACCAGGCACGGGCAACACACAACTCCATCCGACTAACGTTCAAATTCCTACGCTGATACCATACTTTCAGAGCGGCAACGCCGCATTTTTACGGGTGCGAACATAATATTTGAAAATTCTGGCGGCAAAATGTTCTTTTGTTGATTACTAGGAAACTACTTGTCCTAGAGAGTCCAAAATTTTGGAGCCGAGTGCTCTAATTCATAGCTCGGTTTGGACACGTCAACCGAATCTGTAGCTATTGTAGATCCTTAGATGTAGCATGTGCGTGCCAGACAAACGTGTCTCCAGCTAACACAGTCATCAAAGCTTCTAACTCGGTGAGTTTTGAACCTAGACACTTGAAATATTTGGAGCATCCATGATATTTTTTGCTCTAAATTTGGAGATATCAAGCAACTTTCTAGCTATAGCCATTCCTGAGATCCACATGTGTTAGCTGGAGAAATGGCTTCCCAGCAAACACGTTGTTATAGTCTTCTAACTCAAAGAGTTTTCGAGCTAGAGACTTGATTTTTTTTATGCCGGGTGCTCTAATTATGCTCTAAAATTTGGCGTTTACTATATAGCTCTATCGTTAGCCGTTTGCCCACACTGAATGAGGAAGCTGTGGAGCCGCTCTCCAGCTAACACACCTAAAAAGTCTCATAGAGTCGTTGTTTTTTTTGCTGCTAAATTTTCCTTCAAATCAATGATTGCTCCAATTATGCTTTAAATGTTGGCGTTTTCAGAATTCGCAATTTCCATATGAGGAAGCTGGAGACATGCACATACAAATGGTTTATTTAAATAGCACAGAATTCATATACTATAGTCACTTCACTTCACTTCTTCTTTCTTGGCTGCTGCGACCAATTGTCACATTTCTGTCAGTGGCCTTTTCTTGCTAAGTGTCATAAACTTAAGATGGAGAAGAGAATGGAGATAAGAAAATGGCCGGTATTCTTAATAAATGATCGAAGGTTGTAACAGAAAATGAAACTTAAAAATTAAAATCCAAGAAGACTTAATAATCCACACAGAGTTGATAAGAACATTCTACTGGTTAAACATATACTAGTTGATAGTGTTATCTCTTTTCTCACGAGACGGAAGAGTGATATTATGATGCAAGGTTTTGATTTGAAATGTTTGGGATTGACGCATGCCTCAAAACAAGGAGAGGAGTGGAGGTGATAAAATAAAAGAAAGATAGAAAGCAAGGAAGACAATATATTTGTTGACCATAAAAACAAATAAAATAAAATTAGGTATGGTAACAAAATTGCACACAATCAACGGTCACGGTAAAGTCGATTAGAAGCAAATTCCAGTACTACAGTGGGCCTACCACAAACTCTGTCTGGCTCTGGTTTTGAGTCTGTCTATAAGAATGCAAGAAACATTATTAATTAACCTGCTTTCTATAAAAACGTGGTCTGGCTACAGGCGTAGCCTTTGATGTTAAAAGCCACTTGGCGAGTGTACGCACTCAAACCGCACGATTAGAAGCATTAGTCGGTAGAGCGCTGCGTGGGGACTAAAATGAAAGTCAAATTACGCTAGTTTTGATCTTAAATTCTTGTCAGGGTCTGATAATTATTATAACGGCTGAGAAGATTATTATATTACTCTAGGGTGAGGAAGAGAGGGAGGGAGAACGGAGAAAAAGAAAGAAAGAATGAAAGACAATAAAATTGAAAATCATCGTTTAGTGATAAAATAGAGATTGGCCTAGTGGTAGCGGCCTCGCCTTCTGATCCTAAGGTCGTGGGTTCAAATCCAGTCGTGTACCAATGAGTTTTTCTGGACAAAAAATTATGTACCCTCTCAAACGGTGACGGAAATCATCGTGAAGAAACCGGCATCGGCATGTCGTAGAACTTAAAAAGTTCGAAAATATGTGTCAAGTGCACGAAAGGAGCCTCTTTGAGGCGCACTTTAAATCCTTTCACCACACTTTGTTCGAAAGAACCAGTGACACAATAAGAAGAAGAAGAAGTGATAAAATTGGGGCATGGTAAAGTTTACCTAGCTGCAAAAGAGTATAGAAATCTCTATTTACCATTATTTCATTTCGATTTACAAACCCGGAACACTAGAAATACAAGTGGATATGTAAAACCTGTACATTTTAGATACGCAGGAGTCGAGCAAACACAGCCTATTTAAACAGCGGCTGTTGTATTTGCATATTTTTCGGAGTCCAAATGTCCGGATAAGTTGATTACTCGGACTATTGAACCCTACGTGCATGGCCGGTTGGACTATCAGCTGAACCGTGACGATGAAATATTCACGTTTTGATTTTTTAGAGAATTTCTGGATGGTTTTTATTTTTGAAGTCTTTTTTGAAATCTGCTGCAGAATAAACTGCTCGGGGATCTCTCATGGTTGGTTTATCGCGAATTCTATTTAGTACTCAGAAAAGAATAGAAATGTAATGTACTTATTCGCTTGAAGTATGGTCAATATTAATGTTAGTACCACATACTTCGTCGGAGACCGAATATTTTATTAATCATTTTATGGTAGTGCCGTTCCTTGGATAGCACCTTGGGATCATGCATGTATGAAAATAAAATAGGGTAATTTACGCGATAAATACCTACCCGTGTAATAGATTCCGTTTGGCAATACCGTGTCTGTTAATCATTTGCGTCGCCGTCATATTGGGGACGACAGGAAATGAAATCGCATGTTTCGTGCCAAACCTGAGTGGGCTTGGATGCGATTCAAACGCTGACGTATTGAATGTCCTCTGACCGAATATACATGCGTTTAACCCTAGGTTCAACCCTTGGCTAATGGGCTATTGGACGCTGAAATTGGCAGCTTTGGAAGAGCTTTTGCCTTGGTAAGAGTTAATACCGCACCTGCTACTACTACTAGCCCGTATGGTATTATGTATGGCTGATGGAACAAGCATATGGCCCACCAGATTTTAAGTGGTAACCATCACCTATAACAAATCATTGCCTCGCAGGTCACGCACGTCAGGAACGTGCCCTACGATGCACTGTCCTGCGTCCATCAACTTGAGGCACACAGATGTTCAGCATCACGTGCCAGTAATTTACCGGCACCCACACCCTTCAAAACGAAACACAGCAATGCTGCTTTACGGCAGAAAAAGGCATTATTCCCTCGGACGAGCCCTTCAAAAATAACTCTACTATAGGTATAATATAGGTCATCTAAAATGTGATTTAAGAAGATTGTTGTACAAAACCAAGACCAAGGCAAGGTATGTAATGCAGCCCTCTATAATTTCATTTCGAATCGCTGCGAACATCTGTTACTTTTTGTTGTTTCATAATTTTAGAAACTTGGTTAGTTATAAGTGTCTTTTCGACTAAGCGAATTTTTTATAGTTCTTGTGTCCAGTATGTTAAAGTCCAAGATGCAATCCATTGGACACAATGCAGCGCCATTGGCGGGGCAATGCAAACACAGCAGTTCCACACAAAGAGTGCTACAGTTAAATTATATTTATTGACGTAGTTTATTATCGCTACTATATTTTTGAAAACTAGCAGTTCTGTACACAAAAGGAATTGTGTTACTTTTGATATAACTTGTCAATAAAAAAAACGCATTGTGATGAAAAAACTAATAAAATAATAGTCATCGACCACATACTATTTATTGTGTACGAGTAAAATGATAAAATAAGCGACTCAATTTTTGATTTGTTTCTTTTTTGGTGCGGTTTATATAAATAAACAAGAAGTTTAAAAACGTCATGGTCAAACTGCTGAACTGATTTTGATAAAATTATTATGAGAACAATCTGTAAACCGATTTGAAAAAAAAACAAACAAATTGGTTTACATTTAAACGACGAGGGTATGCAATAGTAAACATAAACAAAAAATACAACCGAATTAAAAACCGCCTTGTTTTTTATCTGAAGTGTGTTAAAAATATTTCAGCCTAGCCTAATCCAATCAAAAACGTATGGTTGGAACGTTAAAACTATTTGAAAATACCTGCCAACCTGAGTACAAGAGCATACTTTTAAACACAATCATGAATGGATATCGGTAGGCCTATCACAAGCTCTGTCTGGCTCTGTCTCTGGCTTTAAGTCTATGTGAGCGTTGACTAAATAAATCCTACGAAACGTCACACAGTATAATACACTGGTGAGCACTCACACAGACTCAAAACCAGAGCCAAAGACAGAGCGAGACAGAGCTTGTGGTAGGCCTACTGACGTCTACTTCTTCTTCTTCTTAAATTTAAGAGCTAAGCTCTTGTCGGGGTTTTGATGCAGTTTTCTCCAGTTAAGTCTTCGAATGCGGCCTCCTTGACTTCCTTATACGACATGACGCAGCGACTTTTTCTTTTATCTGGCTCATGTAACTCATTCGTGGCCTTCCTCTTTCGTTTTCCTTCAACCTTCTAGGACATTTATTGACTTCTACTAGGCAATTAATTTAAATATACGAACATAGGAGTATTAGAAATCCTATTTCATTGGGAATAAATACAGCAAACGATGCTCATAAACCCTTAACAACGCGTAAATGCTGTAAAACGAACATTAAAATGAACCGAATAATTACACTGCCAATGAAACTTTAAATCACAGGGTATTATTATTGCGTTGCATATGGTTATAATTGATTGAAAAGCTTTTTTTCCTAGCCTATGTGACCCCATTGCTGGGCACAGGCCTCCCCGAAAGATTACTGGCACGTGAGGCTAAACATTAAGCCTCAAGTTGATGGACGCAGGTCAGTGAATCGTGGGGCACTTACGTGGCAATGCTTTGTTATAGGTGATGGTCACTACTTAACATCAGGTGGGACAATGCTTGTTCTATCAGCTAGTCATTAAAAAATATTTCCTGTGTACGCTATCCCGAGGCTCCTCCCACTATCTGCTTTCAAAACGATGATTGCGTATCTTTTAAGGCCTGCGCACATCTAGGCGATGGCGATGGCTATCTACAGGCCTACCATAAGCTCTGTCTCGCTCTGTCTCTGGCTCTGGCTTTGAGTCTGTGTGAGTTTTGACTAAATAAATCGTACGTCGAAACGTCACACGCACAGTATAAAACACTGGTGAGAACACAGACTCAAAACCAAAGCCAGAGACAGAGCCAGACAGAGCTTGTGGTAGGCCTATTGTGAAACACTGTCAAATTTCGTTGTCATATTTGACAGCGTTTCACTGATCGCCATCGCAGATTAATAAAAGCCATAGCCAAGATGTGCGCAGGCTTTATTGCATTCAAAACCAATCGCATCTGTCAGTATTGACATTATTTTGAGTTTCTCTTATTCTTTGCATCTCAAAGCTAGGTGAGTCTAGGTGTCAGTAAGTACCACGCAACCACTTCACTTGAAATGGGTAAATAGGTGAGTATAAGGAGCTCATATTGTGCGTTGAAGGTCGGTTCTTGGGTCCAACGACGCCATCTCTCCAGGCAGCGCTCGCAAATTGAAACTTGATGTCCAATATACTCCCACGTACATTCTCGCAGGAATTCGAGAGTAAGTCCTGGTGGTAAATATTGCATGCGGTTATTTCACGACAATATTGTGACATTGCTGAAGTTTTGTAGAAAGCTATTATCTGCGACCACAAAGAGCGTGCCCTAGAAAGTCTTAAACCTTAGCGTGCCTGCAAACCTCTCAGTGCAGAATACGTTCTGACGCACGGCACGTTTTTGACAGTCCTCTGTTAGAGGCGATGGTCAATATAAAAAAAAACACACACACATAGGTTTTTTTCTTCTTCTTATCGTGTCACTAGTTTTTTCGAACAAGTGAAAAGATCGACAGAAAAACTGATTGTAAACGACTGGATTTGAACCCACAACTTTAGGATCGACAGGCGGGGCCGCTACCACTAGGCCACCAGTGCTCTCTCTCTGTTTCTATATCTACACTCGTAAAGGTATAGAAATAGAATTGATGAAAACCAAGCTCTTCCTGAATTGGGAATTATTGACCGTGCGTTTATCAATCAGTACATAATTCCACTACTCCTGAAATACATTTTGCGTGAGCACGTCCGAAATGAAGTTTGCACAGCGGAACTAGATGCCGACCAAACAAGTGTTTGATAAACATACGATTGAAACTGATGGGATCAGCGGTAGAGTGAAACACAGCGTGTCCTTTAGTACTAGTCTGGGACCACTGAAATGTACCTAGTATATCGCACCAATAATAAAATGAATAAATAAATATTACGGACAATCCACACAACACTATCTGGCCCCAAACTAAGCAGAGCTTGTACTGAGCTTGTGAATGCAGAACCTGGCTCTCACAAGTCTATTACCAACTGAGCTGAGAAGCCAGACAAGTAAAAAGTCATTATAATCATCATCATCAACCTGTCAGTCCACCGCTGGACGTAGGTCTCTCCCAAGACGTGCTTCAGAGCCCGTTTTTCGGCTCTTCTCCTCTAGTGCTTGCTACATTTCGCAGATCGTCGCCCCACCTTGCCGGAGGGCGTGCTACACTACGCTTACTTAAACGCGGTCTCCACTCTAGTATTCGTTTGCTCCAAGGAAAAATGACGAGTAAAAAGTCATAAGCTGCCAATTACTAATCGCTATAAGTTAAACAGTTGCTGCTATGCAAATTGTTTTTAGATTAGCCTCCAGCCACAGTCCGGCTCGAACAGCGCAATCAATTGTAATACATCTTCATTCAGCCGCGGTGCTGACCTACAGTTATTGAGCTGGAGTCAATAAAGCCTAGTTTCTCGGTAAAGCGGACGCCGCCTTATAGCGGAACAGAGAAGCAACGATGATGGGCTTCAACTACTTTTGAAGTTACATCTTTCACAATTGATAACACAGATTTAACTATGGATATCGTAACATTACACAGACGTTTTTTAACTTAAAACTCTTAGTGAAGGGCTCGTCCGGGGAAGTACTCTACCACCATGCATATTTCTGCCGTGAAACAGCATTGCTGTATTTCGATTTGAAGGGTGCCGGTGAAATTACTGGCACGTGATGCTCAACATCTGTACGCCTCAGTTGATCAACGCAGTGCATTGTAGGGCACGTTCCTGACGCACGTGACCTACGAAGCAATGCTTTGTTTGCTTGTTCCATTAAATAGTTGTATGAAAAAAAAGTACGAACGTAATGATGCGTCAGCTGTTTCTTCGAAAACCGAGACTAAAAGTAAAATATGGCCGACAGTGAATAACGCCGGCAGAACAAATGACTCCAGGTGAATGAATCAATTTGAAATCGTTACAGGGTGAGATTACAGTGCTTACTACACAACCGTAGCGATGTGCTACAGCGCAGTGACTTGCTACGGCGTAGCAGAGTTAAGGGGGCGGGGCCTATTTCATGATCTTTGACAGATTGACTCGTATAAAGCTAGGGGGTTTTACAAATAATGGGGCTCAAAGACACTGAGCGTTAAGAGTTCAAAAAACTAAAAAGATGTGAAAACTGAAGCTTCTATTTTAAATCTAGTACTAGAATTTTAGTTTTAAAGTTTACTGTAGTTTAAAGATTAAATAAAAAACAGAGAGCAAACGAAGTCACGGGTGCTCAACTTGTTATTTGATGTCGAAAAGGTCCTTTGTTAAGTTAGGATTCTGACAATTGAATACTTGGCTAGGCAATTTAAACACAAGGAGAATTGCCTTGAAATAATAGCCGTCTTTGTTACCCTAACCAAACATAAATTTGTTAGGCCTTACACAGGCGCTAACAAACACTGTATTACTAAGTCAACAATTGAGGCTCTTGATTTGGTAATGCTTACGACAATCTTAGGTTTTTCTTGATTTTACTATTTACGGGGTAATAACAATACAAGTACCAAGGGGCTAATACCAAAACCACAAATGAATAATAATATTATATTGTATTGTGTTGATGTTGTGCGTGTTGTTTTTAAGATTCAGATTATATATATATATATATGTATATACATATATATGTATATATATATATATATATAAGATTTTCTCGTTTAAAGGTACAAGATTATGCTTGTTCCATCAGCTAGAAATTAAAAAAAGCAGCCAAGTGCGAGTCGGACTCGCCCATGAAGGGTTCCGTAGCATCAATTAACAAACAGGTTATAAAGGTTTTTGTAGTTCGTCGAAAGGTAAATTGCGGTTTACGATTTATGACGAATAAAAAAAAAACTACTGACTAGATCTCGTTCAAACCAAATATCATTGGAAGTTTGCATAGTAATGTACAACATATATTTTTTTTGGATTTATCATTCTCTTATTTTAGAAGTTAGAGGGGGGGGGACCAACTTTTTTCCACTTTGGAAGTGTCTCTCGCGCAAACTATTCAGTTTAGAAAAAAACTATATTAAAAACCTCAACATCATTTTTGAAGACCTATCCATACATACCCCACACGTATGGGTTCGATGAAAAAAAAAAATTTGAGTTTCAGTTTCAAGTATGGGGACCCCCAAAATTTATAGTTTTTTTTCTATTTTTGTGTAAAAATCTTAATGCGGTTTACAGAATACATCTAGTCACCAAGTTTCATCAGTCTAGCTCTTATGGTTTTGGAGAAAAATGGCTGTGACATGGCCGGACAGACAGACAGACATGACGAATCTATAAGGGTTCCGTTTTTGCCATTTGGCTACGGAACCCTAAAAAAAGACACGAAAAAACATTAAGCGCTATCATTTTTATTTACAGTTAGCTTACTCTATTTACTTGCGAGAATCCTCATAAGTTGGTGTAAGTTTCAAAGAGTAATATTTCTAAGAGATATATCGACAGAAATCCCCGGTCCCGTCGGTTTGTGCGTGGGACAAAGCAACAGAAGAAACATACCTACAAGCCACTGGCTTTGTTGTATACATACGGGACGAAATCGCGATAAAAATATACTTGAAAGAGAGAATGGTTGGAGTCTTTATAGATCAATTGGCTCTCAGTCAAAATTAATCCTGCGATCAATGACTAGAGTGAATGATTGAAAAAATTACAAATAGTTTTTTGGAACGAAGTTCTTTAAGGGGGCTAGACGGAAAAAAATCTTATGAAAAGTTGTCACGACACTTTTTGCTATAGTAAGCTATTGTAAGCTGTGCGGCGTGCGCATGTTTCTCTGTCTGTCTCTCTCTCTCTCATAAAGAAAGCAAGCCAGATATTTTCATTTCTATTTCGCATTGAACAGTGTGGTGTCGCGACGATTATTTTTGTTGAGTGTATACAGGTTTTTTGTAAATAATGATAAAGGAACTTCGTTCCATCCGGTTGTCCCTTGACACCTCTCAAGTTTTTTTTATTGATTTTATAGTGTTTCTTCTACACTTTAAGAAATCACAAAGATTTTTGAAAATTAAAAATTGTAGGTACATGTGGTTTACGTTTTTGTACAGGCACTGTGTCTATACATCTTCTTACAAGCAGTAATTTAATAAATATTTGTGGACGTTCCACATAGCACTTTCTAGTCCCAAACCAAGTTAATTCATTACATTACATTTTGCAATAAAAAAATACAGCGATTCGTTATAGACTAGCCTCGCAGCCCAGTTTGTAGAAGCTCTGTTTTCTGCACCGTGGGTTCGATTCCCACCGAGAACAAAATATTTGTGTGGTGAACACAGATATTTGTTCCGGTCTGGGTGTTATAATGTAATCTAAGCATGTATTTACAATCAATATAAGTTTTATATCAGCTATCTGGTACCACATAGTAGATTGTTTAATTTAGGGCTAGATAGTGTTGCAAAGATTTTTATAATGTCCCAAAAGTTAAGAGCCGAGCGGGATTTGAACCCCGGTCGCGTTAGTGCCGAACAGTCCCTAAGAGTTATTCGTCGAGTGTGATTAGGATCCAATGGCGCAGTGGTCAGCGCAGCCCCGTACCGAGGGGAAAGTCGCGGGTTCAAATCCCGCTCGGCTCTTAACTTTTGGGACATTATAAAAATCGTTGTGATTTCTTTTAAGTGTAGTAAACACTATAAAATCAATAAATAATCAGATAGTGTTGTGTAGTTTGTCACAATATTTATTTATAGCACTGCCCATGCGTTGTGGCCCCGTATGTTTAGCAGTAGGTAGTCTCAAGCGCAGGTGGCCTCCTCGAATGATGCCGCAATAACGCTAAAATAAAACTAAACTATTGCATCTTTCCGGACAGCCGCTTTGTACCGGTATCCTTTTGTGTCTTAACTTAGATATCTTAGTGGTCAAGTAAAACCTTTGTTTTTATGCCTTCTTATATCCTGTAAAAATATAATATAAATATAAATATTAAAGACAATCCACACTACACTATATAGCCCCAAACTAAGTAGAGCTTGTACTATGGGAACCAGATAGCTGACATATTTTTTTTTGTAAATACATACTTAGAAGACAATATAACACCCAGACAGAGAACAAACATCTGTGTTCACCACACAAATATTTGTTCTCGGTGGGGATCAAACCCACGACCTACCTCAGAAGGCAGGGCTACTACCAACTGAGCTGAGAGGCCATTCAAATATGAATTCCTTTCTGAAAATATGTTTCGTTTGTCAGCAAAGCTGCAAAAAAGCAGCTGCATAAAATCATTTGACTAAAACAGTATTTACTCTCAATTAAACTTAAATAAAAAAAAATTGGTAGAGTAAAATAAAAACGAACAACTAATAAAATACTAGCTTATTTTTCGATTACCTACTCCTGAATTATTATTCCAATCGAATTTTCCCTGTGCATAAAATGATGTCCCGAGAATCCAATTTTGTTTGTAACAATGTATTTTTTAAAGTATTTAATGTTAAAATCTGTGAAAAACTAATCAGAGTTCATTTGTATTTTCCCAGAAATTCCCATCAATCCTTTCAAATTGGAACTAAGCCCGCGTCAGTTGTCAATGAACTTCCACGAACAGCTAAATGTATTCCCTACAACACCTCGATGTTTGCTAACAGTCACCATTTCAAACTTTCGCGGTAGCGCACAATGCGACACCGAGTCGCAAACATTTCGCTTTGTTCGCCAACTCTTCGCGAAGCTCATTAATACACCTACGAAATAAGCATTTGAATTGAATGAAGCCGTATTGAGCTAATTAGTGTTGGATTTTAACAAGCTAATTATGAAGCAAGTTTTTTGAAATGTTGTTGGAATGTAAAGAGACAAAGGAAGGAAATACCTGGGGTTTTTCGACTGCCTTGATTCCACACTCCGTTGATTTGCTGGTGTTGGCGGAGGGCGCGGATTTTCCGTAGGGTTGGTTGATTTGATGATGTTTGATGATGAAGGACGCGCGGCCGTATATCGCGTTGGAAATATGATTTTCCTGAAATTCTATGGAGGAGCGTTATGTGCTCGACTCACTCGGATCGCGGCTCGGTGTCAATGACAGTAATGGCCGGTTTCTCTTTCTACCCACAGGTAAGGGGGAGGAAAGATGAGTTGGTGGTTGAGGGTAGCGAATAATAAAATACGTATATATGTGACAGATAAGATTTCGTTCCGAAATTGCCATCTTTACAGAACATACTGGCCCCGAAAGAGCTGCTAGGCTCTTTAGAAGCGCTAAAAATAATATTAAAGTTAAAAAAGCTGAATATAAGATGATTAAAAAGATGGTAGATTTATAAGATGATGAGCCATGAGATGAAGTTAAGTTGATGAAAAGAATAAATAATAGGGATGAAGCTAAGTTAGAAAGAATGAATTTAGTTATCGGGGAGGCCTGGCAGTAAAGGACAGATGTTTACTACCTTGGTCTGGACTGTTCTTCCTAGGAGGTTCTTCTACCTCCGAAAGCTGAGTGAGAGCATGGTTTGAACCAATGGTACAAGTCATGGAATTGACGCTGACTAAACCTTGAGATGATGCTGGTGCTTTTCCCATGATGATCCAACCAAAGACGGAGGAGTAGGCAGTAGGCATGTTATCACCTAGACTGAACTTCCTGCCGTCCAAGATCTGGTCATAAAGGTCAACACCTAACAGCATGTCGATTTGGCCTGGAGCTGTAAAGTATCTATCAGCCAGGACTAAATTATGACAGAGTTGAAGAACTGAGTGATTTACTGGCACCGATGGGAGCTGACCAGTTATTTTCTGCATGATGAGAAAGTCTGTAGACATGCTGACAGTTGAATCTCGCATCGGTGAGATATTACAAGTTGTAAGGCCACGGGTTGGCTGGGCAGCTGAACCACCAATACCTATAATTGACCCAGACATGGTCCGTGGGAGCTTAAGTTTTTGAGCTAGATTTTCAGTGATGATTGAAACTTGGGAACCACTATCAACCAGTGCTCGGGCTACTTGATAGTGTCCGCTGCTATCCTGAACTCGAACATAAGCTGTCCCTAAAACCATGGTTGACGCATTGTCGACACCATGCATAGACTGCGGTTGGGCTGTGGAACTTAAGTTCGCCACAGCAACTTCGTCTGGCTTACGTTCAGCGCAAACAATTAAAGCACAATTTATGTTGAATTACAAAAAGTTTTCTTTGTTCTGGAGTCATCGCTTCAAATTTGGAACAATAATAGATAGCATGATTTTCACCGCAGCATGTGCAAGTGTAGGCATTCACTTTAGGGTCCGCGTTGACCACATTCACTACTTTAGGAGCAGATGGCAATGTGGAACCGGCCACATTCTCAAGAATCCGCAGGTGGTTTTCTAAAAACATTGTTAACTGTCTACATGATGGAATACAATGTGGATCTATGGTTGTTTCAAATTTAGTGCGAAGGTCACTATTTAGTTTGTTAATGATGATGTGAAGCAACAAGAAACTCCAAGAGGTGACGTCAAAACCTAATACCATTAATGCCTGTAAATTTTCCCTTATCGTGCCAATAAATTTATTTAATGTTTTGAGGTTGACCTGAGTAAGATTAGGAAGGTTAAGAATAGCCCCCACATAATTATCGGCTATTAACCTTTTGTTCTCATAGCGCTGAGTCAGAATATCATAGGCCACACCGTAGTTGGCTTCAGAAATGATGAGATGCTTTACCATAGAAAGGGGCTCCTTGTCTAGGATGCTCAACAAGTAGTGCATTTTTTGGACGGGTGTAAGCCGTGCATTTTCATGAATTACGCTGTTGAAAAGTGCTATAAAGCTTGGCCATTCAATGTGTGTACCTGAGAATCGTGCTAACTGTATTTTAGGTAAGTGAAACTCAACGTCACTAGCTTTAGGAGCGGTCAAAGTGGACGGAAGATTCGGCATTGGCTTGGCAGGCGAAAATAGTTCATACGCAACCTGAATGCTATAAAACATATTCATACACTCGTAATACAAATTTTCTATGTGAACCTGCTTTTCTGGCTCTGGTTGGCCAGCAAGAATAGCAGTGTAAACATCGTCCAGCAGTGCCCTATGACGCTCCAAATCACGATAACGCACTAGGAATTTCGTCTTTTCATTGGCGCTTACCTCTTTCTTATGGCTCAGTTCTTGAGATAAATCATACGTTTGTTTAATGTGTTTAGTATACAGGTTATACTTGACCAATAATAACTTCGCATCAGACATGCTCTAAGGCTTATTTGCAAGAAATAAACCTCGAATAATTTGCAAAGTGCAAAGGATTTGCCAACAAGCAAGAAAGCTGAGATGACTGACAAACTGACAGTTATGTTGACTGACAGAATGAAACTGATAAAAATTGAATGAATGAAATGAATGGAAACAACTGCTGCTTGCTTACTTGCCCGTTGACTTACCGGTAAAGTGTAACTAGCCCTTACGGTTGACACAGACAACAAATTAGTTATAACCAAAGACAAGATAAAAGTATGATTACGTGAAAGATGACAATATGGCGGACGAAAAAATAGGAAATTAAACAGAACAAATGGACAATGATGATTTTGCAAAAAATATGAAATTATAAAATAAATAAAATAAGTATGTAGGATTGAGGATGTTGATTATGGAATCAACAGGATCAGGGATCGGGATCGAAGGACCAAATTAATGGAATGTAAAGAGACAAAGGAAGGAAATACCTGGGGTTTTTCGACTGCCTTGATTCCACACTCCGTTGATTTGCTGGTGTTGGCGGAGGGCGCGGATTTTCCGTAGGGTTGGTTGATTTGATGATGTTTGATGATGAAGGACGCGCGGCCGTATATCGCGTTGGAAATATGATTTTCCTGAAATTCTATGGAGGAGCGTTATGTGCTCGACTCACTCGGATCGCGGCTCGGTGTCAATGACAGTAATGGCCGGTTTCTCTTTCTACCCACAGGTAAGGGGAAGGAAAGATGAGTTGGTGGTTGAGGGTAGCGAATAATAAAATACGTATATATGTGACAGATAAGATTTCGTTCCGAAATTGCCATCTTTACAGAACAGTTGTAATATTGCGAAAAGACTGCGTGAAAAGGCTAAGGGTTGTTGTATCGTGATATGTAAACGTGATTGAGAAACGTGATTTTTTTGTTTGTTTGTTGGTATAATACCTAGCACAGGTTTCACTAAAACCTATTTCAGGCACCAGTCTCACGCAAAACAGGCACACTCATGTCACCTTAAAGACAACTCTAACCTGCCTACTATAACAATGCCTGTATACCTTTTTCCTTGTAAGATCACCTTTTTGTTACTTTTTACCTTTTACCTTTTTATAGGAGAAAATAAATGATTAAAATTATGATTATTAACTTTTTGTTAGCCCTATTTCAATCATGGATAAGCACAGCCCCGTTGTTCCGTAAAACAAACCATCTAAAACTACGTATTACTATGTATTTTTAACCATGCAATTTTTTTCAATAGCCTTACAAAAGCAATTTAAAAATAAAACATCAAAGCGAACCACAACCTTTAATTAAGGGAATCTTAAGCCACAAAGCCAATGGATCGCAGCGTTCTGAACCAGACGTTCAGAAGTTATAAAACTCGTTTGTGGCAACTTATAAATAATTTTCGCGTCCCCATTTCTTCGGGGGATTACAGTGGCGCCTTTGATGTTGTACCCACTTGAGGAACGTACGCACTCCAACCGCGTGATTAGAAGGCATTTACTCAGAGATAGGGGCACATAACTTGTCGTAGTAATTGAAACTATACTTGTATATTGAAAATACCACTCAGAGGAAATACATCATAAAATATTGAATCTTCTGAGCGTCGGTGTTTTATGTGGATAAAACCGAAGAAAAGAACCAAAGAAATAAAATTGACGCTGAGAGGATGGTATAGATGCAGGGAAAGCCTAACTATACCTAATAATAGGCTTGGAACTATAGTAGGTACCTGGCAAAAGAGGCATGGGTGAAAGTTACAAAGTTACCCCTAACGCTGTAGGTATGTATATACCATACACAAAAATAAACAAGTAACTTCCATGCATCGAAAACCAGGAAAGAAAAATAGCTTCAACATTATAATTTTTCTTTAACCCTACGATGATGATAAATCACACAAAAACTGACTGACTATTATTTTATTCATTCATTCCAAGAGATGCACTGAAAAATTGAAATAAAAACTCGTTTTAGCAATTATCAAACCTAAGTGCGTGACAACTAAGTTCATTTTACTCTGCAAGCTGATTTGAAGTGACAGTACATTGAAGAATGGTGGCAGAGGTAGTTGATAGCTATAGGGAGCGAAATGAATTCTAAATGACGTTATTTTGTTTTGGTTCGGGCATGGACAGGGGTGCAGAGACCACACCCTCGTTTAAGATACCGAGAACAATGCCTATTCTCTCGAAAATACGCGCTTAAAATAAATTATTTCTATTTCTATAATTTATCGGTATCAAAAAAAGACCCGCCTGGCTTTCACGTATCTCCATGCACTATGGTTCTTACAGGCCATAACCAGTCTTTGAAAAATATTAATTTAATTCTTTCAACAGTTTTGCATTGAAATTTCGAGTTACACTGCAGTGTCAATTTTTTGTCGGTTTTTCCAGGCTTGGTCACATAGAACTAGTACCTCCTAGACTAATTTAGCTCTATACGTCTAAAAAAGATCCTTGTGATTCAAGTGAATAAATTAAATGTGACTTGAAAGCTTGTTATAAACTAATCATTATTTATTTGCTGGAAGATCGACACAAGAAAAAAAGAGCTTTTTTTTTAAATATTATATATTTAGATAATGAAGATAGCGTTTTATTAGAAAATTTATACGTTTGGTTGTTTATCTGAAACAAATCAAATTGGGTTATTAGTTACACAGTACAAGGGTCACATAAATATAAAACCCACAAAAATGATAGAAATCAATAATATTGGGCGAAATAAAAGGTTTTGCGTATTTTAAGATCTTAGTTTTTAACTGCATCAAAACATTGAAAATCTGACTAATAAACTACTACTAGTCTCTACTACTCTAATTAGCAGTATTAGAGCTCTTTGTGAAGGGCTCGTCCGGGGAAGTACTACCACCATGCCTATTTCTGCCGTGAAGCAGCATTGCTGTGTTTCGGTTTGAAGGGCGTAGGTGCCGGTGAAATTACTGACACGTAATGCTGAACTCATTTTTTATTTAATTCTTTATTGCGCCAAAAATACGTGACAATAGGAGAGCTTAATGCTAGACAGCATTTTCTACCAGCCAACCTTGACAGGTAAAAATAAAGAGGTTGGCGTGCATAAAATGTAGTGAAAACAGTTTTGATTAACCTAACGAAACTTACCTAATCGCTATAAACTACGTACAACATACCTATAAAAAATAATAATAAATACCTACCTATGAAAAACAATACCTCCTCATCAGAAAAACAATACTCATGCCTCCAGTTGATGGACGCAGAGCAGCGCATTGTAGAGCACGGTCCTGGCGTGCGTGAACTACGCGGCAATGCTTAGTTATAGGCCAGGGTTGCCACTTAACATTAGGTGGGCCATATGCTTGTTCCATCAGCAAAAAATTAAAAAAGAAACATTAAATTTGTAGAATTCTACTTCCCGGGCTCAGTTGAAAATAAGTTTGTAAGAAAACAACCCACGTAAACGAGGTCGGCAATCTACTAGTTTAAAACAACAAGATAACAATCAATTAACTTTGTTTACTAACTACAAGGCAATTCGATACCAAAACGAATGACTTTTTACGTAAGCAAATTATCGGTAATTACTTAACTTTAAATGAAACTCCGAAGGAGGCTTAACTACAGCCTATCAAAATGCAAATTACTTTAGTTAGTTGAAGTTTATAAATCGAGGTATTTGTTGGATGCTTAACAATATCGCTCGTTAGAGTCGGCGCAAGATAACTGTGCGTGACTGATGGCGGAAAATTTAAAAAAATGGACGAGAAATACGCTCCATGATGGGCATGCACATCATTGACGTATTGAGTGTTGGGCAACAAAAGGGACGGATGAAAAAAGATGACATGGATAAGAGAGGAGTGAATGCAGAGATGACGGCTGACAGATGGGAATGGAGGAAGAAGACACATGTTGTGCTGACCTCACATAAAGTGGGATAAGGACAGGAAGAAGATTACAGAAAAAGAGCCATTGAAATTTCATAAAAATCAGTTTGGTAGTTGGTTTTAGTATCTTATAAAATGTATATTATGATTCCTCAAATAAACTAGTCGATTTTCAATACAATACGTATATAATTACAAATGATTAAATAACGCCGAACCCAAATTCTCGGCAAGGTCTGGCAATTATTCATAAACTGACGTAGATAGTGGCTAAGCTATGTCGCATCTCAACAATAGTTGGTCCCTTTCACAGAAGTGAGGTGAGAAGTGACTGATAGGCATTCACATACGCACGGGCATTTGTCATTAGGATCTAGTGACTTGGCGAAAGTGTGGATAAGGGACCAAATGCTTTTGTTCGTAGAGCACAAATGGTATCGAAGAAAAAAACTAGGCATCTATCATATTGTCCTTATTACACTTTCTGGATAAGAGACGCACAGAACTGAGGAGGCTGGCAGAAAAAAAAATATCTGGTAGAGATTGCGGCTTAGCGATAAAACTGCCTATTGTTCCTACAAATAGTTTAAAGTTTTTTATGTATGCTATGTCTGTCTGTTTCTATGTTTTTTTGAAAAATAAAGTATTTTCTACCTTATCTATCTACCCCCAAGCACAGTTGCAAAATTATTTTTCATTACTCATACTCTGAAAGTAGGTCTGAAGTTGCCTGAGGGGCCTAATTGAAAGTAAAACTTTCAGCCCTAGGGAGAATCGCTTTCTACTGACAGCTGTCAAATTATAAAAAAAAACAAGTTCTATTTTATTCAACCATGTTCCAACTTTCTAAACTGCAAGGAGGTTGAACCAAATTCCAACTTTTT
This sequence comes from Thera obeliscata, assembly GCA_947578465.1. Classification (NCBI taxonomy): domain Eukaryota; kingdom Metazoa; phylum Arthropoda; class Insecta; order Lepidoptera; family Geometridae; genus Thera; species Thera obeliscata. The sequence continues at coordinate 3,585,159 of OX387919.1, forward strand.
ATTCAGCAAGTAGGTTGGAATAACCCATTACAACGGTAAGAAGTTTAAAAACTCTAATTAGAGCGCAATGTAAAATTGAAATAACATAAAGATAGTATTAAATAAATAATATATCTTCTAAATTACTTGATTAATATATAACTTCAACTATTTATTTAAAATAACATGGATTTGAGCAAACAATTTACCATTTTTTAAATTATGAAAATGAAAATAATGGCTGAATAATGCTGGCGAGCCGTAGCCGAAGGCCCGCCAGAGAAAAAGAAAAAAAAAACCGGGAAGGCGGCAATTCAATCTTCATTTTCACAAATTTTTCATTCATGTTTTTATTTTTACTTTCCTTGTATTCGTAATGAAAAGCACAGTGTTTACCTCGGGTGAAAGTCTTTTAAGTCCCTCAAGCTCCATTGGCGCCCTCGCTAACGCTCTGGCGCCAAACCCGTCTCGGGACTCAAAAAACGTGACTTTCAACACTCGGGTAACAATGTACTATTATTTCAGTGACAGAGGTGCAAAAAGTACTCACGTTTTCCATCTCTCAGCTTCACGATTTTGTCAACGGCCACTGAACCGACGTTCCATAACTCCCTTGCAATAAGGTTCATTATCGTCTTGTTGGAGTACACAAAATCTATGGCTTTGCCCACCAAGACGTCAGAAGTACTCATACTGTCGTTTTCTAGCTTCTTCAGCTGACGGTTAAAGTCACTTATGGTTTTGTAGGAGGTGGAGTTGTGAAGAATAAGGATTATAAAGAACACAGCTCGTGGTAACATTGTGGGCGATGAAGTTATACTGATACCTTAGAAACCTGTTGAGTAATAAGAAACAGTAGAGCGCTTGTATACGAACAAGAGGAGTGGTAAGAAATATGAAAGCTCTCATTCTATTAAAATTAAATCATCATCTTTTGACAATACACTAACCCCCGAATACTGAAACGCAACTCAGATTTAAGCACGTCTCAAGCGACGAATATTTGACAGATTTTCATTGAAAACTGTCAAATATTCGTCGCTTGAGACGTGCTTAAATCTGAGTTGCGTTTCAGTATTCGGGGGTTAGGCCCGTATTCCGAAACAGTGCTTAAGTCTGAGTCGAGCCTCAAGCACAGATTTTTGACACTGTTCAATGGAGAAATGTCTATGCTTGAGGCTCGACTCAGACTCAAGCGCTGTTTCGGAATACGGGCCTAGTTACTTGTTTGCACTCTGACAATACTTGTTTATGAAGTTTACCTGCTTCGCAGTATCGTTTGTAAGAAACAAAGAAAAAAATGAATTTATGACGATATTGATCAAACAATGAATACCTACCTACCACAAAGATATGTTTATTAGATAGCATGAACAGCAGATTTCTCGGGAAAGTTTTAGACAATAATTGTAATTATTTAATTGTAGGAAATATATTTCTGTTGCAGCATTGAGACTAGGATGACTAAAAAACTACGTCCCATTTGGACAAATTATATTATAATAAAATGTAAATTAAATTGTCTAATATGTTGTAGCTATGTTTGTTTTCGGGCTTTAAATATTTAAAAGTGCCTAAGCCCAATATATTCTTAGAAAATCTATTAATTTTAAATGAACTCGGAAACGTCGGGAAACAAATTTCAAGTTGGCTACATTTATGATTTATATTCTTGAAGTTTCTGTAAGTATTTCTTTAAAAACGTGGTAGGTACTGTGCTAAGGATATAAATTTTTAAGTAGTCTTGTTCTGTTTCGATGGTATACATAATAAAACATTCTATGAGGTGCGTATACAGTTTGTTGAAAAATCAAACTCAAAATTAGGTAAAAGATTAATTAGACGTTGATTCGTTGATATCTCAAAAGCCATTTTGAATAATTCATCACTTCAACTCTTTTCAATGCTAGTTTTTAAAAATACGGGTCTCTGTATACTGTAAAAGGGCAACGTAATCCCACAGTCCCAAGTCAAATTTAAGACGGCACCTTTGGGCATTGCTAACGTCATGGCATGAGTATGCTAAGAAATTCAATAACGTATTTTATTTGTGGTACAACTAGCTGTAGACTGCTCGAAAATGTTCTCAATTTAAAATGCATCAGTGGATGTTAGATTATTTTTTGTGCTGTCTAATACAAAACAAGATTTGCTTTGAGACTTTGCATGTAACAGAGAACAAACAGCTATGTTTACCACCCAAATATTTGTTATCGGTGGGGAAAGAACCCACGATCTACGGCACAGAAGGCAGAGTACTAACAAATGAGTTGAAGGCCAGTTGCAGTTTACGTACTACGTTACAAGCATACAAATCCTTGCCTACGGGATTTGAAAAAGAAAACATACTAAACAAGGGTATGTAGGTTATCGATTTATTTACTGTGTAATATTTGCGAAATCCAATCACAATAAAGAATCCAGAATTATGATACCCCAGTAACCATTGATAAAAGTCAAGTAGCATCCATTGAATTGACGTAATCAAAAAATAGGGTCACGATTCGATATCATCTCAAAGGGAAACGATATTTTCCAACGATATTATATTTTTTAAGATTTAAGATAGAATATAACACTTTTTTTGGGACACAGTAAATGTACAAGGGTACGGTGTAAAAGAAAACCCTCGCATAAAAGGTAAAACTTTAGTAAAAACAAAGATTGATTTTGAAAAATATTTTGTTTTTTTTTCAATATGTATACCTAATAACGTTTTACTTTTAGCTTAGAATTATTTAATTTATGACGAATCTTTCAATCTACATATAAACTAATTCTTCTTCTTCTTAATTAGATGGCATCTGTTCATTCGGACAATTTTGCTAATGTCTAGTGAGGATAAATTATAAAGATAAATAGTATTTAGTCAAGTCAGTCAATGGATGCATATGTTTTATCCGTCGGATAAAAATATATCTCTTGTTGAGGCTTGTCAAAAGCGATATTTGTTATTGATGGAACAATTAGCGCTCATGTATGTAAATTTAAAAGTAGAATGAGCCCTTATCTATATACCAACTGATCAAAAATGTCTATATACCAACAATTTATTTACTCAAAACTGCTTTAAATAAAGGATCGATTTGCGTTAGTTGTACTGTTATTTTTCCGCTTTCAGGTTTTATTTAAAGAAGTGATAAATAAAGGGTAGCGTATCTATGGATAAATAGTCTATGGTAGTAGAGCTATCATCATTCCAATAAATACGCTGAGTCCACGAGGGAGTTAAAAAGAGAAATTCCATCAGCTTGAAATTCTCATTTAAATACCATTATGATGTCGGACGCTTCTCCGGATTTTTATGAAGAAATTACTTTTTATAACGGTTGTCGGACGGTCCTAATTTTAAATGGTGCAGATGGTGGAAGAATTCCCTGGGCAGAGCGATAGGAAGCACATTGAATATAATGATGCTTGTCGAATACTTTACCAAAGGAGGCGTGTTTGTACTTATTTCGAACGAACTATTCAAACTTCGGAATATAACATCTGGACCACGTATCCTACAGAATGGTGGCCAAGGTATGCTCATAATGCTCAAAGAACCTCTAAATCTTTGAGTAATGAGTATACCTTGGCCGTTCTACAGCGTTCTGCAGCATTATGTTCTGCTTCAAAGCAGACCACCCGCCCGTCGGTTGAACGGCATTGTTGCAAGTGCTGGGAATGACTGGATGACACTCGCAAGGGACCAGAAAGTGGCGCAATAAAGAGGAGGCCTATGCTCAGAAGTGGGTACAAACGGTTGAGCTGTTGATGATGATTCAAACAAGGAAGCCTAGCGCTGCGTAACAATACGTCCCTGTAATCACAGACCGATCGAGCCTGATTGACCTTTATGCAAATCAAGGATTTCACCCCGGGCAGGTTGTAATTGAATAATTAACCTGCCAGACACACTTGGTTAAAATTTAAATAATCCTATTTGGACCGTGTCTAATTTTTACGCCGTATTTTTGTTCGGGAATATTTTGCTGTTGAAGCGTTATGTTTTTGTTCTGCGTTGCAGAAATAACCTCAGCATATGGTAAATTTTTGAAAATTACACGCAATGCCAGTATGGTGACTAGGTGCAGTCCATGCTACACGTGCTCACGTGGCCGTAATGCCTCACCTCATGCTCTATGGGCAACCTCAAGACTGGCTCGGCCAATACCGTGGATGTAGCCACCTACTAAAAGAGTACTGAGGATATCCGTAGAAGAACCAAGGTCACCAACATAGCTCTTAGAATTAGTAAGTTGAAGTGGCAATGGGCAGTAGGTCATATAGCTCGAAGAACCGACAACCGTTGGGGAATAAAGGTTCTCGAATGGCGATAACGAACCGCAAGACGAAAAGTAGGGCACCCACCCACCAGATGGACCGACGATATTGTTAAGATCGCGGGAAGCCGGTGGATGGAAAGAGCTCAGAATCGTTCTTCCTGGAAATGTGTAGGGGAGGCCTATGTCCAGCAGTGGACTTCTTCTGGCTGATGATTATGATGATGATGATACTATACTCGCTGTAAAATATTTCACCGCAAATTACTTTATTTTTTTGCCGATCGGATCTGTTGGCTAGCCGATCGTTAATTTGATTTTACATGTAAAATGTGCACTGCTTTTTTTTAATGTTACTAGTTGATGGAACAAGCATATGGCCCACCTGATGTTAAGTGGTAACCATCGTCTATAAAAAAGCAATGCTTCGTAGGTCACGCACGTCAGGAACGTGCCCTACGTGCCCTTTGCAAGAAAGAGGAGGCCTATACTCCGGGTCGTGATGTTGATGATCATCATTATAAGAGTCGAGCGAACATCACTACGCTCTATGAGGATTAAAGATACAGTTACCCAGTGATGCGCTAGGGACGATTATCTTTTGCAAAGTCACCGATCATTTATCAGAAATACTTTTAAAAACTTGAATTTAAAATTCAAACGGTGAAGGAAAACATCGCGAGGAAATTGGCATGTCCTTGTACTAATAAGTTTGGAAACATGTGTCATGTGCACACTGGTTCAAAATAACTCAAGTTAAAGATGTCTTTATTCAGTAGTAACTCACTTTAAAACGTCCTAAAGCTATAGGTGAGTCTAGGTGCCAGTTCCACGCGACCAAGCCTAGAACAGGAAACAAACCACGGCTTGGTTCCTACCGTTTTTTTTGTGAACTAGTGACACGATATGAAGAAAAAGAAGTATAAAATGAGCTTTAGATCAAGTGGGTAAGTAATCCTATCCGTCGAAGGTGTAGCTAGATAGTGAAACTGTAAAACTTTTGAACCTTATGTTTGAACTTTAAAAACTGGAGTACCTTGATGAGTTTGAGTAAGATAGCAACTTTGCTTCTACCTTAACCTTATTTCAGCGTTGTAGCATTATTCTTGTCTGTAATCAAAAAACAATAAGAGTATGGCTTTTCGAAGCCATACTCAAAAGATTGTTTTTTGATTAAAAACATCTATTTGGTCCAAATTAGAGACTTGTGACACCCCATTGCAGCGCAGGTTTCTACCTATTTGATTCTTTGTTATAGGCTATGGTTACCACTTAACATCAGGTGGGCCATATACTTGTTCCATCAGCTAGTTGCATAAAAAAAATGATCCAAATGCTTTTTTCTTGGGGAACCTTTACCGGGCCGAGGATTACAACCTAAAAACTATTTATTTTATTCTAACGTTCTCTCTTCTGCAGGGCAACGGCCTCCTAAAAATACATTTTCTAAATTTGCGATGCTTAAGTCCTGACAGCAGGAATCTTCCTTTCAAGTTCAGAGAGCCACTTAGTAGATCCTTGGCTCTCAAACGTTCAAAGCGAACACTCGATCAGATTTTAGCCTGTGACGACAAAAAAATACAGGATTAGATCTTAAAAGCGGGCGCCCGCATCTTTTGTAGTCACAGTTTTATTTTTGACATTAAAAACAGAGTAGGTACCTATTATAAATAAACTAAAAAACATGGATATGTTTCCTTTGCTCAAACAAATACCACCAGAATAATTTGATATTGGTTTGGCTTTAAAAAAAATCAGATTGGTTGCACCAACTGAGAATAAAAACTTTCTCGGTAATCTACATGAGTAATACCAATTTGTATGTACCCGTGACGTTTTTTTAAGCCAAAATCGGAATTAATGCATTATTGTGCAGTGAGGCTGAACATCTGCGTATGGTTCAAGTCGATAGACGTAGGGCCGTGCACCGTAGGGCACGTTGCTGACGTGCGTGATCTACGAGGTAAGGCTTTGATAAAGGCGATGTTTTCCACTTACCAACAGGTAGGTGGAAAACATACTCATTCCAGCTCATTGTCTAAAAAAAAACGGATTTTTTCTTCAGTTTTAGATATCTATAACTAGTTGTCACTTTTGGAAAACGTGCTAAGGTGCCTAATTAAAGCCTCATTCAAGTAGGCACTGAAAGAATATAAAGAAGGTCTCTGTAGCACCTAGCTATTCACATCAACCGTCGACAATAACCCGGCAAATAAAACTGCAGCGTACTCTTAGCACCAGTTCTATTCGTCGTATAGAACTAATTCATATCATTTAATAATATGTATTTATAATAATCCCGAATAAAATTTAAAAGTTGAAAAATTTAATATCACATGTATAGGAAAACTTAAAAATATACGCCACAAATAAATGATAGTATAAAGCATTAAAGCATTTATGAAAGACGAAATATAAAAACTTTACCTTACCTACCTCTAAGCATTACCTAGCCGTTCAAGTTTAGTCATACCTAGGTTATAAATTACCTATTATAAGTTTTGATATTATGGCTATAATTTTGTAACCTAGGTATTTACCTATTTGTGATTAGCCGTAAGGCTATTGTAATGCCCCAGCGAAGCTCGTGTTTTGGAAGTTAGACCGATAGACTTCTGTCGTTTTGACTTCTGTCGACAAAACGACAGAAGTCTAAAACGACAACCTGACCGACCCATTGTCAGGTAGCGCTGTAAGAATCGTCAAACGATCATACAGCGCTGCCGAGTACATTCGAAAAAAAACTTCTGTCGCGTCGCAACACACGGGTCCGCACTACATGCGATTTTTAGTAATTAACAAGCTTTTTAACCGGTGCTAACTGCTAAGGGTAGGTGCAGACTATGCTTATCACGAGATCGCCTTTGATGTCGAGAGACGCGTAAGTGCGTCTGGAGCGCGACGTGACTTCAAACGAAGAGATTTGCCTTTACACCTTGTAGGTGCTGCAGAGTGTCTGTTTGACGCGGCTAATTGATCTTTCAGAAATGCCTAGAAATTATGCACACTGTACTCTCTAACACGCTTGCATTTGAAACGTACGTACGGAATTTGTTCAGTTTGGAAAAAAGTGAACTATTGATTCTATGCATTGGAATGTCCGAATACGGAAAACGAATTTGAAAATCGAATAGGGAAAACGTGTGTCTACGACCAGCTTAAGTGTATGTCTTTGGGTATCGTATCTGTCAGAATATTTTCTTCCTTGTTTTTGAAGTGTAAGCGCATGTTCACACGAGCGCGGTTTTATCGATATTGCTGAGCGCACGCTCTCTCAAATAGTAACCGCTTCGCACACGAATCGCACTTGCCAAGCACTCGTGCTCGTACATACTAACATACATGCATTCATTCATACAAGCACGCCTTATTCCCATGGGGATAGGCAGAGATCACGGATTGCCACTTGCTACGACCCTGATACACCTCTATCGCTTCATTCACTCGCATACCATTCTTCATACATGCTCGTCGGCTTAGGGTACTCTTAACCTGGCCTTTCTTTAAAACGTCTGCGATCTGATCGAGATACATGCGCCGAGGTTTTCCCCTTCCAGCAGTTCCATTCCATTCACACTCGCCTGATGCAATTGTTTTGTTAATCTCCTTTAGTTAAGTACCTAATTAGTTATTAATGTACTCGTACATTAATAACTAATATTCCAAAATGTCTGTTTATAATAGCACACTCATAACGGCATCTTAATTAAAATAAGGCTTACCTACATTATGTGCGTTCTTTTGTCCCGACTGTGCAGCGCAAACCTACTTAATCCTTTCTTTGTGCACATGCCAGCTACAGTTACCACGCTAAGGAAAGTGCGGGAGGAATGTGCCTCTTCACATCATCTTTCGAAGCAAAACCGACTCCATCTCTGTGACATTAGGTTTAGTTTTACGAATGCATCGTGCGTCTTGAAATTTCTGTAATATCTACTCGGAATTTAGGAGGCCAAAGTCAAAAGATATTTTATTATTCAGTGTAATTCATAGGGGTGACTTTAAAACGCATTATAAGTAAAGTTTAAAAATCTTGAGAAACCAACTTCATGGTCAAACCTACGTCGGTACTATGCTGTACCGATTTTGATGAAATGTCTAAGGAATCAATTTAAAAACAATTCTAATCGGCTTCTAAATGACGAAGTTAGCGATAATAAAAAAAAATTTGAAAAACCTTTAAAAAAAAAAAAATTCCATGAGCCAGTTCTACGCGACCAAGCCTAGAAAAACAGGCAAGAAACGTATTCCTAGCATTTTATTTTGTACTAGCTGACACCCGCGACTTCGTCCGCGTGGTTAGTATAAAGTCATAGTTTGAGTTCGTTTAAAAGAAACTATTTTATGGTGGAAAACGGACAACTATTGATATGTTTTCACTGTTTTTTGCTTATATTTTGAGAGTTATTTTTCGTGAATTTGCCTTAATGGCTAATTTGGGTTATGTATGCGTTGGTTGTACATGTCCAAGTTCTGGTTACCTTAGTTTTGAGTTTGCATTCAAAACTATATAAAGTGTGTTCGAAAGATGGTAACTGCTGTTGTAGCCGATTTTTTTCAGCTGTGTTTAGTTTTGGTATGAAAGGTGCTTCCCGCGATTTTGTCTTGGTGGTTATCATCGGTTTTTTTGTAAACATTTGTGTGTATTAAAACCTGGTGACAAATGCTGCGGTAGCTGATTTTTTTTTAATGTTTTTTTGCGTATTTTGTAAAGCTCTTTTTAGTGATTTTGTTTAAGTGGCTAATTTGGGCTATCGTATTCGTTGGTGTATAATTGAATCTTGATTTTTTAGTTTGATATGATCAAATACAAGTTACCATAGTTTTGAGCTTGTACTTTAGAGTGTATTTGAATTTGAAGGTGAGTGCTGTTGCAGCCGTTTTTTTTCAGCGGTGTTTAGTTTAAGTATGATAGATGATTCCCACGATTTTGTCTTGGTGGTTATCATCGGTTTTTTTGTAAACATTTGTGTGTATTAAAACCTGGTGACAAATGCTGCGGTAGCTGAAAATTTTTTAATGTTTTTTTTTGCGTATTTTGTAAAGCTATTTTTTGTGATTTTATGTTATACTAGCTGATACCCGCGACTTCGTCCACGTGGATATTTGAATTCGTTTTTTTTAGTTTGATATGACCAACTGCTAGTTACCATAGTTTTTTGTGAACCTTTGTGTGTAATCGAACCTGGTGCCAGATGCTGCGGTAGTTGAAAATTTTTTAATGTTTTTTTTTGCGTATTTTGTAAAGCTCTTTTTCGTGATTTTGTTGAAGTGGCTAATTTGGGCTATCGTATTCGTCGTTGGTGTATAATCGAATCTGTTTTTTTTATTTGACATGACTTCAGCAGTGTTTAGTTTAAGTATGATAGATGTTTCCCGCAATTTTGTCGTAGTGGTTATCATCGGTTTGTTTGTGAACCTTTGTGTGTAATCGAACCTGGTGCTGTGGTATTTTGTAAAGCAATTTTTTGTGATTTTATGTTATATTAGTGGCTAATTTGGGGTTTCGTATGGGTGTTGGTGTATAATCGAATCAGACATTTAATTTGACATGACCAACTGCTGGTTACTATAGTTTTGAGCTTGTACTTTAGAGTGTATTTGAATTTGAAGGCGAGTGCTGTTGGAGCCGATTTTTTTCAGCAGTGTTTAGTTTAAGTATGATAGATGTTTCCCGCGATTTTGTATTAGTGGTGTTCATCGGTTTTTTTGTAAACATTTGTGTGTATTAAAACCTGGTGACAAATGCTGCGGCAGCTGAAATTTTTTTAATGTTTTTTTTTGTATTTTATAAAGCTATTTTTTGTGATTTTATGTTATATTAGTGGCTAATTTGGGGTTTCGTATGCGTGTTGGTGTATAATCGAATCAGATTTTTTTATGTGACATGACCAATTGCTGGTTACTATAGTTTTGAGCTTATACTTTAGAGTGTATTTGAATTTGAAGGCGAGTGCTGTTGGAGCCGATTTTTTTCATCAGTGTTTAGTTTAAGTATGATAGATGTTTTCCGTGTTTTTGTCTTAGTGGTTATCATCGGTTTTTTTGTAAACATTTGTGTGTATTAAAACCTGGTGACAAATGCTGCGGTAGCTGAAATTTTTTTAATGTTTTTTTTTTTCGTATTTTGTAAAGCTATTTTTTGTGATTTTATGTTATATTAGTGGCTAATTTGGGGTTTCGTATGCGTGTTGGTGTATAATCGTATCAGATTTTTTTAATTTGACATGACCAACTGCTAGTTACCATACATTTGAGCTTGTACATTAGAGTGTATTTGAATTTTAAGGTGAGTGCTGTTGGAGCCGATTTTTTTCAACAGTGTTTAGTTTAAGTATGATAGATGTTTCCCGCGATTTTGTCGTAGTGGTTATCATCCGTTTGTTTGTGAACCTTTGTGTGTAATCGAACCTGGTGCCAGATGCTGCGGTAGCTGAAATTTTTTTAATGTTTTTTTTGCGTATTTTGTAAAGCTATTTTTTGTGATTTTTCTTAAAATCATTTTCCGTTTATTCTTCTTTTAGGGAAAGAATTTTCCTATTTTCTTTCTTAGTGCACCTCTGCTCTATTAGAGGAACACACCTTCTAAGTTTCATGCTTCTAGGGCTAACGGTTTAGGCTGTGCGTTGATTTTTCTTTAAACCATTTTTCCCCTTTTTCTCCTCTTTGGAAAATAATTTTCCATTTTCCTTTCTTAGCGGATGCCTACGTCATAGCATCTACCTGCATGCCAAATTTTAGCCCGATCCGTCCAGTGGTTTGGGCTGTGCGTTGATAGATCACTATGTCAGTCAGTCAGCCAGTCACCTTTGAGTTATATAATATATATAGATGATTTTTCTTTAAACCATTTTTCCCCTTTTTCTCCTCTTTGGAAAATAATTTTCCATTTTCCTTTCTTAGCGGATGCCTACGTCATAGCATCTACCTGCATGCCAAATTTTAGCCCGATCCGTCCAGTGGTTTGGGCTGTGCGTTGATAGATCACTATGTCAGTCAGTCAGTCAGTCACCTTTGAGTTATATATATATAGATTAGTGGCTAATTTTGGGTTTCGTATGCGTGTTGGTGTATAATCGAATCAATTTATTTAATTTGACTTGACCAACTGCTGGTTACCATAGTTTTGAGCATGTACTTTAGAGTGTATTTGAATTTGAAGGCGAGTGCTGTTGTAGCCAATTTTTTTCAGCGGTGTTTAGTTTAAGTATGATAGATGATTCCCGCGATTTGTCTTGGTGGTAATCATCGGTTTTTTTGTAAACATTTGTGTGTATTAAAACCTGGTGACAAATGCTGCGGGAGCTGAAATTTTTTTAATGTTTTTTTTTTGCGTATTTTGTAAAGCTATTTTTTGTGATTTTATGTTATTTTAGTGGCTAATTTGGGGTTTCGTATGCGTGTTGGTGTATAATCGAATCAGATTTTTAATTTGACATGACCAACTGCTGGTTACCATAGTTTTGAGCATGTACTTTAGAGTGTATTTGAATTTGAAGACAGGTGCTGTTGTACCCGATTTTTTTCAGCGGTGTTTAGTTTAAGTATGATAGATGATTCCCGCAATTTTGTCTAAGTGGTTATCATTGGTTTTTTTGTAAACCTTTGTGTGTATTCAAACCTGGTGACAGATGCTGCGGTAGCTGAAAAATTTTTAATGGTTTTTTTTGCGTATTTTGTAAAGCAATTTCTTGTGATTTTATGTTATATTAGTGGCTAATTTAGGGTTTCGTCTGCGTGTTGGTGTATAATCGAATCAGATTTTTTTAATTTGACATGACCAGCTGGTTACCATAGTTTTGAGCATGTACTTTAGCCGTTTTTTGAAGCGGTGCGGTGTTTAGTTTCGGTATGATAGGTGTTTTCCGCGATTTTGTCTTAGTGGTTACGGTGGGGTAAACTTTTGTGTGTATTCAAATTTGGTGACAGATGCTGCGGTAGCAGAATTTTTTTTACTGTTTTTTTGCGTATTTTGTAAAGCATATTTTTGTGAATTTTCATGAAACTTTTTTCCTTTTTTTTCTTCTTTTAGGAAACTAATTTTCCGATTTTCTTTCTTAATGCACTTTTGCTCTATAAGAGCAACACATCTTCCAAGTTTCATGCTTCTAGGACTAATGGTTTAGGCTGTGCGTTGATTTTTCTCTAAACCATTTTTCCCCTTTTTCTCCTCTTCGGGAAATAGTTTTCCAATTTCCTTTCTTAGTACACCTCTACGTTATAAGAGGAACATACCCTCCAAGTTTCATGCTTCTAGGACTAACGGTTTAGGCTGTGCGTTGATTGTCAGTCAGTCAGTCAGTAACGAAAGAGTTTTATATATTTAGATTAGTGGCTAATTTAGGGTTTCGTCTGCGTGTTGGTGTATAATCGAATCAGATTTTTTTAATTTGACATGACCAGCTGGTTACCATAGTTTTGAGCATGTACTTTAGCCGTTTTTTGAAGCGGTGCGGTGTTTAGTTTCGGTATGATAGGTGTTTTCCGCGATTTTGTCTTAGTGGTTACGGTGGGGTAAACTTTTGTGTGTATTCAAATTTGGTGACAGATGCTGCGGTAGCAGAATTTTTTTTACTGTTTTTTTGCGTATTTTGTAAAGCAATTTTTTGTGAATTTTCATGAAACTTTTTTCCTTTTTTTTTCTTCTTTTAGGAAACTAATTTTCAGATTTTCTTTCTTAATGCACCTTTGCTCTATAAGAGCAACACATCTTCCAAGTTTCATGCTTCTAGGACTAATGGTTTAGGCTGTGCGTTGATTTTTCTTTAAACCATTTTTCCCCTTTTTCTCCTCTTCGGGAAATAGTTTTCCAATTTCTTTTCTTAGTACACCTTTACGTTATAAGAGGAACATACCCTCCAAGTTTCATGCTTCTAGGACTAACGGTTTAGGCTGTGCGTTGATTGTCAGTCAGTCAGTCAGTAACGAAAGAGTTTTATATATTTAGATGATCTTTAACAAAATCAGATACTCCAATGTTTTGTGCCAATCTAACTTGTAAAGGAGGTGCGTGTCACATCAAACTAGTTTTACTCTTAGTTTTCAGGTTCGATAATGCATTTTCTTTTCGCAGGAGTGGTATCTTTACTTAGGAACTGTTGTTTATTCTGTACGCCTCCTACGCTTTGTGTCTTGTGTTACTTATGAGCACATTAGGGAAAATATTACTTTGTTTCTTACTTAGCTGTTTCAGTTATTCTATAATTTTAGTAAGCTTCTGATGGTATATTACTATTGTAAAATGCTACTTGACATATTTTTTTGAATGTTCCTGTTTGCAAAAAGGAACATTCAAAAAAATATGTCAAGTAGATGGCAAGCACTGGAGTAGAAGAGCCGATGACCGGGCTCAGTGACGCGTCTTGGGAGAGACCTACGTCCAGCAGTGGATTGACATAGGTTGGTGATGATGATGATGATGATGACCTTTGTGCCCTAAAATCTTGTCAGATGCGTTTAAACGCGCCAGTGAATGTCCTCTTTAGACATCATTAATGATGTTGAATTGGTTTCAAAATTTTGTATCACAAAAGCTTTAAGACGTTTCAAAGTGATCCTACTTTGAAACGTCTTAAAGCTAGGTGAGTCTAGGTGCCTATTCCACTCGACCAAGCTCAGAAGAACAAGCAACAAACTACGTTTGACGCCCATAATAAGGGTTCAACCAAGCAATTTCAAATGCTCGTATGCACTGAGACAGTACACAGAGCATACAGAAGTGTGGTCTTCAAGCCACAAGTATCTAACTTTGTCAGCACACTAAGACATTGAGTCTGTAATGGCCTGTGTCCTGTTTCTGAGACGTTAGGTATCATTGCCTCTAGAGAGAAATGGGACTACGTAGTCAGTGACTATTTACTAGCGTAATAACAAATACAATTTCGCAAAATTACATCTAAGACTAAGACCTAACACGCTACTTACATTGCTTTTGCTGAATAACAGCGAGAGATTTTTTCGTATTTATATAAATAGTACATTGTTACCCGAGTGTTGAAAGTCACGTTTTTTGAGTCCCGAGACGGGTTTGGCGCCAGAGCGTAGCGAGGGCGCCAATGGAGCTTGAGGGACTTAACAGACTTTCATCCGAGGTAAACACTGTGCTTTTCATTACGAATACAAGGAAAGTAAAAATAAAAACATGAAAGAATTTGTGAAAATGAAGATTGAATTGCCGCCTTCCCGGTTTTTTTTTTATTTTTCTCTGGCGGGCCTTCGGCTTCGGTTCGCCAGCATTATTCAGCCAAAATTTTCATTTTCATAATTTAAAAAATAGTAACTTGTTTGCTCAAATCTATGTTATTTTAAAGAAATAGTTGAACGTACGAGTACGAATATAATAATTAAGCCGTATAAGGAATCAACACACGAGGATAGTAGGCAGTGCTAATTTTTATCATATTTTTTATAAATATTGTTGACATGGATGATATATTAATAAAGTAATTTAGAAGATATATTATTTATTTAATACTATCTTTATGTTATTTAAATTTAAATTTTACATTGCGCTCTAATTAGACTTTTTAAACTTCATACCGTTGTAATGGATTTCCAACCTACTTGCTGAATAAAAAGTTGGAATTTAGTTGAACAACCTCCTTGCAGTTAGAAAGACTTTAGAAAGTTGGAACATGGTTGAATAAAATAGAACTTGTTTTTTTTTATAATTTGACAGCTGTCAGTAGAAAGCGATTCTCCCTAGGGCTGAAAGTTTTACTTTCAATTAGGCCCCTCAGGCAACTTCAGACCTACTTTCAGAGTATGAGCAATGAAAAGTTGTTTTCTTTGCTCTTTGTCCGACCTTGCATTCTTCGCATGAATAAAGTCGGTAATAAAAATCCTAATGGATAGTAAGACGCAACATTTTTTTGATACAACTAACCGATGAAACCTGCATATGGCCCACTTGATATTAAGTGGTAACCATTGCCTATAATAAAGCATTGCCTCGTAGGCAGACGTCCGGAACGTGCCCTACGATGCACTTCCCTCGTCCAGCCAACTTGAGGCATAAAGACGTTCAGTCTCACGTGCCAGTAATTTCACTGGCACCCACACAATAACTAAATATTTTTTTGCTTTTAGATCTGTTTTCATTTCGTTTTGTTGACATGAGAGCACCAATAATAAAAATGTTTTATAAAATGGTCCTAAAAAGGAAGTTACTGTTATTTGAGGGAAGCCGTGATCGTCGGGCAGGCGAAACTCCTGTCACGTATAATATGGGATTTAGAAAATGAGTTGAAGTTAGAATTTTAGATATATCTGTTTCCGTGAAGTAATTACAGAATTTGAATGACTACTGCATAAATAACTTTTTTATTTTATTTCGCTGTCATAATTACGAACAAAATAAAGTAGAATAAGAAATTATGGAATAGGAACGTATAATTGAAATAAAAAAGAATTCCAGACAATTATTGAATGGCAGATAAAAATGAACAGAAATTATGATTGACAATAGTGAAAATAACTTTGGAAAAAACTTGTCGTTTCTCGAAAGTTTTTTATGAAAACTCACATCTTACTGACTTCTACCTAGAAACGGCCGATAAGAAGCTGATATTTTTATTCAAGATACACCTAGTTTTTATGCTAATTCAAAGCCCATTTCTAGGCGCACATTTCTAGGCGATGGTAATCTGTGAAACGCTGTCAAATAACGCTGTCAAATATCGCTGTCATAAACGATCGCAAACGCAGATCGCTTAGACGTGTGCAAGGCTTGTGGAATAACGCGTGACTTTGTTCGCATGTTTCCCTTTCATTCCCTTTCGTTTCCCTAAAAACAAAAAAAAGAGGGAGCCCAAAAATTTGTATATAGCATTTAGCAACCAATATACTTAAAAACTGCCTGTGCTAATACATGCATAATTTAGAATACAAATTATAAGTTATGTAGGTATTTGCAAAAAATAATGCATGAAATAGGTTGGTTTCTATCGTAAAAGCTGCTTAGTATTTTTTTATACAACTACCTGCTGAAACTATTACACGGGTATTTATCGCGTTAATTACCTTATTTTATTTATTTTCCCGACGTTTCGGCTATGTTGTATGTTAGTCAGCCCGCGACCACGGTTATTGCAACATAGCCGAAACGTCGGGAAAATAAATAAAATAAGGTAATTAACGCGATAAATACCCGTGTAATAGTTTCAGTATGTGTTATGATCGCGAAAGTTTAAAAAGAACTACCTGCTGGTCTCGACAGAGCCTACTTATTTGCTCCTCTTGGGGTTGAGACTCTGGGTCCGTGGGGAACCGAGGCCTCGCGGGTCTTCCAAATTTTATCTAGGCGACTGATTGAAGCGACGCGTGACCCAAGAGCTGGTGGGTATATGGCGCAGCGTATAAGCATTGCTATTCAGCGTGGCAATGCCGCCAGCGTCTTGGGGACGCTTCCGTCTGGCACTGATTTGGATCAGTTGAGCTATCTCTAGATCGTTTGTAACGATCTGCAGATAGCTCAACTGTTTCTTGTGTATTTTGTACATTTTGTAAATATTTTGTTTAATACTACCTGATAAAACAAGTGTAAACGACGCACCTCGTGAACCTGAAACCAAACATAAAAAATATATTAAATTATAAGTGTAGGTAGATTTGAAAAAATATCAATGTACTTACTTTGTTCGTTGAAATAAACCGAAGACTACCCCCGCTTGCGCGCGGACAGCTACAAAAGAGTTGGATTTGAACCTCGGTACTGACAACTAGCTTGTCCGCGCGCACTCGACCGGTGTTCTGTTAACTTCCTGTAAAACAGTGTTTTATTCCCACGACATCTCGCCACTCCACGCACCTATCCGTAATAAAGTCCTTACGAGCCGGATTATACGTGGAACATTGTGTAGAAGTCGCTTAAATGTATAAAACCCCACCGCAACGCAGCCGCCATCTTACAACAACGGTGCGGACACGTAGCGCTTGGAAAAAGGAAGAACTGAAAATGAAGGAAGACCCGAAGCGCGATGTCCAGTCGGAAATAGTGAAAAAGGGAAACCCTGAAACGGCATTTAGTGTCATCACGCGACCTAAAACTGAAGGCGATTGCCTAAAAAGCGCCCACAGTTTGCAACCCGTTTCTTCCAAGCCGCACTCCAACTCGACATCTAAGTCAATAGA
This sequence comes from Thera obeliscata, assembly GCA_947578465.1. Lineage (NCBI taxonomy): Eukaryota > Metazoa > Arthropoda > Insecta > Lepidoptera > Geometridae > Thera > Thera obeliscata. The sequence goes on from OX387919.1 coordinate 3,602,537, forward strand.
AGCACGAATGAAATTACTTGAGTTTGAAGCCGCCAAAGCGAGGGCTGACATCGAAAGAAGAGAAATCGAAATCGAAAGAAAGGCCGCAGAAAAGAAGACTCAACTCGAAAAATCTTTAATCGAACATAAGTTAGCCGCGGATATAGCGGCCTTAGAAAGCGCGTCCAAAAGTCGTCGAAGTTCTCTGTACCAGCCTACTGAAATAGACTCAATCGGAAAAGTGCAACAGTGGCTCGATAAAAGTCACTTAGCTAAGAATTTAAAAAACAGTGGCGCGGACGCTGACCGCGACGGCGCGCGGGCCGGCGCCAGCGGCGGCGGCGCGGGCGGCGGTGTTGACGGCGGAGCCGAGATACAAAACCTCGTTAGTGCTATCCACCAGTCTAACCTGCAAAATAAACAAATAATATCAAGATTTGCTGGTTCAAAAGACTTACCTCAGTTCTACGGAGATCCTCTCGAGTGGCTGGCGTACAAACTTGCTTACGATGAATCTACAAAAATATGTAAGTACAGTGATGCTGAAAATGTGTGGAGATTACGCAAGTCCTTAAAGGGAGAAGCAAAAGAAACAGTTTCTTCACTCCTCATCGGGACCACGGCTCCGCAAACCATCATTGAAGCGCTCGAACTCCGTTACGGCAGACCTGAAACAATAATACATAAAATTACATTTCAACTGAAAAAAATACCACCACTATCGCAAAGCTACCACCACGAAATTGTGTCATTTTCAATAAAAATCAAAAATATCGTGGCCGCAGTAAAAGCAGTGAAACAAACTGATTACCTAAGAAGTCCTGAGCTGGTATCTTCGGTGCTCGCCAAGTGTCCTAGTCCGCTCGTCAACAAGTGGGCCGACTATTACAGCTTGAACTGCAACATAGAAAAAGCTAAGTTAGAAATGCTAGCCGAATTCTTATACAGCGAAGCGAATAAAATATCAGCCGCCGGCTTGACGCACTTACAAAGTCTATCAGATTACCGTAAGAAGCCCGAAGAGCGAAAATCGCACTCAGTTCTACTCGGCGCTAAGCGCGACGAAACGATCAGCTGTAAGTTCTGTAAGACTAGCCGACACAAGCTGCCTGAGTGTGCACGATTCAAACGAGCTTTGACAAAGGATCGATGGCGCTTCATACGAGTCAACAACTTGTTTCATAAATGCCTACTTACTAATCACAACAGAGACACCTGCCCTGCAGCTTCCTGCCCCATCGAGGAATGTGGACTACCGCATCACCGTCTTTTACACTGGAAGCGCAAAGCCCTGAAAAGTGAAAGTGTAAATAGTGAAAAAACTGAAAGTGAAAAAGTACTTACCAACAATGACAATAGTGCGATAACCAGTGATAAAAAAGTAGAACAATTAAATAGTGACTGCTTAGTGAATAACGAGACTGTGACTCATGCTAAGGACGACTCAACATCGTGTGTGTTTTTGAAAGTGGTACCCGTAAACATCCACGGACCGAAAGGTGTGATCCGTACTCATGCATTGCTGGACGATGGCGCCACGGTATTCTTGATATCAGCTGATATCGCCAATAGTGTCGATTTACATGGACAAAAACAAACCCTTTGTGTTCGTGGCGCATGGGACTCGGAACTTATGTGTGAAAGTGAAAAAATAAAGTTTAAAATAACAAACATAAACAATGACTCATTCGACCTCAGTGCCAGAAAAATAAATGAACTAAATTTACCGCTACAAAAATTATCCAACATAAAAATAAAAGACTATGCCTATTTAAACAACGTGAACTTTAACATGTCATGTAGTGTGAATGTGAAGCCAAAATTATTAATTGGTCAGGACAATTATCATCTTATTGCACCAATAAAGACAATAATGCGAAGCAAAAATGAACCTTGTGCCACACTAACACCACTAGGTTGGTGTGTGCACGGTGTGTGCCCATTAAAACGTAAAAGTTCAAGTTCAGTATCAGAGTGTGCAATGATAACGGTGAATCAACCGAGGCGCGCCCTTGCCTCAGTCTCCAGCTGCCTACCCCGCCACGCCTGCACCTGCGCTGCCGCCAACACTTCCCCACTGGTGGACACGCACACAGGCGCCTGTGGGATCACAGCTGACACCTCATCGGACCACACAATCGAAAATGTAAATACGAATGAATGCAGTTATTGTTATCGCCAATACGGTTTGATACACACGGACTCTGAGAATGACGAGCGCTTACATGAAATGGTTCGAAAATCTTTTATGTTCGAAAGCATTGGTGTTCACAATAAGCCGAGACAAAATAAAGACGAAATGAAAGCCATAGAAATCGTAGAAAAATCTGCAAAATTAATTGATGGAAAATGGGAAGTCGGCTTACCGTGGAAAGATGAAAATTCTAAGATGGAAAATTCATTTTCAAATGCTTATCGTCGATTGAAAACCATAGAAAGGAAAATGTCAACAGATCCAGGATTTGCCATAAGATATCAAGAAAGAGTGCAACATTTGCTCGTCAATGACTATGCCTGTAAAATCGAGTCTAATGAAAATAACCATAGAGCTACAAAGGAATGGTATCTCCCTCACTTCGGAGTTGACAATCCGAATAAGAAAAAATTGCGTCTTGTATTCGACGCCGCTGCTACTTCTGCTGGTCAGTGCTTGAATGACTACTTACTTCAAGGTCCAGACCTATTAGAATCCCTACTGGGCATCATGTTACGATTCCGAGAACGAACAATCGGACTTACAGGTGACATAAAAGATATGTTTCTTAGAACAAAAATAAAAGAAAGTGACCAAGATGCCTTGAGATTTCTTTGGCGAGAAAACCCGAACGAAAACGAACCCATACAAAAGTACAAAATGACGTCACTAATTTTTGGCGCCAACTGTTCACCTTTCATAGCACAACATGTAAAGAATTTAAATGCGCAACGATTTACCGAGGAGATGCCCGAAGCCGTGCATGCTATTGTACATAGCCAATAAATGGATGACTATATAGATTCCTTTGATAATGTAGACATAGCCGTAAAAACGATGAGAGATGTCACATACATACACAAACAAGGCAACTTCGAGATACGAAATTGGACGTCCAACGAACCTGAAGTATGTCAAAATATATCTAAAGAAGCCTTAAGCGAATCCATCGTGAACTTCAAAACAGAAGAAGATAATCTGTGCGAACGCACCCTAGGATTATTATGGTACCCGAGAACCGACACATTTGGTTTCAACCTCTCACTGCAAAAGATTCCAGAGAAAATATTGACATGCGAACAAAAACCTACAAAGCGGGAACTTCTACGCATTGTCATGTCTATATTCGACATTTATGGCCTACTGACACCGTTCACTATAAAGGCAAAAATCATTATTCAAGATACCTGGAAGTCTACAATAAAATGGGACGAACAAATACCTACAAAACAGTTTAAAATTTTTCGTAAGTGGATTTGTCAAATAAAAGAAATAAAAGATATTCGCATACCAAGATGGTATTTTCGTTCTGCTACAAAACAAGTTCTAGCTGACGAAAGCTTCAACAATCAAGCGAGTTCAAGCGAAAAAATAGAACTTCACATATTCTGTGACGCATCGCCCGCTGCGTACGCCGCTGTAGCCTACTGGCGCGTACACACAGATAACATGAATGTGTGCGTGTCCTTCATCGCTAGTAAAAGCCGTGTTGCACCGATAAAACCTAATTCAATTCCTCGGCTAGAACTACAGGGCGCTGTACTCGCATGCCGCCTCGCCGATGTTATACAAAAAGAACACAGAATACAACCGAGTAAAAGATTTTTTTGGACGGATTCTATGACCGTATTACACTGGATTAAAAATGACACTCGCAATTACAAAACATTTGTAGCAAATAGACTGGGTGAAATCGACGAGTTGAGCAAAATTAATGAATGGCACTACATACGATCTGATAAAAATATTGCAGATGTAGCTACAAAAAATATGAATTTAAAATTACACAATGATTGTGAATGGTTCCAAGGCCCTGGTTTCCTTTATGAAAGAGACAGCTCCTGGAAAACGACCGCATCTGAAAAAGAAGAAATAAAAATTAATGAAGAAACTTTAGAAATGATACACCATGTATACACTACTGAGAGCGCTACTTTACCTGTTCCGGACCCCAAGAAGTTTTCGTCGTGGCTTCGTCTTATGAGAAGTACTGCTACCGTTCTACTGTTCCTAGAAAAATGCAAGAAAACCTGTAAAAAAGAAATTGACACAGAGTTATTACAGCGAGCAAAAAGGTTATTAACTCGCTACGCGCAGATGCAATCATTTTCTACGGAAATCCATTTATTGAAAAATAGTGAACAGGTACAACCTGACAGCCGAATACGCAAACTGACGCCGTACCTAGATGAGTGGGGTATCCTCCGGGTTGGAGGAAGAGTAGGAGCTACCACAGAAGTGAGCTTTGATATTAAGCGACCCATTATACTGGACGGACGTCACCACATCGCTCGACTAATAACTAATTTTGGCCCTTAGAAGAATGGCGTCCAGAAGAGGATGGCCGCAACAAATGTATTCAGACAATGGCACCAATCTACGAGGCGCCGACGCTGAACTTAGAAAATCATTTGAACAAATGGATCAGACCAGCATCTACAAAGAAATGACCAATCGAGGGGTAGCCTGGTCTTTTTCATCGCCACTTAGTCCTCATAAAGGTGGTGCATGGGAACGCCTTATAAGAAGTGTGAAGACCTCCCTGAAAATTATTTTGAAAGAAAGGGCCCCCCGTGAAGAAACCTTAATAACGCTCCTCGCTGAAGTAGAAAATATAGTAAATAGCAGACCATTGACCCATGTGAGCGTCGACCCAAACCATATGGAAGCTTTGACCCCAAATCATTTTTTAATTGGTTCTTCTTCAAACTTACCGGTACCTGGAACCTTTGATGACGGAGACCTGTACCTGAAAAAGATGTGGCGAACAGCACAGAGATTGGCCAACCTATTTTGGCAACGCTGGATCAAAGAGGTGCTACCGGACCTTTTGCCTAGACAGAAATGGTACGAAGAAAGAGTTAACTTGAAGCCAGGAGACCTAGTGCTTATAGTCGACCCTAACCTCCCGAGAAACACTTGGCCGAAGGGTATCGTAGAGAGAGTGTTGCCTGGATCTGACGACCGTATACGCACTGTAGAAATAAAGACGAAGTCTGGAGTGTTGGTCCGACCAGTTACTCGCTTGGCGCTGCTTCCCGTTGCTAATTAGTGTCCCTAACGTGACACTGGGCGGAGAGTGTAAACGACGCACCTCGCGAACCTGAAACCAAACATAAAAAAAATATTAAATTATAAGTGTAGGTAGATTTGAAAAAATATCAATGTACTTACTTTGTTCGTTGGAATAAACCGAAGACTACCCCCGCTTGCGCGCGGACAGCTACAAAAGAGTTGGATTTGAACCTCGGTACTGACAACTAGCTTGTCCGCGCGCACTCGACCGGTATTCTGTTAACTTCCTGTAAAACAGTGTTTTATTCCCACGACATCTCGCCACTCCACGCACCTATCCGTAATAACAAGTATATGGCTCACCTGATGTAAAGTGGTATGCCCCTTAGTTAGGGGCTAGACAGTGTTTTCTACGCATTATTATGTGTGCAAGAACCTAGGAAACCTCAGGTCATTCCCTCTAAACCGCAAAGCTTTAAAACGAATATAACTTTAATAATAACTCAGCCGCAATAACCGGAACATTGTTATTAATCCGTTGATTAACTTTTATATAATGACGGAACTTATCTTGGAATTAGGGCAAACTAATGTTTACCCTCCGTACACACTGCCTGATCAGAATTAATGTCCAGCTATTACTTTACACAGAGTATAGAAAACAGCTGTATTGCTACTGACTAAGGGGATAATTTACTACACTGAGTGTCGCTGTCATATATATTTCGCTATTTGAGTAAAACAACGAGGGATTAGTTTTCTGTCATTTCAGGAAGTTACATAGCTTTTTGATTTTAATTGTTTTTCTGGTGTTATTTTGAGTTCTGTTGTGTAATTTCGGTGGTATTTTAACCAACATTACTTGAGGTCTTAGCTCAAAGTGTTAGCAGTTGGAATTAAAGTGTATTATGTGATATCCTGATTTGATCGAAAATGTTTCAGATGGATTTGGAAATAACGACCATCTTGTTTCCAAAGACAATATTAGGGTAGGGCTGACTCGACTTTGACTGACTCGACGGAAAAGTATTTTATCTATGTAATATATTGTCATTCTCATCTCATTAAACTACTCGACACTGGCAAAATTGATCCGAAAAGGACAGATGCCATTCATTAAGAAGAAGAAGAAGAGTAAAATAACAGTTTTTTTTTTTAATATTTTATATCTGACGGGCAGCGTTTCTCGGCGATGGTGAACTTGCCATAAGATATATATATATATATATATATATATATATATTATATTTTTTCTAACCGAAAAAGTTCTTCCACTTAGGTGGAATATTATTATTTGTTTGGTATTATTTAGTTAAATCCACCGTTCATTGTACCTATACATTTTATGTCGGCAAGTAGGTATTGTTTGCTCGTATGGTCGTGTGGGTACTGCCTCGGGAGTATATAAATAAAATCCACTCACTGTTTATGAGGTTATAATATCGTCCACAAGATTCAGAAGGCACAGAGGATTATAAAAGACGCAAGCACAAGCACCAGTATAACGTTCTAAAGCGATAGTACGGAAGGTATATAAGGCGAAAGCAGAAGCTTATGTAAATAAGCAAGCACACGGTTCGCGACAACTGATTAGCGGAGCAAAGGGACGAGCGTCCCGCGTCGTGGTTAAGCTGTGACTGATTTGACCGCAGCGCGGCACTGACGCTGCGTATGCGCACCGAGCGCAGTACATAATAGCTATGTGCTCGCGCGGCACTAGGGATGGGGTAGTGTCGATAAATATACGTAAAAATAATATTTTGAATTTATGTTGTGAACCTGTGTAACTAATATATGAGATAAAGTGGATGTGTGGCAAAGTCACCTACACCACCCCCCACCAGAGCCCGTCAAGGGCGATAATAATCAGGAAATCTGACTTGACGGCCAGAACGAGTTACATAATTTTGTGGAACTGCGGGTGGAGGTTCGTCATTCTGCACAGAGAGTATGAATGCTGGTTTCAGCCTATCTATAGAAACAGTAGTCTCTCTGTTATTGACAAGGATTTTAAAAACTTTATGTCCTCTCGTGAGGACTTTGTGAGGACCAGAGTAAGCCGGGGTAAGAGAACCTCTTGAAGTGTCATCTCGAAGGAAAACGTGTTCACAGGTTTCAAGTTCCTTATAAACAAATACTCTGGCTTTACCATGACGTGAAGCAGGAATGGGTCGTATCTTCTCGGCAAAATTACGAAGTCTAGCTGAAAATTCAGATAAGTCCGTTGTGCCACTAACCACTGGCTCAAAGAACTCACCGGGAAGCCTTAGGGGCTCGCCGTAAACAAGTTCTGCTGAAGAAGCTTGTAAATCTTCTTTGAAGGCAGAGCGTACACCTAACAAAACCCATGGTAGCGATTCTGTCCACCTATCATTCGCATGGCAAACTATAGCCGCTTTAAGTTGTCGGTGGAACCGCTCAACTAAGCCGTTGCAAGCCGGGTGGTAGGCTGTTGTCCTTTTGTGCACAAATCCGGCTATCTTCGACAGGCTTTCAAATAGGGACGACTCAAATTGTCGACCACGGTCTGTCGTTATGTCTGTTGGACAACCGAATCTGGCAATCCAGGTTGACAGCAAGGCTTTGGCAACGGTCTCGGCTGTGATATCTGCTATCGGTACTGTTTCTGGCCAACGAGTAAATCGATCAACTGCCGTTGAGCAATACCGATAGCCTTGCGAAAGAGGAAGGGGACCTATCAGATCAATATGGATCTGCTTAAACCTAGCACGTGGAAGATTATAGGTACCAAGCGGGGAAGTCACGTGACGGTTGACTTTTGCCCGTTGGCACGGTAAACATGAACGCGCCCAATCCCTACAGTCTTTTCTCACACCTGGCCAGACAAAACGCTCGGATACCAATTTGGCCGACGCATTAGAACCAGGGTGACTCAAAGAATGAAGGCTGTCAAAAACTTGCTTCCGGAGAAAGTTCGGAACATAAGGCCTGGAAGTCGAGGTACTGACGTCACAGTACAGTGGAACTTGACTTCCGGGGACATTTAGTTTTTGAAGCTTCAGAGAGGAACCTTTAGTCAAAAGTTCTTGAAGTTCTGGGTCAGAGGCTTGGTTTTGGGCTATTGTCTCGAAGCTAACAGGTACTCCCAGTTCTTCAATCCGCGACAAGGTATCGGCAACCACATTATCCTTGCCGGATATGTGCCGGATGTCGGTCGTGAACTGGGAAATAAAGTCAAGGTGTCTATATTGCCTAGGCGTGCAGTTGTTTTTCCTTTCATGGAATGCAAAACTGATAGGCTTATGGTCAGTATAGACAATAAAATGACGAGCTTCGAGCATGTGCCTGAAATACTTAATGGCCTCATAAATACTAAGCAATTCCCTGTCATAAGTGGAATACTTAATTTGCGCGGGACTTAGCTTACGGGAGAAAAACGCAAGCGGTTCCCATGCATTATCCCTGCACTGCTGCAGAACTGCTCCGATGGCTTTGTCGGACGCATCTGTAACCACAGCAAGTTCTGCAGAACAGTCAGGGTGAGCTAGCAATGCCGCGTTATATAAGCTCTCTTTGCAGGCTTGAAACGCTGCAAGGGTGTCTCCAGCAAGGGTGATTGGCTGTGATCCTTTTACCGAACCTGTTAACAACGCGTGCAGCGGGGCTTGTATCAGGGCTGCTCGAGGAAGAAATCTCCTATAAAAATTGAGCATACCTAAGAAGCCTCGTAGTTGCCGCACGTTTGTAGGAGGAGGGAACTCCTTCACAGCCTGCACCTTCAAGTCTAAGGGTCTGCATCCACTTCCTGAGATGAGATACCCTAGAAAGGTTACTTCTGCTACCCCTAGGACACATTTAGATGTATTGACCAACATACCGTACTGCTGCAACCTTTTGAAAACCTCGCGCAAATGCTCCTCATTCTCCGATTCGCTCCTAGAGTAGATGAGAAAATCGTCAAGATACGAATAGACGAAATCGAGCCCTCTGGTTAACTCGTCCACGAACCGCTGGAACGTCTGGCCAGCATTTCTAAGACCAAACGTCATGTATGGGAATTCGAATAACCCGAATGGTGTGGTGATGGCGGTCTTCGGAATGTCCTCGGGACTGACAGGTATCTGATTATAAGCCTTCTCTAAATCTAGCGTACTAAAAACTTTACAGCCTGCAATGCTGTGGGTAAAGTCGTGAATATGCTTAATCGGATATCTGTCAGGCACCGTACGGGCATTCAAGCTACGGTAATCACCGCAGGGACGCCATCCGTTATTCTTCTTCGGGGCTAAATGGAGGGGTGACGACCAAGGACTTTCTGAAGGTCTAGCTGTACCATTGGCCAGCATAGACTGAAACTCTTTTTGTGCGATCTTTAGTTTATCGGGGGCTAAGCGACGAGGTGGGAGAGAAACTGGGGGGCCTGGTGTCGTGCGGATGTGATGAACTGTGTTGTGTGGTGCAGTGTTATGTCTACCAGCTGGTCGTGTTATATCGGGAAACTCATCAAGAATTTTATGATAGCGGGTCTCACCAGTCACAACTTTTACAGATGACACGTTTTCACAAATGGCTACGGTGGCAATAGATGAAATAGAAGTTAAATTATCTATTAAGCGCTTATTGCGGCAGTCTACAATTAGGTTATAAAAATTTAGAAAATCTACACCTATTATTGGTTTAGTTACATCGGCTACTACGAAACGCCATATAAAAGACCTACGTAAGCCAAAATCTAAATCTAAATTAAGGTAACCGTAAGTAGCAATATCAGAGCCATTAGCTGCACTTAAACTATAGTTCGTTCGCGCACGACGAAAAGGTAACGCCGACCGGGGGTAGACACAGAGGTCGCTTCCAGTATCGACCAGGAACTGCGTCTTCGTAGATCGGTCGGTGACAAACAGGCGACCAGTGGATGGCGAAGGGCAATCGTCAGCCGCCATTAGCGACTGCCCTTTGAGTTTACCGACTCGAAGTCACATGGGCGGACGCAGTTACTGGCCTGTTCTCCGTACTTGCCGTGGTACCAACACAGCGGAAACTTGCGGTAGTTGGATTGCGATCGCTGGCGCTGCCTTGATGGAGTGGTTCTTCTGCCTCGGGATGAACGGGACTGGGATCGGCTGTTCCTGTTCGCCGCCAAGTTCTGGAACTGCTTGCGAAGCTCAGCTACTTCCTTAGTCAGGTCGCTCAGTAGGGAGGCCGGGACGTTACTCACGGAGGCTACTTTCGGCGATGGAGAAGCAAGATCGTTCACTCTGTCGGCCAGGTCAGCTAGGTCATCCAGTGAAGTTGTGATTGGCTGACCGGCGAGAACGGCTTGAACACCGTGCGGGAGTCGACTGGTCCAAATGGTTTTAAGAAAATCTTCGGGTACTCCCGTGCCTGCGAGTCCTTTGAGGTGGCGGAGAAACTGAGAAGGTTTGCGATCTCCGAGCTCCTCGTGCATCAACAGCTGCTTGATCTTCTTCTCATTCGACGCGCTGAGTCTCTTGATAAGCTCGGTCTTGAGCTTTTCATACTTCTGTGTAGCGGGAGGGTCGACTATGATGTCCTTAACTTCCCGGGAGTGCTGGTTGTCGAGGTGAGCAATGACGTAATTAAATTTCGTGGAGTCGCTCGAAATTCCAGACATCGCAAATTGACCCTCGACCTGGGCAAACCATATCTCCGGTTCTTCAGCCCAGAACGGTGGCACTCTAACGCCAACTTTAAAAACATGTCCTTGATTCATCGACGTTGTCCCATCACTATTTTCGGACAATGTACATGGGTCGACGACTGCATCTCTAAATTCCTTTTCCATGCTCGTTTATGGGGTCACCAGTATGGTCGTGTGGGTACTGCCTCGGGAGTATATAAATAAAATCCACTCACTGTTTATGAGGTTATAATATCGTCCACAAGATTCAGAAGGCACAGAGGATTATAAAAGACGCAAGCACAAGCACCAGTATAACGTTCTAAAGCGATAGTACGGAAGGTATATAAGGCGAAAGCAGAAGCTTATGTAAATAAGCAAGCACACGGTTCGCGACAACTGATTAGCGGAGCAAAGGGACGAGCGTCCCGCGTCGTGGTTAAGCTGTGACTGATTTGACCGCAGCGCGGCACTGACGCTGCGTATGCGCACCGAGCGCAGTACATAATAGCTATGTGCTCGCGCGGCACTAGGGATGGGGTAGTGTCGATAAATATACGTAAAAATAATATTTTGAATTTATGTTGTGAACCTGTGTAACTAATATATGAGATAAAGTGGATGTGTGGCAAAGTCACCTACACTCGCATTGTTATGTTCAAATTTGAATGGTGTAATGGAAAAACTACAAAGGAAACTTAGTGCAATACCACAAAAATAAGGTCCTTGGTGAACGGGCACTGTTTAAAAAGTGCTAAAATCATAAGACCAGCTGGTAATTTATTAGAAGTCTATTAGATATGCTACTACGGCGTAGTAGCTGCTACGCAATGCTACGTAATGAACGTAGCGGATAAATGTAAAACCAAATTAACAGTCTAGCAAGCTTGGCACGTGGACACATTTTTCCACGAAAACCAATTTTGCTTTTTCCCCAATTTTATCAAAAATAATCCATTTTTATTATTTATTCACTTCAATGGATTTCAATCAACTTTTTAAAAATATTTTTTCTTATCTTTTCTGTTTTATTTAATTCAAAGTTTTACTGTTGTACAATCTCTCTTTTTAACCGACTTCCAATCAAAAAGGAGGAGGTTCTCAATTCGGTTGTATGTTTTTTTTTTTTTTTTTTTTTTTTTTTTTTTTATGTTTGTTACCGCATAACTTCGTCATTTATGAGCCGATTTGAAAAATTATTTTTTTATCTGAAAGGTACTGCTTCCAGATTGGTCCCATTTTAATTTTATTAAAATCGGTGTTGCCATTTTTTTTTAATAATTTTTTTAATGTTTGTAACTGCATGCCTCCGTCATTTATGAACCGATTTAGAAAATTATTTTTTTTATTTGGTTATGCTTACGTCCAGATTGTCCCAAACAAATTTGATTAAAATCGGTTTAGCCGTTTGACAATGAAGTCGGTTTCTCAAGTTTTTTAAACTTATAATTATTTCTCAATAAATTGATAAAAAACAAAAATAGCCTTATGAGTTTATTCCCAAGGCATGTATATCAGATCTCTTAGAACCAACTAAGTACCCAATATTATTTTTAGGAAGATCCCTATAGATACCAAAACATTTTGTGTGAAAAGTCTGTCTTACCCTCAGCTGTGCTATTAGTTTCTATTTGGCCGCAGTTCAAAAACAGCACTCTTTCAGCTTAGAACAATCCATCTTATCTTCGGTAAAGAGCATGATAGTACAAAGGAATGAGAAATTGCAGTGGAGGTATACAAAAAGTTAAGCTTAGCAAATCCATTATTATGAGTAATATTCGTGAGTGTTTTGCAGCTCTGGCTTCTAGACAAAGAAGAAAGAATCATCATTATCATCCATAGCCTGACTTGACCCACTGCTGGGTATAGGCCTCTCTCATTCTTCTTCTTCCTGCCCTTATCCCACTTCATGTGGAGTCGGCACAACATGTTTTCCTCTTCCATTCCCTTCTGTCAGCCGTCATCTTTGCATTCACTCTTATCCATGTCATCTTTCACACAGTTCATCCATGTTTTTCTTGGTCTATCTCTGCTCACATATCCATCCACATACAGGCCTCACATAGGCCTCTCTCTTTATAAATAAACACGGTCTAAGCTTGATGCCGAGCATAACACGCAAGAATACTGTGAAATTATTTGTAAAATAAATTCTTAAGTTATTTGTTGTCAGTGGATTCAGAAAACAGGGTGCCAAAAATTCCAACAGATTGTAAATCGGAGTTTTTGAAAGCACTTACAAATTGGCAGTGCTCTCTGTTTTTAACATCTACATAATAAACTATTGACATCCCTCCCAGCTCAGTTGGTAGTAGCTCTGCCGTCTGCGCAGGAGGGCGTGGGTTCAATCCCCGCCAAGTACAAATTTTTGATAGGTTAGATATCCCTTTATTGATTACCATGATACTAGGTAAGTAAAATACAGTTTTTAAGATAATAGTCACAGTAATACAATAAGCGATCTTATCAATAACAGCGATCTCTACCATAGGCAGGTTTGATCGATATCTGCATTATTCACACATCAAGATCGCCGTCTTCTTCTTTTTCTTCTTGACGTGCTACTAGTTCTCTCGAAACAGTGTGGTGGATGGATTTTTATCAACCTGAATAAGATGTTAGAAGCATAAAAGCATGAAGTGTTTTTGTCAGGAGAAAACCGGCTCGATTTAATTAAAACAAGTAACAGTAAACACGTGACGATAAACTGGACGGGTTGGAACGTTATGTACGATAAACGTCACGTCTCCACCTCGTCTGAGGGCTTATTTTAAGGATTGACAAGCTCTTAGTATGATTTTGGTGTTGATGATAGACTAAGCTATCACCGTCGTGAATTGGTGTTATCGATAGCAAGTAAAGTTACTTAGCAATATTATTTTCTCGCAAAACCCGTCAGAGGCGCTCATCTTTTCTCCATACAAATCGGGATCTTTAACCTCTTTACACAACGCTTTCAATACGCAAAAAATGATGTTTCAAATCTCAGAATAGCCTCTCTGAAGTATTATCTCAACACGTATGCTGAGACCTAAACTTAGTTGATTGGTTTGGCTTACGAAGTCATTCCAAACCAATCGATGTTTCAAACTTCAGACTGTTTAACTAGTAATAGCGGTTTAATTTTGCTGTCAACAATGCTCAAATTAAATCCATTTCGCCAATAAAATTGCTATTTTGGTGGAAAGTTTCATAAAAAACCCAATAACCGCCAACCTTAATAAGTTCTAAACGAACCAATTCTATCAACAGGGGGTATGTTCAGACACGTTCGATAAATGCTACTGTGAGAGATAATGTCGAAATTAACGAAGTCACTTTCCGGTCTTCACCTATGCGTGGATGTCAATCGTCTCTTGGGAGATTTTTTATAAAATCATACATTACTGGATTTATTAAACTAAGGCTGAGTCTGAGGGAGAAGCGAGCGTACAAGAGACAGTTCATTTTGAGTCGCCAGCGCCGTGTGAATCTACTTAACCGAATTAGCACAACTTACGCGACCAAAATTACTCGACTTACAAATCACAAACCACGCTCGTTTGGGAACAGCCATAGGCCTAAGATCTGAAATTTGGGATTTTTGAAGGGTAGACCGTAGTGTAGACAATCACTATCACTAATAGATAATCACTAAAAACGATACTTGATCACTGGCGTCATTTCGACCAGTGATTAAATACAATATCGAACGTTTCTTAGCATGGGACCATAGGAATGCTACTATTGGAACAACAAGTTGATTGCGGCCGAAATTCAATTAGGATTACCTCAGATTCTGAAAAAGGAAGCAAAACAAGTTGAACAAAATAACATTTATAAAAAATTTAATCAACAATTTTCATCTTTATTCAAATTGGTGTAAGCTCCGGTGTAATTTTGTTCAGTTCAAAGTTGATTGCGCAATCAAGGAAATAACATAATATTTACTTCTTTGGAGATATTTTTTTTTACTTTTTGAATCCATATGTTTTATTATGGCTGGCGCGACCGCAGATCTGGCCGAGTATCTCGAGTGGCGTAAATATGCAGGTCTCAATATAGCCTACTATTTGCTCCTCGGTTGAGACTCTGGACCCGTGGGGATCCAATGCATTGCGGGTATTCAAAATGTTGTATATAAGCAACTGATCGAAGCGACGCGTGACCCAAGGGCTGGTTGGTGGGTATCTGCGCTTTTCAGCTTGGTAATGCCGCCAGCGTCTTGGGGACGCTTCTGTCTGGCACTGATTTGGATCAGTGAAGCTATGTCTACTGTTTCTAGTATATTTTGTGCATTTCGTAAAAAAAATAAGTTTTTTTGTGTAAATAAATATCTATACTTTTATCGTTATTGAATTTTAATGTCACAGTGTTAGAGGGAAACATAGCTAGTATCACTTTTTACTATTAGTTTCCATTTTGCACACAACCCACACCCATATTCCAGTCCGTATGTGACAAGTTCAAAGCTCATTGCCGCTACTAAAATACCAACTGGTTCCTACACGATGTGTTTCTTCAACTTTGGAGACATTTTCAATTTAAGGTGAAATACCTCACAGTAAGCTAATAGGTTAAATTTACGGGAAGCGATAATGTAGGTACATCATGTTACTGTACACCCCGTTATTACGATGCCAGTTAAGCCACATGTACACTGTAGCAATTCAAACGTGGACTATTGCTCTTTGGTTCTGGCATTGGATACATATCGTCGTTGTGGTGCGAGAAGTAACTAAGTGCAAAAAGCTAGTCTCGAGATAATCGCGTTTTAAAGTTTTTTTGTTCTTAAAATGAGTGTAACTTATCAACACTTATAGTTACAAAAGAGGTTTCTTCATATAAAATATAGATAATTTTACCTTACACACTAACTTTCAACAAATTAATGTAAGTTATTATATGGTTACTGAGATTCATAACAAAAAGTAAGTTAATTAATTCTGGCATACACATTAACGTAATACCTTGACTAAATATTACTTAATTATGATCTGTTGATGACTCTTACCGACAACAGAATTTCATTTCATTCAATAGCTTTTTATCTGCAAGAAATCACTAAGTGACTTTAGTGAGCAGTGCAACCCCAAGACTTGAAGAATATTGTAAGTAAAGTGATTGAATTAAACTACTTAAGATCCCTTAGATGATTTTTGTAGACAGATTTTTGCCTCTACGGGTAGTTATGCACTCCTGACATTCTTGTATTATCTATAATTTTAGTAAAATCTACTCTTTTACATTCTGAGAAGGTACATAATGGGTTTCAAAACACTTTGGTGTCAATAACTCATTTTGGCAAAAAATGTCACTTAGTGACTTCTCGCACCACAACGACGATATGTCCTTGATACTGTATAACTGTATAGAGTGGATAGGTTAGGTTATGATAGAACATATTAAATTACAAGGCGAGTGAACACAGCGACTACGACAGCTGCGGCAGCGGCCGTCGTAGACCATTTCATCCAACGCTAGATCAAAAGTAATAAAGTAATAATTACTTTTAT
The DNA here is from genome assembly GCA_947578465.1 of Thera obeliscata. NCBI lineage: Eukaryota > Metazoa > Arthropoda > Insecta > Lepidoptera > Geometridae > Thera > Thera obeliscata. Next base: position 3,618,822 of record OX387919.1, read on the forward strand.
TGAAATATTTATCTGCTACATTGTACATGGGCCTTAACAATTCCACAGTGGAAGAAGTGGATTTGTTTTAACTGGGTGTACATTAACTGGCCGTACATTAACTGGAGCCTTTACGGCAACCCTTGATTTGCAAGACAGAATGACTGATGATGACGTTGACGTATTACGCGGCTACAACCCAAAACATGTTAATTTTTACCGAGCGAATGTTGAAACGAGCATAACCTTTTTCAAGGCTGTTTAGAAATTGGTGAGCTTTTGTAATTATTTTATTTCGCTATGTGAACATTTTACTTGTGTATGGAAAGCACCGGATTGCTTCCTCTGTCAAAAATAATTGATGCTTGCGCACTTCTAAGCGTTCTGCGGTCGCGATCAGTGAAACGTTGTCAAATATTACAGTGATTCACTGATCGCCACCCCATGCGTTTTCTGTCATTTTGGGAAGTCACATAGCTTTTTCATTTTAACAGTTTTTCTGGTGTTATTTTGAATTCTGTAATGTAATTTCGGTGGTTTTTTAGCCAACATCACTTGAGGTCTTGAGATCGTAGCTCAAAGTGTTAGCAGTTGGAATGAAAGTGTATTATGGTGATAATCTGATTTGATCGAAAATATTTCTGATGGTTTAAAAAAAAACGGTCACCATTTGTTTCCAAAGTCTTTTAGGGCCGACTTGTCTAGATATTGACTGACTTGACTTGCCTATAAACTATTTTATTTATGTAATATGTCCTCTGGTAATTACGACACTGGAAAAATTGATCCAAAATGGACAGATGCCATTAAATAAGAAGAAAATCGCCGCTGCAAAACGCTTAGATGTGCGCAAGTCTTTACTCTGTCAGCTTATATTACCACAGTAACGGTCAAAGCCATATGGAAACTGACATTCTTTCTATTAAATTCTATTCTAAAGCCCTATCTAGATCAGTGTCAACCAGTCTGGCGCTTGCATTGTGCGCGGCAGTTTCAAGTGGCTTTTTTAACATCAAAGGCGCCGCTTTGTGTCGTTGCACTGCCATCTTTCTTTGTTTTCATACAGATAATGCAACGGTAAAGCCGCTTTTGAGTGTTTGTGGGATGTGTGTGGGAAGTTTTTGGCGTTTTAAACTGAACCGTTAATATTTAACTTTTTTTATATATATACAACTAGCTGATATAACAAGCATATGGCCTGATGTTGAGTGGTAACCATCATCGAAACGTTGCCTCGTAGGTCACGTCAGGAACGTGCCCTACGATGCACTACCCTGCGTCCATCAATAAAGATGTTCAACCTCACGTGCCAGAAATTTCACCGACACCCTTCAAACCGAAACACAGCTACTCACTTCACGGTAGAAATAGGCATGGTGATTACCAGAAGTTGCTTTGCACGACTGGTAATCTCTTTACTATAAATATCAAATACCTCTCTGACAATTTATTACTTTTACATTTGGATATATCTTCAAGAATTCGTATAATATCTCAAAAGTTATGAATCGAGTGTGATTTGAACCTACCCCTTTCCCTAAATACGGGGAGCACTGTTGCGTCACGTCACAAAAAAGGAGTTAAGGCGTATCAAGCAAACTTTGAACTTCTTTAGAACCTAAACGAGTTCAAAATAACTATCAGGATTAGCCGTAAAAGTATTTAGAGACTACGATAGATAGATTGTAACATTATTTACGAGCTCTCTTTAAACTGGCTTTGTCCTAGAGATTACTGCAAAATCTTGCAATCTCGTAAACTCTGTCTTACATTCAACGTTTAAGACTTAGACACAATAAAAGCGACTTTGAAGCAAAAATATACCAACGATTTGGACATTCTCAAAAAAAAGTGAATAGGTTTATTATCTTCTAGGTTTGCGCGCTATACTGTCCTATAAATTGAAAAACGTGATAACGTCATAAGAAAATACTCGCGGTCGCGGACTCGGACTCGGACTCGAACTCTCGGACCCGGACCCGGAACCCGACCGAACCCCTACCCTTACCCTCATTTACCCTTACCGTCATTTACCCTTACCCTCATTTACCCTTACCCTCATTTACCCTTACCCATTACCCGACCCGGGCTCGGGCTCAGGTAAATGGAACGACGAAACGACGTAACGACGCATGAGTCATGTTTTTTCGTGCGTGCAGCCGGCTCCATCGATTTATAAGACGTTATCACGTCAAAAACATTTTGTACAAAAAATATTGCCTAGAAAACCATGGCTAAATCCCCATAGTTTTTTTGTCATGATCCTTTCAAATAATAAAAATAGCAGTGAAGTTTCAGTGACACACCAACTTAGTGAGACGTAGGCAATGAAAAGCAAAAATTTCAAAGACAGCACACGCTACGCTTCAAAACCAAGCCGTACGTTTCCGCCAGATTTTTTAAGAGGAGATTCATGGATATGTCACCTTGATAATGCTGCTACCGACTGAAGTGAGGAAAAATACATTATTCTGCCCAATCGCTCGCGGGAACACGTTTGCAAAACGCCGGTAGGTTTGTGTTAGTGCTCACCAGTGTATTATACTGTGTGTGTGACGTTTCGACTTAAGATTTATTTTGACAACACTCAGAGCCAGAGACAGAGCCAGACAGAGCTTGTGGTAAGCCTTCAGGTCATGGTTTGGTACACTACAATGAAGTCAATTTGTATCGCTTATTGAGACTTGGGCTTAACGTCCTACATCTTTGCAACAGACTGAAAGCACTAAGAGATTTGCTCCAGGGAGGTACATCTTAGAGTTCTTTGAAAGAGCTTTGTTACGTCTATTAATTTCACGTTTACTGAACTTTCTCTAATTTGCATGTTATTTTACTATGCCTGGGTGCACGAGAGCAAAGAGAATAACATCTTGTATAATATTCAAACGAATATCAGTTAGTTTAATTACAGCATCCGTCAGTCTCTATTCTCAAAGATCTTATTAGTAAAGAAAATAATAATTACATCTTTTTACCTCCTATATTGGAAATTAGGGCGCTGAGTTATTTACTGTGGTAATATAAGCAAACAAAAAAAACTTACATACTTATCTAAAAACATAATATCTTAGTAATATTTGGCAAAAAAATCCATCCAATATTTTTTAACATAAACTTTAAAATCGTGTAAGTCCTAAACTGTTCATAGAACTATCTATACTAATATTATAAAGAGGAAAGATTTGTACCTATTTTTGTATGTTTGTAATGAATAGGCTCAAAAAATACTGGGCCGATATAAAAAATTCTTTCACGAATAGAATGCTACATTCTTCCAATTTGACACAGGCTACATTTAATTTTGAAAAAAATTAGGTAACCTTGGTAAAATTTGAACAATGTAACCGAAGGTGTAGAAAAATGAGTCTTAAAATGTCTTTCGTCGAATGCGCTGCCGAAACTATTAAGCAGCCTCTACACATTTGCCCATGCTGGGCAGGCTCCGCCAATGCACAATTGTAGACCACGATCACTTGGTGTTCACACATTGGCGCATGACTCATTGCTGCCTGGCAAACCAATTGCGACGGACGTCGAAGTAATTACGGCTGCGGCTATTTACTTTGGACTTTCAGATTTGATTCAAACTTTGCACACCTGTCAAAGGTCGATGACAATGCAATAATATGAAAAAAAAAATATATGAAAAAAAAATGTATTATATTATAGTTTAAAAAACTAAAAAAAAACGCTTTTATAACTAATTGAACTAAAAAGTTAAAAAGAAAACTGTAATAATCAATTGAAAAATTTATATTATTGTACAAAAAGCGTGGAGGGCTTGATTTTGATTGTTGTAAATATTTTATCAATAGTTTATTATATCTGAAGTTATTATAAAAAGCACCCTACGCTTTTTTGTACAATAATATAAATTTTTCAATTGATTATTACAGTTTTATTTTTAACTTTTAGTTCAATTAGTTATAAAAGCGTTTTTTTTTAGTTTTTAAACTATAATTTATTCTATACTGTTTACAAGTATTACAGAACGCAACACAAAAGTATTCTATCCCGGTCAGCGGCCGGTGACGAACTGAACATTGGCCGATTGTGTAAACACCACAGGCCAGGCTACGCCACGATTCCTTTGAAGTGTGCCCAAAAAACCGACAACTCCCCGATTGCGCGCCATGCTTGCCGCCAACATACACCAATACCCGCCAATGTCCGCCAACATACACCAATACCCCCTGTACACATTGGCGTTGGCCTGTAGTGGGCCAGCATGGGCAAATGTGTAGAGGCCCCTTTAGCGATAGAACAAAATAATGTACAACAATATTGTCTACCCCGGCGAAGCCGGGACGGGCTGCTAGTAAGTTATAAAGTTATTGTTTGTTTTATAATCGTTGTGCATTTTCAGGTATTTTCTTGTAAAAATCATTTTTTATTATATCAGTATTTACAGTAGCAATTCTCGTCACAAACGGATGCTAAGGGTGCTGTATCTATATCTTTTGAATTAACAATTCAAGTCCCAATCGTTCCAATTAAGTTTCATATTGATCTGGGACTACCGGAGTTTCCAATCTACCAATAAAATTATTCTGGTGCTGGGCTGGTAAAGTTATCCTTCCAAGCAAAGCGATGCAGCGATAGTTATATGCTAGATATATAGCTAAGCAACTAGCTAAGCAAGCAAGAAATTTTGGCATGTAATGTGTGACCATGGTGCAGTATCAACACTACTATCAGATTTGGCCTCAACTGTTTAAGGCTTGCGCACACCTAGGTCGCCGGCGTCAGCGATCAGTGACCTAGGTTTCCGCAAATTTTTGGAGTATGGCAAAATCCATTTCATAATTTAAAAAAACGGAAATGGGCATGAGATCATAGAACATTAATGAACCCTTTTTTTCAGAACTTTCCATTAATGAACAATTATTAGCGATAAGTTAGTTATCGCAAATAATTGTTTACATCCACGATAAGTATAAATCTAACATGGAACTAGTGACACAACAAGAAGCGGAAGATATGTTGTTCTTTCGAACTGCTGAACTGTGATGACGTGTGTGTGTGTGACTGTGATTTTAATATGGCAATAAAATTAATTCTTTAACCAAACAAATACGAAAGAATTGTAAGACCCAGATTTCCGGAAAAGCCTGTCCAATGCCTCAAAAAAAACTTGTTTTCTGTCTGATGTTTGGAAAAATGTACTGAAGGCACAAAACTAAAATATTTTTCTACTACGCTGATATTAAAAGCTATCGTGTAACTATCGCGCATAGCTTTCAGTGCATGTCGCATCATCTGGAGCACCACCTTTAGAACTGAATTTCTGATCTACACTTAAAACTGAATCGAGCCTCAATTTGATTTGAATGAGTAAAATAAAATGCCAAGTCGTATGAATATCATTTTTTTGAACGTGTAAATGTAAAACTGTTCATAACGTAGAAACTAATGTTTATTAGTGAAATTGAAATATCTTTCGTTAGTAATGCATGAAATATAATTTTCCAAATTCCAAAGTAAGTTAAAAAATGCGAGTGAAATCGCGGGCATTCTCCTAGTATGAAACGTCTCACAATTTTTTTTTATTACATTGATGACTGTTTCAATATCTGTATAGTAGGTACCAGTTTTGTCAATAATATCGCCAAAAAATGCCGTTCGCAAAAATATATATACCATTAAAATTCCATAGTCTTTCAATTCGACGGCGTAATGGAATTTTAATGAGAATTTCAGATATTCGGTTGTAATTCCTTTTTTTCCTTTCCGTTTGAAATAAAAGAAAGGCATTTATTGGAATTGATAACAACCTTTGGGAGATATTGTCGGCAATCGAAAAATGGCGGCCTTATTTTTGTTGATTGTGTTTTTTCGATAATAGCCTGCGGTGGTGAGAGTTTTTCTTTGTTGTTTTCACGTCTTTCGATTTTGTAAGCTTTAGGTACTTTTTAGAAATGCGTATTTTATTTAAATGGTAAACAAAAAGATTGGAAGAAAACAGACCTTAGAATAAACCAATCGATGCATATCCAACTAGAAATCTGATAAAACTCGTAGCAAAACAAGCCTCAAATTGAGGGCATTGTAATATACATCTCTATTATTAGCTTAGTCCATTTAATCCTGCCCCAGTACGATCGCAAATAAAAACATGCTGGGTAAAAAACTTCCCCAGCCGCTGTAATAATAATCTGAAATAGATTCAAAGGTCCCTGTATATTGGTATCACCATGAAACCGGGACAATATTATAAGTTAATTCGCTTTATAATGTCAACAAAGGATTCCTTCTTATTATCCCTGTGCCCCATCGTCATCTGTCGCGGCGAGATAAAAAATTGTCAACAATAAAACTCCTCTGAACGACGAAAGTACAAAAAAGCTGAAATAAACTGAGCCTGACGTAGTAACTGCTAAGGAATCTGTGATGGAGTAAAGAGTGCTAGATGGGACTTCACGTTCGTCAAAGTGAAGTGCCTACATAAACTTAAACGCTGAATAACACTTTCAACTTTTTGTAGTTTAAGTTTAGGTACGTAGTTTTTAAGGTCCACTAAGGAAACATTGTTTGGGATTACTTTTGTTTTTTATTGGACCCGTTCCAAATGAAAAAAGACATTCTCTCAAACCTCTTAGGTCCAATTTCACCGTTAAACGCGTTTAACTAAACTCGTTTATATGTACGTACACAAAAGAAATGCAACGACATTGACAGGTCTTTAAGCGCGTTACAAAATGCGTGCGAAAAATGTACCAACTGAATGCTTAAGTGAGTTTAAACGTCAGTAGAACGCGTTCAATTTCAACGGTGAAATTGGACCTTAGAAACATAAGTTTTTTAGCATGTTTAAGTGGGGTAGAGGCAAGCAAGCGCGTGAAATTAACTATTTATCTACAGTGATGAGCTTGCTTGTGTTGCCAAAATAATAACTGGTTCAAATGGCAGGTCTTCTTCTTATCGTATCACTGACTGGATCTTTCGGACCAAGTGTGGTGAAAGGATTTTAAGTGCTCCTCGAAGAAGCTGATTTCGTGCACTTGACACATATATCGAGTTTTAGGTAAAAAAAGGCTATGCTCGGAGTCTCTCTGAAGGATAACAACCGAAACGAGGTTATCCGACAGAGAGCCAAGTAGTTGACATAGTTCAAAGGATTAGTAAGCTGAAGAATGGGCCAGTCATGTTTTCCGTAGAACAGACAATCGTCGGAGCAATCGAACACTAGAGTGGAGACCGCGTTTAGGTAAGCTAAGTGTAGGACGCCTTCCGGAAGGTGGGGAGACGATTTGCAAAATGTAACTGGCAAGCACTGGAGAAGAGCCGAAGACCGTCAGCAAAAGTTCTGCCTTACCACATTATGGGTGCATTTTCTGTGACGCTAGCTATCGATGACCCGCTGTGATTTAATTGTGACCAGATTTTAACCAGTCTTTGGAAGTGTAGATGTCATATAAAAAATGGCGTCTCCCATTGGTCTAAATTAGTGAACAAAGAAATAGGCTAGCTAAAACGTTTGCAAGCACATCTGTTCCAAAAGTGGTAAGGCAGAAGTTTTGCTGATAGTACGTCCAGCAGTGGATTTATTTTTTGTCTGTCTCATCTGCAGCTATTGTTGTATTTTCTTTGACAGTGGCTTATACTAAACAGGCGTTATCTAGTGGCGGCAGACGACGATCTCGCAAGCTAAGCGATTCTGTAACAACCTCGACTTTTCGGCAGAAATAAAATTAAGTCTTGAGTCTCGTTGGCATAACAGTTAATTTTTTAATTGCAAGGCGATAAAAACTTTTACGCTGCTCCCTTTTAAGAGCTTTTAAATGAGGCAGGTCTTGATGTGTTGTAGAGTAAATTAGAACAAGCTGAGGAATGTGATGATAAAAATATGAGCATTGTTGGATATTACACGTAGCACCATCTAGTCCCAAACTAAGCAAAGATTATTTGGTCACTCAGAAAAAAGTTATATTTTTTTATTGCTACTTACGGCTATTTACCACTGTTTTGTTGATTGATTAAATATTGTCTTTAATATCGGGTTTATGAACACTTAAAAAACGTGCACATGTATGATGGCAACGGCAATGGCGATCAGCTGAAACTCTGTCAAAGTCACTTTGTCGGATCACTCTGTTTCATGTGATTGCCATCACCATAGCTGCAGGCCTTTAAAGTCAGTCCAACGGGTGGGCAAAAAAAAATTAATAAAAAAAATATTTTTAACAGACTTCAAATAAGAATAGGAGTTTTTTTTTATGTTTGCTCGCGATCGCATAGCTTTGTCATCAAGAACTGATGAAAAAAATATGTATCTAAAACGTTCCAGACTGGTCCCTTATAAATATTGATCAAAATCGGTTCAACAGCTTGGCCATCAATTAAGTCGGCTTCTCATGTTTGTTAATAAACTTCACTTATTACATGTCAACTCTTGAACATGTAACGCTCGCTCATCTCTACTACGTAATGGATCTTAAAGGAAGTCTCTACAAGGCCAGTGCTCTTACAAAGCTATGCACGAGTATGTGCTAAGCTATGCACAGTTGCATCTGTATAGCTACCACAATCTGCCTAAACTTCACTTATTGACAACTCTTGAACATGTAGCGCTCGCTCGTCTTTACTACGTAATGGATTTAAAAGCAAGTCTCCACAAGGCCAGTGCTCTCACAAAGCTATGCACGAGTATATGCACAGTTGCATTTGTAGCTACCACAATCTGCGTCGCCAATAACAGATAAACTAGTTAGCATGAGGCAGATGGCTGCTTGAATGGATTTTAGCGGCTAAAATCCAATTGAAGCATGTCCTTTGTCGGTGAAAGGTAAATGCTGGGTCGCCAGGCCTTTGTAAGCCAAATGTTGACCGTACGCAAATAAGGCCTAAAGAACACACATTTTGAATCGGCTCTGTAATTGTGTTAGTGAAATAGTAGAGTGTGAACATAGAACACAATATACTGGTATTTCAGATATACGACACACACATATTCCTATTTTACGTGTATGTATATGTTGCATATACATATATAATTAAATGACACAAATTCCGCATAAATAAGACATGTAGATTGGATTGGTTTTCTGTCATTTTGGTAAGTCGTAGGTAAAACCTACGACTTACCTACCCAACCTAGGTAGGTTGGGTAGGTAGGTTGTATTTGTTTTTCTGGTGTTATTTTGAGTTTACTGTGTAATTTCCGTGGTTTTATAATCAACATTACTTGAGGTACACAAAGCGTAAGCATGATTTGATTGATAGTGATTTGAACGAAAATATTTCCGATGGTTTTTTAAGAAATCACATTTTCCTCAAATACAATGACGGCCGACTAGCCTGATGACTGACTTAACTAAAAATGATTTTATTTATGTGGTATATCACTAGATATTGTCAAAATTTATCGAATGGAAGAAGAAAAGAAAGACATACATAGATTTAGTATAAACTTAACTGTTTTTATTCACTCTCCTCAGTATTTATTATATAATAACGGATATCCGCGTCACCCCCAAATCAATTCTTTAATTACTTTGCATTAGGTATATAGCTAGCTCACAGCATCGTTCAATGATAGCATTTAAAATAAAAACATCGTTAGAAAATTGAGTATTTTTATTATAAAAATATTTCATCACAGTGAATTCCCAAAAGACACCATCTCTGAAATTTGTGTCGAGGCTATGAGAATTTTGGGATACTTTATATTTTTATCAGAAAAGAAAAATTACACGAATATCTAAGAAATTTTGACATAACATAGTAACTTCCACGTAGCTTGTTCACTTTTTATATCATAACAAGAAACACAGAGGAGAAATTCTATACAAATACATTTTTGTAACAAAAAAGACTGAATCAATTTTAAATCTATCTTCTTTACATTAAAAAAGAAAGTTGTGTTAATTTTTTATTGATTTTATAATAATAAGTTTCTGAAAAAAAGGAAAACATACGAGCACGTATATAGCAGATCTGGATTTTATGAGACAAAATGGTTACTCTAGAGGCATTATCCAGGGAGGAAATAGGGGACTACGTTTGTATGGAAAGTCGCCTATGTGATTTCCTCTTAATCTACTTTGTTACTAACACCATGGACTTTATAGTTGTCTGAGTAAAGAATTTTATTATTTTGTTTATTAAAGGATACTTTTTATCGCGAAAAAGTAACGGGAACGGGACGAGCGAAGCCCGGCCGCAAGTTCAATTATAAATTAAGCCTTTGTAAAAAACTCCATTTAAAACCTTCCCAGTTTCTTTCGCAATTCAATAAGAAATCATTTAGCAGATAAATGCATTTCTGATGCTATTTACTGGTAAAGGTAGTGACCTAAATCTTCAAGACTGAGCTGAAAATTGAATTAACACCGTCGCTTCACCGATCGAGCGCTATTTACGTCAAGAGAGTTTGCGCATTGCAAACGAGTTTCAAATCTACACTTTTACTCCATTTTGTCTATCACATTGAAATCTTATTTAAAATGAAGAGACGAAAAGAATTATCGGAAATAACTTCTTCAATACGCTTCGCATCAAAACAAAATCACAAGAGTTAGAGTTTTTAAAACTTCCAATTGAAAGATTTTTTGTTTATTCTTGTTTGGTGGATGAATCGACTGAAACTGAAATCAAATATTTCTTTATTCAATGGTATCGCAAGGGTCACTTTAAATGTCTTAAAGCTTTGATTTGATTTGATTTGAATACAAAAATTTTATAGCAGTGAAGTTCCAGTGTGGTGCCACTCCAACTTATTGAGACGTAAGCAATAATACAAAAGCAAATGTTTCAAAGGCACACGCTTCTTTTTGAAGTTATAATTAAGTACCTACAGAGTATATGAAAATAAGCTACGAAAATAGAAGGTACAGACATTGCTAATTGACATGTTAGCTTACGATGGGTAATAGAGTGACCAGGATATCGTACTATATGTATTTATTAGTCAGATAATAAAGAGGAACTAATTAATGATGCCATTTCATTCCGATCCGTTGAAAGTTCTATAATTTGTTTCACAATTTGGTGATGATACCTCTCCCGTCTACAACAGATAAGTTTTGGTGGTATTGCAAGTCCGAACTTACGTTGTTGATTTATTTTAAAGTTTCACTTGTCTTTGTTGACTGACAACCTACTAGCAAAAGCGCTTCCACAGTTCACTGGGTCGATTTGAATAAGCCGCAAATAGCAACGTAGCATCAAGCAGTGTTGTTTATATTGCTCTGACTGAAAACCATCGTAGTATAATAGTAGTTCTTCTCGTCGCAGATACCACAGAGCCTCAAGACAAAAGTCTATAATCAGTGCGTGTTGCCAGTGATGACTTATGGAACTGAGACGTGGTCGCTAACTATTGGCGTCGTGCACAAGCTCAAAGTCGCGCAACGAGCTATGGAAAGAGCTATGCTGGGAGTTTCACTACGTGATAGAATCAGAAATGAGGATATCCGTAGAAGAACCAAGGTCACCGACATAGCTCGTAGAGTTAGTAAGTTGAAGTGGCAATGGGCAGGCCATATAGCTCGAAGAACTGACAACCGTTGGGGGATAAAGGTTCTCGAATGGCGACCATGAACTGGAAGACGAAGCGTAGGGCGCCCACCTACCAGATGGACCGACGACATTGTTAAGATCGCGGGAAGTCGATGGATGGAAAGGGCTCAGAATCGTTCTTCCTGGAAATGTGTAGGGGAGAAGTCCACTGCTGGACATATCCAGCAGTGGACTTCTTCAAGCTGATTATGATGATGATGATAGTAGTAGTAAGTAGTAGTAGGTAGTAGTAGTAGGCCAAGATGTACGACATTATATTATGGAGTTAAACAAGTTAAAGTGCTAGTGTGCAATAGGAAAGCAATTTACAAAGATGATAATTTTTCATCTCTAATATATTATTCGCATTTTTATCACGACAATACTCTGTACAGCTGCTACTTCACGCAAACAAATTCACTGGGGATATTCTGGTTACAAACATGTTTAAAAATCATTTCCAATTCAAACATAGGAAGGTCGTTGCCATAGAATCAGTGCAATCAATCATTTGTTAAAATATTTGCTTTGCGAAACCCTCCCAATTAGCAAAATCAAATAGTTTTTCACATTTTACAGTTTTGAATTGCTACTAACGAGTATAGAAGGCTCGTAGCTAACTAGAAATATACATTTAGTGTTTTATAATGTGATGCGGACCAGCGAGAATAAAAAAAACTGAGGAGCAACAGGCTAAACATAAAACTAGAATAAATATTACTTTACTTGAGTGTGCACCCTATGCAACACGCCCAAATCCTGCAAACAGAAATAAGGTGCATTAGACACAACAAAAATACCGCAAAAATAAAAACTTAACAAGATTTTGAGGCGTGAACTCTCTACGCAGCATCTTCAGGAAAATTTGCTTGCTGTGCACTAAAAGACGTGCTGTCTTGTCGAGCAATAGGCTGGCTGGGAGAAAAAACGGAGAGAGATTATGTATGAATTGTGATATTATGAATGTGATTGTTATAAGTTTTACGGTAGGTACTTTTATAAAGTTCAATTAACGAAGAGATAGCCCCTTAAGCTATCCGCAACGTTATGAAAACTATTATCATGATATTGCTTGCCCACGAAGTGAGCTTTGACAGTGAAGAGGTAGCCCCAAAAAGCTACCCGCGACACCTTGCTACGTGGTACGAGACAGCCCCATAAGCTGCCCGCGATACCAATGCAATATCTGTTTATCCACTTTTATAACATTGAAACGTGCAGGTAGGTACTAACCTTTAGGTTCTGACTGTCTGGCAGAAGAGTCCTGCGACGATGATGTCGATGAAGACGAACTCGATAAAACACGAACTCGGCGACGGCGGCGACGACATTTTTTGTCTCGTTGAATCTCCTTCTCAATCTTCCTCAGCTTTTTGTACAAATCATCATACTGATGATCGTCATTTCTTCGTTTCGGCATTCTTCAAACACTTTTTAATTTTATAAAAAACAAGAAACCGAAATAAATAATTTTGTACGTGCGAACTGGCGGAGCACTGAATCGCGAATGGAGGCCGGGCTCGGTCACAGCAACCAAGAAAAGTGTAAATACCGTCAAAAAAAAAATAAAAAGAAAAGACGTATTCCACTGGAAAGTTGAGTGTAAACAAAGAAATACCCTCAATATAGTGCGATATTTGGCGATCTCTGGAGCGTTACTACAAGTGTTTATGTTTTGCTAATACCTTCGGACGAAGCCTTCGTATAATTATGATAGAACTTCACTTACAGGTAAGTTCGTTTAATCACTAATTATGAATGTGATACGTGAACAGAGATAAACCAAAGTAAACATGGATGAACAGTGTAAATGATGACATGGATAAGAGAGAAGTGAATGCAGAGATGACGGTTGATAGAGGAGAATGGAGGAGGAAGACATTATGTGCCGACCCCACATGAAATGGGATAAGGGCAGGAAGAAGATACTATATTGCGGGCGTATACTGTTTCACAAAGCTAAATAGGCCCCTTGACGGGTATAAAAGGCAGGTTTTTCTTATCAATTATATTTGATTGATTTCTAAGGTGATTTTCTAGTTAGACTTTGAAGAGTAGGTAAGTAAATGTTTACATACTTGCATAACTTTTTCGCCAGGACCACTCATTGGTACACGACTTTTGAATACACGACCTTAGAAGGCGAGGCCACTAGACCACCAGTGCTCTTTCACAAATATGGGTGTTTAATAATATAAAGATTAAACATTATCCAGTCCAGTAAGGCCTACCATGAGCTTTGTCTGGCTCTGTTTCTGGCTCTGGTTTTGAGTCTGTGCTCACTAGTGCATTATACTGTGTGTGTGACGCTTTGACGTAGGATTTATTTAGTCAACACTCACACAGTCTCAAAACCAGAACCAGAGACAGAGCCAGACAGAGCTCATGGTAGGCCTACAGTCCAGTCTAAAATAATACAGCAAGTTCTATTTGAAGCAATCTATTCAGTATCAGGCCTACGATACCTATCAACAAAGTCCACAGTCCTCGACCTACATCCCACATATTCAAGTCAACTCGTGCATGTTCAGGGGATTATCTGGATTTCCACTCGTTGGCTCCAAGTTGAGCAATATTGTCGGAACAAGTCCTTGAGTGACTGGAATTTATGCGTTACTCATTTGTAACTGAAGCCTTTGATCCAACTTTACATTAGCGAAGGGGTGGGATGATAATTACCGATGGGGTAATGCGATCGCACTGCGGAGTTCTTTGGATTGACGCTTAATTATTCGCGTTTTACAGTAAATTAAAAATAAATTATCAAAAATTATGTACATCCGCATTTTTACAAAATGTACAAAATTAACAAGAAACAGTTGAGCTTTCTGCAGACCGTTGCAAACATATATATTAATTATTATTTGATTACCTGTTAAAAATGTTTTTTTTTAAGCTATTGCATAGCTTTTATCGTGGGCCTTGAGCGTGGGGACCGAATCCAGAAATTCCGTAACGAAAAAAAACCAACACCCCCAAAGAAAAAAATTAAACGAAAAAAAATTGTTTTTTTATCGGTCACCACGCTCAAAGTGTAACTTGAATTAATATCAAAGAAAAAAACAAAGGAAAAAAAATACTGCATTAATAAAATAAATAAATAATTATAATTGCATAAGTTGATAAAAAACGCTATGCAATAGCTTTACCGCGGCAGTCTCCGAGTGCCACACGTCTTTTTTTTATTATCATTCATCATTTTTATGAGGTCTGAATTAAACGATTTTTTGACGTAATTCAGTGCCAAAGTGTTGGGACCTGAGTTCCAGTTATGGAGGTTTCTCACTTATCTCGAACCCACTGAACCAAGTTTCACTGTATAATGCAAAATCGACACGATAAGGGGAAGTTCTCTTAAAATAGGTACTTAAAACAAACTACCTAAATAATTATAACTTTCTAAGCAAGTTACTAGTTTGTTTTATAGAGTCACATGTTACAGTATGTCTTAGTTACGGCGGTTAGCTATTAATCATCAAAAGTTACAAGGTCATAGTTTCCGACTCGACACACGATAAGCGTTAATCCTAACTTTCATGAACAGTCAAACATTAAAGTTTATACAAACAATAGTAATAAAATTTCATTATTATGTACAGAAGGATACACCTCAAGTTATACAATAAAAAGAAAGAAAATGACGCTTACCACAAGGACATAAGAGCAAGCAGTGTATAGTCTGATGTGTATCCTTGTGTTCACTGGCAGTTTTATTGTCTTTACCCACGAATCTCACGAGAACAAACATCTGCGTTCACCACACAAATATTTGTTCTCGGTGGGGATCGAACCCACGACCTACGGCGCAGAAGGCAGAGCTACTACCAACTGAGCTGAGGGGCCAATCAAATATATGTACAACAATATATAAAACATAATAATGTAGAGTAATCTTTTTTCGTTTTTTTTTATGTCTCATTCAATGTTTTTTTTCTTGTGTAGCTCTAGCTATTAATATGAATATTATAAAAATG
This sequence comes from Thera obeliscata, assembly GCA_947578465.1. NCBI lineage: Eukaryota > Metazoa > Arthropoda > Insecta > Lepidoptera > Geometridae > Thera > Thera obeliscata. The sequence goes on from OX387919.1 coordinate 3,634,274, forward strand.
CAGATGCAGGTATAGATTATCAACTAACAAAGTAATACACTTAGATATTGATATTGTGACGCACTACGAGCCAGACTAGAATATCTGTATCCCGGCTCGATGTCCCCGCCGTCGGGTGGTAGGTATTATCATTCAAAAACATTTAAACTAATCTGAAAACTTATCTTATGTTATCTCAATTAAAAAGTATTCTTTGATGGCCAAGTTTTATTAAATGACTGAAAAATACCTTCGTCAATATATTTTAATGGTGAAAATTAATCAGGCCGTCCAATTTATCACACCCTTATCGTTTTATTAAATAAAATGTACTTAGTCTTGATGGATCGACAAAATAAAGCAGATTGCGAATCAGCGTCGCAACAAATATTTTTATTGGCTCAATTGATTGCCATACGCTTCAGTTAAAATCGGGCTTTTCAGTTAAATGGAGTATAATGGTTCGATGAAATAAATCAACGGAACATATTCAGATAAGGCAGTTTAAACCGGACAAGGGCGCAGGAAATGTACAAACAAAAAGAAAAGTCTGCGCTTGGGAGTTCGCATTGACATGGGTGCCTTGGGGCAGAAATTATTTCGTTATTATAAAGTTTTTTAATTTATGTTGTATCATTGCTATCGGTTTGCAGATCATATTTTAAAACAAGTGCTTACAAAATGTGCAAAATACACAAGAAACAATAATTGAGATATCTGATCATCACACAATACAAACGACAAAAATGTTTTTGTACATTGGTATAGTAATAACAAGAAAACAATATTTTTAATGCATATTCTGTTTGGGAATGTTTTTTTACACACTACACAAGTTTTTCACTTCTGTTTCCAAATTTCATGCGCCATTTGGCAGTGCCTATTTTGGAAATAATACCATTTTGTGATAATCTGAAGGGGTAACTGTGCATGCTCAATCAGTTTTCGAAAGTGGTATTTTCACACCCTGTATAAGCTACATGCTCTTTCCAAATTTCATGCGCCATTTAACAGTACCACCTCTATGTAGGTAGGCTCATATTATTTCAAGGTATTCATTAGCAGAGTGCCAGTGTACATTTCAGTATTTCATCTGCATTATGTTTTTTTTTTGTTTAACCCATATTGCCACACTGCTGGGCAAAGGCGTCCCCCAATCCCTCCAACCTTGACTGCCTTCTCAGCTTAACTGGTAGTAGCTCTACCTTCTGCGCCGCAGGTTGTGGGTATAATCCCCGCCGACTTCGCTTTATAAAACTATAATAAGGCAACAGTATTGGTCGAAAAATAATGGCAACAGGATGAGCGCTGTACACTTAGTGTGAATTTTACTCGATCCAGTTTACAGAATACATTTAGCCTACGTGTCTCTCTCTTTTGTATGGAGAAAAGATGAGACAACAATTCGTTTCGATCGTTTCTACGTAGCGTATTGTTGTTGTCTCATCTTTTCTCCATACCAAAGAGAAAGACACGTAGGCGAAAGGAATTTTTCAAATTGATCGAGTGAACCTGCGAACTTGCCTTTCTGATGGTGCGTTCTCGTCGCGTCACATGTTGTTTTCCTACTGTAATATTTATACTATGGCTACGTTCTCATAATAAACCCTATAAGGTAACGGTGCCAGCAAACCTTTACTATACATTTCCTCTGAGCCCGACATGAAAAGACTACGTTATTAATTTACAGGTAACTGCTTAATTATATAGGTTACTTAAGAAGTTCCTTATAAGTCCCTTAAGCGCTGTAAATCGCTTAGGAAATTGATTAGCGTAATATTTGACGTATTTGAGTGGTAATAATTTTAAGCTGCTGTTCACTGTTCAGGGCTTTACGGCTTTATGTATAACCGCTTAGGGTCGATTTCACGGATAGCTTATTGCCCGATCAAATAGTTGACGGTTGTGGATGTCGAATATTTACTTGCTTGATCGGGCGATTAGACACCCGTAAAATCTGCGAGGGCAGATTTTACGGGTGTCTAATCGCAAGCATCCGATGGCTAACACAGCGTTGCTGAGGAGCAACGCTGTGTTAGCCATCGGATGCTTACTTCATTGGAAGTATTGTCCACTGCACGAGAATGTAAACAAAAAACATGACTTCCGATTTATAAACATTTTGTAAAATCTGCTCATAAATGACGAGGTTATGCAAGATTAAATAAATATAGAAAAATAATACAACCGAAATAAGGAACTTTTCCTTTTTTATTTGAAGTCGGTTCGGACTACAAAAAAAAAAGAAAAGGATTCTCGTGCCACACGTGCCACGTGAGTACCTTCTGTTTTCTAACGACCTTGTAATTTTTAAATAAAATCTCGTATTTACCAAGTAAACATCGAGTTTTCCGCTAAGAATGTCTGTTAATCAAGACTCAACGCTGCAAGTTTGACAGATTGGTCGAGGAAAGACAGCGCATTGATTCCCAAGTCTCGCCCCTTGAGATCCATTTGTTTTGTTTCTTGACGGGCAATGACCTATTTTATTTGGTTTGTTGAGGGTCTGTTTCACTATTTATGAGTTACGCTATCCGTGAGATAAAATAACGATTCAGTCTCACTTACAGTCAGCTCTTTAGCCTAGAATTCTGTAGGATCTGAGAATTTGAAAGATAATAACGGAACGTAAGTGAGATGTGTGAAATGGAACGTAGTATGATCGTGAACGGCTGAATGAGAGTTTATGGAAAGAACGGATGAATGTTTTAATTTTAAAGATTGGGAATGAAGATGTTTATTATTGCTCCGCATCCCACATTTCTCTAAGAGGAATCTCATCTAAGGAGCGAATACCTAAAATATAGAATAAATTATAAAACACCTAACAAACTAACGATAAAAAATTATCATAGTAATAGTACCTAGAGCTCTTTGTGTGTGGCTCGTCCGGAAAAGTACTGCCACCATGCCTATTTCGGTTGTGAAGTAGCATTGCTGTGTTTTGGTTTGAAGGGTGTGGGACTGTGGGTGCCGGTGAAATTACTGGCAAGTGAAGCTCTGAGTATTTGTATGCCTCAAGTTGATGGATACCAGGCATTGCATCGGGCACGTTCCTGACGTGGGTGACCTACGAGGCAATGCGTTCTTATAGGCGATGGTTACCACCTAATCAAGCAGGTCATATGCTTGTCTCATCAGCTAGTTTTTTTAATAGTTTTTAAAAAGTATTTTTAAGCGTTTCGCATAGATCGCCTGCAATGGCGATCAGTGTGTCGCTGTCAAATATTTCACTGTCAAAAATCGTGGCAGTGTGTGCCGCTATCGCCATCGCATACCGCCTTGATGTGCGAAAGGCTTTATGTTTTCAAACTTCTATATCTCAAGTTGTTTTTCACCCCGGGAGTACTAAAAGTACCTTCTACTAAACCGACAGAGCGATATAATCCAATATAACACATAAAATGTCGTTTGAAGACGGCTTTAAGTCGAAAGTGTGCAGTTTACACACCGGGGGGTTAGGTCGTCAATTCAAGCGAAAAATAAACTAAAAGTGACGCTTTTGAGACAACTCTAAACGTAGCACTATTAAGTTTACAAGCAAACCACAAGGGAATAATGCTTCATTAAAATTTCAACTTCACGGTTTAATTTTCTATACGAGGAAGAGCCATCGCACACCAAAGATGAACAGCTTCTTCGATTCAAAAGTCAAAAATGTATTTATTCAATTGTAGCCTAGCTTAAGCTAAGCTTAAGTCTGTTTTTTCAATATCTCTTCTGTTCTTAAATTTAAAAGCTTAGCTCTTGTCGAGGTTTGGATACAGTTTTCTCCAATTAAGTCTTTCAAATTTCCTTGACTTCCTTAAACAACATAACAGCGACAAGGTATATAAGTGAAACGTGTTCTTTGCTTGAGAGTCATATTTTCACTACTTGTGACTGCAAGAAAAAACATACTATTCGGTGTAGTGGCGGAATGAAAATGTTCGTCGATTTTCAACTTGATTAAAATTTGTTCAACGTATCACGATCACATACTACCTTTTAAAACTGAATAGACAGAATACACCGATAAGTTAACTTCACAAATTATGTCAAAATGTGTTCATGACCAAGGCACTGGTGCAAGCGAAAACCGCCTCTAAAGTGACGAACATTTTCATACCGCGACTGTACCTACTACCTGTGATATAGATACTAACAACACTCGAACACAAAGCTAAAGTGCAGCGTGTTGCTTCGCAGTGCGGGCTTTCGAGGAGTTTTAATGAAGCGTGCGCGAGACAAGAGGCTGTAATCTCCGGCTTTGCTTCGACCGACGTTAACAGGTAGCTACAAAGAGTTTTATATAATTTAACACCGCTTTTTACACTGCGGGATGAGGCATGATCAGTTTGAAAATCGCAATGTAAATGTGTGGATAAGGTATTTGATTTGCACTGCGCGGCAATGATAACTTTACTGATAAACGTTGCTGTGTTGCCACACGATGTAACTCAAAACGTTACTTCATTTTACATAATATAATAGACAGATCGAAGAACCGACAACCGATGGATAATAAAGGTTCTCGAATGGCGACCACGAACCGGAAGACGAAGCATAGGGCGCCCGCCTACCAGATGCATGGACCGACGACATTGTTAAGATCGCGGGAAGTCGATGGATGGAAAGGGCTCAGAATCGATCTTCCTGGAAATGTGTAGGGGAGGCCTATGTCCAGCAGTGGACTTCTTCAGGCTGATGATGATGATGATGTTGAATAGACAGACGGCGAGTTTTTGTAGCAAATTGTTTTGTAGCAATATTGAAAACTATAATATTATGTCTGAATGCTTGTGAGCGTTGATGTGTAGCTGTATGTGGATTTCTAATTTATTGTGTTTATTGTCCTGACCTTTTGTTTTATATTTTACTATTGATTATGGTATTCACCTAAATTTTTACTAAATGTTTACCTATGCTTTGTTTCTTTTTTTTCTTCATTTTGTTTTTTACTGTCTATAACATCTTTAATTATTTAAATTGGTGTCAACCATCTTAATTAAAGTAAATCAATAAAAAAATACCAGTGAAATTATAACATACATTATCAAAATTGTTAAATTGGACACAAACTAATTTAAAATGAATCTTTCATCAAGGTTAAGAAAGCCAATCTTTCACAAGACCTTGCTCATTCTTGTATTAGCATAAAATACTGAAATATTTAATTTTTTATAATATTCAATTAAATATTCAAAAGGCGGGTCTATTTGTATTTAAAAGGCCGGTAGCGCATCAGCACCACCTCTAGTGTTGCAGGTGTCAATGAGCGACGGTGACTGCTCTCCACCAGGTGGCTTATCTGCTCGTCTGCCAACTATGGCATAAAAACAATAAAAAAATATTTCTTTTGAAATATCACTATTATTTCAAGTAATTTTAGAGTAAAATAAGACGGAACTGTGCAGTGGTCTTTTGTTTCACACATAAAGAAGAACCACAAGAGAATACGAAACCAATTTTCCATTTCAATAAGCTACTGTCGACTGCAAAATGGCATTTTTATAATGCAGTAGGTATTTTAAACTGGTCACGGCGAGCTGTCGACTTTTGAATAAGAATATTTCTTTTGCTTTCTTAGATGCAGAATGTGGCTCAAGCCATAAGTTACTAAACTAAAGTAGTAGAACGTAGTAGAAGAAACATCATAAAAATGTTTTGATGATCTACTAAACAAACTGTCAGATGGATGATGGATAGCCTGTATTATGGATTTATTATTTAACTTCTCAGATGATGAAGGAAAACATCGGGAGGAAACTCGCAGCTGAGTCAGCTCCGCACGTATTGACCATGGCTTTCTTGTAAATTAGGAGACTAAGCTGCTAGGATGGTATATGTAGGTGCTGGGCAAGCCTAGTCCATCTAAAATCCTGTCCCAGTCACGTCGTTAGTAGGGGTATGCGTAAACATCAGTTGCCCCTGACGCTATATAAATCATTTACAATAGATGCAAAGGTCTGTTTACTTTACTTACTGTATACACAGTTTGTTAGATTTTAATTATAACATATAAATACTTAAACAAGGAAATGATAACCAAGTTTCATGAATATTAATTTAAGCTTTATTATTTTATATAAATTTAAAAAACGTGAGAAATCGAGTTCATGGCCAAACTATTAAACAGATTTTAATGAAATTGGGACCAATCTGAAATTTTTTGGATAAAATAAGATTTTTTCAAATCGGCTTCTTAAATTACAAAATTAAGCGAATTCAAACGTAAAAAAAACCGACTTGAGAACCTCCTTCTTAATTTCAAGTCGGTTAATAATTAGAAGTATTAAGGTACCTGCTATTTCTTAATACACCTTGGGACAATACACACGGGAATATTAGTCGACAGTTAATTCACACACGGGAATATCACACGCACCATTGCTCCACACAGACACCGGGATGCTATATTTCAAAAGCTGACAGTTTCGAACCGCACTGTGCAAAACCTCTAGAATTTTGGATTTACTACGCGCGTGGCCTTCATATTTGTTTATCCTAGTCTATACTTGAGACGATACAAAATAGAAGAGGAAAAATATTTGAACATCTTCTACGACATGACAGCCACATAAAGAACATCATTGAAGGAAAGGTTGAAGGAAAACGGGGAAGAGGAAGGCCAATAATTACATGAGCCAGATAAAAGAAAAAGTCGCTGTCATGTCGTATAAGGAAGTCAAGGACGCCGCATTCGAGAAACTTAATTGGAGAAAACTGCATCAAAACTGCGACAAGAGCTAAGCTTTTAAATTTAAGAAGGAGAAGTATTTTAGTTGTCATAGACCTGACTGGCCTCTCAGCTCAGTTGATAGTAGCTCTGCTTTCTGCGCCGTAGGTCGTGGGTTCGATCCCCACCGAGAACAAATATTTGTGCGGTGATCACAGATGTTTGTTCTCTGTGTGGGTGTTATATTGTAATATTTAAGTATATATTTACAAAAAAAATGTTAATAAGTATTATATCTGGTTCCCATCGTGCAAGCTTTGCTTAGTTTGGGGCTAGATAGTGTGTGTGGATTGTCCATAATATTTATTTATTTATAACCAGGCAGTGTATAGTGAATTTACTGGCACGTGAGGCTGAACATTTGTATGCCTCAAGTTGATGGCCTCAAGTTGGTTGAGTGCATCGTAGGGCACGTTCCTGACGTGCGTGACTTACGAGGATATGCTTTTGTTATTGCTTGCTTTGTTAGCTACCCATTATGTTTGTTCTATCAGCTAGTCTTATAAAAAATGGCAGGATCATCTGTGAATAAGTCGACTTTTTAACCGACTTCCAATCAAAAAGGAGGAGGTTCTCAATTCGGTTGTATTTTTTTTTTAATGTTTGTTACCGCATAACTTCGTCATTTGTGAGCCTATTTGAAAATTTTTTTTTTATCTGAACGGTTTTGCTTCCAGATTAGTTCCATTTTAATTTTATTAAAATCGGCGTTGCCATTTTTTTAAATAATTTTTTTAATGTTTGTAACTGCATGCCTCCGTCATTTATAAACCGATTTAGGAAATTATTTTTTTATTTGGAAGGTTAGTCTTACGTCCAGATTGTCCCAAACAAACATTAAAATCGGTTTAGTGTTTGGCAATGAAGTCGGTTTCTCTAGTTTTTTAAACTATAGAAGTATATCTTGTTGTTTATACTATAAAACTTTGAAGGTCAAGTCCGCTTCAGTCCAGCACATGCATCGGGCATTAGCATAGGTACCTCGGCCAGGTGTGGCAGCTCACTGACTCATCGCAATGCAGTATGGCGATCTTATATTCATATTATTGTTGCGAAGCTCTTTCCGAGATGCTTCAAGTTTGTGAAATCTGATTCGAATTTAAATTTGTGGATCTGAAGCTTTTGTTTCGGGGCAGCGTTGATAATATTTTCGTACGTGGACTAGATAAAATATGATCTGAACTAGTAAAAAAACCTTAACTAAGTAAAGTTAAAGTTTTTTAAGTTACAGTTTAGTAAACATTTTTAACTCGATTAAGTTTTTTACTATCTCTGTCTAATATCACTGTCATATTTGACAGCGTTTCCCTGATTCCTACCGCAGAACGCTTATAGCCCCTTCCCACCGGTGCGTGTTAACGCGCACCAGCCCGCACCAGCTCGCACGACGCACGAGAACGGTCTCGTGAGCCGAGGTGCGCGGTAGCACTGGAGTTTTTTCTGTGTGCGTTGCCGTGCGTCGTCGTGCGCGGTGCGTGATGATCTGCTGAACCACGCACCGTAGGAAGATAGCATAATGCTGTCTTCCTACGGTGCGTGGTTCTGTACGCAAGGCTTAAATCACAAGGATCACAAGTCTTCTTCTGTCTGCCCTTATCCCACTTTATGTGGGGTCGGCACAACAAGTCTTCCTTCTCCATTCCCGTCAGTCGTCATCTTTGCATTCACTCCTCTATCCATATCATCTTTCAAACTGTTCATCCATGTTTCTTTTGTCTACCTCTGCTCACATATCCATCCACATCCATACTCATCTTTCTCCTATAGTCACATGAGTTTCACTAAAGTGTTTTTTTTTAATAAAGGTCGAGAGAAACTAAATTTTTTTATCCGCAATTTTGCCGACTGGTTTCCGGAAGCAGGCCGCTGGTGGGCTCTTTTTACGTGACGCTTGTCACATGTTTTCAAACTTTTGAAGCTCTACGACAAGCCAGTTTCCTCACGATGTTTCCCTTTGAAAGTCGTCTGTACGTCGTCCGTGAGAAAAACTCATTGGTGCATGACTGGATTTGAACCCACGACCTTACGATCGGAAGACGAGAGCACTAGACCACAGTGCTCCCTCGAAGCTAATAATGATTCTGATCCCCACAATTTGTATTACCTTATGAATTCCATGAAAACAGTCGAAATACAACCAAAAGCAATCCATCGTGGAATGAAAATAGAGTTGAATTACATCCAAAAGCAATTTGTCGTCAACATCCGATTCTCGTCAAATGAATCATCCATATAACGGTTCCAAGCCATAAATATTCAAAGAGGGAGATGAAGACCCGTTCAGCCCTCAGCCCACAAATCATATTTTATTTCCATTTGCAAGACCTTATAAGCTGACATTCACGTATATTTACTAAGGTGTGCGTACTCTTCTTATCGTGTCATTGGTTTTTTCAAACCAAGTGTGGTGAAAGGATTTCAAGTGCGCTTTAAAGAGGCTTCTATCCTAAGCTTATATTTTCTAACTTTTCAGGTTCTACGATATGTCGATTTTCTTACGATGTTTTCCTTCACCGTTTGAGAGTGCTGGCATAATGCACAACAACGGTTGTCTGTAAAGTCGGTTTACTGACGTTGAACGTGACAACGTCATACGAAAATACTTTACAACAAGTAGGAGAGAGACGTCAAACGCTGCCGAACGCGGACGCCGATTATGCCTCTTTGTCGCTCGTTCCGCGCTCTCGTTTGCACTTCAAGCCTTAAATGGAACGCCTCAGAGCGAGGTAACGCCGCATGAGTCATGTTTTGTTCATGCGTGCAGCCGGCTCCATCGAATTATAATACGTTGTCACGTCAAAAAACTCATTGGTACACGACTGTATTTGACCCGACGAGCTTAGGATCGGAAGGCGGGACTGTTACTACTAGGCTACCAGTGCTCGAGGCAGGTTAAAAGTAGGTATTCAATCAGTAAGTACAAAGTTGGATTCAAGTATTGAAGAAGTCAACTGGCGATGTGCCCGGCTGGTAACTGTAAACGGTAACATTTGCCAAATGCATCTGCAGTTCCGCCATGCAGTAGCTATCACTAAATTGCCACCAAAAACATCGCCTTACTACATTGTTATAAAGTTCAAAATTAGCGATTTAAATACGATAGTAACAGACAGGTACTCATCGTACATAACACCAAGTCTTTACGCTGCTTAGTAAATTATAGCAATTCGTATAAGTCTAAATTGACTTAAACAACGTTTTAAACGGTTGGTTGGGTCATCTTCTTTTTTTCTCTCGTATCGTGTCACTAACTCTTTCAAACCATTGTGGTGAAAGTATTTTGAAAGCACCTCAAATAAAATAAATTAATTTACATCATACATGCTCAGTAAATAGGATTTACTTTAACGCAAAGAGGCTGTGTAAGTAGGCGTGTGCAGCCCAGTGCATTGTAAATGCGTTCCATTTTCAAATCTCTTCACCGTCACACTATGCTTGATACGTAATGGTTCATTACAGTTCAAGAGCTATACAAACCTCCTTGGTGAGGGTTCATTACAGTTCAAGAGGTATGCAAACCTCCTTGGTGAAACAATCTCTTTTCTTACAAATGATATGAAAAGTTTTTACTGAAAAGATATAGTAGCTCACAGATGTATACATAAGTGTGCGTCTACGACTGTTTTAGCAGATACCTACCGGTACAAATATTTTACTATTAATTTAAAAAAAATTAATAGCTTAATTATAATAATACTAATATTATTATTGTAATTTTATTTTTCTCAAATTAAAATTACATTTTGTCATACCCGTATAAGTGTTGTGTTATTGTTGTATTGTAAGCCTATTTCTGCCGAAAAGCAGCATTGCTGTGTTTCGAGTTGATGGGTGCCGGTGATATCACTGACACGTGAGGCTGAACATCCGTATGCCTCAAGTTGATGGTCGTAGGGCAGTGCATAGTAGAGCACGTTCTTAACGTGCGTGCAATGCTTTGCTATAGGCAATGGTTACCACTTAACATCAGGTGGGCCATATGTTTGTTCCATCAGCTAGTTAAAAATTTACCTCACATGAATGATGTAAAGTTGAATGCTTACCTCGGTCATAAGTAGCTATTGCACCCTCGAACTATATTTGCCCTCGCTCGCTTTGCTCGCTCGGGCATCTAAATATCTCGGGTACACTCAATCCATTAGCGCCCTTTGCGAGCTGCGCTCGCACGGGCGCCAAAAAGGATCTTGTTCTGCAAAAGCTCACTTACTGCCCTTGTATAACAATCTACTATGATTCAAGATTCAAGATTCAATAAGCGTTTATTCAATACGATACAAGAATCACTTTGAAACGTCTTAAAGCTAGGTGAGTCTAGGTGCCAGTTCCACGCGACCAAGCGTAGAAGAACAGGCAACAAACTACGTCTCGGTTCCTACCGTTTTTTTATATGATCCTTTTACAAATCAAAAATAGTCTAAAATAATAGCAGTGAAGTTCCAGTGTGGTGCCACTTCACTTAGTCAGACGTATGCAATGTAATTATACAAAAGCAAAAGTTTCAAAGACAGCACACGCTACGCTTCAAAGTTATAATAAAGTATCTACACAGATATAAAAATAAGATATTAAATAGTAGGTACAGACATTGCAAATTGACATGCTAGCTTCCTATGGGTAGAGTGACCGGGACATCGGGCCACGCAGTTTTATCATTCATATAGCTATCTAGAGTATAGTACGCTTTATTTATCAAATTACTCTTAATATAGGCTTTAAACTTCCGAATTGGAAGCTTAGTTGCATTTTCCGGAAGTTTATTGTAGAAGCGTACAGTGTTCCCCATAAAAGACCCATTTACCTTCTGTAAACGAAATTTGGGAATATAAAGTTTATTTTTATTTCTAGTGTTAATATTATGTGAATCACAATTTTTCTGAAAGCTACAGATGTGTTTGTGAGTGTACAGTAAGTTTTCATATATATATTGTGAAATTACTGTGAGGATATTAATTTCCTTAAATCGCTCCCTCAATGAGTCTCGTGATTTCATTTTATAGATGGCACGTATGGCCCTTTTTTGTAAAACGAATATAGTTTGAATATCAGTTGCTTTCCCCCAGAGAAGGATACCGTAAGACATAACACTATGGAAGTAGCTGAAGTAAACTAGCCTAGCTGTAGCTTCATCAGTGAGCCATCTTATAGTCCGAACTGCATATGCAGCCGAACTTAGTCTGGCAGCAAGTGCTTTGATTTGCGGTCCCCACTGCAATTTTTTGTCAAGATTAAGTCCTAAGAAGATAGTAGAATCTACAAGGTTAAGTGACTCTCCATTAAGTATAATATTAGTTGGCCGGAGAGTTACATTTGGTAAGGTAAACTTAATACACTTGGTTTTCTTAGCATTAAGTAAAAGATTATTAACGTTAAACCAGTTAAGTATTTGCGACAGAGATGCGTTAACGTCATCGTAATTAGCCTTCAATCTATCAACTTTAAAAATTAATGAGGTATCGTCAGCAAATAGTACTATTTCACATAGTTTTTTAACAAAAAAAGGGAGGTCATTTACGTACACTAGAAACAAGAAAGGACCTAATATCGAACCTTGTGGCACCCCCATGTCAATAACTATATGGGTGTAGATGATATATTATACTTATAAGTATTAAATATTTTAGACAATCAACACAATACTATCAAGACTTGAATTAAGCAAAGCTTGTACTATAGGAAACAGATAGCATAATATATATTTTTTTTGTTAATACACATAACAGTATAACTACATAATTATAAGTTTAAAAAACTTGAGAAACCGACTTCATTGCCAAACGGCTAAACCGATTTTAATGAAATTTGTTTGGGACAATCTGGACGTAAGAATAACCTTCCAAATAAAAAAATAATTTTCTAAATTGGTTCATAAATGACGAAGTTATGCGGTAACAAACATAAAAAAAAAAAAAAAATACAACCGAATTGAGAACCTCCTCCTTTTTGATTGGAAGTTGGTTAAAAACAGAGAACAAACATCTGCGTTCACCACACAAATATTGGTTTTCGGTAGAGGTCGAACCCACGACCTAAAGTGCAAAAGTCAGAGCTATACTGAGTTGAGAGGTCAGCCAACCATAATTATGTAAGTCGTATCAGAATAGAAGCGCCATTTGCAGCAAAATGTTTAAAAAACTTTATTTTTCTCCGTGTTTTTTTTGTAAGGAAGGAAACGATAAATTTGCGAATGCCATGACAAAGTTACCAGCCCAGCCACGCAAATGCGACATAACCTTTTACATCGTTGTTCAAGGGGTTGTGAATACAACCCCTTTCATTAATTACGAAATAAACTTAATAATTAGAAAATAACAGAAGCATACCATTCTTCAATCAACAAACTATGGAATTAATTAAGAAAACAGACCATTAACGTTGGAATGTTGAATAAATAGTTGCTTCAATGCAGAACTGAAACTTGAAGCTAATAACTTAAACGAATAGAAGTTAAACTCCGTTTGAAATCACCACAATAGCAATTTGATGATAAAAAACATTGTTTAAATAATTACATGCAGAGTGCATTAAGCCAATTGTTTTTTTGCATGCAATTTTTTTTTAAATTGCAGCGATATTTGACAGCGTTTCACTGACACACTTTGATTTAGATGTGCGCAAGGTGTCAAAATATCAAACTGCGAGCGAGAAGTTGTTCCACGATGTTCATCGTCCTAATTTCAGTTCTATACGCTTTTTACCTGAGTTACGAATGAACTCGTAAATAACAGTGACGACGTTTCTCCAGTTGTAACTATTTCGCGTGTTTGCCAGAATAGTTTTAATTTTAAACTCCAATGGTAAGAAAGACGGTATTTCGTTGACATAGTTAAGAAGTCCGTATAACGTATAACGGGATGTATAAATATAAAAAGCTTTGGATAGGGTATCAAGGCCATCCCTATTTCTGCCGTGAAGCAGTATTGATGTGATACTGAATTCAAAAACAAAGCCAAATCGATAACAAGCTTAATCAAATTACGCATCACCGATAGCAGTAAAGTACACAAAAGTTACGGGAACAATCTCTGTTTACTGAGAGGGAACTCTGGCTAAAATCACAAGAGCTGAGAAGTAGCATCCTGGTTCAGCAGACAACAACCTTCGATGGAATTAGTTAAAACTCCTGTTCTTAAAGTGCAGTGTCCACTAAAGCTCTATGGCAGCAAAACCACATGTAAACTGCTATGGTCTTATTAATAATCCTAGCGTAGCGTTGGACTAGTTGATCCATGTTTTGTCACATTTGTTCGAGTTGACAATTGCATGTCAATGCAAGAGACAAAACACGGATTAACTAGTCCAACGCTACGCCAGGATTATTAATAAGTTCAATGTTTGAAATACTGAATACGTTTTTTTTTATTTGCTTTGATAGCCAAATACGTTCACGTTTAACAATGGAATTCCGCTAAGTCACGCCTAAATCATTTAATTATAACTATACAACAATTTTTTTTTTGAGAGACCTTATTTTTTAATTCAAAAACTTTTATTGAATATTGATAAATTCACATGAAAAATATCGACCAATGTAATAAATTAAATTCAAGGAGTAAATAATAGTGACCTCAAATACCTATAATAATTATGCTAACTATGTAACAACGCTTTAGTGGATAGTGGCCCTCCAAATGCTCCAATTCAGTAATTGTTTTTCTTCAGCAGCGTTCCTAAGTTGAAAACTTCCAACTCTTTTCAAGAAAGTTACGGAATGCCGTTTGCAGATAATTAATGGTGAAGTTTTCCGCTTCTAAACCCTCATTTTTCAAATGTTCGGTCACATGGGGGAACAGTTCGGACATTGAAATCTGGTTAAAAACTCTTGTTTTTTTCTTTTTGGCATAGTTTTTTTGCCAGGGTGTTTAACCTCCAGCCGAAAAAAGCGGTGTTGTAAGTGTAGGGCGTTGTCACGGAGAAAAAGAAAATTCATATTATAAAAAATAAAATTCTTATTTAAAAAAATCTTTTATGCGCTAAATCCAAAATTGCATCGAGCTTAGCCGAACTTAATGCTAGAGAGCATTATCTTCCAGTACACCTTAGGTTAACTTTGACATTCTTAGGGCCTGCGCACACCTAGGCCGCTGGCGTCGGCGATCAGTGAAACGCTGTCAAATTTGACGGCGATATTTGACAGCGTTTCACTGATCGCTACCGCCAGCGGCCTAGGTGTGCGCAGGCCTTTAACGTGTAGTGCTGAATTCCTTACAAACTATACAGTCTGCTAAGTTTTTAGCACGAGATCTCTTAACGTGGTCTCATAGCTACGAAACTAAACAAAATTAATGGCATATTTTTTAAACGATAAAATAGACCGGTTTTATGGAGCGGGAATATACGACAAACACATATATTACAAATATAACCATAAACTTATATGTATAACCATAACGCGCACAAAACACTCATAAATTTAAGGAAGTAGGTAGATGTTATTATTTCTGCATCAGTTCTTCATGAAACGGAGCGTGAGCCGAGTTCCCGTATCTCAAAAATTCCCCACAACTGACATAAAAGTGTATAAATACGACGATTTGTACAAATCAGGGAGCAAATAAACTAAAAGAAAGAGGTTAAACGACGAACGATATATTTTATTTCCAAGTCATTAATTCTTGATATATTGACTCAGTGAATGAGGCAGAGTAAGACGGAATTTCATTTTATGCAGAGCTTTTTTTTTGAGGTTAGGTTAAATAAATATTTTGGACAATTCACATAACACTATCTAGCCCCAAATTAAACAGAGCTTGTGTTAAGGGAACCAGATAGCTGATATAATACTTACATAGGTACATTTTTTTTTTTGTAAATCTAAATATATAAATCTAAATATATAAAACTCTTACGTTACTGACTGACTGACTGACAATCAACGCTCAGCCTAAACCGTAAGTCCTAGAAGCATGAAACTTGGAGGGTATGTTTATTTTATAGCATAGGGGTGCACTAAGAAAGGAAATTAGAAAATGATTTCCCTAAGCGGAGAAAAAGAGGAAAAACTTTTAAAATAAAAATCAACGGGGCGTAACGGCAACGGGGCAGGCGAAGCCGCGGGCGCCCGCTAGTACATACTAAGAATACGATATAACACCCAGACAGAGAACAAACATATGTGTTCACCACACAAATATTTATTCTCGGTGGGGAAATGACACATGACATAAAATAAATCTTGATACTTAGTTACTCTTCTTGCTTTCTCTTCTCTCTTTTTACTTTCTTGCAAGAAGTACGTTAGTTCTATAGTATAGGGTATTAGGAAGATCAATATAAGCCAAAGGCCAATGAAGCAGCTAATGCAATCAGTGATATCCATTCAGAAATCCAATCTACGTAAGAGATTCCTAATGTAAGAAAACGCTTACTTTGTTATTTCTTTCATTGAGTAACAGGTGGGTATTGGATGAATAAAGGGATATTATTGAGATATATCTGAAAGATATCCGAAGTAGGAAATTGATATTGAGACACGATGCTTAGATTTTTACGAGTGATTGAATTCAACACAAGGAAATACACGGAAGAAGCAAAGTTCTCGATGACACTGACACTTATTTGTGTCAGTCACTGCGGTAAAACTGTCAGTAGGGCGGCATCCTTTGGTTTTGGTTCCAAAAAAAACCACTATTAAGTTGAGTTTGTAGGTCAGTTTTGACAGCCATAGCCATATCCTTATGGAGCTCCCGGTAAGCCAGCTGTAGGTACCACAAACTCTGTCTGGCTCAGTCTCCATCTCTGGTTTTGAGTCTGTGTGAGTGCTCACCAGTATAATAAACTGTGTGTGTGACGTTTCGACGTAGGATATATTTAGACAGCACTGGCACAGACTCAAAACTAGAGCCAGAGATAGAGCCAGACAGAGCTTGTGGTAGGACTTGTCAAACGCCTTGTGTGTACAATACTGACCTTTATAAAAGGGGTTAGTAGATGTCACAGGGCTACGACTATGTCACGTAAATGTCAAGGAACCTATCAGCTATTATCGTAATCTAATACATATAAAAGAAAGTCGTATTAGTTACACTATTTAGAACTCAAGAACGGCTGAACAGATTTGACTGAAATTGGTGGAAAGGTGGCTTAGAACCACGGAGCGACGGACTTAGGAGAACTTAGGAGACGAACATAGGATACTTTTTATCCTGAAAAATCGGTTGTCTGTAAAGTCGGTTTACTGACGATAGTTGAACGTGATAACGTCATAAGAAAATACTCGCGGACTCGCGGACTCGCGGACTCGGACTCGGACTCGAACTCTCGGACCCGGACCCGGAACCCAACCGAACCCTTACCCTTACCCTCATTTACCCTTACCCTCATTTACCCTTACCCATTACCCGACCCGGGCTCGGGCTCAGGTAAATGGAACGACGAAACGACGCACGTAACGACGCATGAGTCATGTTTTTTCGTGCGTGCAGCCGGCTCCATCGATTTATAAGACGTTATCACGTCAAAAAGTTACGGAAACGGTGCGAGTGAAACCGTGGGCGGCCGCTAATAATATTATAAAGATGAAGGATTTGTATGTTTTTATAACGAATAAACTCAAAAACTACTGGACTGATTACAGCCAGGACTTTATCGAAGCGGATTGCGTTCAAACTTTTAAATTTATTAATGTTCGAAATTCAAAATT
Source organism: Thera obeliscata (assembly GCA_947578465.1). Lineage (NCBI taxonomy): Eukaryota > Metazoa > Arthropoda > Insecta > Lepidoptera > Geometridae > Thera > Thera obeliscata. Next base: position 3,651,610 of record OX387919.1, read on the forward strand.
AATTTCGTCATTGTTAATAAGTGCGTCGGAATGACCTATTTTGCGCGCAATTATCGAGGAATAAAGGGCCTCTTTTCGAATAGGTAAGGTAGAAATTAAATGCAAAATGAACTTTAACTTTTTTTTATAATTTCCCATAAGTTAAGAGCGGGATTTGAACCCGTGACCTTTTGGAACATTATACAAAAACTTTTGTGAATTCCATAAGTGTAGTAAACACTGTAAAATCAATAAGAACTTGAACCTCATCTAGAATTCACTTTCAAACAGAAACCCATTAAACCGTGTTATAACTGACGACTTTACAATTAATAACAAAGTAACGTGACAAGCGATTACAATTCTCATAATGATGTGTTACAATCACGAACCCAAGCCCAATTATAACTTTGAATCATGAACAAAGGAAGTGTATTTTTGTGACTCGAGGAAAGCTTACCCGAGGCGTGTGTTGATGTAGGTAAGACAGGGCCGCTGGTATACCACCTAACAATAGGTTGAACGATTTAACTTTTGAAACTATCATCTGCCCAAATCCTATACAAACCGGCACCTACAAATTTGCAGTCCAGTATAATGTGGGGAATGAGTGCAACTTATTTTTAATATTATTAGAAGATCTTTTCTACACCATTGAAGCAAATAAATGATTTATGAAAAACATATCGCTACCTCGCACGCTTACTCAATACTCAATATATTTATTGCATACACATCGTTTAGATAGATAGATAGATAGATAGATAACTCTTTATTGATTAAAGACACATATAGGAATAGGTACAGTATTATACCTGAGGCTCGACTGCCAGCTACCAGGGGGATCTCGCAGGTGGCGGATAGCGGAACGCCATCAGAGGGACGATGGTTAGCTGTGAATAAGGTTTATGCAAATAAACCAAATAATCAGTTCCCGACCAGGCAGTCTTCCTTTCACAACTCCCATCCTACTCCATTTTCCTCTCCCAGTTCCCTGATCTCCCAATCCCATATCCTAATCCGCTGCGGAACACTGTGGTCCAGTTTCGTGGGCCTGACAATTTATTGTTGGGTGGGGGGTGGATCACCTGCGCCTTTGATGCTGAGCGCAGGGGGCCCGTGAGGGAGGATGAAGAGATCCTGGTGATTGAGTGGTTTGTGACCACTGCCACAACACATCACTTTGGCTCCGATTTCACTCAAAACGGAGGGCCGACGGTAAAGCCGACCGTCGGTTGAATCAGCATAACGGTTCGCCTTCAGCGGCCGTGGCTAGGGTGGGGGGCTGATGGGGTCTGCAGTCGGCGGTGCACGCCTTAGGCGGAGCGATCTGTGGTTGACGCTCGCTCTGGTGGTGCCGTTTAGGCTCGTAGACAACTCAGCAACCCTCCCTATATCGATACGGTAACCCTGGTGTACATAGTACATTCCCAGGTGCGGACTCCATGGAGGGTGGGGAACCGTTGAGATGAAGTTTAGACAGGATACGACATGGCTTCAAATAAAAAATTTGACCACTTCGCAACCCCCTCTACAGGGGAGGCGGTAGAGGATTTGGTGGCGGCCTTCGCGGTCCCCCAACCCCCTACTGCTCCCTGGACGGTCGTTGGACCTAAAGGCAAAAAACTTAGCAAGCGACAGAAAAAGGCAGAGAAAAGGGCCAGGCTAGCAGCCGAGGCCCCGAGTACTAGTACCCAACCTCCCGTGGTGGCGACAAACGTCCCGGGGAGGGAGGAGGCCAAGCGGCTTACACTACAAAAGAAGCAGCCAGGACATGGAGCGCAGCAGGAGGTGTCAAACACCGGTGCCCCTGCCCGAAAAGGCCCCAACCCTGGCTTCTTCTTTAAGCAAAGGACGCAGACGCAAGCAAAGGGCAAGGAGAAGACCGACTCTGTACCGCATGCCCCGCCGGTGAGGCCTTCAGGCCCACAAACATCAGACGCCGGGCCCGATGGTAGCAGAGGTACAGCAGGAGGGTCTTTCAAGCACGCATGCCGAAAAAACCGTCGGAGGCGCGCAGCCGTTGCGATTGCGAAATCGGCACAGGCACCGGCTCATAATGAGCCGAGTAAGCGCACTCGGATGGACGATACGGTGTCCCCAAGAGGGGACCACAAGAAGCAGAGGCTAGATGGCACACGTCGGACCACCACCAGCTACGCAGAGATCGCTCAGACTAATAATCTCCAGGTAGCGGTGGTAAGGGTCGACGACCGGCAACTGACCGAGGAGCAGGCCACCCTAATTAAAAAGTACCTCCTGCGCCTACTGTTGGATGAATGCAAGGATTCCAGCGTAGGCTTCCAGCCAGACTTCAAGGGCAAACCTCTGTTCTTCGAGGGATCCCTTCAGTTGTGGTGCGGAGACGAGGCTACTTTGGCGTGGCTGAAGGTGGCAATGGAGAAGCTTCCTGCCGATACTTGCCCAAGACTCAAGACCGTCCGACAAAGTGAGCTCGCCAAGAAGATCAAGGCAGCCCTTTTTATTCCGGAGTGTACAAACACTCTGGAGGACACGTGTCTTATCTTGTCGAAGCAAAACAAATGGGCCGAGGTAAACTCCTGGACCGTTTACGCCCACAATCGGCAGGAAGATGACATTCTCTTCCTGACAGTGGGGATACCAGAGGGGCAGATCCCTGCTATCCTGGAGAGGGGGCGCAGACTCGCACACGGCCTAGGAAGCATCTATGTCCGGTTCTATGGGACAGATGGTAACTTCCAGGATGCGCCGCCCCCTAAGAGGACGAACAGACAGACAGACCCCCAACCTGGCCCAAGCGGCCAGAGGATCCCAGCGGATGGCCCCGTGGACAAACCCATGATGGTGCCACCACACTCGTCACCCAAACCGTCGAGCTCCAAGCCGATGGAGGAGATGATTGTGGACCTAAATCTGCTGGGGTCTGAGACTTCAGAGGAAGAGGGAAGCCTACATGATGGCGACCCAGACCTCTCTGTATAGTTTCATACAGTGCAACCTCCAGCACAGCCTCACTGCAACGGCTAACCTGCGCAGAGTGCTGGAGGCAAACGACAGGGAGACCATAGCCCTGATTCAGGAGCCGTGGATCAGGGCAGGGCGCGTGTGTGGTCTCAACCACCTAGATGGTAAGCTATATTATGACAGTATTTGCGGCAATCCACGCGCGTGCATTTATGTACCGCGGAGTGTTACAGCAGTGCCCCTCACCGAGTTCTGTTTCAGGGACCTGACAACAGTCAGGATACGGGGTGAACTCGGGGGGGAGACAGTAGACGTCACGCTTGCGTCAGCCTACATGCCCGCTGACGAAGTCATACCTTCAAAGGACGTCGCTGATCTGGTAAGACACTGCGAATCAGACAATTCTAGGCTAATCATTTCAGCAGATACGAACGCGCACCATCCAATCTGGAGCATGCCGATCTCGAATGGCAGAGGAGAAGATTTGGTGAATTTTCTTTTCACAACCTCTCTTATTATAGCAAACAGGGGCGCAGAACCGACGTTCGTAACGAGGAGAGCTCGTACGATCATAGATCTGACCCTAGTATCAGGTAACTGTCCAGACTTTGTGCGGAACTGGAGGGTATCAGATGAATCATCCAGCTCCGACCACAGGTGGATCAGATTTGAGCTAGCACTAATTACTGCAGCCCCGGTGGCAACCCGGAACCCGCGACGTACCGACAAGGTAAAGTACGCCAGTTCCCTCAAACAACTTCTGGGAGATGCTGCCCCGGAGCTAGAGCTAACAAGCCCGACAGAAATAGAGGAAGCAGTAGACCACATTACAGTAAGTATTTCCAAGAGCTTCGAGGAGGCGTGCCCGCTCACTGTCACCCGACTGAATCAAGCGGGCAACAGAGGCTGGTCCAAGGAACTGGAAAGACTAAAATGTGAAGTACGCAGATTATTTAACAGGGCAACTAACACCTTCGACGACACTGACTGGGACAAATACAAGCTGGCACAAGCCAAGTACAAAAAATGCTTACGACGCAGCAGTCGTCGAAGGTGGAGGAGCTTCTGCTCCAGAATAGAATCAGATCATACAGCAAACCGGATACGGAAAATCCTCTCTGCGGATCCTAACCGCGACATAGGGACTCTCAAAAAACCGGATGGCACTTATACTAAGAGCACTACAGACACACACACGCTGTTATTACAAACCCACTTCCCGGGCTGTCTCATAGGAGATGAAACAGTATGGCAGGCGGACGAGGTAGGTGTACCAACAGAAATAGACTGGGCCACCGCGCAGTCCGTCGTTACCGAGGAGAAAGTGAATTGGGCCATTAGCAGTTTCAAGCAATACAAGTCGCCGGGCCTGGATGGAATCTTCCCAGCCCTCCTGCAGTGGGGCAGGTACCACCTAATTGGAAGGTTAACAAGTGCCTTTAGAGCATGCTTAGCCTTCCGATATGTACCACGGCCATGGAGAGAGGTAAGGGTCCTCTTCATACCAAAGCCAGGAAAAAGCGACTACACGGAGGCAAAATCTTATAGGCCGATTAGCTTAACATCCTTCCTTCTCAAAACCCTTGAAAGATTATGCGATCGTCATATAAGAGACAATATACTCACGGCAATTCCAATACACCCGCAGCAGCATGCATATAGTGCGGGTAAATCGACAGAATCAGCGCTGCACGTGGTGGTCAGCAGGCTGGAGCGAGACATAGAAAACAAGACACTCTGTCTTGCAGCCTTCATAGATATAGAGGGCGCTTTCGATAAGACAAATTTCAATAGCATACACGCGGCACTTAGAAAACATGGGACAGAATCAGCCTTGGTTGAGTGGATCATGCGTATGCTTCAACTCAGAGCGGTCCGAGTGGACCTACAAGGTCAGACCAGAGGAGTGGTGGCAAGAGGCTGTCCGCAAGGTGGTGTCCTGTCGCCACTCCTGTGGAACCTGGTGGTCAACGACCTAATCACCAAGCTGAACGCCCAGAGATTCTTCACGGTAGGCTATGCGGACGACCTTGCGATACTCATATCAGGACATTTCGCGAGCGTGGCTTGCAATGTTATGAGTAATGCACTTAAGGTCGTTGAAACATGGTGCACAGACTATGGATTAACCGTGAATCCGACTAAGACAGAACTTGTGATGTTCACAAATAAGCGCAACCTAGGTCCCTATCAACTTCCGAAATTGTTCGGCAGTAGGCTTCACCTTTCGGAAGAAGTAAAATATCTAGGAATTACACTGGACAGCAAACTAAATTGGGCTAAGCACTTAGATAACAAAATAAAAAAGGCCACCATCTCATTTTGGCAATGTCGCAAAATGATAGGCAGGACATGGGGACTCAGTCCAAAGATAACCATGTGGTTATACAACACCGTCATTAGGCCCTCCCTCTCATACGGTGCCCTTGTCTGGTGGCCTCGTACAAAGCAGGCTACAACCACAAGCAAGCTACAAAAGTTCCAGAGACTTGCATGTGTGGCGATAACGGGGTGTATGAGAACTGCTCCTACGGCAGCTCTCGAAGCTCTTATAGGCATGACACCCCTACACTTACATGTGCAGCAGGAAGCGGCTGCGGCAGCTTATAGACTCTGGGCTTTAAACTTGTGGGTAAGAGGCATACGAGCGCACCATACTACCATAATACAAGAGTACGCGGCTAATAACCCCCTGATGCTCTCCGTTTATGATAGGATACCTAAAAAGCATGTGAATAGGAAGAGCTACACTATACAATTACACGAGGAGCCTAGTGATAGCTCTAACACAAACGAAGTCAGGATATATACAGACGGCTCAAAAATGCAGATAGGCACCGGGGCGGGCGCGTTCTCGGAAGACCTGAATATTCACATATCCGCGGCCTTGGGTGAGCACAACTCAGTCTTCCAGGCGGAGTGCGTTGGCATAATCCAGGCGGCGAGCGCGGTGCTGCGCAGGAAGGTAACTGGCAGTAAGATCAGAATACTTTCAGACAGTGCTGCAATATTACAATCCCTGAGCAGGTACGAATACAATTCTGGTCTAACTCTACAATGCCACCAGCTGCTGGAGGAGGTAAGTCAGACCAACAGCATCATCCTGCAATGGATAAAGGGGCACAGCGGATCCAGAGGCAACGACGAAGCGGATGCCCTGGCCAGGAGAGGCTCGGAAATGCAGACAGCAGGTCCAGAGCCAAGTATACCACTCCCTTTCAGCCAAATCCGCTCCTGGATCCGCAATAGAACAAACAAATTACATCAGGACTACTGGGCAGGTATTCAAGACTGTAGGCAGTCAAGGGAGGCCTTCCCGGTTCTTAATCCGAGATACTCCCGAAAGCTCCTCAGTCTGAAACGTGACAAACTCCGCCTTATCGTTGGAATTGTCACAGGGCACTGCCCGCTAAATAAGCACTTATATACGCTGGGTGTTACTGACAGTCCTCTTTGCAGAGGGTGTATTAGCACAGAGGAAACTGCCGCGCATGTACTCCTGCAGTGCAGCAGCGTGGCGCCTCAACGAGAACAACATCTTGGAGCACCAAACACGCCTAGGGAGGCCTGCGCCCGAATCCACAAGCTGCTGGCCTTCTTAGAGGACATCGGGTGGCTGAGCTAGCAACACCACCACCCGTCACGCAAAAAGGGCCCACCTGTGGCCTACTTGCGGAAAACAGTCCGCTCACCAAGTACCAAGTAAGTAAGTAGGTACAGTATTTTGCTTAAAACTAAAAATTCACAGTAAAACAATGGGCGGCCTTATCGCTAACAGCGATCTCTACCAGGCAACCTTGGGATGGACAGAATCGAACATAAACAAGAGAGGGGGGGAGTTTGATTTGATGAGATTAAATAAATATTATGAGTATTTTCAAAAATATTACCTACATAAACGTACTTACAATATATAAATATACATTACACAAATAAAAATATTATATAAATACAAATATCTAAATATATAACAATACATTACACAAATAAAAATATTATATAAATACAAACATTCATATATATATACATAATATATATTATATATATATACAAAGAACAAAGATAGACTATAAACTAGTTAGGTAGTGATCATTGACCATCCTTTTAAATATATCAATGGACTTAGCCTTTCTGATATCGACAGGTAACGCATTCCACAAGCGCACAGCCTGCACTGTAAATGACCTTTTGTAGAAAGTAGAGGAGTGAACAGGGGTTTGGAGTTTTAGGAGTTGTAGGGTTGTAGTTTAGGTAAATACATAGTTCTTAGGTGTAAGTCAGTATGACATGGACCCTGTGTATAGGGTAAAGCAACATGGAGGTAGGCCGAGGTTTATAAACAATCAACTTCAAATTGTTTAATTCTTTTTGCGTGGTCACCTTATAACGTCTTAGGTCCAATTTCACCGTTAAACGCGTTTAACTAAACTCGTTTATATGTACGTACACAAAAGAAATGCAACGACATTGACAGGTCTTTAAGCGCGTTTAGAGAAAAATGTACCAACTGAATGCTTAAGTGAGTTTAAACGTCAGTAGAACGCGTTCAATTTCAACGGTGAAATTGGACCTTAAAGCTGTGTCTACGTGCCAGTTTCATGCGACCAAGCCAAAAAGAACAGGCAACAAACTACGGCTTAGTTCTTATCGTTTTGTTGTATGACCTTTTACAAATTAATGCGTGTGGTGCCACTCCACAAGTGTGTACAAGCTGTTACCACTTTGATCTACGCGGCACGTGTATGAGTAATATAAAGGCATTGTAATGATCTTTTATGCTTAGGTTTTGTGCCTACCTTTGATTCGATAGAACTTAGCTCGTGCTAACTCGAAAACATTTTTTTTTATTTTCTATGAGAGGTTACCTATTTATTTCTGATTAGAATTAGTAAGTTGAAGTGTCATATACCTCGAAAAATCGACAACCGTTAAGAAATAAAGGTTCTCGAATGGCGACCACGAACGGGAAGACGAAAAGTAGGGCGCCCACCCACCAGATGGACCTACGACATTGTTAAGATCGCGGGAAGTCGTTGGATGGAAAGCGCTCAGAACCGTTCTTCCTGGAAATGTGTAGGGGAAGCCTATGTTCAGCAGTGGACTTCTTCAGGCTGATGATGATGATGATGATTTTCGAATTAATTATTTTTGGTTAAATTAATTCCATACCCAAACATTGAAACACGTATTGTCGAGATTCGAGGCGAGACAAAAGTCGTGGATGTGGGTACGCGAATCACGCAGCTGAAGATGGAGATGGGCAGGACACTTGGCAAGAAGGGACGACGGGAGATGGACGAAGGTGGCCACAGAATGGTGGCCAAGGGATGCTCAAAGACTTAGAGGCAGACCACTCGCCTGTTGATCGAACGACATTGTGTCGAGTTATGGGAATGTGTGGATGAGACTCTCAAGGGGTGGGAATGAGTGGCGCAATAAGGAGGAGGGCAGGGGATGCAAACGGGCTCAGTAAACCTACCACAAGCTCTGTATGGCTCTGTATATGGCTCTGGTTTCGAGTCTGTGCGAGTGCTCCCCAGTGCATTATACTGAGTGTGTGACGTTTCGACGTAGGATTTATTGAGTCAACACTCACACATACTCAAAACCAGAGCCAGAGACAGAGCCAGACAGAGCTTGTGGTAGGCCTACAGATGATCAGCGAACTCTCTTGTTTTTTTAACCAAGGAATAATACAATATAATTATAATGTATTGGAATTATAAGATTCGCTGTGACCAAGCCGAGAAAAACCAGCGCCATAGCGCCTTGGCTCATTTCTTTTGTATAATCCTTTTACAAAATGATATTTGATCACGATAGCAAACATAAATCAGACTGAAAGCACACGGGCACGTTCATATTTTCATTCATAAAAACATCTGGATCTGAAATTCTGAACCTATCTGACATCAAAGCTGATTTGAAGGCCAGCGAGCTGTAAACTTTCTTTGATCCTGTACACCAAGCGGTGTAGTTTTGTTTGAATGTCCTTTGCGACGTTGATATTAATGTTTCAAATAGTCTAGTCCTCGGTCTCTTTCTATCTTTGTCAGGCTCAAAATAAACATTGAACGTCTGGGTTTATCTGCCCCGCATTGGAAAACGAAGGACAACCCAAACAAGTTTTCCTACCTTTTTTTTTACCAAATTATATATTTGTGAGTTTTCCTATTGTAGCATTTCATTTATTTTGGCAGAATAGTTTTTCGTATCAGTCGAAAGCTAATGGAGAGCTATTTAAATTTACGCGCCAAGACGCAAGTTGGTGAGTGAGTTGTTGAAACGTTGTAAGGGCGACCTCTGGTAACGAATAGAAACACTATAAATGGCTAGGCAGATGGCTGGCGAAGAGCGCCATCTGTTAAGTAGTAGCCGCAAAATACAGGATTTGACAGATGTCAACACTTTTGTGGGTAGCGATGTTCGTATCGAACGGTGTCTACTAGTGACATCTGTTACGAAGTAGTCGCATGTCGATAGGGTCGGAGAAGGAGAGAAATAGGGTTTAGCTTGTGTTGGAAAAGGACAACGTTTTCACCATCAGCAAGACGCGAGTGCCTCCATTGGCGAGTAGTGTAACTAACTAAGAAATAAACTATATTAGCGGGTGAATAGAAATAATTTGGTTGGGTCGATGTGTGAAGCGAGCTCGCAATTACAGACATTAAAAATGCTGGCCGGAGAGACGAATATGCCGTGGATTATTGGAGCAAGTGTTCTGGAATATTCTGGGCGGAAGTTTGTGGCTCGAGGTGCGGGGTATATGGTAGCCGAGGTGATAAAAGGCGCGTGCGGAGCCGCCGGGGGCATTCCACGGAAAAGACGCCGAGCCTAGAAGAATCGCCGGTACGTACGAAAGCTGCACCCTTGCACCGTTGGGTTTGTGGAGGAGTCCTCGCTAACCAGATTTGGGTATTACAGACGAAGCTGCGCCAACGAATACCATCACCGCGTGCCCAGAGACGAGCCCCAGCACACGAAGCCAGCATTCTCGCTGCCGATACGAGCCGACTGCAAGCTGGGCGAGCGCCCATTTCTGGTACGTAGGGGATCTGAGAAGCATCACACAGCATGGGGCATATACGGGAGGGTCAGTTGTATTTTTAGGGACGCAGCATCCTGCGGGCTGTGTCCGCACGTTGCCAAGATTAACCTGTTGTCTTGTATTTTTCAGTTTGCTGACACCGTCTGCGTGGCGCCTCCTTTTTCTTTCGCCTGTGCGGGGGCGCGAGACACGTGGCGGGGGCAGTCGGCGACTGCACGGCAGGGCACGTGGCGGCAGGGCACGTGGGTGACGTCGCACGTGAACGATAAGCGCCCGTCGGCGATTCTGAGGTGGGCCAGTGCCAATTTATTTTTATGCGGAAGGAGTAGGCGCGTCAGGACAGTTCTCCGTGGAGTCCTGGTCTGTTGTTTGTTGCCAAGAGATTGTTTGCTGCCGTAGAGAGTGCTATGTTTGTTGTCAATAATTGTCAGTAATTGTTTGTTGCCAAGAGATTGTTTGCTGCCGTAGAGAGTGCTATTTTTGTTGTCAATAATTGTCAGTAATTGTTTGTTGCCAAGAGATTGTTTGCTGCCGTAGAGAGTGCTATTTTTGTTGTCAATAGGTAGGGTTTCGTTGACGTGGGAATTGCCATCGTCTTTGTCGTGCGTTTTACTATCTTACCATCCTGTCGGTCAGAATACGGTCGCTTGGGTTATTTTAGAGGCGGACGCCAGGGGTGACTCACAAGTTAGTTTTCTGTGGGTTTCATTTAATTGGGTCATCCGGGGCCTTGGGATTGGTAAATTCAAATATCCACATCTCCGACACACTAAGCAGTAACCTCTCCCTGAATAAATTTGTGCTCGCTTGAGAGCTATGGTTTGGATAAAGTTTGAACATATGGTCACTAAACATCCCGTGTAAATAATATAAGCATTATTGATTTTTATGTATTCCACGAGGTCATTGAACCTCTCATGTATCCATGATAGCCATTGCTTACATTTTATGTAAAGGAATATATTGTTGTCCCGTGAGGTCATTAAACCTCTCATATGTATAAGGTGTCCCTTTAAATTTCTTTGTTCAATCCCATGTCAGAGAACGTAGCGTTCAATGTATTTGTAACTTGTTGATTAGTAGTAGGTTCATTTGTAAGAAAGATAGTCTGGCATGTGGATAACCTCTATTCTGGTTAATAGCTGAGCATATAAATTTGTAGTTAAGTAGCTATTTGAGCTCACTTTAAGGTCATGTAAATGAAGGATCACTTTAGGATTATATAGTATATAAGATAGCATAGCTGTGCAGTTTCAATTTTTCATTCCTAAGCTAATGTACATGTCATGTAAGAGGTATGTGTTCTTTAAATAAAACGCTGTAACTGATTTCTAACATTTATTTTATTTTAGAATAAAAATCTTTTGTGCGGTAGGAACATCGAACCCCAACTGAGCTAGTCAGGGCCAACGCAGCCGAAATAGTCGGTCTGCCTGTCTGCACCCAGTTTTCCACCGTTACAAAATGGCGCCCAACTTCTAATTTTAATTTTTTTGAAAATTTGTTTTTTTTTGAAATTTTTTTTGTTTTTTTTTTTTTGAAATTTTTTTTTGCGTTTAGTGACCACTGTAGGTAGGCGTTATTGTAACATTTTAGAGCAACTGACAAGGCAACAGACAACAGTCCAGCTAATTTTAAGTTATTTTTAAGTTCTTTGTGTATCATGTGTGTATTTTCGTAGGGTGTACAATTTTATTGTGTGTGATTTTTCTACCGATATATTCTTTCACCTGTGTATTTTTCTGCTGGTGTATATTTTTGTAAAAGTGTATTCCTGTCCTGATGTAAAAATTTTTTTTTTTTGGCACTTCCGTTCATGTTAGGGAGATAGTCTTGCAAAGTGCTACTGTGGTTATATTTTTTTGTATGCTGCGATCAGCATAGAGTTTTTTGTATGTATATTGCAAGACTAATATTTGTTAAAGTTTTGCAACGGATTAGGAACCATAATACACTTCTGTGGTTAGCGACCAGCTGTTGAAACTTATAACAGTTTAATTTTATTTACGAGTCCTCTCGTACACGCACACACACACCCTCACACACACACACAAACCTGGGATTTTCGAAACTTTTGAGGGGTAAACATTAGATTATTTTTTGGGGAGGTAGGGTTAGGCGTTTGGAACTTAAAATTTTTTTTTTTGCCTTGACCTACATTCTAATGTTTACCTTGAGTATAGAGTAAAATTTTTTTTTAGCGTTATTGTGTTTATTTTGGAGGAATTGCTTTCACGTTTGATGGTTATAGCACGTTTTTTATTTAAGGAGGCTCGTTTCAAAAGTTTTTTTTACATCGTTTGCTTCTGGTAGTTTTCCCATTTGTCTTTGGGTACCGTGGTTTGATTATAGGTAGACAAGATGACAGATCCGGCGATCCACGTGCACAGTTTGTCGAAGGACCCAGTTCAAGACCCAGTACAGGCGGAAGGTCCCAACGAGGTGTTGCCAGCAGTGAGGGATAGCACCCATCAACGGGTTGTCGTAGAATGCGCGGGTCCTAATGTTCCGATTGCGAAGTGGGGTGTCAAGTTTGATGGAGTAGGAGATGTCAGGTCATTTTTGGAGAGGTTGCAGGAACTTAGTGCAGCGAACGGTACCAGAGAGGGAAAACTATTTGAGTCAGCTTCTGAGCTTTTTACTGACCAGGGTTTGCTTTGGTTCAGGGGCATCAAAGACCAAGTTTCTTCGTGGAGCGAGCTGTCGTCATTGTTGATAGAGGAGTTTAGCCCGATAGACTACGATTATAGGTTATTAGGAGAAATAAGGGCGAGGACACAAGGGGTGGAGGAGCCCATTCATATTTACTTCTCGATTATGAACTGCTTGGTCGCTCGGCTGAAGAATCCACTGCCAGAACAGGAGTTATTGGAGATTCTGCTCCACAATATTAGGCCATCTTTTACAGAACAACTAGCTTTAGTAGACATCACATCAATTGCGTCGCTAAAGGATAAGTGTAGGAGGCTAGAGGCAGCAAAGCAGCGATCAGATTTTTTCGTAGAACCACCTGAAGTGTCGAGTAGGACGTTGAACCCAACGCTGGCGTACAAGGGCTCCAAGCCGCGATCACAGCTGGCGGCGGTGTCCACTCAGCAGGAATCAGATAGAACACCACAATCTGGTTGTTTTAGGTGTGGCGGCATGGGACATTGGTCTAGGGACTGCAAGAAAGGAAGATTTAATCAGCAGGTCAAGTGCTATAACTGTGGGGAAGTAGGCTACACAGTCAGGAGTTGCCCGAAGTGTAGGGGAAGGATGGTGGCCAAGCTTCAACGTCGATCGGGGCATTCGGAAAAATTTGTTAGGAAGAACCGGGACGGTCACACCACCCATCCCGTAAAAGGGAGGTGGGATCAAACCCGTGAATCAGCTGTGTCGGTTCTATTTTCACCATGTCATAAGGATTCACGTCCATATTTGAAGGTTACGTTGGTAGATCTAGCTTTTTATGGTTTGTTAGACTCTGGTGCAAGTCTATCAATTTTAGGCAATAGAGCACTACATATTTTAGAGAGAATAGGTTATACGCTTCATGAGGTAGATAGGTCCGTATTTGTCGGGAACGGGGACCGCATCAAGGCAATAGGGTACATGTTGCTTCCACTGACGTTTGAAGACGCTACTAGGGTTATTAAATTTTATGTAATTCCAGAAATAAATTCTGATGTAGTATTTGGCATAGATTTCTGGCGGGCTTTCAATCTAGCACCAGATGTTATAAATAGGAGGAATGCGGTAGAACACAGGCCAACGTGTTGTGTAGGTAGTGTTTCAGATGGCCCATTTAGGTCTATTCACACTTACCAGTCGCTCTCGCCATCAGAAAAGGTAGAAGCGGACGCGGTAGTGAAAAGGTTTCATGACATCTCTTCCGCCAAGGTAGGCTTAGGAAGGACGCATCTGATGAAGCACACTATCGATACGGGGGACGCTCAGCCAATCAAAACAAAACAATATCCACTCTCACCGGAGAAAAGGGCAGCCTTGCATAAAGAACTGGACAAGATGTTACAACTAGGCGTAGTATCACCAAGTGAAAGCCCTTGGAACAATCCAGCGCTCCTGGTGCCAAAAGCAAACGGCGACTGGCGGTTTTGTTTAGATTGCAGGAAACTGAACGCGGTCTCAAAAGGAGATGCATATGCAATGCCGTATATTCCACAAATTTTAGATAGTCTGAAGGAAGCAAGGTTTCTGTCTTCGATAGATTTAGCGTCTTCCTTCTGGCAGATCCCATTAGAGGAAGCATCAAAGGAGAAAACAAGCTTCACAGTGCCCGGAAAAGGCCTTTTCAAGTTTGAGGTGATGCCCTTCGGGCTTTGTGGTGCGAGTGCACGGCAGCAGCGCCTAATGGACCTCTTATTTGACAACGGTTTTGCCAGTGACATTTTGGAGGGCCTAGTGTATGTTTATGTAGACGATATCATAATAGTCAGTTCCGATTTGAAGGCACATTTGGTATTGCTCGAGAGGGTTCTAGAAAAGTTGAAGTTCGCGAACCTAACCGTCAACTACGAAAAGTGTCAGTTTTTTAGGAAGTCTTTGCAGTATTTGGGGTATATTGTAGATGAGCATGGTTTACGGACGGACCCAGAAAAGGTCCGTGCCATTTTGGATTTTCCCATTCCAAATTCTGCAAAAGAGGTGAAGATGTTTTTAGGAACGGCTTCATGGTATCGTAGGTTTATTAGAGATTTTGCGTCAATAGCCGCGCCGTTGAATGCGTTGACATCAACCTCCAAGAAGGCTCCGCCGTTCAAGTGGAATGAAGAAGCAGAGAGGGCATTTACCAAGCTGAAGGAAGCTTTGGTATCATCACCAGTGTTGGCGTGTCCCGATTTTGACAGGCCGTTTTTCGTGCATTGTGACGCTTCATCATTCGGCATAGGAGGCATGTTGACACAGAAGCTCGATGACGCAGAACACCCTATAGCGTACGTCAGCCGATCACTTTCGAAGGCGGAACGCAACTATAGTGCTACGGAGCGAGAAGCGTTAGCTGTAATTTTTGCAGTAGAGAAGTTTCAGGCGTATTTGGGTTCTAGGCATTTCACAGTAATAACGGATCATGCATCTTTAAAATGGTTCATGCGGCTCGAAAATCCTACAGGTAGACTGGTCCGCTGGGGCTGCAGGCTGTCTCAGTTCGATTTTCACATAGAACACAGGAAGGGCTCAGACAACGTGGTTCCGGATGCTCTCTCGAGGTTGCTCAGGGTAGATGCCATAGGAGACACAGCGGGAACGGCACCAGATCCATGGTATGATAATATCCTACAGAATGTACAGAACAGCCCGAGTCACTACCCAGCGTACCGGATAGAAGGAGACAAGCTGTACCGATTTTCGAAGGCCAAATACTCTTTGATGGAGGAATTCGAGTGGAAGGAGGTCCTTTCACTCGACAGAAGAAGAGAAATCATCAGGGAAAACCACGAACCTCCAACAGCAGCGCATTTAGGCGTGTTCAAGACACACAGAAGGATATGTTTACGTTATTACTGGCCAGGAATGTTTAAAGACATCAAGGAGTATGTAGAGGGATGTGACACATGCGCGGCATACAAATCCAGTAACCGCGCAGTTCCAGGTCTAATGGGCAAACCTAAGGTTTGTCACCGTCCGTTTCAGGTTTTGTCGGTAGATTTGGTAGGTCCTTTACCTAGGTCTAAGTCAGGTTTTGTATATATTTTTGTAGTCACTTGTTGTTTCTCAAAGTACACTTTGCTATTCCCACTTCGTAGAGCCACAAGCGCACTGGTGTCGAATGCTTTGGAAAACGGTGTTTTCTTAATTCACGGGGTCCCGGAAACCGTGATTGCGGATAATGGAACGCAATTCACGGGGACCGAATTCCGTACACTTTTGAGAAAGTACAGAATTCCTAAAACGCATTATACACCACGCTACACGCCACAGGTGAATTTGGTGGAACGCTATAACAAGACGGTCATGACGGCCGTGGCGGCGTATGTGAAAGACGACCACAGGTCCTGGGATCAGAACATCCATAAGATCCAATTCGCCATTAATAGCGCCGTGAACGAAACCACCAAATTCTCACCATTTTTTCTGGTTCATGCCAGAGAACCGATTGTGGATGGATCGCACTACACGGCTACAGAGGAGGAATATCAACCTGGAATGCCAAGGGAAGAGTTTGCAGGAGAATTAGGTCTCCTGGCAGACATTTTTGCCACAGTGCGGCAGAACATACTCAAGGCACACCAGGCGAACACGAGAACGTACAATCTCAGGAGAAGAGAAGCGACAGTGAAAGTAGGGGACATCGTCTGGAAAAGAACCCATCCGCTCAGCGACGCGGCAAAGTTCAAGATGGCGAAGTTATGTCCTAAGTACGAGAAATGCAGGGTGAAAGTAGTACTGTCACCGCTGATCTTCGAGTTAGAGGACATGGACGGGAAGATTTTAGGGTCTTGGCACATGAAAGACCTAAAGGTTTAGGGTTTCACAACACCACAGTAGGTGTTGTGAACTGTATGTAAATATTTGGTTTGGTTTTATTTTGTAGATTTTGGTTGTTTTTTTGGAAAATGTTTCGTTGTATGTCTAAAGGGCAGACGGGTGAAAGGACTACATAGGACCAGGCGTGAGATGGAGTTAGGTTTCTTGCAGGGAGGAGCAGAATGGATGAGCAGAGCGTACCCACCACGAGGGGTAGGGTAAGTACGGGCGAGAGGACGCGTACCCACGGTTCCACGTAGGGTATCGCTAGGCGTGAATGGTGATGTTTGCAAAGAAGGGTATGTAGATTAGACATTCGCGTAATGAGAGATGAAGCATGTAAGAATGATGGATGTATGGCGATAAGAAAGGGGAGGCAAGAAGAACAGGTATCGACGTCGCCGCAGATGGGTCCACTCTGATAGCCGGTCTCCCGCGACAATGACGTGCAAGTGTGTTTGTATTTTACGGTTCAAGGACGAACCGATTGTTTCAGCTGCACAAGTGACGACTTGAGAAGACCGCTAGTTTTATGAGGCCACGCCATGGTAGAAGGGATCCCCGGGCGTGGAGGGAATGTACAAGGATTGTATAAAGTTTTTTTTTACAGGAGAATTTGTTTTAGGCTAGTTTAGTAGATAAGGAATTGTACGATTTTTTTTTTACAGTGATAAGGAGTTTGGTTTGTTCTTATATTTTTTTGTTCGTCAAGTTTATTTTGAGTTGTAATATGTGTATATGGTTATGGTTAGATAAGGCTTTTCATTTCAGTGCCAGCGCTGAGGGCAGCGCAGTTTCACTAAGTGTAGTGAAACTTTTAACGGCCGGGGGGGTATTGTAGCATTTCATTTATTTTGGCAGAATAGTTTTTCGTATCAGTCGAAAGCTAATGGAGAGCTATTTAAATTTACGCGCCAAGACGCAAGTTGGTGAGTGAGTTGTTGAAACGTTGTAAGGGCGACCTCTGGTAACGAATAGAAACACTATAAATGGCTAGGCAGATGGCTGGCGAAGAGCGCCATCTGTTAAGTAGTAGCCGCAAAATACAGGATTTGACAGATGTCAACACTTTTGTGGGTAGCGATGTTCGTATCGAACGGTGTCTACTAGTGACATCTGTTACGAAGTAGTCGCATGTCGATAGGGTCGGAGAAGGAGAGAAATAGGGTTTAGCTTGTGTTGGAAAAGGACAACGTTTTCACCATCAGCAAGACGCGAGTGCCTCCATTGGCGAGTAGTGTAACTAACTAAGAAATAAACTATATTAGCGGGTGAATAGAAATAATTTGGTTGGGTCGATGTGTGAAGCGAGCTCGCAATTACAGACATTAAAAATGCTGGCCGGAGAGACGAATATGCCGTGGATTATTGGAGCAAGTGTTCTGGAATATTCTGGGCGGAAGTTTGTGGCTCGAGGTGCGGGGTATATGGTAGCCGAGGTGATAAAAGGCGCGTGCGGAGCCGCCGGGGGCATTCCACGGAAAAGACGCCGAGCCTAGAAGAATCGCCGGTACGTACGAAAGCTGCACCCTTGCACCGTTGGGTTTGTGGAGGAGTCCTCGCTAACCAGATTTGGGTATTACAGACGAAGCTGCGCCAACGAATACCATCACCGCGTGCCCAGAGACGAGCCCCAGCACACGAAGCCAGCATTCTCGCTGCCGATACGAGCCGACTGCAAGCTGGGCGAGCGCCCATTTCTGGTACGTAGGGGATCTGAGAAGCATCACACAGCATGGGGCATATACGGGAGGGTCAGTTGTATTTTTAGGGACGCAGCATCCTGCGGGCTGTGTCCGCACGTTGCCAAGATTAACCTGTTGTCTTGTATTTTTCAGTTTGCTGACACCGTCTGCGTGGCGCCTCCTTTTTCTTTCGCCTGTGCGGGGGCGCGAGACACGTGGCGGGGGCAGTCGGCGACTGCACGGCAGGGCACGTGGCGGCAGGGCACGTGGGTGACGTCGCACGTGAACGATAAGCGCCCGTCGGCGATTCTGAGGTGGGCCAGTGCCAATTTATTTTTATGCGGAAGGAGTAGGCGCGTCAGGACAGTTCTCCGTGGAGTCCTGGTCTGTTGTTTGTTGCCAAGAGATTGTTTGCTGCCGTAGAGAGTGCTATGTTTGTTGTCAATAATTGTCAGTAATTGTTTGTTGCCAAGAGATTGTTTGCTGCCGTAGAGAGTGCTATTTTTGTTGTCAATAATTGTCAGTAATTGTTTGTTGCCAAGAGATTGTTTGCTGCCGTAGAGAGTGCTATTTTTGTTGTCAATAGGTAGGGTTTCGTTGACGTGGGAATTGCCATCGTCTTTGTCGTGCGTTTTACTATCTTACCATCCTGTCGGTCAGAATACGGTCGCTTGGGTTATTTTAGAGGCGGACGCCAGGGGTGACTCACAAGTTAGTTTTCTGTGGGTTTCATTTAATTGGGTCATCCGGGGCCTTGGGATTGGTAAATTCAAATATCCACATCTCCGACACACTAAGCAGTAACCTCTCCCTGAATAAATTTGTGCTCGCTTGAGAGCTATGGTTTGGATAAAGTTTGAACATATGGTCACTAAACATCCCGTGTAAATAATATAAGCATTATTGATTTTTATGTATTCCACGAGGTCATTGAACCTCTCATGTATCCATGATAGCCATTGCTTACATTTTATGTAAAGGAATATATTGTTGTCCCGTGAGGTCATTAAACCTCTCATATGTATAAGGTGTCCCTTTAAATTTCTTTGTTCAATCCCATGTCAGAGAACGTAGCGTTCAATGTATTTGTAACTTGTTGATTAGTAGTAGGTTCATTTGTAAGAAAGATAGTCTGGCATGTGGATAACCTCTATTCTGGTTAATAGCTGAGCATATAAATTTGTAGTTAAGTAGCTATTTGAGCTCACTTTAAGGTCATGTAAATGAAGGATCACTTTAGGATTATATAGTATATAAGATAGCATAGCTGTGCAGTTTCAATTTTTCATTCCTAAGCTAATGTACATGTCATGTAAGAGGTATGTGTTCTTTAAATAAAACGCTGTAACTGATTTCTAACATTTATTTTATTTTAGAATAAAAATCTTTTGTGCGGTAGGAACATCGAACCCCAACTGAGCTAGTCAGGGCCAACGCAGCCGAAATAGTCGGTCTGCCTGTCTGCACCCAGTTTTCCACCGTTACACTATGTAGTATTTGTTATGGTCAAAATCAATATTTTACGTCTAGGTTTATCTGCTGAAAACGAAGGACAACCCAAAAAAGTTTTTCTATCATTTTTTTTCTCATATTTTTGTTAACTTTTCTATGTAATTTTATTCTCCGTAACTTGATTGAGGACACTTATTTATTTTCCTACCCTTATCCCACTACTTTAGTGGGGTCGACACAACATGATTTCCTCTTTCATTTCCCTCTGTCAGGTAACATCATTATTTTCTTAGTAAATTGTATTGTAACTAGAACATTTGGAGCAGCATTTGCAAAGAATGTGGCATACACGATATTATTAGATATATTTTGAAAGCCGCGAGCAACGACGTAATATCACTCCTTCCACGTAACATCCACAATGGTTGTCTCCGTCTCGGTAATTGGCTATTCTTCAGTAGGCCTTCCACAAGCTCTGTCTGGCTCTGGTTTTGAATCTGTGTGAGTGCTCACCAGTGTATTATACTGTGTTTGTGTAGGTATTCATGAGGACACCGGCCTCTTGAGAGTCCGGGCAACAGGAACTACCTAAGAGTATGTATTGGTGTGTGTGTGACGTTTCGACGTAGGATTTATTTAGCCAACACTCACACAGACTCTAAGCCAGAGCCAGAGAGAGCTGGTGGTAGGCCTACCAGAATATTTCACTGTAAATCTTTCAGCAAACAAAATATATTATATTTTAAATTACTTAAGACTCCGCTTGCCTCATTTTCTTCACATAACAAAGCCCTCGCGACAGTACGTAGGCGTAGGTACATAAAATTATTCACTCTGCTCACTTCATTCGTTTCCTGACGTACAAATTGTATTCGTAAGTCTGAATTATGACGGTGTTGCCTCCGGAATTGTGTTCTCGAGTGTGAGGGCCTGTGTGTTTTGGTGAGAATGTAAATATGCCTACCGTTTTTATGGGTAGTTACTGACGAAACAAAAAAGATGCGACGTAAATGCCTAGATAAAACTTTTCTTTTTTGATATATTATTTTGACGTTGCAGGTTGCGATTAATTTTTATTACAATTTTTGAAACCCAAAAGTAAGAAATAATTTTAAATTTTAACTCTAGAATGATGCTAGACGGAAGGAATCTCTTTCCTTAATAAGGCCACCCATTGTACTGTATTTTATACCACTGTTACTGTAATGTATTCTTGTGTACAATAAAGTGTTATCTATATCTATCTAGACGGTTCCTCACGATGTTTTTTTTTCTTATTAATAGTACAGTATCCAATATCAATTAAAGAGTAAAATGGTTAGGATTGGATAACACCAGAAATCGCAAAGCAAATTATATAAGTTTAAAAAGCTTGAGAAACCGACTTGATGACCAAAGTACTAAACCGATTTTGATGAAATTTCTTTATGACCAATCTGGAAGTACTCAGTATAGTGGTAATCTGGTAGCATAGTCTGTACTTTTCAGATAAAAAAAAATATTTTTCAAATCGGCTCTTAGGTAACGAAGTTATGCGCTAACAAACATTAAAGAAATACAACTGAATTGAGAATCTTCTCCTTTTATTTGAAGTTGGTTAAAAAGATGCGACTTATCGCTAATGGTTCATAAAAGTCAGCGACATCAAGTAACTGGTGGTGAGGGCGGGGCTAGTAGAATAGCGTGTAGTAAGTACGGCGTAAATCGTTTTAAATGAGGGGTTCATGAGTGCAGATAAATTACATTAAATCTGCAGCTCACGTTCTGGAAAATTCTGCGATGGTTCGCTGACGGCTGCGAGGGTGGCAAGACGTTCTTAGTTTTCGGAAACTTTTGGTCTTGAAAATTTGAGAGTTGAGAGAATTTACTATAGATAGCTAAGCATTTGAAGGCTTCCATCACACTTGCTAAAAAACTTTTTTGACTAATTGAACCGTAAGTTAAAGTTTGTTTTGTAGAGTATGTGCATTACTTTTCTTATCTTCAAAATTTTAAAGCTCAATCAATAATCAAAAGAGGTTATCATTTCGGTTGTATTTTTTATGTCATAACTTCGTCACTTTGTGTGCGTGTGAGAGTGGATTTGAATTTTTATTTATCGGAAAGATTATAATTTCTTCAAAATAATTGATTTTGAAGAAATTAGCAGTTTTTTCATAAAGTCGGGTCAGTGATTCGTTGGATAAAGATGATGACTGTGATTTTGTTTAGGCTTCTTTGAGCAGAAAAAAATCATTATTTATTATTTAACAGAACTTTTATTTTACATTCTTTGACATTTCCGCATAAAATTTATAACTGCCACAACAGAAGGCTTTTGCAAAGCCAGTAAACAAAAAAGCCTACTTTGTAAAATAAAGGCAGTATTTCAGGTAAATAAATTCTTTTTTACCAACGTTTTAAACAGTCTCGTCACGTTTCATTGTCAAAATTCTCATACGTTTTGATCGTGTTATTACGTGCGTCGTGCAAAGCAAATGAGATGACTGTATGGAGATGTAGGGTACCTGGATGTGTCTATTGGTTTGATATCCAGCTTTATAAAATTTTGTGTTGTGTAAGTAGTGGCTTCGATTCCCATCATCATGACATTTGAGCTTTTTATATAAAGTATGAAGTGGCTTCCGACAGCAACCACGATAAATAAAAGAAACTGCTAGTGATGTGTGGATTTGTCCACGATAATTTATATTATACTAGCTACCTGTCCCGGCTTCGCACGGGTGGACATTTATTTTTTAAACACATAAATATAGCCTATGTTACTCAAGGTGAACCTACGTCCAGCAGTGGACTGATATCAATTGATGATGATGATGAAAGAACATTCTGTAACGTTTAGGAGCACTATTTTCTAGAACATTTTGTCCAAATCTAGAATTCAGAACCGTGGGTATATTTGAGTATTCTAGATAATTCTGGATTACTAACGTTTGGGTGGGAGCATTCCGGATGCTAACCGACTTTAAATTTGATTATTCCAGATCATTCGAGAACTATAAATAACATTCTAGAGCGTCTGTGTGCATTCTGTTCTCGTCAAAGCCAAGAATTTTCAGAAAAATCCATAAGTAATAGAATAGGATAGACATAGAGAAGTCCCTACGTGATAGAAAGGGATAGACATAGATTTCGAAATTTTTGCCCCTTATAAATTAATAACACCTAAATATTGAATATAAACTATCCTATATTTTAAGTCCGACCATATTTTAGGCAGTTGCAAAATTTTATCGAAATCCGTTCAGTAGTTTCGGAGTTTATCGCGTTCCAAATTGTGACACGAAAGATTTATATATATAGACTAGCAGCGAAGCCCAGTGTTGCCCAGGAATTTGATTATTCCAGAACCCTAGAGAACATTTTAGAACGTTTATTCTATACTTAGAACTAAGTATAAGAGCATACTAAGCATTCTACACTTATCATAATCGAGAATTTTAAGAAAAGTCCGTGTGTGATAGAAAAGGATAGACATAGATTTTCAAACTTTTGCCTCCCACAACCAGCCAGTTCCATCAATTACATCCAAACTCCCTCACTCACAGCAGGAGACAGATAAGTATCTTCCACCACAACGGGGAGCAGCAGATCCTAATTGGCTGTCTTAGCAAAAACGGAAACTAGACATACGTACACACACTTATTTTTTATAATATATACATATATTGATTTATTTATATCAAAGGCGCGTTCCAAATTCTTTATCTCTATGCACAGGCGAGTGCGTAGGTTCCACTCACGTAGCCTCCAAGGTGAATCTCAAATAGCGGGTCGTATCACTATTACCTCAACGAATATGCTTCATTCACAACTGCCTAGTTTCCAAGGAAACATCTAAAAAAAGCCGGGAACTTTTTCCTTATTTACTTTTTACTTTAAAGACTTCTTTTTATCCGTGAAAGTTAAGTCTGTTTTGCTATTCATTTCTGACTGGCTCAGCTGATTCCTGCTTTGTTTTTATTCTGTTTGGCCGTATTTTATTTTAATGTTATTATTATTAATGTAATTTCACCATGATGTTTCTATAAGTTCCTGGTACACATCCTTCAACACCACATGACATACTCGTAGATGTCGTGAAAGGTGACTAGTATACCTATATAGCTTTGTTTGTTGCGGAGCGATGCCTGTGGATTGAGAGCACTGGTGGTCTAGTGGTAGTGGCCCCGCCTTCCGATCCGAAGGTCGTGGGTTCATTCAGTCGTGTACCAATGAGTTTTTCTGTCGAAAAAATGTGTGCACTATGCCAGTTCTCTCAAAACGGTGAAGGCAAACATCGTGAGGAAACCGGCGTGTTGTAGAACCAAAAAAAGTTCGAGTAACACGACACGTGTCAAGGGTCATGCAAAAAGGGCCCGCCAGCAGCCTACTTGTGGCAAACCAAATGCGGATGATAAAAATTTGGCGAATTTTGATGCCTGTGGATTTTAATAAAAAATATGTTTTAATTCAAGAAAATTGCAAGAATTACTTTGAACTCTTTACTTCGATTAAGGTTAAGCAAGGTCTTATAGCACATCGTTAAAACGAAGTTTCAGCTATCGGATAAAGTTTAACTTACAACTATCGTATGGGCAAATTAGGCTGAAGGAACTACTCTGAACACTCACAAGCACCCGACGATTCTACTCTTTATTCGATTTTATTCTCTACCATTCGATGGCGGCTTCGACTATACATTGTACCAGTAATTCTTGAAACTATCATATAGACATGTTTAGATTATTTGTACAGGTAGGATGACATTATTTTTGGGAAGCCAGTGGACGAAAAAGGCACATAATTGTTCTTCCTGTCTACGTATCTTTAAGCCAGTCCCTAAATTGTATAAATTGATTTTTCAGGCTGTTAATAGAGTTTTTCAGACTGAAGATAAACCGTGAGGTGGATAATCAGTCCCGCCAACAAAACCACTATTCAATGCACTTCCACATTCGGCCAAATTTGCCACAAGATCAAAGTTTAAGCCCATGCATTTTAATTGAAAAGTTCCCATCGTCTGTCTCTGCCTGTGGTCCAGCTACTTCCAACAATCCTCTCTAAATTGTCAGTCAGGGTAAAATGAACTTTATTTACTTGACTTTAAAATTACTATACAACTAGGTATAGTAATTTTAAATCCAAGTTAATGGCGCAGCGTATAAGCATTGCTATTCAGCGTGGCAATGCCGCCAGCGTCTTGGGGACGCTTCCGTCTGGCACTGATTTGGATCAGTTGAGCTATCTCTAGATCGTTTGTAACGATCTGCAGATAGCTCAACTGTTTCTTGTGTATTTTGTACATTTTGTAAATATTTGTTTAATTGTAAGTTTCTTTGTGTAAATAAATATTTAGAAAATAGCTAAAAAAAAAAAAGTTAATAAAGTATTTATACAACGTGTATCAAAATATGTGTACTATCCTGAAGGGGGGTGAATTTCCACCCCCCGGGGAACAACTTTTGTTCAACGACTTTTCGAACTTCGATTGGTATCTCTGAAAAAAACTGCAACGAAGTTTCAACATTAACAGCTGACTTTAGGTATACAAAGTGACAACCCTAAACTCAGCTACAGAGGTAGTAGGTAGTACCTAGTAGTAGACCTACAGAGGTAGTAGGTCAAGGGGTCAAGGGGTTACAAGGATAGGGTTGTCAATTTATTTAGGCATTATGAAATTAAATATTTTTGTATGGGAAACTGAAAATAGGAATTTTTAATTATCTCCCCTCCACAAACTGATCACCATTGTGGTCTGAAACCCCCCACCTTCGCATAGTACACATATTTAGATACGCCTTGTACATATAATATACATATATTTTTTAATTTTGATTGAAACGGAGGATGCTGTTTTAAATTTATACCAGTTTGATCAAAATTGTGAACAAAATTTAGGCTTTTCGTTATTTTAAATAGGTACTTGTATGTTTCATATTCCGATAAAATACTTCAGTGTTGTGTTTTCAAAAAAATGTTTAGCTTTTGTTTATTCGATTCCTTTATTTTCTTTGATCTCAATTCAATATGCATGTCATCATCATCATACTGGCTAAACTATTAAACCGATTTTGATGAAATTTCTATGGGACGTAATATTTTTGTTTTTTTCATGTGTTAAACAAACAGTATCACAATTTCAAGTTTTTAAACCTACGTTAAGAGAAGTGTTAAGTACCTACTATTATACCAAATTCTCAAGAATCATTTCATTGAAGATGCTAGGACGCGCTACCGCAATGTATCTTTGCAAGTATCATTCAAATCGGTCCATAAATGACGAAGTTACTCTAACAAACATTAAAAAACCTCTTCTTTTTTATTTGAAGCCGGTAAAAGAGTAAGACTTCTGTACGCGTGTAACATTAATTCTGTGCTAACGGCCAGAGGTGCCGTGCTCAATAATTTAGCCGGTGATTCGTTCGGAAACGGAGCCACACATCTATTATTCAACGGCGAGTCCGAACTCTGAGCCATAGACAAGTGTGTTTGTAAGCGTATTCGGAAGTCAAATTATACACTTTTCACTGCCAAACTCTGCATCTATAAAAATCAAAATCAAAAGTGTGATTCAGTAGGATTGCAAGGATCACTTTGAAACGTCTTAAAGCTAGGTGAGCATAGGTGCCAGTTACACGCGACCAAGCCTAGAAGAACAGGCAAAGCACTGAAGGATTAATTTTGAGTTGGGGACTAACTCTTGGTGACTCCCTGACTACTTAAACAACCGGGCACGTAGGTACTATTCTAGAAATAAAGTACGAAAAAAAATAGTAGTACCTATATAGGTACTTTTGCTCTTTGCTCTCTTGTTACGGTAGTTTTATTGTATATTATCCGGTGTTGGCCAGCTCCGCACGTATTGACCATGTCTTTCCTGTGGATTAGGCCAACTAAGCTGTCAGGAAGATAGGTAGGTGCTGGACAAGCCTATTCCATCTAATATCCTGTCCCAGGCACTGTAGCGTCCCATAAGTAGGGGCATAAGTAATCAACAGTTGCCCCTGACGCTATATAAATCTACAGTAGATGCAAAGGTCTGTTTACTTCACTTAATTTGGTGTAGCGTTTGTAAACTAAAGCTTTAACGAACACTTGTCTAAGGCGGTGGGTCAGGTCGGTAACGATCTCTAATGCATCTGAAAATGTTTACTAATTTCGAGTTTCTGATTTGATTGATTGCGGGAGGTTTATTTACTTCCAGTTTTTGCATCTATTTTTAGGACAAAGTTGTTTAGCACCGCATAACATTAGGTGATTCTGCCTGTTGCGCCACCTTCTTTTTTTTTTTTTACTTATTTTAGGCTTGCGTTTGACAGCAATCTCACCTGCTGTTAAGTGATGATGCGGTCGACGGTGTAGCACGCTTACCTAGAAGATACCTGTTCACTCTACTCTTAAAAACATTCAAGTTATAAGTCATAATTTCCTTACAGGGCACGCACACTGAAGACGCATTCTTTCAAGTGCCATTGCATAAGTCTGGACTCATGCAATTATTGTATAAAGCAACTCGTAATCGACATCGGCTTCATTTTTGACGTTTGAAACCTAACCTAGACTTTAACTGTCACTTTCGTATTGTATAACTATCTGACATAAGCAACACCACCACTAAAAATTCAAACCTAGAGTATGAATGGAACTTGAAGGAAAGTATTTTGGATTCGCTGTTCCTTGTAACATCATTTATTTGTTAGTTTCAAACTGTTGATCGCAACATAATACCACAATCGGCCAGCTATTAACTTGAAAATAATCTTCTCTTTTTGTTCTAGTAGATGTTTAGTTTAGACTAGCGTGAATGTAGCTTTCCAATGCTGAAATATTTTTTCGAGCTCAGTAGTTTTTGAGTTTATTCATTCCAAACATACACACAAAAATACAAATCATTCTTCTTTATAATATTACTATAGATTATGTAGTACAATGAAACCATAAGGTTCTAAGTGATTTTGAAAAACATATCGCGTTCTGAAATATATATGGAACGCCTCACTGGTGACCCGACCTCATTGCCTGACCCAATTATCAAACTTGCACGGGTCAGTATTTACTTGCAATTTTTAATTGAATTAATTTATACATCCCGTGTAAGTATTGATTACATTTGGAATGCAAAGAGATTAATTTTGTGGTTTTAATTTATTTTTTCAAAACTGCACAATATTTACTTACTAGATCTCGTTCAAACTAATTTTCGATGAAAGTTTGCATTGTAATGTACATAATATAATATATTTTTTGCTTTTATCATTCTCTTATTTAGTTATTTTCATTGAAATAAAAAATCACATAACCTATAATCGATTATGTTAAACCAGTGTCTATAGTCCAAATACTTGCCCAACAAAAGGTATTTTGAATCCGTGGTCTCAGCGTGCAAAAAGGGGAACGAGAATAATTTTGTTTTTCTCTGCTAGCCATTTCGGTAACTCTCCTGATTTTCAAAGTGACTCGCTTATCAGGACGTGTCCTGTTTGAGGGCGCAATTAGAACCCCAAGCAGGGACAAAAAAATGTTTGAAGCCCCGTAACATTAGCCCTCTTTGATCCTCAAATTTCACAAAGACAAGGATATTTTAGACGTCCCTCTGTGAGTAAAATGACATAAAAATGTCCCTGAACCTTTCATGTTACTTAAGAGCAACAAGTATAATCAGGTTTCATTTCCTGTTTGTTCTATTTTGTATTTAAAGGTAAAAAAATAACAAATAGCACTGTGTTTTGGAATAAAAGCTGGTTGTTCTATACTTTAGTTAAATGATGCAGATGTTTGCAAATTATTCCGTACCTACCTGAATTAAACTTCACTTCTTCTTCTTATCCTGCCACTGGTTCGTTTGCTCACCAGCTTGCACCCACTTCTGAGTATGCCTCTTTCTTATTGCGTCACTTATTTCAGTTTTTTGCGAGTCTCATCCATTGATTCCGAGTACTTAGAACAAAATGTCGTTTGACCAACAGGCGGGTCGTCTGTCTCTAGGTCTTCAAGCATTCCTTGGCCACCGTTCTGTAGCCGCCTTTGACATCTCCGTACTGTAGCCTCGTGTTTCGGTTTGAAAGGTTGATATTACAGGCAGATATTATAAGCATAACTTGTACATAGGAAGGATACTAGGAAGGACTTGTACTTGTACTAGGAAGGTAGCTGATATGATTCTTATATTTATTTTTTCGTAAATACATACCCACATAATAATACACACAGTGAGCAAACACCAGCGTTCCCTACACAAATACTTGTTTTAGGTGGGGATCGAACCCAGGACCTACAAGCTAAGAAGCCAGATGTCTAGGACAGAGATTATTATAATATGTCTTTTTAGTAAATACATACTAAGAGTAAGTACCTACAATATAACTCCTAAAAAGAGAACAAACACCAGCGTTCCCAACACAAATATTTGTTCATGTTTGATTTGGTGGGGATCGAACCCACGATATACGAGCTGAGAGGCCAGTCTAGAATAGAGAGAGGAGATAGAATCAATAAAACAGCAATATACACAACGATCGGTTTATTTATATTAGGGAATTATACAATAAAAGTCTTACTTGGATCTTATCCATAAACGGCAAATATGCACAGCAAATGTAATCAATTTATTTTTATAATATAAACAAAAAACTTAACTAGCTACAACTTTATGTAAATATTTACATTGGCCCTTATTTTACGAAATATTCATTTGGAATTTTGACAGTGCTGAATAAAATATATTTTTTCTTGAATTCAGTAGGCCTACCACAAGCTCTGTCTGGATCTGTCTCTGTCTCTTGTTTTGAGTCTGTGTTAGTGCTCACCAGTGTATTATACTGTGTGACGTTTCGATGCATAGGATTTATTTAGACAGCACTCACACTCAAAGCCAGAGACAGAGCCAGACAGAGCTTGTGGTAGGCCTACAGTACCAGCAAGCTATGGCTCTTCTTTTGGCAGACATGCTGGCTTGTCTAAATCTTTTGATCACACACATTTTTACGTTATCTTTGGTATTTCTGCCAAAAGTATCTTTATAGCTTGCTGCTACTAAAATTAGTTTTATTTTGGACAATAATTTTTATTACAAAATAAACAATTTTGATTTAGGCCAGTGTATCTCTAACTACGTCCTTAGCTTTTCTTTTTAAGACAAAGTTATTTACATTGCAAATACCGATACATTTATTATTTGGTATGACAACATCAATAAAAATAGATTAAATATTATTAATATGATCTGTACAATGGAAAAAGTTATGATTTTACCGCAGTGCAATGATTATGAATGACACTAAAAAAGCAAATACTTAGAAACGAATCTCATAAAAATCGTTACCTCTCCCTCTAGATTATTGTTATCAATAGTGTGCGAGAGAGAGGTAAAGATTAGCGAGCCATTTTGTATCCTTTATTATACCAACCACCACCAACTTATCAGTTCAGTTGACCATAGAAGAATTAATATCGTTATTTCATAAAAAAACTATTCATAGATTCAGTTTGTTTCTTTTTACCAGCTATCTTCTGTTTCACAATTTATAATAGTGGCGTCTCTCTCATCCAAACAGATAAGTTGGCTTGACGAATTATTTACAGGGCGGCAGATTACAATCCGCTGGACCGCTCATCGCCGCGGTGGGCGGTGCAATATGAAAACCGTCTTGCTTTCGTTAAAATAAAAACTATTATGTATTATGGAAACGAGAACTTAAAATTTGAACCATACGGCGTTAATTTTCATGGTTGTATTTGGCATGTCATATCTTTTTTTTGGGTATGACTAGATATTATTGGCAAAGTATTTATGCATGTGTTATACCCGCCATAGTACATATTACGGTATTTACTGCAAGCGCTCTTACAAAACTGAGTGTCAAATTGTGAGCGGAGCGGAGTCATTAGAAACACTTTTTTAAAACAACTAGCTTCATAGGTCGCGCATGTCAAGAACGTGCCCTACGATGCACTGTCCTGTTCCATCAACTTGAGGCGTACAGATGTTCAGCCTCACGTGCCAGTAATTTACAATTGGAACACTTCTTTATACGCGTCTGTTTTTTTTTGAGACACATCTTACATTTTATGAAGGGGAGTACCCTTTCATAAAAGTACAAACATTATACCACTCCACTTCCGGTCATAAAATTAGCTTTATTCACACAGAGTTGATTCACTATAGACCGACAGCATATGAAGCTTGCGGGAAGTCGTTGGATGGTCTTGGAAATCCTTTGGGCAGATGGACTTCTTCAGGCCAATAGTGATGATATACCTATAGCCATATTCAATTGGTGCCAGTTCCTCAATAATAAAAACATTATTTTAAGATGACAATGATAAAATGTATTTATACAAAAACAATCTAATGGCATATCGAATTTTCATACAATAAATTCATTTATTACATAAATTGAGCTAGGGCAGGTAGAAGTACCATTGACACCGCGGTGTAGAGACTTGCCCCTGAAACAAAAATGGTAAATTTAAAAACTTGAACAACTTAAAAAAGGTAAATATCCTGTTTTTTCATATAAATAGACAAAATCATGATAACTTCAAAGGTTATACATAGAATAAGTCCCAAAACAAAATAGTAAAAAACCAATAAAGCTTAAAATTTAAAACACTTAAGCTTTCGCGATCATAATACAGATTGAAACTTTTACACGGGTATTTATCGGGGGTATAGATAAGGTTAATAGACGCAATAAATACCCGTGTAATAGTTCCAATAAAGTAAATCGAATAAAAGAGTTTATTGAAAGGGTATTGTCGCTTAGCGACCACACATTTTTCCCTAGACAATTCATATCACCAATACAACTCAAACATAATTAAAACGTATTTTTTACAACCTGCCACATGGAAAACGAACGTCTCACACTTATAAATTTAAACAAGCCTCTGACTAGTTCTATTTTCTAAAACTTGAAGGTAGTAAACGCCATATTTATGAGGGGTTCAACATCCAGATGGACCGATAATATTGTTAAGTTTGCGAGAAGCAGGTGGATAGGGCCCAGAAACGCACTCTGGAAACGTACAGGTCTAACAGGGGAAGCCTATGTCAAGCTGGGAGCTTCTTCAGGCTGATGATGTTGATGATGAGGGTTTCAGTCAAGTTCTGATATTAGTTTTTTTTCTTATGATATTTTAATAGGATATTTTAAAATTACGTTTAATAGGGATCGGAAAGTCATTAGTTACCGGGCAAAAGTGGGTACTCCACACTTGCTTTCAGCCAGCCAGAAAGAAAGAAAAAAATAAAGAAAGAAAATACATTTATTTGACATAAAGGCGTACACGTACAGCCAGCTATCATTATAGCCAATAAAGTTATGGCATTTTTTTCATTCATTAGTTATGACGGGAAATAGGTTCAAGGCCACCAAGGTTACTATCTTTTGTCTCACAATTTACAATAGTGCACTCTTCTCGCCTGATAAAATAATTTAGTGGTACTGTGCTACGATTGTTACCAGAAATAAACCTAGAATGCAAAGGCTTCTCCTATTATGGCCTCTTATTAACTTCTTTCCAGACTAACAGCCATACTAGTAAACGCAATTTTCATTTAATCAAAGCTCAAAGTTACCCCTCTCACTGTTTGTCGTTACCATGTGGTAAGAGATGGCAATAGTTTATGCACTGTTTATCTTTTGACATATTTTTAAATGTATGGCCATTGTTATTGTTATGGCCTATACATCTATAAGAAGATGATTCAAACGTGTAGAAATGTCTATAGTCGCTAACATGACTTAAGTTTTTTTAGATTATTTGCCAAATCTCTGATTAACCCAATAGCCAATTTTGCGTTGGAATAATAGTTATAACGTTGCCGGAAATAAGTGTGAAAGCCCCTTTTTGTACTAATTGGAGGAGTTAGATCGACACTTGATACGGCTGCATAATTAGAATAATTAACAGATCAAAGTGTTCGCTCGCTCTCATTCATTAAAAATATGATGATAATCTAATTATTTTAGATCAGTTTTGCGTAACTTATTTGCATTGTTATTTTTAAGTATATACTTATGCTTATGTGCTAACCACTCACGCGTTACGTGGCACTATAGTGCCACGATTAGTAAATCGCGAAACGTCCGAGAAAAATCGTGGCACTATAGTTCCACGATTGCTCGGCCGCTACGCGTCCGTGGTACTGTAGTACCCAAAAAGTTCAAAATGAACTTTTCGAATTTCTGGTTGTACATTAACTGGCCTGACACCTGCCTCCATGGACTGCAGCCATAAAACGACGTGTTGCCAGTGAAAAAATATTTTAGAATGATTAAATTTGTAAAAAAGTGAAAATTTTCCGTGCGAAAAATGGCTGCGCAAGCGCAATTTCGTAAATTTTCTTTGTTTTGTTTTTGTTTATAATAAATTAATTGAGGGTTGTTTTGGGATTGTTATGCATGTATTTGTTCCTTGGAAATAAGGCTTGATGGTGATCTAAAAAGTTTTTCGTAAAAATAAGAATAGCCGACAAAATCTCAAAAATTGCAAGGTAGCGAAAAAAATCGTTTTAAAATGCTACCCGCCGCTATTAAATGATTTCTTGTCGGAAAAAAATGTTCTACATGATACCCATACTCTTTTCTAATAGGAAGTGACTGAAATAAGGTAAACAAAGTAGTTTCTTGTTGGGAAAAAGACTTTTTAGTTTCTTTGGCATTAATTCGGGCATGCGCAAGCTTCCGGAAGCGACGTTTTCTGCTTTTCGGACGCGTTTCGGACGCGTGACGCATTTCCAGGTCCAGCAGTGGGACGTTTGAGTGGGGGTTTTTTAGTTTACTTGTTTCAAAAATTCAGAACAATAAATTGGATTCTTAATATAATTGATATTTAATATGGTCTGGGTACAAAACTTAAATTTTTTTTCAAAACAAATCAACTAAAACTGTTTATCCTCTTGAAACTAGAGCCCGCGCATTGTTCTGCGCGGTAAAAACTTAGAAAAAACTCAATTGGAATAATTTTCTAATCACTTCAACACAATTGCATTAAACGCAATGCAAGTTCGATTTCTCCATTCATGTACTATGTGATCTGAAGAATTATTTCCAGTCCAATATATTCATGTTTTCCACAATCTGTCACACGCAGAGTTATCTTGCGAGGACTTTAACAGGATTATTTATCGAAATGCCAGACAGAAAGCAACAAATAAACAGAAAGAAGTGTGACATTACCTTTGGAACCCACTGCTGCAGCAAGTTGGAAGTCGGCTGCAGTCGGCATTTCTGGAGTTGTGCTGATCGGACCTGAGAATTGAAAAAAAATCTGTATTTTATATCATCAAAATCAGAAATGTATTCATTCAGTTGTATCACAAGAATCACTAAACTTATAAACGTCTTAAATCTAGGTGAGTCTAGGTGCCAGTTCCAATTTTTAAGAACAGGCAACAAACTACAACTTGGTGCACTGGTTTTGTACGTGAAACGAAAATAACAACAGTGAAGTTCCAGTGTGATGCCAGAGACGTAATACGCATATCCAAAGATCGGGAAATATATGCGTAAATATTTGTTTAGTTGTAAGTTTCTTTATGTAAAATAATATGTCCAAAGATTATAAAATAGTCAAAAGTTTTTTTATAAGCTCACAAATATCTGGTTATAAACTCGGTAACAAAAAAATGCGATTATTTTTTGTGCCTAGGGATTACAATCGCGACTAATAATTTTTTCCTTTTCTAAACCTTAGTTATTTGAAGGCCAAAGTGTTCGTGTTTGTAAATGAGCTCAATTAAACCCAGCAATTACTTACGAGTAGGTACCTCATTTTGCTTGTTCACATTTTATGTATTAAAACAATGTTATGATTTATATAGTATTTTAGAAATTTAAGTGTGTATTTACAACTATAGCATTGCTGTTCAGAGCGGCAATGCCGCCAGCGTCTTCGGGACGGTTCCGTCTGGCACTGATTTAGATCAGTTGAGCTAAGTCTAGATCTTGTGTAACGGCTAGCAGATAGCTCATCTGTTTCTTGTACATTTTCTAATATTTGTTTAATTGTAAGTTTATTTGTTTAAATAAATAACTATGTACACCAGTATTTACATGGGTGTTATTGTATTCATAAGTACATAATTAAAGGTTAAAATCTGGTCACAATCTAATCACAGCGGGATATCGGTAACTAGCGTCACAGAAAATGCACAGGCAGAACTTTTGGGTAATATGTACCATCTCCAAAAGTTCTGATTATAATCTTGTGGCACTGGGCATTCATTCAACCCTAAAATAACTTATCAAAAGATATTCACCAAGAAAAAGCGTAACGCAGTTTTACCGACTTTCAAACTCGGCAACTGTAGTAGAAGTGTACTAAAAACCTACGGAAGTGTTTGTTCTTTTATCCACGGAATTGAGCTTCCGAACAAAGTTTTATCTTTTGCTAAAAATGAAGATTTTAACAGTGAAATTGTATTTACAATAATTTAATAAATATGGCCATAATAATATTGTGAAAATATAATTAACATGTAAAAATAATGAGCTTTGTATGAAAAAAACCTTTGTTATACAAAGAAACTTTTTACAAAATTAACAAGAAACAGTTGAGCTATCAGTTGACATCTTTAGATCGTTTGTAACGACAAACGATCTAAAGATATCAAATGATCAGAATTTTGAACGGTGTTAAATTACTGGCATGTGAGGCTAAACAACTGTATGCCTCAAGTTAGTGGATTCAGGACAGTGCATCGTTGGGCAGGTTCCTAATGTGCGTGACCTACGAGTCAATGCTTTGTTACCACTAAACACCAGTCATTAGTAAAAAACAAAAAAAAATAATAGCTTAAGCGGATACTTTTTTGAATTTTTATAAAAAAATACACTGAATAACATTTTTTTTATGATCTGCTTACTTTATTTAGTTGCTATTATTTATTTATTCTGTTTAAGAAAGTTCGTTCCTAACGTGCGTGACCTACGAGGCAATAAATAAATAAATAATAAATAAAATAAAAGTTGTTTAATTCAGGCACGATAGACCCATATCACATAAAAATTACAGTAATAAAAAAACAATACACACACAAAATAACGCTGGTAGGTAAACCTACCTTCTGTCTTAAACTAACTAACACTAACTACTAACTATCACTTTCTGTTAGGATCCATGTGCATGGAAATCCATTTCTTAAAAATAGGGTTGGCTAGATAGTCAGACACAGCCCTCAGGATAGTGTTGTTGGAGCGACCTAACCGATTCCAAAATGCCGCTACACGGGTTCTTATTATAGCGAAGAAATCAGGTACCCCCGCCTCGGAAAACATGCTCGACGCGCTGCAGCATCTTGGCAACCTCATAAGAGCCCGGTAAGCATTATTGTACTGGACCCTTATTGTGCTCATGGATTTATGCGTGTATTTGGACCATAGTTGGCAAGTGTACATACCCAGACAGTAAGCCTTAAACAAGGTGTTCTTTACATCAACACTGCATTTAGCGAAGCGACGTGCGAGCATGTTTGCTCTGACTGCAAGAGCTCTCCTCTCCCTCTCGATATCATTGTCATCCTTTGATGACTCCGTCAGCATGTGCCCCAAGTACTTGAACTGCTTGACCACATTGATGGTCAAGCCGCCCATCTGCACTTCTGGCACCTTCTCTGGACCTCGTCCTGACCTGAATACCATCATTTCAGTTTTCGCTACGTTGTATTTTAATCCATGAGCAGAAGCAAATTGCTCACAGATTAAAAGCAGCTTTTTTAATCCCTTAACTGAGGGGCTGAGAAGAACCATGTCGTCAGCGTAACTTAAATTGTTAACACTTACGTTTCCCAGATGACAACCTACCCTGGTTCCTCTCAGCTCACCAATCAGGTCGTTCACGTATAGGTTAAACAGGTCAGGAGAGGTCAACCCCCCTTGACGAACCCCGCACTCTAGCCTATAATCGCTAGAGGTCGTGTCGCCCCATCTAACATTATTAACTTGGTTTCCATACCAGTATCTCAACAGATTCACCACATGATTTGGAACTTGTGCTTTCGATAATTTGGCCCAGAGAATATCATAATTCACCAGGTCAAATGCACGGCTTAAGTCTAAGAAACATGCATAGACAGAAGTATCCTGTGAAGTATAGTAGTTCACGGTGCTTTTTAAACAATGCAATGCTTTGTTACCACTCAACATCAGTTATTTGTAAAAATCAAAAAATGTAATAGCTTATGCGGATAGTTTTTTGAATTTTTATTAAAAAATACACTGAATTACATTTTTTTTTATGACCTGCTTACTTTATTTAGTTGCTAGTATTTATTTATTCTGTTTAAGAAAGTTCAGTCTCAATAGTCGAGACCACTCAATACTAAATTAGTCTCAAGTCCCTCGGGGCCTTTCTCGGTCTAACAAAGAAAAAACTCGATCCATCATACCAAGTCATCTTTCAACGTCCAATAACGAAAGATTCTAACGAAAGTCAAGGAGCTTCCAGTACTTGTTGACTTTTCATTACGGCTTATGAAGAAAAAACCGAGAAAGTGGCAGTAGATCGCTTGTATAATAGCGGTATAGACTCCAAGACTGTACAACTTAATATAAAATAAGTTAAATTTGAGAAACCGTCTTCTTGGCGAAGGAGACTACACTCTGACTACAGAAGGCAGAGCTACTAACACCTGAGCTGAAAGGCGTAAATTAAAAATCGTAAATACAGTCGAATCAGGTCGGTTCAATCGGTTTTAAAATGGCCTACATACCCCCTGTTTCGAGGTTATATTCACCGAGCGCATTTATCTCTTACAATAGACTTAACGAAGCATAAAATTATCCCACTACAGAAAATGTTTCCTAGTCTACTTAAGATAGCAGTGTGCACAAACTTTCTCCTGATAAAAAGCCGAAATGGCCGTCGCAAATTATACCGCGAAATTGTTATTTTTGCGCCTTCATAAAGATATTTTTCGTTCCTGAAGCTTCCGTTTTCGAGAAAAGGTAGCCATTTTTTATAATCGCTGTGATGGGGGGAGACTGCACAAATTATGTGTGTTTAATAAAACAACTAAGTTAGAAACAAGCGTAACGCCCACCTGATGGAAAGCAATTACACGTGGTCACACATTGCTGACCCTTTTAATATTTTAAAACGCCCTTTTTGAAAGCCCCATACTGTAGTCTCTAGGGAAAACCTCAACAGGAAGAGCATTCCACAACCTTAGAGTGTGCTTGTGCGTTGTTTTGAAAACTCTCTAAGCATTTTTTTTACTGTGACTCTCGACGTCAACGTCGAGTTTGAGTTTTACACGACACAAACTCTGTAAAAACTTAAATCTACATTTACAAGTCAGCGCTAAAATCCAAGCAAGATGAATCTGCGCGTGATAGATAGCGGAAAACGTGGATAAAATAGACTGGAAATATATTATTTTGATCACAAACATGAATAGAGAAATTTAACATGCATTGCGTATAATGCAAGTTCGAGATTATTATGGCATCTGCCCATTTTGCATAAAGTTTGCCAGTGTCATGTGAGAATATATTACATAAATAAAATAGTTTTTAGTCAAGTCAGTCAATCCAGTCGGCCCTATAATTGGTTGTGAAAAAAAAATGTGGCCGTTTTTCAAAACCATCAGAAACATTTTCGATCAAATTCGAATATCACTTAATACACCTTCATTCTAACTGCTTAGACTTTGAGCTAAGACTTTAAGTAGTGTTGGTTAAAATACCGCCGAAATTACAAAACAGAACTCAACATAACACCCGAAAAATAATTAAAATGAAAAATCTATGTGACTTCCCAAAATGACAGAAAATAAATCCTCATGCAAGTGCATTAGTTCAACTGACTTTTGTATTAGCACACAACTGTCATTCATATAACCGCCGTCATTACATGTAACGGTGGCATTCAATTTTAAAACTTGAACGTAAAAAACGTTCAAGCCTTGGTTTTAATGACGTTTTTGGCTTATTAATGCGACTGGATTGCTCGTTTATATTCCATATTTTTTAGCTCAACAGCTTTTTGTGAAAATTTAGCGCCGGTTTATATTCAAAGTATGATGAAGTGTTAAAATACAGGGCCAAATAAATAACGACTGAATAAACAAGTTAATTTTACTAATATTTTTTGAAACTCCCGTTATTTTAACTAGTAGTTTTGTAGTAGTAGAGTTATTTTGAGAACGTCGCGTACCACACCATGCCTTTTTCCATTCGTGTTTTGGTTTGAAGGGTATGGGTGCCGGTGAAATTACCTACTGGCTGAACATCTGCATCAAGCTGTTATTTCTTCAAAATGTATGTTTTGTTTAATCATAATGCCTTTACCTAATCTACCACTACTACTTACATTATCTACGACTACTACTACTTATTACTATTATTACTACTTACTACTACATACTTTCATATTTTAGCATAAGACTTCTTGCTTCAACTATAAATTGATATAAGTAGCTAAAATAAGCTTTATTCTGCCTGCGTTTCATAAGAAAAGGGCCCAGAATAAGTGCATCGTCTAGATGTTGTTATACGAAATGGGAAAAATTAACATTTACATTGTTTTCTTAAGCTATAAATTGCGAGTATCGCGCTAGCACAGAAATAAAGATTGTTTGTGCTGGCAGGTCTTGCATTTTTATAAAGATGAGATGACTGAAGATAAATTAGGTGATGCAAATGAGATATTGGTTATATTCTATGATAATTTCTAGGATAGATTGTATGGGTAGCTTTATTTGTAATTCTTTTGCTGTTTGGAACTCGCCTTTGAACGAATAAAGGGGCTTCTTTAGGGCGCACTTAAAATCCGTTCGCCACACTGGTTCGCAAGAACTAGGGATACGACAGGAAGGAAGGAAGCTCGCCTTTATCATATTGAGGTATCTTTGCGAATAACAATTTTACGACAGTTTGTAACTGAAGTATAGTAAAAGAATAACTGACAGTAAAATTACATTGCCTAAGTGTAAAAATTGTTACTGTTTTTCTTGAAGTTGAAGAGAATTTGCATACAAATGAACTGAGAATTAATGAAACGAAATCAATAGTTGATGTTGCCTAAATAGCAACATGGTCATATTAAATGGGGTTTTTTTATGTGAATTTAAATTAGAGTTTTAATAGGTACTTATGAGAAAATTCTAAGAGCACAAAACTATAATTTCTAAGGTAATAGAGAATAGAGGTGGCTGAACACCCCATTACAAGGCTTATTAGGATATTATATTCCAACCGCATATAGTTTGGATTGAATACTCACCAGGGTAATAAATAGCTTCTTTTCTAACGGCGTACTTCGCCTGTGGTATCCTCAGCGTGCATATGAACTCTGCAGGAGTAGGCAGGTCAGCATCATTCAGGGTTACGGATGCTACTGCGGAGTACCGCCCGTTGACCTGCTTCAGGTTCTGGTTGACTCCTTCGAGGTGCCTAGAAAGAAAAATGTCTGTAAGTATATACGGTATCAACAGGGGCAATATTGGGTGTCTTTCTCTCTTGTGTGTTACAAGTTTTTTTCGAAACAGTGTGGTGAAAGGATTGTGCACCCCAAAGGGTTTCTTTCATGCAGTTGGCATTTCTTTTTAACAAAACCGATTTTGATGAAGTTTCTATGGGAACAACGTGGAAATATTAATCAGATAAAAAAATATTTTATTCAAATCGGTTTATAAATGACGAAATTATGCTAGGGGTTATTATTACATTAAAAAAATTAAACAAATTGTGAACCTCCTCTTTTTTAGGGTTCCGTAGCCAAATGGCAAAAACAGAACCCTTATAGATTCGTCATGTCTGTCTGTCTGTCTGTCTGTCCGTCCGTGTCACAGCCACTTTTCTCCGAAACTGTAAGAGCTACAGTGATGAAACTTGATAAGTAGATGTATTTTGTGAACCGCATTAAGATTTTTTCACAAACATACACATAAAAAAAAAACAATAAATTTTGGGGGTCGCCGTACTTAGAACTAAAATTCAAAAAACTTTTTTTCATCAAACCCATACGTGTGGGGGGGTATCTATGAATAGGTCTTCAAAAATGATGTTGAGGTTTCTCATATCGTTTTTTTCTAAACTAAATAGTTTGCGCGAGAGACACTTCCAAAGTGGAAAAAAGTTGGTCCCCCCCCCCCCTCTAACTTCTAAAATAAGAGAATGATAAAACTAAAAAAAATATATGTTGTACATTACTATGCAAACTTTCAACGATATTTGGTTTGAACGAGATCTAGTCAGTAGTTTTTTTTATACGTCATAAATCGTAAACCGCAATTTACCTTTCGACGAACTACAAAAACTTTTATATTATGTTACTTGATGCTACGGAACCCTTCATGGGCGAGTTCGACTCGCACTTGGCCGCTTTTTTTTATTTGAAGTCGGTTCAAAGGGCGAGTACCTATTACTAACTAATTTATATTCAAGGTAAGTTTAATAAATAACTAACTTGTTACAGCTGGAGTATGTTTCAAGTACACGTCGCCTTCGAAGAATAATGACCGTACGAACTTGGTAACCAGAATCGATTGGTCACCTAACATGACCTACGGTAATTGTGCTACGAACGGAGTACGAACCAAACATACCTACCTATACCTACCTAGCTATAGAATGTATGTTACGTCGGTGTTGGCTTGATAAATAACGACGTCCTGTAGGCCTATCATGAGCTCTGTCTGGCTCTGCCTCTGGTTCTGGTTTTGAGTCTGTGTGAGTGTTGACTAAATAAATCCTACGTCAAAACGTCACACTCACAGTATAATGCACTGGTGAGCACTCACACAGACTCAAAACCAGAGCCAGACAGAGCTCATGGTAGGCCAACTGAGCTCATTGAACTGTGATGCGGTCGATTGGTCAAACGTAAGTATACACTTTAGGTACGTATATTCTTAGATGGGTGTTAGAACATTTCGAGGTCCCGTTTTTTTTATTAACCTATACTGTCTCACTGCTAGGCAAAGGTCTCCCCCACTTTTCTCCAGTCTCTACCATACAACTGTACCGACACAGAACCAACTAGTTGTACTAGAAGGAGTCACGCCCGGATTTTCTCCATGCCAATTTTAAACATTGTTTAAATTTATCTTCCAGGCGATTATGTCATTCCGTTGCTACCAAAAGCTTGATACTAATCAAATAAATGATACCATCATTTTTTGACGATTACGTCAACATTACATCTTGTAAGTTTTAATTACCATCTGAACTCAAAATAATGTCAAAACTGAGTAAACTGACTGATGCAACTAGTTTTTGTTTGCAACAAAAGATATCCAATCACCCCACTGTAGGCCTAACCCAAGCTCTGTCTGGCTCTGTCTCTGGCTCTGGCTCTGTCTCTGGCTCTGGTTTTGAGTCGGTTGACTAAATCAATCTTACGTCGAAACGTCACACATGCAGTATAATAAACTGGTGAGCTCTCACACAGACTCAAAACCAGAGACAGAGGCAGATCAGCCATACATTTTTTGGCTCTGTCTCTGTCCTACTGGTTACTGTTTGGTAAAAAGTATTCACCATCAAACTCTCCCCTACACGCAATGAAGACTCATTTTTGAGAAAATAAAACCATGAACTCAATTTAGTGACTTATTGGTAAAGCATTTACTTGTAACCAAATTTAGGTGTTCGTAGAATAGTAACTTATAACAAAGTTTATGAATTTGTAACTCAAGCAAAACTACTCAACTTTCTAATTTAACTTCAGTGAGCACAACCAACTGGCGACCACATGTTTGAACAACAACATTGAAGTTTCAGAAATATCTCAAGGGAAATAATGTCTTGGAAACTGAGTTTAATCTAGAGAAAAATAAAACTTACGATCACGAATTGTTAAGAATATAATAAATATTGTAGACAACCCACACAACACTATCAAGCCCGAAACTAAACAAAGCTCTATGGGAACCAGATAGCTGATATGCTTACATTTTTTTTGTAAACAAGTACTTAGAATACAATAAACCAGACAGAGAACAAACATCTGGGTTTACCACACAAATATTTGTTCTCAGTGGGGATCGAACCCACGACCTCTTGAGACCTATCCTTATATTTTTTATGGATTTGCTAGGAACCGTTAATTTTAATTAAAGTTTCAATTTTTCTCCAGGTATTTCTTTTTCGGGCAACCTCCTTGACTCCTCATAATAATGACGACGCGCGACGGCGATCTTCGCTTTTATTTGGCTCATGTAGCTTATTCTTGGTCTTCCTCTTCCTCTCTTTCCTTCTACCTTTCCTTCGATGATATTTTTGATAAAGCTGTCATGTCGTACAGGATGGCCAATCGTCTTTCCTCAACTGTACCCGAAGTTGGGGAACCTCATTGACCTCCTTATACGACAAGACGTTGATCTTCGCTTTTATTTGGCTCATGTAGCTTATCCTTGGTCTTCCTCTTCCTCTCTTTCCTTCTACCTTTCCTTCGATGATATTTTTGATAAAGCTGTCATGTCGTACAGGATGGCCAATCGTCTTTCCTCAACTGTACCCGAAGTTGGAGTTTTGCTACCACATTTCGTCTACCAAATGTTGTTTTCGTGTGAGCATGTGTCTATCTATTTTATATG
Organism: Thera obeliscata; assembly: GCA_947578465.1. Lineage (NCBI taxonomy): Eukaryota > Metazoa > Arthropoda > Insecta > Lepidoptera > Geometridae > Thera > Thera obeliscata. The sequence goes on from OX387919.1 coordinate 3,694,715, forward strand.
GAAAATGGTAGTAAACGAATTTTTGAAATCGGCACAGCAGTTATTGAGTTTATTCATTACAAACATACAAAATACAAATTTCTTACTAATTTGTGAGCCTTCTATGTCCCACTGCTGCCGTTATATTATAAATTTAGAAATTTAAAACCGTTATATTATATTATACATACTTCCCAACTCATGAATAGCCAAACATTTCTTAACAAATTGACAGTGAAAATTTTGCTCAGCTGCAAAATGAATTTTTCTAACAAAGCGTATTTGTAGAACATGAAACTTGGCAAGAAGGTGGACCAGGTGGTAACGGTGAATGCTGGGTTTAATCTCAGATTTTACTTGCCAACTTTCTTTATTCGCGTTATATAAAATACAAGCTCAAAAATAATAAGATTTGTTTTATTTATATCTAGAGGTTGATTTTTTTACAATAACAATCTCTTCGCGGGTTCAATTGAGTCTATACCATGATTGAGAATACGGATTAGTAAGTTAGTTCTATGTATTCAAATTTTCATCCAATTCAATCCAAAAAGTTTTTGTGATAACAAAAACAAAAACTTATACAACCATAAACTTAAACTATTAGAAAAAAATTAAGGACTGTTATAGAGCAGAAGCTACTAATAATTATTTTAGCACGGCTATGATTTTTTTGTAATATTTTTTATATTTTTCTACAAAAATGGCATAAATTTTATGGACTAAAAAATGCTAGTCAAGTTTTTTAAGTTTTTTGTAAAATTTAGTCCAACAATTAATTATTGTAAATTTAGTCCAACCATTTTTGGCTAAAACAAACCTTGATTTGTGGTAGTTAAGGGTTAAAAAGTTTGTTCCGACGGTGCTGTTATCATTAGTAGCCTCTGTTGATTATATAAGTCTTTTTTTATGGTAACAAATAATATTTTTTTTATAGCATTTACATCATCACGTTGTAGGTTAATTAAGACGTTTTCTTGATGATTTGTTTCCCACAGTACAAAATTGACTTGTGAAATGTTCCGTCACATATATTCTGACTACAAAGAATAAGTTGCATTTAGTATAGGATCCCGCTATAGAAGGACCTTCACCGAGCTGGTTATTTAATGAAACGTATTTTATATTCAATTAAACATGCCAATAAATATATTCTATATGGGTTGCCTATCAAATTTCAGTCCAGGATATGATTAATTAATAATTAAAAAAAATAATTGTTATTTTAACTTTCCACCGGTTTGTTTATTAGACAAATTCTCTACCAATCGAAAGTATAGACCCCATAGAATATGCAAACGTTAGGTTGCCTATTTTTTTCCGGTCACAACTCTCAGGTAGCCAGGTATAAACAGGTAAATCGATACTAGCATTTTGCACCGGTATATACTAGACAACTATCGATTGGTATAGAATTTGTTTAATAAACAAACCAGTGGAAAGTTTTTTTTTTTTTTTTAATTTTTAATTAATCATAATTATCCTGGGCTGAAATTTGATAGGCAACCCAAATAAAATATATTAATTGGCATGTTTAATTAAATATAAAATACGTTTCATTAAATAACCAGCTCGGTGAAGGTCCTTCTATAACGGGATCTTAGACTAATTCAATTTGATTAAACTTGTATGTAAATAAAATTAGTTTAAACCAACTTCCTACACAGCATAAACTTAGTCGAAACATGCAGATTGAAAAACTTACCTACGAAATGTAATCTACTTATTCCAACGAACAACTTGGCATTTGGAATAAAAGTTCAAAAGTTGATTACTACTAATATATAAATATAATACCGTTCTTCACAACCTGGTAGTATGGCAACAAATCGAGGCAGTTTTGGAACAAAAAAAAAGCATAAATAGTAAATTTAGTTCCTCGAAGAAAGAAAAAAAAAATGTTTCATACTTTTGAGGATTTGAAATAAAAAACCTAAAGATGAACTACTATATTCACTCTGCGTAATATACTTATGTTTTATAAATGCTAACGTTTTAGCAGATGGTTGACTATTCGACATACAGACAAAAACAAATAATAACAATTGAACTTTACAAATCATGAATGTCCACTGCATAAACTAAATTGCAACATGCCTTCAAGTATCACAAATACATTCAACACTAACAGAAACTCCCAAAATCCACTTCACGAGCGATCACTGTTTCAAATTCAAGACAATCGCTTTGAAGCAACATTTCATATCAGATTTCTAGTTTCATTACTGCATAACACCGACCCCGCATTGCGGCGCCGGGGTTACTATATGGCATCGCTTACTTCATACATCAAAATGCACACAGTTTACTTAGACATTGGAAATTTCATCACGGTCGCCCTCAGCGCTCCAGCTATCCGAAATACAAAAGGGGGTAGGGAGGTCAAACTATGTTAGCTGCTTCGCAACCCTGACAAGTGAATCGTTTGAAATTAGAGGGAAATCAGTGAAAGAGGAACTTCAGTGTTTGAGGTTGAACGGCGTCTGTGTTATGAATAGACACGGCTTTAATAATTAATCGGGTTCGCTAAAGTGCACGGAACATTGATGAAATTCAATTCAGATCCCATCTGTTGCTCCGGCGTAGAGCCAACTGCAACAATAACAAAAACTGATCCAGCACGTTTCGTAAGTTTATTGCATTGGGTTGGGAAGGTTCTCTTTTTATTATATTGATTTGTCTTCCAATGGTCGTTTTTAGTTTTGGGTGCCAAAGCTTTTTCAGAAACTGTGCAATGCGTATTTTAAATTGTGCGTTATTTTTGGTTTGACAGTGACTACTTAAATATTTACTCACTGACTTATAGGTAAGGAAATTCTTTGTGCATTCCAATGCAATGTGGCAGCCTCAAAAGCCAGTATTTTACTAATTTGAAAAATAAGCCTTATTCCTTCCACATCACTAACACCTTGGTAGCGTTCCCAGAAACCTTGATAGGTTTCTGGGTTAGACAACTGTCTTGTTAACAAACCATGCAAACCTCAAGGGACGTCTCACACACGGAGCAAAAAAACATCGGAAGTCAGCTCGAGCATTGAAAATTTGCGTCGGTAGTTACTGATACCACACGTCATGGCAGTTGGCGGCTGAGAGAATATGTAAAATGTGTCGTTTATGAGTAGGCTTGTATCTTTTTATAGTGATAAAATTACCAATGAAATTATTTTGATATTTTGATTCTGATTTATGGAACAATCCTCATCATTAACCAATGTTACTTTACTGCTGGACCTAGGGTCTCTTCCAAGAAGCGCCATTGAGTCCAAACTTCAGTTATTTTCAATAATTTTTTTTAGCAAACATAGAAATAGCTTACCGATCAGGCGTCGCGAGCGTCAGGTTTGGCGCAGGGAAGGCGCCCTCCGCCGCACAGATGACGTTCACTGTATCGTCATCCGTTTTGTTCTGGATCAGTCGGAAGTTCGTCTCCGGTACTGCAACATGATAACCTTGGTAAACGTACGGACAAAGACTGATTAGGCTTGTTCGCGGTTGAGTGGTTTGTTTTTATGTGGACAAACAAGATCATGTTACAGGTATTACAAACTTTTTCACTGATTGATTAGTTGTTTTACTTTATTAAAGCTATAGGTACCTTAACATTTGTTTATAAGCTTTAAATACATGTGAAAAATCTAACCCTACTTGAAATGATATGTGTTGTACATAAGTGTTGCTCAGAATTTTATTTTTAGAGTACGCGATAGTTACCACTTAACATCAAGTGGGCCATATGATTGTACCATCAGCAAGTTGTATAAAAAAATAGAGAAAATCACAGAAAAAGTGGAAAAAACAATTATTGAACTACATAAAATTTCACTCGTACTACCATATAATATCAGGAAGTCAAAGTAAAAAATGGTTTTTTCAGTTGCATCACAAGGGTCACTTTGAAACGTCTTACAGCTATGAGTCTAGGTGCCAGTTCCACACTTATTAGCGACCGATACGATAGAATTACTAGTGATTCAATTACGAAAAGGATGATAATTATGAGGATGAGGAAGTAGGTCCACTTCTGGTCGGAAAGCCTACCGATGTTGCAAAAAATATGCGGAGCGGATAGCAGATGTGGGAATAAAAACTTTTTGTCCGTCAAAAAATATAGCGTTTTGAATAAATTTTAAAGATATTGAAAATACTAGGGTAAAACCAGGATAGATGCCGCAGCGGGATAGGTGCCTCGTTTTCTAAAAACACAACTTCCCAAAATAGTATCAACGAATTAATAGGTTAAATATGGTGGGCATGCGTCACAAACCTTCGTCCCCTGCAGGCACTTGTGCAGGATAGACCTGTTTCGTTTGTGCGTGCGACCATCTCCGCGGCGAACGATAAAAACGCGTCAAAGTTTCAGAGGTGAGTATTCACTGTTGCATAACTTTATAAGTAGTCATAAATTCCATTAAATTTTTCTTATGTTAATACACTGATACATTGAGTTACACACCTAAGTGTAAATAACAGCTCTATTTTATTTGGTTTAGTTCTAAATTAGAAAGGCATCTATCCGTATCAAAAAGGATAGCCGCCTCAATATTTGGCGGTATTGGTGCCCTTAGGGGCATCTATCCCCCAGAGCATCTATCCATCTATCCTGCCTGAGACTTCTTCGATGGATCACCAACCAGAGCATTTGAACGGAAGAGAAAATAATACTAGAGCATACCAAAATGAACAAACACCGCCAAATCTGATACGGAGTCCATTGGGTAGAGAATCTCCTAGTCTTATAATAGATCCGATGGTTTTGGAGGATATAAGCGTTGTTGATATTGGTGATGATACCCTTGCACAGATTCTTGATAGCATAGAAAAGGAAACCCCTTCGAAAATTCTAATTGAAGCGTCTCCAATACCACAAATTCCTTTGACCATGGCTAAGAAGGCCAAGCAATCGGCAGACATTTTGAATTCAAAAGAAAAAATCGAAGAAAAGAAGGATATTACTGAAAGGAAGAAAAACAAAGAAAAAACTAAGTTAGACAAGAGAAACCAGACTGAAACCAGCAAAGAAAAAGGAAAAGTCGAGAAAAAAAATAAAGGAACCAAAGACAAATACGACAAAAAAGTTAAGAAAGTAAAGCCAAAAAACCTACAATATTCCAGCGAAGAAAGCGATGACGATATTACTGATCATAGTGATAAAGAAAATGACAATGGTTTAAAAATAAATGGAGGTCGAAAATTACGAAAAAGACATTTGATTTACAGTTCGAACAGCGAAAATGAAGACAACTCACCCAACAATTATTATAAAGTTAAGGGAAAGGAAACAAAAGGCTTGCCAGTGAAATTATTATAAGTGTTGGTTATTTTAATATTTGTAATGATTGATTATGAACACTAAAATATAAATGTTGATTTTTATTAGACAAATGCCTAAGTTTCATTGTTATTCTATATGCTAATTAATTAATTAATTTTAATTTAAATAAAACATTTTAATTCGTATATTGCATTTGTTTGTTCTAGGGCATCTAACCTACACCACTGGCATCTATCCTCCTTAGCATTTTCATGGTGGGGCATCTATCCATACAGATAGGCAGCTATCCTCAAATAAATGGTTCTGCGAAAACGCAATTTCTGCATACTCGGTAATCAATAGGTCAAAAAAGGCAGCCCGTAATGCAAGATAAAATACTTAACTAGCTATATTCATAAGAGTTATTCATAGTAAATTCATAGTTTTAAAATTACGAGGCTCTTTCAAAAAGTGGGGCATCTATCCCGGTTTTACCCTATAGGGTCCAGACTAATATTAAATGTATGTAACTAATTGTGTCTCATAGAGATATAGAAAAATATATATATTGAGATTTACTCCTATACTAGTTTCTTCTTCTTATTATCGTGTCACTGATTCTTTCGAACCAAGTGTGGTGAAAGGATTTTAAGGTTTTTCTACTAGCTATAAGGTATAAATAAAAAGAAATGAAAGAAAAAATGAAAAGCTTTATTTCGCCAAATCAATCTATGATCAAAAGCCGCTGTCTTGTATCGCTGACGTGGACCAAGCTGAAGTGGGATTGGGCGGGTTAAACCTCGCGTATGAAGCTTGAAAGGTGGGCCAAGGTCAACAGAATAGAGTCAGGTTTATATCCAGAACTGGCCCACTTGTGCAAGCAGCTAAATAGACTTTATTAAGTCACAGCAAAATCATTATCGGACAACTATCAAACAAAAAAAAACTGAAATCAGTTTATCCGTTTGGGAGCTACGATACACACATTAAAGCCACATCAAAGCTTTCTGAGGTGGAGGTCAGTAAAACCCTGCTAAATATCGCTGTCATATTTATTTGACAGCTTTGCACATGTGCCATATGCGCAAGGCTTAAAACTTATAAATAACAAACCCTTGTTTGCGTCGAGGGTTAAAAACAAAAAGAATTCTCGAGATAAAACTTCGGTCGGCAAAAATAATAGAAAAGGTAGAAATATGGGACGTCAAGTCAGACGTTTTGCGAGCTTCAGAACGTTTGCCAGTATGTCTGAGTGACGTGTTCAGTGACCACATCTGCCGCGAACGAAGTCATGTTGAATACCTGAATACCCTGAATACCTGTGGTTGTACTAAAGTGGAGGTATATTTGTCTGAATGATGTGGCAAAACATACTGTCGAGAATTTGGGAGGACTTAAATGAAGAGCTTTAATTAAAACGAAATTGTGTTGTCGATGACGTTTATAGACAAAAACATTTTGTGAAGTGAATTGAATCGCAACCTAATTGTGGATGAAAATGAGACTACCCACCTGATGTGAAGCAGCTACCACACCGACTTGTATTTAAACGTGATATTGTGCCTGCGTTAGTGTAATATTGCGACCACCAAGCTTGGTGGCAGAAATGTACGCTATAAGGACTCTTGAACACGTTCATAAAAAGCCACTACTACTTCCATACAAAGAATAAGACTCACCAAACACAATCATCTGCTTCGTTCTCGAATCTTCCTCCATAAACGTGGACACTACACACGTATAATCACCAGAAATGTCTGTATTTGGCTTCACTATTCTCATTGCTCTGTGCATCTTCAGCGGGTCTGTAGAGGCCCGGTAAGAAAGGTCCACACGACCCCTTAAAATGCCCATATCCTGTGGTTTTTGGGTGGCTATCCACTGGTATACAGGCCTTGCTTTGTTCCTAAAGAACCACTTCACCATAAGACCGGCTGTTTCGTTGCTTAACGTATAATCACAGTCCAAAACAACGACGTCCATAACACCATATTGAATTATTTCTGGGACAACTATTTTCATTATCTTCACTGCAGTTAGACCTGGAACAAATGAAAGTTATATCAGACTCTTTTTATTCATAAGATGTCACTTGTTCTTTCGAACTAAATGTGGTGAAAGGATTTTAAGTACCTACGCCTCAAAGAGGCTCCATTCGTGCACTTGACAAATGTTTTCGAACTTTTTAGGTTCTTTGACATGCCGGTTTCCTTACGATGTTTTCCTTAACCGTTTGAGAGCATTGGAATATTAAACTCATGTTCTGTTTTTAAACTGGTTATCTAGCGCTGTGTGGAACGTCTCTAAAGCTTTGTTTTTATTCTTTGCTAGTCAAAGTCGCCCCAGGCAACCAATGATGTTGCCAACAGTTAAGCCTCCGCTATACTCTGGTCTAAAAACAAAACACGACCGGAAAGTTGGAAAAATTTAAAATAAAGATGGCGTTGCCTGACCTGAGCTGTGAATTCATGTATTTGATACCAACTATTACTTATTCTGTGCTTGGGTCTGACATTTGTCACGACATTACAATGTGTTGACTAGAATACGCTTCGTTAGACAAAAACACAGACAGATATTCAGTAAATAAATATAACCCAATTGTTATGTTAGCTGATTCCCGTCGCAGAGTTTCCATTGCATATTTTTCATCCAGGATTGGTGATAACAATGGCAAGCTGTGCGGATTTTTTAAACTACCACGAAAGCTACATTTTAAATCTAACTTATATAGTAGTGTAGTAGTAGTAGTCTAATTTATATAGTATAACAAGCAAATAGCCCCAGATTTAATAAAAGAAACCTTCCACCAAGAAGAGATTTTCCTCATATTATGCAAAACCAGAGTGAGTTGCAAGTTCATAAATGTCGGTAGTCGGTGAATGAACACTTGTATTTTTTAAAGGTAAAAAACGGAACCCTTGTAAATTCGTCATGTCTGTCTGTCTGTCCATCCGTATGTCACAGTCACTTTTTTTCAAAAAAATGAAATGAAATGAAAAGAAATAATTTATTTGCTTGAAGTATGGTACTTACAAAACTGTAAAAGCTATATGTACTGATGAAACTTGGTAAATAGATGTATTCTGTAAACCGCATTAAGATTTTTATACTTAGAACTGACACTCAAAAAATATTTTTTCATAAAACTTATGAGTTTTCTTAACATTAAGTAAAAGATTATTAAACCAGTTAAGTATTTACGACAGAGATGCGTTAACGTCATCGTAATTAGCCTTCTATCTATCGACTTTAAAAATTAATGAGGTATCGTCAGCAAATAGTACTGTTTCACATAGTTTTTAAACCAAAAAAGGAAGGTTATTTATTATTTATTTATTTATCGAACCTTGTGGCACCCCTATGTCAATAACTGACCCAAAAGATCTCTCACCGCCCACATCAACTTTAAGGATTCTATCAGTCAAGTACGATTGTAATAAGTCAATGGAGCGATTTAGAATACCGTAATGTTTAAGTTTAGATATTAAGAGGGTGACGGACGCAGCTCGCAACTTCAATTCGAGGCGCGGGCAAAAATTGCTCCGAATATAGCTATCTCTATTCATTTGATGCGGGCGCCACGGAATATATAATAGTAGTATACACACACAGGCGCTCGTGTGACGCGCTACTTCTATACGTGAATCCAACCATAGTGCCGCGTTTGTGCGTGTGCGTCAGCCACTGATAACGATTTTTATGTATTGCCTAATTTCGTCAACGTTACTAACACCCGTTTTCACTAAACCTAGGCGACGCCTAAATCGGATGCCTAAATATTAACGGGCCGACGTACACAGCTCGCAACTTCAATTCGAGGCGTGAGCAAAAACTGCTCCGAATATAGCTATCTCTATTCATTTGATGCGGGCGCCACGGAATATATAATAGTAGTATACACACACAGGCGCTCGTGTGACGCGCTACTTCTATACGTGAATCCAACCATAGTGCCGCGCTTGTGCGTGTGCGTCAGCCACTGATAACGATTTTTATGCATTGCCTAATTTCGTCAACGTTACTAAGCGTCAGATAGGCTAGTGGCTAGGGCGTGCGGATTCACACTGAGAGGACGAGGTGGGCGGGAGTTCAAATCTGGTCAAAGAGAGTTGACTTTTTGCACCCTACAATTTTATGTTTTTATTTTTTGTGGCTGCATTACCTGACTAACCCTCTAAGCTTATTGCTTGCTTGTTTCGCTTTTCTAGTATTCAATAAGCAAGGATTGGTCATGCTCTGAATGCAAGAATAAAGTGAAAAAAAAAACAACATTCCTGAACCAATAAAGAACCTTCAGAGTAGCTATTTACGCACTTAGAAAAGACACCAGGAAATTCTCTAACATGATACGAGTGAGTTTATTCATCAGGTAGGGTTTGTGCGGGTTCTGGACCAAATTGAAGAAGAGTAAAGAGAACCATTGACTCCGAGTTGAGTTGAGAGAGCCATTGACCCCGGCGCGGAGCGATGGAGTTGTGGTTGATGACGTTCCAGTAGAGGATGATGGGTGGGAGTCCGCTCAACATCAGGTGTGGTGTGGTTTGCTTGACCTCATTGGCCTAGTGGTTGGAGGGTGCGGGTTCAAAATTAGTGATAACGTTACAGTAATAGATGATGGGTGGGGTCCGCTCTACGTCAGGTGGGGTGTGGTTCGCCAGACCTCATCGGCCTAGCGGTTGGGGGCGTGGGTTCAAAACCAGTCATGACGTTACAGTTGAAGATCATGGGTGGAGGTCCGCTCAACATCAGGTGGGGTGTGGTTCGCCAGACCTCATCGATCACACACACACAGCAATAAAAAACACGCAAAGCGGCTCACTTACCAAAGTACAGAAAGTCTAATAATGTGACTGCATTTAAAAATATACTTTATTCGTTGAGCAATTAGGTTGCTTTTATTCTGCTTATTTACATTCGCAAAACCAACGATTGCGAACATCGACCTACAATTACATGGACCTCGGCTTTCGCACAAAACTCGCGAAAAAAGTGTACCAAGCTACTACTATAGGTGGATACTTATATAATGATTATAAACAAACTGAAAAAAAAATTATTTATGTCTTATCACAATTACTATATAGAACTCAATTTTGATTGCATGAAGCAACTTCTAGTGAACGTTACAGAAATTTTTCCAAGTCTTTTTATCAATATTTCCACCAGACGTTGAGCAGTACTCTGTTTATTGAGCTCCAGTTATATAAAGAAAAACTATTTTGTTAAAGTATTTCTCAGTCTTTTTATCAATATTTCCACCGGACGTTGAGTGGTAGTTTATTTCTTGAGCTCCAGAAAAATAAAACAGAAATATGTTGTTCAAATTTTTACAAGTCTTTTTATCAATATTTCTACCTGACGTTGAGTGGTATCAGTTTTTTTAAGCCCCAGATAAATAAAGAATAAAAATATTTTGTAGCCATTTTTCTTAGTCCTTTTTTCAATATTATAACCTGACGTTGAGCGGTAGTCGGTTGTTTGTGATTCAGATAAATAAACAAAAAAAATATTTTGCTGAAATTTTTCCAAGTCTTTTTATCAATATTTCCACCTGACGTTGAGTGGTAGCAGTTTTTTTAAGCCCCAGATAAATAAAGACTAAAAATATTTTGTGGCAATTTTTCTTAGTCCTTTCATCAATCTTTCCACCTGACGTTGAGCGGTAGTCGGTTTTTTGAGATCCAGATAAATAAAGAAAAAAAATATTTTGCTGAAATTTTTCCAAGTCTTTTTATCAATATTTCCACCAGACGTTGAGCAGTACTCTGTTTATTGAGCTCCAGTTATATAAAAAAAAACTATTTTGTTCAAGTATTTCTCAGTCCTTTTATCAATATTTCCACCGGACGTTGAGTGGTAGCAGTTTTTTGAACTACAAATAAATAAAGAAAAAAAATAATTTGTTGTAATTTTTCTTAGACCAAAAGGTCTAAGAAAAATATATATATGATTGATATATGCCTGTATATGAAGTATTGATAAAAATCAATACTTCATATACAGGGTGGAATTTTGTAATGCCACCTGGAGGGAAAGTACTCTTAATACTGCAGATAGAAAATTTTACTCACAGGAAACATTCCTTTATTTTTGAATAGAAAGCAAACTGCATTCAAAGTTTTTCGAAAATTCTCTCACACCCGGGAATTGAACCGGCTAAAATCAGAAAAATTATACCTTGTACTTTTATTGCATCGATCGTTAGTCAATTATAAGGATGAAATCTCTCTAACAAACATGATAAATTAAATGAAAGAAAAACCAGGAAATCTTAAATTAATTTAATTATTTACAAAAAATGGTTAACTAACTAGTTACTTGAAATTAGTTGCTTGAAATGGGCTCCATTCTCTTGGATACACAAATTTATTCTTTTAACGAATTCATTTCTTTAAAAGAATAAATTTATTCCTTTCAAAAAAAAAAAAAAATTTAAAAATTATTTTATTTTTAATTTTAGAAATTGCTTTCTATCCAAAAATAAAGGAATGTTTCCTTTGAGTAAAATTTTCTATCTGCAGTATTAAGAGTACTTTCCCTCCAGGTGGCATTACAAAATTCCACCCTGTATAGAAATTAATGGTTCATGATTTGTTTTAGTCGAAATGTTGGCTTTTTTCGAAATTTCGGCAGACTTTTTGACCTAGTGCTGCACCTTGATTTCGTTTACCCAACCTACAACCTACCTAGGTACTTACCTAGTATTTCCCATCTTCACTTAGATACCCTTCCTAAACTAACAATTATCAAATATCTAAGCATTATGTTTTATGCCAGTGTAGGTATTTAACTAGTCCGAAGTCCGAGCGATTCACACACACAACCGAAGTGTCCCGTGTGCTTCAAGCGTTTCCTCCCCCTGCACCCCGCCACCCGCACCGTGCGTGCGCGATAGCAATAGTAGCCGTTCGAAAATGCCATGAATTTGATCGTGTTCCGTAATACCAAAAATGATGACTGAAAACTTTTTGTATTCTTCACATAGTATTGTTATTCTGTAACTAGACAATATAAACTAGGTTCCTTAACAAAAAACACGTAAGATATTGTTGTTTTTAGTACGAAACCAATAGGTAGAAAACTTGATAAGTTTAGCATAAAAATGTGCAAAATGCGATTGGTGTTTATTTCATTTTAGGTAAGTATTTATTATTATTTATAAGGTAAGTAATTTGAAATAAAAACTGTTGAGGAACCTAGATAAATACTATTTAAATACAATTATTACAATAATATAGTGTAAATCTGTCTAAATTAGAAATCATTTTGGTATTCCGTTTGTATGAAAATTTTCCATACGTCAGCCCCTTAACTAGTTTTTTCGTGTGCGCGAGCTGCAAGCAGCTCGCGTGTCGGTGTGCTACTCCCAGTTTTACATTACACTTGCACTTGTAAAACCCCAAAAAGTAGTAAAGAAAGTCCTAAGTAACCCTAAAAGTCGATCAGTGAATCAAGTTCCTCAGTGTAGTAAAACCCCAATCAAAGTCCTAAAGAACCCTAAAATTGTTTACATAATCAAGGTCCTAAGTGAAGTAAAATTCCAATTAAAGGCCTAAGGAACCCTAAAAGTTGTTTATTTTATCAAGTTCCTCAATGTAGTAAAACCCCAATCAAAGTCCTAAGGAACCCTAAAAATGTTAACATTATCAAGCTCCTAAGTGTAGTTGAAACTCCAATCAAAGTCCTAAGGAACCCTAAAAGTCGAACACTTAATCAAATTGCTCAATGTAGTAAGACCCCAATCAAAACCTTATACGGAACCCTAAATTGTACGTCAAGCCAAAACCCTTCACGGGTCGAAACCGCTGGAAGGAACCCAAACGTTGACTACCGGGTCGCGTGCATCGCGAGCTGCAAGCAGCTCGCGTCCTCAATGCGTTCCCACAGGGGCGGAACCCTAAACCAAGTGAAGATCCAATCAAACACCTTTTTCTAAATTTCCCTAAATTTCAGTAGGGTGGGCGTGGTCGCGTGGCGGCTCGCTTCGCTCGCCGCAACGTTCCCCCCGGGTTCAGGAGGAGGGGGTTCTGGGGGCTTGAGGGGGGGGTCACAGCACTGCTCGCTTCACTCGCCGCGACCCTCCCCCCGGGTTCAGGAGGAGGGGGTTCTGGGGGGCTTAGGGGGGGGGGGGGGTCACAGCAGGCTCGCTTTGCTCGCCGCACTGTTCCCCATGGTTGCATGGCGGCTCGCTTCGCTCGCCGCAATGCTCCACTCGAAAAAAAGGGTCAAAAATAATAAAGGGGTCTAGAGGGGGGAGGGGGGCAAAATTTATTTTGCTTTCAAAATAATCTCACCTTCCCTACATGACCCAAAAAAAAAAGTCTTGCAAGTCACTCCGCTTGGAAGATACGAAAGGGGGGGGGTGAAAAAAGGGGCAAGAGGGGGGTGTTTTTTTTGTTTTTTCAATTCAGGAAGAAACCCTCTATACGAAACCCCAATCGAAAACCCCCTATCTCGATTGCATCCGGTAGCACTCACAAAAGGGGGGGTCCTGGGGGGCAAGGGGGGCAATTTTTTTTGTACAATAACATTCTTATCTTTTTTCTTCTCTTTCGTCTTCTCCCTTTTAATCTTTTTTTTTCTGAAAAGTAATATTTCATCAAAATCGGCTTAGCCGTTTTGTTTTATTGTTTGTTACTGCATACCTTCGTCATTTAATTTTATGATCCAATTTAGTAATTTTTTCTTTTATCTAAAAGGTTATACTTCCAGATCTGTATGTAAATCTAGTAAGTATAACTTAGTGCATAGAATTCATGCCTATGGAAATAAATAATAATAATAATAATAATGCTGGACAATTCACACAACATGATCTAGCCCCAAGCTAAGCAAAGCTTGTGTTATGGGTGCTAGATAACTGATATACATAATACAATACATTACATGCATAGATAATTTTCATTTCAATTCATAAATGAATTGAAATGGAAATTATTTATGGGTGGCTTTAAGCTTTGCACTCATTTAGGCCTTCGGTGCTCATTGCGGTGGAGATCAGTGAAGCATTGTGAAATAACACTGTCTATTCGACTTATATTATTGTATTTTATCGGCATTTAAAAATATTAGGTATACCAAAGAGTTTCGACAACCCCAACTGACTCTTCAAAGTTCTGTCAAACGCAAAATCTTGGGAAACTCCTTGCTGCGTGTATAGAAATAGGCACATGTAATTTGGTATTTGGGTATTTGAGCGCACCGTGCATGAAGCCTTTGACAGAAAGTTCCAGAATTCGGGACATTACAGACACCTCCAGATTTAAAAGACGGCAATCAAAAATACTCAAAACCCATGATATTATTGTTATGACTGGGCTCTCAGCTCATTTATTAGTAGCTCTGCCTTCTGCGCCATAGGTCGTGGGTTCGATCCCCACAGAACAAATATTTGTGTGGTGATCATAGATATTTGTTCTCCATCTGGATGTTATATTGTTTTCCAAGTACCTATGTATTTACAAACAAAATGTATTTAAGTATTACATCAGCTATCTGGTTCCCATAATACTAACTCTGCTTAGTTTAGGGCTAGATAGTGTAGTGTAGATTGTCCATAATATATATATATATATACTTCCTTTTCATTGTAATGGGCTCCCAAACTCTTTGCAAAATCGACACTATTTTTATAAAGGCCTAAAATCGGCTACTAGTTTTTGAGTCTTCTTCTTGTCATGTCAATAGAAAATTAAAGCTGGTGTGGTGGATTATGAATGTGCCTCAAAAGTTTTGCTACTTCACGTTGGTTTCATTTATTGTTTTCCTTCACCGTTAGAGTGTACTGACATAGTGCACATAGGTTTTTTGGCAGATAAACTAATTTGTGCATGACGGGGTTTGAACACACGCCTTTAGAATCAAAAAGCGGGTCGCTACGACAATATAACCGGTGCTAAGCAACCAGAGCGCCCCTCCACCTAATGGACCGATGACATTCTAAAGATCGTGGGAAATCGGCAAATTGTTTTTTCATGGAAATGTATAAAGAAGGTCTATATCTAGCAGTGGACTTCTACTTACTGATGATGATGACGGAAATCACTGGGTAGATAGGAAGATAGCTACTTATGCAACTACAAAAATGGAGGTATTTAACAAAAGCATTGCGCTTCGCTGGTCACGCACGATAGGAACGTGCCCTAGAATGTACTAGATAAGTTATATGCTACATAAAATATATACTTCTACAGGCTGATGATGATGTGAATACAGGTTATCGATCATAATGTATGATGAAGATGGTATTATGTCATTTCGTTATACTGTGACAATTTGTTTTATGTTACACTGTGGCAAATTTATAGTACCAGTAGTAGCTATGATTTAATCTAGGGTATATTTTACGTAGTCAGAGATGAAATGTCATGTCGCGAAATTTGACATAGACCTCTCCTCGTCGGCCGCGCGGGCTGTACTGAGAGAAGTAGCTAGGAAATCCTACCTATATATATTTTTGAAAATTTCATTTTTTTATAAAAACTACGGCAACTAAGAAAAGTGCAATAACATCAGGTTTTTACGTATTTATTTAGGTATACGGGAACAAAACTTTCATTGCAATGGCTCTAACAGCAACGGAAAAAAACCATTTCAAATCCAAAAAAAATTGAGAGTTTTTGGCAAACTTTGCGTTCAATTTTATCGAACCCAGTGAGTTTAAGAGAATTTCTAGCCTAATCATAATTTTTTTACACCATTTAATTGTTATATTTTACAAAAAAATTAAATGGATTCGTCCATACAACGAAAAAAAATGCTACTTTACATTTTCGGTTTCACCTGATGTAGGCCCTTAAGGTCAAATATTTATTTGTTAAGTTGGACCACAAGGATAACTTTGAACAACGATTAAATATACTGGTAAAATCATATAAATTGGTTCGAAATATTGATTGAAGGTGTTTTTTAAACCTAAAATGAAAAAATAAAGCTAAAAAGATTTTTCGCTGTTGTGAATCTGCTAAAGCATCAATAAAATTCAGTCAGCGTTGTTTTAGGGAATTGGTCAACAAAAGCGTTTTCCGATGGAAAACATCTTGAAACAACAAAAGTTTGTTAATTTTTCGGCTTAGCGTCCATTTGGTTGACGGCATTGACGGTTGCATTAGCCGATACGTCAATAATGATAAATTGGAAACGTTGACGGCTGACGGCGAGATTAACATCGTTTATTACGTGAATAATGACTGACTCGTATTCTGAAACAGTGCTTGAGTCTGAGTCGAGCCTCAAGCATACATTTTTGGACAGTTCTACATTGAAAAATTTCAAAAATCTAATATGCTTGTGTTTCGACTCACATTCAAGCACTATTTCTGAATACCGGCCTTAGTATTTCAGATTATTTCAAATTATTATATTTTATTAGAGATGTTATGAGATGGACGTCTTCTTCTTCTTATCGTGTCACTGATTCTTTCGAACCAAGTGTGGTGAAAAGATTTTAAGTGCGCCTCGAAGAGGCTCCTTTCGTGCACTTGACACATATTTTCGAACTTTTTAGGTTCTACGATATGCCGGTTTCCTCACGATGTTTTCCTTCACCGTTTGAGAGCACTGGCATAGTGTACATAAATTTTTGGGCAGAAAAACTTATTGGTACACGACTGGATTCGAACCCACGACCTTAGGATCGGAAGGCGGGGCCACTACCACTAGGCCACCAGCGCTCTAAATTTAAAGTAGAGATGGACGTAAGGCAGTGCATCGTAGGGCACGCTCCTGACGTGCGTGACTTACGAGACAATGCTTACCACTTAATATCAGGGAGGCCAAATGCTTGTTGTATCAGCAAGTTGTAAAAAAAACAAGCAGAAAAAATAATGTCATCCCATCACCAAGTTTGAATTTAGAAGTCGGGTTTTCAAGTTCCTTTTTTAATAAATACACATTTATTTATGTACTCAAAAAAACTTACATTTAAGAAGCAAATTTAACAAGTGTTAAAATGAAATGAAATGAAATATCTCTAGTTGCATGAGGTATTAATTATTTAAATGTTTTAACGCGTGTCAAACTAGATAACTTCTTAGTATACCAGTTTATATCTTAAAATATTAGTTTATGGCATGAATAATACATCTTCTTCTGTACTTTATTCTACCATTAATGATGAAGTATTGAGAGAGCCTCTCACATTACGTATTCTACAGCCGAGCGTTGTAATTCGCTCAAGAGGTCTATAAAACTGGCTACTCTATCCATTATCGGGTACTCCTGTATTTCTGAGTCATTAGTATTTATTTATGCATCTCAAAGTCCGAGTCGTTGAAAGCTTATTTAAATTCATCCTTGGCAATCCTTGGAAGCGTGACTGCGATTTTAAAATTTGATTTTGTCACTCTTGAGATTTTGTTGACTGGGATTTACTGAGTCCCGACTTCCTGATGCTATAAAACTCAATTTTTTTTTGTCTGTAAAGTGGCAATGAGCCTACAAAAACTAAAAAAGTTTTGTCATAAGTAGAATAATCATGATAAAAAAAACCACTGTTTAAAAAAAAAAAGAACAACATTTTTTTTAAATGGAACTAAAATGGCGATCGCTTTGGTAGAATGCACGTGTCGTATCTAGTAGATAATAGGGGCTAAAATGTATTCAATTTGATATTTAAATGCATTTAGAAATCTGTATTAAAATAATAATGATTACTGAAGTATGAAAGAAGGATAGTCTTTAATGTTTTAAATAAAAAGTTATTTTACTTTATTTAATTTAAGAACATTGTATAGTTGCTTTAAAACCATTTGATAAATAATATTATATTTTATTATTATTTGTTCGAAATTAATAACAATTTATTATATCAATAAATTGTTATTGGTAGTCAGAAGCTACGCAGAACGGGTGACGATATTGACGATAGGGGGCGCTGTCTATCAACTGTCATGTTGGTCGCCTGACTGAGGCTAGGCGAGGCGGTGGATTATTCGGGGCTTGAGACTCGAAGGAAAAGGTTATCGTTTCGTTCTGTGTACTGTCGATGTGATTCGGCTCTGAGTACACCCCTTGATTGTTAAGATAAGTACCTAGTTCTCTTTGTAGTTGATATATTTATACTGTAAGGTAGTTTTGTGTTGAATAACGTGTCTAAAGCTATAATTTAGTTAAATAAAGTGTAAATTGTAAAGACATTGATGTAATTAAACCATTTACTTACTATTTCATATTTTCTTTTTAATATAAAGTTACCCTGATCTAATATCAGATCGTGGGATAGAACTTTTGCCCACAGAAAACTAACATTTATTCTTATTCCAGAATGTGAAGTGCCATATCGAAACTGGAGGCATTATCGACTGACAAATTAAGTGGCAATTCCTACGTTATCCGAAGTATGATACAAAGCCGTTTATGTATCTGGAATAAAACGGAGTGGACTTCAAGTGATGTAAAAGTAAGGTAAGGCCTTGTTAGGCTCTGCTTTGATTTGGTTTGAATCTTGATAGCCGAACTCCACGATCTTTTTTCAAGTATAATTTAAATGACTTTTTATTTTTGCCAAGAAATACTTTTACTTTTTTTGTGGGAGTACCCGCATTTTTATTGCTCGTGCCATAATGTTTTCAATACAATTTTGTAAGTAGTACGGAGGCAGAATGGCCAAGCTAATTGTTCTTTACTACACTACAGACAAACGTTAACTTATTGGGGAATTCTTCTAAATGGGTTGTTTAATTTTACGGTTGGGCTGGTGTAAAGTTTGGACATCGCGATAGTTGCGATTACGTGATGGAACTGAGCACGACAGACATACGTTAAATTATTAGGGGATTCTTCTAAATGTACGGTTGGACTGGTGTGACGTTTGGACATTGTAGTAGTTGCGATTATGCGATGGAACTGAGCACGACAGTCGACAGCCAAAGCTTGATGATAAAATTTGTATAAATGTTGGTAGACCTAGTTGGCCTGATCCTTTGTTTGAACATCGCGATGCCAACTCGCAATGGAACTTAGCATGACAGGCTAACCTATGGTACTTTATTATTTTTTCCTTACATAGGTATGGTGAGTAAATTGGCTAAGGATTGTTTAATAGTTTTTATGTTAACATTATTCTTGTGCTTTCAGATGTCATATCTGGTAATTTAGTACTTTATTGGCCCATGTGATACCAGGATCTTGTACACACAAGCACCCTGACTCGTAGGTGAGCCAGTTTGGAAAATACTTAGAGATACTTCGGGGACGAAGTATTTTGCAGAATGGCCGTGTCGTATCTAGTAGATAATAGGGGCTAAAATGTATTCAATTTGATATTTAAATGCATTTAGAAATCTGTATTAAAATAATAATGATTACTGAAGTATGAAAGAAGGATAGTCTTTAATGTTTTAAATAAAAAGTTAATTTACTTTATTTAATTTAAGAACATTGTATAGTTGCTTTAAAACGATTTGATAAATAATATTATATTTTATTATTATTTGTTCGAAATTAATAACAATTTATTATATCAATAAATTGTTATTGGTAGTCAGAAGCTACGCAGAACGGGTGACGATATTGCCGATAGGGGGCGCTGTCTATCAACTGTCATGTTGGTCGCCTGACTGAGGCTAGGCGAGGCGGTGGATTATTCGGGGCTTGAGACTCGAAGGAAAAGGTTATCGTTTCGTTCTGTGTACTGTCGATGTGATTCGGCTCTGAGTACACCCCTTGATTGTTAAGATAAGTACCTAGTTCTCTTTGTAGTTGATATATTTATACTGTAAGGTAGTTTTGTGTTGAATAACGTGTCTAAAGCTATAATTTAGTTAAATAAAGTGTAAATTGTAAAGACATTGATGTAATTAAACCATTTACTTACTATTTCATATTTTCTTTTTAATATAAAGTTACCCTGATCTAATACACGCATTGCGTTGTGGCTACAAAAGAAATAAAAAAAAAAAAAGGCGTTAAATTTTTAGAGTTTTTCTCAACTATTTCATATTGTTTTGGATTATCGATTATCTATATTAATTTATTGCAAGAAATAATTTGTTTATTAGTGTAATTGGATAACATATCCGTTCTAATTAATTCAATAAATATAAATAAATAAATACCTATCTTATTTTCTCGCAATCGTAGTGAAAAGTATACCTACAGCAACTTTCGGCGCTAAAAGCCCATTAAAACCTGGTTCTATTCTATTTGTATAACAAACTACCTACACAGCACCGTTTGAACGTTTTATTCTTGATGTGGCTGAAACCCTTCACAAGGTTGACTTGTGAAGTATTTTTTAGTATTGTGGCCATAAAATTGGTCCCGTTTTGGGATAAAAAAAACTTTTTTTTGTTTTTATTTTTGCTGACAGTGATTGGCTAAAAAAAATTAATAACTTTGTGGTAGATCGAGATTGAAACGTTCTGACGGTACTGTTATCATTAAAGGCCTGCGCACACCTATTTCGCTGGCGGTAGTGATCAGTGAAACGCTGTCAAATATCGCTGTCAGATTTGAGATTTGACAGCGTTTCACTGTTCGCTACCGCCAGCGAACTAGGTGTGCGCAGGCCCTAATAGTGGCCTCTCTTTTCTCAGTCTTGATTTTTTTTCTGGTAGTTACAAAATAGGGATGTATATATTTATATTATCGAGCAACAGTCACCACCAAGTAAGATTGAAAGTTCACTGCACTCGATTGTTGCAAGCTCATAGTGGACGAACTAAGGCTGATTTAAATAGACGTGAAATACTTTATAAGTTAACCTTCATAAACAGTCATATTCCCTTGCACTTTACGAAACCAGATTTTCATGGCTAAAATGCTGTACCAATTTTGATGAAATTTCTATGGGACCAATCTGGAAGAATTATCTTTTAGGTTATTATTAGGCCGTTTTTGTCCCACTGCAAGGCAAAGGCCTCCCTTCCCTCTTTCCACTCTTCGCGACTCAACGCAGTGACAGGCCACGATCTAAGGTGAGAGTCAAGTTCGTCCCACCAGCCCATTTTGGGTCTTCCACGTCATCGTTCTTCTCGTCTCGTTTTTTTTTAGAATTTTTTAAATTGACTCATAAATACCGAAGTTATGCGATAACAAACATTAAATGAAAAACACAACTGGATTGAGAACCTTCTTTTTTATTTGAAGTTAAAAATATTATCGTCACTGTCATTTTCATGTCAGCAAAAAGTGTTGGCAAAACAAATTTATAGGTGATTTAAGATGCTGGAGCGCTCAGCTACCAATAACAAAAAAGAGGGGCATTAGGCCTACCACAAGCTCTGTCTGACTCTGTCTCTGGCTCTGGTTTTGAGTCTGTGTGAGTGTTGATTAAATAAATCCTACGTCGAAACGTCACACACAGTATAATACACTGGTGAGCGCTCACACCAATCAAATCCAGAGCCAGAGACAGAGCCAGACAGAGCGTGTGGTAGGCCTCAGATCATAGATAACTTAGTACTTTTTTAGGTGTAAAGTTAAGTATCTACAGCATTAAACGTTTATGAGAAACTGTACTGGTACTCCTGAAACGTGGCACTCCAGTTAAATGTCAAATGTAGTAAAATACACGCGATAACAAGAATTATTTCATGGCATTTTTTACAGAAATAGGCTATTTGGAAGGTCTCATTAATTTGTTTTGACGAAAAATTTATTTAGTCAACACTCACACAGACTCAAAACCAGAACCAGAGACAGAGCCAGACAGAGCTCATGGTAGACTTACTGTATGCCTCAAGTTGATAGACGCAGGTCATTGCATCGTGCATTTCCCAATTTGATTGGTCTATCTTTTTTTTGCATGATTTAGAGTTTTAGACCATCCTTTGGCTGCAATCTCACCTGATGGTAAGCGACGATGTAGCCAACGATGGACCAGATGGTCTAGAAGACACCTTTTCACTCTTGCTTTGAAAAGGCCCAGAGAGGAAGATGGCCAACTGTCCATCTGTTGGGGACCTATAGATAGTGCAATTCACGAAGACGCGCCCCTCGCGGGGTGCGGGGAGTTTGCTCCGAGCGGCAGTCGCGAACCGTAGTCTATTCATTGTAGTGTGCGTGTGCACTCATAGGTAATTAGTGTGTACCTACCGATAACACTCAAACATTGACGGAAGCTTGCACACATATACTATAAACGGTTAGGAGAAATAGTGGGGTGTGCCTTCGTGGATTGCACTATCTATACGTTTCAGAGATCGCCATCTGGCCAATAAGGAGTGTCCACTTTTGGGCTTTCGGTTCATGTTCGAAATTTGAAAACTTTTGCGCTGGATTATGATGTCCTAGCTACGTCACTGTCTTGGAGCAGAGTGCAAGTCCACTGAAGTGCGAAGACGAGTCACGAGCTATCGGCACTTTGACAAACTTTGTTGACGAAGGTCTAGTGCCATAATGTGACTCGCCACTTGTGAACTTAACTTGCTTGCTTTGATATAATGGAATAACTAGTTTCATCTCGTACTTGTAGCTTGATCTTTGTTCAACAATGCAAGGAAGAAGATTAATAAGAATTATTTATTTCTATAGGTCCATAGTTTTTGAGAATACTGACATCTTTGCCATTTTACTTAATAAAAAATAAGTATTGTTGACAATACCCACAACACTATCTAGCCCCAAACTAAGCAGAGCTTGTACTATGGGAACCAGATAGCTGATATAATACTTAAATAATTTTTTTTTGTAAATACATACTTAGAATACAATATAACACCCAGACAGAGTACAAACATAGATGTTCATCACACAAATGCTTGTCTCGGTGGGGATCGAACCCACGACCTACGGCGCAGAAGGCAGAAGTACTACCAACCAAGTTGAGAGGCCAGTCAATTCTACTACTAACTACTCCTAACTCGTGCCATCTGATGCTCAAATGTAGAGGCATTAGCTAAGATACATTAATTCAATTTTCTATTCAATTCCGTTAAATAAAAATAATAATTGTAAATTAAATCTTAGCACAATTAGCGATATTAACCAGACCTGTTATTATTTATTCCTGCTTTTCGTCGTTGACACGAAGAAAAGCAGGTATCTAGAATACAAAATACACGAAGAAAATAATGACAGCGTTGACCAAAAATAACTAAAAGTGTACTTCAATATGGCTGGACGTGTCCAGTTCCCAAGAGCGAGCTTCGAGTTCTAACAAGGTCACCTCGAGTTGTCATTCGTATGAATCCGCACCGGGTCAGCAATTGAGCTATTGTGTTGTATAGCTTCCGGCTAATATAAGTATGATTGTCCGGCCAAAACTACGAAATTAAAAAGCTAAATGTACATGAACGAGTTTGGGTCAAAAACGAGATGAGTGGAAAGAACGGGGGGAGGCCTTTGCCCAGCAGTGGGACAGACCAGGCTAAATAAAAAAAAAATGAACAAATGGACAATCCGCACAACACGATCTATACCCAAGCAGACATTGGATTATGGCACCTGATATTATTATAACACTTAGTGCTTTTTTGTAAATACTTTCTTAGAATACAATATCGGATCGAACCCAAGTCCTCCGGTGCAAAAGGCAGAACCACGACTAACTAAGCTACGAGGGCTTTCGGTGCTGTTTTTTCCTTATGAAAAGCTTCCTAAACTAGACAGTAAATGGCGTGCTGTCACAATAGCTCTTAGAACTAGGTGAGTCTAGGCCAAAATCAAAAAAATTTTCATCATTTTCATCCGAACCTCACCTTAAACTTCCATAAAGTTTTGCCCGCCATCTGTCACTAAGTATTACATTGGCAGTGTCAATGTCAATGTCAGACGACGTTCTCAACATCAGAAAAACGTCGCATAAATTCTTTGCTGTATGTAGCCATTATAGTAGATAGATAACACTTTATTGTACACCACAAAAATAGGATATTACACATTTTAATGAAAATAATAAAAATATAGCGAAGTTTATTGACCGGTCTTTTATATTCGTATTAAAAGTATAGGTCAGTCCGGCCTTTTAGAACTATCCGACTCTATGCGGTTAGGTCGCTGCCGTCAAGTGTCCATTGTTACGAGTACTATGATAACGCTATTCTGCTGACCGTCACAAATTGAAAAATATTATTATCATTATAAAAATGCCGAGTGCCGTTGTGGAAACACTGACCGCAAACTTTTCATGTGGAAACATTATTACATTCGTAAAATTTGTAAAGCAAAATGAGAAGAGTCGGCGCATGACAATTTAACGCGTGATAGAGTTCAGAAAATGTAAAAAAAGTGACTTAAAACAATTTTCTAATAACAAATATGGCCTTGCATTAAACGCAATGCAAGTTCGATTCTCCCATTCATGTTTTATACCATTTTTACTTTATAAGTAGGTATCTAAGAAAATGTCAAAGCAAGCTTTGCAGCATATTTTTTCCACAAAGCTCCATTATTTGAAAAAGTTTGCATGGAAAGCTTTACGAGAACGAGTTCGCGCAGGATTTCCTAGTCACGTATCATCGGAAAGTACGTAAATTCACCGCGCGGACAGCCAGTTGGAGCTAGCTAGAGCATACGAAACCAACCAAAAAAGTTGTTCTTCATTTGCAACTTTATTCAGATAGTGTTGAAGTTCAAGTCTCAAAGAAATAAAGAATAATACGAAGCAGTAAAACAGTATCTGTAACTTGAGGAGAAACTCGGCAAAGTTAAACTAGTATGCCGTTATAACTTTACACAATAACAAAGCAAGAAGCTCCAAGCGGTGCCGGTGGCGGTGTGTAGAATATAGCGATTTGTAGTTTTTAGTGATTGCGTTGTTTTTTTTGACGTGACAACGTCAGAGTTCGATGGAGCCGGCTGCACGCACGAAAAAACATGACTCATGCGGTGCCGGCGTTACCTCGCTCTGAGGCGTTACATTTAAGGCTTGAAGTGCAAGCGAGAGCGACAAAGAGGCACAATCGGCCATCTGTCTCTCTCCTACTTGAGTAAGCGATGCGTCTTTGTGGACAGCTGTATCACGTTGTCATGTTGAACTATCGTCAGTAAACCGACTTTATAGACAACCGATTTTTTTTACGTAAAAGATAGACAAACGAGCTTACGACCCATCTGATGGAAAGCGGTCACCGTTGCCCATAGACACCAACAACACCAAGGGTGCTGTCGTTGCGTTGCCTACCCTGTATTATAATGTTGATGCTTGATAAAATTGTAAGGACTTTTTTTTACAGAAAATGTGAGCAGATGCTTTTGTAGTTTGCTTAAAAAGGCTTTGCTTAAAACAATTGATAAATTGAATTGGCTACCTCACAGACGTCCATCAAAGTCGCGTTTCACTGGGTACATTTTTAACTGACTCCAAAAACACAAAAGATTCATGTACATGTGATTGCAAACAAATTAACAAACAAATGGTTGTTTAATCTACGGAATAACGCTATTTAACTGAATAAAAATGACAGTTCTTATTGTTGACAAGCCAAAATGACATGAATATATTTTTATCTGATGGATAAATTAAATTTATCTATAAATTGAAAAAATTGCCCTAATTGGGCTAGTGTTCTTCTTATGTGACATTAGTAACGCTTATTCTATTGGTTTGTTAGGAGCTTTTTTGACGCGCACTTAAAATCCTTTCACCACACTGGTTTTAAACAACTAGCGACACTTAAGAAAAATAAGAATTGTCTAGTTGACTTGATCCACGTTAAGATGACCGTTTCAGTTTTTTGGGATAATTTTAAACAATTTAATCAAAATTTCAAATTTCAAAAACCAATGAAGCTGCAAGAACTAAATTTTGAACGACCTAAATTCACCATACCAAGTACCGTCGGCAGCAAAAGGTCACGGTAATTTATTCTCCATTGCCAACCTCTGGGCTGGTCCACGGCTATTAATAATGGGCTTTCTTTGCCAACGTTACTTGCGGCTGACAGTAACGATAGCACTTTTCTGTCATTTATCGTGTTGGGGTCAAACTACAGTGTACGGGCACGGGCATGCTAAAGCATTACAGTTATAATTTTGCGTTGAAGTAAATGACAAGATTTTTTCAAATTAATGGAGATATCTTATTAAAAAAATAAAAAATATTTCAGAAAACAACTCAACACTTATTCTTAAATTAAGCAGAGCTTGTACTATAGGAACCAGATAGCTAGATAGTTTTTTGATAGAAATCATCAGCATCATCATCAGCCTGAAGAAGTCCACTGCTGGATATAGGACTCCCCTACACATTTCCAGGAAAGACGATTCTGAGCCCTTTCCATCCACTGACTTTCTGCGATCTTAACAATGTATGTCGTGTAGAACTAATAAATAGACTAAAAAAAAATTCATTAAAGGTGATAACTGCCATTTTTGAGTTCAATTCACTTTTTTAAGTTCGATCAATTTACTGGTTAGTAGAATATAGATACAACTACCTAAATACAAAGTCAATTGGGATTACAGTTTATATTTGAGGCTGACTTCCAAAACCCAACTATTCATTGATCCTCTAAGGCACAAAAGGGTTTTACTGTAAAGGAAATGTCTCCAGGGATTTCTTGAAACATGCCACTTGATCAAAATGAGTTTCAGAACTTTCTTTGACCCACATATCAATTTCAGCTCAATTGGCTCTAACAGTTTTGAGATACGAGGGTAAAGAACAAAATTCACGGAACAAAAAGGCCAAGTCATTTTCAACTTTATGTCGCTATAGCGTAAGATTGAAAACGTGCGGTAATAATATAAAGAATGACTGACTGGGTTTATTTCATCAGAATTCGAATATAAAAATAAATAGACGATCTCTCATTTTAGTGCGTGCCGGTTTCTTTATTAGGTTTTATTTTATCTTTCGAAACACTAACTTTTTAAGTTTAAACTAGATAACCAGATACTTTGACAAGCGTATGGCTCAGTTGGTAGTAGCCCTGCCTTCTGCGTGTCGTGGGTTCGTTCCCCACCGAGAACAAATATTTATGTGGTGAATTATGGTGTTATATTGTATTCTAAGCACATATTTACAAAAAAAATAATATAATTAAGTATTATATCAGCTATTTGGTCCCCATCCTTTGCTTTGCTTTGTTTGGATGGAGCCAGATAGTGTTGTCACCTATGAAATGGACGGACCAAATCAAGGCAGCCATAGATTTTTCTCTCAACAAATGCGCCAGAAGAACAGCGATGCGAGAGGAGTGACCGAAAATCGCCATGCGGCTCACTGCCACGTCATGACAATCATAACAACTCTGACAAGAGTTACTCGTAATATGACAAAGAAGATGAAAACAGAAATGCTGACGCATTTTATCTATAAGTAGATATAAATTTTCCCTAAGTGCCTTTAAATTTAGAAGTTTACAACTTACAAGAGCATTATAAAAGAAATGCTTTTAAAACACGCTGCAGAAGCTATTAACTAAGCAAAGACACGAGCGCGTGAGTCCGAGATCAGAAGAAATTACAAGCCCTGCGGCGGTGTGGGTATGGACCAAGTTATCCCTTGGACTGGCAACTGTCGATCTGGTGGATTTCTTCAAAATCATCACATCTGCGCAAAATCCGATTCTTGGACGATCACACCGTCCTCCACCGTTCTCAGTATTTGTACGAAATTAACGGCATTAACCTATAGCTGCACTTCTCTAACCTAGTCACTGGCTTCGTTGAAGAATAGAGACAGGTAGCAAATGTTCATAAAAATACGGCCAACGGCGACAAAGTTCCAAAGTTCATTTTATTTACGCGCACTTTCGCGGCCGGTCATCGTGTAACAAGTTTGTGTTTTGTTGCTGGTTTACAGGGTAAAAAGTGAATTATTTTGTTGTTGGTGCTATTGTAACGATGAACAGGTAAGTTTTTAATGTTTTTACATTCATTGGTTTCGGTTTTGATAAGTTTTCATTCAAAAACTTGCTAATTTCATCAGCCACCTAATTTTTTTTCTGCGAAGTTCTCCAACAAAATCTCTTTGTTTAGACTTAAAATCTAACTGTCCGTACTAAAAAACCAGTGGAATAGGTCAACAATACATATTTTTATGTTATTTAAGTGTTATATTGTTAGAATGTAATTAGGTTTCTTCAAAATAGTGAAATAAATACTAGCATTCCATACATGATCCAAGAGTGGGACGTTGCGCAGTCCGAGAAATCCTTGGCACTGTTATCATAGAAAATCTCTTTGTTTAGACTTAAAATCTAACTGTCCTTACTAAAAAACCAGTGGAATAGGTCAACAATACATATTTTTATGTTATTTAAGTGTTATATTGTTAGAATGTAATTAGGTTTCTTCAAAATAGTGAAATAAATACTAGCATTCCATACATGATCCAAGAGTGGGACGTTGCGCAGTCCGAGAAATCCACTATGATAACATGGCACTGTTATCATAGAAAATTGCAAGTTTTTGATTGTTGAATTTCTAAATGTTTTTGTATGGTAATAGGTTATTTTTTTATCATGAATCTTTTATAAATATATTCATGTTTTTGGATATCAATGTTTTTGTCTAACTCATTGAACCTACTTTGTACTACATCACATAAATTCCAAGTGTGTATTTCCATCCGTTTTCTAAATCTTTGACTTCGAGTAGCGAAGTGTACATTTGTAAACAAGTAATAATTAATATTCAATTAGTTAGAATATTTCAAGCTGATTTCAAAGAGGTATAATTACTACAGAGTGATAGTAGAAAAATAAAAGAGAATCATCATTCATTTACAAAGCGGCATGCGCGCGCCGACCTCTAACGAAGGTAGTGCGCATATCCGCCATTTTTCGCAAATCGTGGTGCGCAGTTGAAGGGAAGCTCCTAGCGATCCGCTCAAGCTTCGCACGGGTGGGAAAATTCAAAGTGACTTCACATTTTCCACCTTCTTTTTAACCGACTTCCAATAAAAAAGGAGGAGGTTCTCAATTCGGTTTTTTTTTTTTTTTTTTTTTTTTTTTTTTAATGTTTGTTACCGCATAACTTCGTCATTTGTGAGCCGATTTGAAAAATTATTTTTTTATCTGAAAGGTACTGCTTCCAGATTGGTCCCATTTTAATTTTATTAAAATCGGTGTTGCCATTTTTTTTTAAATAATTTTTTTAATGTTTGTAACTGCATGCCTCCGTCATTTATGAACCGATTTAGAAAATTATTTTTTTATTTGGAAGGTTATTCTTACGTCCAGATTGTCCCAAACAAATTTGATTAAAATCGGTTTAGCCGTTTGACAATGAAGTCGGTTTCTCAAGTTTTTTAAACTTAAATTATTTCTAAATGATAACCGTGCCCGACTTGGCACGGTTGGCTATTACACACATTATTTCTAAACTTTGACGGTCGCTAGTAAATATATAATAGCCTTTATTATGCAGGGATAATGTAGCTTTCTAATGGTGAAAGATTTTTTGAAATCGGACTAGTTAAGCCAGGGGCCTTTTTGTTTCCAAAAAACAATCATAATTAGATGACAATTTGCGCACAATCATCTTAGCGATATGCGATTGCGATCAGTTTCAGCAGATCTAAATTTGCGCAAGTCTCCACTTTCATCGTTCACTCGAAATGGTTACAAGTGAAAAAAGCCGACTCTGGCATTCAAGGTATTTTTGAATCTTAGATTATGGAAAACGACTATGACTATGGAAAGAACTATGCTGGGAGTTTCACTACGTGATAGAATCAGACATGAGGATATCTGTAGAAGAACCAGATGACCGACATAGCTCGTAGAATTAATTAGTAAGTTGAAGTGGCAATGGGCAGGTCATACCTATAGCTCGAAGAACCAAAACCATTGGGGAATAAAGGTTTTTGATTGGCGTACACGAACCAAAAGATGAAACGTAGGGCTCACCCACCAGATGGACCGACGACATTGTTAAGATCGCGGGAAGTCAATGGATAGAAAGGGCTCAGAATTGTTCTTCCTGGAAATGTGTCGGGAAAGCCTACACATCCA
Source organism: Thera obeliscata (assembly GCA_947578465.1). NCBI lineage: Eukaryota > Metazoa > Arthropoda > Insecta > Lepidoptera > Geometridae > Thera > Thera obeliscata. The sequence continues at coordinate 3,724,793 of OX387919.1, forward strand.
GTCCAGCAGTGGACTTCTTCAGGCTGATGATGGATGAACGGAGACTACGGAGTCAAGAATCGCTTTTAATTTACGACTTAGCCCCATTTTAAGATCTTTGTAACCAACTCCAAGGCAGAGTGACCTACATTCTCTTGCAGAAACAGCGATATTTTTGTGCGGCTTACAACAACATTGTTCTGCATCTATTGTACGTTTTAATTAATTAAAAGCTTGACTTTCGGCAATTCCTTGTTTATTCAAAGGTATTGAGGATACTAATTGGGATTTTGGGCTTTGTTTCTTTACTTTCTTATAAGAGTGTTGAATAACGCAGCCTATTAGAGCGTTCTCAATCCCTTTATATTAAAATCACCCCACTGTAATGTAATATCTCCATGTGGTGTTCTGTTTGTTATATGAAAACTTCACTCATTCATTCCCCAAAAACATCAAACAATTTTTAAAGAAAAGTGGGCGTTTATTTGAGCTATACGTTTTCTTTCGAGAGTGGGTAGTCTTCAAAACTACATACAATGTAATTGCTATTTTATATTTAATATGTCTGAAAAATGTCAGCACAAAATAATTTTAAATATAAATTTGTTTAAAAAGTATTTTGTTTAGCGGAGTAAGGTTTAAGGAAACACCGGTAATTGCCGCTCCCGAATTATTCATAAAACGATTGCGAATTCGCTATCTCATGTTTATTTTGTTTACATTCTGTCTTGTTGCAATCGTTCCTTGCCAAAGCTATTTGTATCCTTGTTAAAGCTATTTTTTTAAGCCAGGATAACATTACCGTGCTTCAAACAAGATACACACCAATACACAAATGTAGTATTAAGATTTCTTTTTAGGTTATTATAAATTAGTGTGAGTGCTTGTTTCGCAAATAAATTATTATTCTATTCTATTCTATTCAAAATGATGTTTGGACAAGCGTCTCGGTGGGCCGGTGCTAATGAGTAGGCATATTCCCTTTGTCCGATAAATCGATTTGTAATCGAAACGGGCCGTGTTTGCGATCGGTATTTGATACATTGTTTGTTTCAGCGATTAGTAAAGCGTATCCTGTGCCCAGCGATTGGAAGGCATTGGAGCTCGCTGAACAAACGAAATGTTTTGGAGGCGTAGGTAAGGTTCAACCGTAACGTATTCAATAGGTATGCAAGACACACCCCCACTGTTGGGACAAAGGCTAACGAGTAATAACATTAACTGGCTGCGTCCCGCGGTGTTACATGAGATTAAAAAGTTTGTATAGTTTTCCTCTATGTCTATGATAAGTTCATCCTCTGTAGCAACTGGATGAGAAGAAACCCTTTAAAAAACAGGGTTCCTGCTGTATGTTATCCCATATAGAATCCGTGCTCTTTTCCAGAATAAAAATTACCCTGTCATTTTCAGACCCCTATAATTATAAAGCACACTACCTATAATTTATACTGCATACATAAATTACCAATAGTATGTTTATTTAGAAGTCATCTGTTTTTATATTTTTGTTTATTTATATTTCTTGTACTAAAAATGTAAATCCGTTATTGGCTGTATGTTAGAAATTTAAGTTTTTACAAAAATAAAATGCAAAAAAAAAATGTCGATCCTTTGCTCTATGAAAATTAAAACAAACCCACGGGACCCGGGGTATTTTACCGGGATAAAAAAAAGCCTATGTGCTAATCAGCATATAATCTATCTCTGTGCATAATCTATCTAAGTTTAGATTCATCAATGCAAACTTTCACAATTCATATTAATGAAATAATAAATCAAAACCTAAATACATTATAACTTGAGAGTACATCGAAATATGTATATAGGGTGTTTTAGAACTAGTATTACTAATACGACACTGCGTGAGTGCGTGATCATTTTGGAAACTAAGCCAACCCACTATCTATATATATATAACTCAAAGGTGACTGACTGACTGACATAGTGATCTATCAACGCACAGCCCAAACCACTGGACGGATCGGGCTAAAATTTGGCATGCAGGTAGATGTTATGACGTAGGCATCCGCTAAGAAAGGAAAATGGAAAATTATTTTCCAAAGAGGAGAAAAAGGGGAAAAATGGTTATAAGAAAAATCAACGCACAGCCTAAACCGTTAGCCCTAGAAGCATGAAACTTAGAAGATGTATTCCTCTAATAGAGCAGAGGTGCACTAAGAAAGAAAATAGGAAAATTCTTTCCCTAAAAGAAGAAAAACGGAAAATGATTTAAAGAAAAATCACAAAAAATAGCTTTACAAAATACGCAAAAAAAAACATTAAAAATTTTCGGCTACCGCAGCATCTGGCACCAGGTTCGATTACACACAAAGGTTCACAAACAAACCGATGATAACCACTACGACAAAATCGCGGGAAACATCTATCATACTTAAACTAAACACTGTTGAAAAAAATCGGCTCCAACAGCACTCACCTTAAAATTCAAATATACTCTAAAGTACAAGCTCAAATCTATGGTAACTAGCAGTTGGTCATGTCAAATTAAAAAAATCTGATACGATTATACACCAACACGCATACGAAACCCCAAATTAGCCACTAACATAAAATCACAAAAAATAGCTTTACAAAATACGAAAAAAAAACATTAAAAAATTTTCAGCTACCGCAGCATTTGTCACCAGGTTTTAATACACACTAATGTTTACAAAAAAACCGATGATAACCACTAAGACAAAATCAAGGGAAACATCTATCATACTTAAACTAAACACTGCTGAAAAAAATCAGCTCCAACAGCACTCGCCTTCAAATTCAAATACACTCTAAAGTACAAGCTCAAAACTATAGTAAACAGCAGTTGGTCATGTCAAATTAAAAATCTGATTCGATTATACACCAACACCCATACGACACCCCAAATTAGCCACTAATCTATATATATATAACTCAAAGGTGACTGACTGACTGACTGACATAGTGATCTATCAACGCACAGCCCAAACCACTGGACGGATCGGGCTAAAATTTGGCATGCAGGTAGATGTTATGACGTAGGCATCCGCTAAGAAAGGAAAATGGAAAATTATTTTCCAAAGAGGAGAAAAAGGGGAAAAATGGTTATAAGAAAAATCAACGCACAGCCTAAACCGTTAGCCCTAGAAGCATGAAACTTAGAAGATGTATTCCTCTAATAGAGCAGAGGTGCACTAAGAAAGAAAATAGGAAAATTCTTTCCCTAAAGGAAGAAAAACGGAAAATGATTTAAAGAAAAATCACAAAAAATAGCTTTACAAAATACGCAAAAAAAAACATTAAAAATTTTCGGCTACCGCAGCATCTGGCACCAGGTTCGATTACACACAAAGGTTCACAAACAAACCGATGATAACCACTACGACAAAATCGCAGGAAACATCTATCATACTTAAACTAAACACTGTTGAAAAAAATCGGCTCCAACAGCACTCACCTTAAAATTCAAATACACTCTAAAGTACAAGCTCAAATCTATGGTAACTAGCAGTTGGTCATGTCAAATTAAAAAAATCTGATACGATTATACACCAACACGCATACGAAACCCCAAATTAGCCACTAACATAAAATCACAAAAAATAGCTTTACAAAATACGAAAAAAAAACATTAAAAAATTTTCAGCTACTGCAGCATTTGTCACCAGGTTTTAATACACACTAATGTTTACAAAAAAACCGATGATAACCACTAAGACAAAATCAAGGGAAACATCTATCATACTTAAACTAAACACTGCTGAAAAAAATCAGCTCCAACAGCACTCGCCTTCAAATTCAAATACACTCTAAAGTACAAGCTCAAAACTATAGTAAACAGCAGTTGGTCATGTCAAATTAAAAATCTGATTCGATTATACACCAACACCCATACGACACCCCAAATTAGCCACTAATATAACATAAAATCACAAAAAATAGCTTTACAAAATACGAAAAAAAAACATTAAAAAAATTTCAGCTACCGCAGCGTTTGTCCCCAGGTTTTAATACACACAAATGTTTACAAAAAAACCGATGATAACCACTAAGACATAATCACGGAAAACATCTATCATACTTAAACTAAACACTGCTGAAAAAATCGGCTCCAACAGCACTTGCCTTCAAATTCAAATACACTCTAAAGTACAAGCTCAAAACTATAGTAACCAGCAATTGGTCATGTCAAAAAAAAAAATCTGATTCGATTATACACCAACACGCATACGAAACCCCTAATTAGCCACTAATATAACATAAAATCACAAAAAATAGCTTTACAAAATACAAAAAAAAACACTCAAAAATTTTCAGCTACCGCAGCATTTGTCACCAGGTTTTAATACACACAAATGTTTACAAAAAAACCAATGATAACCACTAAGACAAAATCGCGGAGAACATCTATCATACTTAAACTAAACACTGCTGAAAAAAATCGGCTCCAACAGCACTCGCCTTCAAATTCAAATACACTCTAAAGTACAAGCTCAAAACTATAGTAACCAGCAATTGGTCATGTCAAATAAAAAGAAATCTGATTCGATTATACACCAACACGCATACGAAACCCCAAATTAGCCACTAATATAACATAAAATCACAAAAAATAGCTTTACAAAATACAAAAAAAATCATTAAAAAAATTTCAGCTACCGCAGCATTTGTCACCAGGTTTTAATACACACTAATGTTTACAAAAAAACCAATGATAACCACTAAGACAAAATCGCGAAAAACATCTATCATACTTAAACTAAACACTGCTGAAAAAAATCGGCTCCAACAGCACTCGCCTTCAAATTCAAATACACTCTAAAGTACAAGCTCAAAACTATAGTAACCAGCTTGGTCATGTCAAATAAAAAAAATCTGATTCGATTATACACCAACACGCATACGAAACCCCAAATTAGCCACTAATATAACATAAAATCACAAAAAATAGCTTTACAAAATACAAAAAAAAAACATTAAAAAAAATTCAGCTACCGCAGCATTTGTCACCAGGTTTTAATACACACAAATGTTTACAAAAAAACCAATGATAACCACTAAGACAAAATCGCGGAAAACATCTATCATACTTAAACTAAACATTGCTGAAAAAAATCGGCTCCAACAGCACTCGCCTTCAAATTCAAATACACTCTAAAGTACAAGCTCAAAACTATAGTAACCAGCAATTGGTCATGTCAAATAAAAAAAATCTGATTCGATTATACACCAACACGCATACGAAACCCCAAATTAGCCACTAATATAACATAAAATCACAAAAAATAGCTTTACAAAATACGCAAAAAAAATCATTAAAAAAATTTCAGCTACCGCAGCATCTGGCACCAGGTTCGATTACACACAAAGGTTCACAAACAAACTGATGATAACCACTACGACAAAATTGCGGGAAACATCTATCATACTTAAACTAAATACTGCTGAAGTCATGTCAATACGATAGCCCAAATTAGCCACTTCAATAAAATCACGAAAAAGAGCTTTACAAAATACGCAAAAAAAACATTAAAAAAAATTCAACTACCGCAGCATCTGGCACCAGGTTTTAATACACACAAATGTATACAAAAAAACCGATGATAACCACTAAGACAAAATCGTGGGAAACATCTCTATTACTTAAACTAAACACTGCTGAAAAAAATCGGCTACAACAGCACTCACTTTCAAATTCAAATACACTGTAAATTACAAGCTCAAAACAATGGTAACTAGCAGTTGGTCATATCAAACTAAAAAAAACGAACTCAAATATCCACGCGGACGAAGTCGCGGGTATCAGCTAGTTAAACATATGTGCCGGTCCTGGTATACAGTTTAATAGTTTGTGAAACACGTTGTGGAAATTTGCCTTTTGAAGGGCAATCGTTAAAATGAATGGATCAATTCAATGCAAACGACAAAGGGCGGGTAAAGGACTGGAGCGAATGGAGTAAATGGAGCAATCCACAAATGGATGCGGCCGCTCATTTATAAGTAGTCTGCATATTTGATGAGCATTTTGCGTGATTGAAAATGCCTTATTATTTGACGCGTTTGTGAATTGACGCCTCAATTATGTACGTGTGCAATGTGGTTTTGGAATATAGCTTGATGAGTAAGTACTGATGACCATTTTTCACGAAGTTTTATGATCATGAAGAAAATTTAATTACTTAGCTGTAAGTATGTATGTTTTATGACCTGTAAGGACCTTTCAATGCCACAACACTTTGCTGATTCAATTCGTTAAAAATAAAAATAGTGTTGATGATTAGAGTGTACTGAATGGCGACTATGAACTGGAAGACAAAAAGTAAGACCCACCCCATGGATCAATAACACGAAATTAGTTCATGGATAATAATGTTTTTTGGAAGGTTTTTTTAGAAGGTCAAAATATCTGGGAAGTACTTAAAGTAGTTTAATATCAAAAAAACTCAAATTGAAACCATTCAGCTCACGGACAGGTTTTAAATTTGGACTCAACATTAAAATCTGCCATTTTATTCAACTTCATACAAATCTCACAAAAACAAAGCGAGTTACACAGCTACTTACAAAACACTGGACACACACACACTTAAGGATGAACGTTATATTTACATAACTGATATTATTTTGTTGGCTCATCATTTTACTAGCCTCATAACCGCTAGCCTAAACATTATAATAGACTCCTTTTCAATAGACGCTTCGATAAAACGAAATGTTTTGAACTCGAAAGTATTTCTGAAAGCGTTCTGCGGTGGTGATCAGTGAAACGGTGTCAAATATGACTGTCATACCTATTTGACATGTACGATGCAGATGTGCACAAGGCTTGAGGGTTACATTATTTTTGAGTCACTGTATATTTTTTTAGGTATTCTCATTCATATCACATCTTTTTATTATTAATATAAGAAAAAACACAAATACATATTTACCTCTACGAACGGTTGATGGGTGGTCTTTGATTGAGGTCTACACGGATTTCACTTTGGCGAGAAGAAAAATGATCGTTCGAAAACTACAAGTAAGTTAGGTATATTCTTTTTTTTCTTCTATAAAATTACATTGTCATATTATTAAAATAGAAACGCTAACATCCTTCGAACGTACAAACAGTTATTTTTACGAACGGTAGTTCGAATCCAATTCTTCGTATTGCATTTGAGACAGACCCAGTATTGTTACTACCAACACGCTCTCAAGAAAATTGCCTCGCAACTGTCATTTCATTTTGGAGGAGAAAATTCCACTGTCTCACACATTCGATAGCTCTGCAAGTCTTCACTTTGATATTATTGTTGGGCCATGAACTTTGCGAATCCCTCTCAAGATATTTAACTTAAATTCTAACCCCCCTCATTCATAATGCCGGACACTTTTTAACGGCTCGCTAAAAGTCTCTTGTTACTGTCATTTTCATGTCAACAAATTAATGTTGATGTTGTTAATCTTTTTAAACCAAGTTTGATCTTGAAGAAATTTCAATCGAAATAGATTTAGCCGTTTTGTTTTAAGGCCTGCGCACACCTAGGCCGCCTGCGTCGGCGATCAGTGAAACGCTGTCAAATTTGACAGCGATATTTGACAGCGTTTCACTGATCGCTACCGCCAGCGAACTAGGTGTGCGCAGGCCTTTAACGTTTGTTACTGCATACCTCCGTCATTTATGAACCGATTTTATCTGAAAGCCAATAAAACAGATTCCCACTGAAACAGTTTGACCATGAAGTCTGTTTCTCAAGTTTTTAAACTTATATTATTTTGCATTAAGTTTTAATTAAGTGAACCAGAGTGACCAGTTTTCCGTCTCAGCCACAGATAATACATAATTATTTCATGAAACTAAACTGCTAAATTGAATCTTATTCTAAACTCAACCCATAAAATCACTTTCTTTGACAATCTAGCATAAAATATGACCGTAAACTGCATGAAGCACGCGTGCTTATTTCAGAAAATAATTATTGGTAGTGTCCTGAAACAATCAAAGCTTAAAAGATCAAAAAAACTATTCTTGCGAGATGCTGAGATTTAAGATTCTATTTCGTGGCCATTCCGCTACAATTCTCCAACAAGATAGGTCATCTTTTGTTATTGATCAGTAAAAATGTATGAGCTCAATGTAACAAGAACTCGAAATAGAGCTGTAAAAGTGTGGTAGGATTGCTTTTGATAATAATTTTTTGTAGGAAGCTTGCTGTTGAAATGGTTGCGGTGAGATTCAAAATAAAAAAAGCAGCCAAGTGCGAGTTGGACTCGCCCATGAAGGGTTCCGTAGCAACAAGTAACATAATATAAAGGTTCTTGTAGTTTGTCGAAAAACATTTTTTTTTTTTATACTACTAGCTGATGGAACAAGCATATGGCCCACCTGATGTTAAGCGGTAACTATCGCCTATAACAAAGCATTGCCTCGCAGAGAGGTAAATTGCGGTTTACGATTTATGACGTATAAAAAAAAAACTACTACCTAGATCTCGTTCAAACCAAATATCGTTGAAAGTTTGCATAGTAATGTACAACATATATTTTTTTTAGTTTTATCAATCTCTTATTTTAGAAGTTAGAGGGGGGGGGACCAACTTTTTTCCACTTTGGAAGTGTCTCTCGCGCAAACTATTTAGTAAAAAACTATATAAGAAACCTCAACATCATTTTTGAAGACCTATTCATAGATACCCCACACGTATGGGTTCGACGAAAAAAAAAATTTTGAGTTTCAGTTTCAAGTATGGGGACCCCCAAAACAGACAGACCATTTGGAACGGTCCAGCTGGCAAGAGGAGACAAAGGAGACCGCAGGAAAGATGGCAAGATGACATATCTGAATTAGCAGGAAAAGACTGGACAAAGAAAGCGAAGGAGAGGAAAGAATGGAGACTTTTGGAGGAGGCCTATACCCGTCGAGGGGTCCTTAGTTAGTTTTTCATAAAAAATATAGATATAAGTTATTTAAAAATTGTTAATTAGGGAATAATAAAGGCTTTTTTATTTTATTTATTTATTTATAAAACAGACAGACAGACAGACAGACAGACATGACGAATCTATAAGGGTTCCGTTTTTGCCATTTGGCTACGGAACCCTAAAAATAGTAATAGCGTAATATTGTATGGTCGTAGTAAATGACTAGCACACACACAGATAGAGAATTTAAAGGCATTTATTACTATAAATGCCTATAATAATTCAATATTTGTAATTCAATATTTGTTGCCTACTACTGTAGGCAACAAATATTGAACATCGGCTAATTTCGGCTTCATAGAGAAAAAAAACCAGCAAAAAAAGAAGGCTTCAGAAAGAGATAGCGCTCTACGAAAGCAGAAAAGCCAATGTGCAATGTTTATAGCCTACAACCAACCGTATTTATTTATTAATTCTACGCATACAGCCTTCTAGTAAATATCATGAGACCATTCCATACAAAGGTTAGCTGGAGAGAGATCGCTGTTTATCGATAAGACCGCCCATTGTATTAGGCAAATAGTTTTTAAAAGTTTTTAGGTACCTATGCTTTTATAATTTTTTGTGTGCAATAAAGTATTAACTATACACCTAACTACTGATTATTTTTAAAGCAAATAAAAACTAAATACTAACAAAACGATGGAAATCCCAGTTTATGTATAGAAATTAGGTATTTAATAAATTTAGTCAAAAATCTCTAGAATGCAAGAAATCTTTTAAGAGTTTTTCTTTAGTATTTGTGTAATAAAACCAAGGGGCACTTGTGTAGACTTATACATTTTTGCGCATAGAAAATACCTACTTATCATAAGTTTTATTATTGTGAACGCAAGGAACTCACGCATGCCAAAAATACGTAAATTATTTGACAAGAAGCGCCTCCAAATTATTATGCACATCACGTGACCTCATATCCTCTTAAGAAATTGTAGCCTTGGTGGGAGAAAGATCGCACCCCAGCTCACGTCATCCCATACTAAGCAGGCCCCTAATGTTTGTGATGACATCCTTAAAAAGTACAATGTGTAGTTATACGCCCACACACTCAGCTCCCCAGTGACCCACAACATTCCTACTCGGAAACACCGTGTTTTGTTTACATTCTCATTCGTCCGGGTGTCTCAGCCAGCCTAGATAACCACAGGTTATATAATTTTACTATTCCTAAAAGCTTCACTCAAGTTGTAGTAAAACAAAACTGTGTAAATGTATTGCCAATTAGAAATGGCACATGGAAGCGTTGAGCTTTTTTGATTCAAAGAAGTATATTATTGTTCAATTATAACACAAAAATACCACTTTGATTTCCACGTGACCAAGCCTAGAAAAACAGCTTGTATACACCAATTGTTGGACCTTTCGATGAACTTAGAGATATGAAAGAACCGAAAACCCTTTTTACTTTGAAATAGAGTTTACTTTCACTGATAGATAGATTTTTTCAGTGCCACAAGCTAGATAGTTAGGCGAGGCGAGAGGTTGCGTATATGCGCTATTTGGGGTGGAAGCGTCCGCGAGGACTAGCGTATCTCGTTTTCAAATAACTTAGCATTTGTTCGGAGTGATGTGTGACTTGTAGGTATTAAATCAGTGATTCAGTGTTCATCTTTAGGAAATTAATTTGAGAAAGAGGTATAGCATTCTAATATAAATAAACACACCCCGCGCATATAAAGTTTATTATAGATCTTATACCACCATGACCTTTAAGCTTGAAGCCTTAAGGCCAAAATTCTAGTGAAGCTAAGCTCAAGGCCTACATAAAGTGACCAAGCAGTACAGTAATTTCGGATCCAGGCTTCTATAGTGGCCTCAATTCTTCTTCTTCTTATCGTGTCACTGATTCTTTCGAACCAAGTGTGGTGAAAGGATTATAAGTGCGCCTCGAAGGGGCTCCTTTCGTGCACTAATAAATGTTGAAAACAATATGAAAATTGCAAAAAAAAAAACACCGCGCTGCGCTTTGTTTCTTGTTCGTGTTTTTTTTAATTAGGCAATGATGCTTGCACTGCCAATAGTAGCCCATAGCTATAAAGCCATGTTCAGAATAAAATCTCTTTGCACCTGACTATTTTTTTATAAAAGAACTGCTAACTCTGAATAAAACCTTTTTGCACCCGAATTTCTGAAACAAAACTCAATATTGGATTTTCAAAGAAAATAGCTGGTGGCTAAAATTCTATAAAACTTTCTGGAACCTTCGCTACCTACACGTTTACTCAAAGAAAATTGTCAAAATAATGACCTCATTAGAAGTATTTTTGAGCAAAAACTTTGAAATCTGCTACGTTTCGGGCTGTTATTTTTATCTTGACTGTTTAGATACATAAAATGCAACGATGTAGCTCGACATTCTAGAACACGATACTTTTCTAAATGAAAACTACGAGAACTTTCATTTTCCTATCTCGTCGGTGAAGTTATAATGGCTTTTCTTTCCATCATCGTAAATAGACGTTTTAAAGTGTTTAAAGTTTAGTGCGCGCTTTGATTTTTTACATTCTGTGTATTGAGTGAACTGGCGACGTGTTCTTAATTCAAAATGTTGAGGTATCATTTTTATCGCATTATCATCGTTCTTTATTTTATAAATACGAGCCGGTATGACCAAGCTTCGCTCGGGTTTAAAAAACAATAGTATTATTATTTGCCAATAGATGTCAGGAAGAGTCGTATCTTTATTGGCTTATTTTTAATTAACAACGCCTTCTAGCTTGCAGTTAGTTGCTCACAATTGCCAATAGATGGCAGGAACAGTCATATATTGAGTTTATGTTTGATTATTGCAAAACACCAACTTCTCGTCATTTTCTAAAAATGAATCCTAGCTAGATCGATTTATCGCCCCCGAAAACCCTTGTATAGTAAATTTCGTGAAAATTGTTGGCTCAGTTTCCGAGATCCTAAATATATATATATATATATATATATATACAAGATTTTCTCGTTTAAAGGTATAAGATTATGCAATTTTTCAGTTACACATAAAACGTTGTATAACTATTACTTATAGTAGATCATTTAATATATAATATATTTTTAAAGAATAATATATTTAATACGTAGGAATATAATTATACGCAAGTAAGCAATTAATTAAATAATTTATTTCGATCAAGGTATATAAAATAAAAACTAACTAAGGACACAACCTACTAAGAACTATCGGCGGGTATAGGTAGGCCTCCTCCAAAAACTCCATTCTTTCTTTTCCTTTACTTCATCGTCTATTTAATAAACTAGCTTCTGATTAAAATTAAAACAAATAAATTGTTTTCAATAAAATAAATGAATTACCGATTGCATTAATAAAGTGCGTGGAGTATTAAGCCATTTGTAAAAATTGTGTTTTAAACGGCAGCCATCAAAACTTCAATATTCAAAGCAGAAAGCTCATTTAAAATGCTCATAATTCCTTAAAACACCGAAAGCCCCGAACAAATGTCAACACTTAAATTACAAATGATTCCACTTCAACCCTTAACTAGAATAGGGTAGGGTTGTCCATTAAGAAGATTTCTTTAAATACTGCGACCGTCACCATGACGACTGTGATAAGTATACAGGGTTATTCATTATTAGCTGCAAATACTCAGGAATTGGGTTCAACAAATAAAATAAAAAATATTTATGAAATTATTTTTTTAAAATTTTGATCAAAAATTTTTTTAGTTTTTGTATCAAAGTTTTATTTTTATTAATTTCTTTACGGCTATTGCATAATGATTGCCATGGAGAACAGGACGATGACCCACCCAGGCGGTGACTCAACGCAGAGTGTCACTCACGGCGCGCGGGCGCGGATCTAAGGTCAAAATAGGTCAGGCGCCAATGATTCCTTTATCGATTTTCTCGGGATTTTCATAACAAAACTTAAAAAAAATCATTTCATAAATATTTTTTATTTTATTTGTTGAACCTTATTCCTGAGTATTTGCAGCTAATAATGAATAACCCTGTAGAGTAGGTGAAATAGCAAAAAAAAACACATCCAACTGATTTTAGTCCGCAGGTATGATACATATAGCCTCACAAATCTCTTAGTACCAGACTCAAGATTCTATGGAGATGTCTAGGAATAAATAAACTAAAGAACTAGAAAAAATAAGCACTGGTGGACATTTGACATAGTGCCATGTAGCAACAAAATATATGGACAATATTTTTTACATATTTTACTAATTATATAGTTGTAGTAGAGCTCTTTGTGAAGGGTTTGTCCGGGGAAGTCCTTACTACCACCATGCCTATTTCAGGCGTAAAGCAGCATTGCTGTGTTTCAAAAAATAGCATAGTATATATTATTATTTTTTCTTAAAAATGGTACTGTATACAGGGTTATTCATTATTAGCTGCAAATTTAGTAAATGCAATAGGAGTATTTATTTAATTTTATAATTTTTTTTTATTCCTTACGTTTGTAACGTTTAATTTAAATACCTAAGTTTTTCCTTTTATGTTAGCACGCCAACGCCATTCTCTATACCTATACCCCTAAGGTTGGCAGGTAGAAAAAGCCTATAGCATTAAGCCCACCTTTTGTACATATAATTTTATGTTTTTATGCAATAAAGAGTTAAATAATATGACGGTCACAGATAACCGGGGCATAGCGAAAATGACAAGGCATGACTGTGCTTCACCCGCTAAGTAATTACATACACGTCACACGACGGCGTTGAACGTAATGTACTAGGGTTGGCACGCTCGCGATCTTATTAAATTTTCAGCTCATAGAACTGTGATTTACTTTATGTCAGTTGAGTCAACATCTGTTCATTGAGTCAACATATGAAAGGATATCCTCGTCATATCGTGGAAACCATTTGAACTGGTTTTAACATTGACCGCTACAATTTTGTACAACATGACAGTTTTATCAGAAATATCATCAAAGGAAAGGTAGAAGAAAAGAAAGGAAGGGGATGACCAAGGATAAGCTACACGAGCCAGATAAAAGCGAAGATCGCCATCATGTCGTATAAGGAGGTCAAGGTTGCCCTAAAAAAAAAATACCGGGAGAAAAATACATACATTACACTGACAAGAGTATTGCCCTTAAATAAGAAAGAAGAAGAGTGAATAGGTGTCTTCTAGACCATCCTGCTCCATCGTCGGCATCACCTTAAAATAGTCACTTGCCATTACACCTAGACTCACCAAGCTTTAAGACGTTTCAAAGTGATTCTTGTAATTGAACTGAATAAAGATAATTTTGATTTGATTTGAATGATTTCGAGATCGCAAGAACTAATGTTTTTACTTAAGTAACATTAGTTCTTGATAATCCCGCCAAGAGAAGACAATCCTTGAGCAACTATGCTAAATATAAGTAATTTTGCGTTAAGCACGGGTTTCATCTGAAAACAAGCGTTTTATTTGGTTATTCGATAACAGCCCCGGCACATGGGGGACTACTCTGAACCTTTTTGGTTCCTGTTTTAGTTTATATTTGTTGCTTTTAGCGTTTTGTTATGTCGTACTCAAAACGATCCTCTTTTGTTGTGTGCGACAAAAAGACGTTTTTATTTCTTTCTAATAACGAGAAAACGATGTAAAAAGCCAGAATAAGTTTACAGCCCTACCCTTAGAACGCGACACTTCAAAAAGCAAGGATTTGAACCGAATGAGCAGCAAATAAGTATTTGATGAAAATTCAGTGAAAGTGAAGTTCCCAGAATTCGAAGATATTGAGTTATGTGATTTCCGGAAAGAAAATCGACGAGTGAAATTGTTTCATCGTTCAACTCCGAAGGTTTTTGCAGAACCTCTGCAATTTCATTAGCGTTCAAGGGTTCTTATTACTCAGAGTAAGGCTATCCGATAAAAATATTTCAGTTTTACTTTAGACTTGTCAAAAAAAAGAAATATCAATCTGACGGATAGCGTACTCCGTTCTATTCTGTCATATTACGAGAAAAGTGTTAGATATGGATGTGGATAGTGGTTATAGAAGGAGAGGTAGTAGACCAAAGAAAAGATGGATGGACTGTGTCAAAGATCACATGAGCAGGAAAGGAGTGAGCATTGAGATGACGAATGATAGAGGTGAGTGGAAGAAGAAAACATGTCGTGCCGACCTCACTTAGCGTGGGTTAAGGGCAGGAGTATGATAGATAGCTACTCTGTATTGATAAAACCCACCATAAGCTAAATGTTTTGTTATGAGCGATTATTTGTTCCATCCAGCAAGATGTAATAAAAAGCTTATTCTTTCATTCATCTCGAATAAAGCTACAGGGATCGAGGCAAAGTGGTAATGGTTACGCATCTCTGCCAGCCACAAAAAGGCATTTTAATTTTACATTAAAAAAAAACTTCTATAAAACTTACGATCTAATATAATTACTTAAAATAGCAAATACAAATAACAATACCTTATGCTGTGTACATAAGATATTGTTATTTGTATTTGCTACACAGATATAGAAACAAAAAATATCGGACAAACGTAATACAAAACAAAATAAACCAACCAACGTTATTGTGTGTTGTTTGACAATAAATTCTGATGAACAATTACACTGTCCGTATGTTTGTCCGAAAATATTATTAGGATGAAAAATGATCATTTACTTCCCTTGTTTGTTAAATACAAAGCTTTTGGTGTTGCCATGGCGTTTTTGTAATTTGTCAACTGTTTGTTGGCGGGTTTTTTATAACTTTGGGTCAAATGTACCGGCGAACTTCAAATGCGGTTGTTTTTAGAGAAGTCAATAACGAAAACAGAAAAAAAAGGAAGCTGAACGAGATTTGTTTTGGTAATTTTGTTGCTTTCATAAAGTCAAGTCCTAATATTTAATTCAAGAACAGTTTGTTGTATATAATGTCAGGGCAATGTGGTTTGTAGTTTGAGGTTATAATACAAGTCTGGTGTGCCTATTTGTTAGTAAAACATTTTTTTTAATACGATTGTTTTTTATAAATACGCGATCACAGTCAGCTTACCTATTATCTTATACCTTTAAACGAGAAAATCTTGTATATATATATATATATATATATATATATATATTTAGGATCTCGGAAACTGAGCCAACAATTTTCATGAAATTAAGTATACAGGGGTTTTTGGGGACGATTAAACGATCTAGCTAGGTTTCATTTTTAGAAAATGTCCCCCTAATCGTAAAGTAAATAATCAACTTTATCATAAAATCATAACTCCTAGCGCCATCTGTTGATTAAGTCATGAGTTAGTGGGACAGAGAACGCCATCTATTGACGAGTAGTGGAGTTTATTATTATGTCGGTAAGATCGAAAAATATTAATATCAGTATGTAAGTAATTCGTATTTAAATATAATTCACAACAACAGTTTACCAAAAAAAAAAAATACCGAGCGAAGCTCGGTCACCAACTGCTAGTTCTTCTTAAATTTAGAAGCTTAGCTACTGTCAGGGTTTTGATGCCATTTTCTCCAATTGAGTCTTTTGGATGCGGACCCATTGACTTCCTTATAATATGACATGACAGCGACCGTTTCTTTTATCTGGTCCACGTAAAAAATTCTTGGCCTTCTTTATTTACCTACTGCGAAATTTGAGGTATTTGGATGTTTATAGCACAATCACGCTTTACCTTTATACTATGTAGGTACTTATCCCAACCACTGAACAAATTTAGAAGGAATTTGGAAAAAAAATAGTATGTAACATGGATTTTTTAACCCAAATAATAAGGAGCAAAAGGTGAGTAAACAAACAGATTAAATATTTATGGTAGCAAATTCAACATACGCAAGCGAAGTAACAGTAGGCAGCTAGTGAATAATTAAATTCAAAGAACTAATATCGAGGGGTTCTTTCAGAAAATTCCCAGTGCAATGGTTATAAAAATGATAATAGCTTTATTTCTCGCTCCATATTCTTTGTACGTGAACACTGAACATTCAGTAAAGTGTTCACATTATTTTAAATTATATATGATGCCTTACAGAGTCTACATTGCGTTGAACATATTACAAATTGCAGAGTTTATTTTAATGATAAGTTTTCACTGCTTGTAGTCAAGAAACCTACACCTAACATAAATTGATTTATTTTATACTTTGAAGAAAAGCATACGCGGGAAAATCATCATTTTAGGAGAACCGTTTTTTAATATGTATTTTTAAAAGGCAAATAAGGACTAAAAAATATTTGGGCTGATAATGTTCTGCTTATCGTGTCACTGGTTCTTTCGAACCAAGTGTGGTGAAAGGATTTTAAGTGCACCTCAAAGAGGCTTCTTTTGTGCACTGATGATGATAACTTTCTTTTGGGAACCTCAATGGCGACCACGAACCGGTAGACCGAAGACATATCTAAAATCTCAGGAAGTCGGTGGATGGAAAAGGCTCCGAATCGGCCTTCCTGGAATTGTATAGGGGAGGTCCTTGATAAACCCTCTTTTATCCTCTTGCACCTCTTTGAAGAAGTAGTAGAGCTCTTTGTTAAGGGCTCGTCCGGGGAAGTACTACCACTATTGCCTATTTAAGTCGTGAAGCAGTGTTGCTGTTTCGGTTTGAAGGGTGTGGGTGCCGGTGAAATTACTGGCACGTGAGGCTGAATATCTCTATGCCTCAAGTTGATGGACGCAGGACAGTGCAAAGTAGGGCATGTGCCTGATGTGCGTGATCTAACGAAGCAATGCTTTGTTTTAGGCGATGTTTACCACTAATAACATCAGTTATAATATTTATAAAAAAATACAATCCGGTGATCACGATAACATTAGAGCCTATGTACATACCAGAGATAGAATAACAGCCATAAATATGTCACTTTATAATCGACAATCGATAATCGTGAAACATTTTGAGTAATTTATCACTTGACTGACGTGAGGGCCTTATGTTTGGTGATTAGCCCGGCTAACAGCGGCATTGTTTACATTACCCACACAAAAGTGAACCTTAAAACAATGGCAATACATCTTAAATTTACGACTCATTTGCAACCAATTTTGCCAGTATTAATATACGTTACTGTTAAAATTTCGATTGCTTGTGGGTGGTTTTGTTTACGGATGTTTTTTTCGATAAATCATAAACGGATGTTTTTATCATTTGGACGTTGAAGGGTTGAGACCTACAGATAAAGAGCTTAGATAGAGAGCAGTCCTCGTGCTTCAGTACGTTGAACTATTTTATCTCGTTAAAAGTTAGATAGTGTACCCCACATTGTACCAACACCCACTTCTTCTTCTTCTTCTTCTTTAGTATTCTTCTTTGATATTTGTGATACTATTGTTTTTTTTCAATAGTATCACAAGTATCATTTTGAAGCTAGGTGAGTCTAAGCCAGTTCCAAGCCTAGAAAAGAACAGGCTACAAACTACGGCTTGGTTCCTACCGTTTTTTAACCGACTTCCAATCAAAAAGGAGGAGGTTCTCTTTTTTTTTTTTTAATGTTTGTTACCGCATAACTTCGTCATTTGTGAGCCGATTTGAAACATAATTTTTTTATCTGAAAGGTACTGCTTTCAGATTGGTCCCATTTTAATTTTATTAAAATCGGTGTTGCCATTTTTTTTTAAATAATTTTTTTAATGTTTGTAACTGCATGCCTCCGTCATTTATGATCCGATTTAGAAAATTGTTTTTTTATTTGGAAGGTTATTCTTACGTCCAGATTGTCCCAAACAAATTTGATTAAAATCGGTTTAGCCGTTGGACAATGAAGTCGGTTTCTCAAGTTTTTTAAACTTAAATTATTTGTATGATCTTTTGACAAAACAAAAACAATAATAATAGCAGTGAAGTTCCAATGTGTTGTCATCTGTGCGTCAAGTCTGTTACCGTTTCTATTTGTTGACATAAAAAAGACAGTGATAAGAGCATTTCCGGGTAAAACGAGCTTCACAGAGAGGTTAGAGGTAAACGTGTCGAGTACTAACTAGGGCGAAGTGAAGACGAACCAGGATAGACATTTTTGGAGAAGATAAATTAGGAGGCCCCAAATAAAGATGGTACAAAGCCCGAAGAAGAAAAAGCGTCTTTATAAATTAAGAGGAAAAGCCATTTTGAACACTCTCCTTCTCCATCCTTATTCACAATGTCAATGACATATGTAAAGACCCGTACTACGCTTTATCTTTCTCGGGCTCATTAGACACGTCGATTTTTAGGGTTCCGTAGCCAAATGGCAAAAACGGAACCCTTATAGATTCGTCATGTCTGTCTGTCTGTCTGTCTGTCTGTCTGTCTGTCTGTCTGTCTGTCTGTCTGTCTGTCTGTCTGTCCGTCCGTATGTCACAGCCATTTTTCTCCGAAACCGTAAGAGCTAGACTGATGATGACTTGGCGAGTAGATGTATTCTGTGAACCGCATTAAGTTTTTTACATAATAATAAAAAAAAAACTATAAATTTCGGGGGTCCCCATACTTGAAACTGAAACTCAAAAATTTTTTTTTCATCAAACCCATACGTGTGGGGTATCTATGAATAGGTCTTTAAAAATGATGTTGAGGTTTTTAATATCGTTTTTTTCTAACGTGAATAGTTTGCGCGAGAGACACTTCCAAAGTGGAAAAAAAGACGGGTTGCACTCCGGGAGTGCCGGCAGAAGTGAAAACTTGATTATTAACGTTGAGCATGTTTGATATTTTGGAATGGTTAGGGGGGGCTTGTTTGTTATTTGGCACGCTGTAACATACACGAACATTCGCGCAAGCGCCCTGCGCTGCCTAAACGAAACAGTAGGCCCAGGCATACATTTTCGCCGCGCCGTAGAGAGGGGATAGCTGTCTACTCTCCATCCGTCTTACGCTTTTTCGATCAGGTCACGTGTCCTGACGCGCTGACGCGAGTTTAAGATTTTATACCCATTACAGTAAAAGTGCTCAACGCCGCTAAAGAAGTTTTCACTTCAAAAAAGTTGGTCCCCCCCCCTCTAACTTCTAAAGTAAGAGAATGATAAAACTAAAAAAAATATATGTTATACATTACTATGCAAACTTCCAACGATATTTGGTTTGAACGAAATCTAGTCAGTAGTTTTTTTTTATACGTCATAAACCGTAAACCGCAATTTACCTTTCGACGAACTACAAGAACCTTATTATGTTACATCAAGTAACATAATATAAAGGTTTTTGTAGTTCGTCGTGCTACGGAACCCTTCATGGGCGAGTCCGACTCGCACTTGGCTGCTTTTTTTCTATAGAGGCAGTCGTCACTGTATTGGCCCTCTGTCAGAAGATTACATAATCAACAAAACTCATTTCTTGCTACTGTAACTGCTATATCTTTTTCGTTTTTTTATGTGTTAGATTCAGGTCTATAAACTTTATTCACAGCGGTTGTCATGCCACAGTCCGCATCAGCAACCCAGAGCCATACGCTCCAGAAATTTGTGCTCGCAAAAATTCACAAAGTAAACACAGACCCCAAAAGAGTTACATAAACTTCAACACAGCATATATTTGTTAGCTGGTACACTCATTGTAATTTGATGTAGAAAAACACTCTAAAGTAAGCGAGTGCAAGTTACAAATGGTGATTAGTGACGCCATTTTGAATTTATTTCGTTATTGATGCAGGTTTTTGAATTGAAAATCGTCACGGGACATCTCTTCGGTAAATATCGCCAAACTTTGGCAAAAGTCGGAATCTGTCCGCCCGCAGGCAACCAGTGAGGGACACAGCATGCACACGTTATTGTTTAAGTATACACTTCGGTCGGCATTCCCGGGGTACCACTGTTTTTTTATACGATTAGCTCAAATTATGAGGCTCCTTTCGTGCACTTGACGCATGTTTTTCTTTTTTTAGGTCCAACAACATGCCGGTTTTATCATGATATTTTCGTTCACCGTTTGAGAGTACGAACTGGCATTGTGCACATACATTTTTAGAGAGAAAAACTTAGTACAGGACTGGAGTTGAACCCACGTTCTTAGGATCAGAAGGCGAGGCTGCTAAAACTACGCCACCAGTCCGTTGGAAAATTTGATGAAACTGACATAGCCGCTATCTCTAAGCTGCGCACCATCGTTCCGCAAAAAGGCCAAAACACTACACCAGAACCCATCGAGCTGTTTCCTACAAAATACAGGATATGTCGGGACATTACAACTGGGCCACGTTATCTTTGCCATTTCGCGCCAAGGGTTTACCATTAGACCTTTCTATTAATTTTATACAAACGGCGAGTGGACGAGATCGTCTGAACAGGAGAGCGAAGCGAGGGTGTACCACACAACGTCAAACAAAGGTTTGAATGTCGCAGTTTCTAAAAGAAGATACCTGGTAGGCCTACCACAAGTCTGGCTCTGTCTCTGGCTCTGGTTTTGAGTCTGTGTGAGTGCTGTCTAAATAAATCCTACGTCGAAACGTTACAAACACAGTATAATAATACACTGGTGACCATTCACACAGATTCAAAACCAGAGCCAGAGACAGAGCCAGACAGAGCTTGTTGTAGGCCTACAGGAGAGCGAAGCGAGTTATCAACGCGAAGGTGTACCACACAACGATAAACAAAGGTTTGACTGTCGCATTTTTTCAAAGATCCGTATACCTAAGCTAAAACATCAATAACGGATTTTTATATTACAGTAATAGTAGTAATAAAAAAAAACAATACACTGGCAAAATTGACTGATTAGACAGATGCATCTAATTAAGAAGAAGAAGACCTGTCAGCCTGCTTACCTAAATGACTGCTATAGAACCATTATGAGCAATTATCTTATAACAAACGCTTGTAAGTGGAAAGCTTGGAAGTGGATTATACAATTACAAACCATAGATAAACTGTATAAAATAGAAGTCTTGTCCAAAACTGGGCTACTAGCATGCTAATAGGCTGAACTAGCACGTGGCCTACATAGAGTAGTGCACAACGATCGTTACCTACACGATAGCGGTCTTATAACTGCAACGATTCTAGGCTTATATGAGGTTAGCCCATCGACGCTCCACGTAGGTATTAGTTTTTGAGTCAGGATTTCGAAATACTGGCTTTAATGGGGCGCTTTGCTCATAGGTCATAATAGAGCACGTTTTGACGTGGAAAAACTTCCTTTTCAAGACTTTTCCAAGTTAGGGATGCAATTGATTAAAGGTCAGCGCACATCTAGGCGATAGCGATGGCGATCAGCTGAAACGCTGTCAAATATGACAGCGATATTTCACAGCGTTTCAGCTTATCGCCATCGCCATCGCCTAGGTGTGTTCGGGCCTTAAACTCTGCATCGTTACATTTTGATTTAAACAAATGGGTTGATTACAATACCAATAACGAATAAGCACATGTTATTAATTTTGGTACTAAGTTTTTCCTTATAAGTTAGCACGCCAACGCCATTCACTAAATACCTCTTTTAAATTTGTCAAGTAGAAAATGCTTATAGCATTAAGCCCACCTTTTGTACATTTATTTTTAAAGTTTTTGTGCTATATAAATGACAGTAGCGACCATTTTACACAAATATTGGGTTTACATTTATAACAACTGGACAATATTATTCCGAACAGGGATGTTGATAGCTCATCAACTCATCATACATTATTAGAATATTTGCTCAAATTTTCCTACATTCAGGTTGTCAAATCAAGTATTTCTTGCACGAAGAACGTTCACGAAGAAAGTTCTCGAAAGCAAAACCCCTTTTCATGCATACAATCTGTATCATGCTCTAAAAACCTGAGCAAAATCGATTTTCTGATTGAGCTGAGCATTGTGTGCGAAACCATTCAACTGAAAACGTTTCAACTCATTTCAGATGTTACCCCGCTGCCCTGGGACACATTATGGTAATACGCCCTCGTTATTTGAACGTAGTGGTATGTGTAAGTAGTATGTTTGTTTTTCGCGAGTGTCCGTGAAGCTGATGTGTATAATATGCGGCAGATAAAAGAAAAATAGGATCATGAGTGTTATCTTTGTTTACACAGTGTACCAAGATATTAGACCTCATGTTTGTGCTTCCTATTCCAATTAATAAGTGTTCTTTTGGCTCGAATCTGACGATAATATTATGTAGAAGATATAAAAAACTGGGAATCTATAGAAGCTCGATGATATAAAAAAAATTACTCATGACTTCTTGACGCTTCCCACAGTAAACAGTAATCAGTAACAGAGACCATTTTTTATAAATATAAATATGTTGAAATACATGTTGTGCCGACCTCGCATAAAGTGGGCTAAGGGCAAGAAGAAGAAGAAAAAGATTATAGCTTCTATTATATGATGAGATTTTGCCAAAAAGATCATCATCTGATGGTAAGCGAAGATGGAACAGGATGGTCTAGAAAACACCTATTCACGCCTTGAAGAGTCCCAGATTGTAGTGACCAAGAAAAAGAACTGACGGCAATGAGTTCCATTTCCTGGAGGTTCGCATAATGAAGGTGGAGCCAAAACGCTTAGTGCGAATGGGTGGTATGCTAAGAACGGATGGTAGGGTTTTTTGGTGATTTTGGTAAATTTATTAGTTGTGAGAAATAGCTATTTTAGATGATTTAGGTATACAGCGTCAGGGACAACTCCCCGCGCGACTATTAATGGAACGCTGTTGTGCCTGGAGCGGACATAATTTAGAATGAGTGGGCTAGCCAATACCATCTATAAGACTACGGAGCTGGGCCTTAGAGGTTTCCACCTATTTTTTCTTTCAAGTTAAGTAAGGTTCCTTATCTTCTTCTTCTTTATTGGCATCTGTCCATTTTGGATCAATTTTGCCAGTGTCGCGATATATTAGATAAATAAAATACTTTTTCGTCAAGTCAGTCATATACTGTTTATTTTATTATTTTTTTTTTTTGTATGTGTTGTGTTAGTTTTAGGAATGGATCTTTTGACATCTGAATAAACAAATTTTTAATTTAATAGACAAGTCTTTGTCTTTGTCTTTCAAAGTACTTGGCTTTGAAACAAATGATAGTTGTTTGTTTTCAAAACCATCAGAGACATTTTCGATCAAATCAGAATATCACATAATACACTTTCATTCCAACTGTTAACACTTTGAGCTAAGACCTCAAGTAGTGTTGGTTAAAATACCACCGAAATTACACAACAAAACTCAAAATAACACCAGAAAAACAATTAAAATCAAAAAGCTATGTGACTTCCCAAAATGACAGAAAACGAATCAGGGTTCACACCTAGGCCGCTGGCGAACGCGATCAGTGAAACGCTGTCAAATTTGACAGCGGTATTTGACAGCGTTTCATTGATCTCGGTTGCCAGCGGCCTAGGTGTGCGCAGGCCTTTAATAATGACTTGTGACCGCTGTCAAAATGTGACAGCGATATTTGACAGCGTTTCACCTTGCGCACAGTAGAGGCGATCATTATGTCAGGAATAAAAGCACATGAAGCATCGTTGGCAGCGCAAAAAAGGCCCATCAGAGGTAGTATGTAAATAACCTGCTCGTTACCAAGTGGCTTTCAAATTAGAATAACATATTTTGCTATCGGCCATCTTGTGGCCGAAGTTAAAACGCTGACAACCGCTAGGTTAAATAAATAAATAAAATAAATAAATATTGTGGACAATTCACACAACACTACCCAGCCCCAAACTAAGCAGAGCTTGTAATATGGGAACCGGATAGCTGATATAATACTTGAATACATTTTTTTTTTGTAAATACATACATAGAATACAATATAACACCCAGACAGAGAACAAACATTTATGTTCACCACACAAATATTTGTTCTCGGTGGGGATCGAACCCACGACCTACGGTTATTTCCAACTTGCATATTTTAAGATGATTGTCATGAAAAATCACAAAAACTTGTTTTGGAAAATAACACTACAAAGATTTTTATAATGTCCCAAAGGTTAAGAGCGGGATTTGAACCCGTGACCTTCCCCTTGGTACGGGGCTGCGCTGACCGCTGCGCCATCGGATCCTAATCATATAAAAAATCTTTATGATTTCCTTAAAGTGTAGTAAACACTTTAAAGTCAATAAAAAAACATTGCAAAAGTTCAGCAAAAACGTAATAAGTAATTTGTATCAAATCGGTTTTCACACAAAAAATATGTTTTCGCTTTAAATACTTTTTTGTAATACATAATTGGATTTTAGCATCTTTGAGTTTTTAAAGATTTTTTTTGTGTTGAAATAATAATATGCAAGTCAGCAGTTCCAGCGGTTGTCAGGGTCTTAATGATAACGCTCTGAAAAATAGGGGTGTTTTTGAGAAAAACTGAGGCCAACGAACCTAAATTTAGACAGCATTTTCTGTATTTTATGGCCTATTTCACAGGGATCGGGGTTAGCGGTCAAGCGGAGGGCAAGCCTATTTATAGATTGGTTTATTAAGGTAATGAGGATGGAAACTTTGGGAACGTTGTTTTACTTAATTAAGTACATCGTATTTAAAATCTCCCTATGTTTTTAAACTTTTTGCACGTGATATTTTTTCGGCATGTTGGGAAAAAGGTAATGTTTAGGAAAAAGAGAATAATGGCATGTGTGAAAAGGAAAAGAGTGAAATGAATTACAAAATTGTGCAAGTAAAAACATGTTTTTAGGGTTCCGTAGCCAAATGGCAAAAACGGAACCCTTATAGATTCGTCATGTCTGTCTGTCTGTCTGTCTGTCTGTCTGTCTGTCTGTCTGTCCGGCCGAGTCACAGCCATTTTTCTCCGAAACCATAAGAGCTAGACTGATGAAACTTGGTGAGTAGATGTATTCTGTGAACCGCATTTAGGTTTTTACACAAAAATAGAAAAAAAACTATAAATTTTGGGGGTCCCCATACTTGAAACTGAAACTCAAAAATTTTTTTTTCATTGAACCCATACGTGTGGGGTATCTATGGATAGGTCTTCAATGATGTTGAGGTTTCTAACATCGTTTTTTTCTAAACTGAATAGTTTGCGCGAGAGACACTTCCAAAGTGAAAAAAAGTTGGTCCCCCCCCTCTAACTTCTAAAATAAGAGAATGATAAAACTAAAAAAAATATATGTTGTACATTACTATGCAAACTTCCAACGATATTTGGTTTGAACGAGATCCAGTCAGTAGTTTTTTTTTTATACGTCATAAATCGTAAACCGCAATTTACCTTTCGACGAACTACAAAAACCTTTATATTATGTTATTTGATGCTACGGAACCCTTCATGGGCGAGTCTGACTCGCACTTGGCTGCTTTTTTTTTTCAATTTTCTTCCTATGGTGTCACTGATTATTTTTGTAAAGGATATAATAAGTGTGTCTATATTAAGTGCGTCTCAGATAAGCTCTTTTCGTGCAAAGAGGCTCCTTTCGTGCACTAGACCCAGTTTTTTAAACCCAGAACTTTTTAGATTTTACGACATGCCGGTTCCCTCACGATGTTTTCCTTCACCGTTTGAGAGTAGTGGCATAGTGCACATACATTTATTGTCAGGAAAACTCATTGGTACATAACTGAATTTGAGCCCACGACCTTAGGATCGGAAGGTGGGGACGCTACCACTTGACCGCCAGTGCCCTCAATTAAATAATTAAATAATATACTTTAATTAAATACTATTTTTATACAATGTGTAAATATAATAATAAACAAAATAATAAAAAAAAAATTGGCTGTAGTATGCGTTTGGGAAATTCAATATCATTTCAACAAACTATACATTCACAGTAGAATACAAATACAGAATATATAATAAATATACGATTGAAAATCTACTAGAGCATTTCTGTTTTTTCGAAGATAAATAAATATGAATTAAGTCAATAAGAATTTAAATAAAATTACAATAGTTATCAAATTCAAATCTCCCCTTCGATGCCAGGGGCATTCCTTCACATCTCTAGAAATTAAATTTAAAATTCATTAAAATTTCAATTTCCAGATAGGGTGTATATAAATTAAAATAAACTATTTATAATAATAATACGGGATGGTTTTTTGAGAAGGGCAGTGATGGCCAAGTCTGAAACCACGAGAGTTAGGAAAAATCATGCCTTCGATTTATAAGAAAACAATAACTGCATTTATACTATAAAAAATTGAATAGGAGTTGAGTTTTCTTCCGTGTAAAAATATAAAATAGTGAAAATTTGCTATGTCCATTCATTTTTAGTAAAACATTTATTTACAAAGATTGATTCTTAACAGCAACAGAATCCATTGGTTCAATAATACCTACAGGGTTTATTTTTTTATGAAAAATGCTCATCAGCCCTTCTCAAAAAACCACCCTGTTAAAGAAAGAAAGAAAGAAAATATGTTTATTGACCATAAAAAAGATACAAATAATAAGTGATAATGATAACGCAAAGTTTCACATGGTCAATTAGGTCCCTGGCTCAGTATTTGTCGCACCGTGTAGGTCACATGGCGTGACACTACACAGTGCAACCCTGGTATTCTGCCAAGGCCTAGAGCGGGTCACATC
This sequence comes from Thera obeliscata, assembly GCA_947578465.1. NCBI lineage: Eukaryota > Metazoa > Arthropoda > Insecta > Lepidoptera > Geometridae > Thera > Thera obeliscata. The sequence goes on from OX387919.1 coordinate 3,752,061, forward strand.
ACGGAATTATAATTACAGAATACTTACAAACTAAAGAAAAAACACAGAAAAGTGCATGAAAAATAAAAAAATGGTACAAAAACAAAACGAGCAGGGTAAATAAAGATAAAGTGCTTGCAAAACTAAACCTAATTATATACATTTCTATAGCTAAATGGCTTGTAATTGTAGGGAAAAAAAAAAAAAAAAATATTAGCACTTATATTACGTACATATTTGCAAAAAAAAATGCTTAAAAGTATTATATCAGCTATCTGGTTCCCATAGTACAAGCTATGCAAAATTTGAGGCTAGATAGTATTGTGTAAATTGTTTACTATATTTATTTTATTTATTTATAACTAGTGGCCGCCCGCGGCTTCCCTCGCCCGTTCCCGTAACACCCCGTTCCCGTTGCTTTTTCGGGATAAAAAGTATCCTATGTCCTTCTCCCGGTTCTAAGCTACCTCCCCATTAATTTTCTGCCAAATTGGTTCCGCCGTTCTCGAGTTATAAATAGTGTAACTAACACGACTTTCTTTTATAAATATAGATATCACAGTTGCTAAACTAAGACGGAGGCCTTGAGAGACTTTGAACTCCGTAACTAGACCATCTATAGCTCCCTAGTTATGTACATGAGGGTAGTTGTGAAGCCATTTGCAACAGTGTAAACCGATAACTGTTTGAAACAACTGAAACTTTGATAGGTACTATTCCTGGTACTGACAAGCAGTTGAAGTGGATGGATGAGCGTACATGAATTTGAACGTTATACATGAAATATTACACGCTGCTAGATCTCTCTATAGGCCTGCGCAAATCTAGGCGATGGCGATCAGAGAAACTCTGTCAAATATCGCTGTCATATTTGACAGCGTTTCACTGATCGCCATCTCAGAACGCTTAGATGTATGCAAGGCTTACAAGTTTCATATGCATAGTCGATGATGACGAAAGCAAAAGGTTTTTTTTAATTGAATCCACCTCGAGGTACGGAATTGTAATTTTTGTATATTTTTTAAAAATTGTATTCTTGTAGGTCACGCATGTTAAAAACAGCATTCTTCAAACTGTGTGTTATAAAACTACCTGCAGGGCTACCACGAGGTCCATATGGTTATGGCTATGGCTGTCAAATTGTGTATAGATAGGCTGACCCACACATTCATTTTCTTCTTGTGTTTGAATGTGTTGACACTGTTGACACAATTTTGACAGCCATAACCATAACCATATGAAGCTCATGGTAGGCCAGTGATAGCTGATATAGCTGATGGAACAATCATATTATGGTCCGCCTGATGTAAATTGGTTACCATTACCAGTAATTTCACCGGCACCAACACCCTTCAAACCGAAACACAGTAATTCTGCTTCACGGTAGAAATAGGCATGGTGGTAGTAGGTACTTCCCCGGGCGAGCCCTTCATAAAGAGCTCTAACAAGTAAAAGTTTGTGACAGGTCTGAAATATTTCAATTTTCGTCCAAATCGGTTGTAATTACGACGTATTTGAGTAAAACAGCTAAATATCTAGCTTATAATAATAACGCTTTGTTTAGAGTTACTTTAGCGTTAAACTTTGGACAGAAGTCAAATGACAAACTTATTCCTCCGACTTCAGCTGTGTGCCTTAAACGACTGTTAAATACTTCATAGAACTTCTGAGATGGATTGTTTCCCATTTTTAACCGACTTCCAATCAAAAAGGAGGAGGTTCTCAATTCGGTTGTATTTTTTTTAACTTCGTCATTTGTGAGCCGATTTGAAAATTTATTTTTTATTAGAAAGGTAGGTACTGCTTTCATTTTATTAAAATCAGTGTTACCATTTTTTTTTAAATATTTTTTTTAATGTTTGTAATTGCATGCCTCCGTCATTTATGAACCGATTTAGAAAATTATTTTTTTATTTGGAAGGTTATTCTTACGTCCAGATTGTCCCAAATAAATTTGATTAAAATCGGTCTAGCCGTTTGACAATGAAGTCGGTTTCTCAAGTTTTTTAAACTTATAATTATTATCGAATTAATAGGCAAATTTCACCAAATGTTGCGTTGTGATGATCCGATCATTTTCGTAGTGACACGGAGTAAAAGTGCTGACTTTATGTCCGAAGGGTGGTAACCGATGTAGTCCCACGAATCTGTGGTCGTGGTCCCTATTCAAGAGAATTTTCGTTCCCTAATTAATTTTAAAACCAATTGTGCTTTTATTTGATTCTTTTTTATGAGTGAGAATACACAGTTTACTGTAAACATTGCATTTGTGCTTTTTTTGACCGTGCTAAAGGCGAGTCAGTGATATTTACAAAAACGAAACTTCACCTTTAATTAAAACGTCACATTGCTATTTTATCCAATTCGTATGTAAATTAACGGGTAGTATTTTAAATTTTAAATTATTTAAACATGCTACGTCGTAAATTTTGGTAATATGACTGCAAACTGAGGCCGTAAAACAGAGTATTAAATAATTGGGGACGTGGTACGTGGCACCAGTTTCTGTAATAATCTAGTCACTAGAGAGTTTGCCTTGTCGTGCTCGCAGTAACCTTGAAACCCCCTAAAACCCATGGGGTAGGGTATGGCATGGAATACGTTTGTATACTTATTGAAAACATCTGTCATGACTTTGCAACTGTTCTTGGAACCGACAGCTTGGTATATCTCCTTCTTCAAAGTATTGTCAATTTGGAAAACAGAAATTCATCAAAAAGAACAAAACAATTCGTATATACACCACCAGGCAGTTCATATCCAAATGCCATTAGCAAAAACCCCCAAAGCTATAACAAATAAACCAAACCTTAGGGTTAATATACGAAATTTACTTTCATCCCAGTAAACAGAAAAAAAACAAATAAATCTACTCGCAAAATTAAGTGTAGGTACCTTTTTACTGTCTGGCAAAACTGATTTATGTGTTGAGATAAGTACAAACACTTCACTTATGTCAAAAAAATACAGCGAAAATGTTTTATATAGCACACACAATTTTCGTGACATGATTTTTAAAGACGTAACTCACACATAAAAACATTTTTAGACATTAAATACGAATATTATATAATCGTGCATATTCCATTCATCTATTTGTATTGTACAGAGAAAATGCTTCGTGGTTGGTAAAAAAAAGAAACATTTTAGCAAATCTAGCACGAAAGAAACAAAAAAGTCGAATTCAAAATGAATGATGATGACTGTGATCCGCTCGTACGGTATAATCCAGCTCAAGGTCAATTAAGGTCACTTTTGAAGGCACCAGTGCTGCAAAATAAACCTTTTTATTCGTCTTTTAAAGCAGTTCTTGAGATTTAATAAAATTATGAACGAATATTAAACTCTACTTCTACAAAACTCTGTGATAAAAAATGTGTAGCTTCATAGAAAAACAGGTTGATACCCAGCGTTTCAGCGTTGCTTTACGAAATCCGCTTCATAATAAATTTCTGAATCTTTCTTGCTTTGTTATTTAAATTCTATTAAAACCAGTGTTTCATTGTCCAGAGGTAAAATCTCGCGAAGCCAGAGTTGCAGAGGGTGATTTATAGATGGCGCTATCGTGCACCGTGTAGGAAGCGCCGTTGTCTTCCGCCGGATAGGCGCAGAACAAACATTATCGGTTTCCACTAATCGGGCCGAAATTGCATTTACGGTCGCTTACGTGGTCTCTTTTACGAAGAGGTATTGAAGCAAACGGTTGAATATGGACCAGAAAATCTATAAATTTTATTTGAAATTGAAAAATCGTTTTTATCTCCTTATATTTACCCGGTTTACTTAATTGAACTCTATAGCGGGCTGGCTATATTAGGGTTTTACAGATTTCAAAGTGCTCAATAACTCCGAAACGAAAATCAAGTTTTACGAGTATCTACCTAATAAAGATTATTCTGAAATTGCTTATCCTTCCAGAAATAGCGTTTATTATAAAATTTCTGGCCCTAAAAATGAATTCTGTACGAGTTTTGTCATTTTCTCTCGAAAGCTACAAAAATATACTACAATTTTACATTTATTATGATGACTATATTCCATCCAGTGATTGAACTCTACCCTTATAAAGATAAGGACTACATTTCAGGACTTCATGCTACATTTGACGCCGTAACCCCGAACGTAGACGGAGTCGTACTCTGACGTGTAGATGTTTCACTTCATTAACGATACGTTTACGAAAACTAAGGAATTGTTTCAAGTCCATTATATTTAGATTCAATTCTTCAGTTGATTATATTTATTTGATGATATAATAAAGAGATAGTGAAAATAGTAACAATTTGACGAGTAATGTTTCAGCTTTATTTGCATTTTAAAACAATTTTGTTGATGACTTTTATAATCTCAGGAGTAATGATGATTTTAACAATTGAAAATTCTGATTATATTTAGAAATTGTTATTTGCGATATTAAAGGTTTATGATGAAAACTAGAAATCTTTTTAAGTATTGTATGTAGATTATATGAAAAGGTTCGTTAACGTTACGTAATCAAATAACGGTTCTACGAATCTGTTTCAGATAAGTAAATGAAGTTGTAGCATATTTTCAGCACGAAGTATTTCTAACATCAAAGCATCATAAATTCTTTAGCCAGAGAGTTAAAGCTCATTTTGCATTGCAATTCTATCAGAAGTGACATGCCTGTCGCTGGATCAAGGCCTCATAAGGAACAAATTTTACCTCTGGCAGGGACGACCTTCTTACTTTTGTCAATGGTAGGCGTTATTGGCTTTCGATTAGATTCTTTTCATAAAGATACAAATGTTATATAAGTACTTCAATTTGGGCAACATTACTATATAAAATAAACCAATTTCTATACTACTACTATATAAAATAAACCAAACTCAAACTCAATAAAATTTTATTCAATACAATTGCAAGATTCACTTTGAAACGTCTTATAGCTAGGTGAGTCTCGGTGTCAGTTCAACGCGACCAAGCCTAGAAAAACAGGCAACAAACTACGGCTCGGTTCGTTCGGCAAATAAAAACACAGCACCATTCATAGCCGACTGTCCATGAATGGTAAGTTATAAAACGTTCTGCACAGCCACTAATTGGACAATAATAGTAATAGAGTAGGTAAGTTTATTGACATAATAAATAGGTTTCAAAATATACATTTTGAACCTATGATCTCCCGAACTTGTTTAGAAACTATGTTTTTTTCAGAGGCTCTCCTAATAAAATAAAAAGGCACATGATCATAATCATTATGCAGGTTATGTGACCCATTCACTAAATGTTTTTTATACGTCTAGCTGATGGACCATGCTTAATGGCCTTAGTAATTTCAACGTTACCCAGTCCCTTCAAACCGAAACACAGCGATGCTTCTTCACGGCAAAAAAAGGCATGGTGGTAGTACTTCCATGGACAAGCCCTTCACAAAAAGCTCTTCTACTACCTACTACTAAAACAACCAAGCTCAGTTTAAGCAATCGTTAAACCTTGGCAAAAGACGCTGTCCGAAAACTTAGGCACAACATAACTTTTTAAACTATCATGGTTTTTAACACTATTTTAATCATGCTACTATTACTATTTTACTCAAAATTTAATCATGATAAATATCCCGTTGTTTCATAAAAATTAGACACAACAGTCGGTCACTTTATATATAAGTGGTCATGATAATATGAACTTACTTGCATGCTTAAATATTTCTTTTAGTTATTTGACTCCATCGTTTTAAGCTTTGATTATTTCGGGGATAGATGGCGCTGTGTATCTGCCAATATTATTTATTACCTGCACTATAACTTTTAAAACCAATCATCATCAGCCTACCCTTATCACACGCTTAGTAGGGTCGGCACAACAGGTTTTCTTCTTCCACTCACCTCTATCATTCGTCATCTCAATGCTCCTTTCTTGCTCATGTCATCTTTGACACAGTCAATCCATCTTTTATTTGGTCTTCCTCTAAGAAAAGTAATAAAATAAAACATTACAACAATAAATATATATTAGAACTTTTGTAGCTGACCTTACCACAGTCAGTCAGCTTCAGCGAGTCAGACAAAAGTAGATGAAAATTTAATTTTCTGGTTTTTAGTTCAGCAATGTTCAAGTTCTCAGTCGTTTGAAGGCAGCTTTAGACGGCTGTGTATCAACAACATTAATCCGAGAAGTACAACTTTATTAATTCTAGTATTTTAATGAAGGTTTCGACAAATACCTGTTTCACGAAATGTCTGGGTAATAAAGTGAATAATTTTAAGGAATTTAATAACTTCTATTTTAAAGCGGTTGCATACGTGACGGAATTTTAAACGGACGGGACGGGAAGTTTTGGTAATATTTTTTCACACAAGATATATATTTTTTGAAATATTCTGCACAGCTTACAGCTTGCTTTTGACCGCAATCTCAACTGCTGTTAGTGGAAAAGATTTTAATATGTTTCAGAGACAAGAACGGGAAGGTATCGTGTCTGTTTTGTACGAGGTAGTCACGTCTTGGTCCCGTTCACGTCCCGTCCGAGGTATTATCTCGTTACGTATACACTAAAAGTACCTTCTTACCAGGTTAACCAAATAATTACGTTTCATTCTGTGTAGTTAACTTAGCTTAAATAAAATTGCTGTTATATAACTTCATACAAACAGTAAACACATACCTTAAAAAACCTGATTATGGTTATTTAATAAGAAATTGCTGAACTAACTGGCACGTGAGTTAGAACAATTGCATGCCTCAAATTAATGGGCACAGAGTAGTGCATGGTAGGGCATGATTTCAACGTGCGCGACCTGACCTACGCAGCAATGCTTTGTTATAAGTGATGATTATCACTCTAGTAGTATAAAAATATAGTTTTTTTTCGCCCTAAGAATTATTGTATTATCAGAAAAAGCTACGAAACAAGCTAATGGTAGACCTAATGTTAAGATGTCCCTAACCACCTAATATAAAAGCAATTTACCATAGCACTACACTTTAGAAATGCACAGCCCTGTCCATCAACTTGATAGGTATTATACCTGATATGCCTGTAAATTCACCGGCACCCATAACCTTTAATTTAACAAGTGGCTTGACAACAGTAATAGGCATGATGGGACTTCCCCGAACGAGTCCTTTACAAAGAGCTCTATTACTACTACCCACGCTAAAAAAGCAGCCAGTGAACATAATGTAACAATCAAATTATTATAACAAGATATTTTATTCTCAATTCATATGAATTGACATACGAGACCTTTGTTGGTCATTAGGCTGCGTTCACACCGATCTCCACTTTTACTCGGACGCTTGACAGCTGTCAAATTCGAGGCACGACAGTGCCTGCGGACGCGAGAGTGGAAAAATTTAATCCTAATGTACGATGTGATTTGAGTTAAGTATGGTCCGAACACAGATCACTTCACTCTTGAAATTTCAAACAATATACAAAAATTCGGACTATTGATTGAAATGCTTCGTATAAAATTCATCTAAAAACAACGAGAAAGTAAAGAAAACAATTTTATGACGTAATGTATTGGTTTTATACAAATGTTATTAAGTTGGAAATATATTTAATTGACCTTTACCGCACGCAAAGGTCAATTTTTGGAATCGTTTTTTAATGAGAAAAGTTGTGTATTACATGGCCTATTCAATTTTCAACGATTGCTTTTGCCTCTGAAAAAATAATGTAACGAGGGCTTTTTATATCTAACAAGCGGCTTGTCCCGGTTTTGCACGGGTAGACGTTTATTTTTTAAACCCGTAAATATAGCCTATGCTTCTCAGGGTGAATAGCTTTCCAATGGTGAAATAATTTTTGAAACCGACACAGTAGTTTCTCAGTTTATTCATTACAAACAACAATAACAATCTTTCCTCTTTATTAGTAAAGACAAATATAGACACAAAAATTATAATATTTGTAAAAATGTAAGTTTATGATTTAGGGCAAATGTTTAATATTAATGCATGCTTTAGCTTTGGTACTGCCCTCATGTATTTAAACTGGAGTACCGGATCGCAGCAAAATTGACTATTCCACCAGTGTTTCAAGCAATTTCACTGAAAGAATAAATAGATATTCCCATATCTTCAAGAATAACAAGAATCAAGCGTGGCTGAACTTCAGAAGCGTTGTAATCGGGACTGTTTGTTCAACTTATTTTATACGGGTTAGGTTACTCGCAACATAAATGTTTCATAATACCTTATTGAAAGTTATTTGAAGATTTTCCATCTTATGGTGTCACTGATTCTTTTGAACCAAGTGTGGTGAAAGGATTTTAAGTGCACCTCAAAGAGGCTTCTTTCGTGCACTTCTATTTTCCAGTAATTTTATTACTAACCCTCTGAGTCCCACTGCTGGGGTTAAAGACTTCCCCGCTTTCCTTTACATTGGTCATATCCTATAGCCTTATTCATATTGGTCGTCTGGTAATCGCGTCACAGATGGCGGAAAATGTAAAAAAGTGGTCAAGTGCGAGTCGGACTCGCCCATGGAGGGTTCCGTAGCAGCAAGTAACATAATATAAAAGTTCTTGTAGTTCGTCGTATGGTTAATTGCGGTTTATAATTTATGACGTATATTAAAAAAAACGACTTACAAGATCTCGTTCAAACCAACTTTCGGTGGAAGTGTTGATTTTGTGTGGATTATTCATAATATTAATTTGTTTGTAAAGGTTAGGTTTATTTAGTTTTTTTTTAATTTAATGTTTTTTTTTTCTTATTTAAGTTCAATAAACATTTGTAAATTATGAGAATATTAATACAACTATTAATAACTTAAATTCGTTGAACTGAATTACTACTGAATGTTGAATTACGTCGGTATTAATAGAAGCTCGGCATACTGATGTTTCTCGCCTGCGTGCTACGCAAGGATAATTGACTTGGCTTGTAGTTTCAGTAGACCTATCACAAGCTCTGTCTGGCTCTGTCTCTGGCTCTGGTTTTGAGAGAGTCATAAATTCTACGTCGAAACGTCACACACACACACTGATGAGCACTCACACAGACTCAAAACCAGAGACAGAGCCAGACAGAGCTTGTGGTAGGCCTACTGTCTTCATTAAGTTTGCGTGTAGTGATATTTCAAAAGCAGCTTTTGATTTATATTGATGTGGGTATCTAATTAAAATTATTTTCCCTTGTTAACGGGGTATTTTGGCGTCGTGTGAAAAATGGCATGTCGTAAAACCTAAGTTCGAAAATATGTGTCTGTCTAGTGCACGAAAGGAACCTAGGTATATAAAGCGCACTTAAAAACCTTTCACCACACTTGGTTTGAAAAAACCAGTATAACAATAAGAAGAAGAAGGTAGAAGTCGCTTTTTTATTAAGGGATTTATTAATACGTATCTATTATTATTCTATAAATAATAAATTAATCATTATAATTTATAAAAACAAACGGTGTACATCCAAACAAGTCCTGGGTTTTATTTGTTTAGCTTTCATTAAATTGTTTATTTAAGTAGGTACTTATATTTTTTCTCATACTGCTTTTATACCAGTTCATGTTGTTAATGTTAGCGTTGTAAACCTTAATACCAATTAAATGTTAGTTAGACCTTCAATAAAACCATTCTGATATTATGTACAATCATTAGCAGTTAAAGTAGATTGACACTTTCAAGTAGTAAACTCAACTTTTCTCTGGATTGTATTAAAAAAATCTGTATTTTAGAAGTATGGAAACATTGGTTTGCAAATAGTTGTGATCCAATGATCTTCAAATTAAGTTCAAAATATCAATCTAAAGTGAGCTGGTAAAACATTTCAACTTAACAAACCAGAAATACCAACACTTAACCAACTTTTCAGGCCGACTGTACCTAGTTTATATTTTGTATTTTTGAATAAACGCTTTTGTCTGAATTATTCATCCCATCAATAAAAAAAACACTATACTTAAAATCGTATCAAAGGTCAAGTAAGATACATTGTTACTTAGCGCCTTTTTTCAAACCTATTACGAAACACTAATACAACTTAACCCATTCAAACAATAGTGAAACAGAAGGCTAAACGGAAGCCCAACCGTCCTCCCAACGGCCAAGTGCACCGAACCGTAAACAGCCCTTAATTTACAAACTTACCGTTAAAACAGGTGATGAACCACAGAACAGCCGCGCACAGGTGCGTCAAACTAGCACCTCTCACACGTTTTCGCACCATCTCACCAGAATTTAATCACCATGCTACAGAACCGAACCGATCCAAAACACTTCGAACACCCTCGATATACCGTGACGTAACTTGTCTCCGAGCAAGAAGCGGGACGTCTGCTCTCGATGGAGCGTTCCGTACGACTGAGGCTTGCTACTGCTAGAAGGGTAGGGTAAGGGTAGGACTGAGAGGGACAATATGAAAATGTTTTGTACCCTCGCACAGTCGTTTCCCTCTAGAGTGAGGCCCCACGTGCTGTGTTTTGTCAATTTTCGTTTGTATTTTTATTGGCGTCGTTAAACGAAGCATCATTAAGTGGTGATTGTACTTTCTGTTCATTGGTCTCTATTGCCACTGTTTCAGCTGATAGGCGATTGGACTGAGTTTTTGCTGTCCAATAGACTTTTTGTACAATTAAACATTTATCCAATTCCATTTTCATTGTGACTGTGTTTTCATGAGAAAATGTTGATTGTTTTCATTTTTATCTTTTGCGAGGACAGATACGAAATGCTCTAATTGAATTGTGGGTGTTGGTTTTAATTTTATACACAGTTTCAATGAAAGTAGATGTGTATAAGTATTTATAGTATTGTTTCTTTTGTTATGAAAATAATATAAGTTTAAAAACTTGTAAACCCAACTCCATGCTGAACCTATTTTGATGGACTTTCTATTGGACCAATCTGTATAACCTATCTAATAAAAAAAAAATCAAAAAAGCTCATAAATAATGAAATTATATGCGATAACAATCATAAAAAAAATACAACTGAATTGAGAACCTCCTCTTTTTTTGTTTGAAGTTGGATAAAAAGTAATATCACAATTGATGCTAACATCTGATCTAGAGCAAAACTACCGCATGGCATTTGACATTGTATAGGGTACTTGATGAGTAAAAAGAGATCAGTTGGGCGGTTGTGTCATTCTGTTGCAATCAAAAGTTTGACCAATTTCAAAAGTTTGGTACTAACAAATAACAGTTGTTCGACCATTATCTATCTGTTGCCATACAATAGTTTTACAAAGTGAAGTTCCTATTCGCTATCTAATGTTTATAACGTCAGCATTAGTCTTGTTGTAATCGTTCCTAAGTTTTTAAAATCGATTTTTATTCGATCGAAGCTTAAAATAATGTAAAAACTGACATATGCGTCTAGGTTTTTGATTGCAACAAAAGACGAGCAATCACTCTCTGAAAGAATGTCTACCGTTTTATTTGTTGTTCACAATATTTATTTACGTCATCATTAGTCTTGTTGCGATCGTTCCTAAGTTTTTCAAATTGTTTTTTATCGCAATCGAAGCTTTAAATAATGTCTAAATTGACAGATGTGACTAGGTTTTACTTGCAACAAAAGACAAGCAATCACTACACTGAAAGGATGTCTACCGTGTTTTTGTTGTCCACAATATCTATTTATAAATATTTTTTTTTAGTCAGGTCTGTCCCATTGCTTGGCAAGGCCGCCCCCGGTTCCTTACTCTTTTTTTTTATGCATAAGTTAGACAAACGAGCTTACGGCCCACCTGATGGTAAGCGGTCACCGTCGCCCATAAACACCAAGGGTGCTGTCGTTGCGTTGCCTACCCTGGAGGAATTTTTTAACGTTTTTCTTGAAGCTATTCCTGTTGTACTCATCTCGTTCCTGACCCAAACTCGGCTACTCTAAAGAACTAACACTCCCTATAAAAATAAATAAGTTTATTATGCAAATAGAACCTCTGCTGATTCGTAAATACATTTCGGTAAACTTTGAAAACTCCGAAAGTTATTTCGTTAATTTCGTTGCTAATTCCAAAAGTATAATCAAAGAGGGCAAATTACCAAACTTGGAAAGGATTTCGCTGGATTCATCTCCGAAGAGGAAATAAAAAAACACGATGGTGATTTTATAAAGATAACGCCTCGGAAACACCACGAAACTCGTATTAAAGCCGCGGTGATGGGTAAAGTTTGTCGGTTTGACACTATATAGCTTCAAGTTCAGGACAACCCCGCCTCTGTACCAAATACCAATCCTAAAAATATCCAAAAAGAACGCAAGTATTAAAAAAAACGGCTGAACTTAATATTAGGAATAAGGAACTTTATGGTCTTATCAAAGTGTCAGGTTTAAGAATTTTTTATACTGATGCTGGAACAAGCATATGTCCCACCTGATGTAAAGTGGGAACCGTTGCCAATAACAAAGCATTGCCTAGTAGTTCACGCACGTCAGGAACGTGCCCTACGGTGCACTACCCTGCGTCTATAAACTTTAAGCATACAGATGTTCAGCCTCACGTACTAGTAATTTCACCGACACCCATGCACACCAAACTGAAACACAGCAATGCTGCACGGCAGAAATAGGCATGGTGGTACCTAGTACTTCCCCGGACGAGCCCTTCACAAAGAGCTCTACTACTACTAAAAGTTATCTAAAACAAATTTAGACCGTACACAATCTTCAAGCTTATATCCATATGCTTAATCGGTTATTAGGTACTTAAGAATGAATAGACATGCTAAGCTACGCGCTCTACACTACTTTATTTGTTTTTTTCAATGTATTCTTATGGAGTTTGTAGTCCACTAGTTGTACCGATCCAGGCTTTGACGCAATATAGGCCGCGACCGCGCTGATACTCTGATACCGTGAGTATTACCAAAAGCCAAGTGGTGAGGCCTTCTACTAAACTTTGAGGTTTACTACTCGATTTGAGAACTTTTATGAACATCGAAAAAGGCGTAACGATTTGTTTGAGCGCCAGTTGGATATTATGTTTTCAGGATTCATTCCTCTTTGGAAAGTTTTACGGAAGTCGCTGGAAAATGGAAAGAGAAATAAAAATTACTATGTAGGTTGTTGATAACTGAGGTATATAACAAAGTGAGTACTGGTACTCTTGCCTTCCGATCCTTAGTTGCGAGTTCGAATCCAGCCGTGTATCTGATGATGATGATTCCTAGCCGTTTTCGGCTACGACGACTGTAAATGATAGATAGTTATATAACTTTTTTATTTGGCTAAAAAACACAGCTTATAGAGAAAATGAAACAACAGAAAGAGAAGAACATTGAGTAAAGGTACGGCTACACAAGAAATCTTAAGTGAGAAAGAAAACATAGAACACATACAGAAACACAAAATGGTTGGACATAATATCTAATATTGTTTGTTATTGTTATCTACTTTGTTATTATCTAAAATAGCATGAAACAATTTATTTGTTTCTACAAAATGCTATAATATTCTCAAAACTCTTTACTGACAGTCTCAAAAAGCTAGATGATGTAATTTTTCTCTGGATTACTCATCAGATTTATGAAAAAAACATAAGCCATGATTAACTCAATGAAAACGAAACAAATTCCATGGCCGACAAAAACCCTAATCCAAAGCTTAACTCCGAAAAAGATTAACATTAAATTAAACTCCCACTGGACAACGTATCAGAGGCATTGTCCACTAAAGTTTTTTTGACGTGACAACGTTATATAATTCGATGGAGCCGGCTGCACGCACGAAAAAACATGACTCATGCGGCGTTACCTCGCTCGGAGGCGTTCCATTTAAGGCTTGAAGTGCAAACGAGATCGAGGCACAAAGAGGCACAATCGGCCTCCGCGTTCGGCAGCGTTCGACATCTGTCTCTCTCCTATATACTTAAGTGAGCGATGCATGCGTCTGCGTGGATAGCTGTATGACGTTGTCACGTTCAACTATCGTCAGTAAACCAACTTTACAGAAAACCGATTTTTTTTAATACAGCTAGCTGATGGACCTATTAATGGACCTGTTTACACCTAATTTTATATTGATTTTATAGTGTTTACTACATTGAAAGAAATCCCAAAGATTTTTATAATGTCCCAAAAGTTAAGAGCCGAGCGGGATTTGAACCCGCGACCTTCCCCTTGGTACGGGACTGCACTGACCACTGCACCATCGGATCCAAATCACACTCGACGAATAACTCTTAGGGACTGTTCGGCCACTCGGCTGGACATTATAAAAATCGATTTAAACCTATTTATGAATAGACTATTTAGGCTTGCCCTAGGTAAAAGAACGTTTAAAAGAATTTTACTGCCAACCTTCAGTAGTGAAGAGGCACCCTAAGAGGAAGAAACTGTTGGAACAAGCTTATGTCCCACCTGATTTTAATTGGTAACCATCACTTACAACAAAGCATTGCCTCGTAGGAAATATTGACTCATGAGACACGCTAAGTAAGTTTGCGGTTGAAATCCTCAAACGGCATACCTTACGGAATAGTAAACACCAGTTCATAAGTAAATACAGTCAAATGGGTTAAATGCCTTTTTGACTGCCCTCATAGCTTAGTTGGTAGTAGTTCTGCCTTCTGAAAGAAGAAAGAAAGAAAGAAAAATTATTTATTTGCGAAGCAAAACTCACACTTACAATATAAACTTAACAACTTATCAATAGACTACAGAAGTGAGCTTTGTGCGTCGCAATACGGACTCTGGCTCAGCATGTGTTCTGCGCTGGATGGCGTGGGTTCGATCCCTATAGAGAACAATTAATATTTTCGTGGCGAACACAGATGGTTGGTCACTGTCTAAGTAAACATCAGATGGGTCATATGCTTGTTCAATCACTTAGATAAAAAAAGAAGAGAAATATCCTTCTCCTTCTTCTTCTTATCGTTCACTGATTCTTTCGAACCAAGAGTGGTGAAAGGATTTTAAGTGCGCCTCAAAGAGGCTCCTTTCGTGCACTAAAGATCCTAAAACCCAACGGCAAAAACCAGTGCTAAGCGAAAGTGTCACGTTCGGCATAAAGCAATGCTTCAGTGAACAGTGGACCTTAGAATAAAATATCGGTGGGGCCCCATTACGTTAAAGGCCATAAAATGTTTCCGAGTAATATCACGGGCATAGTTCCAACAAGATATACGTCTATTGGTTTAACTGAGACTACCATAAGTTCAGGAAAACTTAGAATAACATTATACGTATACAAGTAATCTTCTTCTTACCATGTCACCAGTGTATGAAAGAACTTTAAGTGCGTTTCAATGTTGCTACTTTCGTGCTACTGAGTAATAATTAGTTGTTAATAGTCTTACTTGCATACTTACATTTACTCGTCCCTGGGCCTTGGCAGAATACCAGTGTTGCATTAGTGGGGTGACCGGTGCAAGTGGCAAATTGGCAAATTCATCATCCACACTTTGTGTGTGGACTGGTTTCCGATGTCAGGCCCCTTTTGCGTGACGCTTGACACGTGTTGTTCGAACTTTTTTAGGTTCTACGACCCACCGGTTTCCTCACGATGTTTTCCTTCACCGTTTAAAAGTACTGGCATGGGTCAAATACATTTTTTCGACATAAAAACTCACGACTGGATTTGAACCTTAGGGTTGGAAGGCGGGGGCTTTTTTATTTATGTAATTTATTTTAACTTTGAATAACTTTGTCTTTTAGCTTTTTTTATGTCTTATGTGCTTACAGGCGGGCAGTATCTACCCAAAATTGTTGTTATTTAGATCTTAACCTTGCACTTGCAACCTTGCGTCCATCAACTTAAAGGCATGCATGTTTAGCCTCACGTGCCAGTAATTTCACCACCACCCTTCAAACCGAAACACAGCAATGCTGCTTCACGGCAGAAATAGGCATGGTGGTAGTACTTCCCCGGACGAACCCCTCACAAAGGGCTCTAACTACTTAAAATACTGACAATATAGAATGAAAATTCTAGTTACACTTAAGGCGAAAGGAAGCTTTTAAAAGCGCCTGTATTTATTTATTACTAAACTATGAAACAGTTTCTTGGGAAAACTTTATTTAATAACCAGGCAATATTTTACGGCCATTCCTTTACTTTGTTTTAGTTAAAACTGTCTAATGGCTTACCTTAATAGTTTCGGGAGTATTTTAAAGTGATGCTTAAAAACTCTGCTGAAACTGAATAAAAATTAAAAGCGTAGTAAGTAAACTAAGATTAAAAAAATAATAAATGAAATATTAATAAAAAACAATAACTCCTGATTTTGATATCATCTAACCAATATTTGGCTTTTGAATTTCGACAAAGCTTGAAATGTATAAAAGAAGCGTATGTCTATTAGCAGTTAATTTATTCCGACTGGAAAAAACTATTACTAACCTCAGAAAATCACAAGAAAATGTAAAAACCGTAGCAAAAATAACAACGATCTGTATATTATAATATTTTTATGCATGGCTCCGTTTAAAATCAATACTAACGGGTGTTGTATACAGGTGTATTACAATAAAGTTACACTTGCTTAAATTGGCTTATGAGACACCCGTGTCTGGTATAAAGGTATTTCAATCGTTTTTCTCCCCGACCTCTTACGTTTTATAAGTGTGTAGGTAGAAAAATCACGTGTAAAAAAACTAATAATATATTTTTTGTTAAAAATATTATGCAATTGAGTAACTAAAGTAAAAGTAAAAAAGCCATTTTTTCTACAACACTAAAAATAATTATTCTCATCATTCTGTCTTATTCATTATTTTCTTAACTTTATTATAGGTACCTATACTTATTCTCTCTTACTTATATTATATGGATATAAATTTCAATATTAATTATTCAGTATTTATTTATTTATTATTATGTCTATTTCATTTATTTTTAATGTATTTAAATTGTTGAAGTCGCCATTCTGGCGTAATCGAGTAACTATACAGAATATAAAAAGTTACAAAGTTTGTAAGATGGCCACTGCTTTTAATGTGCAAAATGCAAGTCTACCATAAAAATTGCATTCGAGTAGACACAAAAAGAATAAAACTAAAATGAAAAAAAAAAAAATTGCTTCTGTTCATGCAGTTCCCTCATTTCACAAATGGATAAAACCCTTCAAGCGAAGTCAAAAAAGGAAGCAAAAAATCAAATTGTTGCAACTATCTCTCGAACAAAAAACTGGCAAACTGCCAACAATATAAAGTAATTTGGATAAGCCTTACACGACGAGGTTTGCGTGTCGAGCATCTACATAATTTTCTACTGGACAGCCTAGATAGTTCCGATGTTTAAGCCTTCACGTGTTACTGCACTGTACTTAGACACACCTAGCTTTCATTTACGTCTATCTTTCTTTTTCATCTTTTAGCATAAGAAGAAAGAAAAGAAAGAAAAAACATTATATTGACCTTATGACATTTACAATGGGTACCTACCTACTGCCAACCTAAAACATAAAAAAAAGCAGCCAAGTGCGAGTCGGACTCGCCCATGAAGGGTTCCGTAGCACGACGAACTACAAGAACCTTTATATATGTTACTTGATGTAACATAATAAGGTTCCTGTAGTTCGTTGAAAGGTAAATTGCGGTTTACGGTTTATGACGTATAAAAAAAAAACTACTGACTAAATCTCGTTCAAACCAAATATCGTTGAAAGTTTACATAGTAATGTACAACATATATTTTTTTTAGTATTATCATTCTCTTACTTTAGAAGTTAGAGGGGGGGGGACCAACTTTTTTCCACTTTGGAAGTGTCTCTCGCGCAAACTATTCAGTTTAGAAAAAAACTATATTAGAAACCTCAACATCATTTTTAAAGACCTATTTATAGATACCCCACACGTATGGGTTCGATGAAAAAAAAATTTTTGAGTTTCAGTTTCAAGTATGGGGACCCCCAAAATTTATAGTTTTTTTTCTATTTTTGTGTAAAAACCTTAATGCGGTTCACAGATTACATCTACTCACCAACTTTCATCAGTCTAGCTTTTATGGTTTCGGAGAAAAATGGCTGTGACACGGCCGGACAGACAGACAGACAGACAGACAGACAGACAGACAGACATGACGAATCTATAAGGGTTCCGTTTTTGCCATTTGGCTACGGAACCCTAAAAAGAAATAAAGTTGAGTAGGTACCTACTTACTTAATTAAAAAAAAACAGAAAAAAAAACCTTTAAAACTAGAGACAATAAAAAAACAGGTAGGTAAGCACGTGCCATACTGTGTCAACAAAGGTCAATAATTAGGCCCTGGCTCAGTATCTATTGCACCGTGTTGTAGGTCACCCCACTCAGTGCAACACTGGTATATATTCTGCCAAGGCCTAGAGACAAGTGCATAAGGTTATAGACCAAGGTATCAGGCACGCTACTTACGAGAAAACATGTTTTTAATGTACCAAATAATACCATTTTTAAATCACAATAGAAATGATTCCACGAAGAGCTAGGTGTGTCTCTTTGCTAAAAGCCGTTCGTATCATGAAAATCTTTCAGTCGCCGTTGTACAACGTTGCTACAAAGAACGTTTGAGCAAAAAAAAGCAGCCAAGTGCGAGTCGGACTCGCCCATGAAGGGTTCCGTAGCACGACGAACTACAAGAACCTTTATATAATGTTACTTGATGTAACATAATAAGGTTCCTGTAGTTCGTTGAAAGGTAAATTGCGGTTTACGGTTTATGACGTATAAAAAAAAAACTACTGACTAGATCTCGTTCAAACCAAATATCGTTGAAAGTTTACATAGTAATGTACAACATATATTTTTTTTAGTATTATCATTCTCTTACTTTAGAAGTTAGAGGGGGGGGGACCAACTTTTTTCCACTTTGGAAGTGTCTCTCGCGCAAACTATTCAGTTTAGAAAAAAACTATATTAGAATTCTCAACATCATTTTTGAAGACCTATTCATAGATACCCCACACGTATGGGTTCGATGAAAAAAAATTTTTGAGTTTCCGTTTATGACGTATAAAAAAAAAACTACTGACTAGATCTCGTTCAAACCAAATATCGTTGAAAGTTTACATAGTAATGTACAACATATATTTTTTTTAGTATTATCATTCTCTTACTTTATAAGTTAGAGGGGGGGGGACCAACTTTTTTCCACTTTGGAAGTGTCTCTCGCGCAAACTATTCAGTTTAGAAAAAAACTATA
This sequence comes from Thera obeliscata, assembly GCA_947578465.1. Classification (NCBI taxonomy): domain Eukaryota; kingdom Metazoa; phylum Arthropoda; class Insecta; order Lepidoptera; family Geometridae; genus Thera; species Thera obeliscata. The sequence goes on from OX387919.1 coordinate 3,771,081, forward strand.
TTAGAATTCTCAACATCATTTTTGAAGACCTATTCATAGATACCCCACACGTATGGGTTCGATGAAAAAAAATTTTTTGAGTTTCAGTTTCAAGTATGGGGACCCCCAAAATTTATAGTTTTTTTTCTATTTTTGTGTAAAAACCTTAATGCGGTTCACAGAATACATCTACTCACCAAGTTTCATCAGTCTAGCTTTTATGGTTTCGGAGAAAAATGGCTGTGACACGGCCGGACAGACAGACAGACAGACAGACAGACAGACATGACGAATCTATAAGGGTTCCGTTTTTGCCATTTGGCTACGGAACCCTAAAAATAAGCAAACCTTTTGTGTTATTGAGGTGGATGATATCAAACAAGCTTCGTATTACTTTCATAAAACTTTTTTAATATAAATATTATGGAGAATGAATCAGACAGCGAACTGCATAAAACGATGAAAATAGTAATGAACTTTTGAAGTTTATTTCATTTTAATAATAATTTATTTAAATTATTCCAAAGTGGTGCAATGTATTCAAAGTGGATTTCACGATCTGTGAACTTTGTCATGAGGCATTTTTTTTGGGATTTTTATTAATTTGAAAGTCAAAAAGTTTCGCTAAAAGCCTTTCAGCGTTTTCAATAGTGACTAATAAAAGTTAAAACATGCCAAAATTATTATTCTCGAAAACGATCGGCTGCTGAATTTAGAAGTTCATTTCTGCGATAAAATATATTTTGGAGTTTTGCATGCCAAGTCACGCTCCGGCTAAATTTTGTAAATTTATTTTTAATAGCAGACGATGGAGTTACTGTATATAATTTTGATATTATGTAAACATGTTATTTAATACATGTTTGACCGAAAGATGTTTTCTTTTTGTTCTAAAATAGTTTTACATTGATCAATAAAAAAGTGCAAGGCTATATTAAGGCGAAGACGACCGTCATACTATCGTCGTGATACATTTTGACATTTTGCTAAACTGTCTGCAACCGGATTGCAAACAAGATAGTGGTTATTGATATTCGATAAATAAATTCAGTGATTTTATATCTTTCAAAGGGTCAAATTTTCGAGCGAGAAGGTTTTTTCACGGTTTTCAGCATCTTGAAGCCTGAACACGAGATGGATATCATATTTATTTGACTTAAAAATAGCCCATATAGAAATAGAACTAGATAAATTTAAAAAAAAAGCAGCCAAGTGCGAGTCGGACTCGCCCATGAAGGGTTCCGTAGCACGACGAACTACAAGAACCTTTATATAATGTTACTTGATGTAACATAATAAGGTTCCTGTAGTTCGTTGAAAGGTAAATTGCGGTTTACGGTTTATGACGTATAAAAAAAAAACTGCTGACTAGATCTCGTTCAAACCAAATATCGTTGAAAGTTTACATAGTAATGTACAACATATATTTTTTTTAGTATTATCATTCTCTTACTTTAGAAGTTAGAGGGGGGGGGACCAACTTTTTTCCACTTTGGAAGTGTCTCTCGCGCAAACTATTCAGTTTAGAAAAAAACTATATTAGAATTCTCAACATCATTTTTGAAGACCTATTCATAGATACCCCACACGTATGGGTTCGATGAAAAAAATTTTTTTGAGTTTCAGTTTCAAGTATGGGGACCCCCAAAATTTATAGTTTTTTTTCTATTTTTGTGTAAAAACCTTAATGCGGTTCACAGAATACATCTACTCACCAAGTTTCATCAGTCTAGCTTTTATGGTTTCGGAGAAAAATGGCTGTGACACGGCCGGACAGACAGACAGACAGACAGACATGACGAATCTATAAGGGTTCCGTTTTTGCCATTTGGCTACGGAACCCTAAAAAATGATCTATTCAGATGTCAACAATCTTTGTTTTCCATTCTTATAACGAACACATACAATAATAAAATAAAATAAACAGAGAAAATTACGAATTCACACAAATACCTTTTTGAGCTATTATAAACGTTTTTTCTTTACGCTGTGCGTTTTAGATTTACCTCAATTCTTGATTTGACCTCAACTTCCGTTGCTGACTGTACAAGTTCGTGTGCACACACCTCTATCTAACTTCTCTTTGTCTGTTCAAAGCTGCACAAAAGCAGGATGACGGATGCGGGGTCACGATTCCTATTCTATCAGTTGCAGGCCAATATCAGAATGAAGACCGAAGTTTTCTTTGAAATATTGTGGCTTGGGAGCACGTAGCGAACATTCAAATTGTTCGGAATTAGGAAACTTGTTTGTAATCCGTTGATTAAGGCCGTAGTTACACGTAATTTTGTTTTGCACGCTTCGCTTTATACAATTTCTTTCATAACGAGTGTTTTTTTTACCTGGCGGATAGCGTTACTCATGATATGGTAAAACCACTCTTTCTTGTTTTTCTTGTCATGTAATCAGATTTTTTGAACTAGTGTGGTGTAAGGATTTTAAGTCCGCCTCAAAGACGCTGCTTTCGTTCCGTGTAAGTACAAGTTTTTTGAAATTTTTAGGTCATGCGACATGCCGGTTTCCTCGCGATGTTTTTATACACCGCTTGATCCTCTGACTAGTAGATATTTAAAAAGAAATAATACAGGGAAAAGTGGCTACATTTTCCAACAGCCAAAAACCAGGAGAAAAAAGCACAATCATGATACTTATTCCTAAAATACTTGTACCAAGCTTAGGCTATTGATCTTCTGTACAAATGCGCTAAATACATTTCAATCATCTTGTTTTTCCTTTAAATAATTAATATTTGGTGAGGGCACCACCCACCCGATGGACCGACGACATTATTTAAATCGCGGGAATTTGGTGCATGAAAAGGGCTCGTAATCGTTTTTCCCGGCAATGTGTAGGGGAGGCTTATGTCCAGCCAAGTCCACTGCTGGACAAACCTCCCCTATATCAGGCTACTATTGATTAGAGTGCCACTGATCCAAGAGTGCAGCCTTAAAACCTTTCATAGTCACTCAATAACAATGAAATTTATCAGAGGTCTAATCTACCACTGCTTTTGGTAATCATAATTACTTTAAAAGCCATTTCCGTATCCGATTCGCGTGATGAGTATCATCGCTTTTAAGTAGAACCATTTTCATTTTCAGTATCAAAAAGTCTCGATTTCTTTTGCTGCATTTATTTTTATTTAATGGTTTTAATTAAGTTACTCTCGCTGGGCACATTCGTTTTTATTTCTTTCTCTAAATGAGGTATTTTATTTTGAGGTATTGTTATTATAATTTAGATGTGAAGCTTTGTGTTTTTCAATGTTCATTAGAGTTTTTGTCAGAGTAAAATGAGTTTGAGAGTTCTACTAACATTATATTACAGCAGAATTTTGAGCGTCTAGCTTTTTCCATACAAAAAATCAAAAATAATAATATTCAAAAATAATGAAAATAAGTTATGTAAAAGAAAAAATGCTCATTATTTACCAAAGGATTTTCAGGCCTATTTTATAAAAAATATTTGTTTCTTTTAAATAAATTCCTTTACCCTTTGGAACCAATAAGAGTTCACTGACCTTATTTATCTTCATCAATCAGACGCGTTGAAAAAACCTATTGTTTATTTTCAACAGAATGAGGTACCGAGTCACAGATGAACTAATAGTAGGTACGAGTATTTACGCAAAAGGGTTTCTTTAAAAACAACACATGCCTGAACAGGCGGGAAAATTAGGACAAAACAGGAATGGAAATACACATATATTAAAATTGTGATGCCAGGTCCCGTGGAATAACTAGAATTTATTGAAGGGAAATGAAATGAACGTCATTTTTATTATTAGGTCATAACACATCATGATAGGTTTGATGGCAAACATATTTTGACCGCAATGCAACCTGATGCTAATTTTGATATGGTCAATTACCATTATTTTAATATAAATGGAATTGTTTGATGGACCACCTGATGGTAAACAGTACCCTTGCTAAGTACAGTTACCTCACCGTTCATTTATCGTGGACGCGACATAATGTTGCAAACTGCATTCATCGCTCTGAGACGTTTTTGTATAGTTATTTCCTTTCTTTACTCACTACAATCTTGTTTTTGGTGGGTAGATTGTCCGTGGCATTACCGACCAACCAATATTATGCTGAGTCTGAGTCCGTCTTGCGACATAAAAGCTTCACACCGAAAATTTGTATTCTATAGGAATTTGAGTTACGAGTATTACAAATCAGTAAGTGCTTGTTTCGCAAATAAATAACTATGAACTCTCATTAATAACGTTATAGAAAGTTGACTGTAACGTCAAACCTGTAGAAGGAGCCACGGTCGTGTTTGTGCCGGACAGTCCCAAAGATTTGGCGCAGCGGGCAGCGCAGCCGCGTACCAAGGGGAAGGTCGCGAGTTAAAATCCCGCTCGGCTCTTAACTTTTGGGACATTAAAATCTTTGTGATTTCCTTAGGTGTCGTAAACGCTCTAAAATCAATAAAAAGTTATAGGTATTTCGGAAAACAGACAAGGCAAGACTAAAAGTGGCACAGCCTGGTACAATGGCGGATAAAAGCGATATTGTGTTACATTTTATGCAAATGAATGTTCTGGCTCTCCGCCTTTCTAGCCACTTTACTGTGAAATGTACAATGGTATAGAGTAAAGCATAGCAGAGTGGTCATTTGCTAAACGCCTATATTCGACCTATTTTGGACAAAGAGTAGGTAGATGAGATGAGTTAAAAAGTAAACAGGCGCTTTGCCTCCACTTTTATAATGCGGCCAGCCAAAGAGTGGAACTCGTTGCCGGCGTCTATTTTTCCGAATTCCTATAATTTGGACGCTTTCAAAAAAAGAGTGAATAGGTATCTTCTAGGTGAGCGCGCTACACCGTCGATCGCATCATCACTTAACATCAGGTGAGATTGCGGTCAAGTATTATAAATTGTAAAAAAAATAATTGTATATGTACCTACAATGTATATAGCGTCTAGGACAATTGGTTTTAACCCACTTTAAATACAAAAGGAGGAAGTTTTCAATTCGGTTGTTTTATTAATGTTTGTTATCAATAATTTGAAGAGGTGTTAATTCTATTAATATTTCATTTTCCACACCACAACTTGCTGATAAAATACGCACAACACAATAAAGTTTAGTTATAAATTATGCTTAAGATATTAATTTAGGAGCCTTATCCGCTTCTTATCGTGTCAATGGTTCTTTAAAACCAGTGCGGTGAAAGGATTTAAGAGCTCTTCAAAGACTGTTGTGCACTCGACTCATGTTTATAACTTTTTTGATTCTACAACACGCCGGTTTCCTCACGATGTTTTTCTGCACCGCGCATTTCAATAAAATTTGACGCTATTTGTTTTAGAATATTCATGAGAATTTTTTGCCACTTATTTATTTTTATCAATCTCATTTTATTTTGAAATCTTAATTTGTTCGATTCTAAGTTACTAATATTGTAAAAATTGGTATGACTAGTACAGTAATACAGTCAAATTGTTATACTCGTAGTGTGGTAAATAAATAAAATGAAATAAATTTTTGAGATACCAAATCCGCATTTGACTCTGCAGGTGAGTGTATTTACTCTATGGCCTCTGGATCAGGCTTATTTCGAGGCTTAGATTGCGTTCGCTTCATAATACCTATATGCTGTGCTATTAAGCACTAATGTGTTGTTATGGTTTTGAGGATTGCTTTAGCTTAGATATAATTACTATGGATAGTAACTGGTTGGGAAAACAGTGTTGAAAGGAAGACTATAACTACTTTTGTTCATTCGTTCGCAATTTCTTTACTAGTTCCTTTGAAGAAATTACTATAAGCCGTTCAGCTCAGTTCATCACACAAATATTTTTGACAGGTGAGAATTGAATCCACAACTTACAGTAGGTATAGGTAAATAAAGTAGAGTTATGGCCAACTCAAATTCAAAATAATCTTTATTCAGTAGATTTGAAGCGCTCTAAAGCAAGGTGATTCAGTTCCACGCCACCTAGAAGCCTAGAAGAACAGGCGACAAACAACGGTTTGGTAGGTAACTACCGTCTGCTACCTAATTGAGCTGTGAGGCCGACTAGTTCTCTCTTTAATCCAAAAGTTTTACTCTAAACGACAAGAAAACAACCGGAATAAGCCTGAAAATGTTTATATAAACCATCTTATGAAGGAACAAAAGATATTCAATAATTGACACCCGTCATAAAAAAAGTACCGAGTAAGTTCAAAATCACTAAAAGTTGGAGCTTTTCAAGCAGGCGTGGCAGTCATAATAAAATAAACGTATTTGCGCACAAGCTTGTAATAAAATGACTCCATCAATATCAGCTCTGTCATTCTCACAAGTGACTAAAATGACTCTAAAGTACTAGCCCTCACATCATTGTCCTTCAAGCTAAGAGTAAGTAGATTGTTTTATTTTTCAGCCAATTGCGTCTCTAATACAAAAGGTGAGTTAATCTAAAATCCAATTAAATACTTGTTGCTGTATTTTTACAAAAAAAAAGTTACTGTATGATTTAAATATAATTTCGCATCCAATAAGATCCGCTTCAAAATGCTGGACACTGGCATGCATAAGCCAAACTGTTGTGATGCTTCAGACTGGTTCATCTACAACTTAAAGCTGTAAATGAGCTGATGAGCTGCAGCTCAAGTTTTGCGTGTGTTACCCGTGCCTTCAAGTGAAGGACGAAGTTTAGACTGGAAGTGACAAACTGGTAGAAAGTTTGTGTGGAAACCCACCGGTCAGAGTGCCGTGATTGTGGACCAAGTTTTAGCACCGGCAATTCGACAGATATGTAGACCAAACTTATTCTTGCGTCACAATGTGAAACAGGTCGACGTCCTTTCATTTTGTTTTTATTATTGATTAAATGCTGGTTTTGGGCTAACGTTCGGCTTACAATACTACCAAACGAGGTACTTACTAGCACCTATTATAATAATCTGAATCATTATCATCCACAGCTTGACTTCACTCACTGCTGGGTATAGGCCTCTTTCTGTATGTGCCACTGTTGACGGTCTTGTGTTAATCTCATCTTCTATGTCCAGTTCTTGGACGCCATTCTTTAAGCACCTTACTCCACCTGTCATCACCTCGTCTTGCCAGGTGTTCTGCTCAGTGCTTTTTTAGTTCTATAATGCTATTCTCAACACCTTTGTTCGACTTCGAATCTCGATGTTGGGAACATGGTCTTTATGATTGATACCCAGGATTTTTTTTATGTAAATGATAGACAAACGGGCTTACGGCCCATCTGAGTGTAAGCACCATTACTCATAGACACCACATACACCAAAGGTGATACCGTTGTGTTGCCTACGCTGTAGGCCTACCATGAGCTCTGTCTGGCTCTGTCTCTGGTTTGGGTTTAGAGTCTGTGTGAGTGTTGACTAAATAAATCCTACGTCAAAACGTCACACACACAGTATACCTAATGCACTGGTGATCCCTCACACAGACTCAAAACCAGAGCCAGAGACAGAGCCAGACAGAGTTCATGGTAGGCCTACTGAAGGAAATTTTTAAAATGTTTCTTGAATCTATTCCTATTCTAGTTGCGGGATACCTCTGGTGGTACTTCATTCCACAATTTATGGGTATGGGGGAGAAACGATCTCTAGAAGCGAGCCTCCGCAATCTAAGTATGCAAAGAAAAACCTTTCTATTTTGAACCGACTTCAAATAAAAAAGGAGGAGGTTCAATTTCAATTTTGTTGTATTTTTTTTAATGTTTGTTATTGTTTTATTTCGAAATTTATATAATAAAAATTCTTTTTTTGTCTGCAAAGTTTAAGGTTTTACTTCCAGATTAAAAGGTCCCATTGAAATTTCAACAATATCGGTTCAGCCGTTTGGCTATAAAATCGGTTTCTCAAGCTTTTCAAACATAATATACATTAACAAAGAAAGATTTTTATAATGTTCCAAAAGTTAAGAGCCGAGCGGGATTTAAACCCGCGACCTTTCCCTCGGTACATTATAACTTTTTTTGGGATATTATAAAATCTTTGTCATTTCCATAAGTGCAGTAAACACAATAAAATCAATTAAAAAGTTATTTGATGTAAATGTAAAAAATACTCTGTATGCTTATCATCTTACGGCCAAGCCCTCACGTGAGGCGCAATGCTTACACAGTATTGTAAATTTGAAACACAAACAGTCACCTTCAGCTTGGTACACTGTATTACTTGGAACTAAGGGTGGATAAACCAACAAACAAAAGCCTACCACAACCTCTATCTTTTGAGTCTGTGTGAGTGCTGTCTATATAAATCCTACGTTGAAACGACACACACACCGTATAATAATTGTGAGCACTCACACAGACTCAAAACCAGAGCCAGAGACACACCCAGACAGAGCTTGTGGTAGGCCTATAGTATGTAGGATGGAGAACAATCGATGGACAAAGCGAGTAATGGAATGGATACCGAGAAACAAGGGGTAGAGATCGACCGGAAAAAAGATGGGAAGACTTCTTTTTTCCGGTCAAAAAATATGTCTACAAGGAGAAAGCGGGATAAAACTGGATGTCAAAGGCTCTGGATTGGTAATCAGAGAACTAAGGTCTAAGAAATGGGTGAGACCTAATGCGTGTGGGTACGGCCTATCAGCATTGCCAAAATATAAAAAAATCGGTTGTCTGTAAAGTCGGTTTACTGACGATAGTTGAACAGGACAACGTCATACAGCTGTCCATGTGAACGCATCGCTCACTCAAGTAGGAGAGAGACAGATGTCGAACGCTGCCCAACGCGGAGGCCGATTGTGCCTCTTTGTCACTCGTTCCGCGCTCGCGCTTGCACTTCAAGCCTTAAATGGAACGCCTCAGAGCGAGGTAACGCCGCATAATTCATGTTCTTTTCGTGCGTGCAGCCGGCTCCATCGAATTATAACACGTTGTCACGTCAAAAAAGTGAGCTTCTAAGTCGTTTGACCTACAACAAGATAACTAAATATAATCGTGTTTAATCAAATTAAAATGTAAGTTTAATGTGCTTAAACGTAAAGTTTCATGCTTTTTCCTTACGCTCTCTTAAAATAAGTAATAAACATGGTGTTTTAGGAGACATTTCAATTTCGGTAGAAGGCAGAACGTGGTTTTTGTGGATTTTCTTTTTAAAATACACGTCACTATAAAATCCCTGAAAATACTGCCTGTGTAAGTACATGTAAAATATGTCTTAGGTCCACGACTTTTAATCCCAGGCACTGTAAATATCCTTTACTACACATTATTTAATTGTAAAAGTTTTGATTTAGTACTTTTTAGAATAGCAAAAAACATGGTATAAATTTGTTCCTAAATTCAACATAATATAAAAAAACATATTTTTAAAGTACTGATATAAATAGTATATAATAATAGTGTATTTAAATTTTATAATAACAAATACTAAATACTAATTGATACTCTGATGCAACATGCCTATAGCCCACCTGATGTTAAGTGGTAACTATCGCCTAAAACAAGGCATTGCCTCGTAGGCCAAGTGCAATAATGAAAAGTTTAGTGAAGTTTTCACTTAAATTTAAATTCATAACAAGTAAAAACATAAACATAAGAGCAAAATAAACAAATTGGCTTATATTGAAGAATTCTAAGAAGCTATTTCAATAAATTGTTTTCAAGAATAAATTCTTCGTAAAACTTTGTAAAAGCTTCCTTCATCCCCTGAATTCCTGAGAAAATAGATAGCTAATGGAGTCAATCATTGTAGGCGTATCGTATTAAAAAAATAATTTATCTTGCGTGATAAATCCGTCGTGTGATTCCTCCGATTCGTCGAAGTGTATTAAAAAATCCTTACTCAAGATACTGAAACAGAGACTTGCTCAAACAATGCTTATTTTTTCACTGTACTGCGTCTATCTTTTTACCTTACTTGCTTTTATAGTCTCTGGGATGGTTTTTCTTCTTTCTGTATTTTATTGAAGTTACGTAGGGTTGTATAGTGGCGTATTGGTAGTGCGTGTCGAAAATACAAAGTCTTTTCCTTGTACTGTGATCAAGAGACCTTCTAAGAAAGCTTCCAGACTTGTAATTTAAATAAACCGGAACCGGAAAACATCTATGAAAAGATAATGTTTGGAACCCACAGCAATTTCGTGTTTCCTTATTTTGACAAACATCTCTTGAGGTTACCGTGAATTGTTATTGAAATATTCATGCTATCAAATGAACCCCTACATACGACATTTTGTTAGAAAACAAACATTATGAAAAAGGAGAGCCAACTATTTTTTTATGACTTCACGTTCTGTTATTGTATTCAGTCGACGTCTACTTTTTTATGCTTCATAAAAATTTACTGTATAGGTACTTATGTCTCTTCTTACGTTACATCAGCATTATATCAGTTTCATGTCAACGTTATTTCTATATGGGCAATAAATTTTAAAAATGTCGAACGTTGAGCTTTCTAGACCAAACTGTCTTTTCTATAAATATAAAATGAATGAACTCTCTGAATCTATATACATGAATGTAAACATGTATCACATAAAGCACGATTTTGATTATTACATGACATTTGCCATTTTTAGGGGCTCAAAAGGGACCTTGAATCGACCTCGTGGACCTTCCTTCAGAAGCGGTAACCTGGCTTAGGAACCTGAACATTGGCTTGTAATTAGTTTTGTTAGTGATATAGGTAAGTTAAGTTAAGTTTTTTTTTGTTAACTTTTATTTGTTTTTTAGAAGTGTATAATTTAGTTTTGTTTTCTCTTTTCTAGTTAAGTTTTTATTGTATTTTTTGTAACGCCTATTGTACCTGTCATACGATTAAGTAAATAGAGGCTCAAAATTTGATTAAACATATTAGAAAACGTTCAATACAAACCATTCTATAAAAAATAAAGCACGTTAAATACTTTTTTTATGTAAGTTTCGTCAGATTTTTTCACTTTTCTTTGATACTCTATATATTTGGAGGAAATCATATAGATACAATAGATCTACTACCAACATAATAACCATTGACCATATCAAAGCAAAATCGCCACCATAACACCACAATTTGCCAACTAAATGAATTATTCGGCACTATTTCCGTATAATACCGAGAAAATCCACCATAACACTTACTTCAACATTTAATGGCGGTTTTAGTATATCGTTTTCGGCTTATATTTCGCCATATTTGGTGACAAAGCTTAACGGGGTCTAATGATAAGTGGATAGGGCTGGTTTTACTAAAAAAAAGGTGGGGAGGATTGCGGCTAAGCTTAGCTTTTCAATTGAAAAAAAATATATAAAAGTCAAAATATTATGTTCGTGAACGTGATATTTTGTAAGTGCTTACTGCGGTTATCATAATAATTTAAACTAAACTAGCCCAATTCTTTAACTAGATATATTTCCATCATAGGGTTATAAGAAAATATACCTCATATACTTCTAGAGAGACAACAAATATCGTGTTCACCACACAAGTATGTCTTCTTGGTAGAGATTGAACCCACAACCCGCGGCGCAGAAGGCAGAGCAACTATCAACCGAGCTGAGAGGCCAGTCAATAAATATGTCAATAATGATTCTTTATTTTTAAATGGCCTGTAGTTATCCCTAAAACTATAGCCAGTTACATCTAACTTCCCGCCAAAATTTAATTAAAGTTTTAATGAGCCGAGCATGGGCCGTGTTGTAGATTAATAAATCATACAGATGTACGAAATTTCACCACCTAATTTGTAACTTCAGTAGATAATTACTCATTATCTGGATTCCATAATTATGTAGTTAAATTATGATTTAAATACCTAAGTTGCTTACTTCCTAACCTTAATCAAGAGAATCTGTCCAGCTGCTAATCTGTCCAGCTCCTAATCTGTCCAACTGAGAATCTGTCTAGCTGCTAATCTTTCCAGCTAAGAATCTGTCCAGCTGAGAATCTGTCCAGTTGCTCCGAGGCGTTATTAAATGTATTTTAGAAAAGATTGCTTTGGTCTAGATTCTACATAGACACGCCTGTAGTCACGCGTGTAGTGTGTCAACCAAGTTCAGAAAAAAGCAAATAATATGAATACTAAAATGAGATAATCGGTTTTGTTTGCTATTTGTAGGTAACCAAATGAGCAATAAAATAATTATATTATTCATTTAGCAAATAGGCTGGATTAACGGAAACCAATGAGCGATTTAAATTTTCAAGTGGCTTTATAATTAACTAGCGGCTGCTCGCGTCTTCGCTCGCCCCATTCCCGTTACTCCCGTTACTTTTTCGGGTTTAAAAGAAGCTCATGTTCGTCTCCTAATTCTAAGCTATACGAGTACCTGTCCACCAATTTTCAGCCAAATCAGTCTAACTATTCATGGGTGATGGCGTGACCAAGAGAAATAGGGCTTCATTTTTATGTGATTTCATGTTAATTTATTTAGTACAATATAGTTAAATGGATAAGTGCGAGTAAAACTCGCGCAGTCAGGGTTCCGTACCAACACACACTTTTAATACAAGTTAGGCAGACATATAAACTGTGATTCACATATGCGGAAAAACAGTGTGGTGAATAACGGTCGCACATGGGTTCGATTTTTTTTATATCTCAAAGTAGACTCAAAGCACACGGCAATACCTACCCCAGGCATCACAAGCGCGTTGCAGACCCTTTGAAAATTTAACACGCCGCTTTTTCCGCTTTTTTTGATCAGTGAAACGCTATCAAATATGACAGCGATATTAATTTGATAGCGTTTGACTGATCGCCACCACAGAAAGCTTAGATGTGCGCAAGGCTTTAAACAACAGTTTCAGTGAAAATGTAATAAAGTCATATTAAATAAATAAATACAAATATTATGCAGTTCCATGAGTGTTGACTGAATATCACTCATATCACCATATTACGAGCTAAACTAAATTGGTAAATATTTAAACAGCTATTGCATAATTTGTATCATTGGGAAAACGCTACGGTTTATTATTTGATTCATTGGATGATAAAATTAAATGTCAGGCTACATTCAATTTGTTCATCAAACTAAACGAATTAATTAATAATCATCAGCCTTGCTATGTTTGCTGCTGGACACATAGGCCCCATATTTAAGAGATTTGCTGTTTCGCTTGGCAGGTAAATTAGGTATGAGTGAGTATCTTATTTTTATACGCTGTGTAGGAATTTTATTATTACTTTGAAGCGTAGCGTGTCTTTGAAACTTTTGCTTTTGTGTTATTGCCTACATTTCACTAAGTGGAATGGCACCACACCAAAATTCACTGCTACTATTGTTTCTTTGGTTTTGTAAAAGGATCATACATAAAACGGTAGGAACCAAGCCGTAGTTTGTTGTCTTCTTCTAAGCTTGGAAGCGTGGAGCTGTCATCTAGATTCATGCCTTTAAGATGTTTTAAAGTGTGCCTTTTTTGCAACTAAATTTTGACTTTGATTTTTTAAAGGTGTTGGAGAGGTGGGACGCGCAAGATAAATTTTGTTAAGTGGATTTTTTTATAAAAGAGGACCAATCTATAAAAGAGTTTTAATACATTTTGGCACTCATACATCATAATATTATCTCGATAAGGCCGTGCAGCCTATCAATAATGGAGTCCGGGTGGTCTGGGCTAAAGTTATGAACACAATTGTGTGCCACAACTTATGAAATATTGATAATTACCGGTTTAAAAGGTTGGCAGAGGCTGAGTTGGTTGGCTGCCAGAACTTACCTCTCACAGCTTAAATTTGAAACAGATGCCTTCACCCACTGGGGGTTCGATAGCTAAAAACAACATGAAATGTTAGGGCTTGATCTGTGTAAACTCATCTTCATTTTCCTGCCCTTATCTTACGCTAAGTGGGGTCGGCATCAGGATTTCTTCTTTGACTCACCTCTGTCGTTTTGTCAAAACTAACATTCTCAAGTTCTTGCCCAAAGCTGCTTTGAAGGTATTCCCAAGGCCCGCGAGATAATGCAAATTACTTTTGTGATGCTGTACTGACACTAAATTGTTTAGTTTACAATAATTATTAGGTCTCATTAATGAGTTGTTTAGGATTTGCGCGCGGTCAACCGATACCCTTCCGACAAATGAAATTAGACATTCAGATAATTATACTATACGACGAACTTGAAAAAAAAACACAGAATTCCTACTTTTATTCAGATTACTTTCAAAGCTTAGTATCTAAATTAAAGGTTCATTCCAAAATCAAATCCGTTTCAAACAAGCGCAGGACTCTGTAAGAAACGGGTTGTTAGCAACGGGCGTTCATACCAGGCGCGTTACAAAATACTGTAGGAACGAAAAACATTTATTTTCACGAAAAACACAATAGAAGAACCACATCCTATTGTTCGCTGAACCCATAACACCATATTGCAAAATGTCCAGATTTTTCAGAGCTTTGCACTCCAGCCACATAAGGCTCCCCGCAGAGTAAACGAGACTAAACGTAGGGCAAGGTATGAACTGGAATAAAATTTTAAACTAACTTTTGCCTTAGTTCTTTATGATACCTCCTACTCAGGTAAAAAAGTGACATGCCTATTTGAGTTTTATCAGAATCAGCCTATAGACTACCACGGTATTCAGCTACAGTATCTACAGTGTTCCTTAAAACGTACAAGCATTTTTACTTTTTAAAATGTTCATAGTCCATTAGTAATCTTTAGGGTACATGTAAAACGTAAAAACACACATAAATATCATAGCTACTATTACTGCAAACGTTCATAGTAAGACCAAAAAAAAGGCAAATGGACGAGCTGGGAACAACGGCCTTACGCAGTTTTTTTTTCTGTCAGTTGTCAGAACTACAATTGAGTTTTTTTTATACAACTAGGGGCCTCGCTCTTAGAGCGAGGCCCCATTAGCGCGTTGCGCTGCGTTGCGTCGTCGCAGCGTCGTCGCTGCGTCGGTTTCCATATATTTTTTACGACATGACCCATTAGACCGTAGCGTCGTCGCGCGCGACAATTCAACGGATCGACGGACGAGAGACGAAGCGAGGGGGAGGGGATGCGCTGCGTGGCGACGATTGCGATGGCTGAACTGCGACGCTCTTGCGCTGCGACATCGTGCGTCGTCGCAACGCAGGTGTGGCATACAATGCGCTGTTCCGTTGAGACGACGCGACGCAACGCAGCGCAACGCACTAATGGGGCCTCGCCCTTAGCAAACAAGCATACGGCCCACTTGATGGAAAGCGGTTACCGAAGCCTCTGGACGCTTGCAACACCAGAGGCATCCCTCGCGTGTTGTGTTGACCCTTTAAACATTTAGTAAACGTGCTAAATTCTTTAAATGATTGCCTTATATAAATCCGCTTTCTTCGTTGTTCGAATCTTTGTCCGACAGTTCGACCCACATAAAAGTTTTTGGCAAACTGTTCACACTTTTAAATTGTTACTCTTCCAAACTTTTTGCAGAGACACCTGTAAGCCAATAACGATATATCCTATGTTATGGCCTATTAATTTGTCGTAGGCAGTGACAACAAACCAGTTTCCAACACCGTAAGGTTTGCATCGAAAACATGTTTGTTCATGTGAAATATTTTTAAGCATGCTCGAAGACTGATGAATAGTTGAGGCTCTTGTAAGATTAGAGAGCACTGGCGGTCTAGAGGTAGCGGCCCCGCCTTCCAATCCTAAGGTCATGGGTTCCAATCCAGTCGTGTACCAATGAGTTTTTCTGTCGAAAAAATTACGCAATGCTCTCAAACGGTGAAGAAAAACATCGCGAGGAAACCCGCAGCTTAGTCAGCTCCGCACGTATTAACCAAGTCTTTTCTGTGGGTTTAGCTGACTAAGCTGTCAGGATGGTACAGGTGCTGGGCAAGCCTATTCCATCTAAAGGCCCCAGTACACATTTGCCTGTGCTGGGCCAGGCTCCGCCAATGCACAATTTGTAGACCACGATCACTTGGTGTTCACACATTGGCGCATGGCTCATTGCTGCCTGGCAAACCAATTGCGACGGACGTCGAAGTAATTACGGCTGCGGCTATTTACTTTGAACGATCAGATTTGATTCAAACTTTGCACACCTGTTAAAGGTCGATGACAATGCAATAATATGAAAAAAAAATATATGAAAAAAAAATATACATAATTATACATATAGTTTAAAAAACAAAAAAAAACGCTTTTATAACTAATTGAACTGAAAAGTTAAAAATAAAACTGTAATAAACAATTGAAAAATTTATATTATTGTACAAAAAGCGTGGGGTGCTTGATTTTGATTGTTTTAAATATTTTATCAATAGTTTATTATATCTGAAGTTATTATAAAAAGCACCCAACGCTTCTTTGTACAATAATATACATTTTTCAATTGATGATTACAGTTTTATTTTTAACTTTTTAGTTCAATTAGTTATAAAAGCGTTTTTTTTAGTTTTTAAACTATAATTTATTGTATACTGTTTACAAGTATTACAGAACGCAACACAAAAGTGTTCTATCCCGGTCAGCGGCAGGTGACGAACTGAACATTGGCCGATTGTGTAAACACCACAGGCCAGGCTACGCCACGATTCCTTTGAAGTGTGCCCAAAAAACCGACAACTCCCCGATTGCGCGCCATGCTCGACAATTGTCCGCCAACATATACCAATACCCCCCTGTACACATTGGCGTTGGCCTGTAGTGGGCCAGCATGGGCAAATGTGTACTAGGGCCTTTAAATCCTGTCCCAGGCACTATAGCTCCCGCGATTAGGGTTTGTGTAATCACCAGTTACCTCTGACACTATATAAATCATCTACAATAGACAATAGAGGTACCACCAGTATTTTCATTAGCCTGTCTAAGTCCACTGCTACAAGCATAAGCCTCCCCCATATTATTATTAGTTTAAAATTTTAAACATAGTCATATGGTTGCAGAGTCATAGCTTTTCAATAAATTGTTCAATAAAATCACCCAGTTTGCTGAAAACATGACATCGTGTGAACGTGCTGCAAAGCGTACCATTTAAAACGCAATAACCTCGACATCGGAATCTGTGTGAGCTGGCTGCGAGCCAACTGGACACCTTCATAACACCAGCTCCTACATAAATGGCAGGATTTTTGGGAACGTGCGAAAAGGTGCAGTGATATACTGGCAGACTTGCTTGTAGTAGGTATAGGATCCCGCTATAGAAGGACCTTCACCGAGCTGGTTTAATGAAACGTATTTTATATTTAATTAAACATGCCAATAAATATATTCTATATGGGTTGCCAATCAAATTTCAGTCCAGGATATGATTAATTAATAATTAAAAAACTAAATTGTTTTTCTAGCTTTCCACCGGTTTGTTTATTAGACAAATTCTATACCAATTGAAAGTATAGACCTCATAGAATATGCAAACGTTAGGTTGCCTATTTTTTTCCGGTCACAACTCTCGGGTAGCCAGGTATAAACAGGTAAATCGATACTAGCATTTTTCACCGGTATGTATATTGAATAAAAATACTGGGGTCTACTTTCGATTGGTATAGAATTTGTTTAATAAACAAACCAGTGGAAAGTTTTTTTTTTTTTTTAATTATTAATTAATCATAATTATCCTGGACTTAAATTTGATAGGCAACCCATATAGAATATAATAAAATACGTTTCATTAAATAACCAGCTCGGTGAAGGTCCCTCTATTAGCGGGATCTTAGCCTATTGGCTGTGTCATTATCACTGCGCTTTTGCTGACAGTCAAACTATCTTGCTGATGACGAATTAAGCCTTGCGCATGTCTAAGCAATCTGCGATGACGATCAGTGAGACGTTGTCAAAATGACAGCGATATTTGATAGCGTTACACTGATCGTTATTGTCGTCGCCTGTCGCGGCTACGCTCGCCCCGTTCCTGTTACGCCCGGTTCCCGTTACTTACATCCGGTTACAATATCTTTATAAATTGTAGCCTATGTGTTATTCTGATGCATAAGCTATATTATAGTTAGTTTTTACGTGAAAGAGTAACAAACATCCATCCATCCATACTTACAAACTTTCACAAACGTTTTACAAACGTTTATAATATTAGTAGGGAGAATAATCCAATGCGCAACGGTATGGTTTAAATTATACTTGTTTATTTTAACTTTGTTTAGGAATCAAGCTCGATAAAATAATATTATCCTGTGAAACAGAGATAAAGTATTTAAAACATGATTCAACAGAACGTTAAAAACACAAACCAAATTGCTCCTCTGAACCCTTGTTGACTTTAACTTTTGCACGTGTGGCATAAAAGGTGTGACTTCCTGGCCGCGCTACTACTCTAAAAGCCTGTGCACACCTAGGTCGCTGGCGAAACACTGTCAAATTTGACAGCGATATTTGACAACGTTTCACTGATCGCCATCGCCAGTGACCTAGGTGTGCGCAGGCCTTACAAGACCATGAATACGCTATACAAACTTCCAGTCATACATAATCAATTATTACCGATGAGTTTGTTTCTCAAACGGTGAAAGAAAACATCGTGAAGAAACCGGCAGACGCAGAATCTCATCAGTTGTGTCGTGTTTACGGAAGGAGCCTCTCTATGGCACACTTGAAAGCCTTTCACCACACTGGGCTTATAAAACCAGAGACACGATAAAAAGAAGATTAATCAGTTGTGGTCTAGGTCACGTCTGTTACGTTCGAAAAGGCCCCAGTGTGGTTTGATCTTAATTTCACTGAACATCTGTATGCCTCAAGTTGATGGACGCAGGGAAGTGCATCGTAGGGCACGTTCCTCTGACTTGCTTGATCTACGAGGCAATGCTTTGTTATAGACGATGGTAACCACTTAACATCAGGTGGACCAGTTCTATCAGCTAGTTGAATAAAAAAACTTGTCTTGTTTCGCACTAAACACGTTATTCTGCTGGAGCTTCTTGTTTTCATGAGATACTTACTAATAAAGATATTCATGAACCTGTAATATATTAATTTATTTTGCATTGAGCTCGTTAGCAGCATCCGTGTGTTCTAAAGCTAACGACGGGTCATGATCCCACCGGTGATTATTCAAATTGTAAGCCTTATCCACTAAGTTTAGTTTAAGTATAAGTTTTTACTGCCTTCACAGCTCAGTGGGTAGTAGCTCTGCCTTCTGAGCTGGAGGGCGTGGGTTCGATCCCCACCGAGAACAAATATTTGTGTGGTGAACGTAGATGTTTGTTCTCTGTCTGGGTGTTATTATGCATGCTACGAGTATGCAAGTATTTAAAAAAAAAAGTTTTTAAGTATTATATCAGCTATTTGGTCCCCATAGTACGAGCTCTGCTTAATTTGGGGCTAGATTGTGTGAATTGTCCACAATATTAATTTATTTTTATTTATTCAGTTATACAACCGTCTCTCTGGCTCTGTCTCTGGCTCTGGTTTTGAGTCTGTGTGTGTGTTCAAGTGTAATTATGCTATGTATTTATTTAGACAGCACTCACACACACTCAAAACCAGAGCCAGAGACAGAGCCAGACAGAGCTTGTGGTAGACCAGCATAGAACACCAACATAGAAGCTTGTAGTAAGGTGTACATTTTGTAAAAAATTCGTAGCAAGCATAAATTTGTTCCACAGTATCTGTGCCAGTAGGGCGAAGAATTGTGTCGACACAATGCATTTTTGTTCCAAACTCGCTAAATATCTCATTAAATACTTTCTTAGTAGTCAGCGATTTCTGGTTGCGTATTAAGGCCAGGTTTCCACTACAACTGGTAGTGACCTCTGGTGGTAACGACTGGCCTCTCAGCTCAGTTGGTAGTAGCTCTGCCTTTCTACGCCGTAAGTCATTGGTTCGATCCCTACCGAGAACAAATATTTGTGTGGTGAACGCAGATGTTTGTTTTCTGTCTGGATGTTATATTGTATTCTAAGTGTTTTTACCACACTTGGTTCGAATGAATCAGTGAACATTTCCAGGACAAACGATTCTGAGCCCTTTACGTCCACCGACTTTTGGTGTGTGTATCTCTAAAACTTTTGATTGAATTTCAGATCAAAGAAATGAGCGTGGGCGTGTGGTGTGGCTGTGTTATAGCCCCTTCCCAAGGTCTGTGATATCGCACCCCTTAGGAAGGCAGCATAACGGACACGGCCTTTTGTCGTACGTGAATACCTCTCTTTACTTCGGGGCTTCCCCCTCCACGGCACGCGATGTGTTACAATCCATATTTAGCGTAATAAATTATTTGATTCTTTAGCTATCTAGTGATATAATTGAAATTAGGATGGGGGTGATAGATATGTAGCTGCAACACTGAAGTGTATCCCCGAATTTTTTTTTAATCGTTTTTCTGAAGCAGTGTTAAAGACGTATTTACGTCGAAAATCGTGGTTCATAAAGGTCCTAAACACTTGAAAAAAAAAAACCAATCAGTTCTTCCTACACGTCCACTGAAAAAACGATCAATTCAATCACATCCTCTGCTATGCAGGTGGATACAGGTCTTAAGTTTGGGATGGTCATTAGTTAATGTCATGGTTTTCGCACTAAATTTGAAAAACTGAGCTGTTTATCCGGCAGCTGGCGGGATGCCAAGAGGTCGTCGCCAGCACCTGAGCTAGTAATTGCACAGCACATTTTACTGATTGTTCAACGGTCACCATATTTTACCGTTCAGAGGTCGAGATTTTTTCGTGGCTTTTATTTAGTTAAATTACCCGGTAGCTTTGGATTGACTGTGGAAAGGAATTAGAAGAATGGTCGTTTAGTAAGAGGTGAGTTTAAGTTTGAAAACTTAGATAGCTCTTTTTTTTTAATCAGTAATCAATGTCTAAAACCAGAGCCAGAGACAGAGCCAGACAGAGCTTGTGGTAGGCCACTACTGTACGTAATTATGCGATGAGATATGTTAATTCTATCAATTTGTAATACTTAATTAAATCATTTAGCTTGCTTCTTTGACATACCAACATAAAAATTATTTACTGACATTGCTATCCTCATTTTTTTATTTCCTGAAGTGAGCTGGTGAAATATTTGAACTTTACAAACGAGAATTACCAATCTAATTTTGATGATAACTGTACCAAAAATGCACTCTAAACAATAATACAAAGTTATAGTAATAAAAAGCTTAGAATAGGAATGAAAACGTTTATTTATTTAGATAATTCGATGATATCGTGACTATTTGTTTCTGTCTTTTCATGGTCTTATATTATATTCATGAGGACATGAATATAATATAAGGTGGTCTGGCCTGTAGCATTATAGGCTACTAGCGACCGCCCGCGACTTGTATCACGTGGTTGACTGAATACACGAGTAGTACTTAAATAAGAGTAAAATACCGATCTTAGAAAAATACTATAACTGTCCGCCAAAAGTGCCTTTTTGGGTTTGTTCGTTTTCCTTTTGTGTTATAGATTGTTTTATCGGTCAGTCAGACGGTCGGTTTGAGGACTGTATATTCAAATAATGAGGCAGTAATGTGGTGTAATTATGGAAAGTTTGTTTTTGAAGATATCTTTTGTGTGGACTTCAATAAGTTTGATTGATGTGGTTGCTTCTGGGACAGCAATATCTAATACATTATAATCTAGTACTATGTAGCAAAACATAAAAGTTTACAAAAAAACTACGTACCTACCTAACTGTAATTATTTATAAAGATTATGACACTCAAAATATTAAGAAAACACAAATAACATATTTCAAAATTACTTTACTATCATTCTTGCTCATAAAAAGTGAGATACATCTCATTTATACAATAATAGCACGTTTACCAGAGAATTGCTTCTTTTTCAGACGTCTGAGGCTATTTTTTTTTTTTATTTCAAATATTTTACCCAACCGCGCCATGCAAAAGTCGACTTTTGCAAACAGACTGCGCAATGTCTGCGTGTGCATTCATTAGAGGGTTTGACCCGCGCGTGGCGGCGCATAATATTTGGTCTGGGTGATCATTTATTACTTTTGCGATAAAGGCCAGTGTGAAGGGAGCCTTAAAAACCACAGGCACGGGTTTTTAAAGAGCACTCAAAACCGAAATTTCAATTGTTTATAAATACTTTGAGATTTTGTTTGTTGACTTTAACGCGCTCGCAGTGAGAAGAGTTTGACTCGTTCAATGGTATTTTTTTTTTGTGTGGATTATGGATTTTAAGTTGTGGCTATTCTTTTTCTTTTTCTCGTGTCTCTAGTTCTTGAAAGAGAACGTGTGGTGAAAGGATTTTAAGTGTGTCTCAAAGAGGCTTTTTAGTGAGGCTATAAAAAGATTAAGACTAAGATGTGTAGAAACGCCCAGTATTAATTTTTTCATGATACACGCCCACTACGTTTTTGTGCTACATTTATAAAATCGGCATAAGTTAAATTTTTAGCTAGTTTTTAGTCTATTAAATTATAAAACGGCATCGTCAATTCCACACGACCGCACCTATAAAATAAACTTCCTACCGTCATTTTACAGATCCTTTTAGCAATTCCAGGTTCTAGTTTATTCCGTCACTGCGGTGCCATGAAACCGAAGCTATGAATATCCAATTTAATCCTTTTCAGTGCACTCTGAAACATAGCTTAGATTGACTGAAAACCGACATTTCATTCCATTTTCCGTTCTATAGGTCCAAAGCCAGTCAAAGAGCTCTTTTAGTTTTGCCACTGCGATATACAATACAATTGATTGAATATCATTGTATTGTTTCTTTGTTTGTATTACGGTAGACCATGGATGGTGAACCTGAAACAACACTTAGAATAAATTAAAAAATATCTCAAAGATTTTTTAAAACTTAAAATATCAATAGCGAGCGATCTTAAATGTGGGCAGGCATTAAGTGTAAGTGAAGTAAACATTATAAAATCAATAAAAATTAAATAACATCTGTCAAAAATGGTACCTGCATAAGGTGACTCGATTTCCATGCAAATTGATTTTTACCCAATTATGGGCGATCAGAGATAATAATTGTTTATTGAAATAACTATAATTGGCTTTCATATATAATATATGTTTTATTTATAGCAAAGTATATTTAGTTTAAAATAGTATAATAACAGTAATAATATAAAATGAATTTCTTAGTTTTTTTGTTATTATATTACCTACTTTTAATCTAGTTTTCTTCAGTGTGAAATATAGTTTGAAAATATTAAAGAACAATTAATATAAAAAAATATAGGTAATGTAAATAAAATAAAAGCAAGCAGTTATTTCAATGAAAAATTTTACTCTAATCGCCCATAAATGATAAAACTAGTTTGAATGGAAATCGAACACCCTTAAATACAATACTGTAACTTACAAGAACGGCGAAAGATTTTCTTATCAGTTTATGACTTTGTCCACAGCTTCGAGGGTTGAACTGATACCATTTTTATGAAGCTGTTAAAACACTTGTTTTCCAAGGCTATCCTTTTATCTTTTTCAATAGCTATCAATAAAACAGTTTCAAATAATTTTGGTTATTTTATACTCAAAGTAAAATATTAAAGTATTTTCCCAGAAAAAACCAAGAGCAGAGCTAAACTTGAGACAAAACTGAAGAGGAAAAATGTTTGGACATCTTCTACGACATGACAGCTACATAAAGAACATCATTGAAGGAAAGGCTGGAAGGAAAACGGGGAAGAGGAAGGCCAAGAAAAGGTTGCTGTCATTTCGTATAAGGAAAAAAAATCGGCAAATTTTTATCATCTGCACTTGATGTGCGGGCTGGCTTTTCCACAAGTAGGCCGCTGGCAAGACCATTTTACGTGACTCTTGACACGTGTTGCTCAAACTTTTTTAGGTTCTAAGACACACCGGTTTCCTCACGATGTTTTTCTTCACCGTTTTGAGAGTACTGGCATAGTGCACATACATTTTTCGACAGAAAAACTCATTGGTACACGACTGGATTTGAACCCACGACCTTCAGATCAGAAGGCGGGGCCGCTACCACTAGACCACCAGTGCTCTTGATTCGTATAAGGAAGTCAAGGAGGCCATTCGAAAGACTTTATTGGAAAAAACACCAAAACCCCAACAAGAGGAAGAAGAAAATACCATTGTGAGTCATTCGACTAAAAATCACTAAAAATCGACTTCGTAATCGGTTTCCAAAAATAAGTTTAATGAATCTAAAGCTAATTAAAATAAGGTGATTACTAGATAGTAGAGCAACGTAATTCGATACAGAATTAGGGAAGCCCGTTGAAAATCGATAGGATTATTAGGAATGATGACACCTTCTACCTAACGTCATAGATCAAACAACACTACCATACAGTGTGAGCTTCAAAGACACGTCATTTCCAATTAACTTACAAAGCAAAATTTTCTTTAACTCCATTAACATAGGCTCAAAATAGAGTAACAAATCGAAAATTAAATTTATAGAATCTCAAACAAAATTGACCAGTAATGCATTGAGAATACGTTTCATATCGCTACTGGAACGTTATTGGATCATAGGTGAGGTTCTACGTATTAACGTTACAGAATAGTTCACACGATAGGTACTGGGACTTAGCGAATTAGTTGAGCTTCAACGGTTTTGGGATAGCGCATTTACAGGATAGAGTTTCATAGTTCACAATATGGTTCGTACACTTCAATACCGTGTGAATTAGGCTATTATATCGTTTTAATTCACACGGATAAGAGCACCGACTACTGTTTTTACAGTAATAAATATCTTGTGGTGAAAATGATTTGTAGTTAGAAGTTGAAGCATGATACTATTAGTGGAAAGAAGTTAGCAGCTGTAACACAGGTACAGGTACAGGTAGGTAGGTCTATGTACTTTAACAGCCTAGCAAGGCTGTTAAAGTGCATAGATTTATTGTCACAAGTGGGTAGGGTACCTAATACACCTTTTGAAGCTCAGTATGTTGTTTAGTTGTTATTAATACGGTATTATGTATAGTATCTCGGTACTAAGTATCCCCATAGTATTTTAATTTTACTTACCAATAGTCTAGTTGTAGTAACCCTTTCTGATCCTACGATCGCGGGTTCGCATCCAGTCGTGTACCAATGGATTTCTTTCTCTCAAACGGTGAAGGAAAAAATTGTGAGGAAACGCGCGACTTAGTCAGCTCCACAGGGCAAAGTGCCCATTCTATGCTAAGTACCTACCTTCTTTCCAACGGAAGATCAGATACCATTTCGTGACGTCTTCACGTGGGACTGAGAGATACCATTTCAATGTCCTATAAAGTAAGCACGAGCCGGTATGACCGAGCTTCGCTCGGGTTAAAAAAAATATTGTATTATTATTTGCCAATAGATGTCAGGAAGAGTCGTATCTTTATTGGCTTATTTTTAATTAACAACGCCTTCTAGCTTGCAGTTAGTTGCTCACAATCACCGATAGATGGCAGGAACAGTCGTATATTGAGTTTATGTTTCATTATTGCAAAACACCAACTTCTCGTCATTTTCTAAAAATGAATCCTAGCTAGATCGATTTATCGACCCCGAAAACCCTTGTATAGTAAATTTCGTGAAAATTGTTGGCTCAGTTTCCGAGATCCTAAATATATATATATATATATATATATATATATATATATACAAGATTTTCTCGTTTAAAGGTATAAGATATTACTATGTTTTCTTCTTCCATCACTACATTTCTTATATTATGCAAATATGTGTTTTTTGTTCGTAGTTATCTAATATGTTCGTGATTCTCTAATCTAACATGTGCCGTCATGAATAAAAAAAAAATATTTCTTCTGCTTTTCTTTCTTCGTATTATTTAATGTTCTTTGACACGATTAGTAAGATAAGTAGGATGAAGTATGAGTTAAAGGTGTGTGCGAGTCGATAGGATTAAATGGCATGATGATACCTTCGCGGCGTCCAAGTATACCTGAGGATTAAGGCGGCGGTATTCATGAACGGTTTTGAGGATCTGCAGCCTTATTGTCTAACTTGAAATCCATTATCAGTGAACTGTCACTGGCCGATCCAGTTAGAATTTTGTGGTTATTGACTAAGGTTCATTTCAACTGAAGTTCATTTCGGCGTTACGCAATTCCAAAATACGAATTGCCATCAAGTTCCATTCATTCACTAGGTTTGAATTTCGATGGTGGTGGCGTTGTTTGTGTCAGATAGTTAGACTATACGAAAGTTACAGTTCAAATCTAGGTTAGGTTTCAAATGTCAATAATGAAGCCGATGTCGATTACGAGTTGACTTACACAATAAGGGCGCTTGTACACGCTAAGAAAAAACGCCGGGTCTACCCAAGAATTCGTGTCGTAACTAGAAAATAACTGTGTACACTGCTCGCAGCGGTGCACGAAAAAAATCTTATCTACACGACGCGGCGAACGTTGTTGCGTTTTCGTGTGTGGAAAAGACAAAATTCTTGTCGTCTACACGAAGAATTTGTCTTGTCTGCCGCAGGAACGGCAAATTTTCTTAGCGTGTACAAGCGCCCTAAGGCCCCTGGGCGGAATCAAATATTTTCCCCGCGCCAACCGCGCTTCCCCGCTACATTTTTACGCGTGCATTGTACACCTCGCGCTCTTCGCAGTTAGGCCGCATCATCGCGCCCATAGATTCACTCTTATTCGAATTTGGTTTAGGTGCGCTTGGTTTTCCAAGTACGGTGTTTTCCTTCACTATTTGATAGAACTGGTTCTGCGCGCATAACATGCTCTCAAAAATTCCTTGAAACGTTTAAGGTCATTGTAATGTATAGGAAGGAGTTGACTTTTTTTAAAACTATCTATGTATTTATAAAAGAAAGCCGTGTTAGTTACACTATTTATAACTCAAGAACGGCTGAACCGATTTGGCAGAAAATTAGTGGGGAGGTAGCTTAGAACCGGGAGAAGGACATAGGATACTTTTTATCCCGAAAAAGCAACGGGAACGGGGCGTTATGCGAACGGGCGAGCGAAGCCGCGGGCGGTTCTAGTTAATAATATAAAAGTATTCTTTACTAATATTAGAAATGAGAAAGTAACTCTATATGCACTAAACTTATTTTTAGGCACTTTTAATTAAGCGGTATATTTTATTTCTTATTTCTTTTGTTTAATCTTATTTTAATTACTTGCCTGCATCGTCCGTGACTTCACTTGTGTCTAGGCCTTGGCAGAATACCAGTGTTGCACTGAGTGGGGTGACCCACACGGTGCAATAGATACTGAGCCAGGGCCTAATTGACCTTTATTTACACAGCATGGCACGTGCCTACCTACCTGTTTTTTTTATTGTATCTAAGGTTTTTTAGGTTTTTTTTTTCTGTTTTTTGTTTTAAATTATGCTTTTCTTTTTTATGTCTAAGTAAGTATAAGTTGGCAGTAGGTAGGTACCCATTGTAGTATTCTTTCATAAGGTCAATAAAATGTTTTTCTTTCTTTCTTTCTTTCTTTCTATATGTCTGTCTGTCTCGCTTTCAGGCCAAAACTAATGAACCGCATTTAATTTAATTTGGTATTGATAAACCAGTCTAAAATGCACGTGTGGTAAGTATTCAAGAGCAATTTACTTTGACTGACTGAAGCAGTGGGACGTGTAGTTTAAGATTGGACGATCTCTACACAAATAGTCTAGTAGTCTATTATCGTTATAATATTTATTTATTTTACATGACGTGATCCATGCAAACATTCACATTTTATCATCTGTAGTAGTGGGTATTATGATTTTCTTTGAAGACTTCCCACAAACTCCATTCAAAGGAACGTCTACCACCACAAGAATATTCACAACTCAGCATATCCAATAGAAATGCTGACAGGAATAATAAAATGCGATGTTTATCGGTTTGTTTGTCATCTGCTTCCAAGATGTTCCGTTATTGGCATATTGCTTTCTGCATTGGCATCTATTACATTTGTAGGTCCTTTGAGAAACTGCAAACTAGTATCGGGATTACTATTTGTATGATAATTGGAAATCATAAGGGTTTTATGCTTAGGCGAACATCCATGAATAAGCAAACTGGCTCTCAGCTCAGTTGGTAGTAGGTCTGCCTTCTGCGCGTTAGGTCGTGGGTTCGATCCCCAACGAGAACAAATCTTTGTGTGGTGAACACAGAATATGTTGTTCTCTGTCTGGGTGTTATAATGTATTCTAAGTATATATTTACAAAAATATGTATAATAATGTATAAGTATTATAATCAGCTATGTGCTTTCCATAATGTGGTCTCTCTGCTTAGTTTGGGGCTTGATAGTCTTGGGTGAATTGTCTTAAATATTTATTTAAAAAAAAACTGTTTTACCCATACTGCTAAGACATTGTCGTATTTTTAACTAGCTTCAAATATAAAGAGGTGTTTCTTTTGCATAACTTCGTCATTCAAGGGCCGATTTGAAAAAAATATTTTAATCTGTAAAGTAATTCCTCCAGATTAGTCCTATAGAAATTTCATCAATATCGATACAGCAGTATGGCCATGAAGTCGGTTTCTCAAGTTTTTTAAACTTAAATTAAAATAACGAGAAAACTCATGCACAGATTGCACAGTCGCGGTACGTAAATGTTAGTCACCTTAGAGTCGGTTTTCGCTTGCACCAGTGCCTTGATCATGAACGCATTTTGACATAATTTCGGTGTATTCTGTCTATTCAGTTTCAAAAGGTAGCATGTGATCGTGATACGTTGAACAAATCAAGTTGAAAATCGACGAACATTTTCATTCCGCCACAATACATGTGCGCCGGTGTTCTAGTGGGAGCCATTTGATATAAGTTCGTAGGATCAGTAGATCACCTAGAAGGTTGCGCACTTCACTTCACTTTTATGGCCTGCAAACATCTAGGTGATGGCGATGGCGATGAGCTGAAACTCTGTCAAATACCGCTGTCATATTTGACAGCGCTTCAGGTTGCGCAGGCCTTTAGTTAAAAACAATTGCTAGCTTATATAGTTGATCGGGTAATGTGCTGGTAAACTCGGGCCGCTGAAAGCCTTTGTTCGGAAAACAAATTAGTTTGCGTTGTGACAAAATACCCCCAAAATTCCTGTTTCAATTTTCCAGCCAATCACAATATCCTGTGGACATCGAGAGTAAATTTCCCAAACACTACAAGCCTTATAAATTATAAGCTAAATAGCTTCGGCACAGACTATTTGGATACTAACCGCCCCAACGTACGTCACTTCATTTATTCTAACTCTTTTGCCTCCTTGCACATCACGCGCAATGGCGATGGCGATCAATCAAACGCTGTCAAATATCGCTGTCATATTTGACAGCGTTTCTGATCATCATCGTCATCATTGATTGGCTTCTCAGCTCAGTTGGTAGTAGCTCTGCCTTCTGAGCAGTAGGTCGTGGGTTCGATTCCCACCGAGAACAAGTATTTGTGTGGTGAACACAGATGTTTGT
Source organism: Thera obeliscata (assembly GCA_947578465.1). NCBI lineage: Eukaryota > Metazoa > Arthropoda > Insecta > Lepidoptera > Geometridae > Thera > Thera obeliscata. The sequence continues at coordinate 3,800,251 of OX387919.1, forward strand.
TCTCTGTCTGGGTGTGACATTGAATTCTAAGCATGTATTTACAAAAAAAAAATATATAGGTATCAGTATTATATTATACTCAGTGGTTCTACAAGCTCTGCTTAGTTTGGGGCTAGATAGTGTTGTGTAGATTGTCTATAATATTTATTTTATTTATTGCCATCGCGCTAGATGTGCGTAAGTATTTATACATCATCACCATCTTCTTGACTATGGATCCATTAAAGAAGGTCATGGCATTGGATAGAAAGAAAGATTTTAAAATAATACAACAAAGAAACAGCAATCACACATCTTGTTGGCATCATTTTTTGACCTCTATATCTGTTGCTATGGTAGTTATAAGATGGTTAACATCAGGTGGGCCACCTGATGTTAAGTGGTGGTATATGCTTGTTCCATCTGCAAGTAGTGTTATAAAAAAAGTTTTACGACGCGAATATTCCTATTCGCTTTCTCATGTTTATTACGTCAACATTCAGTCATGTCATGTAGCAATCGTTCCCTGTCAAGGATAAGTTTTGTTTCAATTCGTTTCTTAGTGCAATCTTACCACATTACTGACAAGCGTTTTTAAAAAGATAATCAGTGTATAAGCAACTGTCATCTCTTACCATCCGGTAATGTCTAACAGTGACAGGGCGAACTTTAAGCATCAGTGCGTCACACCTAACCCTTGTAAGTAAGGCCATAAGTCTTTATACTGAATTGCAATCGAAACTCAAAATAATGTCAAAACTGACAGATGCGACTAGGTTGATTACGCAATCCCCACAGGTGTCATGCACGTCAATTCCTTTACCTAATATTTCGAAGTCTATCTCCTACATTTTGGGACTTTAACATCACGGGCTGTAGGATGGGAATTTGGCAGTATAGCTCGTCGTTTGAAAGCCTTGACAGTTATAATGAAGATGGACAGAGCTAAGCCTCCCAGTGACGTCAACCATACTAAATGAGCTCTGTGATTCAAAGTGAAACCACTCAGTGCCACTCACTGTGTTTCAATAAATTACAAAGTAGTAAAGTAGGGATTTTGTCGAACTGTGTGGTTAGACTAACCTAAACAATGAACCAAATGGTAAAGCTTTTATTTATTGTATACCTACTTTACTATCATTACTTTAGCAAAGTAAATAGTAAGTTGTATTTTTCAGGTTTTCCTTAAAAGCTTCGTTCAATTAGGGCAAGTTTCAAGACTATTTATACCTAAAAAGTTTGAAAACATGGTGTCAATGGTGCCAATGTTATGGTGGTTTGATAGAAATAGTGACACGACTTATAGTGTCCATCAAACCTAAAGAAGAAGACTATTTACATAATTTACAATTTTAATTCGATTCGGTTTTAAATGCTTCGTAAATGGTGGTTTTCGGTTTTGAACTTGGTAAAAAATATTCATACGCGCTATTCGACCACGACTGTGCGGCTTTCCAGATATATCCGCTCAAAATAAGGAATTAAATTTTCAATATTATACCAATTTAAATATTTTTCGTTCCATTTTAACTGATCCGAGAATAAATACCAAAAATACTCATCTCAAAAACAGTCGAAATCACCCTCGAATTACGGTCGTATCTATATAAAAACTGTATCATGTCCAAACCAATAGATACGTACCCACATCCGCAACACAATTTTTGACTTAAACTCGTACAATTAACCTTCTACTTGAGAGTCAACGATTTGAATTTAAAAACTAATTGATGCAAATGTGTTGAAAAGTACCATATTAATCTCCAAATGAAAGGCATTGATGGAATCACAATCATGAAAGTAGATTTCCATTTAAAATCATGCAAGACTCAGCTTAATTTTTAAACATTTTCTTTGTATGTCCTCCTGTACCAGGAGTGCAAAACTACAAAGGAAGTAATTTTTTGACGTGACAACGTCTTATAATTCGATGGAGCTAACTGCACGCACGAAAAAACATGACTCATGCGGCGTTACCTCGCTCTGAGGCGTTCCATTTAAGGCTTGAAGTGCAAGCGAGAGCGCGGAACGAGCGACAAAGAGGCTCAATCGGCCTCCGCGTTCGGTAGCGTTCGACATCTGTCTCTCTCCTACTTGAGTGAGCGATGTGTCCGCGTGGACAGCTGTATGACGTTGTCACGTTCAACTATCGTCAGTAAACCAACTTTAAGTGGGTGATAGACGTACGAGCAAGTACGCGTACTTATGGCTCTCCGACCTTTTTCGTACAAATCAGTACTTTGTACGAATTAGTAATTGTACGAAATAGAAAAAAAAAGAATTGAACGAATGAATCATTTTGATATCGTTGTACAAATTAGGAGTTGTAGGAACTGCCCAAGAACCCAACCATCCAGAATTTGTGGCAGGTGTCCGCACGTGTATAGGCTCTATTACCGTTAAAACACAGGGACACGACGGGAGAAAATTAAATGGTGCTCCAGTAATAAAAATGATTGTTTGGAGCACAATGGGTTTGCTATTGCTCTTTCAATTTTGCGACCCCTGGTCCATTCTCTCATTACCGAAAGACATGTATGTTGTTTGATATTTCAGGCAATTTTTCGGGTCGCGTGGCACCGGACACTGAAGGGATTTTTATCGAATCGACCAATGCTTTTACCGAACGCTTTCTCTTCTTTCTTTCCTTCAGGTACGATGAACGGTCTGTTTGAACAAATGCAGTGGAAAGGTATTTTTTCTTTTCGTCGGATAAAGCATTCAGGTTTGTTTTTTCGCGAGAACACGGCTCGTGTTTTCATGGATGTTGGTGGATAAAAGGGCTTGAAAATAACTCTTTTACTTTATTTGATCGCATCTGGATTCATTATTAGTAAGAGCATTTATATTCAGCGGTAAAGAAGTGTATAAATCACTCATTAATAAGAAATACGTTAAGTATTTTGTAGATTTTGAAAATGTTAAGTCTACTTCGCTATCTTTGATTTTGTTGGAGGTTTGCTTTTTAGTTGTTATGTATCTTTAGGGATATCAACTTGTTTACCCATAACTCATTTATAAAAACCTGAAATGGCTATCTTCAAGGCAATTGCCTGTTAATAATATAGTAGCGTTATCGATCATTTTAAGGCCTGAAACCAACGGTCCAAAGTCACGAGGTGGTCGTAGGCAGTATAAAACGGACAGGTTTTTTGCATAAGCGTAGCGACTTGAATAATAAACTTAGAATAAAGAGAGAAAATTGTTTTTTTCTCAAAAATGGTTTGTAATATGCATATTTTTAAAATGTAGTCTAAGGATCTATTAAGTTTTATTTATTTTAGTGTTAAAAACATATAAATAAAAAAAAAATGTAATGCATTTTTGAATAGTTCGAATGAGAACTTATTGATAAAAAAATGCTATTATAATTTAAATGACTTTTTCAATGATACACTGCCTGCGTTATAATACTAATTGAATTGACTTCATAATATAAAAATAACAAATAGCTTTTAATTTATCTATTTTTTCAGACTTCGGCCCGCTTCCACTCCAGATATTGCTATGCCCTGAACATTAGGGCCTATTATGTATTTACTATTTTTAACTTTAAGACCTCACCATGTAACATAATAATTGCAATAAATAATATGAGTATGAGAGTATCGGTAATTTAAAAGTCACACATTCTACTCGAATTTCAAACGAAATTATTTATTAATTTCCCAAAATAATGACAAAATCAAAATCAAAAATGTATTTATTCAGTTGGATTGCAAGAAAAACTTTAAAACGTCTTAAAGCTAGGTGAGTCTAAATGCCAGTTCCACGCGACCAAGCCAGTTCCACGAGACAGGACGTTATTCACTATGACATTGGAGATTCCGTGCCCAAAACGTGTGACGTCACAACGTGATTTAAACACCAACGCGATTCTTATCGTGCCTTGGTGTGGAATCGAAAAATGGTATTCTATAAGCCACAAGACTAGTTGTCTATGCCCCACGTTTTATTTCACATGATGCGTTCAAACTCTTGCGTCTGATCCACTCGGAAAATTATCGGTTTTTACATAAATTTGCAGGATTAGTTTTTGTTTCCAATTTTTCAACTCAAACAATAAATATTTTGAATTATAAGCATGCTAATCCATCTATTGTTGAGCTTACAATATTTTAAAGCGATTTGAAAATTTAGAACCAAACATATTTATAACACTAAATGACATTCCAGTCACCTTTGACTAGTTTCGGAACGTATGTTTTGATTGCGTGAATGAAATTTTAAAGCAATGTCCTTCATCCAAATAAACCACGATCTACACTTTGAAAAGGCAAAAAATAAAGTGGATGTTATTCTGCGAAGATAAAATGGATATTATACTGCGGTCCTACAAGGCTACCAAAGAATTATGTATATTCTTTCCTCCTTGAGATCTTTGCAAGCAGGATAATTACTCCTCAAAGGTTTACCAGCATAACACCAAGTAAGTGCATCGATAAAATAAGAATACTACGGTACTAGTAGCAGTGGTAGTAGGTACCTAGATGCCTGCCTTCAGCAGTGGAGTGGACCATTTCAGGCTGCTGAGGTGAAGTGGATGAATGTACCTACCTACTTGACTGGCTTCCCGGAGTAAATGGACGTATGATTGTAAAGTCTGGTACCCTAGAGATGGAAAACGCAACAGAGGGCGGCAGTTGAAGCGTTGGGAGGATGAGCTCCCTAAGGAGTGGTGCAGAGCATGTCTGGACCGAGCCAAGTGGCAAACCCTGGAGGAGGCCTTTGTCGAAGGACAACCCGACCGACCTATGTAGTACCGCCACGTCGGTGTCATACATAAATAAACTTTTGCTTAGTTAGTATATTTAGTAAGTAGGATTAGTATAAGTTAGGTTAAGCAAAACTGTTTTGGTCGGAGAAATAAAGGCTTATTTTTATTTTATTTTATTTTATTTATTGATTTCAGGTAAAGTCGCTGTGAAGAGGAAGTTGTAAATGCCCTCAATGAGCTGCTTCCAATCTATGTGAAATATCCTACCACCGAACAAAACCGACACCGAAAAAAAGGATGTAATCAAACAAGTGTATAATTTAATTCTACTAAGTATTTGTTTGAAATCTCCATACAATCCTGTAAAAAAAAAATGGTTTCAATATTATAAAAGCTAAGCCACACTACTTTCATTGTTTTTCTTTATTTTATACCATGTAGATAATTGTATGATACTTTGTTGATACAATGCTATACAACTTTCAAACATAACCTCAAAACATGCTCAAGAGAAACGACCCATACTAACTTTATCAGGAACACGCTAATCTGTGGCGTATCGCGCAAGAATCGAGCGCGTTCATTTGACAGATCTAACCGTGCCCAAAACGTACCGTGCCGCGCTATGGAATGACAACTTTGGCATAGGGAATACGATTTTAAGCGATTCCACGCCGATGTCTTATCGTGTTCACGTAACACGCGTGGTTTGGCAATAGTGAATAACAGCCTTACAACCACATATTTTATTAAAATACGCTTCAGCTTGTTAATGTTCTCAGCTTCACGCCCTGCTTATGCACTCAGGCATGTACCCAAGGGTGAGAGTGGTGGGGAGCGATAGCGGATAATACTTTAATTGATGGTTGGGGTATGAAATATGTTTCAAAGATTTGTGCGGGAAAAGCGTCACTGCAAAATAATATATATGAAAGAACAGCTTTATTTTGGCTTGGAATGATACTTTTTGATACTATAGATGCTACCCTGTGCACATTTAGATTGCATGCGATGGCGATCAGTGTATTTATTAATTATCCAACTGTTATTACCACAGAAACTGAGCACCATCGCCATAGCAGATCGCCTAGATGTCCACGAGGCTTTATCAAAAGAAAATCTGAATTTATTTGTTAGGGTTTAAAAAAAAGTTGTGTCTAGGAGCTGTGTCTGAGGAGTTAAAAATTATGGACGGTTTAAATAAGTAAATAAAAACGTTTTAATATTTTTTTATGTAAGAGTAATTAGCTGATAGAACAACCTTAATTGGCCCGTCTAATGTTAAGTTGTAACCATCGCCAAAAACAAGGCATTTCCGCGTAGGTCACGCACGTCAGGAACGTGCCCTGAGATGCACAACCCTGCGTCTGTCAACTTGAGGCATACAGATCTTCAGCTTCACTTGCCAGGCCAGTACTTTGTTTCTTAGTACCCACAGTTTTTTTTCATCTTGTATCGCTTACTGAAATATTGTTCATTTCATCATTCATGATTTTTTATTATTTAGCGATTTTCCTGTCCGCTTATTTCTCTCCACAAACAACAGTTCTATATCGTCACGCGACACGGCTTTTAGGCTCATTGATTATGAAATAACAAATTCTTTCGTGCCATAATAAATTTACATGCAGTGAATCAACCACTGCTGAGTAGTGAATAAATCGGGTTTCGTTACCTTCTTGCCTTTTCATAATTTAGTAAGAAATATGATGGAGCTTATTCGGCGGTTGGCACTGAATAAGTAATGGCGGGCCTTGTTTAGTTACGATTTGATAATTTTTATGAATTACATGGATGTTTTGTGGTTGAGAAACGAAATAATCAATGCAATGTAAAAAATGTTATTAATATTTATTTCCTGCTTGCACTGGTGTTGCAGAAAGTAATGACTCCTCCAAACACTAAAATACAAATATATAAATAAAGAAAAGAAAAACTATCGCTAAGGTTTTACAAAATATACCTATTTAAAATCTATGAATAACAAAAGTAATTAAAAAGACAAACAAAACTCTTTTAGAAAGAAAACTCTTTTAGGGTTAAGCTCGCCTATGTACATTTTGTACATGTCCTTTGTTATTACTTATTTGTAAGTATTTCTGTGTGCATTAACGAATTAGAGACAAATAAAAATGTACCTGCATAAAAATAAGGAAAATACATCGCAGAAATGGCCTTAGAACTTAGGAAACGTTTTCGGATGGATATGCTCTACTTAAGGAGTATTGAAAATTATTACAGGCCTGATGGCAAGTGACCCATGCAATCAAAATTAATGAAAATAATTTAGTGGGTACAAAATAATATATTTTCGAAAGTATACGTTAGGTTGGAGCCGAGTTTCAGAGGATGTCTAAAAAAACACATTGCTACCATTCTAGCTCCTAGTAAGCAAAGCTTGTAGTAGATACTTTATCATACTCTTAATTAATAAGGGACCCAGCTTACTTAAAAAAAAAACCTTTTTATTGTTCTTACAATTAACGCAATAAATCGGGCTGGGATCTCTTCAGTTAAGTAATAATAACCTGTGTTTGAAGAATTTGGTGAAATGTCTAACAGCACGTCATTTGAAAACAGCTTTTAACTGCAAACCTGTTTTTGTGTCTCACATTTCAAACTAGCAGGTACTTGAGAATTCCATTCAACAAATTAAGCAATAATGAAGGAAAACGTGCAGATTGTAATTGTTCATAATTATGAAGGTGAATAAGGCCGTATTAAGCTCGCGAGCCTTCGTCGATATTGCACTTAGACATGCAATACTAGAGGGCTGGGGAAATCCGAGAATTTAGGGAAAATACAAATATACTAGTGCATAGTCACATCACAATTGCTTACAAAAACTTGAAAACCGACTTCATGCAACCGATTTTGATGTAATTTCTATGGGGCCAATCCAATACTTTCCAGATAATATTACTTATTAAATCGGGTCATAAATGGCTAAGTTATGCGATAACAAACATTAAGGAAAACATCTCTTTTTTGTTTGAAGTCGGTTTAAAAGAGCTGGACGTGTGACTGACATACAACGCACAGCTTATACCAATAGTTGTAACGGCTTAAAATTTAGAGGGTGTGTTCTTTATGAAAAGTATAGGTACTTAAGAATTAATTTTTGAAAATTTAAGCCCTTATCTTCAGGCTGATGATAATGATGATTATAAGTATAGCTTCTTCTTATCCTGTCACTGATTCTTTCGAACCAAGTGTGGTGGAAGGATTTTAAGTGCGCCCCAATGAGTAAATTCGTGCAAATGACACATATTTTTGAACTTTTTAGGTTCCACGATATGCCGGTTTCCTCACGATGTTTTCCTTCACTGTTTGAGAGCATTGGCATAGTGTACATATATTTTTGGGCAGAAAAACTCATTGGTACACGACTGGATTTGAACCCACGACCTTAGGATCAGAAGGCGGGGCCGCTACCCTTAGGCCACCAGCGCTCTATAAGTATAGCTGTAAATTGTTTTCAAATGCCCTTACTTTGAACTTATAAAGAAAAAAACACTTGCCACCTTAAAGGTTGTAATGTCACCACCTCAACGATTGGTTAAATTGAACCATCAGGGGGCCACACGTCAACCCACCGATAATTGGCTAAGTGGGTCTTGGAATTAGATCCCTCTTTTGTGGTCACGCGATCGTGCGAGGGGTTAGCCGTGGGTCATTTTTACCTAAAGGCGTAAGATTGTTTATTTTTGTTTGGATTGGATAGGTAAGTTAAAGTTAATGGCAAACTTGGTGACGGCGCTTTTATGGTGCCCAAAGACCACAGTCATTACTTTTTTCAAAATTATTTCATGAAACTATTGTAGATGGAACCAGAAGATGACTTGAGATTATGCTAGATGTGTTCGTAACACAAATATTACAAAAAAACAGTGCCCTCCAAAATGAAATGCCCTTCAACGCACAATTTTGGGTTAAATTAAATTACAAGCTATGCTTAATTTGGGACTAGACTGTGTCGTGTAAATTGTCGTTATATTATTATTAAAAAAAAACAGTGCCTTTCAAATGTCCTTCAACGCACGGTTTGGGGTTAAATTATTACCAAGGGCAATCATTTTGTAATCAGCTAATAGTTTTTTTTGTGTTTGGATGTCACAACGTACTAATGTACAATTGAATTGTTCGAAAGCGATTGATCAAAATATCTACAAGTTTTGATTAGTTTGGGGCTAGATGGCGCTCGCTGAAATCGTCTTTCTGCTTATCCCACACCCAGTGTGCTATATACACCATAATTTTATTTATTATGTACCTTGATATCATACAGAGCGTGGGCTATTTATTTTTCGTATGACAAATACAATTGGCGTTACAAAAAATATAATAAAATCCTAACTACAAAAGAGAAAACAAAACTAAATTATACACTTCTAAAAAACAAATAAAATATAACAAAAAAATCTAACTTATATCACTAACAAAACATACACAAGTCAGGTCCCTATGCCGGTTACTGCTTCTGAAGGAAGGTCCACGAGGTTGCTCCAGGGTCCTGGGTACGAGTGGATGGGGCAGCGTTGGATGATGTGTTCTATCTGGTCGTCTTCAGGGCATTCGCAGAGCGCAGTCGTCTTCAGGGCATTCGCAGAGCGCAGAGTCTGTCCAGCCCCACTTTTTCCGAAAGTAATTGCATCGGCCATGCCCAGTCCGGAGTCTGTTAAGGCGACACCAAAGTTTTCGTGCCAAGTTAAACCATTCGCAGAGCGTAGTCTGTCCAGCCCCACTTTTGCCGAAATTAATTGCATCGGCCATGCCCAGTCCGGCGTCTGTTAAGGCGACACCAAAGTTTTCGTGGCAAGTTAAAGCATTCGCAGAGCGCAGAGTCTGTCCAGCCCTACTTTTGCCGAAAATAATTGCATCGGCCATGCCCAGTCCGGAGTCTGTTAAGGCGACACCAAAGTTTTCGTGGCAAGTTAAAGAATTCGCAGAGCGCAGCAGAGTCTGTCCAGCCCCACTTTTGCCGAAAGTAATTTCATCGGCCATGCCCAGTCCAGAGTCTGTTAAGACGACACCAAAAGTCCATCCAGCCCCATTTTTGCACAAAGTAATTGCATCGGCCATGCCCAGTCCGGACTCTGTAAAGGCGACACCAATGTATTTGTGGCAAGTTAAAGCCTTTGGGTTTGGTAGTAGGGTCGATGTGGTTCGGCGCGTGTGCCTTTGGTGCTCTCAAGCCATTCTCTTTTCCAGCTGTCTTCTACTTGACCTTAAACTAGAGCGTGGGCTGTGGCGTAGGCATCACTTTCTCAAATTACGTAAATTGATTACAGCTTTTTGAAACTAAATATCCATCCCCGTACTAGATTAATTATCTTCTGAAAGGTCAAAACGCTGAAAAACGGGCATAAAAAATATGGAGAGCCCATTAAGACGATGAACTAAAAAAAATTTTCGCTTGCGCTCTTTGACTTTTAAAAATATATTAAATTGTTGAACTTATTTATAAGAAAATTCGACTGAAAGATCTTGCATGCAATCCAATTAGATTGCACACAGTTTAGGAAAAAAATATATATTTATTCTAACGCACGTTTATTTAAAAGTTTAGTATGTACAAAAACTAGAAAAGCAAATTTTTCAGTAGTAAAACGTGCTAGTATCCAAATTATAAGTTTGCCTGTTTACAATCGAATTGCACACAAAATAGGTGCTTGTGATTTTTCATAAATTTGAAAATATAAATAATTTGGGCATTACTGGGTTAATGATTTAATATCTTTAGAAAAGTCAAAGTGTGCAAAAGGTAAGTTCTACGGTGTTCATCGTCTTAAACATTAATTCACCTAGTACCAGTGAGAATAGCGAAACAAGAGGCGTACTTAATTACAATACCTACATACTAAATTTAGATTCTGGCTCTCAAAGCAACTCAGGCAAGTAGGTAGATTCAATCAACTTATTCGTGAAAGTTCTCTCTGCCTTTGAAAACAACTAAAACCTGCTTCACCAAACCTGGTCTACCAAACTTCAGTCAGTGAACTATTAGCACGAAAGCTCCTATGGAATGTAACCAGAGGAATGCTGCAATCGAAAACGCGATCAAAGAGCGGTTTACGAATAGTTTTGAAATGTTTATAGCCAATTGAACCCCAAATATTGGATGCAATTTATAAGAAAATTCCGTATGCCAAACCGATTTGAAAATAAAATCTAGATAACTATTATGTAACTAAGTTACTAAGTTAATACTTCTAGATTAGTCTTATAGAAATTTTATCAAACTTGGTTCAGAATTTCGGCCCAGAAGTGGGTTCTTCTAACCTTATTAGTTTTTTTAAACTTCACTTGTTGATCTCATAATCTTTCTGTCCTCATACCACGTTGCATAGCGCCAATACAATAGGTTTTCTACTTCAACGCTTGCTTGTTTCATCAGTAGGCCTACGATAAGCTCTGTCTGGCTCTGTCTCTAGCTCTGGTTCTGAGCCTGTGTGAGTGTTGACTAAATAAATCCTACGTCGAAACGTCACACACACAGTATATTACGCTAGTGAGCACTCACACAGACTCAAAATCAGAGCCAGAGACAGAACCAGACAGAGCTTGTGGGCTAGTTGTATAAAAAATAAACTTGTGAACTATGAAACCATAGCAATCGCTCCAAGCTTATATCTTAAAAGCAGTTATGAAACTCCCAAAGTTTATTGAGGAATGCTGTGCAACGAGTTGATGTCTAACAGTTAGTGGTAAAAGCCGACGCTAAAACTATATTATTAGACGACACCAACCCTGATAACGGCACCAGCAACCGACCGACTATATAAAGCGCGCCGCTACCAGCGCGCGCTCATTACTTTCCGAGACTTTGTGCTATGCAGACGTTTTTGTGCTCAATTAGTGTTCATTTGTGATTATAATTTGTATGTGCCATTTAATGTTAATTTCAATGTAAAAATAAATGTTTAGTTAGTTCGAGAATTGTTTTTTAAAAAGTGTTTTTATGCTTCTCTCCCAAAATCAGAAGTGGGATAGATTCTCACTCCCACAGTAAAATCAGTTGTTTTTCAATCATTTTACAAAAGTTCCATTCGGTTATCTGGTTTTGGTAAAACGTCCGCAAAGTACAAATTCAACTACCCTCTTTTTGCTGTTTTTTTTTCGTGAAGGTTGTGTTTGTGGTTTTATATCGTGTTTTTGTGGTTTTATATCGTGTTTTTTTTTGAAGCAATCTTGGTGAAAATGGATAGATCGTCTCGATCTCGTTCTCGTCACCATCGCTCCCGCAGCCCGCGATCTAGGCATTCAGACAGCAGGCATTCGCGAAGGCGCCGCTCGCGCAGTTCTTCGCGAGGGTACACCCCGCGACGTACACTACGTTCTAGCCGTAGTCCGAGCCGCCGCGACGCTGCTAGCCGTGCTGACGGTGAACGAAGGCGATCGCGAGGGCATACGCCTCGACGAGAAACACGGTATCGTAGTCCAAGTTCAAGCTATACTCATGTAAGTAGCCCTGACACAATGTATGACCGCGATCGACGCCGTCATCGCAGCTATCGAAGCCAGAGCCGTCGTCACGGTCGACATAGCCACGAGTCCTGGGGTACCATCATGTCTCGGTTACATGCTTTAGAGACTCGCGTGCAACCGGTTGATTCTGCTGGGCCCTCCTTAGGGACCGGTACCGAGCAAATAGTGGAGGCTATACAATCGCTAAAATCGGTGAGTACACGTAGCTATTACGTCTCAAATTTCGATCCTAATATTCACGAGGTAGACGCGTGGTTCGCTGAGGTAGATAGGGCTAAGGTGAGCAACCACTGGGATGATCACGAGTGCCTGTCTCGCATCGGAAGTTGTTTGAAAGGTGACGCAAAATCATGGTTAGACGAGTGGGTTACTAGTGACCGCTCTTGGAGTAATTTTAAAAATGATTTTAAATGCTTGTGCATAAATAAAATAGACACTGCCAACATTCTATTCGAGGTGATGTCAACCGATTCAAACAAATTTCGTACCTACGCGGAATATGCCCGAAAATCTTTGCTCCGCTTACGTATTGTTAAGGGTCTCAGTGACGAGCTTATCACATCTATTGTACTGCGTGGTATTAAAGATCCACACGTGAAAGCCACTGCAACAAACGCTAAGCTAGTTCCAAATAATCTAGTCAACTACCTATCTACGTTTTTGAAACCTGGAAAGGAGGTGGTCGCCGATGGCCAAGGTACACGTCACGCAGGGTCTCGTAATGACGGTAGCGGCAAGACGCAAAGCAACAAGCGTCCTTTTCGGTCGTCTCACCCCAATCCCAGTTGCTATACATGCGGTGAGCCGGGGCATAAGGCGGCGAACTGTTCTAAAAAGCAAAAATCTACTGATACAGGTAAAGATAGTGAACCCAAGTCTGCCGATAACCAGAAATCTGGCTCACCATGTGCCTACTGTAAGAAGACGGGCCACCACATCAGTAGATGTTTTGCGAAACAACGGACTGAACAACGCAACAAAAGTAACGTTAACTTTTGTTCGACCCCTGTGCAAAAAGGTACCGATGTAGTAGTAGGTGTCATTGAAGGTATACCTGTCGACATTCTGATAGATAGCGGCGCGATAGATGTTTCGCTTATTTCTTCATCAGTGGTGAACCATTTCTCGTGTCGACAAAAGCCGATAAAACGTCAAATTAAAGGAGTAGGTGAATCTGTGACTTCTGTACACTCATACGTCACCCTTGTCATCGAGCTAGACGGCATATCATTGGAAGTTGACTTATTGGTGGTACCTAGTGAGTGCATGAATGCCCCAATTATAATAGGTACGGATGTGCTGAATCGTGATGGTGTGACATACGTTAGAACGAAAAATTCTCAGCGCATAACACGTGACGTCACGCACCTAGTGGCATCTGCTGTGGAGACAGACGAGCAGCGTTCTATCAAGACGTCGGTGACAGGTGACGACTTGAACGAGCTAACTGCTATCTTGGATGAATATGCTGAATTTATGATCTCAGGTACAGCCACTTCTACGGTCACTACAGGTTCTATGCACATTCAAGTAAATAGCGATAAGCCGGTGTACTATCGCCCTTACAAGATGTCACACGATGAGAAATTGAAGGTACGTGACATTACAAAGGATCTTCTTGCCAAAGGTATCATACGTGAGTCGGAGTCTCCCTACTCGAGCCCAATTTTACTAGTGAAAAAGAAGGATGGCTCCGACCGCATGTGCGTTGATTTCCGTGCTTTGAATCGAATAACAGTTAAGGATCGATGCCCGCTACCTTTAATTGATGACCATATTGATCGGTTAGGTAAAGCCAAATATTTTTCGACCTTGGACATGGCTACTGGCTTTCACCAGATTTGCCTTGATGAGTCTTCCATTCCCTTGACTGGTTTCTACCAGGACTGCTTGTATTGCGCGTCTCACTTGTAAGGATGTTGAGTTTTGTTGGGGCACTGAACAAGAACTTGTTCGCCAAGAGATTATCACCATCCTAACCAGTGCACCTGTACTGGCAATATTCAACCCAGACTTGCCTGCGGAGGTTCACACAGATGCAAGTAGTCTTGGATATGGCGCAATTTTACACCAAGTTCATAAGGATGGTAGCCGACGTGTGGTGGCTTACTATAGCCAGGTTACGAAGGGTGCTGAGGCAAAATACCATTCTTATGAATTAGAAACCCTAGCCGTGGTCAAAGCTTTAAAACATTTCAGGCATTATTTGATAGGCGTACAATTCACTGTAATTACTGATTGTAACGCCCTGAAGGCGACACAAAACAAGAGAGACTTGTTACCGCGTGTGGCAAGATGGTGGATCTTTCTACAAGATTATGATTTTCAGATAACGTATAGGAAAGGAGCCATGATGCCACACGCGGATTATCTGAGCCGCAACCCATGTGTTAATAATATTGACCGTCCTCGTAATTGGGCTCAAATTGCCCAAGCAGGTGATGAGGAGACTCAAGCTATGATGCAGTCGTTGGAACAAGGTCAGTTGAACCCATCAAAATATGTGAAACAAAATGACATCCTCTATTACCGTTACACGGCAACGGGTGAAGAACCAAGGCTTCTTTGCTACATACCTAAGGGTCATCGCTTGAGCCTCCTCCGCATCTTCCACGACGAGCATGGTCACATTAGTGCGGATAAAGTAGTAGATTTGATCTTAAGACATTTCTGGTTTCCTGGTCTTAGACCATTTGTTGTAAAATACACGGCTCACTGTTTGACATGTATCGCCCACAAGCGTGTACCACGCGCACCGTTGCAGCCTATCACTTCTTGGAACAAACCTGATGTTCCATTTGATACACTACATGTAGATGTTTTGGGACCTCTCCCCGTATCAAAAGGTTACAAGTATGTCATGCTTGTGGTCGATGCATTCACAAAATTCTGTTTGTTAATGCCTTTAAATCGTCAGGATGTTGACGAACTTAAGCGTGTATTTAAGTTAGTGATGTCATTGTTTGGTACACCTAAGCTAATTGTATCGGATAGGGGACGTATGTTTGAGTCAGCGGGCTTCACATCTTGGATGCAAGTTTTGGGCGTGCAGTTACATCACATTACACCAGAAATGCATCACGCTAACGGTCAGGTCGAGCGTTATGTCCGTACGGTTCTAAATATGCTGCGAATCGTTGCCAGTCAACAAAAGAACGAGTGGGCTGATGAATTGTGGCAGTTGCAGCTTATTCTAAACTTGACAAAGCAGAAAACCACACAGACATCTGCCTTAAACCTGTTGGTCGGTCACGAAAGTGCTACGCCTGCGATACGATCCCTGATAAGAGACATTGCTATTAACCAAGGAGCAGTCAATCGAGAGTCTAGACGAGAGATGCTCAGACAGAGGACGGCCGAACGGTTGGTGAGAAACCAAGCTCAGCAAGATGCGGTTGTCAATGAAGACAAGCGTCCACCTCGAGTATTTCAAGTAAATGACACGGTTTTTGTCATCAAGTATGCTCAGTCCCAAGGAAAGCTGGACCCTGGTATGAGAGGACCCTACCGAGTTGTTAAGGCCCTTTCTAATGACCGATATGAACTGAAGTTACTTGCTGGAGCGTATGGGAAGACTTCCTATGCGGCTGCTCAGTTCATGGTGCCTTGGAGAGGAGAGTGGACTCCTGAAAAGTGTGCTGCCTTTTTTGAAGGTGGGCTTGAAGTCTATGTGGTATGCAAACTTTAAAGCGCCTATGCCTGTAGCCACCGTGAGGTACGCGAACTGTATGGAGCCTATGCCTTATTGATACGGTGTGAAAGCTTTTCGGTATGCGAACTGTCTAGAGCCTATGCCGGAGAGTCGCTGAGTGGCAAGCAAACTTTAAAGCGCCTCTGCCGTGTGAGTGCTCAGTGTTCGTCATTTTTCTTACTGGTCAACCTTACAGTATGTGCGTACCGTACATATTGGTTGACCTTATACTTTTCCTAAGTGCGTATCGTACATACTGGGCAACCTTACATTATGTGCGTACCGTACATATTGGTTGCCCTTGTAGGTACTTTTCTTATGCGCGTGCCATACATACTGGCCGACCTTATACTATGTGCGTACCGTACATACTGGTCGACCTTATACTTTTCTTAGGCGCGTACCTACCGTACACACTGGTCGACCTTATATTTTTCTTAAGTGCATGTATTACATACATGCTAGTCGACCCTATATTTTTTATTTTGATTAGGGACTGTTGGTTTGTGGTTCACAAGGATTATAAATCAACACTTTCCTAATGACTTCATTCTGCCTGGTGTTAGGTGATGGTGTTCTTAATTTTGACTAATAGCCTAACCTAACTAACATGGTCTAATGTTGTATGCTTGGCAATCTGGTAACATTGTGAAACTCATTTCAGATGCAACCGATGATTCGGACTGTCCAGATGATGTAGTAGATGATCAGCTTGCAGACTCGCCTAGACCAGAAGCTAACCAGCTAGGGCCCTCATCGCGGCCAGATGAGACTGAACCAGGGCCATCGTGTAGATCTCTTCCTGTACTCGACGCTGACTTATTAGCAGAGCCTGACAGGGACGTCAGGGTGTCAGGAGAGGCCGTATTAGACGACACCAACCCTGATAACGGCACCAGCAACCGACCGACTATATAAAGCGCGCCGCTACCAGCGCGCGCTCATTACTTTCCGAGACTTTGTGCTATGCAGACGTTTTTGTGCTCAATTAGTGTTCATTTGTGATTATAATTTGTATGTGCCATTTAATGTTAATTTCAATGTAAAAATAAATGTTTAGTTAGTTCGAGAATTGTTTTTTAAAAAGTGTTTTTATGCTTCTCTCCCAAAAATATAATACGTTTGATAACTTTAAAATTATTCACCACAAAATATCAAACACTTAATTCAGCTCTCACACAATAAAACACTTACAGCGGGTTTTTTATTAATTTTTTCAAACTTCGGCCCACTTCCACTTTAAATATTGCTTTGCCCTTAACTTTGGGGTCAATTAATGTATTCACCATTTTCTGTATGACTAATGTATTCAAAATCTTCTTCCTGCTCTTATCCCACTTTATGTGGGGTCAGCACAACATGTATTCCTCCTCCATTCCCTTTTGTCAGCTGTCATCTCTGCATTCACTTCATCCATGTTTTCCTTGTACAATACAAAAACAAATGTCAGTAAAATTACTGATGTCACATTACTGATAAAGAGACTGTTACAAATTAGTATAGATTTCTTATTCCTGGATCGTACTGCTCAAGGCGACGAACGCAAAGGGACCCAAGACTGTTTTAATTAGTTTTATTTCCCCAATCCGACTTACGAATCCTACAACCCTGCGGTTGAACAATTTTAATGAAATGACGCAACTTCTTCGGAAAGTTGTTTAATTTTATGTCCGAGTTGTGTTTCTGTTACTCTGATGTGAAGTGACATTGGGGGCTAAAGTTCACTAACTTAATAACAATCCATTATCTCATAAATTTTAAACACAACTTTGATGAAGTGCCTGACAATTACAATAATGACTATTTGACTTTTATTTACACAACAATATTTACAATTAATAGATGCAAGTATTTACAAAATGTACAAAATATACAAAAAATAGTTGAGCTATTTGCAGACTGTTACAAACAATCTAGCTAGAGATAGCTCAACTGATCAAAATCAGTGCCAGGGAATGGCCCCAAGACGCTGGCGGCATTGCCACGCTGAATAGCAATGCTACCTACTCGTAATGCGCTGCGCCAGATACCAGCGATGGGTCATAATTGCTTGAAAACGAGCTGGCACAAAAGAGAATGAGATGAATAACAAAAAAAAATGGTAGCCGAACTCACACCTCATTATTATTGAATTCGGAACACAACTATTTTTAGAACTCATGTCTAAATATGCCCTTACCAAGAACATAATATAATACGAGTGATTCACTTACAAGTTTCCATCAGTGTAGGCAGACCTTATGGTGTTGGGAGTTGGGAGTGAATAATTAATAAGAGATGACGAGGGCTTTATTGAAATACGGATATGTAGGCCCAAAAGCACCCATTACGATAGGTGTCCGTCCATGTGAGAAGGTAGTTTTACCTGAGTTACTAGTATAGTATTATCTTATCTGTGCCTGAGTTCTATTGAAATCAAAAATAAAACAATAATATAATATATGCTATAATATTTTTTTTTTGATTTCGTATTTGCATGGCACTTCGAGCACGCTAAGTAAAGGCAGTTCGAAGGTCGGCTTTAAACTAATGGACATCATAAAAATGTTTGCAATCTCTTGTCTTCGAAACGCATGAAGTTTCCTACTTATGTGAAAACAAATAATTATTGCTAAAATAACTATTGAATTTGACAATAACATTGTGGATAAGTACCAGAGGAAGATTGGTTTTACCGAATAGTATCATCATTCGGTTCGTGGTCACCGTTCGAGAATTATAAGAGTCAATGTGAAAAACGCAGAGACGTTGGACCTTCATAAATTGATGTGATTTGACTGAATTTTAATCCCTGCGGATACATCAGCAAACAGCTCACCAGATCCCGTAGCAAAAATTTGTTTATCTTGACGCCAACTTGAAAACCTCGCGCACTATAGTTCATTACCCAGCAATATTTTTAAAAAGTCACGCGCCTGATTCTGAAAACGAGCTCATGTATAATCTAGATGGCACTGCAACAGTGAGTATGAAGGCTTCTCAAATCGAGCTCGCACAACTTTCCCACAAATTTGTCGTGGACGAGATAAACAAAGCCCGCTGTGAGTTGGCGCTATGAATATAAACTGTTGAATTAGGCCGCAGCGTTGTATGATATAACGTGTGTGTGCTTAATTTAATTCAGCGAGCTTAAGCCGGGCTTTACTTGGGGCTGTGACTTTGGATAAATGACCGTGTCAAGAATTATATACGATAGTTTATAAGCTTTATTACACATATATTTGATTAAAATATAGCATATAGTTACACAAAAAAACTTACAATTAATTATTAAACAAATATTTACAAATTATACAAAAGACACAAGAAACAGTTGAGCTATCTGCAGACCGTTACAACGATCTAGAGATAGCTTAACTGATCCAAATCAGTACCAGACGGAAGCATCCCCAAGACGCTGGCGACATTCCCACGCTGAATAGCAATGCTAATGCGCTGCGCAATATCCATTAGCCCTTGGGTCACGCGTTGCTTCGATCAGTCGCCTAGACAACATTTTGAAGACCCGCAAGGCTTCGGTTACCCACAGAAAAATTGGTTTAGCTGCTACTATACTATTGAAAATTAAACAAAACCAAACACAACACACAGTAAAAACAACGAGAAAAGTATCACGGGAAGGAAGCTGCAAGTGGAATTATGATCACGCAACAACAATCAATACAGAAACAAATGTCAGTAAAATTACTGATGTCGCATAAGGTGATATCAGACGGTTCACTCGGATGAATGTTCACTCGAGTGAATGGTAAATGTTTCTTTCATGCCATGTTCACTAATATTTCATTCGGTGTTCACACGTTTCATTTCGCGTGAAAAGTGCCGAATGAAAGGCAAAAATGAACAAAAAATGAATCGTCTGATATCACCTATAGATATCTAAAACATGGGTAAATCATAATACTAATGATACAGACAAACACATCAGTAAAACGCGCGTGTGGAACGCTCATAAGGTAAATACAATTACTAATAAAGAATGTAGTCTTACTAACAAGGATAAATAAGTATCTAATGATATTGAATTTACTATTTACAAATTACCTATTGATATAAGATTGACTAACAGGAAATCCCGTTTCCTTATTGAATTTTGTGAAGAGATATCGAACTTCCAGGAAAACAAAATTAAATCCACATTGATGTTTAACTCGCTGGTCCCCAAGACAAATAAAGAGCCTGTGGATTTCTATAAGCTGATGATGCAAAGGTTTCCGCTTGTTAACATAGTATGTATTGAAAATTTAATAATCCACGCCACGGTTATGTTTACTACTACGGTTCAATCGTCTTTGAATTAATGAATAAATAAATGAATGATTTATTTGCAAAACAAGAACTTACACTAATATAATTATTATTTATTAATAACTAAATTCCTAATGCCAAGTTTTTATATGAAGCCAAAAAATAAACTCTTAAATATTACTGTGCAAAATGCTAATGCAAATAGATGGTGCATTGCTGTTTTTATAAGACAATAATTGATCTGTCAAAGGCTTGTTTCATCTACATTGTTGCATAAAAATCTTATTTTTATCCAACACCTCGTCTGTCATCGAAACATTAGAAGTCAATCCACCGGGTTCGCAAATAAAATCTCCGGCTATGGGACAAAGAAGATGGATTAAAGTGAAAACGTCCAAGTAATTGTGAAAAATGCGAATCGCTTCCCGGGGTATAGAGATTTCAACAACTCGGCCGATAAATTGATATTTAAACCGGTGATTTGAATGATTCAGCTATTTCGATTCAATCAAGTGATGGGTTTATAAAATCCCTATAAGTTGAGTTTAAGTAAGAAAAAAAACTAAAAGACAGCTTTTTAATTGAGAAAACTGAAATGAGGTAGGTAAATAGGACATACAGCATGCTTCAGGCATTCAGCTTCGTTTCGAAATAAGACATGATGAAATGAAATGAAATGTATTTATTCGCTTGAAGTATGGTCAATTTTGAAAAACTTCTTATAAATAATAATGTAGTACCACATAGTTCGTCGGAGACCGACATGCAAAGTTTAATGTTAAATTGCTAACATAAAGTAAAGACAATTAAAAAAAATCTAGAAATTTAAAGACAATTTAGGTATACAGTACAAAACATGCACAGTACAGTACATAGAACATGCTTAGAACAAAAATAAATAATTTACAGAATGCCGGTAAATATAAAATTAAGTAATTAAGTATCAATGTCAGATTCTCAGAATTCTGACAAAACTACATTAATGCATGGTAGCAATAGTGGCAATCTGAATTATAGCATTATCCTGAGGTGCATGTGCACATATTGGTAGATTTACAAATTCACTCACACCATTATATAATAGGCCTTATATTATTGGTAGACTTACAATAAATTTCGTTCACATTTATTCGTACTTGTGGTAGCGTAACCACTTTACACAACATCCAACACATAAAGTAATCTCTATTAATACACTGAGCTTTGTAATCGTGTTATCTATAGATATAAACTAGGACAAAGGGTTGCCTAAAGAGGCTATATATGAAAATCTGCATAAATCCTAAACATTTCGTTGGCGCGTTTGTTACTAAATCCAGCCGAATTATATCTCGTCGGAATAAATTATGGGGGCGAGCCATTCTCTCTCAATAGGCAAACCACAGTATGATAACATACGTACTCCAAAGTTTCTTGTCACACACAAGACACGAGTGCAATGTGATGAAGATTCGTGCTTAAAAAAAAGTGTTAGTACACTGTCAATTTCCGCGGATGATGTTTGAGGAGAAAAAAGGAATGTACCAGAAGATAAGCAGCATCTTCTAAGCACTAACAGCGTGCTTTACTGTAAAGCAGTAATATCCCCTTCTAGGTTTTATTGCCTGGTTGGTTTATTATCGGGGTCTCTAAATAAAACGAGTAAATTTCATAATGGTATTTTACTATGGGCTATAATTTTAAATAATTAAATGTTTTGGTAAGGTGAGCACCTTTTTGAAGTATAATAATCATTATAGGTACTTACATACACAGTAGGTTAAGAAAATAAAGCAGGTAGTAAAACATGTTCATTATAAGTTTGTCAATAATAAAGAGCTATGTTTCCTAATCTAACATGTTAGCTATTCGTTGCTTGATATGCTTGACCGTCTTCAAGGCGCTTTCATTCTCGAACAGCAGACCATTCTTGCCCAGACCGTACGGCTGTTCGTCTCCAGTTCGTAGGTAGTATACGCCTTTGGTTCCTGGCTTGCAGCCGTATCCCATAAAGCTGACGGCACCAGAGTCTTTCTCCTGCTGGAACTCTTTCCAATTTTTGCATGCTTTAGCTGGGAACGCCTCAGGGTTTCTGACAGACTCGGCGAACAGTTCCACCACGCGATTGTGGGATTGGAACTGGAACAAGCAATTGGGCTGTTGCTCACCTCCGTTGGGGAAGAAGTCTACGTGACCGACCGGCGACCGCAGTCCGTACACGCCAGCGTTTGTGTGGATAACATCTACAAACTCCGCATCTGTCGCTGCTAACCTTAAGTTTTTATCCACATTGCTGAAGCAAGGCCCAGCTGGGTCCAAACCAGAGATACGGCCTATCAAGGTCCCGGTGAGCGAATGGAAGTTTTTGCCAGCAAATCCTGCTATGTGAGATCCAAGGCTGTGGCCTACAAGGTGAATGTTTTTGTTGTCCAGGCCAGATTCAACCATCGTAGCCAAGATTGCTCCCAGTTTTTCTCCAATGAAGCGAACGTAGGTACTGGAGCGCAAATACAGGAATCGAATTAGCGGACTTGCATCTAGAGCTAATATGTTGTGGTGTCCTTTGCTCTGAAAAGCTTCGTTCACTGCGGAGAAATTGAATAGCGTAGGGTCGTCAGTGAAACCGTGTAGAAAGATGACAAGTGGCTGCTCAGGGTTGTATCCTACTGCTTTTGGTAGTAGCTCCGCCATCAAGCCGAGCTTGAAGGATGACTGCAGCTCATCGGAGATGAAGCTCATCATGAGCTGATCAAGATCAGGCTCCGCTCCTCCATGCACCTGCTCGTAGTCTAATCCTATCAGTTTCTTCACTTTCGTGGTTTGGTTGCTTCCAATCAGCATTATAGTTTGTTCCACTGGCAGCATAGCATTTGCTATTTGGCTCTTGAAAGCTTTTGCTGCATGGTTGACAAGCTTGTGGGTTTCATCAGTTTCCGTCTTCTTTGGAGTAGGCGGTGCCATCAGCCCCAAAACAGCGTCCATGACATTGGTAAACATCTTGTTTGTTGCACAGGATTTTCGGTCAATTAAGTATAAAATACTTTTCTTAGATCGAGGATCTGTAAAAACAGAATTTCCCAATTCCTGAACACAAGTGAGCACTACTGAGCACCACCAAAGGTGTATTAGCACTGACCACTGAGGCCGTTGCTGTGTCCTTATACCCACCGTATTTATACAAGCTCACAGGAAAATAATTATTTATTTTTTATTTTGATTCATTTGAGGACAACATAGTTATTTTACTATTGCGTAGCACGCGCCTGCGAAGACGTAATCATTATTTACCCACATTGTTAATAATTGTGTTATTTTCATGATTCAACGGAATTTCCGGGTTTGTGTGATGTATTTAAAATAAAATATTTGTAGAGCTTTTTCAATAACGTGTAAATTACGTTGACCAATGAAAAAAAGTCCGAGAAGAACGAAATTATTTAAGTATATTTAGTCTACGGTCACTCATGGGGTTATGCTTTGTGAGGTAACATAATCGCTATAGTCAGAGTTAACCACTTAACATCAGGTGGACGTTTCATTACATGTCCTATAAAAAAAAATTTATGATAAATAAATACCTACCAGTGGGTAGGTATTTATTTAGATAATTCTTGGGGTACATTTCAATCAACCGATAAAATCATAAGAGAAGGAAAGAGATTTCAGTGCCATCTTTTAATTATACTTTTTTTTACTGTGGAATTTGAACCCGCACCTTGCTATGACTTGTTACGTATCGTCTAGTTGTAAAGTTCAAAAAGCACATACATTCTATCAGTTTCGTTTATATCGCTCTTTAGTCGGTTTACTGTGCGGGAAGCTATTATTCTGTGGTACGGCTAAACTTTAATTAAGCTGCATTTCAACTGAAATGGGTTCCCTTTTCAAACATTCAGACTTTGCAGTCCAATGATGTCCAGCTTTATTATTAGACCACTAAATTGTTGATTGGGAAAAAAGCATCTGAATTTATTTCGCTTTTCTCTAATATCGAAAATTTGAGCATTATTTGACAACCGTCTTCGAGATAAATAGTAATTGCTGGCTAAATACATGCGAGCAGCGGCTGGCAAAAGTTGTATGAAAATACATTACTGTCATGTTTAGCGGCAAATAGTAAACTCATATCTGTTGAATAATTTAAAAATCGAACGATCTTTAACTCTGAAGCATGGCAACGAAGGAGGTAACTTATAAAAGGTTCAATTTAAATTTCGAACTGGCTAGCAAAATTATTGAAAAAAAAACAAGGACTGGCTTTTTTATTGGACGAATAGTGTTATTTCGCAAATGGAAAAATAAGCCCTTCATACTATTGTCTATCCATAGATAATCTATATATACCTCTCACGAGTACTATTAGAAGCGAATGTCAGCAAATAGTGTGTGTCTTAGTGAGTATTTTTCTTTGTTGATCACAGAGTTATTTTAAACTACTCCATAAATATTCATTATAAAAATTTTGAAACTCGTATGTTGCGATGGATGTGTGGAGTGACAAGGATGAATAAAATAAGGAAAGATTCTAGAAGAGGAAGTCTGAAAGTAGCGCCTGTGACGGGCAAGATGAAGAGTTATTAGCATGGTATGGGCATGTCATGCGGAGGGATGAAAGTCATATTGCAAGAAAAGTTATACGTATGGATGTGAATGGTGGTTATAAAAGTTGAGGTAACTTAAAGCAAACATGGATGGACTGTGTCAAAGCAAAAAAGGAGATGGAGGTGAGTGGAAGAAGAAAACCTGTTATGCCGTGGGATAAGGGCAGGTGGATGATGATGATTCAGAGACCCGTAAATATGATTGTTCGTGTAGGAGTGCATCTAAATCTATCCAGCGAAAATGACTTCATTTCTAGTTAAAAGTTGTGGCGTTCAAATATGCTTTGAAAAACGTCGCATGCTACCCTACTAAATAACATTGTAAATGCCGAGCACTCTTAATGGCGAGCGAAATGAAGTTGCAAGTATTTTATTACTCTGAAGCTAAATTATTATTTATGATAGATGTGCTTCTAATCTTTGCATTGTTTCTATGGTTTATGGTGGTCAACAGTTACCGATGACGAAGGTTTTTATTTACTTCGTGACTTTGTACCACTTACTGTAGTTATCGTGCCAACCAAAAGTACATAAACGCTTAATGTCGCCTCTCAGCTCAGTTGTAGAACAAATATCGTCGTTGTGGTGCGAGAAGTCACTAAGTGACATTTTTTGCCAAAATGAGTTATTGACGCCAAAGTGTTTTGAAACCCATTATGTACCTTCTCAGAATGTAAAAGAGTAGATTTTACTAAAATTATAGATAATACAAGAATGTCAGAAGTGCATAACTACCCGTAGAGGCAAAAATCTGTCTACAAAAATCATCTAAGGGATCTTAAGTAGTTTAATTCAATCACTTTACTTACAATATTCTTCAAGACTTGGGGTTGCACTGCTCACTAAAGTCACTTAGTGATTTCTTGCAGATAAAAAGCTATTGAATGAAATGAAATTCTGTTGTCGGTAAGAGTCATCAACAGATCATAATTAAGTAATATTTAGTCAAGGTATTACGTTAATGTGTATGCCAGAATTAATTAACTTACTTTTTATTATGTATCTCAGTAACCATATAATTACTTACATTTATTTTCATTACTCATACTCTGAAAGTAGGTCTGAAGTTGCCTGAGGGGCCTAATTGAAAGTAAAACTTTCAGCCCTAGGGAGAATCGCTTTCTACTGACAGCTGTCAAATTAGAAAAAAAAACAAGTTCTATTTTATTCAACCATGTTCCAACTTTCTAAAGTCTTTCTAACTGCAAAGAGATCGTTGAACCAAATTCCAACTTTTTATTCAGCAAGTAGGTTGGAAACTTTTTGATTTGAGCAAACAAATTACCATTTTTTAAATTATGATAATGAAAATAATGGCTGAATAATGCTGGCGAGCCGTAGCCGAAGGCCCACCAGAGAAAAAGAAAAAAAAAACCGGGAAGGCGGCAATTCAATCTTCATTTTCACTATAATTTTTCTTTCATGTTTTTATTTTTACTTTCCTTGTATTCGTAATGAAAAGCACAGTGTTTACCTCGGATGAAAGTCTTTTAAGTCCCTCAAGCTCCATTGGCGCCCTCGCTTACGCTCTGGCGCCAAACCCGTCTCGGGACTCAAAAAACGTGACTTTCAACACTCGGGTAACAATGTACTATTGTTGGAAGTTAGTGTGTAAGGTAAAATTATCTATATTTTATATGAAGAAACCTCTTTTGTAACTATAAGTGTTGATAAGTTACACTCATTTTAAAAACAAAAAAACTTTAAAACGCG
This sequence comes from Thera obeliscata, assembly GCA_947578465.1. Taxonomy (NCBI): domain Eukaryota; kingdom Metazoa; phylum Arthropoda; class Insecta; order Lepidoptera; family Geometridae; genus Thera; species Thera obeliscata. The sequence continues at coordinate 3,826,667 of OX387919.1, forward strand.
ATTATCTCGAGACTAGCTTTTTGCACTTAGTTACTTCTCGCACCACAACGACGATATTTGAGTGGTGAACGCAGATGTTTGTTCTCTGTATGTGTGTTGTATTTGTGCGTTTATACTTGGCATATAATTAGCATTATTGTTATTATTTTTATATAAGATCACAATTATTTGTTTTCACCAAATTTATTCAATTTTATTTAAAAAAAAATATTATAAGTAATATTTTTTGAATAATTTCACAAATATATATTTTTTAATTTGTTTGTGAATAATTTTTATTAAGTTGTAGCATATTCCATACTGTGTTCCATACCAATATATATTGATATAGGTACATTGACTTGTAACGAAGCGTTTTTAATAAATGATTTGGATTTGATTTATATTTGTTTTTATTCTAAGTATATTCTAAGTATAGCTATCTGGCTCTTATAGTACAAGCTCTGCTTAATTTGAGGCTAGATAGTGTTGTGTGGTGTCCACAATATTTATAACAAAAACCATTGCTTGTTTATCTCGTAAGATAAAGTTTTGAGTTCATATTTATCTGTAGCTCTGAGGCAGTTCCTTATTAATGCCTCTCAGTAAATAGGCTACGGCAGCCAATGGCTGACAAAATGGTTTATTTCACCCGGCATTTCTTGAAATCATAGCATAAAATGTATATTATATATTCTATTCAACATCAAAGGGCTTCATAAATAAAATGTTAAGGGCGACCCTCTGAGAAGGAGTAAATTTATTTATCATTGACAAAGAAAACAAACAGACTTCCATTATCTCCTGAACAAAGTAAACACCATCAAGACGGTATTATGGCAATAATAAAATATTATTTTCATGGACAGATCACGAGGGCCTCTCCACTGCCGTCTGGCAGTAGCTTGGAAGCCCAACAGAATTTAAGCTACGTACTTACAAATTAAAATCAACCCTTCAAACTGAGGATTATGAACTCTATCACGTTGGTATAAGAGTTTCCTGATTGTAAAGCCGTGAAGGTACAAGTTGCACATTTGGCTGGCGCCCAGCTGAGATTCTGTACGTTCTGGGGACAAATCATTGGGAGAAAACAGATTTGAGCGGCCATTGCACGCGACTACCAGCGGAAATATAGTTTGTTATTGTTGTTTAGTCGCCTTTATTTGTACAGAGTTCATGAATTGCGAATACAGATGTATCGGTGAACAAAGAGGGTAAGTTTTTGATCTGTTTGTTTTATTTTATCTGTAGAAAATGCTGAGGGATAATTTTCGGTACATATTTATGGGAGTTTTCATCTTGTAATAAATAAATTACATTATTTATTTATTTGTTTTGGAGGGAAGAGGGAGACGCCCTTTACAAATTATGGAATACCATTTTTTTTGGAAAATCTACACGACGCTCTATAGCCCCAAACTAAACAGAGCTTGTATTATAGGAACTAGATATCTGATATTAATACTTAATTTTTTTTTTTTTTTAATACAATACTTAGAATACAATATAACACCCAGACCGAGAATAAACATGTGGTTCACCCCACAAATATTCGTTATCAGTGGGGCTCGAACCTACGCCACGGTCTACGGCGCAGAAAGCAGAGCTACACCAACTGAGCTGAAGGGCCAGTCATTTGTAAAGAGCGTCTCTTATTAATTCTACTGGCTAAAATGGCTGATCTAACAGCGTTGAATTCTGAAGAGTGGAAAGGACCCCCTTTGAACCACAGTCAAAAGGGAATAAAAATAAATAAAAACTTATGAGGTAGCCAACCAGCCGTTTTTCAATGAGCCCCATGTCCCCTACAATTTAGGTTATCGTGTTTGTAGTCGCGTGTAGCAAGCACAGTGTAATAATTTTTCGTTTGTATATTTTTAAATTAACATAACCACGATTTTAAGTATTGAGTTATTTATTTAATTTATTGGCAGCCTTTTAAAAATGAGTAGTAATATTTTTATGAACTTGTCATGGATAAAACTTAATAAACATTGTTCTTATAAAAATTTGGAGCTAACTTTGGAGTATAAAACGTACATGCACATATTTTAATAGGTAAGTTATGTCATAGAAATAAACAAACAATTGTACTATGCATATAAAAAAACTAGGAGAATCCTGTACGCTTCTGTTTGATGGGAGCTATTTCTAAACAAAGTTTGAGACTTATTTCAACTACACTTTAATAGAAAATTTGCAGAAAGTTGTAATCTTTGTTATTGTCCTAAAGAAATCCCTTTTAGATAATCATTGTTTTTTAAAATGAGTCAGCTAAAACTAGTTTTTTTTCAGTTGTTTTATAGAAACAATAGTAAACCAACAGAAAAGAGAGTAAATGTAAGTGCTTTTATCCGAACATCGAAACCTCCACGCAACCATGACGCAGTACAAAAAGCTATCAAAGCTAATTGTGTGCCAACGAAAAGAAAATTTCGATGGAAAGCTGAGATTGGCTCCGATAAGAGCCCATTACGTTAGACCGCTTACAAACCACGTCACGAATGAAATGGAACGCCGTCAAAAATATTCGCAGTTGAAGACATGTACCGAGCTAAAGCCTTGCGCATATCTCATTAGTGACACTTAACACTATTATTTTAAGAAAATGAGGTATAGTTATGTGATCACCTTAATCTTGCCAGAAATAAATAATCACCCTTGGATTATCACCCAATGTGTCAGTGGCTCATATTCATAATGGTCATAAAATATAGCAGTAATTTAGCTTAACAGGCCGTAAAGTCTATTGCCATCTCTATTTGTTGGCAAAAATGTGTCAGTATAAGAAAATTTTAACAAGCTGCTAATAAGTGACAGCAGCTGGCTAAAATTCTCTTGTGAATGAGGGAATGAAGAATTTAGAATTTTGGAGTCATCTTTGTGCCCAATATTTGCGTTGCAAGCCAAGTTTAAAAAAAACGTTTATCTTACATAATTCTTTTATAGGACACTATTATTTTAAGTAGGTACTACAAGTTTGAAGTTGGGGCCCATAAAACTATGAACGATGAGATCCTAAAATCTGCGGCTAGCCCGCGTCATATACAAGCACCCTTACTCAGAGGTTTCAAACTTGCTGCATACTGTTCCCATATATTTAACAAGTCCTTAACGAGTTCCCATTATATTTATTCTAGCGTGATGGTTTTCTTGTGAGTGGTTTATGTGTGGATTAAATACTTTATGGATTGTACTGAAATTTTTGTATGTGATTTATAGTAGGTTATGTCTGGCCGAATATAATTAAAATTAACTAGCATGAAATATATTTAATCTACACAAGAACAAAAAGTTGAAATTTATCGCGTAGGTAGGTCTATCACCTTATTTTATTTATTTTCCCACTATTTGGCTATTTTGTAATACCGTGGTCGCGGGCAGACTCAAACCGTGTAATAGATTCAGTAAGTGTTATGATCCTGAAAGTTTCATCATCATCAACCTATTGCAGTCCACTGCTGGAAAAAGGTCTCTCCCAAGGCGCGTCACTGAGCCTGATCTTTGGCTTTTCCTATCCAGTTGCTACCCGCCATCCTTTGCAAGTCGTCGCTCTATCTAGTCTGAAGTGTCTTACACTACGTTTGCCTAAACGCGGTCTCCACTCCAGAACTTGTTTATTCCAGCGATTATCGGTTCTTTGGCAAACATCACCGGCCTGCCACTTCAGCTAGTTCTTTGGGCTATGTCGACAATTTTGGTCCTTTGTCGAATTACCTTGTTGCGGATCCTGTCTCTGGGAGAGACTCCGAGCTTTCGACATCTGTCTCTCTCCTACTTGAGTGAGCGATGCGTCCGCATGGACAGCTGTATGACGTTGTCACGTACAACTATCGTCAGTAAACTGACTTTACAGACAACCGATTCTTTTGAACAATTCAATTCTATACAACATTGAACTCTACATGTAATATTTCATGTAATTTTCATTTATTTATTGACAAAAAACCTTATTTGCTAACTTTTAATACAAAAGACCGTATTCTAACTTACGTCGTAAACTGGATTCGCACAACCACATTGCTATCTACCCTCGCTGTTTACAAAGAGAAATTTTCAGAAAAGTTCTAGAAAGGTACAGTAAAATGTGAGACGTGACGACGAATGGCGCAAAGCTGTTGTTTCTAGAACTTTCTGCAGTCGGAAATTGTTCGTTCTAGAGTTGAGTTTACTAGCACTCTCTTCTGATTGGGTACTATTAAATTAAAAATAAAAATAAAATATTGTAGATAGAGCATTTTACTGAAATACAACTTAATTTGAATTTACATTGACAATTTGACATTGTTCAGATCGTGGGAAGTCGGTGGAAGAGGTCAGAATCGTTCTTCCTGGAAATGTGTAGGGGAGGCCTATGTCCACAGCAGTGGACTTCGTCAGGCGATGAAGTTTTCCTACTTAAAAGTTGGTCTTACTTGGGAAAGCAAGAAGTATCGATATACTTCTCTACGATTGTCTTAATTCACTTTAAAAAATACTATAAAAGAACTCAAACGCATTAAGCGACCCTTCCAAAGGCAAGAAGTTAAACAATATTTCTGTTTACGTCTAGCCTGCAGAGGAAGTCAAGTAGTGCAAACTTTATCTGCGTCTTCAATTTTATTGCTTCATCTGTTTGTTCCCAGTAATGGTCAGCGCACACTTAGCCGCATGCTGCTTTTGTGAGTATTTCGTTTAAACTTCTGCATCAAAAGTGTGTAAAGGTCTGCGCACATCTAGGCGATGGCGATCAGCTGAAACGCTGTCAAATATCGCTGTCATATTTGACAGCGTTTTAGCTGAACGCTATTGCCATTGCCTAGATGTGCGCAGGCCTAAAGAGAGTAATATTTATAAATAAATAAATAACATAAATAAATATTGTGGACAATTCACACAACACTACCCAGCCCCAAACTAAGCAGAGCTTGTAATATGGGAACCGGATAGCTGATATAATACTTGGATACATTTTTTTGTAAATACATACTTAGAATACAATATAACACCCAGACAGAGAACAAACATTTATGTTCACCACACAAATATTTGTTCTCGGTGGGGATCGAACCCACGACCTACGGCGCAGAAGGCAGAGCTACTACCAGCTGCGCTGAGAGGCCAGTCAAAGTTGAAGTTATATTTAAAATCACTTGAATCGCAAGGATCACTTTGAAATTCTCCAAGAAAGCAGGCGGAGGCACTCGCACGCGTTCGTTCGCTTTCGCTTGAATGCCGCCACTCGTTCCCGTCCGCTTGTTATCGTTCGCTTGTGCTCGGTCTGTCTGTACCCAGTATAATATGGATGCAAATAGAATTGAATGGACCCAAGTTGCAACACATGGCTCGAAGCGACACTGTGCGACGTTGAAATGCAATTTCTTGAAAGCTCGCTTCGATTTAAAGTAAGTTAAAATCATATTTCACTCATATATTTGAAGATTTTTGAGAAACTCACTTTAAAAGACGGTAAAATAAATAAACAAATGTGTTTGTTTTTTTTTTTTTTTAATCGATAACAATTAAGGTTATAGAAACGTCGTGGGCTTATAAATTTGTATTTATCAGTTTCGGAATTTTCTCTTTATATTTGTTTTGACGTTTGGTAAATACTATAAAATTACAACAAATCTATACCAGATGTGAACAACACAGAACAGTAGTATCATTCTATGTAGCCCAGACATAGAAATGCCTTCAGATATCACATTTTCTTAAATAGGAACCTACGACTTTGACGGGGCTGGTTTCCACTGGGCTCGAGCTTTTTAGTAACTACACTTTCTCTAAACGTTTTGTTTACTTATTTACTTCCGTCCAAAAAATACAAAAAAGTGCGGTAATAAAGATACTATCTTATAATTTACAGCTACTTGAACAAGTTAACGACATCGTAAATAATTTAGTCGATGGTCAGTTCAGAAAATAACAAGTCGGTAGAAACTTTATGTGCGCATTACCACTTGCTCGAAACCTTCAAAGTTTTTATTTTAGTATGGAAAAGTTAGTTTAACCATTGGTTATGGTGACAGATCTTGACCTCTTTGTTCCAGATACGTGCCAGTGCTATATACGAATATAAAATAAAATAAATAATGCGGACAATCCACACATCATTATCTGGCCCCAAACTAAGCAGAGCTTGTACTATGGGAACCAGATAGCTGTTATACTTAAATACTTTTTTTTTGCAAATAATTTCTAGAATACAATATAACACCCAGACAGAGAACAAACATCTATGTTCACCATACAAATATTTGTTCTCAATGGGGATCGAACCCACGACCTAAGGCGCAGAAGGCAGAGCTACTATCAACTGAGCTGAGAGGCCAGTCAAATAAAATTACTCCTATCTATATATTATATCCGTATGCCTGTTGATGAACGTAAGGTGGTATATCGTAGGGCACGTGCGTGAATTACGAGGCAATGCTTTGATAGGCGATAGTTTTGCATCAGGTGGGTCATGCTATGTTTGTTCCATCTGGGTGTTAAAAAAACGCGATAAAAAAATTGCATGTTTATTTTTGAAAACATTGCGTGGAAACCGGTATGTCGTAATACTCCAGGGGCCTAATTCTCGGGCCGATCTCGATCATTTTGCAATTTTATTTTATGGCTTCTTTTCACAACCCCGCGCTTTTTCTATATTTTCCGTATATCGTCGTTGATGAATTACTCAAGGAAATCTGCCATTCTCTCTTCGAAAAGAAGCAATAAGACAAAATTACAAAATGATCGAGATTGGCCCGAGAATTAGGCCCCAGTATGTTTTAGAAATCTTTTAGAAATGTTTTATTTCGATGCTGCGCGCATACGTACGCAGAGCAACTCAAAATGTCAATACAAAAAAAAAAAACATAGTTGTGCCGAGTAAAATCAATTCCTGCAACACGGTTCGTTTGGGAAATCGCTGAATCCGAGTTCGATTTTAAAATTTTTGAAACAAACATTTAAAACTCGCAGCGGATTTATCGATGGTCTGAAAGAATGTGTTGCCGGAAAAGACCCAAAGGACTATGTTCACTGCTGTAGTTACATATACTGCCCCACTTCTCGAGAAAGTCTCCCCCCAAAGCTTCTACTCATCTCAGTAGGTACATAACGGCCTCCTACTTATCTTTCCTTTGACCGTCAAGGTCAGATGACCTTGACGGCAACGTCTTCTTGACCGGCCCTGTCTTCGTTTACCATTGTAAATGAGAAAATAAGAGATATTATAGACCTTTGTAACACATGAAACAATGAATAAATTAATGTGAATATGAAAAATTTGTGAGTGGGTATACTTATATAAACTTGACCCATGGAAATTGATGAAACTTGGAATATACAGTAGTTCTTGACTTAAGTAAAATAACACAAAGACTACGTTTTACCCAGATAAATACCAACAACACGAGCAAAACCGTAGGCGGCTGCTAAATATTACAAATTACAATAAGTAATTATGTGGAATTTTGAAATCGCGGATTTGTGTGTCGGCTTCCAACCTACGGAAATTTACGTAACTAGACAGCAAATAAATAATTAGTTTTGTAATTACACTCCCACTACACACAGTGGTAACATGATAAACAAAGCAGACAGGCAACAACGTAATGCTTTTTAGTTATTTATGAAACCCGTGCCTGAAATAATTTCAACGCTCGAATGTTTTATTGAAACTAATTATTCCGATAAAATCCACGATACACGGATGCCTATTTTAGCGTTGGTATGCTTGCTTGTTTCATAAAAATACTCACCAAAATTGAACACAAATAGCACAGGGCAAGTACGGGCAATTTGTGTATTCATCTAAATACAGAATAAACAACATTTGTATCTTTTTCATTCGAGCCATCTTACTGCAATCTTGTAGTATCAGCTATAGTTGTATAAAAAATTTATGTGATAGTTTCATAAGTAAATATAATGCTTTTCTTTATTATTTCTTTCTTTCTATTGTCTGATGCGAAGCCATGATGTTTTTCCACTACCAACAACTCAAAGTCACTCAAGTTAAATTTAAATAAAAAATTACGCTCATAACACAATACGCGTGAGAACAAAGTAACAAGTGCACCGCGGCATATGGACAATATGTAAAAATTAAAACAAGGGTTGAACTTAACGTTTCATTCACACGCGAGGGTGAAATGGGGTCGAGCTGTGTTTAATTTTCTATAATCGCTGTGTGATAAAGTGATTGTTTGAATTAGTAAACATAACTACAGGTTCATTGTATTATATATTATTTTAATTTGTTGTTTATTGACTGGCCTCTCAGCTCATTTGGTAGTAGCTTTGCCTTCTGCGCCGTAGGTCGTGGGTTTCATCCTCAACGAGAACAAATATTTGTGTGGTTAACACAGATTTATGTTCTCTGTCTGGGTGTTATATTGTATTAAATGTATGTATTTACAAAAAAAGTATTTGAGTATTATAGCAGCTATCTGGTTCCCATAGTACAAGCTCTGTTTAGTTTGGGGCTAGATAGTGTTGTGTGGATTGGCCGCAATATTTATTTATATTTTTATTTATGATGTAGTTATAAACTACTTCATGTCGAGGCGCGATGGTTGGTCGACACGTGCAAAGCCGGCCAAGTTATAAAACAAACCACCACAAATGCATAGTCAAACTAACAAGAAGGATTTAATTAAAATTAACTCACGTAACAGTCTAAGCTCCAAGTTATACAGAATCATCTACATTTCTACTGGAACTTGTGTCATAACTTTAAAATTATTCAACACTTAGACTTCACTTCTGCATTATATAGTCCAGTCTGCCTTGTGACTGAAGAAATTATATAAGTCATAGCCGTGAGTCCCGGCGTTGCCCGGGTAGTCTTATCCTAGATTATTCTGGAATACCTATTTAAAAACATTCTGTCCTTAGAACACTTTGGCCAAATGAAGAATTTGTAGAAAAACTCTTATGAGATAGAAAAGGATGGACATAGAAAAGTTCCTACAGGCGCAGCTGGTAAATGAACACGATATAAATTGTCAATCCACAAAAAATTAAGCAGAGCATGTACTATGGGAACCAGATAGTTGATAATATAATACTTATATACATTTTTTTGTAGAACGTCGAGGCCATCCAGCTCCTCGACAACACGGACATAGTGAGAAGACTTAAAAGAACGAAACCGTTTGAACTAGTGTAGTATTAAGTAATTATTCATATTTACTCATTGTAAAAGTGCAAAGTGTGTGGTATTACGAACACAATAACAAAGTGTCGTCATCATAAATAGAGACAGTAAGAAAAGTGTTAGTGGACACACTTAGTTGTAGATTACTTTAGAAATTTAGGTCAAAGACAAATTACTTATTAGCCGGAATTTTGGCTAGATTGTAATATAATTAGAGTAGGTTATGAAACATAGCGTACACTATTTCCAAAAAAAAAAAAAAAATTTTTTGTATATACCAAGGTACTTAGAATGCTACTTATCATCCAGACAGTGAAAACACATCTGTGTTCACCACACAAATATTGGTTCTCGGTGAGGATTGAACCCACGCCCTACGGCGTAGCAGGCAGAGCCACTACCAACTGAGCTGAGAGGCCAGTCGAACATCTAAGCGTTTTTCGGTGGTGATCAGTTAAATGCTGTCAAATATGACAGCGGCATTTCACAGCTTTTCACTAATCGCCAACGCTTTGATAGAAGGCAAATAAATATTTTTGGTGGTCACATTAATTTTATCAATTTTATGAACTAATACAATTGTACATCATCATCATCATCCACTGCTGGCCTGTCCTAAACATTTCCAGGAAGAACGATTCTGAGTTATTTCCATCCATCGACTTCCCACGATCTTTACAACGTCGTCGGTCCATCTGGTGTGTGGACGCCCTACGCTTCGTCTTCCGGTTCGTGGTCGCCATTCGAGAACCTTTATTCCCCAACGGTTGTTAGTTCTTCGAGCACAGAGCTGATGCAGAGTATTTCATAACTAGCTAATTATATTAAAGGAATAAGTTTTCAAAATAAAATGGACAGATTTTTCGTTTTAATTTATTCTCCGAAAAATCCAACATATTTTATTTCCAATTTAATTTCTACAATTTCAAAGAGAAAATAATTGTTATTTTAATAATGATCAAATACATTACATACAGGAAAATTTTAACGACTAGGTTATTTAGATCAAAGGAAAATACATGTTATTGTGTTTGCAGAGAAGAAAGATTTCTAGTACATTCTCTGGTAAATAGGTATCTTATATGTACGCAAAAATACTCGCGCCAAATAGAATAATACAATTTATTTTCATAAGAGTTGTTTTTGACGGCAAAGAAAATGTACTCGTGTGTGTTTGTTGCTCTTAGGTTGGCCACAAAACAGGAATTTTGAAATTAAATTAAAACTAAGTAGTCCTTATTGAACTCATTTTGTCAAATACAATAATTATGATGACAAACATTGAAGAATCCTTTTTTTTCTCGCATTGAAGTAATCATTAGTTTGTTTCAATAAAACGTCAGTTTAGTCATGCAAGCCAGTTCGAAATTTGAATAAAATCTTTGATAAGTTACCTCCTTGGTTGCCATTATTATATCGACGTAGCAGTCGTTCCATTTTTAAATTACACATTAGATATGAGTTTACTTCGATTTATCTGGCCGCTAAACACGACAGATATTATGCATTTTCATACAACTTATGCTGGCTGCAGCTTGCATGTATTTGGCCTGTACAGCAATTTCTAAATTATGAAAAGAAAATTATGATGTATGGGTATGATAATTTGTATAATACAAGAATACCGCTAAGTTTAGGGCTATACGCGCAATTTCTATACATATATAATACGTTTTAATATACGTTTATAATTTTTGTTTAAAACTAGATGCTTTTCATAAAATTCATAAAAAGGGCTCATTCATAATGTTTGAAATAAATATAAAAAAAAACATCACAGATCACTGGTTATCTGATGCCAATTAGGTATCTGCAAGGAATAACCGGCTTACTCCTCTATCTCATTTCGTGGCCTAACTTAGACAAAGGTACCTAACAATGTTTTGACTTTGTTATGCTTTTGCTTTATCTAAACACTAGTGTTATCTTGCGCAACTTTCTATGTGTGAAGCTAACATACAAACTGACATCCCTTTCCAACACTTAGAGGATTCAAAATTGGATTCGTGCCTACAACGCTCGAAAAGTTCAATTTACTTTATTGAAAAAAAATCTGCCTTCGGTTATTTTTTACAATAAAAGATTTATTCAAAGGTATCACAAGGACCACTTTGAAACGTCAATAGTCTATAGTAAGTAAAAGCTTTAAAGTAGAGAGTCTAAGTGCTAGTTCCACGCGACCAAGCCTAGAAGAACAGGCAACAAAAGGCAACAAACTACGGCTTGGTTCCTACAGTTTTTTTTGTGGTTGATCATTTGACGCAGGAACGGGGAAGAAAAAAGGATAGGCACAAAAAGGGCGTGTTAAAAAGATACCACTATCAATATTAAGCCTCCCCTATCATCACCATCATTACTACAACGCGAGTAAAGACACGGGCGGCAGATATAGTAGGTAGAAATGGTTCTACGGCGTAGCTGCTACACAAGTTCATTTGATCCGCCCCGGCTTTGCACGGTTGTCGTTTAGAGAAAAAAGCAGCCAAGTGCGAGTCGGACTTGCCCATGAAGGGTTCCGTAGCATCAATTAACATAATATAAAGGTTTTAGTAGTTCGTCGAAAGGTAAATTGCGGCTTACGATTTATGACGTATAATAAAAAACTACTGACTAGATCTCGTTCAAACCAAATATCGTTGGAAGTTTGCATAGTAATGTACAACATATTTTTTTTTTGGATTTATCATTCTCTTATTTTAGAAGTTAGAGGGGGGGGGGGACCAACTTTTTTCCACTTTGGAAGTGTCTCTCGCGCAAACTATTCAGTTTAGAAAAAAACAATATTAGAAACCTCAACATCATTTTTAAAGACCTATTCATAGATACCCCACACGTATGGGTTCAATGAAAAAAAATTTTTTGAGTTTCAGTGTTAAGTATGGGGACCCCCAAAGTTAATAGTTTTTTTTCTATTTTTATTATTGTGTAAAAATCTTAATGCGGTTTACAGAATACATCTACTCGCCAAGTTTCATCAGTCTAGCTTTTACGGTTTCGGAGAAAAATGGCTGTGACATACGGACAGACAGACAGACAGACAGACAGACATGACGAATCTATAAGGGTTCCGTTTTTGCCATTTGGCTTCGGAACCCTAAAAAGGTGAAAAATGTGAAATAACTTAGAATTTCTACACCCCTGCGAAGCTGCAGGTCACGTGTGTAAAATAAACGCAGGTTATAGATTGGAAAAATCCCATCACAATACGCTTTAGTTTACAGTTTATAGCTACTATTTTCAACCTGACTTAAGATTTTCATACTTAAAAATTATTGACCTCCTATTGTGTATTTTGCGACCTGTCTGCCATACACAATAGTGTGATTGATCTTTGCTAACAAAACTTGTGACTTTGACAGCACGGACGATATTTTTATGGAGTAGCATTAGTTCTCAGTCAGTTGTGGTATGAATCAATTTTGGTGACGAAGTTTGTAGGCCGTCCAAATGCCTACCAAAAACCCTCAGATGGAAATATCCCAACGGTGACCACTCAGAAGATTGCGTATCGTAGTCGATTGGTTTGGGTTCAGCAAGCAAACTGCGCCACGGGTACTCATAATAATAACTCAGAATTAGATGTAGCTACTGAAATTTCTGGATACTATCTAGAAATACACTCTAGCACTTGTCACTAGTCCCACTAAATTGAGAATAATCCGTATGAATATTTCTAAGCTCTTAGAAGACCAATTTTTCAAGTATATAGCCCAGTTAAGGCAATATTCGCGCAGAAATTTCGCGTGAAAATTCTTCTCATACTTTAAAAATATTTTTAAAATTCTCTAACCGTAAAGTGGTGTAACATATTACAAAAATAAAACCGTAAAGTTGTTAGCTATAAATAAAATGGCAGCCCGCTATCTAGCTCTGGAGATTAAAGAATAAGAAACGAACTGCCGCGAGCAATACCGAAGTCCCACTAAATTTCTAAATTTCTCTCTGGATGACACTAACAAAACTTCGGCCCCGTTGCGGCTGTTCAGAAATACATGGACATTTTAGTGAACTACACAACTATCGTTTTGTAAAGAGATAAATGGTTTTTATTTCAAAGAAGTTGCCTGACTTGTTCTGCATTTTTTAGTTTTTTTTCGGCATTGGCCAAGGCAACGCTTTCAACTTTTCATTCATTTTGATCTAAAAGCTCTGTTATTGTCACAGGTGTGTCCAACTCGTCGCCATTTTTGCCTTTTTTATTTTATATTATAGATAGCAGTGTACCTAAGTACATCAGCTTGCTCCTATAAAATGTCTTCAAATCTTCATGATATATGTAAAAGCTAGATCAGCCATTTACAGGCGTTAAGTTATGACCCTTTGAATAGAGCTTTTGCAAACCAGAGTCAACGGCACGCTTAGTTTCAAAGATTGATGCCTGATTCGGAGCGACCATTGCACGGACGATAGAGAGAAAATTAAAGAGAGAACAACTGGGCGGTTTTATAATTTTGTTCAATCAAAAGTATCATTCTAACAAGGAACAGCGATCACTTATTGTTGCCATCATTTTGCTACTATCTACAAACTACCATGCTAGTTTTACAAAGCAAAGTTGCTATTCGCTATAAGATAAGGTATGTTTTAATTATTTTTTTATTGCAATTGAAGCTCAAAATAATGTCAAAACTGACAGATGCGACTAGTTTTTGATCGCAAACAAAATATATGCAATCACTCCACTGAACTATTACGTAATCAAAATAGGCAAGATGCAAGACTGTTTAACTTCAAGCGTTACCGAGCGTGGTGGAGGCCGGCGCATTAGTGGAACCAAACAACAGCAACATAATCAGACCTACCCCCATGCACAATTCTTAGCGTCAACTCTATAATATATTCTAAATTCAAACAGAGTCAGTTACCAACAATGTTTTTTTTATTATCTCTGGATCGATTGCTATTTATTCACGTGCGCTATCGCATATTGAACCTCTGTGGTCTTAGGACTTATATAAATGATTCGCTTGGATCGCATTCAACTCCAGGTTAATTACTGGTGGCGTAACGTGGAACTTAACGGTTGATTAAACACGTGAGTAGGGTCCGTATTCCGTAGGTGGGCGATTATTTATGCTTTGAGAGGTCAATTATAAAATTTTGTGAGCTTAGGGTACCTTAATGAGGTCACGAGTACAGAGTACTTAGAATACAGAGGTTTAAAAAAAATGAGCTGACTGTTGCATAATGGGAAACTCCGTAAAAATAGAAAATACTGAATTATGATTACGATTTTAAAATAACAAACAAAACTCCACCCACCCGATGGACCGATGATACTGTTAAGATAGCGGGAATTCGGTGGATGGATAAATCTTGGAACCTGGAAAGTATATTATAGTGGAGGCCCAGTGGAGTTTTTCAAGCTGAAGAATGATGATGATGACAAACCAACATACTCTACCTGGAACCAAGGCTCTTGAGTATCGACATCGATGATCGATATCCTGAGACAACAGTCATATTTCAGTATAGTTCTACCATTGAACTATAAATGGGCAAAAATTGTTATAACGCAGCTCTATGGCCCTTCAATTCTACAGAACTATACAGGGTTATTCATAATTAGCTGCAAATACTCAGGAATTAGGTTCAACAAATAAAATAAAAAATATTTATGAAATGATTTTTTTTAAGTTTTGTTATGAAAATCCCGAGAAAATCGACAAAGAATATCCTTTGGAATCATTGGCGCCTGACCTATTTTGACCTTTGATCCGCGCCCGCGCGCCGTGATCGACACTCTGCGTTCAGTCACCGCCTGGGTGGGTCATCGTCCTGTTTTCCATGGCAATCATTATGCAATAGCCGTAAAAAAATTAATAAAAATAAAATTTTGATACAAAAACTTAAATCAAAATAAAAAAAAAATAATTACATAAATATTTTTTATTTTATTTGTTGAACCTAATTCCTGAGTATTTGCAGCTAATTATGAATAACCCTGTATAATAGAATTTACCAATTACTAAAAGTACATAATGGGCCAGTTTTCATTTTATTAGTTCTACCATGGAACTAAAAGGATAAAAAAAGTTTAAAAAGCTCTACCATGTCATAGTCCAATAGAACAAATAAAATTTACTTAACTCGAATAAAATTTATTTAACTCGAATATTCAAGATTTATTTTACTTATTTATTGTCATTGACGATTCCAACCTTTCAAGATCTATATTTACCATTTCCACCCATTTGATCGGCTGAATACAAGTGGGTCCTTACAGTAATTAGGATAAGAAAGCCCGACCTACAAATCACGTCAGGTCCATTCAGCGAACGTCCCTCTCAAATCGTTCGAGTTCAATACACGTCTTGGAAACCTTCAGAATTGGATATCAATAGCTGAAAGCTAAAGCTTGGTGCAAATGAGTCACCGGCCATGGCTACCGGTGGTCAGTGGCAATGAGTTTACATAATTTTTCATACATTTTTTAGGGATTTACTGGATGGGCTTATTTACATTTTTGATTTTTAATGAATATAGGAGGCTTCCGTCAATTCGGACCGTTATGTATTCGGACCGCGGTATATAGGTATAAGGCTTAGTCGCGTGGAACTGGCACCAAGACTCACCTAGCTCTATGACGTTTCATAATGATCCTTGCGATCCTACTGAATAAATACACTTTTGATTTGATTTGATTGATTTGAAACGTTTAACTGCCATCACACCTGATGGAAAGAAAATGCAGCCTAAGGTGGTGAGCAAAAACTTGCACTTGGCCGCTTTATTGAATTCTGAATCATCCTTTAAGCTCCCGTTAAGCTAAATTGGTGTAGTACTTCCTTAACTGTGGTTAAGTCCACCTTTGATTTCGTGAGTGGTAATTACAGAGAGACTCCATACCCCTTCAATGCAGGCTCAAGGCGGGTGGAACCGCCAGTGACCAGCCATTCATGTAGAACTGTAATCAGTTACCTATTAGCTTTGCAACGTCACATTACTGACGCAATAATCCCTTGGTTATTACATTTATTGAAGAGTACCTTGAGTTAATTAAAGGCGGGTGTTAATATCACAGAGTATATAATAATATTATATGATAGCTGATAGCTATAATACTTGTATAAGTATATTATATACAAGTATTGTAATTATCAACTCAGCTATCTGGTTCCCATATTACAAACTCTGCTTAGTTTGATGTGGTTAGATAGTGTCGTGTTGATTGTCCGTATTACTTACTTTATTAATTATTTATACAGGGTTATTCATTATTAGCTGCAAATACTCAGGAATTAGGTTCAAAAAATAAAATAATAAATATTTATGAAATGATTTTTTTTAAGTTTTGTTATGAAAATCCCGAAAAAATCGATAAAGGAATGATTGGCGCCTGACCTATTTTGACCTTTGATCCGCGCCCGCGCGCCGTTAGCGACACTCTGCGTTCAGTCACCCCCTGGGTGGGTCATTGTCCTGTTCTACATGGCAATCATTATGCAATAGCCGTAAAGAAATTAATAAAAATAAAATTTTAATACAAAAACTTAAATCAAAATAAAAAAAAATCATTTCATAAATATTTTTTATTTTATTTGTTGAACCTAATTCCTGAGTATTTGCAGCTAATTATGAATAACCCTGTATATATAGTACCCGTGCGGCCGTGTGGCCTATAAGTAATCTTGATATTTTTGTCTATATTATAAATTCCAAAAAAAATCCTGAACAGAATTCCAATTTGACTATAATCATAATGCACTTATTTTTTATTGCTGAGTTTGGAACTTTGCTATATACGTAAGCATCAACAAATGCCATCAATGCCTAACCTTTTCCAATGAGGAAAGCCATGTTGGTTGCACGCAAAAGCAGAATGTTTTGCACAAGTAGAAGTATACCAAATCGGTGATCTACCTACACCCATTATTATTTCAATTCAAAGAACATTTTTAATAATGGTATTCAGTGCAAAGCACTGGCATTCCATTAAGGAGGCGGCCATTTTTCTGCGCCAGGGCCCGCTATTAACTCCCGTTGAAATAAAGAGCCGATTGCCGGGTAAATGGAGGGAACTCTGATAGTATTATTTTTGCGAAATAGTTTTTAAATTAAAACGTGGCGCTTGGTGAAATGAAAGTGTTGTAAAAGAACGTGCTGGGCATGAAAGATTGTGATGAAAGGCGATGGTTGGATAGATCTAATCATTTGTTATGGCGCTTTTGGAGTAGTTAGCATCTTACTGAGAATATCCCTCACGACGATTTCTCTTGTCAAGGCACTAAAGTTAAAGTTGTAATTGATTTTAATGAATAAATTAACTGATACATAGAAACATACAAACAAAAAAAAAATTACAAAAAACTTAAAATTGCTTTTTTTTTTTATATTGTGGACAATTCACACAACAATACCCAGCCCCAAACTAAGCAGAGCTTGTAATATGGGAACCAGATAGCTGATATAATACTTGAATACATTTTTTTTTTTGTAAATACATACTTAGAATACAATATAACACCCAGACAGAGAACAAACATTTATGTTCACCACACAAATATTTGTTCTCGGTGGGGATCGAACCCACGACCTATGGCGCAGAAGGCAGAGCTACTACCAACAGAGCTAGAGGCCAGTCTTTCTTTTTTATTTGAAGCCCATTTAAAATAATTAAATATGCACACGGTGTAATTATCCGGCATTGTAGACATACAGCCTTTAGTTTGTCAACATTTTAAAATAATCTTTGATAAAAAGATAAATATTACATCAAGCCTTACTTCCCTTCGAAATATTCCGCCAAAAGTTATGAAAATGAAACGCACACATATTTTTCTTAGCTTCGTAATATCCTTACCTTATGCCCGCCTGTCTAGAATATAGGTAGTAAACAATGCGCATTTATGGCTTTAAAAGAAACGTAATAGAGATGGAATTTATTAAATTTCGTCTAAGCTACGTGACCGCCGGGGGCGCGGGGTTTCACCCCCATTAACCTTGTCTCGACATGATTTAGGGGCGAATGCGAATTTTCCCCTATTCCAAGTAAAGGTGCAGGCTGGTAACAGAGACCACACACTCGGACGAGAGAACATTGTCTGATACACAGGCGATAAAGGCTGGTTGCTTAAAGTGGCCCAGTGGAGATAGTAGTAACGTGTTAGCTAATTAAAAACCCACAGCGATTGTAGTAACTTTATTATTTAATTCTGTTTTTCTTCAGAACACGAAAAAGACGGACGCAGGGCAGTGTATGGTAGGGCACTTTGCGTGCCTTACGTGCGTGACCTACGAGGCAATTCTTTGTTGTAGGCGATGGTTATCATTTAACACCAGGTGGGCCATATGCTTGTTCTGTCAGCTAGTTGTTTAAAAAGATATGACTAAGAATAAACTCAGAACTATCAATTATTTTTTATTCAAAAACCGCATTTAATTCAGAGCATTCGTTTTGGAGTTAGGTGAGCACAAAAAGATATTTTTCTATGTAACTAGCTGAATGGAACCAGCAGGGCCCACTTTATTTAAAGTGGCTTATAACATAGTATTGCTTCGTAGGTCACACACGTCAAGAACGTGCCGTACGATGCACTTTCTTGCGTCCATCAACTTAGGGCACACAATGTTCAGCCTCACGTGCCATGTTATTTCACACACCCTTCAAACCGAAACATAATAATGCAGCTTTACGGCAGAAAAGGCATGCTGTTAACCCTTCCTGGTTTTGGGCACATCTAATCACGATAGAGCAGAAGCAAACTTAACCCTTTGCCCTCTAGTTAGTGTATCTTGTAGCATTCTCCAGAACGTCTCCTTTACCCCGCCTTCACTTTTTTATCCGGAACAGATTTTTTTGTTGGTTTTAATAAACTGACACTCGGTAATGAAGGGAATTAGAGCCAGGTACGTTCGAGATTGTGTTCTCGAATTCTTTGTAGAATTGCTCTGGGAGCGTTAAAAAGAATGTGAAGTATTTGTGAAACCTTTTTTCCAGGCGATGGATTGTTCTGGTTCACTTAGACGTAGTAATTTTATACACGGGCTTTTAGGGGTTCATATTCAATAGAATAAAAAAGCAGCCAAGTGCGAGTCGGACTCGCCCATGAAGGGTTCCGTAGCATCAAGTAACATAATATACAGAAAATAAACAGGAAACAGGTTCTTGTAGTTCGTCGAAAGGTAAATTGCGGTTTACGATTTATGACGTATAAAAAAAAAACTACTGACTAGATCTCGTTCAAACCAAATATCGTTGAAAGTTTGCATAGTAATGTACAACATATATTTTTTTTAGTTTTATCATTCCCTTATTTTAGAAGTTAGAGGGGGGGGGACCAACTTTTTTCAACTTTGGAAGTGTCTCTCGCGCAAACTATTCAGTTTAGAAAAAAACGATATTAGAAACCTCAACATCATTTTTGAAGACCTATTCATAGATACCCCACACGTATGGGTTCGACGAATAAAATTTTTTTGAGTTGCAGTTTGAAGTATGGGGAGACCCCCAAAATTTATAGTTTTTTTTCTATTTTTGTGTAAAAATCTTAATGCGGTTTACAGAATACATTTACTCACCAAGTTTCATCAGTGTAGCTCTTATGGTTTCGGAGAAAAATGGCTGTGACACGGTCGGACAGACAGACAGACAGACAGACAGACAGACAGACAGACAGACAGACATGACGAATCTATAAGGGTTCCGTTTTTGCCATTTGGCTACGGAACCCTAAAAAGGAACATTTTACTGTGATAGGTTTAATCGTTTGTGTATGCAGGTATAAGTGAAACATGATCATACCTGTCCTTAGGAAAAAAATATGATGACTGTCAGCATTTATACGTGTTAATTAGAAAAACATTCGGCAAATTTTTATCATCCGCACTTGATGTGCGGGCTGGTTTTTCCGCAAGTAGGCCGCTGGCGATGGCGGGCCCTTTTTGCGTGACCCTTGACACGTGTTGTTCGAACTTTTTTAGGTTCTACGACACGCCGGTTTCCTCACGATGATTTCCTTCACCGTTTTGAGAGTACTGGCATAGGGCACATAAATTTTTCGACAGAAAAACTCATTGGTGTTACTAGAAGATTAGATTAGATTTCCACAAAAATACTACCACCATGCCTATTTCTGTCGTGAAGCAGCATTGCTGTGTTTCAGTTTGAAGGGTGTGGGTGCCGGTGAAATTACTGGCACTAGAGGCTGAACATCTGTGTGGCTCAAGTTGATGGACGCAAGGCAGTGCATAGAAAAGCACGTTCCTGACATGCTTAACCTTTAAGGCAATGGTATGTTATAGGCGATGGTTACGGCACAACATCATGTTTGTTCCATCAACTAAATGTATTTTAAAAAATCAAGGATCTCCCTGTTAATCTGCCCGTCTATATTGACATGTCCGCACTTTAAGCATCGGACGTATCGCATCTAACGGATCGTAGTATTCTTTGTTTACAAAGTCACTAGCACGTCCGCTGATCCGCACCGTACGGTTTGCTCGAATGTATGTATATCTTTGATACGATGCGTCCGATACGGGCAAGTGCTTAGTTTTAGTGACGTCTACCCTCATAATCATAGAACTGAGTAAATTATGTTCAAAGGAAGTGATTCCGAAAAATAAACTCTTCGGTCTTTTTCTTTCATTTCCGTTCCTAAACACAAAATAAGGATAATAAGAGCACTTTACTAACTCAGCCCACATGTACTATTTACATTAAGGCCTAAGTCATGGATCCTTTACAGGCCCGGTTTGATATGGTCACAGGCCGGAACCACACTCGATGGAGCAGGGGATATTAACAGATAACAACAGATCCTTGGGAAACTGGTGACGGTGTGTTCACATAGACGAATAAACTGGTGAGCAATTTCGTTGTTTTCAGTCAGGGTTTTGTCATTCAAACGGTAAGTTTATGGAAAGGGGGCGTCCATAAATTACGTGAGATGTTTAAGGGGGGGAGGGGGTCGAGTCAAATCTCATCTAATCTTAAGTTGGGGAGAGGGAGGTATCGGTAAATATCACGCAATTTTTTTTCTGATTGAAACTAAAAAAAAATCATGCTATTTTAATACCGTTTTAAGCCCGTTTTTTGTTTTAGCGCCACTGTCTTAACTAGTCGTAAATATAAGCATGAAACAATTTTCTTTTTCTTTTTACAAAACAATCCAGCGCGTTTCCGTAAGAAACCCACATTTTGAAAAATCTCACGTGAGATTGGGGGATGGGGGAGGGGGTTGAATAAAATCTCACGACATCTTACCAGGGGGGGAGGGAGGGACAGAAAATTAAAAAAAACACCTCACGTAATTTATGGACGCCCCCAAATTACACAAGCGACGTTTAAAAAACTTGAGAAACCGACTTCATGCACAAACTGCTGAATCGATTTTGATAAAATGGCGCCAATCTGAAAGTACCTTTCAAACACATTGCCTTTTACATAAAAAAAAAACAAACCGGTTCATAAATGACGAAGTTAGGTTATGGCAAACATTTAAAAAACAACCGAATGGAGTATTTTCTCTTTTTTTATTTGAAGTCGGTTTAATATGACGCGCTCGCTAATTATTACTTCTCATTCATACACTAATTCTTTATAGATAAGCGCTATCATTTGTAATTTTAAGTACTACTTAAACCTCGTTTTTAAATAGGCAAAATTTTCATGAAAATGAAACCGTTTCGCCATAATAGTTGTCGCCTTGAATCTTAATTATCATCTGAAAATACCAATGTTAGTTTATTCAAAGGATTCGGTCTGCTTCTCAGTTACACACAGTGAAGAGCCGAATAAACTGCACGTTCGTCGTGCATTCGTCTTTGTGTACACACCCTTGCAGTAGGTACTGTTGTGTAAACTGTGGTCTCAGCACCCTACTGTTGGACGGATGTACTAACCGTACGTATTTCTGTATTAGCTTTGTACTCGGTTCACTTCCTGAGATTACTATTGAATGCTTATCTCAACCTTTGCTATATTTCTCATAATAAGAGCGTGTACTACTTAAAACGCTCGTGATAACCTCGCGGTCAATTGGTTTCAGCAGACCTACAAATTTAAATTTGGGTTCTTTTATAAAACAAACTGTACTAAATAATAAATAATTATCCTGTATGACTTTATGCGTATGTGACTTTAAATAAAAGCGAAAATAGCCGTCACATCGTAGGACGGTGAAATACCTGTAGAAAAAGCACACATTACGCCGACAAGAGCATTGCTCTTAACTAATAATTAACATAAAACACGTATAACACAGCTAAAGCCATCAAATGCGTCTAGGATTTTTTAAACAGATGGTAATAATAGTACGTTGGTAGGAACCAACCGTAATTTGTTAACCGTAGTTTGTTGCCATTTCTTCTACTTGCTACTGGCTTGGCTTGGTTGCGTGGAACTGGCACCTAGACTCACATAGCTTTACAACATTTCAAACTGATCCTTGTGGTACAACTGAATACATTTTTTTTACTTCGACTTTGGCTTTGAACAGCATTTTGTTTCAATATGTATGTGTCAGTCTCGCATAATTAAATAACAAATTACATACACGTGCTTGATAACAATGTGGCACAATTTACAAGCACACAGTAGCCATAAACCGCATGACTAAGCTAGGCCTTTCCTTACAAGCCTCTCTTCCCTGTCTTAATTATGACGCTTGCTCTCGTGGCATAACAAATAATGACGTATTGCAATCATACATTACTGAGCATACGTAACTGCTACACAATTTTATACACTACAGTTACAATTGAACACGTGTTTGATAAAAATGTGGCACGATTCACAAGCACACAGTATAGCCATAAACCGCGTGACTAAGCTAAGTCTTTCCTTACAAGCGTCTCTTCTCTGTCTTCATTATGACGCTTGCTCTCGTGGCATTACAAATAATGACGTACGGTGCATGGCTAAACACAATTTTATACAATACAGTTACAATTAAACACGTGTTTGATAAAAATATGGTGCGATTCACAAGCACACAGTAGCCAGCTTAAGCATGGCATTAACTGACGCTTGCTCTCGTAAGAAAACAAAAGCTGACGTAGGTATGACCGTCTTGAAGTCTTACATAAGTGGACTTATTGCTCCATAAAAAAATCATCATCATCATCATCATTAACCTATATTAGTCCACTGCTGGACGTAGGTCTCTCCCAAGACGTGCCACTGAGCCCGGTCTTCGGCTCTTCTCGTCCAGTGCTTGCGAGCTACATTTCGCAGATCGTCGTCGCCCCACCTTGCCGCAGGGCATCCTACACTACGCTTACCTAAACGCGGTCTCCACTCTAGTATTCGTTTGCTCCAACGATTGTCTGTTCTACGGCAAACATAACTGGCCCACTGCCACTTCAGCTTATTAATTCTTTGAGCTAAGTCGACCACCTTGGTTCTTTGTCGGATAACCTCGTTCCGGATTTTATCCTTCAGAGAGATAAAAAAATAAAGTGACATTACACATTGTGCTTGAAATAAATGTGGCACAGTTAATGTACAGTATGTATAGCTAAGTCTTTTCTTACAACCCTGTCATCAAATAATATTGTCTCGCTTACACTCGTTGCAAAATAAAAGGTTTAAGGCGAGTGACAATCATTACTGGATATTGCATAATTGCTTGATGTATCAAGCACTAATAACGGAAGCTATTGTAATAGTGGCACACTTCATGAAACCTTACAGAAGACTGGGAACAATTGACGTCACCATGCGCCACTATAAAGTAGGCTTTTCCTTGAAGACGCAAGCGGAAATACAGTGCGCGCACCGGATCTTATCCCTTTGAAGTGAGGCACTAGAAACAATTGCGCATGGTGCTGTCGTGAGGAAAAATTACAAATGGTTGTAAGAACCAAAAGTTGGAACCACGCAAACAAATTACAATTTACCAAAATTACGTTTTTTGTTACAAAAAACTTGCTTCACTTTGTTTTCACCTAGTCATGATTGAAGTGATGAAAAAACTATGTGCACGTTTTAAGAGTAAATATTAATTAAATGTTTTCAAAGTTTTTTAAAAGTCTAAATATTCATATTTAGAAAACTTTAAAGTAATTTCGTGGAAGAACTTGATAAAAAAGTGGTAGGTACACTTGACCTTACAGAAACCACAAAAAACGTCACTGCACCCAACTAGGCTTTTCCGTCAACTCAAGCATCAAATGACGCTTCTAATTCTTACCAAAACAAAACAAACAATCTAACGCACACCAATTGTAAATTTACAGACCGTGCCAATTAATAATTTCATGGAAGAACTTGATAAAAAAGTGGCGCACTTGACCTTACAGAAACCACAAAAAACGTCACTGCACCCAACTAGGCTTTTCCGCTACAAACACAAGCGTCATTTGACGCTTCTTATTCTTACCAAAACAAATACTCTGACGCACATCAATATAATAAATAAATAAACGCACCAGTTAATTACTTCATGGAAGAGCTTGGTAAAATGTAGCACGCGACTTTACAGAAGCCACAAAAGACGTCACTGCATCTAGGATTTTTGCACGCGTCAAATTAGACTTTTAAGCTTCTTACCATAACCTTAAAACCTGGCGCACATTCATCATATTACAAAACATTACCCTTCCATCATCATTAGCCCATCCTGTTGGGCAGTCGGGTAAAAACGCACCGGAATTACATTATGAAAGTAAAATGTGGTACGTTTTACGACATTATAGAAGCTACAAAAATATTTTTTATAAAGATTCCCGTGGTTTACCTTGCGGTACTTCTACCGAAAATAAGATATATGGTATAGATGGTTAAGTAACTCTTTATAACACACTAGGTTAGCAGAATACAGGTTTTAGCCTAAAAAGTCACAGTAATACTATGGTGGCCTTATCGCTAACGACGATCTCTACCAGGCAACATTAGGATGGATAGAACTGAACATAAATAAGAGATTGGAGGTTAGCTATCTAATTATGGGAGTTATTCAAATTATCTAGAATAACTGAGGTTTGATTCCATCGGCTAACTAAATTATCTAGAATAACTGAGGTTCGATTCCATCGGCTATTTAAATTGTCTAGAATAACTGAGGTTTGATTCCATCGGTTATTTAAATTATCTAGAATAACGTCCATACATTTTACGCTTACAAGCCGGATGGAAAGCCTAGTAGGCTTTCCATCCGGCCTACCCCAGCAAGATAAAAGTTAATGGTCCAACTTACCGCGAATTATTCCCCTGGCGAGGCATATTTTTTTTTATCTCTACCCGTGTAAATGTTTCAATAATTTAGGCTGTTTTTTTAAGCGGTAATGTTTATGCTAATGTGTATCCGTTGTCATTCCCCTGGGCAGGTCATTGTTTGAAAAAGTAATTATTTTTTTATCTCGGTGTCGAGTCGTTTCACTCGTATTTTACGGTTATGCTAGACTGCAAATGAAGCTTGCCGGGAAAATTAAAATGGAACAGTGTTTTCAGCAACCAGTTAGTTATCAGTAAAGCCCGAAACACACGTAGCTATAATATATATTATAGTAAGCAGGTGACGTCATAGATTAATAAATTATAGCTGCGTGTGCGATCACTTGAATATTTGTATAGAACATTCATCGTTATATGCCTTGCTATATTTAATATGTATTAATATTATATTATAGCTACGTGTGTGACAGTCTTAATTAAAGACAACGAGGTAATTCTATGCTATTTACACTAAAGTTAAAAAAAAAACATTTGCCTGGGTTTTGTAGGCTTATTAATTAGTAGTTGGTCAACTACTCAATATATTTATTGCATACACATGGTTTAGTTTATAGTATAGGATCCCTAGAAGAAGGACCTTCACCGAGCTGGTTATTTAATGAAACGTATTTTATATTTAATTAAACATGCCAATAAATATATTCTATATGGGTTGCCTATCAAATTTCAGTCCAGGATATGATTAATTAATAATTAAAAAAAAAATAATGTTTTTTTAATTTTCCACCGGTTTGTTTATTATACAAATTCTATACCAATCGAAAGTATAGACCCCATAGAATATGCAAACGTTAGGTTGCCTATTTTTTTCCGGTCACAACTCTCGGGTAGCCAGGTATAAACAGGAAAATCTATACTAGCATTTTGCACCGGTATTTTATTGAATAAAAATACTGGGGTCTATACTTTCGATTGGTATAGAATTTGTTTAATAAACAAACCAGTGGAAAGTTTAATTTTTTTTTTTTTTAATTAATAATTAATCATAATTATCCTGGACTGAAATTTGATAGGCAACCCATATAGAATATATTTATTGGCATGTTTAATTATATATAAAATACGTTTCATTAAATAACCAGCTCGGTGAAGGTCCTTCTTCTAGGGATCTTAGACTATTAGGTTCATGCATAGTTCTTAGGTGCAAGGCAGTATCACATTCACACTGTATAGGGTAAAGCAACATGGAGGCTAGGCCGAGGTGTAGCTACTAGTAGGTAGGTTTATAGATTATAGTTGTCATCAAGTTGGGCCGTTTCTATGTACAATATGTACATACTCGGTTTAAGGCTATAAGCTCTTTATAAAAAATTAAACCTTTGGTTATACTACCACCATGTTCATTACTGCCAAGCGTTGTTGCTGTGTTTGGTTTGAAGGGTTCGGTACATGCCGGTTGAGTAATTTCAGGCTCATGCTAGACTATGCCTGAAACTGATGGACGCATGGCTGTGCATCGTAAGGCACGTTCACATGCATGACCTTACGGATCAATGCATTGAAAGGTGATGGATCAAGGGCGTCGCTAAGGGGCAGATAATGGCAGCTGCCCCCCTCCCCTAGAGATTTGAAAAAAATTAGCTAAAACATAAACCAATATGACTGCCTTCACAGCTCAGTTGGTAGTAGCTCTGCCTTCTGCGCTGGCGGGCGTGGGTTCGATCCCCACCGAGAACAAATATTTGTGTGGTGAACGCAGATGTTTGTTCTCTGTCTGGGTGTTATATTGTATTCTTAGGTATGTATTTACACAAAAAAAAAGTATTTACGTAATATATAAGCTATCTGGTTCCCATAATACAAGCTCTGCTTAGTTTGGGGCTAGATAGTGTTGTGTGTATTGTCCGCATTATTTATAAAAAAAAAAAAAAAAATAAGGCCATGCAATTGTCTTGTTTTGCCGAAAAAACCAGGAAGGAAATAATAGTAGAGGCAAAGACTCGCGCTGCAAGCTGTAAAGCTTCATGCTCTTGAGTGTCAACAATTCATTTTCTCATCCTCCATTATGCTGCTATCCTACGGTGCGTGGTTCTGCAGATCATCACGCACAGCTGACAACGACGCACGGCAACGCACACAGAAAGGGCCCCTGTGCTACCGCGCACCTCGGCGCACGAGACCGTTCCCATGGTGTGTCGTGTGAGCTGATCTGAGTGCCCTAGTGATGATGGATACTAATTAATCCAAACAATGGCAAACTTAAAACAATGCCATAATGAGACTACCAGTGACAACAAATTATGACAACAACCAAACGTGTTAATTTTATTTGCAATTGCTTATCCATGTCGACTATCGCCACAGGGCACAAACGGATAATTTCAATAATAATACAGACATTCATATTCATGTTGTAAAATGCACAATTATTTAATTAAATGTTCCGAATTAATTTGTACAAAACCGCTTTTGATAAGCTGGTTAGTTTCCACTATCAACTGAATTTCACTGATGAGTTTATCTTAATTATAACATCATCATAAAAGTCTGAAGAATGAATGTAAATGTCCACTGCTGGACATAGGCCTTTCCGGTACGTTTCCAGGAAGAACGATTCTGAGCTCTTTCGCCTATGTTTTTTCTCAGGCTCTACTCTACACTATCGGTGTACCAAATTTCATTTAAATCGGTTTAGAAGTTTTGGCGTGAAAGCACGACAGACAGACAGACAGAGTTACTTTCGCATTTATTAGTATAGTATTGCTGTCCTTTCAGTTTTTTTTTTCATTGTAAACTTGCGAACCGCCAACGCAAATGGCTACCCACAAACAAGATGGAAATCAAAAGCTGTCAATTAACGCTGGCACATGTTCAAAAAACTTTTTTAATCAAAACCGGTTGTTCAAAAAGTCTTTGATAACACCACACCCGGACAGGCACGTGATGTGACGCTCTGAATTTAGGCAGAGCTAGAAATGAAGGGTATTTTTTGGCTTATTTCGGCATTTTTTCCCGGACGGTGATGTCAAAAGGCCTTTTTATGGCAGTGAGTGAGGCTCAATATTTTATAATCTCATCGCTATAATAATAATAACAATAAATCTTTATTTACTAAAAAACAAGGTTTACAAAGTTGACTAAACCAAACTAAGCTAATTATCTAGATAGGTAAAATAGGTGCACAATTAACTTTAAAGCATAAACTAAACCTTTGTAAAAGTCTATGACATTGATTCCTCGCTCTAACTAGGTAAGAACTTGTATGCGGACGCGAGGGATATAATGTAAGGATATGTTATAAATTCATATTGTGCTGTAAAGGCTGATTTACACAGGGTCAGTAACTGACTACAAATTCGGGGCAAGTCAGTGCTGACCCGAAAAAAACTCTGTGTAAACTGATTTGAAGTCAGTACAGTGGCTTGAAGTCAGCGCTGACTTGAATATTCGGACACGAATATTTTAAAGTCAGTTGGCGCCCCCCGCCACCCGCGCACCCCCGTGCCAGCCAAATAAACCCCATGTAAACAGACAAGTCAGTGCGTGGTTAGTCACTGCCGCTGCGTTGTAGAGTGAACACGTTTTAAGGAACCGATAGTACATTCCTGAAGCCAAAAATGTCAGCGTTATTTCCAGCTTAATTTTGGCTGGTAAGCATCTCTCATGAATATAAAGTCAGACTCACAGGGTCAGTAGACAAGACTTGTCTACTGACCCTGTGTAAATAAGCCTTTACTCAATCACGCCAGAATGGCTGAACGGATCTGGACGAAATTTGGCATTAAGATTATAATCTACAAAAAACCTACGTGCTAACATGTTTTTTTGTATCCCGGTCAAATGTACGGTTCTCGTAAGATATATTTGTTCTAATTTTCATAGAACAAAGGGTCAACATGATTTTTGCTTAGGAAGTGGTAGTTCAGCGGTCAGGATCAGGTTAGGGACTGTTCTACGTCTATCTCGCAAGGATTTTTTTTTAAGATGCTAGATTTTGTCAAAATTTTCTCGAATAAAATGTTCCTAAACGTTCTACAATATTCTGGAAGGCCCGAGCAACGCCGGGCTTCGTTGCTAGTAATTCATATAAAATAAGATTATTACTAGGAGAGATAAAGCTTTTATTCAGTGTAACCACTATAAATAACTCTTAAGCCCTTCTTATTCATTCCCTCTATAACTATAATAGTCCGGACCATTCTTTCTCCTCGTGTGAAAATTTAATGACTGTAAGTAAAATGGGTACCTACTTATTTTTGTGCGCGCTTTTACCTTAAGCGTCTTTTGTCGCTGCTCTGGTTTTCTATAAAGCTTTAGTCTACAAAATAACGGACGTAATAAGTGGAAATGCGTCACTTTATTATTTTAACTAAGACCAGTGTAACAAAAAAAATAAACAGGCCTTGCATCTATTGTAGATGATTTACATAACGTCAGGGGCAACTGGTGTTTACTCATGCCCCTACTTGCGAGACGCTATAGTGCCTGATGGGACAGGATTTTAGATGGAATAGGCTTGCCCAGCACCTATACCATCCTGACAGCTTTGGTTGGCCTAATCTACAGGAAAGACATGGTCAATACGTGTGGAGCTGACGAAGCAGCGGGCTTCCTCACGATGTTTTCCTTCACCGTCACCATCACAGAAAACCGACAAAAAGTTATATTTTATACTTTTATCTAGTGTTTTTTATGTCAGTTTATATTTAATTAGCAGAATGCACATGAAAACTTGCTCAAGCTAAACCACGAAGACAAAAAGTCTTGTACAAAATAATTTGCCAAAAAGATGCATTTTGATAGTTTAGAGAAAATAATAACTCTTCTATTTGTGATAATAATATATAGCAGTCACTGTGTTTAGTAGGTAGGCTTTTTTATGTTAGGACGTCTCTTTCGAAAACCAGCATTTAATGCTGGAACAAAGAGATTCAAACGTGGGAGTCTCTCTCGCTGCAAGTTCTATTTTTAAACACAAACGTTTTATATTCGACGACGTTGGTCTAAGTAGGCTATGGTGGTCCCTACTTAGACCCTGACCAAATTCTTTTTAAACTACAGTTCATTTTTAGTAAATGGAATTTTTACAAAATAAATATAAGCAGCGATTTTTCGAGCGCCCGTACGGAAGTGACATTTGACGTCTTCGTATATTGCTTTCACGTTATTTTGGTAGAATTTAAAATTAAAAATAGCTATCTTGCGCTGTTTGGGTTTATTTTTGGAGACAAAATAATAATATAGGTACATGTAATATATTTTTTTTGCAAAACTTTGTGAGTGTGTGTGCGTGCGTTAGTTAAGTACGGACTGAATCGATTTTTATGAAACTTGATAGGGTCAGTTTTTTAAGTACCTACTACTCTCTGAGGAAAAGTTCTAGCTTAAAGCTTTTAATATGGAATAACTAATTGAAGATAATTCCAAAATACGGACCTTTAGACCTTTTTCGTTTGATTCCTTTATAATTTGACAGCATCCCGTAATATTTGAACCGTGGTCCCTGACGCTGCATAAATCGTTTATTCCCAGTAGTTCCGTTGATAAATCATCCACAATAGATCCACAGATCTGTTTATTGTTCAGTAATCCAACAGCTATTCAACTACCGCTCACAGAATACAGAAGAGGGGTATACCGCTATTCAAATGCTCAGTAGAAGACGGTGACACAGCTGCAGTTGATCAAAGGCGTTTAATCGCTTGGAACAGTTTACGATCCAGCTCTCTGTTCCTTCCGAATTCACCATGAGTGCTAGTACATATTGCAAGTACTTTCACAAGTTTAGTGCCCAAGTGCTACAGGTTAGCTACTGAGAAATAAAATTTGCATACCATAAAAAATGTTATGCCAGTTAAAATACTTATACAATAAGATTCCAAAAAAAACTAACTTTAAGAAATGTACAATTTTTTTTACTTTTGAGAGATGGTTCTACAAAAAACACAGTGCACAAGTGCTACAGGTTAGCAAACATAGAAATAAAATATGTATACCTACCACAAAAAAAATTATGGCGGTTAAAATATACAACAAGATTCCGGAAAAAACTTCAAGAACAGTACAACATTTTTGGAAAAATCCCTAGATTTTTTTTTTCCATTTGGTTTTTTGAATTGGTTTGTGTTTGACCGCTATCTCACCCACTGTTAAGTGATGATGCGGTTGACGATGTAGCACGCTAAAAAAAACTGTCTAAAATAAAATAAAAATATTGGCCCGCTTGGACTTTATTGCAACACCTATAACGGGTAAATTATGTATTGATTCAAAAACATCTTATCCCATCCCACTAATATATAAATGCGAAAGTTTGGATGGATGTTTGTTACTCAATAACGCCAGAACGGCTGAACGGATATCTACATGAAATTTAGCACAGAGATAGATTATAGTCTGGAATAGAACATAGGTTACTTTTATCTCGGTAAAATGTATGCTTCCCATTAGATGAATTTATTGCTTAAGTAGTACTAGTTTAGGGGTCAAAAAATTAAAGGCCAATTTATATCCCGAAAAATTGCACGATTCCTATGGGATAGCAAACAGTAACCGTGCTATTAAAGGGGCTTTACCCCATCTAGTTGCTACACAGGAAAACTACATATTTTCTAATCGCGGGTAACACCGCGGGGCGCAGCTAGTTGGTCATACGGGCATAAAGAACATGTACTGTGTACATAGACGCTCGCGATATCATGACGTCACACGTTCCAAACATGGGACTAAAAATATTTTATAGTGCAAAAGGTACACTCTTGATATTTTGCTCGAAACAATCTAAAATATTGTGGTTTCTAAGATGTTCTTGTCTGAAAAATAAATTAATTATTTTGTGCTTGGTCAAATCAAAAGGAGTGCCTATAATATAAGTGAGTGTGTAATTTTTAACCAACTGATCTGGATTATCAATATAAAAAAACAAATTATTTACTAAATAATTCAGTTTTCCTATAATCAGATATCATATAATCAGATATGCAATAAACCTCGCACTAAACCTATCTGTAACATCATCATCATCTTCCTGCCCTTATCCCACGCTAAGTGGGGTCGGCACAACAGGTTTTCTTCTTCCACTCACCTCTATCATTCGTCATCTCAGTGCTCACTCCTTTCCTGCTCATGTCATCTCTGACGCATTCCATCCATCTTTTCTTTGGTCTACCTCTTCTTCTATAACCACCATCCACATCCATTCCTAACACTTTTCTCGTAATATGACTCTAAACCTATCTGTAACATATGTAGGTAAATAGGCATGTACTTATTTTCATTTATTGACAATTTAAAGGGACCGCAATTAAACGAAACACTCCATTTAGTTCATTGTCGACGTTTACGACAATTTTCCAATTTGGTTGAAATTAGAATTGAATTGACAAGCGATTTACGAAATTAGACGATTAATTTGGGCCGATTGTTTATGAAAGTAAAACTGTCCTCATATCTAGTGTATAAGTTTGTCTAGCTTTCAATAAAATAAAATAATAAATTAATATTGTAGACAATTCATACAACACAATCTAGACCCAAACTAAGCAGAGCTTGTACTACGGGAAGCAGATAGATATAATTACTTAAATATATTTTTTTGTAAATTTATACTTAGAATACAATATAACACCCAGACAAAGAAGAACCATCTACGTTCACCACATAAATATTTGTTATAGGTGGGGATCTATACCCTCGAGCGCAGAGGCAGAGGTACTACCAACTGAGCTGAAAGTTAAACTTAGACTGAATAAAATAGCCTATGTAAAAAGAAGCTACCTACGTATTTTAACATATATAAAAATGTATAACATTATAGAACTATGCCAAATAGGCACCGACTCAGCTTTTTGCTGCCTGACAAGGTATCATCTACCATGCCAAGCAGCGCTGGTTTTCAGGCGGAGCCCTTTGCGAAGAGGTGACGTCACATGAATAATAAAAATAACAATAAAACAAAAAGGGAAGACTGTCAAAGGATAATATATAAATGAACTGTGTATTAAATTCTAATAAAAAATAATTCTAATAATTTTAATTTTAGTCTCAATACTACGTCCTATATTGATTTTAACGGGTAATTTGATTGTAAAATGGAAAGCAAAATGGCTGCCATCCAAGCTTTTAAAAGGTTAACCGAATGAGTTTCAGTTACATCGGCTTATTTTACTGATCATAAAAGAATTTGATTGTAATCGCTGTATTTGCGTGTTGTTGTGTCGTTACAAAAGTAAGTATCAGTGTATAATCGATATTATATCGTGCAGAATGTTATCTATGCTTAGTTGGTAGGATACTTGCTTACATTTCGTAATAAAATCGTTTGTAATAGATTATTATCTATCCACAATTTGTCGGCACTAAATATAAGCGTTAGAGCCAATAAATTAAGGCAAAAACTATTATTGCTTAGAACCATGATCTAAATATATAAAACTCTTTCGTTACTGACTGACTGACTGACTGACTGACTGACTGACTGACTGACTGACAATCAACGCACAGCCTAAACCGTTAGTCCTAGAAGCATGAAACTTGGAGGGTATGTTCCTCTTATAGCGTAAAGGTGTACTAAGAAAGGAAATTGGAAAATTATTTCCCGAAGAGGAGAAAAAGGGGAAAAAAGGTTTAAAGAAAAATCAACACACAGCCTAAACCATTAGTCCTAGAAGCATGAAACTTGGAAGATGTGTTCCTCTTATAGAGCAAAAGTGCACTAAGAAAGAAAATAGGAAAATTATTTCCCTAAAAGAAGAAAAAAGGGAAAAATAGTTTAAAGAAAAATCACAAAAAATTGCTTTACAATTCTGCTACCGCAGCTTCTGTCACCTAATTTGAATACACACAAAAGTTTACATAAACCCCACCGTAACCACTAAGACAAAATCGCGGAAAACACCTATCATACCGAAACTAAACACCGCACCGCTTCAAAAAATGGCTAAAGAACATGCTCAAAACTATGGTAACCAGCTGGTCATGTCAAATTAAAAAAATCTGATTCTATTATACACCAACACGCATACGAAACCCTAAATTAGCCACTAATCTAAATATATAAAACTCTTTCGTTACTGACTGACTGACTGACTGACTGACTGACTGACTGACTGACTGACAATCAACGCACAGCCTAAACCGTTAGTCCTAGAAGCATGAAACTTGGAGGGTATGTTCCTCTTATAGCGTAAAGGTGTACTAAGAAAGGAAATTGGAAAATTATTTCCCGAAGAGGAGAAAAAGGGGAAAAAAGGTTTAAAGAAAAATCAACACACAGCCTAAACCATTAGTCCTAGAAGCATGAAACTTGGAAGATGTGTTCCTCTTATAGAGCAAAAGTGCACTAAGAAAGAAAATAGGAAAATTATTTCCCTAAAAGAAGAAAAAAGGGAAAAATAGTTTAAAGAAAAATCACAAAAAATTGCTTTACAATTCTGCTACCGCAGCTTCTGTCACCTAATTTGAATACACACAAAAGTTTACATAAACCCCACCGTAACCACTAAGACAAAATCGCGGAAAACACCTATCATACCGAAACTAAACACCGCACCGCTTCAAAAAATGGCTAAAGAACATGCTCAAAACTATGGTAACCAGCTGGTCATGTCAAATTAAAAAAATCTGATTCTATTATACACCAACACGCATACGAAACCCTAAATTAGCCACTAATACAACATAAAATCACAAAAAATTGCTTTACAAAATACGCAAAAAAAACCATTAAAAAATTTTCAGCTACCGCAGCATCTGTCACCAGGTTTGAATACACACAAAGGTTTACAAAAAAAACAATGATAATCACTTAGACAAAATTGCGGGAATCATCTATCATACTTAAGCTAAACACCGCTGAAAAATATCGGCTACAACAGCACTCGCCTTCAAATTCAAATACACTCTAAAGTACATGCTCAAAACTATGGTAACCAGCTGTTGGTCATGTCAAATTAAAAATTCTGATTCGATTATACACCAACATGCATACGAAACCTCAAATTAGCCACTAATACAACATAAAATCACAAAAAGTTGCTTTACAAAATACGCAAAAAAAACCATTAAAAAATTTTCAGCTACCGCAGCATCTGTCACCAGGTTTGAATACACACAAAGGTTTACAAAAAAAACAATGATAATCACTTAGACAAAATTGCGGGAATCATCTATCATACTTAAGCTAAACACCGCTGAAAAATATCAGCTACAACAGCACTCGCCTTCAAATTCAAATACACTCTAAAGTACATGCTCAAAACTATGGTAACCAGCAGTTGGTCATGTCAAATTAAAAATTCTGATTCGATTATACACCAACATGCATACGAAACCTCAAATTAGCCACTAATATAACATAAAATCACAAAAAATAGCTTTGCAAAATACGCAAAAAAAAACATTAAAAAATTTTCAGCTACCGCAGCATTTGTCACCAGGTTTTAATACACACAAATGTTTACAAAAAAACCCATGATAACCACTAAGACAAAATCGCGGGAAGCACCTATCGTACCAAAACTAAACACAGCTGAAAAAAATCGGCTACAACAGCACTCGCCTTCAAATTCAAATACACTCTAAAGTACATGCTCAAAACTATGGTAACCAGCAGTTGGTCATGTCAAATTAAAAATTCTAATTCGTTTATACACCAACATGCATACGAAACCTCAAATTAGCCACTAATATAACATAAAATCACAAAAAATAGCTTTACAAAATACGCAAAAAAAAACATTAAAAAATTTTCAGCTACCGCAGCATTTGTCACCAGGTTTTAATACACACAAATGTTTACAAAAAAACCCATGATAACCACTAAAACAAAATCGCGGGAAGCACCTATCATACCAAAACTAAACACAGTTGAAAAAAATCGGCTACAACAGCATTTACCATCTTTCGAACACACTTTATATAGTTTTGAATGCAAACTCAAAACTAAGGTAACCAGCACTTGGTCATGTAAAACCAACGCATACATAACCCAACTTAGCCACTAAGGCAAATTCACGAAAAATAACTCTCAAAAAATACGCAAAAAACAGTGAAAACATATCAATAGTTGTCCGATTTCCACCATAAAATAGTTTCTTTTAAACGAACTCAAACTATGACTTTATACTAACCACGCGGACGAAGTCGCGGGTGACAGCTAGTATGTCATAAAACGACATAGATACGATACATTTTATCATTGCGTGCTACGTATGAAAAAATACCTAGTAGGTGAGTACAAGAAAAAACAAAGCAAACTTATACGATCCATACCATAAATAGTATTTTACTAGCAAAACAAACACTAAACTAAATTAAATACCTATTTAAAAGTGAAACTGTTTCATAATTTAAATCAGCGTAGTGCAAACAAAATATTACCAAAATGAACACCACTAAGTGCTGGGCAAGCCTATACCATCTAAAATCCTGTCCCAGGCACTATAGCGTCCCGCGATTAGGGCTTGTGTATTCACCAGTTACCTCAGACGCTACATAAATCATCTACAATAGACGCAAAGGCCTGTTTTTTTACACTGCATCATCTAGTAGATTCTACCACCTGTCACTTGTCTGTGTGGCAGTAATAAACCAGCCTTGCTCTAGAACGGTTGTTGGTTTTCCTAGCCCTACTTACACCAAAAACACCGTAAGAATTCCCAAAACGAACACTCGACCAGATTAAACAGTTCCGCAGCAGCGGGCAAACGGGCTAGCAAATTCAATTTAACGGCTGAACCGCTACGTAACAAGGGTCCATTAAGGCAGGCCGAAGAAAAAACGCCGATAACAGATGTTAATTAATCGTATAAATCTATTGCCGACCTCGTTATAGAATGATATTGCTCTTTGGGCAATTAGGAGATGTGTTTCGATGGCTTGTAGTGTTGGGGAGTTCGGCTTTGGCTTCGGCTGGCCGAATTTAGCCGTGTGATTTCGTCGTTTTGACGTCATTATTCCAAATATAATTTATCAAGCATGTTGTTTTTCTTTTCTAGTTTGTCAAAGCGGCTATCATTTATTATATAAAAAGTTGTGGCAGCTTCCTGTAAAGACTACATTCAAATCGTTTTCTAAATTCTACCAATTTTTGTTCTTCATAGCTACGTTAAGCATACGTTTTTATTCTGACTGCTCATACCTACTTTGTGAAGACCAAGTCAAGTAAGTGACAGTGAAAATTCCACCAAAGTTACACAAATAAAACTATGACAATTGTAAAGGAGCTTGTTTCTCAATGGAATCATCTTCAATCTAAACTCTCTACTGTTCACAGAATAGCAATAATCCATCACCATTCTCCACATAAGCTTTTCATTGTTTAGCACCAAGATATCTCTATCTCTTGTTGAGTCCTCGCGTGAAATACTTTTACACTCTTTGACATGACAGTGACAGCTGACAACCTGATCACAGAATATAGTAGAGCCATAGCTTATTAAAATGGCAACGTTACACAATGAAGATAATTCCGTTTTATAGGAAATGTGTTTATTTGAAGACAATAATAAAGTTAGTGTTATCGAACTATTCTATCGATAGAAATGGAACGTGTATAAACATGAACAACAACGGGATAGTCTGTGGAAGTTCTAAGAATGAACCTTCTTTCTGACATCTCTAATAACGTAAAAGTCTATCGGTGGCTAGTGGCTAGAATACGCATTTTAGCGCGGATCGTTATTATCATCGACAAATTTGGTGATATGACACTGCTTTTGCGACATTTCAAATCTCTATTTCTAGCGTAAATCTCTAAAAGTCTAGAATTGAGCCTCTGTAAGTATGTTGTTCTCAAAATGAATCCCAAGCATAAAGTCGATCGAATAAGTTGGCCGAATAAGAACCAAATGTTTACGCAGCCGAAGTTAGACTACCCTCCCTTACATTTATGTCACCGTCGTCCGTTCGTTCCGTTTGGTCTATTTTCCTGTTTAATGGTGTTTCCTTTTATTCGAGGCTATTGTTACATCGTCTGTCGCTTGTATGGTCATTAGGCCTACGATTGTATAATGATTTATGCTGGAATTTATTATTAGTTTTTGTATCTTCTTCTTGTCGTGTCACTGGTTCTTTCAAACCAAGTGTGGTGATAGGATTTTAAATGCGCCTCAACGAGGCTCCTTTCTTGCACTTTACACATATTTTCGAATTTTTTAGGTTCTACGACATGCCGGTTTCCTCACGGTTTTTGTATCAAACTAGCTGATAGAACAGGCATACGTCCCACAGTAGTAACCATTGCCTATAACTTAGCTTCATAGGTCACGCACATCAGGAAACTGCCCTACAACGCACTGCCCTGCGTCCATCAACTTGAGGTATGCAGCAGATGTTCAGCTTCTCGTTCCAGTTTCACCGGCGCCAACACCCTTCAAACCGAAACAAAAATGCTGCTTCATGATAAAATTAGGCATAGTCGGGTAGTACTTCCCCAGACGATCACACACCAGGAGCTCTACTAGTACTGAAAGAATGAAACTGAAGATTGAATTCTAATAAAAAAGTGTATGATTTATCCTTGGCCCGTGTGGAAGTCGCCAAACTGCCTCCACCATCGAGTGGGCCACTGCAGGGATAATCTGTGTAAGTGGCGATTTAGGGGTACTAGCTGGCACGCCCCTTGTGCCTCAACAGCTGCACAAGCGAAGACTTAGTAAAAGTTATACTTCGTCTTCGTCTTCCTGCCTTTAGCCCACTTTATGTGGGGTCGGCACAACATGTTCTCCTCTTCCATTCTCCTCTATCAGCCTTCATCTCTGTATTCACTTCTTTCATAACCATGTTATTTCTCACTATTCACCCATCTCATATAGGTACTTAGTAAAAGTTATTTAGTGGAAAATTGACACGATATGAAAAAGTTTTAATGTTGATGGTGCATTGAAAACTTGCTTTGTTTCCACAAACATCAACTCAAAAACCTTCAAATAAATTTATGAAATGGTGTGGCAGTGTCGTGTTAAATGTGCAGTTCAAGTTACTAATTAAACTTCAAACTCAT
The DNA here is from genome assembly GCA_947578465.1 of Thera obeliscata. Lineage (NCBI taxonomy): Eukaryota > Metazoa > Arthropoda > Insecta > Lepidoptera > Geometridae > Thera > Thera obeliscata. The sequence continues at coordinate 3,865,901 of OX387919.1, forward strand.
AATAAAGTCATTATATTGTACCTGCCCATTAAGTACACAAAAACGTTACTTTTATAAATAAAGCAGGTTGCTGACGCTCAACCAAGAAAACGCAAACAAAACAATAAATAAAAATAAAATAATCTATGCTAATATTATAAAGTTAGAATAAGTTTATTAGAAAGATTTGTATTTTTGAGTCCCCTCATCTGCGCACCACGATTTGCGAAAAATGGCGGATGTGCGCACTACTTTCGTTAGAGGTCGGCCGCGCATGCCGCTTTGTAAATGAATGATGATTCTCTTTTATTTTTCTACTATCACTCTGTAGTAATTATACCTCTTTGAAATCAGCTTGAAATATTCTAACTAATTGAATAATAATTATTACTTGTTTACAAATGTACACTTCGCTACTCGAAGTCAAAGATTTAGAAAACGGATGGAAATACACACTTGGAATTTATGTGATGTAGTACAAAGTAGGTTCAATGAGTTAGACAAAAACATTGATATCCAAAAACATGAATATATTTACAAAATATTCATGATAAAAAAATAACCTATTACCATACAAAAACATTTAGAAATTCAACAATCAAAAACTTGCAATTTTCTATAATAACAGTGCAAAGGATTTCTCGAACGGCCAGCTCCTGGCTCATGTATGGAATGCTAGTATTTATTTCACTATTTTGAAGAAACCTAATTACATTCTAACAATATAACACTTAAATAACATAAAAATATGTATTGTTGACCTATTCCACTGGTTTTTTAGTACGGACAGTTAGATTTTAAGTCTAAACAAGAGATTTTGTTGGAGAACTTCGCAGAAAAAAAATGACAGCGGAACGGCCCGCTCCTGGCTCATGTATGGAATGCTAGTATTTATTTCACTATTTTGAAGAAACCTAATTACATTCTAACAATATAACACTTAAATAACATAAAAATATGTATTGTTGACCTATTCCACTGGTTTTTTAGTAAGGACAGTTAGATTTTAAGTTTAAACAAAGAGATTTTGTTGGAGAACTTCGCAAAAAAAAATTAGGTGGCTGATGAAAGTAGCAAGGTTTTGAATGAAAACTTATCAAAACCGAAACCAATTGAATGTAAAAACATTAAAAACTTACCTGTTCATCGTTACAATAGCACCAACAACAAAATAATTCACTTTTTACCCTGTAAACCAGCAACAAAACACAAACTTGTTACACGATGACCGGCCGCGAAAGTGCGCATAAATAAAATGAACTTTGGAACGTTGTCTCGGTTGGCCGTATTTTCACGAACATTTGCTACCTGTCTCTATTCTTCAACGAAGCCAGTGACTAGGTTAGAGAAGTGCAGCTATAGGTTAATGCCGTTAATTTCGTACAACTACTGAGAGCCCTGAGAGGCATGCGATCAGCCAGGAGCTCGCCGGTGCGCAAATGTGAGAATTTTGAAGGTAGCCAGGGCCTGGCCGACTGACAAACGACAGGGTATGTCTTGTAATGAATAAACCAAGAATAAATTCAAAAACTACTGTGCCGATTTCAAAAATTATTTTCCCACTAGTGACTAGCCACCCGTGGCTTTGCTCGCCCCGTTCCCGTTACTTACATCCGTTCAATGTTGCAATATCGTTATAAATTGTAGCCTAATGTTTCATTAAAATCCATTCAGTTTTTACGTTAAAGAGTAACAAACATCCATCTATCCATCCATACTTTTTTTTAACTAACAAATTTCCACGTTTATTATATTACTAGCAGTTGGTGCCCGAGCTTCGCTCGGTATTTTTTTTTGGTAAATTGTTGTTGTGAATTATATTTAAATACGAATTACTTACATACTGATTAAATATTCATATTTTTCGATCTTACCGCCATAATAATAAACTCCACTACTCGTCAATAGATGGCGTTCTCTGTCCCACTAACTCATGACTTAATCAACAGATGGCGCTAGGAGTTATGATTTTATGATAAAGTTGATTATTTACTTTACAATTAGGGGGACATTTTCTAAAAATGAATCCTAGCTAGATCGTTTTATCGTCCCCGAAAACCTCTGTATACTTAATTTCATGAAAATCGTTGGCTCAGTTTCCGAGATCCTAAATATATATATATATATATACAAGATTTTCTCGTTTAAAGGTATAAGATAAGATTAAAAAAAAAAATACAATGCTCCATTGAAATTGAAAGATACACATGCCTTCTATGTAAATGTGGCCATGTAATTCCACTGCAAAATGTAGGTACTTTTACGTAATCTTGAAGCCGGTAGTAAATTTACAAGTTTCTAAACCTCACTTATAGCGTGTCGGGCTTACCTACATAACTACTTCTATTTCACCCAGCCAACTTACCGGGTTAATGGTAAAATTGAACACATGAGGATTGCCGGGAAACTTTCCAGAGTGAAAAACGCAATTACACGAAGACTTGAGTCGGAAGTGTTTTCCCAAGAATTAAATAAAGCAACACCCTTGATATTCTTGCGAGAAAATTTAGATAGATATATAGATTACTTTATAGGTGACTCAGAAACAAAAGAAAAAGAAGAACAACACACACACACATTTGTGTTAAGCTTGTGTGATGCAAAACCGTCTCTGACTCAGCATAATGTTGGTTGACAACGCTGGTCTTCCGTCAGAGCCGGTCGGTGATGCCACGGACAATCTATCCCTAAAAAACAAGATTGTACAAAAATAAATAAACATAAAAACTATGTACAGCTACAACGGTTTTTGTGCATATCATCAGATAGCAATGTATATACAAAAATATTTCGCAAAAAAGTAGCATTTGGCCGTCAACCTACGACAAAGAAAAGTTTCATCTTTCCAATCTTAAATCAAGAATTCAATTACTTACATAAAATGCACAAATAAACCACAACCCCAAGAAATCCCTGAAATATGGCAAACAAAACAAACCCAGGTGGGTCCATTCAGGCTCGGGATCTGCCAATAAAAAGCACCCGTCCAATTCCTGGTAGTGCTGATACCGTATGTCGTATTTCACCGATGTGAATCCTTAATGGCGACTCCCCTGTGCCGGCCCATGGGTCGACCAAGGCTCTGTACAGACTAGATGTGATATTTGTATTTCACGACACAATTTTTTCATGAGCGTCTACTCTTGTACAATTTTCTGAATTTTACGCCAGGAATCGTTTGAAGTCGGTTAGAACATCGAAACGGGTATCAGGATAGTTTAAAGCCTTGCGTCACATCTAAGCGTTCTGCGGTGGCGATCAGTGAACTCAGAACGCTTAAGTTGATGTGCGCAAGGCGCAAATCCTAAATAATCTCGGTGAATGATGACTGGCCTCTCAGCTCAGTTGGTAGTAGCTTTGCCTTCGTTTTTTAGGTCGTGGGTTCGATTCCCTCCGATAACAAATATTTTGTTCTCTGTCCGGTTGTTCTATTTTGTATTCTACGTATGCATTTACCTAAAAAAAAAAAATGACAACATTGTAAGTATTATATCAGCTGTCAGGTTTCCATAGTACAAGTTCAGCTTAATTTGGGGCTAGATAGTGTTGTGTGGATTGTCCACAATATTTTTTTATTATTATTAATAAAATACTACCTAAACAACATAATAATATAATTTCAGCTTATTCTTTTAACGGTCTTAGCGATTACCCTAAAAACTTTAATATTTTGTATTCTACTATTATTCACTATCATTTTTCTTTAAATTATGAATTTATAGGAGTCGTGAGCCTATTTCATTATTAACTCGTTACCAACTTTTACAATAATAAATGAAATACCAGTGCCTGTTCTAGTAAATTTACAACCAAAATCCCATACAAGTAGAAAAATTAATAAAATTGAAGTATCGCCCGACATCAAATTAAGCTAATGCGTCCCCCGGATACGCAAACCTTTGGAAATATATCAATTTTCGATAAACCCGGTTACCTCGGTAATCACCTTTTTCATTAATCGAACTGGCAATATTGATGTCGGATGAAATCTCTCGATTTTAATGAGTACTTCGGTAAATTATACTCATATTACTAAGCACGGCGTAAGTATTAGCACAGAAATTTTAATTGAGGTAAATTTATATGGAAAGCAATTCATTAATAAAATTGAATAAATGAAATAGGTATGTTTTTAATGATTATACGAGTGAATTCGGAAATGGTAATGACTGAATAAGTTAATTATAAAAATGTTGTGCTTAGATTTAGATGTATTTATTGCCATGCACATACATTATTTACATAGCTTAGGTCTATAATAGTTATTAGGCGAGTACATGCACCCTGTAGGGCGCTGCAAATAGGTTGTCTAAATATATAAAACTCTTTCGTTACTGACTGACTGACTGACTGACTGACTGACAATCAACGCACAGCCTAAACCATTAGTCCTAGAAGCATGAAACTTGGAGGGTATGTTTCCCTTATAACGTAGAGGTGCACTAAGAAAGGAAATTAGAAAATTATTTCCCGAAGAGGAGAAAAAGGGGAAAAATGGTTTAAAGAAAAATCAATGCACAGCCTAAACCATTTGTCCTAGAAGCATTAAACTTGGAGGGTATGTTTCTCTTATAGCGTAGAGGTGTATGAAGAAAGGAAATTGGATTTTTTTTTCCCCAAGAGGAGAAAAAAGGGATAAATGGTTTAAAGAAAAATCAACACACAGCCTAAACCATTAGTCCTAGAAGCATGAAACTTGGAAGATGTGTTCCTCTTATAGAGCAAAGGTGCACTAAGAAAGAAAATAGGAAAAAAAATCCCTAAAAGAAGAAAAAAGGGAAAAATAGTTTGAAGAAAAATCACAAAAAATGCTTTACAAAATATACAAAAAAACAGTAAAAAAAATTCAGCTACTGCAGCATCTGTCACCAAATTTGAATACACACAAAAGTTTACAATCATAAAACCCAACGTGACCACTAAGACAAAATCGCGGAAAACACCTATCATACCGAAACTAAACACCGCTTCAAAAACGACCACAACAACACTCGCCTTCACATTCAAACCTACCCTAAAGTACATGCTCAAAACTATGGTAACCAGCAGTTGGCCATGTCTAATTAAAAAAATCTGATTCGATTATACACCAACACTAATACAAACCCCCAAATTAGCCACTAATATAACATAAAATCACAAAAAATATCTTTACAAAATACGCAAAAAAAACCAATAAAAATTTTCAGCTACCGCAGCATCTGTCACCAGGTTTTAATACACACAAATGTTAACAAAAAAAACCAATGATAACCACTAAGATAAAATCGCGGGAAACATCTATCATACTTAAACTAGACACTGCTGAAAAAAATCGGCTCCAACAGCACTCGCCTTCAAATACACTCTAAAGTACAAGCTCAAAAATATAGTAACCGGCAGTTGGTCATGTCAAATTAAAAAAATCTGATTCAATTACACCAACACGCATACGAAACCCCAAATTAGCCACTAATATAACATAAAATCACAAAAAAATGCTTTACAAAATACGCAAAAAACACATAAAAAAATTGTCAGCTACCGCAGCATTTGTCACCAGGTTTTAATACACACAAATGTTTACAAAAAAACCGATGATAACCACCAAGACAAATCGCGGGAATCATCTATCATACTTAAACTAAACACCGCTGAAAAAAAACGGCTACAACAGCACTCGCCTTCAAATTCAAATACACTCTAAAGTACAAGCTCAAAACGATGGTAACTTGCATTTGATCATGTCAAACTAAAAAAAAAAGATTCGATTATACACCAACGAATACGATAGCCCAAATTACCCACTAAAATAAAATCACGAAAAAGAGCTTTACAAAATACGCAAAAAAACATTAAAAAAAAATCTGCTACCGCAGCATCTGTCACCAGGTTTGAATACACACAAAGGTTTACAAAAAACCCCATGATAAACACTAAGACAAAATCGCGGGAAGCACCTATAATACCAAAACTAAACGCAGCTGAAAAAAATCGGCTACAACAGCATTTACCATCTTTCGAACACACTTTATATAGTTTTGAATGCAAACTCAAAATTAATGTAATCAGCACTTGGTCATGTAAAACCAACGCATACATAACCCAACTGAGCCATTAAGACAAATTCACGAAAAATAACTCACAAAAAATACGAAAAAAACAGTGAAAACATATCAATAGTTGTCCGCTTTCCACCATAAAATAGTTTCTTTTAAACGAACTCAAACTATGACTTTATACTAACCACGCGGACGAAGTCGCGGGTGACAGCTAGTATTATAATAAATTTTTGAAATGAAATGAAACTATATTTATAAAAGAAAGTCGTGTTAGTTACACTATTTATAACTCAAGAACGGCGGAACCGATTTGGCAGATAATTAGTGGGGAGGTATCTTAGAACCGGGAGAAGGACATAGGTAACTTTTTATCCCGAAAAAGCAACGGGAACGGGGTGTTACGGGAACGGGCGAGCGAAGCCGCGGGCGGCGACTAGTTATATATAAAAAAAAGTAAAAATAAAATTATGAAGTAAAAACGCTAAAAGCTTAAAGTTTTATATTATAAATTATCATCTTTTATATTTTTTAGTAAGTTAAAGGCAAACCTTTACGTTCATATATATTTCTGTATACTTCTTCTCATCGTGTCTCCGGTCCTATCACTTCAACAGTTCTTTATTAATTATTGTATCCTGAAATGTGTGTAAATATTATATGTGTTCTTTCTGTAACGACGGGTGGGTGGTGTCACGGAAGACCAGCGCTTTATAGCACACGCTACTATAGCATTTAAGGCCTGCACACACCTAGGTCGCTGGCAATGGAAATCAGTGAAACCCTGTCAAATTTGACATAGCTTCACAGTGCTTTTTTTATTTGATTTTATCCGTTAAAAAACTCACAGAATGCACTCAGTGGTAGGCCCCGCCTTCCGATCCATAGGTCGTGGGTTCAAACCTAGTCGTGTACCGTGTCTATCGTTTTTATGTCTTTAAATCCTTTGACCACAATGGTTCAAAAGAACCAGTGACACGACGAGAAGAAGATTTACGAAATACCTATTATAACTAAACTTAAAAAGCAACTTTCTTCCATATTAACATGAAACTGTTTTTGTATGGCAGTTCAGAATCAGAATCATAAAAGTTAAACAAACAAAATAAAAATTTTCGCTTTGGAAAATTTCTGTTGAATAAAAATTCACAGTATTATTACTTTCAAATAATGATTTAACTTCGTGAACGGCCAGTCACCGAAACACTAAGCTTTTTACTATGCTAAAAGGTTTTTTTGAATGCTGCCTCCGCAACGTATAATTTTGCCACCCAGAAACTTTTTACTTTGCCCTCCCTCCAATTAGCTGCCACTCTTACAGCTTTGAACATTAACGTTTTAGCATAAAACATACACCAGTTTTAGCGTACATTACTTTCGGCTTAAGCGAGCCTTTAGTTTTAGTTCTCCTAATTTCCTCTTATTACGCACGGTATTTTAACCTAAGTAAACAAGCTATTGTAGATGCATTTCTTGTAGGTGAAGGATTTTTATAGCGTCAGGGGCAACTGGTGATGCAGCACTATAGTGTTCTGGGACAGGGTTTTTAGATGGAATAGGCTTGCCGAGCCTACCATCCTGACAGCTTAGTCGACCAAATCCACAGGAAAGCCATGGTCAATACGTGCAAAGCTGACTATGCCATGGGTTTTCTACGATGTTTTCACCGTATGAGAGCACTAGCATTGTGTGCATAAACTTTTCGAACAGAACAATCCATAGACTTGATTCGAACCCGCGACCTTAGGATCTGAAGGTGCATGGGCTACTACCACTAGGCCACCAGTGCACTTATAGTTAAAACCTACTAGATATCAAATTGTGTATGTATAATACACAGAAAAGAACAAGTAGCCTCAAACTTCAACCCCCGCTGAACCTCTTTAAGGGGTGGTTTTCGGGAACTCCTTTTTTGCGACACCTACACTAGGTTTGAAGAAGTTTATTTCCGTAAAAAACATAAAACATCCATTTAAAATGAGATTCATCATCATCATTAGCCTGAAGAAGTCCACTGCTGGACATAGCCCTCCCATAAACATTTCCAGGAAGAACGATTCTGAGCCCTTTAAATCCACCCACTTCTCGCGATCTTAACAATGTCGTCGGTCCATCGGGTGGCTGGGCGCCCCACATTTCAGGTTCGTGGTTGCCATTCGAGAATTAACCTTTATTTCCCAACACTTATCGGTTCTTCGAGCTATATGACCTGCCCATTGCCACTTCAACTTACTAATTCTACGAACTATGTCGAGTCAACAATGAGATTATTTAGCTTAAACAATAAATCATTGTTTTGCCTCTTAACGGCTGCCGTAGCACACCCTCACTTGATTTAGGCCGAGATTCATAGACCGAACTTTGACTTTACTTTGATGGAAAGTTCAACTTTCAACCAAAATTATATTTCATAGTTCTGTCAAGCTCTTCTTTATTCAAAATATTGATAGGAAACTTCGATAAACAAAGCTAACTTTGCGAAAACTGCTTTGCTGTAAAGCAAAGTGCGGTCTATGAATCTCGTCTGTGTGACAGTCAGTCACTAAGTAAAGTAAGAGCTTTTAGAAGAAGAAAGCTTCCAGACATGACGTCACAGTCCAAACTTATTACGAATTTCGGTAGCTTCCGCTCCGAGCTACATCCGTCGTTCAAACTTGGTCAAACAAATATATAGAGGAAAACTTGATCAGTTTCGTCTCTTCTCGAGTACCATTAGGCAGTACTTTATAGTCAATAGAGAACAGCTGGTTCATTTGGCACTGTTTGTGACTGCAATAACGCTTGAAGTAAATCATGCAAAAAACTTTGGTGAAGATTTTAGTCGCTGAGCCTAAATGCCCTTTGTTTTTTAAGATAAATATTTATTCGGCAATTTTATTATTTATTATTTTGGAATATTAAATTCTGAACTGTTTATGCATATGGATGACTTGTTTACATTCGTTTTAAATTATTTCTCGTTTAAATTTTACTATAACTAGACAGGATAGTATTTAAAAAATACAGTGCATTTTTTAATTTATTTTGGAATATAGTTAAAAAATATATATATAGTAAGAAAAAGCCAAATAAATCGGTCTATTTCACATAGATGATGATGGTTTATTAAATAAAAATACAAAGAATAATAATGTGGACAATTCACACAACACTATTTAGCACCAAACTAAGCAGAGCTTGTACTATGGGCTTAAACAATACTTGAATGTATTTTGTAAATACTTAGAATTTAAGAAAATTTAATTGTATTTAAGCTTTTCGGGATTTTGATGCAGTTTTCTCCAATTAAGTCTTTCGAATGCGGCCTCCTTGACTTTCTTATACGACATGACCGTGACTTTTTATTTTATAATATGGCTCAGGTATTATTGCTCATGTATTTAAGCAAATAGAAAAGAACTGGATATCACCTCAATAAGCTGTGTATCAGAGTAACAGGAAGACGTTATTCTGATAACTGCTTGCAAGTTGGTGTTTCGGTATCGCTTTGGCCAGTTCAGCTTTGAGATTAAATTCGAAGTCACATGCTGTTCTGAACTCTTGATCTCTACAAAGTTAATGCCTTGAATATTGTGTTGCCTAATGGTAACGCTTTATTCATAAACAGATGGTATCTTGGATATGAGTTTTACCAGCTACCCTCTACAAAAAAACAAAATTTAATGTTGTACACGAACGAAAACATGTATCAAGTACAAGAAGCCTCTTTGAGGTGCACTTAAAAGCCTTTCACCACACTTAGTTCGAAAGAACCAGTTAAAATAAAAATCAAGTATGTATTTATTCAGTAGTATCACAAGGATCACTTTGAAACGTCTTAAAGCTACGTGAATCTAGGTGCCAGTTCCACGCGACAAGCCTAGAAAAACAGGCAAGACACTACGGCTCGGTTTCAACCGTTTTTTTGTATGATCCTTTTACAAAACTTAAATAACAATATGAGCAGTGGCACGATAAGAACAAGAAGCTACTCTCTCTACTTTGTCACAGATTTTATCTAACCAAGTGTGGTGAAAGGATTTTAATCGATTTACTACACTGACTCGAAAGAACTCGTTAGTGTGACCCGACGAAGAGTCTATTTTTTAAGGCCTGCGCACACCTAGGTCGCTGGCGATAGCGATCAATGAAACGCTGTCAAATATAGCTTTCAAATTTGACAGCGTTTTACTGATCGCCATCGCCAGCGAACTAGGTGTGCGCAGGCCTTTAAGACTGGGGCTCAATTCTAAAACAGTGACTTTTTTGTCACGGTAGATATACAACGTGTCCCAAAATTCAACGATAAGCCGGCACCAGAGGATGGACCTACGAATGACTATTCGAGAAAAAAAAAGAAAAAAAAAAAACCTCTACTTTTTTTTAAACATTTTCCAACAACAAAAATCTATTTTGGGCACATAGTAGAAGTGATTACTATTAACAACAACTTATGAAATTTAGTTCTTGATTAGAAAAAGTGTCATTATTTTTTTTTTGTGGCTAGTTTTCCTAAAGTATTATACCATTTTAAAATCTAGGTTAGTTGCGCTAATTTTTTAAAAAACTTGCCATCGTAGTGTCCATATTTTTTTTTACACTACGATGAGTTAAAGTTTACTGAACGTTAAAACCTTTCAAAATTTTAGGGAAATAATTTTTTTTGGTTGTTCTTTTGTATAAAACTACGAAAATTCTGTAATTTTCAAAGATTATGGTGAATAGTAGTACTACTTAGGTTGCCGATACAAACAAAAAAACTAAAATATTTGAAAAATTGTGGTCATGGTAGTTAAAAGTGTCATAAGGGGTATACATTTTCGAAGAATTTCCATTTTGTTTAAGTTATTTAAAAAAAAGTAGAGGTATTTTTTTTTCTTTTTTTTTCTCGAGTAGTCATTAGTAGGTCCATCCTCTGGTGCCGGCTTATCGTTGAATTTTGGGACATGTTGAATAAAATTCACAAGAACTGTCAGTTTCTTTAGTGAATTTGCCAGTTCTTGTGATATCTATCTACCGTGACAAAAAAGTCACTGGTCTAGAATTGAGCCCCTGGCCTTTAGACAGGTCCAAGGATTTTTTAACCAATGGATGCGAAACGCTCGAAAAGCTAATGAAATCACGGTCAACCAATTTTTGCGGGACGCGGGAGGGAGGGTTTATTTCTGCTTCATTTTGGCATATAGCGTTGTCACTGTCTAAAAGTCACTGCTGATTTACTCTAGTGCTTGATGCAGTCGATGAAATTGTATCGATAAAAATGAATGAATGACGGAAAACACCGGACCGTATATAGGTATAATTATGTCTAGATATACAGAGGTATCCAATGAGTGCTATCATTACACTGATAAAACTAAGTCATATTTATTTATTTATTTCTTATTTTTTACGGTGGACGTGACAGTTTCGATGCTAAGAGAGGTCTTCTGCCTGGCGTGGCGCTCCAAAGGAAAGTGAAAGCGCTCGTTTTGCTAGCAACGATGCGAGTCTTGCTAGCAAAACGAGCGCTTCTCTTTTCGAGTGAGTGGAGTCGACACGCGACACTAGCGCCGCCACTCACACTCACTCACTAGCGTTCACTGTACATTGCAATCATCAATCCACAGACCAACAAAACTTAATATTACTAAGTACGCATAGGTACATTATAACGAAACGTGGTTAAAGAGCGATTCTTCAGGAAGTTCAGACATGGCCAAAATTCTAGCTTCACAATATAGTTTAGACCTTTATATATGGACTACAATAATGATTTTATAAAAATAAAACAGGATTACTCGGATAATTTCAGATTAAGGTTAGAAACGAGATGATTTCGATTCAAAGTGGGTTGTACGACAGCTCCGCTCAAAAGTAAAAGTGAAGCTTACCCATTTGTTCCACTCTGGACGAACGAACTGACCCAATAGCAAAACAATAGCGTCCTGTGCTTATTCTGTATCGATTTCACCCAAGTGATTGACACTTGACGTTTCCAAATCAAACTGACAGCTAATAGATGACGTTAAATTAAAAATGAGAATTATCACTTCTCTGACACATGCATATGCATATATTGCAAATTATAAAAACTTATAAACTTAACTTTATAAAAGCTAGATGATTTACTATTTATTTATTATTTAGTATCGATGACAATTTCTAATATTATTCTTGATACGTAAATTATTAAAATACAATAGTAAGCATTTTTCTTCTATCATAAATCTACTACTTACTGGTTTTACTGCAAGTCTACTCAGTATTTAATCTATCTATTACTGCAATAACAATATACAATACTATTTATGTTTACTGGATTAAGTACTTACGCCTAAGTTATTTTCCGGTACTTTGTGACTTTGTGATGTTTTCATCTCATAATCTTTCGTTTCATGTGTCTAAAAGTATATTTACACGATAAAGTTTATAACAAGAAGATACCGATCACTCTAAAGATCCTCGCCAAGTAGAAAAGAGATACTGCGAGAATGGTCACATATGTATGGGACCATCCTTTCCAACAAAAGAATCAATATAATCGGTTCATAAACAAAGAATTTATGCCCGAACAGACATAAAAATATACATAATTTTACATTATATAAAGTGGATTTGCCCTAAGGCACAGTTGGGCAGCAGATATTAGGGGTGGCAAATCGTGACAAAAAAACCACCGATGATAGCAAAAAATATATCAAATGCAAAGTACCTAAATATTTAAAAGGCTGCACATATTATGGCGCCGGCCGGAGCGGACCAAACCGCAACGCAACGTACCTGTAGTATCTTCCTAAATAACTTTTGTAAAATTTACGGTATAGAGTGTGCTTAGTTTTATATATTTAGGAAAAGAAAAAATAATTAATTTATCATTAGATTTTGATAAAAGTTGGCAATAAAGTAAATTCATTATGTATCTAGTCTATATGATGGGTGCTGAGAAGGGGCGGCACATGGCCTGGGGCCTAGGACGGCCAACACTGCAAATCTGCCACTAATTATATACAACCAAATTGAGTAACCTATTCCTTTGTTTGAAGTCATAAGTCATAAGCCATAAGTATGTATGCCAAATGTAGTGTATGAACAGCATCTTTGTATAGTTTTCATATTGTTTTAATCTTTGGATCGAAGAACTCCGGCTCAAAATGTAAACTACATAATTATTCTGTTATGTTTTTGTGGGATCCATGCCCGCTGTCTACGGATTGCTTTCACCCACTCTCTCTTCCTAGCCGGATCAGTTAGGAATCTGAAAGAGTGTTAGTTTGTTCATTCATTTACATCGATATCTTTTCATCGATAGTTTCAAGCCCTATTTAGAAGCATGAAAGAAGAACGAATGAAAAATGAACGGTATAATCAGAATTGTTTCAGTAAACCACTTTTTTGGTTACATTGCACTGAAAAAATAGTACCTACTTAAAATAGTGTAATAATAGAAGTAAACAAACCACATTTAATCGATTTTATGAAAAAATAGCCGCTTTTATGGGATAAAATTGTACTCACGCGTGATAAGAAAATTTATCTGTTCGGCCACTGTAGTTTTTACAAAATAGTACGGCGCATTTCGTCATATTTCCCGTTGTGTTTTCTTCGAGGGCAAAGGGCACACTGACAACGTCATTTGGATAAGTACACTAAAATGGGACACTACTTGGCAAGAGGGGTAAAGGCGAAAACAGTTTAATGACGTATCCCTTGGTTAAAATATCCTTGGACAGGTCGCATTGTGTCATCTCAAGCACACGAGAATAGATTCCGACCGTCGCGTCGCCGTCGTACCATTCCGTATCTAATTCAAGAGCTCTAGAAGGAAATTACAGGAATAGTCCAAGATAACAGTCACTTTGCAACTATTCAATAAGCTACGGTGCAGTCGGATGCAACGGGGATATTTAAGTTATGAAGTTTTGCTCAAATGTAAAATGTTTTTAATAAAAAGACTGGCCTCTCAGCTCAGTTGGGAGTAGCTCTGCCTTCTGCGCCGCAGGTCGTGGGTTCAATCCCCACCGAGAATGGCATGGTGAACACAGATGTTTGTTGTTATTGGGAAATATGACTTTACAAATTAATGTATTTCGGTAAAGGTATTATTATTTTATCAGCCATCTGGTTCCCATAGTACAAGTTTTGCTTTATTTGGAGCTATATAGTGTAGCGTGGATTATCCACGACAAATATAGGTATAAAAAAACATATTAGTCTTTTTTTTTGCCTGACACATTTAATTGTGATCGTAAAATAAACGAATAGAAAGGGCTAAATATCGTTCTTTCTGAAAATGTATAGAGAAAGCCTATGCCCAATAGTGGACTTCATCGGGCTGCTAATGATGAGGTTACCGTGAAAGAAAGAAAAAGAAAGAAAATGTATTTATTTGACAAAATACAAGTACACAGAACGGAACATTAGTTAGGTAATAAAATAAGTACAAAAAAAAAAGTAACACACAAATAATAAAGACACAAAGAAAAATGAGCTACGTCCCGCGCTGGGTACATTCTAAGCCAAATAGGCCCTGACTCAGCTTATGCTGCTTATTGGGGTATGAACCTACCATCACAAGCAGCGCTGGTTTACTGTGCTTAGCATGTCTGTACACTACGTAGTGGCACAAATAGATTCTTATCTAGCCTTAGCTGCCTATCACTCATGGATTATGAGATCTAGAGCTGGCTTTCAGTGCTGAGTGATTAATTCGCAGCCTACAACGCTTAGCTTCACCAAATACTGCTATTCCCACTAAGGCCAGTATTCAAAAGATAAAACGGGAAATACCAAACGTACTGTTTAAACTTTGTAACAGAGTGTAGTTTGTGACAGTAAGCAATGTGTAACAGAGCTTTAGGGTGTAAATTAGCTTATTTCATTTATTTTTCTATCGTTTTGGCTATTTTTTTTTCTTTGTTACAATAGCCGTGGTCTCGGGCAGACTCAGTCTGGTACGTAATATACGCGATAAATACCCGTGTAATAGATTCTGTATGAGAAATGTAAATTTGTAAAAGTGCTTTGTCTCTAGCTTTCTCATTGAATACAAGATCTAGGTTCAAATGATCGTGATGTTGTAAGACGTACTTAGGTATAAACTTTACAGTAGTTTTTTTTTAAATTATTTCCCTAAGAGGAGAAAAAGAGGAAAAACTTTTAAAAGAAACTCAACGGGGAGTAACGGGGCGTGCGAAGCCGCGGCCGCTAGTATAATATAAATCCCTCTAAGCAAATATTTACTTCTAACAACTGTCAAGTATTTTAATCCGTGAATCAGCCCTTACAAGCTTATTTTATTCACTGAAAACAGTGATTAAAAAGATTATTTTGGTGTTTGAATTTGGAACACACCAATATATTCAACCTCCATCTTAATTTTTATATAACCTCGTTACACAAAAATACTGATACGAACTCCTTGTTCTCGAGATTAGTCGACATTTTCAACAAGGAGTTTAGCATACGAGTGAAGTTTATAAAGCTTGAGAAACGTGAGAAACTGAAATTTCTATGGGAAAATATAACCTTCTTCTTAAAAAATAATTCAATTTGCATATCTTATATTTACTTTACTTATACTTAATTCTACTAAATATAAAGTCCCCTTTGGTTTTGTAATTTTTTCTCATTTCCGAAAGATGTATCTGTTGGTTGTATTTGTTTGTAAAGGACTGTAGCTTTTATTTAGGGCGTACCAAAAAGTAAAGCAAAAAGCGTTGGTAAAACTCACATTGACAGAAAAGGGTAGGCTGAGCAGCAAGAACTGTCGGCTAGACAGGCTGACAAGTGAGCAGACAGTTCACAAAATAAAACAAAAAGCATATATTATGTAGAGTTTTTATCTTCAAATAAATAAAACGTTGAAGGGTTCAAAGTAGACTTGAGTCCAATGAACACAAAGCCTAGGTGATAAGAAGATACTCCTTTTACGGCTGAAGTCACACTGATCTGAAGTTACTTGGTGTGTGTTGTGTATCTATTTATTAATTGGTCTTTCTGAAGGATTTTATCGGCGCTAGAGGATAAAATTGAATTTAGAACATCGTGTGCAATAAGTTCGTGAATTCAAAACATCATTAAACCTATTTCCTTCTACCTCCATGGTGCCGAATTTATCAAGCAACCTTTTTTTTAACTTGTTAAAAACTCAGACTCGGAACTTGGTTTTTTTATTTGTTCCATTTTCTTTTTTCCATTTAGTCATTTCCTCGTTGAGGTGGGATGAAAATTTACGTGTTGCACTCTTGTTTAACAAATAACTATTATCTTATAATAATTGCCTTTTGTCAATAAGGTACTAGAATGAAGTGGATGTGCAGATGTGAAGAAAATAGTAACTTGTCGTTATTTAAGATACTAACTCTCTAGCTAATGATCTCCTAGAAGCTAATATTCAGCCTAACTCCAGCTTTGGCGAATCAACTTGATTACATTTTGATTGCTCCTAACGATATAATAACGTTATAATTTCTACAAGATTTGCTGCATCATTAGATACTTCTACAACAGTTTAAATCAAGCATATTAAAATAAATAGTTGGTGTAGGTACCTACTGTTTTTTTTAAACAGCTATTTGATGGAACAAGCTTAATTGGCCCACCTAAAGTTAAGTGGCAACCATCGCCTATAACAAAACATTGCTTCGTAAGTCACGCGCATCAGGAATGTGCCCTACGATGCGTTGCTACGCGTTCATCAACTTGAGGCATACAGATGTTCAGCCTCGCGTGCCAGTTATTTCACCGGCACCCACACTCACCACCAAAACGTTCTAACTTTGTTCAGATTAAAAATAAAAGCTTGATTTTTCTGGCGCTAAAATGGCTCAAAATGTAATAACATTTTCAAGTAGCCCAAGATTTCACTTTTTTATTAAATTAGGGTACTTACTGTTTCGTCTAATATACCAATATTATAGCAATAACAAGACTAAGGCACAGAAGCAGTGCTTGAGTCTGAGACAAACCTCAAGCAATTGATCTTCGTAATTTTTCAATGGAGAACTGTCAAAACATCTATGCTTGAGGCTCGAATCAGACAAAATTCAAGACAAATATAATTAACAACGGTAAACATTTTTGTAACTAGTTTGACATTTATTATATTACATTTTTTTATGCAAATGATAGACAAACCAGGCTTACGGTCCACCCAAAGTCCACCCAAGCGGTCACCGTCGCCCATAGACACAAACAATACCAAGGGTGCTGTCGTTGCGTTGCCTACACTTTGAGAACTCTTTTACATTTCTGAACCTATTCATGTTATAGCTGAGGGGAAAGACCACCAGAGGTAGCTCATTCGTAGGTTTTGGTAAAAGAAGACTAGCTAGCCTTTGTTATATTGACACTTAATTTAATATCTCATAAAACAAGGCAGGAAAGTGGGAAGAAATATCAATAAAAATTATATTACTTTGTAACTTTCATTCCAATTTTTATGCTGGTAAAGGAATTTACATATTTTATTGGATGAGACAGTCTATTAAATGAAATTCCTATTTTTACCCACCTCAAAGAAGAAATGAAAAGCTTAAAAATAAGGTGGGGTATTTTAAAAAGATTATATTTATACTCCTTATACTTAACGCCAAGTATTTTTTTTGTAAATACATACTTAGAATATAATATAAAACCCAGGCCAACAACAAACATCTGCGTTCACCACATAAATATTTGTTCTTGGTGGGGACTGAACCCACAACTTACGACGCCGAAGGCTGAGGCTACTACCAACTGAGCCGAGAGGCCATGTTTTGTGGCTGACTAATAAACTGGACTGACTTCAAGTCAGTCCAGTTTATTTCATTTCATTTCATTTATTGATTATTAGTGAACGTTTCTCAAATTGAGTACTAAACCAAACTAGATCCAAACTAGATGTGATTGTATATCCAAACTAGATTTGTCTACTTTTAAAAAAAACTTTAAAAGTGTTCCAACATCGCTTGTTCTCGGGACTACAATAAACATAAGTTGCCTTACACTAACAAGATACAAGAAAACAGATAAAACTCCACTAAAAGCGAGTAGAGTACACCACGAGCCATTATCACGTAATGCACACACATACATCCAGTAGACACTATCATTTTGTATGTAGTACACATACATCATTCCTAGAAAAGTCGCGATCGAGAGCGAAAAACGGTGCGAAAGTGCAAAAATTACATGTGATCGATAACCGCTGTCAAGATAAACGCTAGTCCAATTTGCTAAAAGTTTTCCTGCAGTTTTCGTTTTCGATCACCGTCGCTTTACGGGCTGGTTGGTAGAAACTGTTTAAACCAACTGGGGTAGCAGTGACCGAGTAACAACTCATACAGTATTGCACACAGGACTGTAATGACGACGTTTTGTCTCGTGCCATGGTAGTACGGACGAGACAATTTACTCTTAAGTGATTGAAAAATGAAAAAGGTTTTGGTGTAACTTTTTGTTGTCCTATCCATTCCTAAATCATCATTTTCCCCTTTAAGATGGTGAAAGTCAAAAAGTTTTAGTTGAGTTTTTTTTTGTACAGTGAAAACAACTAAAAAAATGTGTGAACCTACAAACTATGATGGAGAGGGCTCAGCATCGTTCAAATGTGTAGGAAAAGGTCTACCCAGCAGTAGATTTTTTCAAGATGATGAGAGTTCTTATGCTTTACAGCGCTGTATATTTCAATACCGTAAAACAATTAACCATGATAGTAATATTCATTCTAATTACATTGTGGTTCACCTGCGCACAAGTATACTTCGCGTCAAGTAAAAAGAACACTGAAAACATAGAAGAGTATGTTTGCGCATGTTAAACCCCGCACCTAATACCACCAGATAGGTGTGTATTTTGCATGCGCAAAGCCCTCCACTTTTTTCCAGCGTTCTTTTTACTTGACGCGAACTATACCTATCAGTAAGAAAGATTGTACCTATATCGAGTTGTACCGTCTGTAACGCCTTCACAGCTGCACTATATCAGTGCGCGCTGGCATCAGCGTATTTTTTATTGCGTAGAACTCCCCTGAAACTGTTTCAGCTTTTAGCCGGATTGAGACTTTGTTTTTGTTACCATGCTTGGACGTAAGCGTAAATAATAACATTTGTATATTAGTATTATTAGTATAGATTACTTATTATTGAAAAAGTGCAAATTTTTTTGCGATATCCGAAAACAACGAGCTAACTAAGATTTGAAGGCAGGGTGGTTTTTATAAACATGTTTTAAAGTGATTCAAGCCCGCTTGATAAAATTAGTTACGTACATATTTTTTTTAACGTTTCTATATTGAACACTAACGTTCGTCTGAACTTGAACAAATATCGTCAGTAAATGCTACAATATTAATATTTACATACCAATTTTTTCCTGTTATTGAATAACTTTTATTACTACGCACATCTTAGTCACTAGTGTTTACTACTATTAAACCCAATATTGTGCGATATTTCCTAGACGTATTTACTTTTTCTTTACCATTTGTTACGCGTATATTATGCTATAATTCTACATTGGTTACTAAACTATGACGTAAGAAGTATGAACGTTACGTACCTTGAAATTCCATGAAGACATCGAGAAAAATAAAATCAATAAATAGTTTGGACAATCCAAACAACACAATCTAGCCCCAAATTAAGCAGAGCATAAACTATGGGAACCAGACAGCTGATAACATACCTTTATATATTTTTTTGTAAATACATACTTAAAATAAAATACAACACCCAGACAGAGATCAAATAACCATGTTCAGCAAACAAACATTTATTCTCGCTGGGCATCAAACCCTCGACCTATAGCGCAGAAGGCAGAGCTACTACCAACTGAGCTGAGAGGCCAGTAAAATGTAAGCAATTATGACCTTGTAATGCAGTGCAGTGGTTCACGATGAGAGAGACTTAAGGTCCAGCAGTGGACTGTAATAGGTTGATGATGATGAATCTCTTACCGTAAATTAACACGTTATTATTATGTTAATTAAATAATTTACTGAAAAATACCTATCTTCTATACGACTACGTCACGGACTGGCGGTTAGAAGTAATTATTATTTATCCCTACTCAAATTATATTAAATAGTAAATATATTTTCCTTGTTCGTTTTGTATAAATACTAAAGGATTTATAGGAACACCAACGGCCTTAAGTCGTCAGTGCCTTAATACACCTTTAGTGGTGATCACTTGTGTCTCAGACTTAGGATATTCTGTTTTATACAGATCCCTGATCTACTTAAAGTACTCTGTATTATTTGATCAGAAAATCTGAGCGATCAAGAAGTTGTTTAACACCACCAACGCAAAAGAATCAGCGTCACAAATCTCTGCCAAGCACAAACCAGGCGGCAAGACCATGGATACAACTAAGCAGATTGCCAACAAAGCTGGAAAGACTATGAAGACCAAAATATCAAGTGCCATGAAGCCTTTGGACCAGACTATAATGTCTTTTGGTAATAGTCAATCCGGTAAAGTAAAGAAACTAATGGGATTAGACTACGAGCAAGTGCATGGAGGAGCTGGTCCGGACCTAAACCAGCTCACGCTTAACTTCATCTCTGATGAGCTACGATCGACTTTCAAGCTAAGCTCGGTAGCAGACAAGCTCTTCAAATCCCCGAGATACAGCCCCGATCAACCTCTTGTCATCTTCTTCCACGGGTTCACAGATGACCCGACTCTCTTTAACTTCGCCGCAGTGAATGAAGCTTTTCAGAGCAAAGGCCACTACAACATCTTGGCTCTTGACGCAAGTCCCCTTATCCGTTACATGTATCTACGCTCCAGTACATACGTCCGCTTCATAGGAGAGAAGCTAGGAGAAGTTTTGGCTACGATGGTTGAATCTGGCCTAAAACACAAGGACATTCATCTCGTGGGACACAGTCTTGGTGCTCACATAGCTGGATTCGCTGGCAAGAAGTTCCATTCACTTACCGGAACTCTAGTTGGTCGGATCTCAGGCTTGGACCCGGCCGGGCCTAGCTTCAGTCACGAAGACAAGAACCTGAGACTTGCTGCAACGGATGCGGAGTTTGTAGATGTTATTCATACCAACGCTGGTATGTACGGAATGACATCACCCGTCGGGCATGTAGACTTTTTCCCCAATGGAGGAGAACAACAACCCAACAGCTTATTCCAGTTCGACTCTCACAACCGCGTGGTGAGCTTGTTCGCTGAGTCTGTGAAAAACCCTGAAGCGTTCCTAGCGAGAGCTTGCAAGAATTGGGAGGAATTCACTCGGGAAGAGAGTTCTGGTGACGTCAGTGTTATGGGCTATGGGTGCAATCCGGGGACTAAAGGCCTGTACTTCCTGCGCACTGGAGATGAAGCACCGTACGGCCTTGGGAAGGATGGTCTACTGTTCGAGAACGAAGGCACAATGAAGACAGCTAAGCGTATCACGCAGCGTTTGATTAGCATTTTAGATTAAAATATGGTTTTTCATTGTAATATCAATAAATTCCAAAAATAATACCAAGTAATTTACTTTTCCCTAACCCTTCACCAAATGTTTGATTATTCAAGACTTTCTCTAGTATATTAAGATAATAAAAAACCTTTGTTTGGTAAGTATTGCTTATGGTCCTTGTGCACATCTAGGCGATCTGCGATGGCTATCGCGATCGGATTCAGCATAGGGTTGTGCTTGCATCCCCGCTTGGCTCTTGACTTTTGGGACATTATAAAAATCTTTGTGATTTCCTTTATTAAATACTATAAAATCAATAACAAAAATATTGCTCCAGCTACCCGAACGTTCTACCCTTTGTCTTTCAATTTGTATTCGCCATTCTAAAAGAGCGAGGTGAGAACTATTCCATAAGATAATCCACACACGTTCCAGCCTAAAAGCATCGCATCAATCTTGAAAGACCTTCAAATAACAACTACAGGTAACTATCAAAGTTTACCTTGATTCCCAAACTTGTTCAAACTCGTACGTCGATATCGAAACGAAAATCTTGCACAACTTCGCAAAGAACCTTATTGTCTGCTTCTATTGCTAACAAGATACCCGTAACAATTAAAGTGAAACTCTTCAAAGTTTTAATGATTGTTCCACTTTAAAAATAATGTAAAAATACCGATTGTGTAATAAAACAAATCTTGAAAGAAACACTTCTACCTGTTGTAGGCCTACCATGAGATCTGTCTCTGGCTCTGGTTTTGAGTCTGTGTGAGTGCTCACTAGTGCATTTATACAACACACTCACCTAGCTTTAAGACGTTTAAAAGTGATTCTTGCATCGTACTGATTAAAAAATTATTGACTTTGACTTTGACTATACTGTGTATGTGGCGCTTTGACGTAGGATTTGTATATGTGTTTAGTTAGTTCGGGGGAGGGCATTGGTATGCCATATCACAGGGTAATCCTAGTTTGGGTACCAATGTTATCCCGCCAGGATAAATACATTTTAAGCTGTAACCTAACTGTATATGAATGCTACTGTGATGTTTGTGAATATTCAATAAATTTCATTTCAATCAACACTCACACAGACTCAAAACCAGAACCAGAGACAGAGCCAGACAGAGCTCATGGTACTGCTTTCGTACAGTTTTAGCGAAAAATCCGAATTTCGGAAACAGCTTTCGCCATAAAGTTTATTTTTATAATTACACAAAGTTAGAAGAAATCGTGTTCATTTGATCGCGGGTCGGGTCAGACTTCTTAATTATATTTTTTTAGGTTGCGTAAGTAACCAGCGGCCTTTATTAATTCGTCTAGTTTGTTAGCTTACGGTAAAAAAAGTTAGCGATAAGGTAAAAACAACTTCCTCATAAAGTTTGGATCTTAGAAATGACGCGGGCGTTACATAACCGAATCGGCAAAGCCATGATTCTTTGACGTAACATTGAAAATCACCGAAACTTCAGTAGGAAAGCAGAAAATATTTCGGTAAAAACCATAAACTTTGAATCTTCTCGCTGCGTTTATTTTTAACCGACTTTAAATTAAAAAAGAGCAAGTTCTCAATTCGGTTGTATAAATAAATAAATAAATATTGTGGACAATTCACACAACACTACCCAGCCCCAAACTAAGCAGAGCTTGTAATATGGGAACCGGATATAACTATTAGTTTTTCTATGTTTGTTTATGTGAGCCGCCTGCCTTCGCAAAACACTTTTTGTCAGCTTCGATTGTCTTAGATGAGTCTCAGTGTAATAGTGAGTGTCAGTTTAATGAACTAAAAGTTGAAAATGTATGAAAAAGCAGCGGCGTACGCTCACAGCCGCATGTATTTACAAACAAGCCATATTTTTCTATATAACACATTCAGTTAATTTACATAATGGCTCCAATTATAGGCTATGTTGTTCTAACGTTGTTTGTAAGCCCATTTAATAAGCTAGATCACTCCATATTATATTATAGATTCTTTCAATATAACAAAAAAATACTAATTTTCGTTCATCAAATTCTTTCGAATTTCGGCAAAACATCATTTTACTTTTGGCATTGATTCTAGTAACCAATGCCAAAAGTAAAATGACACATTCCCAGAATCTTCAGTCCTTTGATCGTGAGGTGGGACCAATGCTTCAATACCTATTCAATCACGCCTACATCAGTAGGCCAACCACAAGCTCTGTCTGGCTCTGTCTCTGGCTCTGGTTTTGAGTCTGTGTGAGTGTTGACTAAATAAATCCTACGTCAAAACGTCACACACACAGTATAATACATTGGTGAGCACTCCCGCAAACTCAAAACCAGATCCAGAGACAGAGCCAGACAGAGCTTGTGGTAGGTCTACTGTATGCCTCAAGTTGATGGACGCAGGGCAGTGCATCGTAGGGCACGTTCCTGACGTGCGTGACCTACAAGGCAATCCTTTGTTATAGGCGAAGGTACTAGTATAGTATTATCTTATCTGTGGCGAAGGTAACCACACAACATCAGATGGGCCATGTGTTTGTTCCATCAGTTAGATGTAAAAACAATAACTAGAAAAAAAGTGGCCTAGCTGTATTCACATTTAGATATGAGAAAAACAGGGACCACGCTAATAGAGCTTGTTTTGTAAACCAAGTACCCCAGAGGCCTATATTTCATTCGTGAGTTTTACATAATAATAACAAAACACGGGACTTTATACCATTATCAATCTAAATATATAAAAAGCTTACGTTACTGACTGACTGGTAACCTGTGCACAGCCTAAACCGTAATATTTAGAATAAATAAAAACAAATAATACGAAAAAAATAAACACTGATGACGAATATTACTCAAATAGTAAAAAAACATCCATTCATCCATTTATAGATGCATCTATGTTCCAAGCCACATTTTTACCCTGACTGTTATGAGCAAATTAAGACAGTTCATCTTTTACTGGTTCTTGCCTTCTTTTTTCAGCTCAGCTTAGTTTATCTGACCTGTGTTCCCAACCAGTTTATTTCGTCATGGAGTTAGAACTGTCTCCTAACTTTCTGGCTGCCTTTGTCCTTCGGTTTCAACTATTTGTGTGTTTTGGTTTTTAATTCGAAGAACTTTTTGAGCGAAACTTTCTGTGGCCAGCATTTTACGGCGGGCGTGTTACGTTTTTATAAGCTTTGTTTTTGCCATAGCTTTTTTATTTTTAACTTTTTTGCTTCTTCTTTTCCTCGTGTCACTAATTCCTTCAAACCAGTGTGGTGAAAGGCTTTAAAGCAATGCACAATACACCCCATCGCGGGACGTCAGTGCAGATTGTGTTCCCCCAAATCAATCAGGCTTTTAAGTGCGCCTTAAAGAGGCTCCTTTCATACATTGATACATGTGTTTTATTAGGGTCAGAGTTTTAAGGTGAGCGGTTTAACGTAAGTCCTCGTGGGTCTGCGTCATGAGTTTTTCTGTTCAGAAACAATGGTTTGTGTTGTAAATAGCGCTCAAAATCATAGCCCTCTTTTTTGCATCGCCATGGTAAATAAGTAAATAATTGAAGAACACTAGCCCCTGACGCTGATTTAAAAGTCATCTAAATGTATTAAATCCTTATGTTACTGATTGACTATGACTAACTGACAATCAACGCGCATCAAACCCCGTATCCAACTAATAGTCCCAGTGTGAAATTTGAGGGGTAGATTTCTGGTGGTGTAGGGGGGAAGAAATTTCTGCAATTCAACCTTTAAAAGGGATCAACGGGGAATGCAGTAAAACAATAAAAATGTTCATAGAATGTATGAAATATTTTTAATTGAGTTCGAAAAAGAACCATTATTCTAATCATTCACATAATTGTTTGAAATAAATAATAGGGTAAAACTCTTAAAAATAATTAAGACGAACTTTTTAATATAAAATGTCACCTATCTCTACGGGATGCATTTAAACGAAAGTTAACGTTAATAAATCAAACTAATTAAATTTAGAGTTTGCTGAAGTTTTAAGACTTTATAAGTTGAAAATACTGCTTCAACTTTAAAATAAAATATTGCTGGCTACATTATTTAAAATGTGGCAGATTTTTGCCTTACTTAAATATTTCTTATCACATCCCAACACTATAAAACAGAGGCGTGTGTGAGTAACATACAACGCATAGTCTAAACCGTTAGTCTGGGTGACTTGAAATTTGTAGGGTGTGTTCTTTATGAAAAGGATTTTTGAAAATTCAACCTCAAAAGTGTGCAGCAGGGGTTGAAGTTTGCATGGAAAAAGCTTTACGCGAATCGCCCGGGATTCCACTAGTTTGAAATATAGCGCGTTGAACCTCGTGGTAGCTATTTGGATGGGCGACGTCTTATGGCTTTTTTTTAAGCATTTCACTGCTTGAAACTTTGCTGTTAGTTTTAACTCTAGCAGTAGTTAAAGCCATGATAAAAGGCTTTGAGCAGCCTATGAAGTCAGTTACTAGACCAACCCATAAGACACCATTTGTAATCCTCACTTCTTCGTAACTACACACGCGAATGCGTATCTATGACAAAAGTATTCAGAAATGGTGGTAGCTGTGGAAAAAATAAGAAAAAAATTGCCTCAAAAAGACGCTCATAAAAATTCTGCTCTCAAACGAAAAAGTTCCCACTCAATATTTAGAGCGTACCTACTCAATTCCAAAACATCTCACGAAAGTAAAACTTAGTTGTGATAACTTGAAGAGTGCAAAGAGTATCCATTTATTTGAGAGTTTGCGTCAATCGCGTGTGGAAAGTGAAAAGTTTTGCGATAAAGTGAACGTGAGGTTGGAACTTTGGGCTGATGAAAAGGTGGATGAGATTTACAGACTAGAATAATCCAACTAAATTAAGATGTCATCACGTTAAAAACAAATTGCATAGATAATGCCACTTTTTATTTTATTTTATTTTAGCCTGGGTCGTCTCACTGTATGAGGGATCTTTCCACACCTCTCGATCTTTGGCTACAGTGGGCCAGTTGTTATGATGACAATCGAGATTGGCACTCCCGGTTGCCACTGTTTTATTTCTTTTAGTTTGTTTTTCTATTTATAAGATCAAGACTTTATTGGTATCACTTGCTGATAATGATTTCCTAGCCGTTTTTGGCTACGGCGATTGCAAATGGATGGACATTATTGTTTATTGTCGCGGATGTGCTCTAGCTGGTATGGCTGGTGTACCAATTATAAAAATTGGTACACCAGCCACACCAGCTGGTTGACTGGCCTCTCAGCTCAGTTGGTAGTAGCTCTGCCTTCTGCGCCGTAGATCGTGGGTTCGATCCCCACTGAGAACAAATATTTGTGTGGTGAACGCAGATGTTTGTTCTCTGTCTGGGTGCTATATTGTATTCTAAGTATGTATTTACAAAAAAAATATATAATTATTATATCAGCTATCTGGTTCCCATAACACAAGCTCAGCTTAATTTGGGGCTAGATAGTGTTGTGTGGATTGTCCAAAATATTTATTTATTTATTTATAATTAAGGTACGAGCACATGTAGGGCACGTCAGTACCCTGCTAACGTAATTATAGGAGGTCACTTGCCAGTATCAAAAACTTTGTCCAGCACTTTTTCACTTTGCAGTATAACCATTATCCAACGTTTCCATCCCCAAGGTATCTTAGCTATCTGAATGTTTAAAGAATCCAGTTGCTTTCAACAAGTTTGGGAGCCAACCCCTTGAATTACATAACGTGCGTAATGTAAGACCAAACTTTGGTTTTCTTTCAGACATTGACTACGTAGTAGGTTGACCTCTGTTCTGTGCACTGTCTTAGAGTTTTGACGCTGTGGCGTATTTTTTTAACAAAATGTTGCAAATTTAGCTTTTTTTAACTAGCTGATGGAACCAGCATAGGATGATGTAAAGTGGTAACCATCGCCTCATCATCATAAGCCTGAACATGTCAACTGCTGGACATAGGCCTCCCCTACACATTTCCAGGAAGAACTATTCTGAGCCCTTTCCATCCATCGACTTCCCGGCGCGATCTTAATAATGTCGTCGATCCATCTGGTGGGTGGGAGCCCTACACTTCCGAGGTAGTTGGGTAAAAAATGTCAGACTTGACCTAATGCGATCATTGAAATGATGACAAATATGACAGGAATATTTGAGCGTTTCAGTGATTGCCACTACAGAACGCTTAGATTTGCGCAAGTCTTTATGTCACAAAAAGAACCCGTATAGTAAAAGCTTGCTTTCTTTCAGTTACATGAACATTGTTAGTAGTTAGTACAGTTCCAACGTCTATTTCATTATGGAAGCTAACTTATTTGGACAAGGATAGTTGGCAGCCTGTTAGGGAACTTTCTAGAATACGTAAGGAACTAAAAAGTATTATAATTAAACTAAGAACGTAGGTAAGGTCGTTGAACCTGAGTCCGAAGAAAATATACATTTACCTATTACTTAGGTAACTATTATAGCTTTGCTGAATGAAAATTAACTGATGAGAGCGGTGCCTTGCAAGAAGATTGTAGGACTAATAAACAACATGCTCAGCAATAGAGAATTTATAGTCCATCTTGGAGATAAGAAAAGTCACATCAGAAAGCTTAACAATGGACTACCGCAAGGATCTGTTTTGGCACCACTTCTATTTAACCTGTACACACATGATATACCGGAAACTCAGAGTCGTAAATTCATGTACGCTGATGACATCGCTATCACCAGCCAACACAGTACCTTCGAACCATCGGAAGAGATTTTAAACTGTGACCTAGAAATCCTCCATAATTACTTCAAAAAATGGCGTCTGGTTCCTAATGCTACTAAAACAGAAGTATCAGCTTTCCACCTCTGCAATAAGGATGCAAAATACAAGCCTAATATTGAGCTAGCTGGGACGCCCCTAATGTATAACCCCACGCCAAAGTATCTTGGAGTGACCTTTGACCGCAGCCTAACCTACGCGGCTCACACCGAAAAGCTTGGGAAGAAGCTCCAAACACGCAACAACATCCTACACAGGCTGGCGGGTACGACCTGGGGAGCGAATGCCGACGTGCTTCGTACGACCAGCCTTAGCCTTGTTTACTCAACAGCGGAGTACTGCGCACCTGTATGGCTCAACAGCGCACACACACAGCGAGTAGACGTGCAACTGAACCAAGAAATGAGGTGCATATCGGGGACTATCAAATGCACGCCACTGCAATGGTTACCCACGCTAAGCCATATAGCTCCTCCCCATTTGAGAAGACAGCAAGCACTGCTCCGCGAAGCGTCCAAGATCATCTCAAACCCAGACCTGCCTATCCACGCTGATTTTACGAGTCCTCCACCACACAGACTTAAGTCTCGCAATCCGCCCTATCAGACTGCCCGTGACCTCATCATCTCAAACTTTAATCTAGCTGCGAAATGGAAGCATGAATGGAAAACTACACCACCGGAAAGATTGATAACAAAAATTAATCCTGCCGCGAAACCACCTGGTTTCTCTCTGCCCAGAAAGGAATGGTGCCAGCTTAACCGCATTAGGACTGGCTGCGGCCGTAGCCGAGCATTCATGCATAAATGCGGTTGGAGAGAGTCACCAGCATGCGAGTGTGGAGCTCCAGTGCAGGACATTGCGCACATCATCAAGGACTGTCCACTCACTAAATACGATGGCAACCCGGCAGACTTGTTCACCCTTGAAAACGACGCTATCCAATGGATAAAGAAATTGAATTGTATATTATAAGAGAACGATTGTACTTTATCATTATGCCATACGAATAAATAAATAAATAAATAGCTTTGCTTAGTTAGGGCCTTGATGGCGTTGTGTAAATAATGTCCTCAAATATTCATGGTATTTATCTTTCCATGTCTATTACACACTTTATATTAGCTTCACTTGTATGTTTGTAACCGACTCCATAAGACGCGATTTTTACCAACTTTATTTTGCACACCTGTCAAAGAGCGATGACAATGCAATAATTCGATTAAAATATCCAATTATCTTGACTAATTTCGCCAGGATTCATCAATTTCTTTCCGCATCCTTTGCATGAGAGTAATGCTGCCTTCATAAGGTGCGTGGTTCTGCAGATCATCACGCACCGCAAACGACGACGCACGGCAACGCACACAGAAAAGGCTCCTGTGCTACCGCGCACCTCGGCGCACGAGATCGTTCTCGTGCGAGCTGGTGCGGGCTGGTGCGCGATATCACGCACCGGTGGGAAGGGGCTATAATAGCTATAAAATTTGAATAAATTTAATAAATATATTACAATTTACAGCATTGGCATTGTTTCTGCGTTATCTCGGGACTTGCGGTGAATGCAGAAGGCAACCAGCTGACCGCACACGTTAGTGATACTTCATTGCACAGTGATCACTTCAAAGGCACGACGCACACTCCAATGTCAAGCATTATGCTTGTGTCCAGCAAGCTTAGCATGAGAGTCATAGGCCCGCGAAACAGAAACAGTGCTTGAGTTTGAGTCGAAACTCAAACACTTGAGGCTCGTCTCAGACTCAAGCACTGTTTCTGATTACGGGCCCTAGACAGAATCTTTCGCAGTCTGGGTGTAATATTGTATTCTATGACCCGTATTCCCGGTTCAACCATTAAATTATTTAAATATCTATGAATGCAGTTTAAATAGTTTTTTAAATTCAAATAACGCCACGGGCCATGCAGTAGAGGTGGCAAAATACTTCTTACGAATTGTCTAGTGTTCTATTGACACGATAGAAGAAGACAAATTCAAATCATGTCTTCTTTCTTTCTCTATCTACATTGTAGATGGATCATTTACCACTTGTAAGGAAAGTGCCTTGATTATTGTGGAATCTACAATATTCAAGGTACCTTCCTTCCATGGTTTATCCGTGAGACGCTCTGTATAAAATAAAGGAGGCGTTTATAAAACTTTCTAAACATTTTACTTATAATTTACCGTTTTTTTTACATTGCTATTTCGTCATTTTATTTACAAAATGTCACATAAATAAAGACAACATTAATACTTTCTTTTCTATCTTTTTATAGTCAGCTTTCAAGTTAAGTGAACGCAGCTTTATTTATTCGAGGGGTAAACACGCTTCAGTGGACTTAATAATTGATGATTCCCAATGTCTTGTCGATTGACAGCTTTATTAAAATCTAAATGAACGCCTAGAAGGCCTCTAGACAATGAATTACGAAGATTTCAACCCCTGTTGATTAATTTTGGGTAACAATAGCTTTGATTAGTATGAAACATTTATTTACACAAACAAACTTACAGTTTGTTTGTGTATTCCCGTTTCGTCCATTTTTTTTTTATACTACTAATTGATGGAACAAGCAAATGGCTCATTTGATGTTAAGCGGTAACCATCGCCTATAACAAAGCATTGCCTTGTAGGTCACGCACGTCAGGAACGTGTCCTACGATGCACTGCCCTGCGTCCATCAACTTGTGGCTTACAGACGTTTCGCCTCACGTGCCTGTAATTACACCGGCACCCACACCCTTCAAACTGTAACACAGCGATGCTGCTTCACGGCAGAAATAGGCATGGTGGTAATACTTCCCCGGACGAGCCCTACACAAGGAGCTCTACAATTATGCATAACGATCGTGTTTTTGAATTTTAAAAGTGCAATTAAACAAATATTTACAATATGTACAAAATACACAAGAAACAGTTGAGCTATCTAGATACCGTTATGACGGATCTAGAGATAGCTCCCAAATAAATGCTAGACGAAAGCGTCCCCAAGACGCTGGGGGCATTGCCACGCTGAATAGCAATGCTAATACGCTGCGCCAGATACCCACTAGCCCTTCGGTCGGTCACGCGTCGCTTTGATCTGTCGCCTAACTGGTGTGTTTTTGTTACTTTGGCCACAGCCCAGACATTCGACCAAGTCCCATACAAAAGCAGACTTTTAACTACCTACCTATTACACAGTAATACACACAAGTCGTTTTATACACGCGCGTTTGTGCTTGGCTTGTTTCGTCCTAAAATAAGATTTTTGACAAGAATTGAAACGGGGCGGTGAGGTGCGGTAACCCCGATTGGTCACACTACCCGTTCTATGCGTAGTATTATTATATTATATTCTGTGCTGCCAATTATTAAGATTCGTTTCTATATTGGCGCGAGCTTTAGTACTTATTCATCTAGGCATAACAATATCTAAAGATTGACTGAAACTTAATTAAATTAAATTGTCTTTTACTAAAAAAGCAAACTCTTTCAATAACATCCATTTCAAATGCTCTTTAGATCTTTGAAATTTAAATCCGTCTGTTGTAACAAAAAACTTTAATTATAACTTAAAACCCTCTATTGCTGCACTTGCGAATTTCCACAAGAAATATTCAAACATTTAACTAGCAGACGCGAGTCCAATTAAAGTCTTAATTAATTTTAAGTCATAAAAAGCTTGCGGAGGGAGTGAAGTCGGGACTAAAGCTAGTTTCAACCATTCTCTTTCAACTTACTATTTCAAAGCAAGATCTGAAGGTGACGAGAAACGTAGCAAAGAGTGTAAAGAGTTTTTATGTTGGCATCTTTGTGTAGAGAAATAAGATCATATTTTTTAAGCTTTATTAATTAAGGTTATTTTTTAAACATAAAAATATGTTTTTTTTATTCAAAGCTACTAAAGAGCGTGTAAGCTACGTCTAGTTTGCACGCTCATTTAGGCCGTCCGTTGGTTATGAATAATTTGATGAGTATTGGGTATCAAAAATTAAAGAATAATTTAGTGGATTATTTATTGTCAGTAGGTGTATTATTATTTATTTATATAGACGAACAGCTTTCACTGATGTGTCTACGTCAAATAGTGTTGAATTATAGTCATTCTAATATGATATTGATATCGGCATTGTTCGTTTTGGTCCCGATTTATGCACTATGCATATTAAGCTATGTACAGATTGTACAGGGCTCAGAAACATTTTTTTTAGTAACGTATTGGGGAGGCCTATGTCTAGCAGTAGATTTTCCTGCAACATAGTTTTAGACCCTTATCTTCATGCATACTCAGTACAAAGAGATATTGGTATTTAAAACGCAGGTTCTCATACACAATTCACTGATTAATAAAAAAAAAAGCAGCCAAGTGTGAGTAGGACTCGCCCATGAAGGGTTCCGTTGCATCAATTAACATAATATAAAGGTTTTTGTAGTTCGTCGAAAGGTAAATTGCGGTTTACGATTTATGACATAGAAAAAAAAACTACTGAATAGATCTTGTTCAAACCAAATATCGTTGGAAGTTTGCATAGTAATGTACAACATATATTTTTTTTGGATTCATCATTCTCTTATTTTAGAAGTTAGAGGGGGGGGGGACCAACTTTTTTCCACTTTGGAAGTGTCTCTCGCGCAAACTATTCAGTTTAGAAAAAAACTATATTAGAAACCTCAACATCATTTTTGAAGACCTATCCATAGATACCCCACACGTATGGGTTCTATGAAAAAAAAAAATTGAGTTTCAGTTTCAAGTATGGGGACCCCCAAAATTTATAGTTTTTTTTCTATTTTTGTATAAAAACCTTAATGCGGTTTACAGAATACATCTACTCACCAAGTTTCATCAGTCTAGCTCTTATGCTTTTGGAGAAAAATGGTTGTGACACGGCCGGACAGACAGACAGACAGACAGACAGACAGACATGACGAATCTATAAGGGTTCCGTTTTTGCCATTTGGCTACGGAACCCTAAAAACGGTACAGACCGATTTCAAAGTTACGACTTACAACAACTAGAACAGTTGCTTTTAACTTAAACCATCCTAAATAGATTCAGTGGAAGTGGTAGTCTTGCTAGTGACTGTAATTAGGTGGTGAAGTCCAAGAACAAAGTCAAAGATTCGATTAAGCTGTACTCAGACTCAGACAGCGTAGTGCATGTCTGAAGTGAAGTGCCTGCTTAAATAAGTAATGGTGTTAAATTTGGAGAGCGCAGAAGCAGTATTTACTCGTTCTGTTATGCCTGGTACAGACTGACCGCGCGAAAACAAGTGAAGTTTGAAACAAAAGACTTCGCTTTTGTGAACTACGCTCATCAAGGGCTTGTGGGAAGAACTACCATCATGCCTTTTTGCCGTGAAGTAGCATTGCTGTGTTTCGGTTTGAGGGGTATGGGTGCCAGTGAAATTACTGGCACGTGGGGTTTAACCTCTGTATGCCTCAAGTTGATGGACGCAGTGCATCGTAGGGCAAGTTCCTGACGTGCGTGACCTACGAGCCAATGCTTTGTTATAGGCTATGGTTACCACTTAACATCAGGTGAGCCATATGCTTGGTCCATCAGCTAGTTGTATAAAAAAAGTACATCAGTCCCGTAATGGACGTAGGGTTTTTCCAGGATGTGCCACTGAGCCCAATTTTTAGCTCTTCTCCAGTGTTTGCCAGCTACATTTCACAGATCATTGCTCCCCACCTTATACCAGATGAGATTCTACACAATGTGCTTAAATCTCCTCACTGATTCGCTTGCTTTCGCTCGGTCAGTGTGTACCAGCATTAAAAGATTTCTCTATTCACTAACGGGTAGCCGTCTAAAAATAGGCATTACTTACAGACCTGAGAAGCGAGAATTCAGAGTGAAATATAAACGAAATTACTGGAAGTCAACTCCTAAATAGAATACTTTTAAATCTATATTTGTATCTAAATGAAATCTCCGCTCACTCATCCGTCATGGAATCTTTGAATTTTTACGAGCAAAAAATATGATGGACTAGCCCCGCAGCTCCACTCACATGGTACAGCCACGTGAAAAAAAAACATAATTAAAACAAAATGAATGAATGAATGAATGATTTATTTTGCAACAAGAACTTACACTAATTATAATAACTAAATTCCTTATGCCAAATTTCTAAATTAAGCTTGTCTATAAAACATTACTTAGATTTTTTGACATCGCTTTTGATATTACGTCTTGTTAACTTTAGAAAAAAAAGAATGATCAAATTGGTCAAAAGCTTCGAAACAGAACAAAATAATGTTCGAAAAGGCTTTTCAATGCTGCGGTGCACCTTAACATCCCAGTATTTCTACCATTAGCCCTCTACAAATCTCCGGAAGCCATGCTAGCTCGTAGCACCAATAAAATCCTTTCCGAAAACCTCAGTATACACCAAAACCATACACGCTTCGAAATACAATGTGGAATTCAACGGCCTGGCGTAAATCTACGCGGGCCTGTGGTAATATAAAACAGGCCTTAATGGCCACTAAAACTTTTCTAATGACCGCAATGTCCCGAAACTGTCTCCTGAGAGGAGCTCCAGTAAAATATTTATGATTTTTGCTGTTCTCGACATGTTTTTTGTATGCCTTTATTTATTAGGCTCTGTCTCGCTCGGTGACGTATGTGCTGATAGAGACGGAAGGTTTTTGTTCATTTCTTTTAGATGCGATTTATTCTTTCGAAGATTTAGTGTTTGATGGAAAATTGGTTTTGCTGATAGAAAAAAAGTAAGAAATAATCACAATCGTGAACTATTGAAAAAAAAGACTGTTTTAGTTCATTTTTTGATTAAAAGAAGATCAAAATACTTGTTTCATTTAGAAACTTTTTTTCTACGCGTCTACTCAGAGAAGATTAAAAGTTTCTCAACCTTTTTTCAGAAGATTGTACGTTTTTCTCCACTCTTTCAAATGAATGCTTCACAAAAACATGTCGAACACACAAACTGCTTTTAACAAAAGCGTAAATCCAGATTGCGGCGAGCTTGAACGGTCGGTTAAGTTAAATGTATCTACGCTTTTCGCTCGGAAATTTAACGAATAAATTGCCGGCAAATCAATCAGATGAATTAACCAAGAAGCGCACTCAAGTACTTACATGGAATGTGAGAAACAAATATTATCATCAGCCTACAGAAGTCCATCACTGTATTTTTTACTTTTTATACCATTAGTTGGCAGACGAGCAGACAGGCCACCTGATGGAAATTAGTCACCGTCGCCAATAGACACCTCCAACACCAGAAGTGGTGCTGATGCGCTGCCAGCCTTTTGAAGGGCCCCATGTCAAATGTGACTGCACAAAAATTGGCAAAGTTTTTAAACAACTAGCTGACGGTACAAGCATATGACCCACCTGATATTAGGTGGTAACCATCGCCTGTAACAAAGCATTGCCTTGTAGATCATGCGTTTATCAACTTGTGGCATACAGATGTTCAGCCTCACGTGCCAGTAATTTCACCGGCACCCACACCCTATAAACCGAAACACAGCAATGCTGCATCACGGCAGAAATAGGTATGGTGGTAGTACTTCCCTAGATGAGCCTTTCCTAAGCTTAACTTCTAGTGAACACAATATACAGGGTTATTCATTATTAGCTGCAAATACTCAGGAGTTAGGTTCCACAAATAAAATAAAAAATATTTATGAAATGATTTTTTTTAAGTTTTGTTATGAAAATCCCGAGAAAATCGATAAAGGAATCATTGGCGCCTGACCTATTTTGACCTTTGATCCGCGCCCGCGCGCCGTGAGTGACACTCTGCGTTCAGTCACCGCCTGGGTGGGTCATCGTCCTGTTCTCCATGGCAATCATTATGCAATAGCCGTAAAGAAATTAATAAAAATAAAATTTTGATACAAAAACTTGACAAATTTTTTGATCAAATTTAAAAAAAATAATATCATAAATATTTTTTATTCTTTTTGTTGAACCTAATTCCTGAGTATTTGCAGCTAATAATGAATAACCCTGTATATAACTATCTCAATCCCGTATCATATTTCTAATTCCATTTGAAGCACTTTGTAATATAATAAACTAAATTAAATTGAAATTGCAAATTAAGTTTGTTTAGTGAATGAGGTTTTTTCACTAAGAATTTTTGCTCACTCGTTTATTGCGAAAATTCTAAAAGTATTTTTTTAATAAAGCTGTGAGTCAACAATTTGTTTTTTGAAATTATCAGGCTTAATTGAATTATGGAGGCTTTGATTACGTTATCTTATAGTTGCTCTTTTTTATCCCATTAGTTTTCTTCGTTGTACATTATTGTAAAAAACTAGTAGGTACTTAAAAGTCCAACCTAAACAATTTCAATATTAATGAAAAAACATCATCATCAGCCTGAAGAAGTACTACGCCTTCTCATAATCATAATCATAATCATTTATTTGCCTCAAAAATCAAAAATCGTTATATTTAGAAATGTCTAAAAATAACGATTCTGTTTCTCACCGACTTCCCAAGATCTTTGGCGATTCTATTAAACCAGATAAAAAACCCTCCTGATTTCAAAATCGTAGAGTGTTACGCAGCTACGCCGTAGCAAGCGTAGACCTTGTAGGTCAAGAAATATAATTTTCAGCAGGGGGTCGATAAAGAAGGCTCTACGCTGCTGGGCGCTGGTTTATTAGAGAGCTCGCTGCGTGATTTACAATGCACCGCCCACTGCGATTTAGTGGACTGCTTAGAGCCTTTTAGAGCTGGATCGATAATTTAGGAAAATAAACTGAACTGAGAATTAGGTTTGCAGTTTTTATAATGTGATTTATTAAATTCAATTAACAATAATTTTGTTTACCTACATATCACTGAAGGTAAAACAGGTAAGCTTTTTTTAAATACAGGCAATGGAATCAGCATACTATTATGGCCTACTTGATGTTAAGTGGTACTAATCGCCTGGTAGGTCGCGCACGTCAGGAACGTGCCCTACGATACACTGTATCAACTTGAGGCATACAGATGTTCAGCCTCACGTACCAGTAATTTCACCGACACCCACGGCCTTCAAACCTTCAAGCCTTCACGGCAAAAAAAGGCATGGTGGTTGTACTTCCCCGGACGAGCCCTTTACAAAAAGCTCTACTACTACAACAAAAATATCCACTACTAAAAAAAACTATATTTATAAAAGAAAGTCGTGTTAGTTACACTATTTATAACGCAAGAACGGCGGAACCGATTTAGCAGAAAATTAGTGGGGAGGTAGCTTAGAACCGGGAGAAGGACATAGGATACTTTTTATCCCGAAAAAAGCAACGGGAACGGGGTATTACGGGAACGGGCGAGCGAAGCCGCGGGCGGGCACTAGTATACAATAATTCATTTTCTTGCAAAAGTTCGTTAATAAAGTCATTAGAAGCAAATAATGTTCTTAGAAAGTTTAGGAAATAAGATAAAAAGCAAATTACGGCATGCGTAAGTACATAAATTCTGTACTAAATTCTAAATTAATGTTCTTTAGAGTTTGCGCGTGGAAAAGCTAAATTTTCTTCGTATTAAGATTAAAGTTAATTGCTAGCTGGATTGCATTTTAACATGAATAAGTAAAGCGTGTTCTACTAATTAGACTCTGAGGAAAGGTTCTGGGTTCGAAGCATAAGTGCATAGCTCATTATAAACAACTGTATCAGTCAGCGAGTAATAGTTAATGTCCATTGGATGACATTCCACTAACCGAAAAATAATTGTGACAAATTTTTATTAAAAACTTTTTTTTTGCACATTGCAAATGCTAAAATCGTACTTGTATTAGATATACTATTATAGAGAGTTGGAAATATTAAGTTATTAAGCTTTAAAAAACTACATCTCCGCTATTTATAAGGGTTTATTTTGAAAACGCATCGTTAAAAATAACATGATAATGTTTTTTTTAAGCAAACAAAGTAAAACCATGATTCTATGGCAACTAAAGATATCAATATTTTTTTTCTTCTATCTTTCGTGATCTCGGAAAAGATTGTCCATAGTTCTTTACTATTTTTTTTTATTTAGTATTTAATCCCTTAAAGATTGTAGTTATTTTGTAGAGAGGCGTATATGCATAATGGTCCCATAACAGTCATTTAGCTTCACTGATCGATAAGGTGCTGCCATCTCTATTTGTTGGTATAAAAGTGACAGAGACAAGAGACTAAAAAAAATAAGCAAGCAAAAAAAAAAGAGAGCAATCCGCTAAAAAGTGGCAGGCATTATGAATAGGGTTACTCAGCCACTATTTTAATAAGCTGTGTCACGTTGAAGTTAATAACATGGTACACAAAAAACGGTTATGAGGTTCTTATAGAAGAGCAAAAGTAATTCCAATTAAAATTAATACTATTTGCTACGAGCATGTCAACCTATTTAATAAGCAATTAGTTTATTAAATTTTTAATAACACGTTTTCAAGAGATTATATTTTAAAAGATCTCTTTTCTGACATAAAAAACTTTCATCCAATGTGCTTTGAATTTTTTTATGCCACTAATTTAGCAAACAAGCATACACCCCACCTGATGGAAAGGAGTTACTCTAGCCTATGGACGCTTGTAACACTAAAGACATCACTCGCGTGTTGCTGGCTTTATATAATTGAAAACGCCTTTTTTAGAAGACTATGGAAAAAAGTACAATTTGTATTGTGATCACTGTATGTGCCGTTGGCACCAGTTTATTAAGCTTCGTCATTTTAAATACTAGTTTGAAGCACTTGCGAGCTCGTCATAAAACAATTTCTAAGCAAGTCTATAACATGAGCGTTTTGCACAAAAATACCAAACTAAATTAACGATTCTGTGACGTAAAACCAGTGCTAAGAGCACTATTAATTAAAGTTTACTTTGCCTTGGAGACCGTTCAGCAAAAGGGCTAGTTCCAAGATATTAATGTACGCGAGTATACTATGTATACTCGAGAACAAAATACTTGCGACGCTTTGTTCTCTTGAGACGTGTGAATTATTTGTAAGACGCGATTATGGAACTACGAAAATAGAATTGGTAATGGAGATTCAGACAGACACAAATAGATTTAGAATCGATTGGTGCCTGTGACAACAATCAAAGAATTTGGTAGAAGATAAAACAACATAGGGAATCACTATCCTATTATAGTTATGGAGTGTGTTTTTGTAGTAGTCTTTATTAGAAAAAGATTTTCGACATTTATTGACGGTTGTAGGCAATAAATATTGTAGAGCGCTATCTCTTTCTGACGCACACTACACTCTATAAAGCTACAATTAGCCGATGTGCAATATTTTTCTTACTACTAGGAGTCATTTATAACAGAGTCCGCGTAAGATAGCTTTGCGCATCAGATGGGAGAAAATGTAAAAAAATCTAATTTGAAATAATCTCCCAATCGCAAATATGAACTTTCTGCCAAGTCAGTTTCTCAAGTTTTTTAATTGGGTACGCAATCGCAGCCACAGGCATACTCTAGTTAATCATAATTTCGTAACTCCACGCCCGTCACGCATAAGAGGGCAATCCTTTGTACGAAACGACTAGAATCTCCTTATTAATGCATAAACTGTGATAAGCTTTGTTAGCCAGGAATTTGCAAGTATTAGCCACACGCGAATATTTGATGAACACCGAAATGTTTGGAGGAAATTCGCTAGAAGTAACTTTAATGGTTTTACCAAAACATTATGGCCTACAATAATTTAGAGAATCAGTTTCAAATTTATAAAGTTGTGAGAATTTTTCTGTTGATAACTTGTCTATAAAATTAGCTCGGGCCTACAATAATTTAAGGCTCGAACACACCTAGTTCGCTGGCGGTAGCGATCAGTGAAACGCTGTCAAATATCGCTGTCAGATTTAAGATTTGACAGCGATATTTGACAGCGTTTCACTGTTCGCTACCGCCAGCGAACTAGGTGTGCGCAGGCCATTAGAGAATCAGTTTCAAATTCAGTTGTGAGAATTTTTCTGTTGATTTGTTTAGAAAATTAGCTCGTAATAAAGTTTAACATACTAAAATCTTATGCTGTTTGTGGGGTTAGGTACTTAGCCACAGGAATCGGGCTGACGCATAGGATTTTGATGTAGCGTTGCCAGTCGTCTTTCCCCGCTCACACTGCGTGAACATGTAGCCTTAGTGCAAATGAAAAAGTATTTGGTACACGAGTTTGGTGTTACATCATTCTCCAAAAAAGTAGATTATGAAGTTAGGGGTAGCATCAGAGAACTGGTGGTCTAGTGGTAGTGGCCCCGCTTTCCGATCCGAAGGTCGTGGGTTCAAATCCACTCGTGTACCAATGAGTTTTTCTATCGAAACATTTATGTGCACTATGCCAGTACTCTCAAAACGGTGAAGGAAAACATCGTGAGGAAACCGGCGTGTTGTAGAACCTAAAAAAGTTCGAGCAACACGTGTCAAGCAAAAAGGGCCCACCAGCGGCCTACTTATGGAAAAAAAACCTGCCCGCACATCAAGTGCGCATGATAAACTTGCCGAACTAGGGGTAGCATCTTTTCTTCAGCCTCTAAATTGTATTCCAAAGATTTTTTTCAATACAACAAAAACTACTAATTTTCATTCATCAAATTCTTTCGAATTTCGGCAAAACATCATTTTACTTTTGGCGTTGAGTAGCTTACAATCAACATCAAAGTAAAATGACACATTCCCAGAATCTTCAGTTCTTTGATCGTGAGGTGGGACCAATGCTTCAATACCTATTCAATCACGCCTACATCAGGCCAACCACAAGCTCTGTCTGGCTCTGTCTCTGGCTCTGGTTTTGAGTCTGTGTGAGTGGTGACTAAATAAATCCTACGTCGAAACGTCATACACACAGTATAATACACTCACATAGACTTAAAACCAGAGCCAGAGACAGACATGAGCTTGTGGTAGGCCTACAGTGGATTTCGATGTTCCCATCACGAAAATGTTTTTTGTGACGCGATCTCGATTTATGGTAACAGAAACTTTTATAGGGTACTCGGCACAGATTCTTTTCGTTGTTATGGGGTGGGGAAACAGATTTTCTTTTTCTGATTTTTATAATAATACTTACAGCCATAAAAATGACGCTTAGTTAGATGATTGATGAGGAAGATTTTTTTTTCCCATCGGAATGGAAAGCAATCTGAAAGCAGTCAGTACACCTCATCCACTCATTTCCAGCACCAACTTATTTATGCACTAAAAAATTAAAAAAACTAGTGATGTAGTGTGGTGATATGACAAGAAGATCGTGCATTATAAAATAGGGTAAACGTTCCAAAAGCGTCCACCTCGCACTTTGAGTTCCAGCATTTTTTGGCCAAGACTGACTTACGAGTATCCCAAGCGTGGCGATTTCGCAAAGTTTAAGTGGCTATTAGTGAAGTTGTTTACAGCTGCCCCTGGGCCACGGAAGCTCCTGACTACGTTTTATTACGAGAAGCAAGCTAGTCGGAAAATTTAACACGGCTGCATGTTTGCGTAAGAATTCGGAGTTTAGTGAGAACAGTGGCTGACGAACGAGAAAAAATATGGTTTTGTTAAGAAAACTAATTCTTAGTGACTTTTCACCATTCTCAGTCCAAAAAGGTTCACTACTTGCACCTTTTCTTTTCTAAATATCACTGAAGAAGTCCACTGCTGGACATAGGCCTCCCTTACACATTTCCAGGAAGAACGATTCTGAGCTCTTTCCATCCACCGGCTTCCCGCGATCAGGTGGGTCAGCGCCTTACTTTTCGTTTTCCGGTAAATATAATTCTAAATATAATTTTATCATATTAAAATTCCTAATCATACCTTTAAGAAGGCTGGCTACTTAAGAGGTATGATTATACTCACGCAGTACCCGAATACTTTTAATAAACTGGTAGAATCCCTACTACTAGTAGAACTTGTAGACGCGCAGGAGCACTGGTAGTCCAGTAGTAACGGCCCCGCCTTCCAAACCTAAAGTCGTGAGTTCAAATCCAGTCCTGAGTTTTCTGTCGAAAAATTTATGTGCACAAATTCAAACGGTTAAGTAAAACATCGTGAAGAAACTGGCCTTTTTTCGTGTCAATCGTCACGAAAAAAGGGCCAGCGTGCTACTTGCGGAAACCAGTCTGCACACCAAGTGCGGATAATGAATTGCCATTTTTTTTTTAAGTAGACGCACAGGAGAGAAGAGGCTGGTAGAAAATGAAGGAGTACAATACCCAGAAATTAGTGATACCGGGCTGAGATGATGATAATGATGAGTAGAACCCCGCAGTGGAATACTCTCTAGAGCCTTGCGCTCATGTAAGCGTTTGTCGTATCTAGTAGATAATAAGGGCTAAAATTTATTCAAAATAATAGATTTATTTTATTTTATTAGTATATTTTTAGAAATTAGTAATAATCTTTATAAGTTTTGAAATGATTGATAATAAATTGGTTTTTATAAATAGTTTAATTTGATATTTAAATGCTTTTAGAAATCTGTATTAAAATAATAATGATTAATGGAGTAAGAAAGAAAGATAGTCTTTAATGTTTAAAATAAAAAGCTATTTTACTTTATTTAATTTAAGAACATTGTAGTTGCTTTAAAACCATTTGATACATAATATTATATTTTATGATTATTTGTTCGAAATTAATAACAATTTATTATATCAATAAATTGTTATTGGTAGTCAGAAGCTACGCAGAACGGATGACGATATTGTCGATAGGGGGCGCTGTCTATCAACTGTCATGTGGGTCGCCTGACTGAGGCGAGGCGAGGCGGTGGATTATTCTGGGCTTGAGACTCGAAGGAGAAGGTTATCGTTTCGTTCTGTGTACTGTCGATGTCATTCGGCTCTGAGTACACCCCTTGATTGTTAAAGATAAGTACCTAGTTCGCTTTATGTCTTTGTAGTTATATATTTTTACTGTAAGGTAGTTTTGTGTTGAATAACGTGACTAAAGCTATAATTTAGTTAAATAAAGTGTAAATTGTAAAGACATTGATGTAATTAAATCATTTACTTACTATTCTATATTTTCTTTTTAATATAAAGTTACCCTGATCTAATATCAGATCGTGGGATAGAACTTTTGCCCACAGAAAACTAACATTTATTCTTATTCCAGAATGTGAAGTGCCATATCGTAAACCGGAGACATTATCGACTGACAAATGAAGTGACAATTCCTACGTTATCCTAAGTACGATACAAAGCCGTGTATGTATCTGGAATAAAACGGAGTGGACTTCTAGTGATGTAAAAGTAAGGTAAGGCCATATTAGGCTCTGCTTTGATTTGGTTTGAATCTTGATAGCCAGAACTCCAGATGTTTTTTCAAGTGAAATTTAAATGACATTGTGTGATTGACCCAAATAGTGTC
The DNA here is from genome assembly GCA_947578465.1 of Thera obeliscata. Taxonomy (NCBI): domain Eukaryota; kingdom Metazoa; phylum Arthropoda; class Insecta; order Lepidoptera; family Geometridae; genus Thera; species Thera obeliscata. The sequence goes on from OX387919.1 coordinate 3,909,301, forward strand.
TAACGGTATCCTAACCGAAAAAGTTTTATTTTTGCCAAGATACACTTTTTCTTTTTGTGGGAGTACCCGCATTTTTATTGCTCGTGCCATATTTTTCAATACAATTTTGTAAGTAGTACTGAGGCAGAATGGCCAAGCTATTTGTTCTTTACTTACACTACAGTGGACCTTTAACAAGCAACCTACAGTGTAGGTACTTGTGACTGGTTTTTCACAAATGGGTTTTTGTTCAAATTTGTTACTAAGTGCTATGTCTGGACGTACCACTGACTACCCCCCTATACCAGTGAGGCTCTAAAGTTTGCCTTAAGGGCATTTCAAGATTTTTACTGAATCACAGCATTTACTTTTACTATAACCTAGTAATATAATAATGATCTAGCTGCTATTTGCCTGGTGTACAGTTTATACAACATTACAAAGCAGCTGTGATGGAACTGTACATGACAGCCAAACATGAACATCCCCCCCCAGGGAGGGATGTTCAATTTGACGGTTGGACTGGTGTGAAGTTTGGACATCGCGATAGTTGCGATTACGTGATGGAACTGAACACGACAGACAAACGTTAAATTATTGGGGGATTCTTCTAACTGGGTTGTTAAATTTTACGGTTGGGCTGGTGTAAAGTTTGGACATCGCGATAGTTGCGATTACGTGATGGAACTGAACACGACAGACAAACGTTAAAATATTGGGGGATTCTTTTAAATGTACGGTTGGACTGGTGTGACGTTTGGACATTGTAGTAGTTGCGATTATGCGATGGAACGGAGCACGACAGTCGACAGCCAAGGCTTGATGATAAAATTTGTATAAATGTTGGTAGACCTAGTTGGCCTGATCCTTTGTTTGGACATCGCGATGCCAACTCGCAATGGAACTTAGCATGACAGCCTAACTTATGGTACTTTATTATTTTTTCCTTACTTACGTATGGTGAGTAAATTGGCTAAGGATTGTTTAGTAGTATGTTAACAATAATCTTGTGCTTTCAGATTTCATATCAGGTTATTAAGTACTTTATTGGCCTATGTGATACCAGGATCTTGTACACACTAGCACCCTGACTCGTAGGTGAGCCAGTGGGTTTGGAAAATACTTGGAGATACTTCGGGGACGAAGTATTTTGCAGAATGGCCGTGTCGTATCTAGTAGATAATAAGGGCTAAAATTTATTCAAAATAATAGATTTATTTTATTTTATTAGTATATTTTTAGAAATTAGTAATAATCTTTATAAGTTTTGAAATGATTGATAATAAATTGGTTTTTATAAATAGTTTAATTTGATATTTAAATGCTTTTAGAAATCTGTATTAAAATAATAATGATTAATGGAGTAAGAAAGAAAGATAGTCTTTAATGTTTAAAATAAAAAGCTATTTTACTTTATTTAATTTAAGAACATTGTAGTTGCTTTAAAACCATTTGATACATAATATTATATTTTATGATTATTTGTTCGAAATTAATAACAATTTATTATATCAATAAATTGTTATTGGTAGTCAGAAGCTACGCAGAACGGATGACGATATTGTCGATAGGGGGCGCTGTCTATCAACTGTCATGTGGGTCGCCTGACTGAGGCGAGGCGAGGCGGTGGATTATTCTGGGCTTGAGACTCGAAGGAGAAGGTTATCGTTTCGTTCTGTGTACTGTCGATGTCATTCGGCTCTGAGTACACCCCTTGATTGTTAAAGATAAGTACCTAGTTCGCTATATGTCTTTGTAGTTATATATTTTTACTGTAAGGTAGTTTTGTGTTGAATAACGTGACTAAAGCTATAATTTAGTTAAATAAAGTGTAAATTGTAAAGACATTGATGTAATTAAATCATTTACTTACTATTCTATATTTTCTTTTTAATATAAAGTTACCCTGATCTAATACGTTCAACGGTGGTTCGATCCCGCAAGTTTGCGCTTGACATGTGTCTAACTGTTTTCATATTCACACCCCTATTATTATAATTAAAGGATCTATTAACATCCATTAATTAAAGTGGTTCACTTGTGATCACTTAACCAGAGTAATCACTTTACCAGAGTTAATTGGTATCCGTTAAAAAAAAACTTTTAAATTAATAATTGGGCACGATAATAATTACCTCTACGTACATAAAATGTGGTTTGCGTGATCAAATATTAACGCTAACCGATACGTACACTATTTGTATGCTCAAAGCACATCATATCCTGTAGGCCTACCCCAAGTTCTGTCTGGCTCTGTCTCTGGCTCTGGTTTTGAGTCTGTGTGAGTGCGTGTGTGTGACGTTTCAACGTAGGATTTATTAAGCAAACCCTCACACAGGAGAGCACTGGTGATGTAGTGGTAGTGGCCCCGCCTTCCGATCCGAAGGTCGTGGGTTCAAATCCACACGTGTACCAATGAGTTTTTTTGTCGGTAAATTTATGGGCACTATGCCAGTACTCTCAAAACGGTGAAGGAAAACATCGTGAGGAAACCGGCGTGTTGTAGAGCCTAAAAAAGTTCGAGCAACATGTGTCAAGGGTCACGCAAAAAGGGCCCACCAGCGGCCTCCTTGAGGAAAAACCTGCCCGCACATCAAGATAGATAGATAGATAGATAGATAACTCTTTATTGATTACTATGACACATTAGGAATACAGTATTTTGCTTAAAAATAAAAATTCACAGTAAAATAATGGGCGGCCTTATCGCTAACAGCGATCTCTACCAGGCAACCTTGGGATGGACAGAATCGAACATAAACAAGAGAGGGGGGGAGTTTGATTTGAATCAAGTGCGCATGATAAACTTGCCGAATACTCACACAGACTCAAAACCAGAGCCAGACAGAACATGTGGTAGGCCTCCTGCCACAAAACTAACAAGTTGATACAATTACTGTACTTATTGGCACGTCACATGCCTTCCGTGCTATTTACGGCGCCCGACCAGTGTGTCAACAAATTTGACGTGTGCTGGTGAGTATTCTGGAACAGCCAGCGATAAAATAAATCATTATCATCATCAGCCCGTTTGCATCCCCTGCTGAGTATCATCATCATTATCAGCCTGAAGAAGTCCACTGCTGGACATAGGCCTCCCCTACACATTTCCAGGAAGAACGATTCTGAGCCCTGTCCATCCATCGACTTCCCGCGATCTTAGACCTCTGAGTGCTGAGTACAGACCTCCTCTTTATTGCGCCACTCTTTCCGGTCCCTCGCGAGTCTCATCACTCACATTCCCAGCACTTGCAATAATGTTGTTTGACTAGGGCCACCAATCTGTAGCCACTTTCGTCCATCTCTCGTCGTCCTTTCTTGCCAAGTGTCGTGCCCATCTCTACTTCAGTTTTGCAATTCGCGTATCCACATCCACGACCTTTGTCCGGCGTCTAATCTCGACATTGAGTACGTGATCCAGAAGTGATATTCCGGGCATGAAATAAATAAATATTGTAGGGACGCCCACCTACCAGACAGACCGACGACATTGTTAAGTTCGACAGCTAAGTCTAACTTCGTTGATGAACTATCATTTTTAGAAGTTGTAGACAACTTACGAAAAAATTGGCACAAATCGCATGTGGACTCTTATATTTACAAATCCAACCCATGTCTGGGGATTACAGTCGAGACGTCGAGAGGATATTTTAGTTTTCTTTTCTGAAATAGTTTTATGAAAATAATCTTGGAAGTCTTAGAGAGGTCAAGTCTCATTTGAAAGGGGTCAAGTCTCATTTGAAAGAGGTCAATTTGATTGCCGTCCCCACTTTTTATGAAACTAACCCCCGAATACTGAAACGCAATTCAGATTTAAGCACGTCTCAAGCGACGAATATTTGACAGATTTTCATTGAAAACTGTCAAATATTCGTCGCTTGAGACGTGCTTAAATCTGAGTTGCGTTTCAGTATTCGGGGGTAAATCAAGTTTTTTGTCTGTTCTATTCCTGGCTTAACTAGCCTCGTGGTGTCTAGACATCTGTATGCCTCAAGTTGACTAATTAACATCAGGTGGGCAAGTTGGCAAGTTTTATCATCCGCACTTGATGTGCGGGCAGGTTTTTTCCGCAAGTAGGCCGCTGACGGGCCCTTTTTGCGTGACCCTTGACACGTGTTGCTCGAACTTTTTTAGGTTCTACAACACGCCGGTTTCCTCACGATGTTTTCCTTCACCGTTTTGAGAGTACTGGCATAGTGCACATAAATTTTTAGACAGAAAAACTCATTGGTACACGAGTTGATTTGAACCCACGACCTTCGGATCGGAAGGCGGGACCACTACCATAAACATCAGGTGGGACATTATATGCTTGTTCCAGGACCCCCAAAATATATTGTTTTTTTTCAATTATTGCATAAAAATCATAATGCGGTTCACAGAATACATGTACTCGCCAAGTTTCATCAGTCTAGTTCTTACAGTTTCGGAGAAAAATGGCTGTGACATACGGACGGACAGACAGACATGGCGAATCTATAAGGGTTCCGTTTTTGCCATTTGGCTACGGAACCCTAAGGGCGCTTGTACACGCTAAGAAAAAACGCCGGGTCTACCCAAGAATTCGTGTCTTAACTAGAAAATAACTGTGTACACTGCTCGCAGCGGTGCACGAAAAAAATCTTATCTGCGCAAGACACGACGCGGCGAACGTTGTTGCGTTTTCGTGTGTGGAAAAGACAAAATTCTTGTCGTCTACACGAAGAATTTGTCTTGTCTGCCGCAGGAACGGCAAATTTTCTTAGCGTGTACAAGCGCCCTAAAAGTGGTCTTATAACAGTCAGACCAGCTCAGCTTAAGTCTGTTAGTTGCCATCTTTATATGTTGACATTTAAATGACAGTGACAAGAGACTCAAAGTTAGAATCGGATTTATTTTCTGTTATTTGTGATATCCTGATAATATGAACAAAAATGTTTCCGATAGTTTTGAAGAAAAACACCATCTTTTCCTTCAAAGCTAATGCCTGCCGACTTGTCTATTGACTGACTCGACTAAAAAATATTTTATTTTATTTATGACATTATATCCGCACTTGACGTTGGTAAAATTGACCGAATACATAGATGCCATCCGCGTTTATCGAACCCAAGATTCTATAGTCGTTCTTCAAATGACTAGTTCCAAAATACGGCGCTTGTCAAGTAAGCCAACGCTACATTGTGCAAATTTCCGTGCACTTTAATAGCACACAGTCAACAAACAAACTTCGGGGACGTCATTCACTTTAGTGTTATGTAGTAAGGTGTTTGAACGTCAAATACAGCTGCCAAGCTTATCAGCTTGTTCAATTTCTACGACATTTTTGAGCGCTAATGTTTTAAATAAAATCCACAAAATGAATTTTATGTTTTCATGTTCGTGCCTTTTTAGGAGTCAAAAATAACAACGCTTGTAAGATATTCTCATATCGTACTGAATGAACTGGCCTCACTGCTTCGTTGGTAGTAGCTCTGCCTTCAGCACCTGAACGAAATGACTGCGGTTCCACTGTAATGACCTTACTTATAAAAATATGACAAAAGATAAGCTGTGCTTAAAATATTGCCTTCTCTTACCACTGGGTAATGACAAAAAGTGACAGGGTTAACTTTAAACAATAACTAAATTTAAATTGCGTTTATTAATATGGCTGTAACGGTTTCGCAGCGGAGGTGTACTACGGGCATTATCAGAACTGAACCAGCTGTTCTTTTTTGTAACTTAGACGGGCAGGTCTAGTTATGGCGCAGTATGGCAAAAGTGTTTAAATTATGACTCATTGTGCATCTAAAATACTTCAAAGCTACCAGCATTTTTCAAACAACACTTCTGGCATTTGGTTAATTTTGCCAATGTCAAGTGAGGATACTCGTTTATTATATAAATATATTTATTTACACAAAGAAACTTACAATTAAACAAATATTTACAAAATGTACAAAATACACAAGAAACAGTTGAGCTATCTGCAGATCGTTACAAACGATCTAGAGATAGCTCAACTGATCCAAATCAGTGCCAGACGGAAGCGTCCCCAAGACAATAATGTAATTATATAAATAGTATATAATTACATTTCTTATCAAGTCAAGATACAAGTCGTTATTGGCTTTGAAGAAAATGGTGGCGAAAACATTTTCGTTCAAATCAGGATATCACTTTCATTCCAACTGCTCACACTTTGAGCTGACCTCAAAGTAGGTAATATTAGTTAAAATACCACCTAATTTTTACAGCAGAACTGAAAACAACACAATTAGAATGAAAGAAAACGAAACCAACTTCCTAGACAATTCACTATTAATTTTTTCCTACCTCAAATTTCCGGTGTGAAATTTATTTCCGCGTCTCCTCGACGCCATGTTGAATATCTGTTTCTGACGTCATAATATACGTCGTTTCGACTACGGCTTCTAAAGTAATCGTCGACGATTTTGTGAACATGATATCGGAAATCTGTCACACGCCTTCATTTCCGCAACATGTGTTTAAAAATCACGAGATGATGTGTTTTAAAGGGGTATTTACATGACAGTGACGATGGAAATTCTGTCGTCGGTCTGTGTGACGGCAAAGTGAAGTTTATATTGTGATCGTTGATAGGTTTTTGACTGATTAACAGTGTCAATAATTTGTTGGTGAAATGCAGAAGTGAGTGCAAAGACTCCTCTGGTTACTGTAACTAAAAATGGCGAGAAAGAGAGAAATGAAGTACTTTAAAGTTTATATGAATCTATGAATTGAATGTTTTTTTTATTATAACTTGATGACCAAAGATGAATAAAGATGAAAGAAGAAAAATATGAATAAAGATACGGCTATAATACGATCGGCCTTGTGTGGTGCGGCTCTATGCCTTATGCTGCCTTCCTACGGTGCGTGGTTCTGCAGATCATCACGCACAGCTGACGACGACGCAAGGCAACGCACACAGACAGGGCTCCTGTGCTACCGCGCACCTCGGCGCACGAGACCCTTCCCATGGTGTGTCGTGCGAGCTGATCCGCCCCTCCGTGCGCAATATCACAGACCGTGGGAAGGGACTATTACACACATCTAGCGCGATGGCGATGGCGATCAGTGTCAAATATGACAGCAATATTTGACAGCGTTTCACTGATTATCGCCATCGCACTAGATGGGTCCAGGCCTTAACAGTATTTTTGGTAGCAAGTCATCATCATCAGCATGAAGAAGCCTACTGCTGGCCAACATCAAGAAGCATGCATTGTTTTTAAACTATTAAATATAAAAACAACAGCGTATCTGCCAAATATTGCATTGTTACCAATACCTTGCGAAAAAAATTATCAGTTTTTTCAATTGTTTTTAAAAGGGCTATTTATAATAACGAGTGTATAGGATCCGTTATCAGAATGGTTCCACCCTCGTGTGGAAATCTGTCCCGAGTCCCTGATTAAATTCGAAGCCGTAAAAAATCATGCGACTTCCAAATGAGCACCCTCCCAAGTGGATATGAACATTATCGGTACCCTAAGCATCAGTTTTAAGAATACATTATATAAATACGGTTTTGTAACACGGTTGACACGTCAGGAAATATAATAAAGGTACTCAAAATCCGTTTATGAATATACATAATATGCATTTCGATCAGGTTAATTTAAAAGTGCTAAATACCTACATATAATAAAACCCTCGTAGATCACGCAAGTCAGGAACGTACCCTACAATTTACTGCCCTGCGTCTATAACAACTTGAGGCATACAAATATTCAGCCTCACGTGCCTGTAATAACACCGGCACCCACCCCTTCAAACCGGAACACAGCGATGCTGCTTCACCATGTAACTATTTAAGTATTTGAATATCTATGAATGCAGTTTTAATAGATTTTTAAATTCAAATATTGTCTTCTTTAAGTCAAAGTCAATAGTTTTTTATTCAGTACGATGCAAGAATCACTTTGAAACGTCTTAAAGCTAGGTGAGTCTAGGTGCCAGTTCCTTTAAGTAAAATGTTCCATCTACAAAACTCAACTTTCTCCCCATGTGGCATATCCGTGGGACGCCTTGTATACCTAGTTGTGTACATTAGCAGTATGCTGAAACGGTAGGAACCAAGCCATAGTTTGTTGCCCGTTCTTTTATGCTTGTTTGCGTGGACTGGCACCTAGACTTACCTAGTTTCATCATAAATATTATAGACAATCCACCACACAACACTATCTTGCCCCAAACTAAGCAGAGCTTGTACTATGGGAACCAGATAGCTGATATAATACTTTTTTTATAATACATACTTAGAATACCATATAACACCCAGATAGAGAACAAATAACTATGTTCACCACACAAATATTTGTTCTCGGTGGGGATCGTAACCACGATCTGCTCAGAAGGCAGAGCTAACCAACTGCGCTGAGAGGCCAGTTAAGCCAGCTTTAAGAGCGGTTTCAGACTAGCGTTTTATACGCGCGTATGAGCTCGTTTTGGAAGCACATGTAGGCGCGTATAGGCGCGCCTTTTGTCACACGCTCGACTCGTACGAGCGTTGACGCGCTTCTAAGCTCGTGTGTCAGAATCCATGTTGATACTGACACGACACCACCGGTTCGAGCGAGTATGGTTTTTAGGAGTGCGTAATGTAGCGTGCGTATAAGCGCGTATGCTGAAACGACCGTATACGCGCAAAAAAATACGCTAGTCTGAAATCGCTCTAAGACGTTTTAAATTGATCCTGTGATACAACTGAATAAATAACTTTTTGAATTTGAATTTAAGTGGATTTATTAAGCTTTAGGATAATGATAAATAACTCGTACTAAGCCGAACTATTTTATCACACAGCAAAGTTTATCCCATTATTCATAGTTTGAAAAATATTTTTTCAGTGCAAAATAAAGGCAGCGGCAGGCAAGTTCATGACACCAACATACTTGCAATAATTTATTGCTTACCGAGGCGCTATGCCACGCGTCGCTATTCTACTTGATACTTACCAATAAATACAATATTTTCACTAGGAGTCAATTGTAAGAAGTCTTAGAATAGGGCTTAAGGGGGTACGATTTCCATACAAACTTAATTTACACAACTATGGGCGAATAAAGTATTAATGTACACTGAAATAGTTGTAATAGGCTTTTACAGTGGTCCTTATTACCGGCCAGTTATATAAAGTTGGAGTGTCAGCCGTTGGTCTATTAAAAAATTTAAAAAAAAAATTAAAACTAAAAAATTACTTTTTTGGTTTTTTATTAATATTTCGGTTACCCTACAAATTTCTCCAACTTTATATAACTGGCCGGCAATAAAGACCACTGTAAAATTCTATTACAGCTATTTCATTTTACATTTATACTTTGTTTGCCCATAGTAAATTCAGTTAATCGTTCTTTCTTCAAATGTAACAGCAGGGCTACCACGAGCTCCATATGATTATGGATATGGCTGTCAAATTGTGTATATGTAGATAGGCTGACCCTTCTTGGGTTTGAATGTGTTGACACTGCTGACACAATTTTGACAGCCATAACCATAACCATATGAAGCTCATGGTAGGCCATCAGGGGAGGCTTATATCTAGTGATAATGATAGAACTGATTTTTATTGATTTTTGATTATTTTATGTTATGTATTGATAATGTCATTTGATCAAGTGGACTGTGTGTGAGTGACTTTGAAATAGAAAGGAGTGACATCACAACTTCACTGCAATTTTTATTCTTGTTTTGTAAAGGATTATAAAAAAAAAGATCAGAGGTCGTAGCTTGTTGCCTCTTTTTTTAGGATTGGTCACTAAAACTGGTACCAAGACTCACCTCGCTTTAACACGTTTCAAAGTAATCCTTGTGATACAACTGAATTCATATTTTTTTATTTTGATTTTGAATCTGCCCATTTGCAGATTATGTGCCTCTGAATTAAATAAATAAATACTGTGGACAATTCACACAACACTACCCAGCCCCAAACTAAGCAGAGCTTGTCATATGGGAACCGGATAGCTGATATAATACTTGAATACATTTTTTTTTGTAAATACATACTTAGAATACAATATAACACCCAGACAGAGAACAAACATTTATGTTACCCACACAAATATTTGTTCTCGGTGGGGATCGAACCCACGACCTAAGGCGCAGAAGGCAGAGCTACTAGGTACCAACTGAGCTAGAGGCCAGTCACAATTTAAATTTAAATCCAACATCCATTATGAAGACCACGAACCACTGTCCAGCAATTGCTCTCAATCGACCGTTGGAAGACGGTACTAATGTATTCTGTGGGATGGTTCTAGTACAGATCCATAAAAAGCTTGACATCTCATGCCATCTAAAATACCCGACCAAAGTAACCGACTTAAAAAAGGAGGTTCTCAATTTGGTTGTATTTTGATTTAATGTTGGTTATCGCATAACCTCATCATCATAACCTCACCTCACACAAGACTTTCCAGTCCTCAAATTAAGCAGAGCTTTTACCATGGAAACCAGATAGCTAATACGTACGTAGGTATATACATTAATTTATTTGTGAATAAATACAATATAATACCCAGGCAGAGCACAAACATCAATAAAACTAGGTGAGTCTAGGCGCCAGTTCCACGCGACCAAGCCTAGAAGAACAGGCAACAAACTACGGCTTGGATCATGCCATATTTTTGTATGATCTTTTTGCAAAACAGGCCGCAAACTAGGATGAGAGGCCAGTCAGATCGCCGGCCGAGTTAAGCTAATTTTGGTCTACAGCCAAGATACAAGGCTATAACTGTTATTATTTATACTATGGCCTGGCCTATTGTAAGCGCAATCAACGATGTTGCGACTACTGCAATTGCAGTTACCAAACTGTTGCAAATCATGTATACAAATTGGAAGGCGAACTTGGTCTCGGTCAGTGGGATTGTATGAAAGCAAAATAGTTTATGACGTTGTATAGTTTCCTTGTTCGTAACTAGTGGTGAATGAGGACATGATACACGTGATTATTGCCTTGCTTCGTAACTTTGTTATGAGTTAAGAACTGAATGACAGAAGTTATATTATAGTTCGTAACCCAGTTACGAACTTATGTGGAACTAAGTCAAATTTTAAATTATGTGAGAAACAAAAAAAAACAGAGAAACTGAGACAGAGTATTGCATAACAATAAAAATAACTATTCAAGACATTATTTTAATATCAACCCGATTGTGTCATAATTAAGTCTCTATCAATTATTGAAAATCAAAAATAAATCGATAGTATGGTTGTTTGTGGTTAATTATTAAAAAAAGTTTTCTATGTAATTATCCCACTGAAAAATTCAGAAGCAAATAAAAAATAAATGCAGGTCAAACCGAATCCCCATTTAAGGCCTATGCGCACACCTAGTTCGCTGGCGGTAGCGATCAGTGAAACGCTGTCAAATATCACTGTCAAATTTGACAGCGTTTCACTGATCGCCGACGCCAGCGGCCTAGGTGTGCGCAGGCCTTTAAAGTCAGTTTAAAATGCAACACAGAAAACTGTTACACCTTTTAGCGGTAATGGCGTAAGCTCAATTACGCCTGAAAGCTTACTCGATAGTATTGATTCTGCAGTAATGGGGTGGATTGACCCGAGCCGATTGTAAAGCTATTTAAAACGTGCATTCAGTTTTCAGGCATTCAATCGGGCAATATCATCAGTTCATGCTCGTTTGACTGCATCGCCACTCATCAGGTGAGAGTACAGTCAAAGGATAGTCTATTCATAAAAATAAGCTGTGTGTTCGATAAGCTGGGCTTAAATGGAGATAGGAGGCTTGTGGACAATGACCAGCTATTTGATTCCAGGCTCTTAGGTCTCGAACACCGGAGACAAATCTTTAGTTTACCGAATAGATTTCGGTGAGAAGGGATTGCATCATCAGATCTTCCCGTCACCCTCTCTTCGGACTACTAGACGTAAGGATAATTAGTGTCACCCCTTCATGGTTGATGTCCCTCAACATCGCACAAAGCGCTTTGCTTCCACTTTTTTAATGCAAACTGCCAAGGAGTGGAACTCTTTAACAGTCGTCAATATTTCCGGAGCTTTACAACCTTGGAATTTTCAAGTCAAGAGTGAAAAAGTGGTTGCCCACTTGTTATAGCCAACCGTGCTCCACCTTAGTTTGCGTTTTCACTTTCCATCAGGTGTGATGGCATGGCTATTAATAATAAGAAAAAAAGACGTGTGTGAAACTGAAGAAGCTGACAACCGTCAGGCAAGTTTAAAAAATTTGAAGACTGGATTTTGTCATCAAATATCTAAAAAAATATCGAATTTTGAAATTTTTATTATATTACGTCGTTACGTCACAAAACTAAACCAAACCTAGGTAAAAAGAGACATTTTCGATGCGGTAGAAACTTATATTGATTGAAAAAATATGATACCAGTCCATCAATCCAAACGTTACCTCACACCACACAACCACACGAGTTATTCAATTTGTTTTCTGCCTACAAACCTCCGCTATATTTCAAGCCAAAAAAACTGCAGTAAAAGATTCCACACGTGAAAATATTGGTAGCTTTCAAAGGCACAAAACAGTGGAAAAGTTCCCAAACTTTTTTAGTCCCATCAAATTTACGCTCTGTTGAACACACGAACACATTCACCTTTGCCGTAACAAAACTAACAAATCGTAAAAAATTCAATAAAGGTTACAGTTGCAAAGTTCTGTAATGCAAAAGTTACACAAAAAATATCGGAAACAAACTTTATTTCGAGAGTTATTTAATTACTCTTTTCGTACCGCGAGTGTATAAGTTTTTATTGGTTTGGAGTTGCAAAAAAATGTGGTTACGCAACAAAAACAGAATTGGGATGCGAACATTTACGTGGTACGTTTGATAAATAAAGTAACACTCTAAGCCTATGTTATGTATATACCTAGCACTCTGCCGATGTTGGATAAAAGCGGAAAAGCAAAAAAACTGGATCAATCCGGTATCGGGCGGAATTTCAATGTAACTGGAGCTTTTGAGGTTCCGATTTCTTTAAGTATTTGTGATTCAGGATTGAGTTTGATTAATTTATTGCTTTCGCCAAAGAAATGAGATCGACGGATAAGAAATGAGCAAATATTCCAATATAAGTAAACAGATAAGTAATGAAATTGGATAGAATTTGTTCCGGAACATTCCCTAAAAGAAAAATAGAGTTTAAGTAATTTATTAGCTATGTTTCGACAGCGTCAGCTTACTTTCTGCTTTATGGCAGAAATAGGCATGGTGGTGGTATTTCCCCCGACACACACTTCCCAAAGAGCTCTACTACTACAGTACTGTACTACTCAACTTTCATCAGAAAGTAATGTATAAAGGCGGAGTTCCTACTACTAAAGCACTAGTACGTACTTAATACACTACACCTAGTAAATACGATAAGACCCGCATATGAGCCTGAGGCATCCGTTCATTCACCTCAGTCATAACTAGAAATATAGATATCTGTGAAAAGGAATATTTCTAAAGATTTTCAATTTTGAAAAAACGATTCTGTGAACTGTAGTTCTGCTTTCTTTGCTGTAGGTTGTGGGTTCGATCACCGCTATTTACCTGAGTGTCGATTTTTTGATTAATTTTGATTTCAGTATTTATTTACTTACTTCTGTTGGTACTTCCGGTGTGCCACTGTTTTTTTATTATTTTCACTCGATTGCCTGAGCGGAAAGACAATTTTTTTCCTTTTAATTAAATGACTGTTGAACATTTTACTATGGATACCTATTCATATTACAGCTTTATATGGTTATGCACATAATGAGGATAAACATTGTTCTGTATTTTGATACATACCACAAAAAAATACAAAATAATGTTATGTTTTTTTTGTAAAGGCACCTATGGAGTAACAGACGAACAAACGAAAGAATAACAAAATGTCGCCGAATCAGAGCAGAACTCTTTTAAGTCACGGTGTCTGATATGGGCTTAGCGTTTGTACTCGTACAATTGAAGACAAAAAATATGTACTGTTAAAATCTTAACACATTTTCTTAAAAAAAAAGTAAATATTGTGGACAATCGACACTTGCCCCAAATTAGAGCTTTTACGATGGAAAGCAGATAGCTGATATTATACACTTTTATTTTGTAAATACATGTACTTAAAATACAATATGTATAACAACAAACAAACAATAAAATAAAAGAACAAACATTCATAACGTGTTAACAGACATATTTGTTCTCGGTGGGGATCAAAGGCAGAGCTACTACCAACTGAGCTGAGAGGCCAGTAATAAGTCAAATAATAAAATGTTAGGAAGCCAGTCGTATGTATGCGAGGACAATAACTCCCATTTTGCTTTACTTTCTCATTTTTTAATTTCTCTTGACTTTTGACTAAGTATTACCTGTATAAAAGTAATAGAATATTCGTAGGCGATTCCACCTTAGTGATTTAAGGAAATACATAAAAAACTATACAAATCATGCAAGTATTCATCCCACCTAGAGAATTGAACACACCTTCGTCTCAGTCAATTATTCTGCCGCCCGAGTTTGCCGAAAGAAACATACTATTGCTCTTTGCGTCCACTTTCTACAACCACAAGACTTGAAAATTCTTATCAAAACTCAACATTTATTCACGAACAATATTACCAAGTTTGAATTGCATGAAATAGCGCGCATTGATAAAACTTTACAACCGCGATCGGAACACTTTGAAACTAATAAAAGTTTTAACTTTTATTGGCCGCTAGTGTACAATGTTGTATTCGAACTAGAGCATGTACCGTATTGTGAAGGCGGAACAATATGGCGGTCAAGTATCATTCTTGTGTGCTCGTGAAATGTTATAATAAAGTGAGCGAAGCGAGCTACCTCAGCAGTGGCAACTTTGGGCGTAATTGGGAAATGCATTATGCATTTATTTGTGTACTTGAGTAGTAAAGCTCTTTGTGAAGAGCTCGTCCGGGGAAGTACTACCATCATGCCTATTTCTTCCGTGCAATATCGCTGAGTTTTGGTTTAAAGGGTGTGGGTGTTGGTGAAATTACTGGCACCTGAGGCTGAACATCTGTATGCCTCTAGTTTATGGGAGCAGGGCAGTGCATTGTAGTGCACTTTCTTTACGCGCGTGACCTGCGTGACCTGCAAGGCAATGCTTTGTTATTGGCGATGGTTACCACTTAACATCAGGTGGGCCATATTCTTGTTCTATCAGCTAGTTGTATAAAAAAAACCTTTGCAAAGGTATACCTCAGCCGTTGATTTGGCTGATTTGTGTACCTATATGAAAAAAACAGAGGTAACAGCTTAACATCAAGAAAGACACAAGCTTGTCATCACTTATTTTTCTATCTTAATATATTATGAAAATATTTGTACTCGGTGGAAATTTAACCCACGACCTACGGCGCAAAAAGCAGAGCCTTCTACTACTAGCTAAGCTGAGAGGCAAGTCAACGTTACAAAATAGAATACCAAAATACAAAACTCCCCTAATCATAGCCGCACGTCGGCATAGGAATGTGCTAAGCGCACCGTTCCGGCCGACCGGATCGGAAGTCCGCACACGGCTCCCTTCCGGCGCCGTACGTCACGCCCGATGGCTACCTGCGGTCAGCCGGCGAGCTTTTAGGGATCCGCACCCTGTTATCTGTGTCGATGAAAACGGCTATTTCCGCTTTGTATAATTATGTCGCTGGTATAAATAAATAAATAAATAAATATTGTGGACAATTCACACAACACTACCCAGCCCCAAACTAAGCAGAGCTTGTAATATGGGAACCAGATAACTGATATAATACTTGAATACATTTTTTTTTATATTGGTATAGTTTCATCATGCATGTAAAACCTGTGTGTGTGTCTTAAAATGTGTGTGTGTGTTGAATGTATGCGTGCAATTATCATGATAAATAGTATGAAAAGTTATGAAAAAAAGGGAAAGTTATCTTAAAACAGACGCTATTTCTATTGAAATATTACTTACGGAAAATTAATATACATGTTCAACATGTATGAATATGAAAAAAAAATACCATGATCCAACCCTGAATTTGTTTGTGAACAACTAACCTAAACGTGAACCTTCTTAGATAAGTATTTGAATGCCAGCTCATTTTTATAATAGTTTGGTTTTAAAAACTCCTTTGTTTAAAGATTGGCTAGTTTGGAGCTATAACAAATAAGGCATTGCATCAAATATTTGTTAACAATACATTTTGTTTGAATTAAAATACGAAATCAAATTATTATACAACACCATATTGTAGTACTGAGCCATAGCTTAATAGATGGTACTATTTAATGGCACACTAATAATTACAAAGATTATTATACTGTCCCAAAAAGAAACTAGTAATTTCCATTTTGTCTATGCAATTATACCTATACGCAAGTATTTTTTGCTGTTCAACAGATAATAATAAACCGACAAAATAAGTTTATACAATACGTTAAAGTTTTAGAAACCGACTGAACCCTTTTGACACCGCATTCCCACATACTTGGCAGCGCTCGCTCGAGGGTCGCGATAGGCGTTATCCGTTTGTACGAATGCCCCGATAGTGGGCCGAATGTTTGCCAATGGCCGGATCGTGTACCGGAAGCTTTTTATTTTGGGACCTCGCGATTAGGTAAGGGGTAATTTTGTCCTTATATTGCGGTTAGGGTAATCGGTAAATCTTTTTAGATAAATACATTTTTTTGTGTAAATATTTATTACAATTGAAGTACTACCATCCATGCCTATTTCTGCCGTGAAGCAGCATTGCTGTGTTTCGGTTTGAAGGGTGTGGGGAAATTACTGGCACGTGAGCCTGAACATCTGTAGTTCTCAAGTTGATGGACGCAGAGTGCACCATTGGCGTAGCGTGACCTACGAGGCAATGTTTTGTCTTAGGCGATGGTTACCACTTAATATCAGGTGGGTCATATGATTTTTCCATTATGTCTAATAATAATTGTGTGTGTTCGCAGACTTGGTAGGCTCTAGGAAGATTGTTAAGTTTTATTAGAATACTTAAAAAGAGAAATTAAGAACATGTGGAAATGCACGTGTTTTTAGATGTAGTCATAAATCCATAAGAAATTAACAATATCGGTGGACGAGTTAGAAACAGTGGGAACTGCTCAACACCAGGTGGGTCTTAAGGACGATCCAACACTTTTCTCATAATAAAATGAGATTCTGGAAATAAAAGGCAAGTCCGATTCATCGGTCTACTACCATTTGAGTAAACTCCTTTATGTACAACTATTCTTTTTTTATTATTAAACATTATTCTTTTTTTATTCCATGTGCTATCTGGTTCCTAGTAGTTCCTTTATGTACAACTATTCTTTTTTTATTATTAAACATTATTCTTTTTTTATTCCATGTGCTATCTGGTTCCTAGTAGTATCTAGTTGTATAGTAAAAGCTTGTTTTATATTTGGGCGGTGTAATGTTCAACAGTATTTATTACTAGCGGCCGCCCGTGGCTTGGCTTGCGTGGGAGCGTTGATTGCTAACATAAATATGTAAGGTATTTTTGTGAGAAAAGGATCTTTTTTGAGAATAACGCTGAGAACTATATTTATTGCCAGTTTCATGTCCACCGGTTCAAGCGTGACTAGGTATGATAATGATTTATTGTGTTAAAAAAATATACTATTTAACATGACATTCTATTTAACGCTGACAACGATTTTCATTAGCGTTAAATAGAATGTCATGTTAAATAGTATATTTTTTTAACACACTTAAATTCTCTCGAATTAATCTCAAATGTATAGTCTGCAATTAGTCCTTTTGCGATTTTTAAAATTTCACTTAGTTATTTAGTTATGTTTTTTTTTTAAATCTCAAATTTTCGCACGACCCGCTCTTAATAACGGCGCTATAGCGTCCCGTAAGTAGGGGCATTGAGTAGACCAGGTGCCCCTGACACTATATAAATCATCGATAATAAACCTGTTTATCGGCTATAATATAGGTCAACAATAAAAAAATTGACTTTTGGATTTCTTAGCGTTCTTTTTCTTCTAATTGTGTCTTCAGTGTGGTTTTTTTTAAACCAGTACGGTGAAAGGATTTTAAGTGCGCTAAAAGGCTCTCTTTCTTTCTTTTTGGACAGAAAAACTCATTGGTACACGACTGAATTTGAACCTACGACCTTAGGATCGGAAAGCGGAGATGCTAAGGCCATGCACCATGTGTTCTCTTTAGGTCCAATAATGAATAGCTCCTACGAGATAAATATGCCCGCATATTTAGCAGCCAAGCGACTCCAATAAAATAATTTCTGACAATCAAATCACATAATAGTCTATTATTGTCACTTTATTTCCGCCCAGCAACATGATTCAATAAGAAAGAATCTCGCCGGACGCGTCGAGTCACCCATAAATATTAATTAGACGGAACCCTAATGTTTATTGTTCGGACACTGACGACGGAACCATGGCTTAGTTTATCGAATTTGTTTTCTTGAGTTTGATTGAGGATTTGATCTGGAGTGTTATTTTAGCGGTAAAAAGACATTCGTATTTTTGACCATGTATTTTTTGTATATGAGATTGGCTTTATTAGGTTTTTCGGACTTGAAATGAGTTAAATAAATGTGTATGGTCAATGATTTTAGCAAAGATCATGACCATTGTATTTTGCTTGAGTTACTAGACCCCGCGCAAGATAACACTGCGAGTGAGAGATGGCAAAAACCATGAAAAAAATGCACTGGAAATACATCTTCCGATCACAAGACTATAAAACCCACAAGACCCTTTTTTACATTTTCACGCATCTTGCTCGTGGTCTAACTCAACGTTACTTTTTCGTCTATGTTTGTCTATTAGCATTACGTTCAAATTTATCACGACTTGGCCCAAAATTAATATTTAATTTTCTGACATTTGCTTAAATTTACCTTGTCTGAATATTCAAAGTTTCAGGCCAATAAATATAAATTCAAAACCATTAAGGTTCACGGACAGGACAATGTTTAAATCTCTCTGAAATCTGAAGTCACTGAGCACTTAAAGATCAGATATCTGAAGCTTTAACGGAACCATAGAGGTTGGAAATCAGTTCAGTAATGGATTTAGAGGCAGACAATTAACGGCGGGCAAATTCTGGTGCCTTGAATATTGAATATTCTTGTACCAAATTTCAGACTTTTCCTTTATGAATTTCTCTTCTATGATAACAAAGAACAAATATGTTTAGGTATCCTTATTAATAACGTGAAATCTATTGACAACAGTTAAAACTCTGTTTATCATTATAACACGGGAAACAATAATCTACGCATTACGACGCCATATTTTTATCCCCGACCAGTGATGTTTTTCGTTGCCGGGTCTCAATAGTGATGTCCTATCCCTAAAACCGGCTATCATGAGTAAGTATCGAACCCATAACATACGGAAGGTAGAGCTGTGAGACTAGTAATTAAGTTAATCGTCTGGACAATTAATTATCGCTGCATGCCATGTGACCAACCACCTGCGTTGGACAACTTAACAACCAAGAGGTGAATTAAATAGTTTGAGCCCTAATTATAATTCACATTTCTAAAACATTACTCGATAACCATAAAATACCTAGTATTTATAAATATTATTTTGCATTTAGTATATATGCATAGGTACATTTTAAGGGGCAAAACATCGCCAAACAACATCTCATTCAATTTTTAACATTTGAAAATTCTAAAATCACCTATTTATAAAAAACCGCAAGCAACGACGTTGTGTTCCATCGTGTATTGGAACGTATGTTTGGTCATTTATAAAAGTTAAATAATATTGGGTAGAAAATTTGCGGGTTGAGGCAAAAAGCACTCCAAACTTGCGGCAATATTAAACGTGAAAGTACCTCTATTTGAGCGCTGCATAAATCTTTCATAGCTCTATGCCATAACAATGGCCATAAAATATTCAGCCAGTGCAGGTCTAGTACTCAAAGTAAGTAAAACATAAATGAGACTTCCGTTGAAATTCCAACTTAAAGTTGTATTAATTGTTGCTTGGAAGCTATGAGTACGTGTCGCTTAAATTATTAAGTTTGACGAGTCATCAAACTTTAACGGTGAAGTTCTTAGAACGTAAATAAATGTATAAAACGTTTATACGTGGTGTACAGAACAGTTTGTACTTGGAAATTATTTACCGTAGATTTGCTAAGTATTCAAATTGGAACAAATAGAATCCTAGCACTGTTTAAATTAACGCGATCGTTACGCATAATTGAATAACCATATAGGCATAGATAACCGCTTCGCATCAGGTGGGCCGTATGCTTGTTTATCCACTTAGTTATATAAAAAAACTCATTTTATCAAATACAATTAGGACAAACAAAGAACATGCAAAGTTTATCTCGCGTTAAAGTGTTAATTTTTTCGAAATTTAAATAAAACCTTTGCTAAGTTACCTCCTTGGTTGCCATGTTTGGGAGAAAGCTATCGTTCCATTTTTAAATTACACGTCAGATATGAGTTTACTTGTAATATATCCGGCCGCTAAACACGACAGTAATGGATTTTCATACAACTTTTGTCGACCTTTGCTCGCATGTATTTGGTCAGTACAGCATTTTCGATTTACAAATACAAAAATTAAAGCTTCAGAAACATGAGTGCCGATAAAGTGCTGTTTTTTATAATTCATTATTCATAAATTTACACCTTCAAGCCTACAAACCGTTCCACACCATAACCATATAGAATATACGATGTACAAAACTCGCATACTAAACCGCGCAATGCAAATAAGTACGCCAAATAGGGCTAATCGCGCGAAATTGCCCGGAAGATGACGCCAAAGTGACGATTTTATGAATAAACATGGCGGATCTTACAAAAAATGCGAAATACATTCCGGAGTAATGAAACCGGAGAAATAAAAAAAAAAATAGGTCACTGATTTCTACAACCTTAGAAATATTTTTTTTTAAATAAAAATGTAGCAGTAGTACCTACACTACCACACCACCATGATGTCTATGTCTGCCGTGAAGCAGCATTGTTGTGTTTTGGTTTGAAGGGTGTGAGTGCCGGTGAAATTACCGGCCCGTGCGATCTGTATGCCTCAAATGAAAATACGCTGGGAAGTGCATCGTAGGGCACGTTACTGACGTGCGTGACATACGAGGCAATGCTTTGTTATAGGCGATGGTTACAACTTAACATCAGGTGGGCATCAGGTGGATGTTTCTTCCATCAACTAGTGTTCAAAATAAAAATAAATACAGAAGCTTCATATACAAAGAGGGTACAAAGGGGTTTTTTTAAAAAGAACGTTCATTTACAAAGTTAATTAATAATTCAAATTATTTTTATTTTCTGATTTTGTTTCTTCGATTCATGAAACCATGCTAATTTTAATGGAACGGCCTATTTTAGTTTCAAAGTTATTTAGGTGTGTTGCCGACACGAAATCATTGCTCTCAAGTGTCCAACGAGCGCTTATGATGAAACCAAAAAGGTGATGAGTAGCTTCCATAATATAAGAGCCTTTTCAGAGCCTTGCACTAAGCCCTTTTACCACACTAATGAATGCCATTGGTCTGATACCTTTTCAAATGTAACCTGAAGCAAATTACAGATTATTTCAGGGCAACCGTTATGGCTTAAATTTGTTAATGTTATGATTTCTAACAATTTGGGACTAAAAGGTGTTGTGTGGAGTATTCAGTATATTTATATATTTAATTCCCATATTAAATCAGAATTGCTTACTTTAACATACGCAATTTTTTAATATAGGTACCTAATAAAAGCCTAATACCTAATAAATTAATAAAAATATTTTTGTTTCTACATACCTACTCGTACCTACTCGAAATTTGATGATTATTTTTTTTAATTAATATTCTGAAAATTGTTTTTAATTTGATAAAAAAAATAAGCACTTTATATGTATAGCCTCACACACTATAAATACAGTAGTTTTTTTTACTGGAAAAAAAAGACTAAGCACAAATAATCGTATAACAACAATACCACCGCGTTTCCGATATGGTCTACTCAACACCGGACGTCAGTTGGCGGCGGTGGTTAGTTACCGTCCCGGGTTCGAACCCCACACACGTTTCTACAACAATCGAGGTACACTTACGCAAAAAATTGTTGACGTGCGAATTTGAAAAAAGTTGGTGCCGGTACCGCGGTACTTGTGACGTTTGCGTGAGGCTGCGCAAGAGTTGATTGACAGTGACAGTTCTGTATTTCAGATAAATCTGAACAAGTGAAGTTAAAGACAAAACTAAGTGAATTGAAATGTTTGACATTTCTTAGTAGTAACCAATGAGAACATTGATTAAGTTATTATAAAAAAATAGTATTATTTCATAATGAATAGATAACAACCAAATTTTTATGCAGAAACTTTTTATATCCAATTTTTGGTGACACAATCAGTTGGTTTAAATTTAACCATCAAATTTAAGTGTAGTAAAAACTGCAGTGATACCAAAATCTGGTAGTGAAAATAATAATATAAACATTGAAAACTGGATTACATCTCGGACTGTTTGTCAAAAAAAGGATGTGGTACTTACTGAACTTGGCTATCGTGTTGCAATGTAAGTGTTAATAATATAAATATTGTAAGCAAACATGAGATAGCACCTCCAAATTGTTTAACTTGAATTCAGGCTTTTAAATTCACTACACTGAGTTGTTGGAGAAGATATTACAACCAAATTACAACGGTGAAATGTCTACAAATGTTTCTTATTTATAAAATTAATTAATTACAGCACGTTGGTTCTTGATACTTAATATTGTCTGAGTTGAAATGCCTTGGATTTTAAAATTTATAGCCCTTTTAAGCTTGACCTCACTCAAAATAATGAAACATCTCAAAACACAAATTGCTTTAAACGCTTGCGATAAACAACACTCGTTGCAAATAATTTAATTAAATATCAAAAGCAAATTAATTCACCTTAAACGTTAATTTATTATCAAAGGCACAACACCAGTTATAAATAACAAGTTTCAAATTGTTGATTCACCGAAAAATTTGCTTCGAATAAATCTAAGGGAAAATACGGAATACTCAGATTAATTGAATTTGGAATACCTGACGAGCCAGCCAACGGCATCCAACCGCGTAAGTTTGCGTAAATGATAAATCGTGGCGTCTGCTCAGAATTGGATAGGTTAGGCAAATGCCTTGAAGTGTGAGGCAGAGGGACTGACGGCTCAGCTAATGGGAACTCTAACCTTGGTATACCACTCCATTTCACTGATTAACTGAATATTGCTATACTGTAGACATTGTACAATGTTTTATTTGAACCAACGAAGACGGTTTCAAGTCGATTGGTATTTTTATTTTACGATTGGCAGAATGTATATTGGAGCTTCTCGCACAATTTTTCAAAATCCCCGAGAAATTTGAGCAAATCATGATAAAACCAAAGCTTTGACATAACTTTGGAAAGTATGATACAGTCATCTTAGTGGAGGCAAATTGAAGCTCTGTTGCTATTATTTTTTAAACACTCTTACACTCAAAAAATGTGTCGAAAATAATCGCCGGTTATGTTGATGAAAATGCAGTTAGCGTAACCAGTCGTTATAGAACAGAAGGTCTTCATAACCGAATAGGTAAACACAAGACAGATGTATTGTTCTGTCGAACGAAATGCAGTGAAGCGTTCATTCTACTTCGGCTCAAGGCATTCGCAACACGCAAACATTAGTTAATGTTAGTTCGTTACATGGATTGTACGTTAGGAACAACTAATTGAATTTTAGTGTATGTTCTCTGAAAGGAGATACCTACGTACCTTCCGTGCAAGCCTGGATTTCTATTTGAAACGCCGTGCATTTATACATTTTTGATTCGTTTTAAAATAGTTGGTATTCTAGTAACGGTATGAGCTTGCAATATCCTTTTATACAGTACTTACAACATACTACTAAGGCACGTTCCTAATACATGTTTGAACATCTTTCTTTCTAAATCTTTTTGTGCTTAAACTATCGCCATCTCTTATGACCGGGCAATAACAAACAAAGACAGGGATAACTTTAAGCAATGATTAAATTTAAATTGCGTTTATAAGTATGGCTGCTTTTTTTAGGTTTATCGAAAATGGACTGACATTTTTTAATTTGAGGTTTAGCGTTATTTCGGAGATGGAAAATCATTATAAATAATTATGTCCTAAAATAATTATGGATTTTTATTGTTAATGATAAAGCTGTCAAAAACCACAGACCAAGAACAAAATCCAAGTTAAAAGGAACGCGAAAGTAACTTGTTTAATAGACGGTACCCTCCAATGTCACTTTTGCTTCTGAATTTTTAAAGCGAGCGCTCCAGTGAGTTTCTTACATTAGGGTGTCCAGGATAAAAGTGACAAAGAGACATTTCCTAACTTTGTTGGCAAGTTGGCAACGATGTTTTTAGCACTAGTTACTACTGTCAAATTGAATGTGAAGCTTTTTTTAAAATCCACTCATTTCAACTTCTATTAATTTATGTATACAACAAACACGGGATTGGATTTGGACAAACTATGAAATTAAGAAAGTAAAAAAAAAATGGTGCAAGTCTTGCGTACAAAGAATGAGATGGAGCTGGGATTGGAGTTACGTTGGATACATAGTTACTAGTTTTGACGGATTTGATAGCGTAAAAACTCGTGCTACGGGCACTGGTAAAAAATTCATCAATGCCATAGCACGTAGTAACGGAGACGGGTACTGCTGATTTCTGTTATAAAATTTTGCTTCCAAACTTTGACAGAGCGAAGGACTCATGAATTTTTAAAGAAACTCTTCAGCTTGCTGTTTACCTTTATTGAGATGAATTGCTTGTTTGTTGCCCATTTTTCTGTGGAAGGTCACAAGAAGTCTGTATAAGAATACCTTGAGGGAATAAAACAAGTTTAAAGAACTGTATGTACCATACAGGAGTTAAAAAAATTAGTGCATTACTTTATTGAGCAAAATGACTCAAATACTCTCCTTTCCATCATACTTGAAATAAGACTAGCTGACGCACGGGTCATTATACCATTCATATACCAACTGGCACCTAGACTCACCTAGCTTTGACGTTTCAAAGTGATTCTTATAACTGTGTAAAACTGTATGTGTTGTTTGTTGTGTGTGTGTGTTGTGAACTGAATAAAGACAATTTTGATTTGACATACCTGGTTAGCATACCACCCATTTGCACTAAGCGTTTTGGCTCCCTTCACTATGCGAATGGAACCCATTGCCGTTGACTGTTTTTCCTGACCACTACAATCTGGGCCTCTTCAAGGCAAGAGTGAATAGATCTTCTAGACCATCCTGCTCCATCGTCGCTTGCCAAAAGGTGAGATTGTAGCCAAAGGTCGGCCTTTATCATGTAAAAAAATTAGCTTGGAAGTTACATTGGCTATTCCAACTTTGGACAACTTCTTTTTCTTTTTTGCGCCCCCATTTGGCGCTGAAAACTAATTTGCGCTTATCGCCTCTACATACATTATACGTACGTACATATTATAATACGTACTGGTTGAAAAACGGAATAAAAATAACGGAATACGAGAAATGAGAAATCAAGTTGTCAATCTGCTTCTTCTTCCTTTCACTAGTTCTTGTGAACCAGTATGGTAAAAGACTGAGAAAAGGACTGAAAGGTGTGCCCCTAAGGGGCCCCTTTCGTGCACCAAGTGCCTAAATCTTTACGCATCGTCTTGAGAATAGTAAGATTTTTTGTTTTAAGTTGTCAATAGTCGAAATAGATACTCTGGTTACCCTACAGTACACCCTCACATTGAGCGTACAAACTTGACGGAACTCCAGCCTCAAGATTTACATACACGTGACATTGTCTGCCGTCAATCTTGGAGACCCACTTCCGACGCGTTTGTTCTAAAGTTAATTCATAAAAGTTTATGCATTAGCAAGCAGTTGAGTTGATCGTTTACTTGCGCGGTTTTAATGGAGTTTGGATGACGGAGCATTTGACCAGATAAGCATGAAGTGATATTATGGAAAGTGAGTTGCGATATCGTGTGATATTTTGACTAATGGCAGGCCTATATTCTAAAAACATAATTTTTTTTACATAAATTCAACCTGCATTAGGTTTTTATTGGCTTTTATGATTCACCTAATGTTAAGTTCAGAAGGATGAGTTAAAGCAGACTGCAGGAAAAACATGGAAGCGGATAGCGAGAGATAGGAAGGAGTGGAAGAGCTTGCCAAAAAAGGGTAAACAGATAGTGAAAGTGTCGTAGTGTAAAATATAATTTAGTTTTAGGAATATATCTGTAATTAAGGCTTAAAATAAATAAATAAATATTGTTAAGTGGTAACCATTACCTAGGTATAACAAAGCACTGCCTCGTAGGTCACGCACGTCAGAAAAGTGCCTTACGATGCACTGTGCGTCCATCAACTTGAGGCATACAGATTCAGAGGTGCACCTAAAGTCCTTTCACCACACTTGGTTCCTAAGAACAAGTGACACGATAAGAAGAAGGAGGCACACAGAATATGTTCAGCCTCACGTGCCAGTAATTTAACTGGCACCCACACCTTAAAACCGAAAGAAAGCAATGCTGCTTCACGGCAAAAAAAGGCATGGTGGTAGTACTTCCCCGAACGAGCCACACACAAAAAGCTCTACTACTACTTACAGGTATCTGTAAATAATTAATAATACTGCTCAATTTTTAAAAAATAACAAACCAACTCACAGATAAATATACAAACATGTCATTCAAACGAAAATAAATGAAATAATTAAAATGTTATATTTCATGTTTCGTTCAGAATCATACAGCAAAAAAACATCACGGAAAACATTAAAATCAAAACAAAAAGCTACACTATTTTTAAAAACATAGATAACTAAAACAAAGTACCAACAACGGTAATAAAAATGTACTTTTAGTTATTTTTTTGCATTATTTCGTAAATTCTTAAAGAAAAATACGCAAAGGATTCCACAGCACAATATTTTACCTGTCCACTGAACCTACTCGTAGCAAAAAACAGCGCGTGCTCACAAGCTTGCTTCCTGTCCTTTTTATGGAAGCACCTTCGCCCGTCTCGTGTGCACCGGGGCGCGCACATGTCTTAGTCGCGTGCTACGGACCTTACCTTTATAATTAAGATTCAAGAAATAAAGGCATGAACGCATAAAAAACTGCGGTGTGGAGAAGGTTTATGGTTTGTTCTGGGGTCAATGTTAGTGGCATTTAAAAAAAAAGTTATCGAAGATTTGTAAATGTTTTTTATTACTGAAAATTAAATATATTTGAAATGAAATGTATTTATTGGCTTGAAGTATGGTCAATATTGGAAATCTTCATATTTATAATAATGACACTTATATGTACCTACTTAGCATGTATGAAGACTGTTATGAGAGTGAATGAAGCGAAAGAGGTATATAGGATCGTAGCAATTGGAAATCCATAAGCGATTTTATGTATGTATGTACCTAGCTAAAATTAAAATAATGTTTGATGGTCCATTACCTATACTATGTTTTCCCCGTTTCAAACAGTTTAACTAAAACTTTGAATAATTAATAGTTCATGACTTGAAATAACATAATAATTAATACTAGGCTTTGTAACTCAAGTATCCCGTAAGCGAAACCACAGGCATAAGTTCACTCACCATAATAATAATATATTTTTTGACTGGCCTCTAGCCCAGTTGGTAGTAGCTCTGCCTTCTGCGCCGTAGGTCTTGGGTTCGATCCCCACCGAGAACAAATATTTGTGTGGTGAACATAAATGTTTGTTCTCTGTCTGGGTGTTATATTGTATTCTAAGTATGTATTTAGAAAAAAAAAATGTATTCAAGTATTATATCAGCTATCTGGTTCCCATATTACAAGCTCTGCTTAGTTTGGGGCTGGGTAGTGTTGTGTGAATTGTCCACAATATTTATTTATTATTTATTTAAAAATCTTACGATCTTTTAAATAAAATTACTAAAGAGTTCATATACCAACTTTTGACTGAAAATCTACAGAACTTTACTTTCGAAACTGCTCTTTGACTATCGTAAGTCGTAACCTAAATAAAGTACGACATGATTGCACCGTCACTTAAAGACAGGATCTGACAATAGGATATATGCGGTTGGTCGTTGATGGTCCCACACTACAAAGCGTTCTCATGGGACGAGCATGGGACACTTGTCTTTCAAGACTTCTCAAGGTTTTTTTAAATAGGAACTTATTTTCATTTCTTATCGACATAGACCCAGACATTTATTGGCAAGAAAATGCACGTACCTACCTACAATTATTTAAAACGAAGAATGTGTACCAAAAAGAAAATAATATCTATAAAGATTAATATACATACCATTGTGTTTATGATTTACATTTTATTTGGCTAGAGCCATCGGGAATGAGAGACACGGTCTTGAAATTGTACGTTCAGGTGCCTGCGAAGCATGGGGACATGTTTCTCACTTCGGATCTGACCGCCATCAGGTCTAAACTAAACGATTATTCTTTGATTATAGCAGCGACAGCAAACTAATTTTTTAAAGTTTCACCATTATTAGTCTAACGAATTTCGCTACTACTTTAGTGCTGGGTGCTTATTATAGGCACTCGGTTAGGTAATCAGCCTCACTCATAAATTTTAATGTAATATTATGTATTGCTTACATAAAAGATTTTCAGCCTTCTCAATCATTTTAACTTTTCGCTATCTTTACAAAGTCGTAATTCGCAAGCCTGTTTTTTTAGTGTACCTACTCGAATACCAGAAAACTACTTTACCGCCTAATAAATTATGCATGAACACAATTTTTGGTTGGTTGAATAAAACACACCTACTCGCATTAACCTTCTAGAAACCGCTCACTTAAAACAAAGCAATATGGCTTCAACCACAGAACAAAGTAGAACGGCCATGTGGCCGGAAAAGTGTCACCAAAATGCATGAGCATTATGCTCTCCATACAAATTCAAGAGTTTTTTCGGGAGTTGTAAAGTGAGAAATGCTTTGCAGCAGCGCAAGAATAACTTTCCGAACAAGTCAAAGTCAGAGTAAATTTATTGCTTGAAATACATGTCGAGAAGATGTTAAATTATAATAAAAAGCAACTTAAGCGACAATTTAAAACATAGAAATACTTTCCTAACATCATCTTCCATCCTTTCTTTTTCTTAGAATCCTCATATTTAGTGATATTTTAAATATAATAGTGGAAATGTAAAACACACATCGGCTCCCATACAAACGGGGCACGATCGCCTTTCTAGTGTATTCAGTTTTCTGTGGCTTCAACACTATCTTACTATCATGTGAAACGAGGCGTACAAATTTCGTCACACACAACGAATTCCATGCAAGGTTTTTGTCCTGCTTATTCTTGGGATGACTTTAATCTGTCTGTCTTTATCTATTTCGATATGTAAAATGGCTCGTGGCCGGAAGATGGGCACATGCCAACAGGGGAAGTCGATGATAGGCAGGTGTTGTTCAAATTTTGTTGCAGGGGGTCACGGTTCGTGCCCTATAATGCAGGGTATAGGTGGTTACGGAAATACCTATGGAATAATTCACGACTGAGCGAGTTCATATTGTTTATTTCGATAACAAAAAGTAGCAAAGTTTTCATTGGTTTAGTAAAATGGTCTAGTGAACGTGTCGTACTGCTTACTTGTTTACTTCAAGGATTCTTCTCTGCATATAACTAGCACTGTAACATCCTGCATTTTTTGCATTTTCTATTCCACAAACTAGCATCTCATATTCAGAGTGGTCATGCATGCATTAGTTTAGCTTAGCTGTTGCTATTTAAATTTGTTGATATTAAAGTGGCAGTGTCACGAGACTTTTAGAGTGTTTGCAAGATCTACGCGTTATTGATAGCGGAAAATGTAAAAAAATATACTGGAAATAATCTCTCGATCACAAATATGAATGAGGAAATCAAACTTGCATTGCGTTTAATGTAAGTTCATTTTATGAATTTTGTTATATTGTGCAATAATATGTAAAACCTACGTGACCTAACTGCACCTACGTGCGTGACCTACGAGGCAATGCTTTGTTATAGGCAATGGTGTAGGCCATACGCTTTTTCCAGTTCCAGTCATTTTTTTACATTTTCCGCTATATCCGCTAGCTATCTTGCACGGATCTTAGCAAGCCGCTAAAAAGCATCAGGCATTTGAATGAGGGGTCTAGATTTTTCACATAACAAAACTAGCGCTCACGGTTACCTGAGCTACTTTCAAACACCATGCTGTTCTGTTAAAAGGCGCAAACGCAAGTATAGCACGGCCGTTGGCTTCACCGCTCCGCTGGCCACCCCAGTCACGCCTGCGCACATATGCATTCATATTCTTATTCTTTTTGATATTAATTTCTAGTTTTTGCAAGTTCATATGACTCATTGTGGTAGGAAACTAGCAAAGTAGCAGTGAAACTGATATACCGTCGAATTCAAAGTGACGAATGACAAAGATGTTACGAAAAGTTTTGACTTTCCATAATTTTACCGAAGGGCATTGAAGTGGCTAAAGCTTTAAATACAAAAACTATCTCTTGCACTGTAGGATTTGGGATCTTCAACTTACAGTCTAACAATTTTTAACAAATTTGTCGATTTCTTTCCGGATTTTTTTGGTAATCGTGAAAATATCGATTCTGTTAAAAATTTTGGGGTGCGAGACCCAAATTCAATTATTTTTATTGATTTTATAGTGTTTACTGCACTGAAGGAAATCACAAAGATTGTTATAATATCCTAAAAGTTAAGAGCCGAGCGGGATTTGAACCCGCGACCTTCCCTTTGGTATGGGGCTGCGCCATCGGATCCTAATCACACTCGACGAATAACTCTTAAGGACTGTTCGACACTAACCGCTCGGCTCTTAACTTTTGGGACATTATAAAAACAAATACAATTCCCTAATAAAAACGAAAAGTCCTCTAGTAAATCACAAACTATTATTAGCTCAGTATAGCTGCAACCGCGCGAGTTCCCTGCGGATTCAGACTTTATTATCCACGTCAGCTGATGTGACAGCATCCATTGCACACTTCAGGCATGTCGCATTACTCTACGTACTTTGCAAATGGAAAATGTTTGATTGGTCAATAGAAGTATGAGACTGAAATAGAAGCCTGGTGGAATGGAGCGATTGGAACAGTAGAAAGTCAAAGTCAAAGTAAAAAATGCAATTATTTAGTCGTATCATAAAAATCACTTTGAAACGTCTAAAAGCTATGCGTGTGTATACAATTACAAATAATTTATTTCAGTAAACTTAATCTATGGTTCATTTCATGGGTTTGAGACTCTCTTTTAAGTATGGAAATACCTGTGTTAGAGAGTTTAGTTTGGCCGATCTCAAAATCAAGTTGATTTTATTATGAGCCAATAGTAGTGTCGAAACCAATAAAAGAGTGCGAAAAAGGGTAGATCGCTTTGTCTGCCAATAACATTTATTTTACTCGTGGACTTCAGCTCAACCGTGATCCAAAGAGTACAGTTATGGAGGCCGTGATCATGGTGCATGCTCTCAAAATTTAATCATGGTAAACATCCCGTTGTTCATAAAAATAGTGTTAAAAACCATGATAATTTCAAAGGTTTTTATCCCCTCTTTTAAGTTTAGGCTCAGTTGGTAGGTTTTTCTTCAGCAGTATACGTGATGGACGTATGATGTATGACGACTGAGATGCTGTGAAAAGCTGCCAAAGTAATTCAACGGTCGCCAAGATGGTAAAGGTTAAATATAAAGCTTAAGTCTAACGTAATAAAGCTCATTCTCCCATACAATAGTATTCGAAGTGGCCTATACCCGGGTCATGTTCACTGACGCAGGGAGCCCCCGGGACAAATGCCGTACAACCCGCTCGTTATTATTGATTTTATCATTTTATTCGGGAGTTTTTGGGACCATCGGTATTCCGGGACATGGCTTGATTGATGAATCGATTTTACGGATGTGGATACTCGTCAAAAAATATTGTTTGTTTGAATAACTTTCGCCTGAAGTATATCTGTGACGTATTTTTTAACAGTAACTAGAATATTGATATAATTTTAACAAGTTTAGATATGCGAACAGCGTAAACGGTGAAGTACTAGTTGACTTAAACAAGTACTACCTAAACAGAATTGGTTGGTTTCAAATTGAATCAAATTAAATCAAAAAATTCTCTAAATCTCTCGCAATAAATGTAAATTTCATTGCATCAACAGGATCATTTTAAAAAGTCTTAAATCTTGGTGCCAGTTCCACGCGCTAGACCAAGATTTGACGATGTATTCCTCATAGACACTCTCTGGGATTGAAGGTTCAGATACCCAACGGATTTGAAGGAATGTCTAGAACCTATTTCTTTTTTTTGTGTTCGAAATAAAAGTGTGCGAAATAAAGTCAAAGTCAAAGTCAAAGTCAAAGTCAAAGTAGATGCCATTATAAAATTAGTGTTTATCTGTCTGTCTAACTCTTATTCTTTAAAACGGCCAAATACATGAACTTGAAAGTTATAGGCGATGGTTACCTCTTAACATCAGGCGGGCCCAAAGCTTATTCCATCAGTCAATAATTATAAGTTTAAAAAACTTGAGAAACCGACTTCATTGCCAAACGGCTAAACCGATTTTTATGAAATTTGTTTGGGACAATCTGGACGTAAGAATAACCTTCCAAATATAAAAATAATTTTCTAAATCGGTTCATAAATGACGGAGGCATGCTGTTACAAACATTAAAAAAATTATTTAAAAAAAATGGCAACACCGATTTTAATAAAATTAAAATGGGACCAATCTGGAAGCAGTACCTTTCAGAAAAAAAATATTTTTTCAAATCGGCTCACAAATGACGAAGTTATGCGGTAACAAACATTAAAAAAAAAATAAAAAAAAAAACATACAACCGAATTGAGAACCTCCTCCTTTTTGATTGGAAGTCGGTTAAAAACAGTTCCAGACAGAAAGATAAACAAAAATTATGCGTTTCATTGTTACATATTCCCTCATCTATGGAGTTGTTAACTCATTTCATTGTTGTTCGTTGTTTTTAACTTCCATTTCATCCCCAGGTGTCCACTCCGTCAGGATAATAAACATGCGCGTCCCGGAAGTGATACAGTACGGCACGAGAGACCGTGTGACACTGGACTGCGATTACGTCACCAGCAACGTCACAGGGCTGGTGGTGAAGTGGTTCTTCGAAGACAAGTCACAACCAGTGTACCAGTGGATCCCGCCGCAGAAGCCGCAAGCTTTGGGGATTCTAAAAAATAAGGTATGTATTTAATTATTCTATTGTATCCTTTATTTTAATTTAGCCAACCGAATGGTGGCCAAGAATAGGCTACAGAAGCGTAGAGCCATGCAGCAAGGTGGATAGACGACATAGTCAGGGTCGCGGGGGGAATGGTTTAGACTGGCACAGGATTGAGGTAGATGGCACAAACTAAGGGAGGCCTATACCCAGCAGTGGGTGAAGTCGGGCTGTGGATGATGATGATGATGAAGACCCTTTTTTTTTAGAGGGGCTGACGACTGGTGGCGTACAAGATCGTGGAGACAAAGTAATAACAAACCAAAAAGTAGTTCCTGCGTTAATTAATGTTGATGTTTTTTATACATTATATTTATTTTTTGTATAATAATATTTTTTGTAAATAATGTACATTCTGTTGTAAATAAACTAGTCAAACAATAAACAATGAGCGGCCACAAAAAAAAATCCTGCAATTTTTTTTTACTTGGTAAATACCGCGGCAGCAGGTCTGCTTCTTTTATAACGGCCACAACTTTATCAAAGCGAGTTGCGTTCAAACTTTTTCAACTTCTATTTAAGGTGTTCCAAATTCAAAAGTCACTATTATTAAGTGCGCCGGAATTACCTATTTCGTGCGCATTTGTCGAGGAACAAAAGGCCTCTTCTCGAATAGATGGGATGAAAATATCCATAGGTCTATCGCCGATCGCCTAAAAGTGTTAGACATGAATGTGGATGGGTTCCTATAGAAGTAGAGGTAGGACATGGGTAAGAAAAGAGTGACTGCTGAAATGACGGCTAATAGAGGAGAGTAGAGAACGAAAACCTGTTGTGCCGACCCCAGACGATGTGGGCTAGGGACAAGAAAATGATGATGACCGGTTGTTGTATCGATACTCGTATATTATGTTAATAAGGTTTGATTATTTTAGCTGGACCTAAACTACAAGGTGTCACACAACCCGTACACGCAACACAGAGCGCTTCGGATCCTCTCCCCAGGGACCGAGCTCACCGGCAACTACACCTGCGTAGTGTCTACCTTCCTGGCTGAAGATGAACGGACCAAGCCAATGACCATTTTTGGTTTGTACCTATCTTTTATTCAGTACCTATTTTACGAGTAGAAAAGAGTCGCGCAATAAGTTTTAATATTTTGTGGATTGATATGATTGTGTGAGCAGAGGTAGACTAATGAAAACATGGATGAACTGTGTGAAAGATGACATGGGTAGGAGAGGAGTGTATGAAGGATGAAGAGGATGGCTGACAGAGGCGAATGGACGAGAAAGACATGTAGGCAAGTAGGCAATACCTACTTGCCCACTTGCGGGCCTACTTACGGAAACCAGTCCACACACCAAGTGCGGATGATGAATTTGGCAAAATTTGCAGAGTGATAGAGGAATAAACAAATGTAAGTCCACGAATTGTCACAACAGATTGCCGTGGGCGATCGCCATAAAGCAAGCATTTTGTTCTTGTTGAAATGCCATATTCCGTACAATAATTCCGTGTACCCGTGTTCTAACAATACCATGTGAGTTGAGATGAAACGGAAATTACTTGGTGCAACACCCACCGAGCTCTAATAGAATGGAGTGGGCTTAGTAATAAGCGCCGCGAAGTTTGAGCTTGGATCCTATTTGACTTTCCGCCTGTAAAAATTCTTTGATCAACATTTCGTGAGCGAACCAGTGTCCGCAAGTAGGCCGCTGGCGGCCCCTTTTTGCGTGACACTTGACACATATTTTTGAACTTTTTAGGTTCTATACGATATGCCGGTTTCCACACAATGTTTATACGATGTTTGTTGTTACAATGTTTCAATTATCTTAATTTTACTAATGTTTATTTATTTATAGTTAAGTCAGGCAAGTTTTTCATCTAAATATATATAACTCAAAGGTGACTGACTGACATAGTGATCTATCAACGCACAGCCCAAACCACTGGACAAATCGGGCTGAAATTTGGCATACAGGTAGATGTTATGACGTAGACATCCGCTAAGAAAGGAAAATGGAAAATTATTTTCCGAAGAGGAGAAAAAGGGGAAAAATGGTTTGAAGAAAAATCAACGCACAGCCGAAACCGTTAGCCCTAGAAACATGAAACTTAAAAGGTGTGTTCCTCTAATAGAGCAGAGGTGCACTAAGGAAGAAAATAGGAAAATTCTTCCCCTAAAAGAAGAAAAAAAGGAAAATGATTTAAACAAAAATCACAAAAAAATGGCTTTACAAAATACGCAAAAAAAAACATGAAAAAATTCAGCTACCGCAGCATCTGGCACCAGGTTCAAATTCACACAAAGGTTCACAAAGAAACCGATGGTAACCACTAAGACAAAATCGCGGGAAACATCTATCATACTTAAACTAAAAACTGCTGAAAAAAATCGGCTCCAACAGCACACGCCTTCAAATTCAAATACACTCTAAAGCACAAGCTCAAATCCATGGTAACTAGCAGTTGTTCATGTCAAATTAAAAAAATCTGATACGATTATACACCAACACGCATACGAAACCCCAAATTAGCCACTAATATAACATAAAATCACAAAAAATAGCTTTACAAAATACGAAAAAAAAAATTAAAAAAAATTTCAGCTACCGCAGCATTTGTCACCAGGTTGTAAAACACACAAATGTTTACAAAAAAACCAATGAAAATCGCGGGAAACATCTATCATACTTAAACTAAACACTGCTGAAAAAAATCAGCTTCAACAGCACTCGCCTCTAAATTCAAATACACTCTAAAGTACAAGCTCAAAACTATAGTAAACAGCAGTTGGTCATGTCAAATTAAAAATCTGATTCGATTATACACCAACACCCATACGAAACCCCAAATTAGCCACTAATATAACATAAAATCACAAAAAATTGCTTTAATAAATACGAAAAAAGAAACATTAAAAAAATTCAGCTACCGCAGCATTTGTCACCAGGTTTTAATACACACAAATGTTTACAAAAAGACCGATGATAACCACTAAGACTAAATCACGGAAAACATCTATCATACTTAAACTAAACACTGCTGAAAAAAATCGGCTCCAACAGCACTCGCCTTCAAATTCAAATACACTCTAAAGTACAAGCTCAAAACTATAGTAACCAGCAATTGGTCATGTCAAATAAAAAAATCTGATTCGATTATACCCCAACACGCATACGAAACCCCAAAATAGCCACTAATATAACATAAAATCACAAAAAGTAGCTTTACAAAATAAGAAAAAAAAAACATTAAAAAAATTTCAGCTACCGCAGCATTTGTTACCAGGTACAATACACACAAA
The DNA here is from genome assembly GCA_947578465.1 of Thera obeliscata. NCBI lineage: Eukaryota > Metazoa > Arthropoda > Insecta > Lepidoptera > Geometridae > Thera > Thera obeliscata. Next base: position 3,945,742 of record OX387919.1, read on the forward strand.
TGTTTACAAAAAATCGGTTGTCTGTAAAGTCGGTTTACTGACGATAGTTGAACGTGATAACGTCATAAGAAAATACTCGAGGACTCGCGGACTCTCGGACTCGGACTCGGACTCGGACTCGGACTCGAACTCTCGGACCCGGACCCGGAACCCGACCGAACCCTCATTTACCCTTACCCTCATTTACCCTTACCCTCATTTAACCCTTACCCATAACCCGACCCGGGCTCGGGCTCAGGTAAATGGAACGACGAAACGACGTAACGACGCATGAGTCATGTTTTTTCGTGCGTGCAGCCGGCTCCATCGATTTATAAGACGTTATCACGTCAAAAAAACAGATGATAACCACTAAGACAAAATCGCGGGAAACATCTATCATACTTAAACTAAACACTGCTGAAAAAAATCGGCTACAGCAGCACTTACCTTCAAATTCAAATACACTCTAAATTACAAGCTCAAAACAATGGTAACTGTTCTAGCAGTTGGTCATATCAAACTAAAAAAACGAACTCAAATATCCACGCGGACGAAGTCGCGGGTATCAGCTAGTCTTTACTATAAACATGAAAATAATCAGCCTATAATCAATTCACTATACTACGATTCAATATGTTCACATCCTTAATAATGCAGCACACCACTGACGGAAAGGAGTAAAACTAACTCTCTAACCATGAGGGAGAGGAAACCACAGTTACCTGTTTTATACGAACCTTCCTATTTATTAATATTCATTAATAGCTGTTATTCAATTGGGAAAATGATGATGAAGGTAATAATTATGTTAATGGGGAAGTCAATAAATTATTCGCTGGTCTAAATAGAATTTGATAACAGCCTTAACTTTTTGTGAAATTTATTGAAAATAAATATTCTGTTTTTTCTCTTTTATTCCGTTTTTTCTTGGTAGATGCAAAAAGTAAATATGATCTAATCAAAAACATAAAAGTTAATGATCAAAGTCCATAATCATAATTATTTTATCATAAGAATCACTTTCAAACTTCATAAAGTCAGGTGTGTTTAGGTGACAGTTCTTAGGTGACCTAATACGGAGATGTAACCATGCATTTTTTTGGAATTTGGTTATTTTGATATTTTGGAAGATACTGTGTACTTAAACGTGTAAGTGATATTAATACTTTTACCGTCTCAAAAGTTTAACTGGTTTTCATACATAAGATATAATATGTAGTTGCTCGAGATTTTTGATAAATAAGTTCAGTAAGTTTGTATAAGGCCAAGTGTTGCGAGCGAGAAGTTGCGATAAAGACTGTGCACATCTAGCGCGATGGCGATCAGTGAAACACTGTCAAATTCGTCAGCATTTCACTGATGCCATTGCCATCGCCATCAAGCTAGATGTGCAAGATGCAAGGCTTTACGGAGTTCTGAATAATTTGGGCTAGGTATGTACTAAGTAAATTGTACTAAGGTAATTCAGGGTCCGTATTGCAAAGTGTTATTGCGATACAAAACAAATAATTGTGTTTCTATTTGTTGCAGTCCCAGAAAGAAGATTTGACATGATTCTCGACAGACTAGAGGGTGATCTAATAAATGTCATCTGCGCTGTCGAAGGCGTCTTTCCGAAGCCCGAGCTTGTCATACTCGCTGGAAACAGGTAAGAAAACAAAATGTAAAGTGATTATTTGCTAGCTAAGTACACAAACTTGTTAAATGGTGAATACATTTTTCCAAGAATTTTTATATTAATTAAAATTTTTAGAAGAAAATCTTTCTAGTTTATTGTAAAAAAGGGTTGGCGGAGAAATCAGAATTTTAATATACCTAATTAAAAAATTATAGAGGAAAATATTTAGATTTATTTTTCAAAAAAGGTTATTAGAGAAATCAGTGAGCATACAAAAAAAAATCTTCTTTGTCGTTTCTTTAATACTGAAGTGCCCGTCATTGTCAAAAAAATACTTAAAATTAAAAATAGAACCAATACTGTACTTACTGCAAAATTAAATCTTCTTATATCAAATGAATTTATGATTATGACATTGTTGGAATCCTCTTTTGACACGGACTGCTCCTGATACATCTAATCTAATATTATATAAAATTTGACGCTATTTCTTCTAGAATATTTATTTTAATTTTGTAATTTTTTGTTTCTTATTTATTTTACCAATTAATGTTTTAAGACATCTTAATTCATTCGATTTTAGTAACTAATAATATTGTAAAAACTGACATGCCTAGTATTACAGTTAATTGTGATAATGTGGTAAATAAATGAATTGAACTGAACTGAACTTAAATTCAGTACAGAAATTCCAAACACACAACTTTAAACTGCCTACACGAAGCAAGAATCTCTTTTGCATGTCGAGCTCGGCTGAGCCTAAAAGCCCCTACAGATATGCAAAGATCAATGTCGAAGCTTCGAACACGGCCGGAATTGTTGTACATACACTGACGTCTCGTGTCACGTGGCACTTGAGTTACGATGTCATGCTAAACTGCTTAGTATCGTGGGATACGCCCGTGGGATATGCCTGCCTGGGGATTGGCATTGATGGGTTAACTCATCCTATGTAGAGTAGAAAAAAGACAACGACAGTTCGGAGTTTTTCCTTCCTGAAAGTATAAAGGGGAGGGCCCTTTACATTTTTTGTCTGAATATGTCTGAAATTTTTAGCTGATTGATGATATCGATGAAAACATATCAACCATAAAAAAGATAAAATAAATAATAGTTTCAGAGGGCTGAAATTATATCTTCCTCTAATTGACTTTTAGCTCAGTTGGTAGCAGCTCTGCCTTCTGCGCCGTAGGTTGTGGGTTCGATCCCTACCGAGAACAAATACCTTGTGTGCTGTAAATGTTTGTTCTGTGCCTGGGTGTTTGTTATAAGTTGTTTTCTAAGTATGTATTTATAAAAAGAAATGTATCTAGCATATTATTAGCTATGTGGTTTCCATAGAACAAGTTCTGCTTAGTTTGGGGATAATAGTGTCGGGTGGATTGTCTACAATATTTATTGAAGTGAAAACTTCTTTAGCGGCGTTGAGCACTTTTCTGTAATGGGTATAAAATCTTAAACTCGCGTCAGCGCGTCAGCGCGTCAGGATCACGTGACCTGATCGAAAAAGCGTAAGACGGATGGAGAGGACGTTGCCGTTCTGCTCGACTGACCGCGCCGTACCCGGTGTGCGACGTTGCCGCTTCGCTCGCCGGCCGGCACTGTTGCTACGATGGGGGCGGGGCGGCGCGTGCGGTTCGTGCATCTATTAATGATAAAAGTGATGAAGAAATAGCGAAAGAAAATGAGTGAGTACTTTATAAATATACTAGATGAAAATTTAATAAGTTTTAATACGAGCGGCAAGTTTTCACTTCTGCCGGCACTCCCGGAGTGCAACCCGTCTTTTTTTTTTTTTTTTTGAGAAGAATGTAAGAAGTCTGCAGACTAATGATGAAGAAAACACATTAAACAATAAACCAGTAGGTATTAAACATTACAACCTTGGAATTTTCAAGTCAAGAGTGAACAAGTGGATAATAAGCTAAGCGTGCTCCACCTTAGACTGCATTTTCACTTTCCATCAGGTGTGATGGCAGTCAAACGTTTAGCTATCAAAAAAAAAAAAAAAACGTATTCAATTGATTTATTTTCAATACCTACAACATTTTCAGTATACATGTGTACAAAAATATATAATAAAAAAATGGTAAATAAAAGCCACATACGTTTCCTTGACATTTTATCATTCTCTAACAATAAGAGAACGAAAAATATGCATTATTAGAACTTCCTAGAATTTTGTATAGGGAATTGTTATGTCAGTTGACCTAAATCAAATAAATACCCATACTTTTTCCGTTGCTATTATATCGTATTACTCTGATTTCTATAAAGCTTTTCAATACGAATCACGAAATGGGAAAATACCCAATTTCAATTCCATAGTAGTGAAACCAAGTTAGTGTTTATTTTACTTATTCATCTGTAATAGGACATAACAAAGCCAAACTTTAAGACTTCGGCTGTATTTTGGGAGGAAACAGATTCTCGGCGCCGTTTAACTGCATTTCTAATCATATCAAATCATAACGTCATTCTTTGGTTTATTTTAGGCCTACGCACATCTGGGGCGATGGCGGTCAGTGAAACGCTGTCAAATAGCAATGTCATATTTAACAGTGTTTACTGATCGCCATCGCAGATCGCATAGATCAAGGCTTCCATTTTTTTGTTATACTACCACCCGCAGTTTCACTCGCCCCGTTCCTGTTACAATATCCATTCTCTGTTACAATATCTTTATAAATTTTAGCCTATTCTGATGTATAAGCTATATAATATATATATTATTGTAAAGTTTCATTAAAACCCATTTAGTAGTTTTTACGTGAAAGAGTAACAAACATGCATCCATCCATCTAAACTTACAAACTTTCGCGTTTATAATATTATAATATTAAATAGTTAGGATTCCGATAACGTAAATTTTGGAATTAAATAGGAAATTTATTCTGAGTTATATTTATTCTGAAATTCAGCTAGGTAAATTAATCAGATTGAGAAAGCAGAAGCAGAGAGACCACTAAAAAAGACTAGATAATACCGACACTATGCTTTCTACTTGAATAGAGCCTCAAGATTGGTTCCAGAATAATATCGAATGGTTGCAAAGTTCCTTAATCCGAAATTCACGGGGTATTATTCGGACATGAACGCTATTCCCAAATAACATTTACAAGATCCGGATTTAAAAGCAATTTGCAATAAAACGCTTAGCAATTATTTTGTGGAATGCTTAGGTAGTAGAAAAAACAAATACATTTTTCATTGAAATTATTGGACCTCAATAACGGTTAGTTATATCGAGTTATGTGGCTACTAGCCGTTACAAAATCACACAAGATGTCGAGTTACCTGCTGTCAATTTCTTTGATGGAAAACTGCCTAACCGTTGTCATACACCCGTGAAATTAAATTACCATGTACCTACTTAAGAAAAATTGGTAGTAGTAGAATGAAAATGAAATTCATAATATATTTTGAATTAAGGTTTGATTTCGATTAAACCTTTTAATACATAACTATGTATCAGATTTTTATTTAAACCTATAGGCCCTTATTAATAATCCTGGCGTAGCGTTGGACTAGTTAATCCGTGTTTTGTCTCTTGCATTGACATGCAATTGTCAACTCGAGCAAATGTGACAAAACACGGATTAACTAGTCCAACGCTACGCCAGGATTATTAATAAGACCCTAAATGTATTTTTTTACATTTAAGGACTAAAGGATGAATGTCTTTAAAAAACTAAAACTCAAACTCAATAAAATTGTATTCAATACGATTACACGAATCACTTTGAAGTCTTATAGCTAGGTGAGTCTAGGTGCCAGTTCCACGCGACCAAGCCTAGAAGAACAGGCAACAAACTACGGCTCGGTTCCTACCGTTTTTTTACAAAACAACCGTATGCTCGCTCGCTGCGTTTTGGTCAAAATGCACACCCGTATTAGGTACTCACTTTACCTTAGAGTTTCGTAGTGAATAATTCGGATGCCTTCGAAAGTTGGCTAACGATCCGCAGCATCGAATTGCGCGTGCTCGCAAATTCGATTTACTTCGAGGCATTTCTTTGGCACTCCAACGAAGTTACACACGCATCACGTACTTCTTACAATACTACAGTAAACGTAAAAGCCTTTTCATGCATTTTACGAGTTATTCGATAGGTGCCATTTAACAGCAGTCGTGAAGCAGTAATATCGTCTTCCAATCAAATCTCTGTGCCATACCTTTAGTTTTTCTTCAAACAGTGAAGAAAAACATCGTGAGGAAGCCCGTGGCTTAGTCAGCTCCGCACGTATTGACCATGTCTTTCCTGTGGATTAGGCTGACTAAGCTGTCAGGATGGTATAGGTGCTGGGCAAGCCTATTTGCGATTAGGGCTTGAGTATATCACCAGTGGCTTCGAACATATAAATCATCGACAATAGATGTAAAGGCATGTTTACTTTTACCTTCAACTATTTGTATTTTTGTAAGATAGGCCAATGTTTGAAGGTATTTTAATTATATATAAAATCACGCCTCATTCCCATGGGGGTAGGCAGAGATCACGGATTTCTACTTGCTACGATCCTGACACACCTCTTTCGCTTCAATCACTCTCATAACATTCTTCATACATGCTCGTCTGTTTAGGGTATACCTAACCTGACCTTTCTCTAAAACGTCTGTGATCTGATTGAGATACATGCGCCTCGGTCTTCCCCTTCTAGCAGTTCCATTCACACTCGACTGATGCAATTGTTTTGGTAATCTCCTTTCATCCATTCTCTCTACATGTCCAAACCATCTTAGCTCATCTTTTTTAATTATAATAGAACATAATAGTGATCCACCTGATGGTAATAGGAGACTATCTCTTAATAACAAAGCAACGATGTCTCTATTTTCAAAAACTCCTTATAACACTAATAACAAGAATATTTAACGCTCTAAAATAAATGTTCAACTCATCATCTTGTGTTTGAGTTTCCATCTTGAATTTACTCGTAATGCTGTCTGGAATCAATTTCCTTTGATATATTGGAAATCTAGATATGCGGGATGAGCCTGGCACTGAATTATTGTGCATACCAATAATAATAATATTATGGCATCCAATCCCATCTATTCCAGCTCTGATCGAATCTATAAATGTGATGAAAATATTTATTTTGTTGGGCAAGACTTTATGCGGAGGGAGCACTTTAATAATCTTCAGTGAATTTGAAGTCATTTTAAAAACTTTGCAATATTAAAATAAAAACCAAATAAAATATGGTATTGTGTGTAGAGCTGATTTTAGACAAAAACTCTTCAAAAACCGGACTATTTTTACAAAAAATTGGTTCCAAAGTTAACATCGTCGAAACCTTTCCCAAAGTTGACTTGTGAAGTTCTTGGGTACTGTGTCCCTAAAATTAGTCTCGTTTTAGGCTTAAAACTAAACAATTTTATTAATATTAGCATAGCCTCTGCTTTTTATTCTTATCGTGTCACTGGTGCTTTCGAACCGAGTGTGGTGAAAGGATTTTAGGTGTGCCTCAAAGATCAAAGTTTGAGCCTCTGCTGAAACAGTCCATAACTTTTTTTGGTAGTTACATAGCGGTGTATATAGTTATTTAGTCATGTTTATGCTACAAACCCATGTCTTCCTTTTGCTGTCATCTGCCGTAGTGAATATAAACTGTATCTTCATTTCATGTATTTTTCCGTCTTTCAGGCCACTGAACGTGAAATCAAAGATCAATCTGATAGACGGGCGATACACTGCTCTGACAAGCGCGTTTGTGAAGGTCGATGCCCTGCCGCCCACTGTGGAGATACTGTGCGATATGCAGGTCCCATTAGCAAACTATTACAGTAGGAAGAGAGACATCTTTTATAGAGGTGAGTTTTACCGGATACTACCAAAACTTTTTATAACAATTAGGTGTGATCTTCTTCTTAACGTGTCACGTGATTCTTGTCGAACCAAGTGTGGTGAAAGGATTTTAAGTGCACCTCAAAGAGGCTTCTTTCGTGCACTTGACACAATTACTCAAACTTTTTAGGTTCTACGAAATACCGGTTTCCTCACGATATTTTTCTTCACCGTTTGAGAGCACTGGCATAGAGTACAAAAATTTTTGGGCAGAAAAAATCATTGGTACACGACTGGATTTGAACCCACGATCTTAGGATCGGAAGGCGAGGCCACTACCACTAGGCCACCAGCGCTCTCATGTGTGTGGTAATAATAACAAAACATTACCTCGAGTATAGGCCACGCACGTTACGAACATGTCCAATGATGCACTGCCCTTTGTTCAGCAACCTGAGGCGTTATTTTTTAACCTGAGGCATTATTATTTCTGAGAAAGTACTCGTGCTCAACAAAAGCTTTATGAAAATCCATTTCTGTCGTATTTATCAGCTAGATACGATTAATTACAAAGTTGAGTTTACTATTTGTCATGTAATTTTAAAAATGGAACGATTTTTTACTCCGAAACATGGCAACCAAGGAGTTAACTTATCAAAGGTTTATTTAAATTTCGAACTGGCTTGCAAAATTGAATGCTGCTTATTGAAAATAAAAAATAAATGAATACGCGAGAATAAAGAGTGTTGTTCGTTGTTTGTCGTAATTATATTTGGCAAAATGAATTCAAGTAGTACTACTTAGTTTGAATTTCCACGTATTATTTAATTTTGAGAAAAGTATTATTGTATAGTATTTTTCTCAATTCTTCTTATGTTTTGGCCACAATTAGGCATTGATAGAGATAGATTAGGCGTTCACCCATCAATTCCTCTTTTACACTGTATTTACCTATTTCTATCGACTTTTTATCCTGTCATTTTTGTATTGCAGATCCACCCACAACTACAGAAGTTCCCAACTCAGCGAATTTACCTCCAGGTATGGTATAAGAGTGAGTTGAGCCAACTTATGTAAATAACCCTCAGTTTCTAGCCAATTCTGTACAAAGTAAAGCTACCGTCACCAAGCTCTGTTATTAAGATGGCGGCTGATAAAAGAAAACGGCGAGAAAGTCTTGTACCGACTTCAGATGAAGTGGAATAAAAGAAGGAAGATGTTACTAGGCTCTTTGTAAAATTATTATTGTATTAAAATCACTACAAATAATTTTCAAAAAAATTTAGTTTAAAAAAAAACAATTATGATCGTCTGTATTTATTATTATTATTTTCAGTGTTCACCAATTTCTTCGTAAATTATTGTGAAAAACTCTTTTGTCCAACTTTTGATATGGTCTTATTGCCAAAATTTTATGTGAAATCAGTTTCTAAGTTGCTAAAAATCACATGTTCACAGTGTAATGTATGTTTCTTAGGAGTAAATTAAAATATTTTTTCAGGTTGTTCCAGTTTGGCGGTGGGAATGATCACACTTTCCTTGCTAGCCCAAGTATTCATGAAAAAAGTCTCGTGATCAAAATATACTCAAAAAGAGAGAAATGTATGAAAAGTATAAAAGTATCTATACATAGTGTTTATTAGTCGATATCTACATTATACTTCCAAAGACTCACAAAATATAAAACTGTACCTAAACTTATGTTATTTTAAAAATCATAATAAACAATTTAAATATAGGATCTAGTCGTTACACAGTTAATTATTATATTGGTATTTGATACCGGATATTCGTTTTTTTTAATTATTTATACCTCCTCCGTTGGTTCCTCACTGCTGAGGATCGTGACTTCGTGCAAGAACTTACCTCTTTTGTACTTAGCTCTTTCTTCGGTTGGTGGAGTGCGACGTTAACAGGCATATCCAGGTTGTCTGACACCTGGTCCGACTATATCTTTGATTCATCTCCTCTATCAGTCCTTAGCTATTTAAGCGTCGATCATGTAGGTAAAACTCATCATGTAGGTATTGAAAGGGCGAAAACCCTTCATTGATTATAGCTACAATTCTGTTTGAGTTTATTACACGGCAAAAGATACCACTCCTCGTCACGACGCCATATTATCCTTCTTCTGCTTCTTTTTCTCCACTAGAGACGAACTCTCTTCTCTCTTTCTTGCTTGATCCGAATAGGGACGTCCTATTCCTAAAACTGGTTAACAGTATGTAGGGAAGAGCCGAAGACCAGGCTCAGTGGCGCGTCTTAGGAGAGAACAACGTCCAGTGATGCTGATGATGATAATGATGATGATGCAGGTAAAAAAATCATTTTTGTAAAGATCGTGGAAAGTCAGTAGTATGGAGAGTTGCCCAGCAGTGATCTTATGGTACTGATCTTGTTCCATCAGCTATATTCCATCGGTTTATGCCATTATACCATAATTGCTTTGTTGGAGGAAAAGTTACGTGTTGCACTCGAGTGCAAAAAATTTTCACCTCGTGCTCTTTTGATCCCCTCGCTAACACTCAGGATTCAGATTTAGAGTCCTTCACTTGCTCGGTCATCAAAATTGAGCACGCGGTTAAAAAGCAACTTTGCACTCTTGTATAACGAATAACTATTGTTGAATCACGATTTTTCGTCTGAAATATTAATAAACCACAAGATAGAGATAGAACAAATCGGGAACACACTTAAGAGGGAATCACACAGGCGACTCTCCATACAAAATAAATGTAGTCCCCTATTTCCTCCCTGGATAATGCCTCTGAGTAACCATTTTGTCTCATAAAATCTAGATCTGCTATATACGTGCTGGCATGTTTTCCTTTTTTACAGAAACTTATTTATAAGAAAATATCACCTCCAATTAATATTTCATATAAATCATATGAGGGTCATATTTTCTTTATCAATAAGTTTCTGAAAAAAAGGAAAACATACGAGCACGTTTAAAGCAGATCTGGATATTATGAGACAAAATGGTTACTCTAGACCTAGAGGCATTATCCAGGGAGGAAATAGGGGACTACGTTTGTATGGAGAGTCGCCTGTGTGATTCACTCTTAAAAAAGAAATGAAATAATGAACTTTACCAACAAAAGCTCGATCGATTTAAAGATTGGGCCTTTCCGGACACTGCATAATTCGCTGAGCACACAACGGAACGTAATTTGCTACACACGTGATTGCTAAGCAAACGCATGGTAACCGTCGACTATATCATTTCCCACGGACTATGGTGTAGGTACAATGACCGCCATTTTATCAACTAAGGTCCTATCCACGATACAACAAGGATGGGACACCTTGGGTAAGGAACGATTTATTCCCAAATAAAATAAGAAAGCTTATAGAAATAAAGTTACCTATAAATGGTGTTAACTAATCAACAAAAATACACAATCACGCGTATTTTTGTTGCTATTAAATCTTAATCGCATCTGTCAGTTTTGACAATATTTTGAGCAATACTATTACAATAAATAATCCGTGATTACAATTATCAATCAATAATGTTTATTATTAATATTTAAATTATAAGTATATCATGTTTTACTTAAGCTTGTCTGGAAGAGATCGCTCATAGCGATAAGGCCGCCCATTGTGCCTTTATTTGATTTTTTTCTTTTAAATGTATTCTTTTGTGTGCAATCAAATATTAATCTATCTAGGTATCTCATTATTTGTCATTTACGTTACTTGATAAATAAGACTTGAAGGTGCTATTCAAATTCAATCGGAATAATCAAAGCACTGTTTGATTACATTCCGTGTTTATTCTCGACTGGAGCACATCACTGAATCAATGGACGATTCATCTCCTGTGAATTGAAAACAGAATCGCACCTGCTGCTAGGCTGATATCAATTTTGAAACCACGTTTTGGCAAATTGTAGAGCAGATTTGATTAAAATGGAAGCTATATTGATTCACGAGAATTCTTTAGACGTATGCAGATAGTGTTTTATTTAATAATGCTAAAGTTAATGATGATAAAATATGTACTAGGTATTTGATGTCAGTGGTTGTGTTGTTGAAAACAGATAGCTAAGAAAATACCTAAAACTGAGTTGCCAAGTATAAAGTAACCTTTCATTTAGTTATTAGTTAGTTTTGTATTCATAATGCCGAATTTTTTAACGGCACGCTAAAAGTATCTTGTCTTTTTTTTTAGAATGAGCCTTCACCTTCAAATATTATATGAAAAAAAGTTAACTGTCAAAAAAAATTAACTTCTTACATCAGTCTTCTACAAATAGCTGATGACCACCGGGAACCGTGCCGGAAGCAATTTAATGCATTGGTTAGGCACCGTTTTAGACTATTTTTCTCATTTTTTATTTCCAACATAGCAGGCGCTGTGAAAAGTCCGAAGTGACTCGACGTCGCATTGCCGCCGCAAAATTTCCCTCGAGAGGCGTATTTCACATCGAAACGACGCAAGATGATCCCAAATATTTTAAAGAGATCGCTTGGAGACATTGCTTATTATTTTTGCAGCGGAGGGTTGGACTCATAATTTTGGTAACAAACGACGCGACACAAAAAATATCAAATAATGCTTTAAGACCATCATGAAAATATCCGCGCACTGGGTATACAATAATGGTCATTTAGCTTCTTAGACAATTTAGATCAGGACCTGCCTTGCATGGATCTTCCCCTCTGCCAAAAGGTACAAGACTAATGAATCTGACATATCTAGCACGTTTATAAAAACCACTTCGTAATCGATCTTTATCAGTGTCAGTATCGGTATCGCGGTGAAAGGACCTCTTCTTAAAATGCCAACATGTGCAGTTGCAGTGTGTAATAGGAAGTCCAACACATCAAGCTTGTAAAAGGATGGTGTAACATTTCATATGTAATTATTTTTTTGCATAATTAATGTTTTTTTCTATTAAAATAATGTGAAATTGTTGTGCGGCGTTTAGCTCTAGAACATCGATTCAGTATACGATTATACGAAAAAGATCGAATCGCCTCGAGTTTCCTGCCGTCAATTATCCGCATTTAATTTTCAACCTTATCACAAAATAAAATAGACTATAATTGCGAAATAATCTCTAATTGCCAAGCAATTTTAGTCACTAGCAAAAATTTAAAATTGTAACGAGACTACCTATGACGTACCTATGAACTCCCTACGAGACTAGTTGGCATTTCAAAAATGAATTTTTGACCTTACAGATTTAGATATTAAGTCGATTTGGCTTTGAATTTTTCCAGACCTGACAGGCCCGAGACATCAAAACCCCGCCCTCCGGTAGCGAGACTAGTGATAGAGGTGGATAAATGTTTACACACAGTTTTTTATCGATATCGATAAAAGCACGGGTGTTCTAGCGAGTAGATTTGTCTTAGCTTTCTGATTGGTTGTGGGTTCAAATCCAGTCGTGCACCAACGGATTGTGTTGAAGTTGTAACGTGTTATTTTATACATAACATTACGTAGCCTACATGTTTAATTTAACAATGTAGCTGTTGAACAATTTAGGAACTTAAAAAACTTTTAACTTTATACCTTGTGGAAAAACCAGCCCGCACATTGGAGTGCGGAAACCGCACACCAAGTGCGGATGATAAAATTTGCCAATTTGCGTATTCGGACATCCAAAAGCATAGCATTTGACACAAATTTAGTTCCAAACATTTATTCATCCCACCTTTTATAAGATGGATAGTTTTTGTGATCTTTTACCTTGAAAAACTAACGTAGTCATCATAGAATTTCATGCTATTTTTTAAAGAACTTTTAGAACACCTTTATGACGGTGTATACGAGTTTCCAGCTTATTCGCTCTTATTCTGAGGTTGACCCCATATTGGTCCTAAAATGATAAGTTTATTTAGGCCAAATAAAAACATCGATATCTTTGATTTTAAGCTCAGAAAATTTATCAATCTCTATGAAAGTGTCAGTTTTGAGTAGTAATGCTGCCAACTTAATCAAGATGTAGTTTGTTGAGATTTGGGGTAAAAATAGGTTCTTAGTGCAAGTAATGAGTAACATACAATAAAGGATTTGTCCCTCATGGCATCCTAGAGAGCTGGCTGTAGTTTTAGCGTTGTCCAGTCCAGATCAATTGAACGAAATGAACTAGTCTGCCTGTGATATTCATTCATTAACAATTATACATTTGTGTCTGAAAAATAGTACATAATAAGCAAAAATAATATGAGTCATATCTTAAATTAAATAATTATCAAAGAAATTGTTATCAAATAATACCAGCAATGTCACTTCATATTTATAAAATCATCAGTAGAATAAAAACACCCTTTCAACAAAAGCTGCTTTAGTCTAGTTTTGAATAAATGTAGACTGTCTATTATTTTAATGTCAATACGTAAATTATAATATAATTAAAAGGCCTGATATCTATAAGATCATTAAGGAACATGCCAAAAAATATTGGTAACTGCCCCGGATTCTGTAACAACTTCTTGTTTACCAAAAATGCTTCTTATCTCTACGAATTGATTTATTTATGTATATACCTTACGAATATATATATATTCGTAAGGTATATACATAAACAGATTAAGTACGTCACCTCTGATACCGTAGTGTTCTAGCTTAGCAATCAGTAATTTATGATTTTATAGTATCGAAAGCAGAAAAAAGATCACACACAACAACACTTTCATTTTATTAGTAAGATTTGTAACAACATCGTTCACCAAATAGTCTATAGCATCTACCGTACCTACATTCACCTGGTAGCCAAACTGTCGTTCATATAGAGTTAATTTTTAAATGTGATACTAACCTATCTCTGATAAGTTTTCCAAAAACTTTAGAAACAATAGGTAGCAACGAGATAGGCCTATAATTTTTATATTGTTTGTCTTGAACATAAATAATATCCGACGACCATTAGTGCCATGAAATCTAAAATAATATTCAGAATGAATATTTAATAAATAAATCTTACTGACTTCGGAAGCCTTACATTCTTTCATACTTAACATAGGGTAAAATAAAATGATGATACGGCATCACTGTTGTGGTTCTCTGTATTTTGAATGTGTGTCACCTGTTTATACAGTAAACTTGAACTAGTGTTAAAGATTTGTATTTGTGTGCGTTCATAACAACACAAATAATTGTTGTGTGTGTTACGATCGTTTGAATGTGTGTCGCTTTCGTTTCAGTGTGTGCTTTCCTCGTCCCCCTCAAAATATGGCAGAAAAATTTGTTAGGCTGAATAGATGCAAGGCAAGTCCTTTTTAGCTTAGCAGACCGATACGACAGTTGCCATCTCTATCTTTTGGCATGAAAGTAACAGTGACAAAACACTGGAGAACACAGAGAGCACTGGTGGCCTAGTGTTAGTGGCCCCGCCAATGACTTTTTCTGTCGAAAAATGTATGTGCACTATGCCAGTACTCTCAAACGGTGAAGGAAAACATTGTGAGGAAACTGGCGTGCCGTAGAACTTAAAAAAGTTCGAGTAACATGTGTCAGGTCACGCAAAAAGGGCCCGCCAGCGGCCTACTTGCGGAAACCAGTACGCACACCAAGTGCGGATGATGAAGTTGCCGAATTTGCTAACGCATAAATGGTCTTATATAGCAGTCGGTTAGGTTAACAGACCGATACGTCTGTTACCAGCTCTATTTGTTAGCATGAAAGTAACAATGACAAAAGACTTGACGAGCTCAACATCTTGGAGCACAAAAGACGCCTAGGGAGGCCTGCGCTTGCGTCCATGAGCTGCTTAGTCTTTCTAGAGGGCATTGGGTTGTGGTAGCAACCACCCGTCACGCAAAAGGACCCACCTGCGGCCTACTTGTGGAAACACCAAGCACGACTTTTAAGCTAGGTGAGTCTATAGGTGTCAGTTTCACGCTATCAAGCCTAAAAGAAAAGGCAACAAACTACGTCTTGGTTTCCACCGTTTTTTGTAGGATCCTTGTATAAAACATAAATAAAAATAGCAGTGAAGTTCCAGTGTGTCCACTCCAACTTAGTGAGACGTAGGCAATACAAAAGCAAAAGTTTCAATCACGGACAGTACACGCTACGCTTTAAACTAATACCCATAGTAATATACCTAATACACAGTGTATATAACAATAAGATACGAAAATAGGTAAGAGTAAGTTTTATCAATAATATATAATATCAAAAGTATAAGTACGCTATATAATAGTAACTGTGGAGCCAGTCAAATATAAATGGCACACAGACATTCTAAACACAGCTATATTAGGTTTCCTTACCCATGGAAGCCTTACTGTAAACGTCTATGACTAAAATCAAGCTACCAAATCCGGCGTTATATTATTAAAGCAGCACTGTAGGCCTACCACAAGCTTTGTCTGGCTCTGTCTCTGGCTCTGGTTTTGAGTCTGTGTAAGTGCTCACCAGTGTATTATACTGAGAGTGTGTGACGTCTCGACGTAGGATTTATTTAGTCAACACACAGACTCAAAACCAGAGCCAGAGACAGAGCCAGTCAGAGCTCGTGGTAGGCCTTCTGGTAAGCCATAGCAGGCTTTCTGAAAACTAATCCGGCTCACAGAACCTCTACAAGTTCAGTACCCCAACTAAAATAGAGGCTGGACTTTACTCTAAAATAGTAACTTTAATATTAATAGACTGTGGGCCAATCGGGACAACACTGTCTAGCCCCAAATTAAGCATTACTTGCACGATGGGAACCAAATAGCTGGTATAATACTTAGATAAGATTTTTTTTAATACTTATAATAATAACTTACATCTATACTATCTATATCTATTTCTAAACTAATATTATAAAGAGGAAAGATTTGTACCTATTTTTGTATGTTTGTAATGAATAGGCTCAAAAAGTACTGGGCCGATTTAAAAAAATATTTCACCAATAGAATGCTACATTCTTCCAATTTGACATAGGCTACATTTCATTTTGAAAAAAATTAGGGATCTTTGGTAAAATTTGAACAATGTAACCGAAGGTGTAGAAAAATGAGTCTTAAAATGTCTTTCGTCGAATGCGCTGCCGAAACTATTAGCGATAGAACAAAATAATGTACAACAAAAAAATATAAAAAATTGTATACCCCGTGCGAAGCCGGAACGGGCTGCTAGTACTAAATATAACACCCAAACAGAGAACAGAAATCTATGTTCACCACACAAAAAATTGTTCTCGATGGGGATCAAACCTACAGAAGGCAGAAGGCACAGAAGGCAGAGCCACTGCTTTCTACGGTCTGGCGACTTCCGAGGCCTATGCCTGTAGGATGGTGAATTGGTCGGGTTAGCCCTACTAATGCCACGTCCATTAGTGCATGGTAACCACCTCCTATAACAAAGAATTACCTAGTAGGTCACGCACGTCAGGAACGTGCCCTATGATTCACTACCATCCACTTCCAGCTACTCACCTTGAGGCATACAGAAGTTCAGCCTCACGTGCCAGTAATTTTACGGGCACCCATATCCTTCAAACCGTAACACATCAATGCTACTTCACGGCAGAAATAGGCATTGTAGTAGTACTTCCCCGGTCTAGCCTTTCACAAAGAGCTTTTACTACTACTCAATCGAACGATCACATAATTTGAAGTAATTTTGATTTTCGCAAGTTATTTATTTTATTGTCTCAAATTTCGCAAGCAGTATTTTGAGATAAACAGCTGCCAAATATTTGATCGGCGATTAGTAATCCGTGAAATAGACCCTTCATTCCAAATCACTCGGGCGTTATACTTGGTTCGTGCGGCGATAATAAAATAAGTAGAAAATCCCTAGTAAACGCAAAATATTCTATCTAATCAAAGCCAGACATCCAGAATAAAATTTTCATAAAAATATTCAGCAATCCGTTTTCGGAAGCAATCTAATAGACAGCTAATATTGGAAACTACCCAATATATTGGATACAGACTACACACTGCACGCAAAATATTTCATAACTGTTACAAGCACCGGTGGTCTAGTGGTACCTAGTAATCCTTCAAAGTAAAAAGCAAAGTCAAATTTGTTTTTATTCAATAGTATCACAAGAATCACTTTTATCATCATCATCGACCTAAATCAGCCCACTGCTGGACGTAGGTCCCAAGCCGCACCACTGAGTCCGGTCTTTTTTTTACAATTTATATACCCTTGACCTCCGTGGTCAAATTGTGCCTTATATTCAAATAATGTCTTCTATCTATCTATTAAAATGTTCGATCTACAATATCAATTTGCTAACAGCTAGTACTTATTATCAAATTTATCAAACCTCTTTAGATCATATATTATATTCATTATATTTTTTATAACTTCTGTATCAAAAACGTTGTAAAACTAATTATTTAATTAAAAATGTGCTGTGGTTACAATTGCAGTTGTTTTATTTGAAATTGTTTAATTGGACCAGGGAACTCTACTATGGTGCCGTGGTCCAACTGCAAAGATAGTTGGACCACGGCCCCTAGTAAAGGCCCGTAGTCCAACTAGTTGGACAGATCAGTTGGACCACTGCCCCGTAACGATATATTCAAGGTACTTTCCCTCCATGTGACATATTCGTGGGACGCCCTGTATTTTCCGTGATTATTTAAAATTCGTTTCTCTAATTAACGCAAGGTAAACGATAACAAACGCTAAAAGTAATTTACCTTTAGCGAAAATAGCTATAAACAAAAAATATTTCACTCTTCCGCAAAAATAACAATGTATTTTATACGGGATGCTGAATTAATTAAATTTAATTAATCCACCGGCCAAGACCCTTAGAATTAGTTGTTTCCGAAAGTTTTCTTATAAATAACACTTTATTGCTGGGAGGTATCAGCTTGTTTTAAACTGCGGTGTTTAAAAAGGTATAAAATTACAAAGCTTTGAATTTTAACGCGTTGTGATAAAAAAGGAGTCATTTTAAAATCAGATGGCACATAATGCTTATTCCATCAGCAAGTTGTTTAATAAAATATATAGATAAAGCCTAGCCCTAGACATTAAAAATAAAGAATGTGGATAATCCATACAACACTATCTAGCCCCAAATTAAGCAGTGTTTGTACCATGGGGATCCAGACAGCTGTGATATAGTCATATATTATTTTTTTAAGAAAAATCGAAGACGAAACGAAGGGTGCCCACTTACCAGATGGACCGACGACATTGTTAAGGTCGTGGGAAGTCGGTGGATGGAAAGGGCTCAGAATCGTTCTTCCTGGAAATGTGAGGCCTATGTCCAGCAGTGGACTTCTCAGGCTGATGATGATGATGATGATGATATTTGTTTGTAGATCCAAAAATTTGTCCTGAATTAGGTATGCTGTTTTGTTCAGCTTATAATAAATATGTATTTCATTTATTTATGCAAAACCAGTTTTATATGAGTATAGGTACTAGTGAAATCCCGCGCGACTTTGCTTTTTCCATGCAAACTTCAAACCCTGCTGCAACCTTTTTGGGTTGAATTTACCTAAGTTCTTTCGTAGTGTACCTACACTTTTCATAAATAGTGCGTTGATTTTTTTTTAAACCCTTTTTTCCCCTTTTTCTCCTCTTCGGGAAAAAAATTTCCAATTTCCTTTCTTAGTGCACCTCTATCGCTATAAGAGGAACATACCCTCCAAGTTTCATGATTCTAGGACTAATGCTGCCTTCCTAGGGTGCGTGGTTCTGCAGATCATCACGCACCGCGCACGACGACGCACGGCAACGCACATAGAAAAGACTTCTGTGCTACCGCGCACCTCGGCGCACGAGACCGTTCCCATGGTGTGTCGTGCGAGCTGGTGCGGGCTGGTGCGCGATATCACGCACCGGTGGGAAGGGGCTATTATGGTTTAGGCTGTGCGTTGATTGTCAGTCAGTCAGTCAGTAACGTAAAAGTTTTATATATTTAGATGAGTCTTCACCAAAAAGGGCCAAGAATTTTATAAAAAAAGGCAGCAATAGTGGTTATTCCCAGACAATCCCCAAGCTCAAACTCCTAAGCCAATTAATCCGAAAAAAATATGACATAACTTCGTAATATTTCTGCGCTAATACTCTATTAATGGAGGATTACTCTGCGGGTCTCAATTAAACTTTTAAAACAAACTCGATCTGTTAACTTTTCGAAACTCATTTAATAATGTTCCATTTAAATTTCTATAATGTTTTTGTCCACACAAGAGGGCCAACGTTCGCAAACTGGGCTGACCTTATTTGCTTTAGCAAATGAAGCGTAAATAAATAAAGGTGTTTATTCTGGGTGACGATTTGGGAACGATATTGTAAACTGATCACTTTTAGATGTTCGATTACAATTCTAATTTTTGAAGTGAAAACTTCTTTAGCGGCGTTGAGCACTTTTTCTGTAATGGGTATAAAATCTTAAACTCGCGTCAGCGCGTCAGGACACGTGACCTGATCAAAAAGCGTAAGACGGATGGAGAGTAGACAGCTATCCCCTCTCTACGGCGCGGCGAAAATGTATGCCTGGGCCTACTGTTTCGTTTAGGCAGCGCAGGGCGCTTGCGCGAATGTTCGTGTATGTTACAGCGTGCCAAATAACAAACAAGCCCCCCCTAACCATTCCAAAATATCAAACATGCTCAACGTTAATAATCAAGTTTTCACTTCTGCCGGCACTCCCGGAGTGCAACCCGTATTTTTTTTTTACACATCCTCATAGAGTCTAGATCTGGTATTTGTTGCTAAAAAGATCAACTAATTCTTAACGCTGGACACTTATTAGCGACTCGCTGTCACTATCACTATTATGTTAACAAATAGAGATGGCAAAGACTTATCGGTCTAAATGACTGCTAAAGGTGAATGAAAAGTAAACAGGCCTTTGCATCTATTATTTATACCTAGGGGCCTAAAAGCCTGCGCGCATCTAGCACGATGGCGATGGCGATCAGTAAAACACTGACAGATATCGTTGTCATATTTGACAGCTTTTCACTGACCGTCATCACCATCGATGTAGATGTGTGCAAAGCAATCACACAGGTGACTCTCCATACAAACGTAGTCCCTTATTTCCTCATTGATAAAGAAAATATCACCTCCAATTCATATTTCATATAAATCATAATGAGGGTCATATTTTCTTTATCAATAAGTTTCTGAAAAAAAGGAAATCATACGAGCACGTATCAGATCTGGATATTAAGAGAAAAAATGGTTACTCTAGAGGCATTATCCAGGGAGGAAATAGGGGACTACGTTTGTATGGAGAGTCGCCTGTGTGATGCCCTCTTAGGAGTTTTAGCTATTTCGTTTTCTTTTTTGACGATGAGCTGACGTAGACTTTTGTCAATGTAATATCGAAAGTCCGAATAAACTTATAGTCTGGATTATAACAGGAGTAGTTTCGGAACAACGTATATTTGGCAAAGTTAAATTAATAATGGTGGTGCAAGGTTGCCTAATGGTCGACCCAAATTGTTGATAGTGTAATAATTAGACACCCTGTACCTATTTAATGTCTGTTTTTTGTTCTGCGGCGCTATCTCGGGTAATATATTAGAAGTCAAATCGTACCTGTTGTTTTACCTCACTGTAATTATGAATCTAACTTTCTATTCCTACCTTACAATAAATAGATAGATGATATGACACTTACTACTTTTTTTGTAAATACAATACATAAAATACAATCAAACTCCCAGATTGAGATCTAACATCTACGTTTGTTCTCTATCTAGGTTTGGTTTATTTTCATAGGGGATCAAACCCAACGCCCTCAGCGCAGAAAGCAGAGCTACTATAAACTAAGTTTTATGGATGTCTGAGAGCGCTGGTGGCCCGGGCGCGGCGGCCCCGCCTTCCGATCCTAAGGTCGTGGGTTCAAATCCAGTCGTGTACCAATGAGCTTTTCTGTCCACAAATTTATGTACACTATGCTAGTACTCTCAAACGGTGAAGGAAACCGGCATATTTTAGAACCTAAAAAAAAGGAAAATATTTGCCAAGTGCACGAAAAGAGCCTCTTTGAGGCGCTCTTAAGATCCTTTCACCACACTTGGTTTGAAAGAATCAGTGACCCGATAAGAAGAAGAAGGGCTGTCAAAATGGCCATATTTTCGAGTAATACGCCACCACCAGTATTGCTCGTAGGTCGGTCACGTATAGGGTTACCATAATGTTAATAGAGAGATGCCTGTCTATGGTAACTAAAATGCCTGATTTTTCAGAAAAATGCCTATATAAAGCAAAACGCCGCTGTAGGTAATAAGTAAAAGCCAACAGATAATAATACAAAAGGATATTTATTACTGATATTTGTCAGAGGACATTATTTTTTTTCCCTGAGTATTCAATATTGCTTTTACTGATTCAATTGTCAGCCGATTTCTTTCTATAATCCACTGGGCGTTGACGAGAGAAAACATACGTTCAACGTTCGCATTGTGTGCCAAAATAGAGAACACAAACTGGCAGATTTTCACAAATTCTGTAATGCCACCATTCACTTCCCTACTTTTGAGAAAATTGCACCACTGTGTAGTTAAGCTTTCAGTAAAAAATATGCCTGTTTCAGACCAATGCCGGCCGCACCTGTCTAAATCTTAAAATGCCTGTCAAATGCGGCAAACGCTTGTCATATGGTAACCCTAGTCACGTATGAGCT
This sequence comes from Thera obeliscata, assembly GCA_947578465.1. Lineage (NCBI taxonomy): Eukaryota > Metazoa > Arthropoda > Insecta > Lepidoptera > Geometridae > Thera > Thera obeliscata. Next base: position 3,967,701 of record OX387919.1, read on the forward strand.
CATTGAGAATGTATTATTGAAAGCATGCACATCAGACTGAAACTAGTCTCTCATAAAAATGTTAAGCCCCCGTTCGTTTCAATCTGTATTGCAGCTTCGGGGCGATTTACACATGCATATAAAGTGAAGCCTTTGGGGTTTATTTGCTTTATTCCAATATCCATTGCAGCAGCCTTGCCCTTTCTAACCACTTTGAGTTGCAAACATGGTAGTATTGCAGTTTTGTTTTATGTTCAACCTGCTCATCTAGTTTTGGTTGCGTGGAATAGCTTAGACTCTCGAAGCTTTAAAACGTAGCGCGCATTTTTTTTTATACAACGAGCTGAGTGAACAAACATATGGCCCTAATGTTAAGTGGTAACCATCGCCAAACAACAAACAAACACAAACAAACACACAAACAAAGACAAAGCATCATATGTCACGCACGACAGGAACGTGTCAAAGTTCGTATTTTTTTTTATTTTGATAGCAGCGTCCTATAAATAAATAGTAAGGACGCTAATATCAAAATGTTAAGCGTGCCACATGATAAAAATAAATCATAAGATATTGATGACGTCCACAACCGCTCTGACAAGAGTGAAGCGACTAAGGAGAAGAATATCAAAACAAAAAAATATAAATAAATACTTTCAGTAAAAATCGTAGAAATAAATCTTTCAAATTCGGATGAAATAGGTTGAAATGTATTATAAAATTTCAAGCACTTGCAGCCACGGAAAAGATAAACCTGATAAACATGATCACATTCAAAATTGGGTACGTGTTACGTCCAAATAAGTTGGCAATAAAGTGAATTGGCGGCAGTAAATAAGGCTCACCTCAAAAACCGTAGTTGAATGGAGCTCTTATCAGAAACCCGGCCACCTGCTCCTTGCTTTGAGTCAGTATTTAATTAACGTTGCAAGACCTAGATATACTGGACGTGGCTTTGTGCCATTGTTCGGAAACACTATTCCATGAGAGGACCTAACCAGCTCCTATTGTTGCCATTGGGTTACGGCATCTCTTTTACTAAGCCGTTTAACATTCACATCTGAATTCAATAAAGCAGAATTGATAATTTAGATTTAATTGCATAATCCTCGGACTGAGTATTGATAGAAACCCACACACTTACACAGATATTTGTCTTTCTTCTCCCCATTAGCATAAAACATTACAGCCTAAGACACTAATTAGATGCGCAAGAGTTTTTAGTTTTTTCAAATCTCCAAATAACACTCGACTTCTTTCCCAACCCATTAGATGCAATATGGCCGCCTGTCACCTTTTCTTGCCATGTCGTTTCTTCCGCCAGAAAAAGAAGCCAAGTGTGAGAACATCCGCTTTCCCTTTTTGACTTTGACATTTACTAGCATTTGATTGATTATAAATAAGCTAAAATTGTTAGGAGCTAACAGTCGGTCATCCTGAAATTAGGACTGTCCCTAGTCCAACCGGCCATTTGCTATAGTGTATGACCCTATACACTGGATTTACTAGTTGACCTAATACCTACCCATACACCCCTCTCCCGCAAGCCTAAAACTATGATTCGAGTCAATTGATCAGATAAGTAATAATAATTAAATTTTCTATTACCAGTTTCGATGACGTGCGTCTCTTTAGTCATGTCCGTATGAGACGCGTACCACTCCTCTCCGGGATCAGCCTCGTTCATCTCGCTCGGGTACCGCTTGCCTCCACCGGCTTCGGCCTCCTCCGAATGTGAATAGCAACAGTGGCGCAAGTACCGTTTACCCTCAACAGGGTTCCGGCCTCCTTTGCCCACTTTGCTGCAGATACCCAGTGGCGCAAGTACAGTTTACCCCCGGAAGGGTTCCTGCCTCCTTTGCCCACAGCGATACGTTACGATACCCGATGGGCAAGTACAGTTTACCCCTGAAAGGGTTCCTGCCTCCTTCGCCTACCGTTATCGCTCCGCTCGCAGGGATCTCCGCCTCGACTCGATAGTAGGTGCCAACCAGGACCTACATAGGATTTATGGATAGGCTATGGGATACAGGAATAGACTTTCAATAATTGAGTTAAGGATTGAGATAAGGGACTACTACTCAGGCATACCTCTGTTTGCCTTTGCAAAATAAGTCAATAACAAGAGGTCTCAACTGAAATCAACGATGTTTATTTCTAAAAAGAATCATTAGCGTTTTTAATTTAAGTACAAAACAATGATAATTATTAAGAACTTCACGCATCTTAAAATAATAGAACAAAATGTTATGCTTACTAAACCTTTTTAAAGATTGCTTTTTAATGGAATTTGTAATAATCGAAATCTTCAAAACAAAGAAGTTTTACAGACATTATTACTCATGCGATACATGAGACAGCATTATTCATGAGGTAGAGACTCATTTTCGTCAGTGGTGTCACCGTCATTGTCACTTTCGGTTGGGGAAGAGTGGAACGATACCCATAGTTTTAGATGGTCAGCGGGAAATATATTTTTGTATTTGCGAACAGCGTGTCCTTCTATGCTGGATACTTCGTATCGGTCATGGTCTAATATAGCTGTTATTTTAAACGGTCCTTTATATTTTGGAACTAGTTTGTTGCTTTTCCCTTTTTCTTGGGAATAATTAGGAATCATTACCAATTCACCTTCTTTGAAACTTTTGGTTGGTGCTCTTCTTTTATCAAAACGTTCTTTCATTTTCTTTTGTTGTATTTCTGTGGCTTCTTGTACTTCCAATCGAATATCTTCTCTGTCTTGAACGCAGGATGTTTCCACAATACCTTCTGGTGAGTTGGTCGTTCTATGGCCGAATACAACTTCTGCTGGTGCTTTACCAATACCTTTATTTATAGTGTTGTTGAGACTCCACTGAAGCCTAGGTATATTTAAATCCCAGTCTGCTTCATGGTGATTATGATTCATTGATGCCAGTGAGCTTAAAATAGTTCTATTGTAACGTTCAATCTGCCCGTTAGCGCGTGGTGTAGCGACAGCATTTAGGATATGTTTAGTACCGATAGAGGTCAAGTATCGTTTAAATTCGGCTGAAGTAAAACTTGTACCTTGGTCTGATAAAATAGCCTTAGGGTTGCCAATGGTAGCAAATACGTCCTCCAAAACCTTAACCGTTGTTTTTGATTTCGTGTCTCGCACAGCCTTTACAAAAATGAACTTGCTAAAGCTATCAATTATACCCAGTATGTAAGCGTTTCCTCGTTTGCTCTTTATGAAGGGACCCAGATGATCCAAGTGCAAAGTGTGGAAGATTTGATCCGGCTTTGGTATCGGGTGTAAAAATCCAGATTCTTTACCTGCCGGTTTCTTGTTAAAAGCACAATTCATGCAGGCCGCAACATATTTCTTAATAAATCTCCTCATCTTTGGAAACCAGTATTCTTGGCTTATTTTTTCGAATGTCTTGTCAAAAGCGAAGTGACCAGATTCATCATGACCTAGTTGACAAATTCGCCACCTTGCGCCGTGTGGTACTACCCACCTTAATTCTTTGCCCACTTGACGATATAATCGGTTATTTCTCATGCAGTAGTTATTATATATATCTTTAATATCATTTTGCTTTGACTCCAATATATCTCGAATAAGTTTAAGTTTAGGGTCAGTCATTTGAACAGTTTGTAACCAATCCTCTGTTCTAATGTTCATAATTTCTAAATTGTCTGGTTCATCCATAATCGGAATCGGATTCCGGCTAAGCGCGTCAGCATGCTTCATTGATTCTCCAGGACGATATTCAACAGTAAAATTGAATTCTTGAAGTTGTAACCACCACCTCGCTATTCTTGGCATTAAATCTCGTTTACTTAAAGTTGATCTTAACGCATTGCAGTCAGTCATGACTTTAAACTGTAGTCCAATTAAATACACGCGAAACTTTTTGAGTGCCGCTACTACTGCCATTGTTTCTAATTCGTAAGAATGTAAAAATTCCTCACTCTTCGTAGTTTGACGGCTATAATACGATACTGGTCGCAATGGTGATTTCTCATCAGTTTTCTGCAATAGTATACCCCCCAATCCTAGTTTACTTGCATCGCAATGGACTTCTGTTATATGTTCGGGGCTATACAACGCCAAACATGGTCTGGAAACAAGTCTATTTTTAATTTCATTGAACGCCGATTCTTGTTCTGGACCCCAACTCCAAGGTACATCATTTTTGGTCAACATAGTGAGTGGTCGAGCGATTTTCGCAAACCCAAACACGAATCTTCTGAAGAAGCTCGCTAAACCAACAAACTGCCTAACCTGGTGTACATTAGTTGGCACAGGGAAGTTCGAAACTGCTTGGGTTTTCTTTTTGCCCGGCTGAAGACCATTTTCTGATATTTCGTATCCCAAATACTCAATCGATGACATCAGGAAATAGCATTTAGATAAGTTTAGTGTGAGATGAGCCTCACGTAACAGAATCAGTAACGCCTCCAATTTTTCCAGCGATTGCTCAACGGTTGGTGCTGCTGTTAAGATATCATCGAGATATGGGATAGCCAACTCAAACCTTTTAGATCCCAGAGCTTTATTAATCATCTGTTGAAACACTGCAGGAGCATTCACTAATCCGAAGGGCATTCTTGTATATTCATAATGTCCATCTGGCGTAACAAAGGCCGTAAGATGCCTAGACTCCTCGGCAACTGGTATTTGATGGTAACCAGATGCAAGATCAAGACTTGTGAAGAATTTGTTTCCGCTAAGACGATCTAGCTGATCATCAATGACAGGCATAGGGTAGCGATCCTTGATGGTCTTTTTATTAAGAGCCCTGTAATCCACGCAAAGACGATAGTCGTCATTCTTTTTCTTGACCAATACAATTGGACTTGCATAAGCGGAGTTCGATTCTCGGATAACATCGTTAGTAAGAAGTTCTTCCACCATGCCTTGAACCACTCTCCTTTCAGCAAACGGAAGTCTGTACGGCTTATATGACACTGGGATATCATCTGTCAGTTTGATGTGCATTTCTGCTACTTGAGTTAACCCTAATTCCAGTGAACTGAGAGCAAAGCTGTCTCTGTACCGGTTTAACAAATTTAACAGCTCCATTTTATTGTTTTCCGTCACATTGTCCCCAATGTTAAGCATGTCTAACGTTATATTTTCTTTCATAGAGTTAAATGGAGTATCCGTGTCGTTTGACAATTTGATTCTCCTAACCTCTTCAACATTTGTATTATGAGTTTTGAATTTTTCAATATCTGGCAACCCATGTCCTCTGCTAATCAATTGGTCTTTCTGCAGCTTTAAATCTTTTCCAGAAATATTTACTGTAATTATGTGACCACGACCTTTGTGAAGTGTATAAATTCCCTGAAGCACTAGATATTCGGAACCTTCTTTTAAGCAAGTCATAGATGGTACATAGATCTGTCCTGTAAAATTCGTATCAGTATATACTGCTATCGCTTGTGTACCAGATAGTACCATTTCAAGCTCACTATAAATCTTAATTTTGCTCAAACTTGACTCGTTACAGTAAAAGTACAGATCGGTACTGGTTTTATAGACCGTTATATGTGGAAGTTCTGTCAAATTCTGCCCTATCAACAAGTCAGCATTTAGCAATTCATCGTCCACAATGTATGCTTTTACATCAGCAGTTACGTCATCGACGGTGACGTTTATATCACAACTGCCCCTCGGAACTATTTTATTCTCCGAACCAAATCCCCTAAGCATTGGAAGATTCTGTTTCGTGACTTCAAGATTTTGTGCACTAGCTACACTAGCTTTAATTATTGAACATTCACTCCCAAAATCGATATATGCTTTGTGGATTACACCATTTACTGTCACTTCTTTGTAGTATTTATCATTTTTGCACGTTTTATTTTCCGATATCGTGAGTACTCTTTGGGGTTTAGGGTGATTCAAAGACTGAGATTCATTCCGGTGATTTTGCTCGCCTATGCGTGTTACAAGTTTAAATTTTTCACAATGTTCCTGGGAATGACCCACTTTCAAGCATTTTTGACATTTCGCTAGTGGTTTAGTACATCGCATGGCTACATGACCTGTCTCTGAGCAATTGAAACACTTGACGTTCTTGAACTTGTTTTCATTCGATCCGCTAGTGTTAACCCGTTCTCCGGTGGGTTGTCTATTCGAGATAAAAGGTTTTTTAATTTTATTGACGATGACATTTTTAGATATACTTCTCAGGAATTTCAGAACCTCAATTGGTTCCTTGAAATCGGCACCTTGTGCATTTAACTTCACGTTGTAATCGTAGATTCCATGGGTTAGACAATCAACTGCCTCCTTCCCTTCAATTCCGCACGAATTGATTAGAGACATTTTGTCATAGTAATATTCTTCAAGAGATTCATCGCGTCGACTCTTACGCTCCAGCATCTCCGTCAGTTTATCACCATAATTTCGATCATCAGGAAAAGTAGACAAAATTAGTTGTTGCCACTGGCTCCAGGTCAAATCTACTGATTTCAGTCCTTCATACCATGTTTTGGCGAGTCCAGAAAGTTTAGGTAAGGCATGATATATTATTTGTTTTTCTTGCCAGTTGTATATGGTCGCCGTTTCGTTCACCTTACGTAACCAATCTTTAGCAGACTGAATCTTCGATTTTGGATCGAAAATCGGTAATACGTTTTGCGCTCCGGTATACCCGAAGGGAGTATTGGTATATTTTTCCTTCATCATCTCCAGAACCGTCTTTAGTAAAACATTATCAGTGCATGGCTCACTACTTTTCCTTGTTGTGGACTTTGAATATGTTCGCCGCTGACGTCTTTTTGATCCAGAAAGGTCACGTCTTCTCGACCTAGAATAACTTCTAGAACGACGTCTTTTACGACCACGTTCCTTTGATGATGCCGATGTTGATGACTCGGACGAAAAACTACGGTAGCGACGTCGGCGACGGGTACATCTTCGTTCATAGTTGGGTGGTCTCGACTTGCTTAATTTACTACGATGTCGTTTAGTGTCACTCCGCATTTTATTTCGACTTTGTCTTGTGTAAGAAAGACCTGTGTCATCTGATGACCACGAGTCTTGGGACGCACGCCGGTATATGCTACGTTCCCGTCTTGGTGGGGTCAGGCCCTCGGGCGAAGCACTCTTCCCAGACCGAGGCATATTTTTTTTTAATTTATATCAATATTTGTTTACTACTAACATGAACGCATTATTTTGTTTTATATCATATTTATCAAGGAAGGGGTTGGATAGGAAAAGGATAAAGAGAAGAAAACAAAAAAAACAGTTAGCATAACGGACAGGTATGCTTACCATACCAACAGTAAATAAATGCCAATTGCCTCAATCTCAACATGTCATCCTTCAATAACAACATGTCATCATAAATTTATTTGTGAATGCCCATGCCGAACAATTTGCAATGTCATATTTTAATTAATATTATTATTTCCTACCTAGTGACTTTTAAAATTCTCCCTTTAACCATCAACCACTATCATTCCGGATAACGAATCCAGTTTTTATTTTTATGATTATTGAACAAAATTTGTCAAAGAGCATTTTCATAAAACTACTTATGTAATCTGAAACTATTTAATAATGAAACCATTAAGAATGAACCACTGCAAACCGCATAAGATTAAATATTATTATTTTTAAACATAGATATTACTTTTAATCCTTGATGGTAAGTAAGTAGGTATTTATTATTTACAAGTATCATGATTGTATTATACCTACAAATATAAATTATATTACATAAAATAAACTGTGGAAACTTTTACCAACAAAGATGGCAAGACGTCCTGTCACATCGGGTTGATGCAATGGTGTCCTCACGAATGATATTTGTCATGTAACATCTCATCTCTTTTGTTGGAAACTAGCAATAGCAAAAGAAGTAGGGACATTACATCCCTAAAGAAAACCAAATCAATTCAACCATTTGTTTGTTTTAAGCACCAGCGATAAAGCAAACACTTTGTCATTGTTAGTACTCAAGCTTAAATTTTACCCGTAAAGTAAACCCACTAAATTCTTATTCCATTTTGCATTAGCGGCAACGTCATGACCATTCACAAAACCAAAAGTTCAGTGGATAGAACCACAAAAGCATTGTATCATCACCAAATAAAACACAATAAGTAGCATGTTTCTCAAGTAGGTATTTCAAATGTTCATGCCATAAGCCCATAGCAGATAGCTTGGCCAGCTTCTTTCAATTATAAGAAACCAGAATACATTAGCCCGCAATATAATAATAAATTTGCAACAAAAACCCCTACTAAGTCAAACCCAAGCTATCATCAAATAAGTACATAACCAATTCTCGCTTCTCACATATCTGAGGACTTTTGCCTATGTCAGCATGTAAGTACACGCTACACAAAATACCATTTCTACTTTTACAAAAGTCCCCAGCCTCATAGAGTGACTAGTTTCAAGCGAGAACGCCAATCCAACAGCAATTTGCATATAGTTACAAGTTACAACCGTGTAGTCCTAGAAAATGGCCAACCAACATACCTGATTTGCGCGTCGTTTTTTTGCACTTCTGACTGATAGAAACCCACACACTTACACAGATATTTGTCTTTCTTCTCCCCATTAGCATAAAACATTACAGCCTAAGACACTAATTAGATGCGCAAGAGTTTTTAGTTTTTTCAAATCTCCAAATAACACTCGACTTCTTTCCCAACCCATTAGATGCAATATGGCCGCCTGTCACCTTTTCTTGCCATGTCGTTTCTTCCGCCAGAAAAAGAAGCCAAGTGTGAGAACATCCGCTTTCCCTTTTTGACTTTGACATTTACTAGCATTTGATTGATTATAAATAAGCTAAAATTGTTAGGAGCTAACAGTATGTTACCTGATCTTTTTTTTTTAATACATTTAGCACATCGATACTAATGTTATAAAGCTGAAGAGTTTGTTTGGTTGAACGTGCTAATCTCGGAAACTGCCTGGTCCGAATTGTTTTTTTTTTTTGTGTTGGATAGTCCATTTAACGAGGAAGCCATATACTTATAACATCACGCAACAACTAATAAAACCAGCATCAATGTAAATGTTGCAAAAATGTATGCCTATTCTGTTTCTTTATTCCTGTTTATGCTATTAAGTGTTCTAGAATGTTCTATAACATTCTGGAATGCCCGGGCAACACCGAACTTCGATGCTAGTAAATAAATTTTAAAGCTGATTATGGCTGATCCTCTATATTATAATCCAACATAATCAATTTATGTGACTCATGTTTCATTATATAAATATATTGAATTTGAATTAAATCTTTAGGACCCGCATCTTACCCCATCTAGGGTTTCTCCATCTATGCATAGCCCAACGAGTTACACCGAACACTCACACAATCTTAGTCCCGCTCATAATTGTATTTAGTCAATTAGCATACGAAATTTAATTTACAGCCCCCTGTAATTAGTTGCGTACGAATTGTTATTAGAGGCTGCTTTTAAGCTGAGATTCAGTTGTAACTAGCTTAGCTAGCCGCTCACGGCTTTACGTACGGACGGGTTCTATTTTGTGTAATATTTGTCTTGTCATAAACCATTTTGTAACTACTTTAACATACCTACGTGGTACATACTACACATAATGTATAAAAATAAAATTACATTGAAAAATAAGTTTAAGATGGCCTTTCAGCTCAGTAGGCCTACTGACTTAAAACCAGAGCCAGGCAGAGCTTGTGCTCTGTCTGGCTCTGGTTTTAAGTCAAATCAAATCAAAAATCAAAATTTTATTTATTTGGATCATTTTACAAAGAGTACAGAAAACAGATTGAAAAACGATGAAGTTCGCAAGTCTGTGTGAGTGTTGACTAAATAAATCCTACGTCGAAAACTCACACACTCAGTATAATACACCTCAAAACCAGAGCCAGAGAAAGCTGGAGGCAGGCCTATAGCTGGTAGCTCTGCCTTTTGCACCGTAGGCCACGGGTTCGATCCCCACCGATAACAAATATTTTGTGCGATGAACACAGATGTTTGTTCTCTGTCACCAAGGCAGACGGCATTAACAAATAGTAGTAAACGCCTTTTTTATTATATTCAAATGTACTTTAATCATATTCAAAACGATTTTACCAAGCAATTTAAATTAATATTAGCCTACCCCTATTTAACACTTCATAGCAAAATCACAAATGCATGGAAAACCGCTTGTTGCCAATAGCATTTCACTAGGAGGTCACGGCTACCATTATTGAGTAATAAAAAGCCTAGGGCAGTTTTCTAGTGATTTATGGATGGGTTTTCAAGTGTATTAGCATTTTTATTTGGTTTTTAGTTCATTAACTTTAATGAAGGTTGTGGGGTTATTAAATTGTTTGAGTGAGTGAAGTGCATTGGTAATTGTCTAGATGAGTTAACAGGTTGAAAGCTTGTGAGGTCATTTGACTAATAGAAAGTTATTTTTGACGTGACAACGCCTTATAATTCGATGGAGCCGCTGCACGCATGAAAAAACATAACTCATGCGGCGTTACCTCGCTCTGAGGCGTTCCATTTAAGGCTTGAAGTGCAAGCGAGAGCGCGGAACGAGCGACAAAGATGCACAATCAGCCTCCACGTTCGGTAGCGTTCGACATCTGTCTCTCTCCTACTTGAATGAGCGATGCGTCCCCGGACAGCTGCTATTCAATCACAGAAAAGCAAAAACGCTTTTGCTTATGCAAATAGAAGGCGCATGATGACTTATTACTTAGAAAACCAGTATCGCGTAATTGCGGCTTATGGCGTTGTCACGTTCAACTATCGTCAGTAAACCGACTTTACAGACAACCGATTTTTTTCAATTTTTGTTAGTACCTTATACGACTAGCTGATGGACCAAGCATATGGCCCACCTGATGTAAAGTGGTAACCATTACCTATAACAAAGCATTGACTGGCCTCTCAGCTCAGTTAGTAGTAGCTCTGCCTTCTGCGCCGTAGGTCGTGGGTTCGATTCTCACCGAGAACAGATATTTGTGTGGTGAGCACAGATGTTTGTTCTCTGTCTGGGTATTATATTGTATTATTGTGTATAGTATTTACAAAAAAAATGTACTCAGGTATTGTATCAGCTATTTGGTTCTCATAGTACAAGCTCTGCTTAGTTTGGGGCTAGATAGTGTTGTGTGAATTGTCCACATTATTATTTATTTTTTTATTGCCTCGTAGGTCACGCTCGTCAGGAACATGCATACCTAAAACTCTTTCATTAGTTCCTAACCCGGTTATGAACTTGGAATAAAAATCCTTCGACATAACTGGTTACGAAACTCGGTTGCGTACAAGCACTAACTAAAGGGTAATTTTTAATACAGTTGCTCAAAAAGTGGCGTATTGCAAGGACATAAAGCGTTCGGGATGTGGGCTAATTACACACTCATGCTTTTTTTTTACCTTTCCCGCACTAGTGATTTTTCTTTTCCAACTGTCAAAATAATGTCTAAAAAGAAAAACCATGAAGTTTTTACTAAAAAAATTCATCGAAGTTCTTATGATTCATGCAAATACGTATTATTTCTAAAAAGAAGCTGCTAATTTGTTTCATTAAGAGATTAAATGATTTGATTGAATGAGTTATGTTAGGTTTCATTTCATTTCATCTCATTAAATTTCATTTTCAATTCATAATCAATAAAAAAAATCTACTGAAGACTTGGCTGTATGGGTATAGTTCCCTTTGCCTTCCAGAATGGGTGAAGAAAAAAAAATCTCTGCTTATACGGTTGGCGCCATTTTTCAGAAATTTTCTTTGCGAGTTTATTTGTTTGTTGCACAAAATGAGTAATTTCGACCCTAGTTTTTTTGAATTAACACCACCGGAACTCAGTATAATTGCTCAAAATGCTTCGGAGAACATTTTACCGGAAAAGTCAAAAAGTCGCTACATGCATACATTCGACGAACTTATTGCGTGGAGAGAAGAGAAAAAAGCAAATAGTTTTTTTATTATTTTATTAAATTGCTTCATTTTTTCGCAACTGTATTAAAAATAGTCGTTCATCACACGTGCGGAACCGTCATTGCAACTTGTTCCGAGTGTCAACCCTCGCCTTCGGCTCGGGTAGACATTTGTCGGAACTCTTTGCAATGACAGCCTTTCCGCACTTGTAATGAAATATACTATTAAAGGGCACCCCAACATAATTTCTTGCACCTTTGTATTCTTTACACATCCATGCTCTGTTCAATTTAGAAAATGTAGATAGATGAATTATAAAACTTAATTACGTAATTTACCAAAAATTTACCTAACTTTCGTTGTACATAATCCCAATATCATAAAAACTTACTTCAGACAAAGTACAGACAGAAAACGAGACGCTGTCAGGTGTTTTTAACCCAATTTGTGTGTAGATTCCAAACTTGGCTTAGGTAATTTTTGCCTATCTATAAGCTAAGCTAATCAATGGAGTCTGTATAAGACGCTAAGTAGGGGAAAAGGCACTAAGGGTAGTGACACAATAAAATGAAAACACGAGGAAGACAAGAAAAAAAACTGTTTTCAACACTATCTAGCCTTACCCTAAGTGGAAGCTTTGGAAGCTGAATTTAGAACGTACCTGCTATACATTAAAATTAATTAATAAAAACTATTTTGTTAATGGATAGGTATTTAAAGCAGTCATTATAACACCCAGCCAAAGAACAAATATCTATGATCAAATACGCAAATATAAACTGTGGTTTAACATCAGTGTGTCGAGCGGGAACCAATCGTATGCAATCGGTGTGCGGTGCCTGACTCCGCGTGCCTGACGCCTATCGCCGATCGTATCGCCCACCTCTGCCACCATTTTGTATGGAGAAACCAAAAGTGCCCCTAGCGGATTCTTCAAGAAGCATGAATAGCGAGACGGTGACGTGTCCACGTCAGCTGGTGCACGATTGGTTCCCGGTCGACACACTGGTGTACCATACGCTCGTTCCATCAGCTGATTGTATAAAATTTGTTTTCAGTGGGGATCGAGCCCGCGCCTAGCGGAGAATTCAGAGCTAGTATAACGATCATCATTTTATTATAATTTTATTTATTGAATTATTTTAATTTAGACGGTTGACACCAAATTACAATAATTAAAAATAAAAACACAGACAGATAGAAAAAAATAGCATAAACATTTTTGGCGAAAATTTAGGTGAATACCATGTCAATAGTAAAAATATAAGATAACATTTCAGGACAATAACACCAATACATTTGAAATTCATACATAACATTAAGCATTTAGATTTAATTTTACTGATGAATTAGTAAAACTGTAAGTAAAGTTTATCTATTAGGATGTATGTATTTCCAAAGGCAACCACAGCTAACAAACGAACTACTCATCATCATCATCATCCACAGCCTGACTTCACCCACTGCTGGGTATAGGCCTCTTTCTGTATGTGCCACTGTTGCCGGTCTTGTGCCAATCTCATCCAGGTCTTGCCTGCGATGTTAACCACATCATCTGCCCATCTTGCCGCAGGGCGACCAACGCTTCTATAGCCAGTTCTTGGACGAACTGCTATGTAGTATGAATAAAAATGAGGGTAAATAGTTGATATATCTTTAGCGTGGTGTGCCAGCAGTTTTCAGCATCTAATAGCAACGTTCTAAGTCAAGTGAGGTTATTTGAATAATTAACTCTTTGTCGACAACAAAGGCGCCGGCACGTGCCCAGAATAGCCTCAGTGAAATCTTTAATTTACCCTGATTTTACGGTTTGCTCAATGGCCTACATAAAATATAATGGGGTTTATCAACCTTGTTTTTAATTAAAATGAAACTGGCTTTTTGGGAGGTTTTCTAATGACAAGGCCTATGTAGGGTAGGTTTCGTTATAATGACCAGTAATATCTGATTACACTATGGTATATTTTTGTACTGTACTTAGTCATCATTATTTTGGTAAAAAATAGGGTATTTTTACTCCTTCAATATAGATAAAGATACGTATTCTCAATTACAAAAGTCTTATTGCTACGCCGTAGAGCTTATTATCGTAGAGCCAGCGTAGCGCGGCTTGTAGAACTCGTAGCCAGTTTAGCGAAAGACGCTCATTTTTAATGCTTATTTTCTTTAAGTACTGTTAAATCGCCTTGCTGAGATCTCTAATACTGTTTTATGTTCTCATTTGCCAAACAAAATGTCCAAGTAATCCATCTGATTCCCATTGTAAAAGCATTAAATAAACGCTTTTCACTAAACTCTGGTATAAAAGAACTAGTACCACTACAAGAAGAGTTGCTTAGTTCAGGAGTAGCCCTATGATAGACAATGATTTTCATTATTTGTAGACGTGGCTTTGTGAAGGGCTAGTCCGGGGAAATACTACCACTATGCCTATTTCTGCCGTGAAGCAGCATTGCTGTGTTTCAGTTTGAAGGGTGTGGGTGCCAGTGAAGTTGCTGACACGTGAGGCTGAACATTTGTAGCCCTTAAGTTGATGCAGAGCAGTGCATCGTAGGGCACGTTTGTGAAGTGTGTGGTATACGAGGCAATGCGATTATAGGCTAATGATCACCACTTAACATCAGGTGATTGGTGGCTTGGCATGGTATACAGGGTTATTCATTATAAACTGCAAATACTCAGGAATTAGGTTCAACAAATAGAATAAAAAATATTTATGAAATTATTTTTTTTAAATTTGATCAAAATTTTTTACAAGTTTTTGTATCAAAATTTTATTTTTATTAATTTCTTTACGGCTATTGCATAATGATTGCCACGGAGAACAGGACGATGACCCACCCAGGCGGTGACTGAACGCAGAGTGTCACTCACGGCGCGCGGGCGCGGATCAAAGGTCAAAATAGGTCAGGCGCCAATGATTCCTTTATCGATTTTCTCGGGATTTTCATAACAAAACTTAAAAAAAATCATTTCATAAATATTTTTTATTTTATTTGTTGAACCTAATTCCTGAGTATTTGCAGCTAATAATGAATAACCCTATATAATGCCTTGTCAGGCAACAAAAAGCTGAGTCGGGGTCTATTTGGCATACTATTTTTATTAACCGTTATCTTTTGTCAACGTCTACACCCATGTATGTCAAGTAATACTTATATATTTTCTTTCTTTCTTTTTCTTTCTTTCAGCTCTTGTTCCATTAGATAGTTCCATAAAAAAATCTCCAACACAAGACAACCGTAATTTAGCGGTGCCAATTTCTAAAGAGCCAAGGGTTCGTATTATGATATCACCGAGCAACTTTCCCGGAAGATTGCCCCTCCCGTCGATTAGCCGTCCCTGTGAGCAGGATACGTGCGCCTCATACATAATCTTTCTCTTTAGCTAATGCCTATCTGATGGCATAATGAGACTTTTTATAAAAGAAGTATAATGGAGACTGATTGTCACAGGTGGGAA
Source organism: Thera obeliscata (assembly GCA_947578465.1). NCBI lineage: Eukaryota > Metazoa > Arthropoda > Insecta > Lepidoptera > Geometridae > Thera > Thera obeliscata. The sequence continues at coordinate 3,983,008 of OX387919.1, forward strand.
GAGCTATACAAATTAATTATGTGAACCAATAAGGGACCACTCATCATCATCATTATCATCTGCCTGAAGAAGCCCACTGCTGGACATAGGCCTCCCCTACACATTTCCAGGAAGAACGATTCTGAGCCTTTTCCATTCAACGACTTCTACTATATATAAATCTGAAATTCGGATAAGGAACACAAGTGATTGACGCTTTTCAGCACGCACAGGCATTAAAGTGGAGGTGGACGGGCCATTTAATTCGGACAGACGATGACAGGTGGACCCAAGCAACAACTATATGGAACGGCCCAGCTGGCAAGAGGAGACGAGGAAGATCACAGGAAAGATGGTAGGACGACATATCCGAAAAGACTGGACGAAGAAAGCGAAGTAGAGGAAAACATGGAGGCCTATGGGTATAGGCCTCCTCCAAAAGTCTCTATCTCCGTCTTCTCTAAGGTCCTCCTCTAAGGTGTCGAGGGGGCCTTAGTTCGTTTTTTGATGGAGTCGTCCTTATTAGTTAGTTTTTGATAAAACTATTGATATAAGTAATTTATAATAAGTATGGTAATTAGGGAATAATAGGCTTTTTTTGTTTATTTATTATTATACTTAAGTGAAGTTTCAGTGTCAAGCCACTATCTACTTTACATATAGCAAGCCATCACCTTGTTCCATTTAAAAATGTATAAAATTTTAAGTCAGCAAAAAGTATAATACATTTAGTACGCTCTGCTTATTAAACATAGCTAAAAGCAAAATATTTGTTGCATAAAATTAAATAATTTCCACTGAGATTCAACTAAAAGGATTCTTCACTAGCTAATCTCATAAACATCGTTTTAAATGCAATTAAATACAAAAATCTTCACAAACCCGTGGGCCTACCTCAAGCTCTGTCTGGCTCTGTCTCTGGCTCTGGTTTTGAGTCTGTGGGTCTGCTCACGAGTGTATTATACTGTGTGTGTGACGTTTCGATGTAGGATTTATTTAGTCAGCACTCAGTTATACTCAAAAGCAAAGACAGAGACAGAGCCAGACAGAGCTTTTGGTAGGTCTACAGTCCGTTTTATTACATTCCTAATCCGGACTTTAGAAAAGCAAGGGCCTCTCGCTTGGCACATCGTAAAACCTGTTGTGTATCTGGATGAACCTCAAAAGAGGTTCTTTGAGTGTTGTAGGTGGTGGTAAATTCTTTACGTCATACTACTTTGCTTGAAATGAAAAATTTAACAAGAAGCATTTCTACACAGTACATTCTCGCTCTGTCGTTGAGAATGCACTGTGTAGGAATGTTTTTTTTTTAACAAGACCAAATAACTCTAAAGGAAAACGCTATATTATTTGCTTTAATTCATGCATGCGGCGTATATTTATTTAAATTTATTAAGAGCATGACTTGGTTTCTCTTCATGAATGCATGTATTTTTTGGCAGCATTTTTTTCCTAAATTAAAGTGGGCGTAACCAAGAGAAATTGTTATAGAAGTTAATCACTGTCACTTGTAACGCATAATGTGACCACCCAGAGGACTCATTCTCAGTTTTAAAATAATGTTGTCATTTTACGTGGCGTTCGTAAGTAATAAAATTAGCGCTCATCGTTTCTCCATACAAAATCGAGGCTAACGACTATGCTAACGTCAAAATGATGTTACAACTCCGAATGAGCCTACAGCGTTCTCAAAAATATGACGTAAAATTGTTCACGCTAGCTTTTGACCTTTTTACAGGCTTACAGATTTATGATCTAATGAAAACATCTTACACCGTATAACGTTGGGTCGTTAATTTACGTTGCGGTGCGAATTTTATTTCTCATGAAATTTTATATTCCTCAAATTTTATCATCAGTTTCGGCACAGCAAAATAAATATTTTGCTAGACGTTATACCAATGTACTATTTCCAGATTTCTGATGTGTGAAAATTCTGCCTTAAAAATGAATAAGAAGAAATGTTCAAGTTATTCTTGACACTCTGTTAATACCTTGAGGTAGAGAAAATAAACTCGAAGTGGCAAAGTTATATAGCTCGAAGAACCGGGAATAAAGTTTCTCGATTCTCGAATGGTGACCACGAACCGGAAGGCAAAACTTAGAACGCCCACCCACCCAATTGACCGAAGATATAGTTAAGACCGCAGGAAGTTGGTGGATGGAGTGGGCTCAAGAGCCGGTTCTTCCAGGAAAATAGGGGAAGCCTCCTACAGTCAACTTCTTCAGGCTGATGGGGATGAGAGTGAGAGATAAAGATATTTGTGAAACAGTTCAGCTGGCGTTTAAAAAAAGGAGTACCTGTTATTCGTAACCGGGAGAAAAACACTCAACTATAGAATTAATAATACTAGGAAACTGCTCCCAAACTGCAAGATGATGGGTCTGTAGTGGCACTGAAACAGCACTATTTTCTTGATACAAGTATTATGGTGACCAAACATACCACGACAGTATAGCCAGTGGTTTAATGGGAGTAAATCGATCGCCTCAAAAACCGATGCTAAGGTAACAGACGCCAAATGGATATTTAAAACGATATATATGTTGAGAACAGCAATACAGGCCTGCAGGTCGATAACACGCTAATAAAAAGATATCGCAAGAAAGAGCGTTGGAATCAATAAGCGGATTAAGAGGCTCTCGCCGGAATGTTATCGGAAAAAACACGATTGAACCGAATAATAGATTTTAAAGCTGGAATTCTTTGTTCAGGGTTGTCCTTTGATTGTTTGCACTGTGATCGCCAGCCAAAAATAGTTTAACATAATACTTTCAAATTCTTATAATATAAAAAACATTTTATTCAGAAGGCCTACCACAAACTCTGTCTGGCTCTATCTCTGGCTCTGGTTCTGAGTTTGTGTGAGTGTTGACTAAATAAATCCTACGTCGAAACGTCACACATGCACACACAGTCTAGCTGTGAAATAAGACTGGTCAAAACTCACACAGACTCAAAACCAGAGCCAGAGACAGAGCCAGACAGAGCTTGTGGTAGGCCTACTGGTCCAAAAGGCCTACGCATATTTTTTTATACAGCTAAGTTACCAAACAAGCATACGGCCCACCGGATGGAAAGCGGTTACCGTAGCCTATGGACGCTTGCAACACCAGAGGCATCACTCGTTGCTGACCCTTTGAATATTTTAAAACGCCCTTTTTGAAGAACCCCACAGTGCACTCTCTAGGGAAAACCTCAGCAGGAAAAGTTTTCCACAACCTTAGACTTCAAAGCATCTAGGCGATGGCGACCACCTCAACTCAACAGCGATGGCGATGTTATAAGTAAAATGTTCAGTGAAGTACTAAGCAGTACTTACTTTAACTCAATGCTGCTTAAATTAATAATTCAAAGACGAAAGTGGATGGTCGATGGCAGCACCTGGAGAACTAATGGATTTATTCTTATTGTCCTCGTTGAAAATTTTATTGTGAAAAGTAGAAGGTTTCACTCAGAGGTATTGGTATATTTTTTATCAGATAAGTTTTTGCTCTATTTTGCACTGGAAAAGCACACACTTGAAATCTTATAAAAAAAGCACTTAATGTACAGTCGCGGTATGAAAATGTTCGTCACCTTAGAGTTAGTTTTCGCTTGCACCAGTGCCTTAATTATGAACACATTTTGACATAATTTGTAACGTTAACTTATCGGTGTATTCTGTCTATTCAGTTTCAAAAGGTAGTATGTGATCGTGATACGTTGAACAAATCAAGTTGAAAATCGACGAACATTTTCATTCCGCCACTATACCAAGGTTTCATTTGGTTTAATCTGAAATTACCTTTTCTTTCAATTTCAATTGTTACAATTAATCTTCTTCTTCTTATCGTGTCACTGATTCTTCCGAACCAAGTGTGGTGAAAGAACTTTAAGTAGGTGGGTACATCTCTAAGAGGTTCTTTTCGTGCACTTGACACAAGGTTTTCGATTTTTTTAGGTTCTACGATATGCCGGCACGATGTTTTCCTTCACTGTTTGAGAGCACTAGCATAGTGTACATAAATTTGTGGGTAGAAAAACTCATTGGTACACGACTGGATTTAAACCCACGACCTTAAGATCGGAAGGCAGGGGCTGCTACCACCAGGTCACCAGCGCTCTCGGTACAATTGATAAGTAATAATTATAATCCCCTGTTTTTTAACAAAATTGAATTAAAACCAAAAATTGTGCAAACAGTTGTAAGAAAAAGTATCTCGTCATTCTGTCTCAAACACCACTTCAAAACATTTCTTACGCCGGTTCTGTAAAAAAACTTTAGAAAACTCGATCCATTTTAGAGAAACTCCCAAAAACTCGCGTCAAAAATTCGTTATGTAAACAAAAGCCACTAAAAACCTGAGATCGTAGAAAAACGCCGCGGCCCCTGATAAAAAGAATAAGTTAAAATGAGAAAAGTTCTATCGGTTATGAAAATGAAAAGATCATTGTTATCTGTGGAAGCATGCTTCTGAGTTATGCGAGCTCCAAGATTGTCCCATTTACCTCCCTAGTGAAGTGGAAACTATTTCATTGTAACAACGTTAGACTGCTCAAAAAAAATGTCTATGAAGCTGGATTTTCATCACAGCACGTATGTATTGTGACGAGTTATTGAACTTTAGGCCTACCACAAGCTCTGTCTGGCTCTACCTCTGGTTTTGGTTTTAAGTCTATGTGAGTGCTCATCCAGTGCATTAAACTGTGTGTGTGACGTTTTGTCGTAGGATTTATTTAGTCAACACTCACACAGACTCAAAACCAGAACCAGAGACAGAGCCCGACAGAGCTTATGGTAGGCCTACAGTACTTAGTAGTCGTCTGCATCACGAAATTGAAATTCTCTTCGCGAGTCTCTTCCTAGTTCCGTATAAATAAGGGAAGCCGGCAATTTGCCTTCAAGTACGAGTAGCTTTGCTTAATTATATTATCTTTTAAGCACTCGCTGTGTTAAGTGGGTACGTTGTAATTAATGTACGTTTTCGTGTTTTGATGTGTCGTGAAGCACACAATGGTTTGTTGTTTTGTTATAACTTTTTTTTATTCTGTAAGGACCTGCGCACATTTAATAGGCGATCGCATATGACAGCGATATTTGACAGCGTTTCTGGTGATCGCCACCACCATCGCTTAGATGTGCTCAGGCCTTAAATGTGCCATCTTGAACGACATGAAAGATTAAAAAAATATTAAAGATTAAAATACCCGAAGTCGGAGTTTGGCAACCACATTTCGTTACCAAATGTTGTTTTCGTTTCGCCTATTTGTCTCTATCTATTGTATGGAGAAAATATGAGACGGCAAAAATACATTACGTAGTTAGAGTTGCTGTCTCATCTTTCTTCCATACAATAGACAGAGACAAATAGGCGAAACGAAAACAACATTTGGTAACGAAATGTTGTAATTGCAGTGGGACTTGGGGTACGGTTGTCTGTAAAGTCGGTTTACTGACGATAGTTGAACATGACAACGTCATACAGCTGTCCACGTGGACACATCGCTCAATCCAGTAGGAGAGAGACATGTCGAACGCTGCCGAACGCGGAGGCCGATTGTGCCTCTTTGTCGCTTGCACTACAAGCCTTAAATGGAACGCCTCAGAGTGAGGTAATTCCGCATAAGTCAAGTTTTTTCGTGTGTGCAGCCGGCTCCATCGAATTATAAGACGTTATCACGTCAAAAATATGCATATTATGTAGTTAATGTTTTCTTATAAATCAATGGATGACTCCTTTCACGACTTTCCCATAACTCTCGTTGTTTCGGACTTGGCCATCACCACCCTTCTCAAAAAACCACCCTGTATACTAAGTGCTACACTTGTGTTGTAGATACTACGTTACCTTCCAATGGTAGGTATGGTTTACATAAACCGCATAATTTTATTCTTTTACCTTCTACTAGCGGCCTGTCCCAGCTTCGCACGGGTGGCCTTTTTTTTTAAACACATACATTTTTGAAATCGGCACAGTAGAGTTTATTCATTCCAAACGTACACACAAAAATACAAACCGCTCTTTATAATATTAGTATAGACAGATTATATATTTAAAGTATTATAGTAGTATGACTGGCCTCCAGCTCAGTTGGTAGTAGCTCTGCCTTCTGCGCCGTAGGTCGTGGGTTCGATCCCCACCGACAACAAATATTTGTGTGGTGAACATAAATGTTTGTTCTCTGTCTGGGTGTTATATTGTATTCTAAGTATGTATTTACAAAAAAAAAATATATTCAAGTATTATATCAGCTATCCGGTTCCCATATTACAAGCTCTGCTTAGTTTGGGGCTGGGTAGTGTTGTGTGAATTGTCCACAATATTTATTTATTTATTTATTATTAAAGTAGGCAAAAAAAAACAATAATAGAATCTCAAATTTTAAAATGCCGTTGCCGACCGGAAAGCTTTGTTTCCTCGTCGATCGGATCAGCAATCACAGCACAGCGGACACAGAGGTAAGAATTAGTGGATGTCTTTAAGCCAGCAAAGGGTTCCTTTGTCTCCTAATGAGGGTCAACTTCCTTAGAGCTTTTCTTACAAAGAGTTTGCGCAAAACCAGTCTTTTTGTTTGCTGATGATGTCACTAACGATGGATGGTAAGAGAAAACGGATTTAAAATGTATTATTCCAATCCGATTTTAAAATCTCCTTTTGTCTTTGTAGTTTGTATTTGTCTCAGGAATGGATAGGATACGGAATGAGTATATCAGGGGGAGTTAAGTTTTAAAGTAGCTCCCTCCAGTGACAGAAAAAATGAAGAGCAATTATTAGGCTGGCGTGGTATGGGCATGTCATGAGAAGGGATGAACGTCATGTGACAAGGAGAGTGATGAGTATGGATGTGGATGGATATGTAAGACCTAAGAAAACATGGGTGAGTTGTGTGAAAGATGGCATGGATAAGAGAAGAGTAAATGCAGAGATGACGGCTGGCAGAGGGGAAGGAAGGAGGAAGACATGTTGTTCCGACCCCACATGAAGGAATAAGGGCAGGAAGAAAAAAGAAGATTTATTTATGTAAATGTACTTACTCACAAAGAGGAATAATAATAATAATTTATTTTGACTGTTGGTTGGACCGTTTGTTTTGGCAGGTTATATCATCCGACCAACAAAGTTTTCGCATCAAAGATATAAAATCACTGAGCTTATTTATTGAAAATAAGTTCAGTAACTTTATATGTACCTAGTTACCAACTTTACAAAACTCCTAAAAAGACCTTATAAAACTTTTCAATGGTCTCATGTTGCTAGAAGCTAAAACATTGAATTTTTAACATCGCACCACGGTATCTCGAGGTGAAATGTTAAGCCACGTCTGCACGTTACACGACGTGACTCCATCAGCATAAGGCTGTTTTCATCGTGAACGTAAAATGTTGAAATGATTGCTGGGAATTTGTACTAAAATATTTTTGAAGGGGCACGCAGGAATTTTTATTTGTGTGTGGCGTTCAGATGTCGTATCATAAGGTATTATTACAATTTCAATCGTAGATTTCTTTCGTTTGATGACTTTTATGCTGTTCGATAGCAAAATGAAGTTCATTACCATTATTACGGCCTTCATTTTTAGGGTTCCGTAGCCAAATGGCAAAAACGGAACCCTTATAGATTCGTCATGTCTGTCTGTCTGTCCGTCCGTATGTCACAGCCACTTTTCTCCGAAACTATAAGAGCTACACTGATGAAACTTGGTAAGTAGATGTTTTCTGCTGAACTGCATTATGATTTGCTAACAAACATAGAAAAAAAACAATAAATTTTGGGGGTCCTCATACTTAGAACTGAAATTCAAAAAATGGCCTGTGGCCATGGCCTTCATTATAACAAATTTTAGTAGGTTTAGATGTAAGGGGCTGGTCCGGGGAAGTAACACTACTATGCCTATTTCTGCCGTGAAGCAGCATTGCTGTGTTTCGGTTTGAAGGGTGTAGGTGCCGGTGCACTTACCGGCACGTGAGGTTGAACTTCTGTATGCCTTAAAGGCCTGGCCTCAAATCTCAAATCTGACAGCGATATTTGACAGCGTTTCACTGATCGCTACCACCAGCGAACTAGGTGTGCGCAGGCCTTAAATGTCTACAACTGGACGCAGGGCAGTGTATCGTAGGAATGATACACTTTCCTGCGTTATAACACGCAAGGAACGTGTTCTTTAACACAGCATTGGCTTGTAGGCACGCACCCTATAGTCTATAGTCTATAGTCTATAGGCCATGGTGGTGGGTATATATAGTGGTAATCAAGCCAATGCTTACTACTTAATATCAGATGGGACGTATTATGCTTGTTCCGTCAGCTAGCTGTATAAAAAGAATAATGTAATAAAAGAAAACACCAATCTGCACATCACCCTAACGATGCACAACCGCAAAACTGCAAATGCATGGAAACCATCTTCTCTACGTACGCGTAAAGCAGTAAGGTTTTATACAGCTTATTATTATAATATACTATCATGTTATCTTATTCATAACACATTTGCTCGAAAAGGGTCTCTAATTCCACTAATTTCAGTATCGTTATGTATGTCATTACGCACTAGTGCGGTAATGTAATGTAAAACGCTCGGGTTGCTTTCTAATAAGGTAAAACGTACGGTTTATCAAGATGCTAAATTTATGAAATGAAACTAAATGAGACTAAATGAGACTGAATGAGACTGAATGAGACTGAATGAGACTGAATGAGACTGAATGAGACTGAATGAGATTGGATGAGACTGAATGAGACTGAATGAGACTCAATGAGACTGAGTGAGACTGAGTGAGACTGAGTGAGGCTGAGTGAGACTGAGTGAGACTGAATGAAATTGAATGAAACTGATTAAAACGGGATAAATTGGAATGAAATTAAATTAAAAATACATTTACATTTCAAATTTTCTAACTGCTTTATAACAAGTGATTAAAGATTTATTCTTTTAATTTTTATTTATTTCCTCGCATATGTTATAAAACGTCTTTTGACATACGTGTGCTTTGATAATTACAGCCTCTGCTATCTTGTAGCCCTCACCTACGGCCCGGGCTTGCAATAACGCCTCGGCTGTAATTTTCAACCTACCGCACTTATATCATAATGTACTATTATAATGATATAGACCTTCCTTTGGCTACAATCTCATCTATGGTAAGATACGATGTAGCCGACAATAGAGTAGACTTTAGCATTGAATAGTGTTGGATTGTAGCGGTCAAGAAAAACAGCCGTCGCTAATGAGTTCCATTCCCTGGAGGTTAGCATAATGAAGGTGGAGCCAAAACATTTAGTGCGAATGGGCGGTATGACCAGGTTTGGATGGTACTGAGCCGTGCGTCTGCTAGTCTTATGGTGGAAGAGAGATGGTGGTATGAGATCATGCAGTTCGTGACTACATTCTCCAAAATGCAACCTCAATTAATAGGCAAGTTACTTTACGACGTATAATACGTATTCAACATTGCTTAAGCTGTCACAAAGAGATGGATCCAAAATAAATGGGGTGTTTCCCAAATAGGTCTACTAATAGGTGAGATAATATCTGACGTAACCCAGTTGTACAGCATCTAAGAAGTACAAACGCAGCACAAACGTCGCGTTTGAATCGCGTAAATTCAAGCGTTTACAAAAATTGCGAGTCACAATCAGCGTCCATTCATACCGAGGTGACGAGTGCTGGGCTGATAACACACGGTACTATTGCCGCGGCAAAACGTGGAGACCTAACAAGGTAAATTTAAATTTATTTATATTTTATTCCTTTTCCAAAAAGATGCTCTAATATCGTACTCTGACGCTAAGTGTGAGCCAGTGCGAGACTATTTCTCATAGAAATGATAAGCACAAAAAAGTCGGACAGACTGGGTAGGACTGCGTACAATGATGTTTTTTTTTAAATAAAAGTCAGATTTTACAGGAGTTGGGGACCGGAACTTGAATGCGACGTTATTTAATTAATCACACTGCCGCCATAGGCAGTAAAGTGTGCACTGCGCCTTACACTCAACCATGCAGAGTTTAGCCCTCGTTTAAAGCTGTCGTCCAAGGATAGTGCTGATGTTAGCGAAAAGTTTTAAATGACAAACATTTACAACTGGTTTCAAACGGGACAAATTGTAAAGGAGCCTATTTTTAAACGAAAATAAGTGGAATCCCGCGTGACTTTTTTCGTACAACTTGTGACCCCAGCTGCAGCGTTAGTCTGTCAGTTAGCCATGCACGAAAAGTGTATATGTATAGGTATTTAGGTATATAAATAGGAAATATATTTTTGTTTGGGAGAGAAAAAGTAACATAGACATAGACATAGACAATCATTTATGTAACATATTATAACTACGTAATAACTCAAAAGTTGAGAGCCGAGTGGGACCCGCAATCGAAGCAGATTATCGAAAAGATTTTCAAGCTGGTAAGTAGTTGACTGCAACGTCAAACCTGTAGATGGAGCCACGGTCGCGTTAGTGCCGGGCAGTCTCAAAAACCACGCACCGTAGGAAGGCAGCATTATTCGTCGAGAGTGATTGGGATCCGATGGCGCAGCGGTCAGCGCAGCCCCGTGCAAAGTAGAAGATGCGACACTTAAATTTCTTTGTGATTTCCTATACTTTATAATCTATAAAAAATATATATCTACGTTGTTTTCCCATCTGGCGTAGAAAAGCCTATAACAGGAACCTAAGGGAGTATGTAGAGGCCTAGAACAACATTCCTCCGCGTTAAACGATGGAACGCTCTCATCCATCACCGCACACCAATCTGACACAGATTTGCCACATCGATATCAATAACAAAGTATTCTTAGAGACATCTCAATAAACACACTTTTTATCAATCAGACTAAACTGTACTTTATAGGCGTAGACTTAGAGGCGATGGTGGTGGAAGTGATGAGTTGGCAATTTAAGGGGTAATTGAGCCATCCATCTTATGGTGTCGGAGACAGAATCTCCATCTGATGCGATTGATTATTGACAGACGCTTGTGTAAATTGCCCATTTCGTACATTGAATGTTTCAGGCTGCGTTCTTATTTGAGTCCAAACTGTCCAAACATACATGCTACCCTAGTACCACAAGTGGCTGTGCTGTTTAATAAAGATTGCAGGAAGTTGTTAGATAGAGAGGGTTCCAAATTTTTCTTAACTTACTCGTAGAAACTTTAGTTCTATATTAGATAAAGTTAGTTTTTATTAAATAAATCTTATACCTTTAAACGAGAAAATCTTGTATGTGTGATTTTCATGAAATTATATATACAGAGGGTTTCGGGGGCGATAAATCGATCTAGCTAGGATTCATTTTCAGAAAATGAGTCTGTTCGTTAAAAAAAAACTAAAAACATAAACTGAATATGTGACTGCTCCTGCCATCTATTGACGATTGTGAGCAACTAACTGCAAGCATGTCCAGCAGATGGCGTTGTTCAGTAAGAATAAACCAGTAAAGATAATAATATGACTCTTATGATTTCTTAAAAATACAAATTAACGAAAAAAATTCCGAGTGAAGCTCGGTTACCAACTAGTATTTATTTATACACACTCCTGACCTTACATATTAAAAGCCCCGAATTTGCACTTCAAAGATTATTTTCTAATGTTGAATAATCTTCACTGTAGGGAAGGCGCTTCTTTACCAAAATTTGGAGTAATTACATTCCTTCGAAGAGCAATAGGCTCAATTTCAATGATCCTTGAGATGAAGGCTCTTGGAAATAGATTTTCCCGATATCTGAGAGCTGCTATCAAGTCACACGTTACGAAGATTTTTGGAGCTTATATGTTGTACGATATATTATGAATACACCACTCAATATCAGGTTGATCATCAAATTTTCAGTAGCTTACCAAATGATATTAAAATTTCGCACGAATTTAATGCATAGGTGTGATACGTGCCTATAGATTTAGATCTACTATGCACAATACCTAGTTTGTATTTTATTTCAATTCAATTCAATTATTTTATTTAATCTTTTTATAATTATGTTATTTTATAGTCCAGTATACATACCCGTAGCAAAAATAGCACATGTTTAGTTGAATATTGTTCCCAATGGCATAAACCTTCTTGGGTTTGTGTGGGTACTCACACTCGAATGTTGATGATCATACGTAAACGAGCACTCACCAGAATATCACCATAATTACAGTAGAGTAGAGAGACGCAACAATTCTCAAATGTCTGCTTAATGTAAGTAATTTTTACCTTAACTATTATTATTATTTTTATTTTTGGCGTTATGTTCATAATCACCCCACCGCTCCTCTACAATACTTCGCCGCCATTACAAAAAATATGTCGAACTGTGTCGATAAAGTAGCCAAAGTACTGCAAAAGATAGCCATAGTTTATTTCTGAAGAAACAAATGCAGCATTATTAAATTTTCCTTTCACACCGAAAACACACACACAAGAAAATACATTTATTCGACATAAAGGCGTACCTACACGTAAGACTTACACTGAGATCATTTCATGAAACTTAAAAATAACAAAAATAACTTCGCTTATAGATAGCAAACATTACTTCGCTGAGAGTCCCGGCGTGGTATGGATATATTTTCTCTGATCTTACCCTTCAACCTGGCCTTCTGCATTGTTGTCCGAAATTAGATTACCGCACAGCGCCACGGACCTTTGATCTATCGTCCGACCAACTCATAACCTGTAAAAAACATATCGATTTTGATAGAAAACCACTATCCTGTAGGCTCGTATCACTTTAAATGAGCTCTGAATCGGTTACCTGTCCTAAAAATGCTGGTCCATTGCAGCCATTGAGCCGACGAACCGGAAGACGAAAAGTAGGGCACCCACCCACCAGATGAACCAACCACATTGTTAACATCGCGGGAAGTCGATGGATGGAAAGAGCTCAGAATCGTTCTTCCTGGAAATGTGTAGGGGAGGCCTATTACCAGCAGTGGATTTCTCAGGCTGTTGATGATGATGATGATTGCAGCCAAAGAATTAAAAATAGTGGTGAACCGAAAAGAATACATTTGACCAGCAATGGAAAGATTTAGATGGAATAATTTGCTTTGCTTGCGTATAGATACGAGTATGTCATTTAGAGGCACATGAAAAGCCTCTAGTTGATAGACGCATGGCAGTGCATCGTAGGGCACGGTATTAACGTAAGTGACCTAAGAGACAATGGTTATAATGCTTAATAATAATTTTAATCAGGTGGGCCATATTAAATAAATAAATGAACATTTTATAAAATCCACTCACCACTATGAAGCCCTAAATTAAGCAGAGCTTGTACTAAGGTAACCAGATAGATATAATACTGATATAATACTTACATGGGTACAGTTTTTCTAAATACGAATACAATTTAACACCCAAATAGAGAACCAACCCTGTGTTCACCACACAGTTGTTCTCGGAGGAGATGAAACCCACGACCTACGGCGAAGAAGACAGAGCTACTACCAACTGAGCTGAAAGGCCAGTCAAATATGCTTGTTCCAAGCGGTTATAACGATAGAATTGTTAGGAGTGAAACTTCTGTGTGTTTGTAACTATTATTGGTTCTATGTCCCACCTATGTTCGGTGGGTTTTTTCTATCTCAAAGATTTATAACATCGCTAAGAAGCTTTATAAGCCTTTGAGAATTATTTATGGCTTGCAATAAACGCTCATATTTGGTATTTTAACGTTTATACGGTTGTTTCAATGCCCCTTGTTGCGAGCTATCATTTAGCAACTGTTACCGGCAAATGGCTTTTTAATAGTTTTGTCGTTTTTATTAAACGATGCCTTTTTTTCATTGAAGGAAACACAGAGCACCAAACACGCTTTTGCTTACGCAAAGTAGAGAGAGTATGATGACGTATTACTAAGAGAACCAGTGTCGCCAAACTCATACACGTAAAAACAAACACACATAGAAATAAAAGTTATGATTGGTCGAAAAAAAACGTTAAAAAGGACCTAAAACCAAAAAAATAATTTAATTGATAATAAACCTTAAAGCTATCGTGACATGGTTCTAAACTTAATAAAATAAACAGTGCTAAAATAAAATTCTATTTGCCAAGAGATGGCACTTCTCATTCAGTATTTTTTTCTTTTAGTCTCTATTTAGTTATAATAAGATTGATAATACAATGGCTGTTACTTTATTGACAACAAAACAAAGCTACTTGACGCTAGATGGCGTTATAGAAAACAATTCTGTTAGTCTTTATCCACAAGGTATAAGATTCATAATACAATGGCTATTACTTGACATAGCCACTCACTTAGTGATGTGCCAAGGTGGATACAAGACAAATGTATCGACATCGATGATTACCTACCTACTTCTTATCGTGTCACTGGTTTTTTCGAACCAAGTGAGGTGCAAGGATTTTAAGTGCGCCCCAAAGAGGCTCCTTTCGTGCACTTATTTAACACATATTTTCGAACTTTTTAAGTTCTATGGCATGCCCGGTTTCCTCACGATGTTTTTCTTCACCGTTTAAGAGCACTGGCATAGTGTAAATTAATTTTTGGGCAGTAAACCTCATTGGTTGGACTGGATTTAAGCCCACGACCTAAGGATCAGAAGGCGAAGCCGCTACCACTAGCCCACCAGCGCTCTCACCTACCTACTGATGTATAACGATCGGTAGCACGTCAGGTTATATATATGGTGGTCGAAATAAAAAGCTTTTCTTATCTATCTTTCTTTATTTACCCAATCAAATGTTTACAACTCGTAAAATTGTATACTTAACTGTTTCAAATATTGTTTCTTTTTCTTCTTGTGTTTTCTTTTTCCTGTTGCATCGATACATTTATTTTGAATATCGGAAAACTGAAACCAGAATTATTATGTTATTTCTTCAAAATATTTCTGTAATTTTCATCTTACCCAGCCACTGTGGGCTATAAGAATAAGAAAAGAATCAGAATAATAACAGAATAATACATAAGGAATAAAATCATCACTAAAGCAAAAAAAAGTCAGCTCCCTAAACCTAACTATTTATATGATCAGAACTAATAAAGTATTCGATAGCACATTCATCACTTTATTGGGGTAGGTACAGCCCTAATTGAGTAGCGAAAGTTGAGATTTATAGAAACGCGACCTTAACGAATATCATTCACAGTCTATTTTTGTTTGATGGTTTTGCATTCTAAACAAAACCAATTTAAGCAATAAAACTAACTAAACTAACCTGTGATACGATATGCCCCCTTTTGTTAAATTATTGGTTCGGCTATCGTTTTAGCACTGCAAAACAGCACAATACGGCATTTTTATATTTTTTCGTGTTTTTCTCAGTTACGTTTCTTCTGACAGACTTCAAACACGACTAAACAAAGGAGGGCTTGAAGTCTGCTGTACTGCGCGTACTTGGAGCGTGAGAAGGTCGTCTACATGCTAGTTCCATTACTTCTTTATTTCGTGGAAGGAAAGGTTGAAGGAAAACGGGGAAGAGGAAGGCGAAGAATTAGTTACGTGAGCCAGATAAAAAAAAAGATTGCTGTCATGTCGTATAAGGAAGTCAAGGAGGTCGCATTCGAAATACTTAATTGGAGAAATCCTAATGAGAAAACTGCATCCAAACCTCGAAAGGAGGTCTTAAATTTAAAAAGAAGAAGAGTTTCTTTTTAATTCTAAACGCGTAAAAAAGCTAGTGTTTACGACGTAGGCGTCTAGGTACGTAAAGCTTTATGCCATTTGTAAGACCTTTGCTTTTTAAGTGAAATGAATCTGTACGCTCTATCTTACTCCAAGAGACGTCTACACGATGGAAAGTTTGTATTTCATCTGATACTAACATCAGTCAGGCAATGTACGTATTCTATCAGAAATAATATCAGGTATCAAAAATTAATACGCCAGAAACCAGCAACGCTCCAAGCGCTCAGCTGACGGCCACCAAGTATATCAAAGGTAAATAAAATATTGTGCTATAAATGAAATAAAATAATACCATTTATATGGCATACAAAACATAACCCTTTGTAGGGTTCGAGTGTGCTTATCTTGCAATTTTATTATTTGCCGCCGGCGCGCACTCAGTAGCTAAGACAGTCACCTCCCGGCACTCGCGTAACTTACTTGTGTATTTTCATGTATCGAACGTAAGAATAGAAACATTTGGTTTTTATATCCGTTTTTCCATTGAAGTGCCCCAAACCCTCTGATAGGACGTAGAACCTCAAATAACATCCATAGTGCAGTAAAGACTCTCAACATTGGTGACCTTCCGACGATGAACGTGAGAATTTTATGAACAGAGTGCAGTGCATTGAACAATAACGAGTGAGCGTAAAACGGGAGTGGCTCCTCGCGTGACAATTTGTGTTCCGTAGTCCGCGAGTATTTACGGACACCATGATCAACCCACACCTGATCATGTCTACGCCAGCGGCAGAGGCGGCATCAGCGCCAGTGGTTACCACACAGCCAGTCGGTGATTTAGCCAGCATAAGTGTTTCGTCAAAGATACCTGAATTTTGGGTGGACATGCCTCGACTATGGTTTGCCCAATTCGATTCAGTTATGGACCCGCAGAAACAAGGAGACAGCGCGAAGTATAATATGGTCATCGCCAAGCTCAGCAGGGACGCATTACAACAAGTAGGTGATATAATATACGATCCGCCGAAAGAGCAAAAGTTCGCCGCTATCAAGGCTAGACTTTTGTCGGCTTATGAAGAAAGCGCAGAGAAACAATTCAACAAGCTTGTTAGTGAGATGGATCTTGGAACGCAAAAGCCATCGCAACTTTTGAGAAGAATGTCAGCGTTAGCGACCAACACTCAGGTTTCTACCGAAGCGCTCAGACGACTTTGGATCGCAAGGCTCCCTATGGCAGTAAGGACCGTATTATCGGTAGCGCAGGATACTAAATTAGATAACCTCGCAGAGATGGCTGATAAAATCGTCGAGAATATACAGACAAGTGACATAGCCGCTATAGCCTCTACTTCTACGGCAGCACCAGTTTCTGACCTTCTGGGATTTATGAGACAGATGACCCTCGACCTCAAGGAGCTGCGGAGCGAAGTGAATGAGATAAGAGGGAGAAGTATGAATCGAGGAAATGCATGGAACCGTAACCGATCAAGATCACAATCGAGAGGCCAGATGCGAACGCCGGAGAGCAGGGATTGGCTCTGCAAGTATCATTACCGATGGGGGAACCGCGCCAGAGCGTGTGAGAAGCCGTGCAGCTGGAAGCAGCCTGAAGACTCTACCATGACGGAAAACTAAGTGCCGTGCAGTCCTGTCCGGTGGGAGACTGCATAACGACGGCGGGAAACCATCGCTTGTGTGTAACGGATAGGGAAACCAGGACACGTTTTTTAGTGGATACAGGTGCAAACGTTTCCGTGTTACCAGTGAAAGATCATAAAGGTGAGCGCACATTGAGCAGCTATAAACTTTTTGCCGCGAATAATACTGAAATCAAAACATATGGTGTAAAGACTTTAGATTTAAATTTGGGATTACGCAGATCATTTAAATGGACCTTTATTATTTGTGACGTGAAACAGGCAATTTTAGGAGCAGACTTTATTGAGCATTATAAGTTGGTTGTTGATTTATATCGTAAGAGACTTTTAGACAGCATTACGAATTTATGCGCCGAGGGATCCATCATACGGTATGACGAACCATCCATTAAGAGTATTCAAAATGATAACCCGTACCGAGATATTTTAGAGGATTTTTCAGATATTACGAAACCGATCGCTTTTAGGGAAACATATTCGCATTCTGTAAGGCATCACATTATCACCAACGGTCCACCGGTTTTTGCGCGCCCAAGACCGCTACCCCCAGACCGTTACAAGAAGGTGAAAGAAGAATTCAAGGTAATGCAAGAACTGGGTATATGTAGGCCAGGGAAGGGTGAATGGGCAAGTCCCCTTCACGTCGTTCCAAAGAAAGATGGGAAAATTCGTCCTTGTGGTGATTATAGAGCACTTAATGCTATTACTAAGCCAGACCGATATCCTATACCGCGATTGCAGAATTTCACATATATGTTACCTAATAAAAAGTTTTTTTCACGCTTAGATTTAAATAGGGCATATCATAATATTGCTGTGGCCGAGGAAGACATCGAGAAGACCGCCATAACCACGATTTTTGGCCTGTATGAATTTCCACGAATGAGTTTTGGCTTGAGGAATGCGGCCCAGACATTCCAGAGATTCATGGATCATCATGTATTGAAAGGTATCGAACATTTAGGAGATTCAAGCGATAATAGCGAGTCTACTCTTTTTTGTTACATCGATGACGTGTTGATCGCATCTGAGAACGAGGAGATACACAGAAAACACGTGAGGGAACTATTTAAAAGGTTTAGTGAGCTAGGAATTACTATAAATTTAAGTAAATGTGTTTTTGGTCAAGAGCAGGTTGAATTTTTAGGTTACAAAGTATCGCAGGATGGTATTAGCCCACTGCCGGACAAGGTAAAGGCGATAACAGACTATCCAAGGCCGGACACAGTTGAGGAATTACGACGTTTCCTGGGTATGATCAACTTTTACAGGGCACATTTGCCGAACGCAGTAGTCCAGCAGACCGAACTTAATAAGTTTCTGCATAACACCAAAAAGAAGGACAAAACGCAAATAGTATGGGACCAGAGGAGCATCGAAGCGTTCGAGCAATGTAAGGTAAGTTTGGAAAACGCCATTACTTTGTCACACCCCAGTGTAGATGCCCCTTTAGCACTGATGACGGACGCGTCCGACACATGTGTTGGCGCCGTATTACAACAAAACATCGAAGGTAAGTGGTTACCTTTAGGCTATTTTTCTAAAAAACTCTCGGATGCGCAAAGAAAGTACAGTACTTACGATAAGGAACTAGCTGCTATCTATTTAGCTATGGTACATTTCAGAAACATGATTGAGGGTCGACAGGTTACCGTTTTCACGGACCACAAACCGCTAATTTATGCATTCACGAAAATAGGTAAGGACAAAGAAATTCCAAGAAGAGCCAGACAGTTGTTGTACATCAGCGAATTTACTAGCGACATACAACATATCGACGGTACGGAGAACCTGGTAGCAGACGCCTTATCACGGGTTGAAAGTATTTCTTGCCCAACAACTATAGATTACGACGAACTCGCGGTGGCACAGGCACAGGAAGGCGAAGCTCAGGTTACATCCGCTCAGAACAGTAAGTTGTTATTTAAGCGAATAAACATGCCTAACTCTAGTAAGCAGATTTTATGCGAAGTTTCAACGAGCGATGCACGACCTTATTTACCTTTAAAATTTAGAAAATCAGCTTTTAATAGTATTCATAATATTAGCCATCCTGGTACTCGAACGACTCGAGATATGGTTACTAAAAGATTTTTTTGGCCAGGGATGAATAGAGATATTAATAAATGGACTAAAGCTTGCTTGGCTTGTCAGAAGTCAAAAGTCAATCGACACACAATTTCAGATCTATCCGATTTTCCTCCATGTACCAGGTTCGAACACATTCATACAGATATTGTAGGTCCTTTACCTACTTCTAGGCACGGGCAGCGTTACATTGTTACTATTATGGATCGTTTCACGCGTTGGCCAGAAGCTATACCAGTTTCGGACATAACAGCGGATACGGTTTCCAAAGTTATATTCGAAAGTTGGATTTGTAGATTCGGGTGCCCAAGTAGAATAACCACAGACCAAGGTAGGCAATTTGAAAGTGACCTTTTTAATGCATTAATGAAATTGTTTGGGGTTCAAAGGATTAGAACTACCCCGTATCACCCTCAGAGTAATGGCTTAATAGAAAGATGGCACCGCTCGATGAAAAACGCATTAACGTCACGACTAGCAGAAGGTATGGATTGGGTGGAAGAGCTACCGATAGTTTTATTAGGATTACGAGCAGCTAGCAGAACAGACACCGGAGTATCGGCAGCAGAAATGGTCTATGGAGATACAATCAGACTCCCAGGTGATTTTTTTCAGATAGATAATAGGAAAATTACAGATCAACATGTTTTCTTGGAAAATTTACGTCTAACGATTACTAAGCTGAGACCACAGTCACGAGCGGTAAGCGATTCTCGTAAAGTTTTTGTAAGTAAAGATTTAAAGTCATGTACACATGTGTTCATTCGGAATGACGTGTTCAAAAAATCGTTGTGTCCTACCTATGATGGCCCCTACCGCATTTTAAGTAGGAATGATAAGGTTTATAAAATAAGTTTACATAATAGAGATGTTCAAATTTCAATAGACAGATTAAAGCCAGCTTACATGTTAAAGGAGGATGATCAAGAATCTACAGATAATAATTTGTTTAACAATAACGTTAAGTCCAGTAGCGTAGCGGAAACGCCCGCTTGTGTAACACATACTCGTACCACGCGCAGCGGTCGGCAGATTAAGCCACCCGTGCGATTCTTAGTATAAGTAGCTACCTAATATAAACTTAAAGTAGAACAGTACTTAGTAAGCGAAACATTTTTTATTGTGAAATCACTGTTTCCACGGATTTCTATTTGAGAAAATAATTTAGTTATCCGCATCATTCACTTCATAGAAGTACCTTTTCAGTCAGACATACAAAGATAATTTAAAGTAACAGTATAGTCATGGGTTATAACCAATCAAAGGAAGAAGAGAAAGTTATCATTACGCAACAAGGAGCAAATAATGCGGAGCAAGTCACTAGTATAGAAAGAAAGCTCGAAGTTTTTGGAATCGTTATAGTAGTGGTGGCAGTAGCTCTCATACTTTTAGTCATCTGCTTATGTGGCAAGCGATGTTGTGAGGGTGTCAAGAAGCGTGTTAGAAAAGAGCTTTTGTCAGTATGGACCACCACGGGGCCGGTAGCTCAAGCTCCCACCCCGCGAACGGTCGTTATGCAGCCGCAGTATCAGAACCCGCAGAACCCGTGTTAAACAGTGATTATAAATGTGCAGTGAATTAGCTATACATACCTAAATGTATTGCATGTGTTAGAGATAGGGTAGTTGCAGCAAAATTTTTTTGTAGATTTAAAAGGGGGTCAATAACAGGGCGAATTGAGCCTCGTGAAGACCGCCTTTCTTTTTCACGGCGTTGCCCCAAACGGTTGGTGATTAATTTAATATAGCAGGGGGCAACCACCATTAAATTCAATAAACTGGTTTATTGTGCTGCAACTACCATATGTTAGTTTAAAATATGGGAGAAGTTAGGAAATAAGAAATAGTATGGTATTGTTTTATGACAGGTACATTTATTATTTTTTTTGTTACATTTAATATTTACATTGTTCATTTTTTTACACAGATAAAGTCATACTTAAATTACTATTTTACTTACGTGTTTACTTCTGCATTGTGTTATTTTTTTTTTTTTTTTCTCTCATACATACTTTTATTTGTACTTAAGACAAAGAGAAACTTAAATCATAAAAACTTAAATCTAAAAATAAAATTTGTAATGCAAGCTAGTGTGCGTCACGCGCCTGTAAGTAGGTCGCGCAGCCAGCCACTATCTTTGCAACGCAGCACATTCTTGTGTGCCTCGGCGACGTAACTTAGAAGTTTTAATGTTTGTAATAGTTTGTATTTTATCGAATTTTTCTGCGAAAAATTTTTTTGTGCAAGGGGATGATTGTAGGGTTCGAGTGTGCTTATCTTGCAATTTTATTATTTGCCGCCGGCGCGCACTCAGTAGCTAAGACAGTCACCTCCCGGCACTCGCGTAACTTACTTGTGTATTTTCATGTATCGAACGTAAGAATAGAAACATTTGGTTTTTATATCCGTTTTTCCATTGAAGTGCCCCAAACCCTCTGATAGGACGTAGAACCTCAAATAACATCCATAGTGCAGTAAAGACTCTCAACACCCTTGATGACACATAGACATAGCATGTAGAAATTTACAAACCAAACCAAAAGATTACATTTTCAGAAACCATTAAAGATCACTTTCCGTCAAGTGTGATGGCAGCAAAAAGTAACAAAATTATAAATAAATAAAAAATTGTAAATAAAAGTAACCTTAACAGAGGGTCCCAAGTTCCAGTCCGTGTCAGCTGCAGTAAATAGACCCTGATTCAGAATATTTAAGATGAACACAGCCGTTAATGTTTCTTCCTCACACATTTTTGACCTTTAAAGATGCAAAGATGGATGGATTGTGTGAGAGATATATCAATATAATATCAATATGTCCAAGAAAGGAGTGAGTACTGAGATGGCAAGTGATAAAGGAAAATGGAAGAAAAAGATACGTTGTGCCGACCCCACCTAGTGGGATAAGGGCAGGAAGAAGAAGAAAGATGCAAAAACACTGAATTTATTTATCAAAAATTGTGATCAACCATCTTGTGTGCAATCCGATTGCACACAGTTTAGCACAAAATATTTTAATCTTAACTCTGTAGGCATACCACAAGTTCTGCCTGGCTCTGTCTCTAGGCCTACTGGTTTTTGTACAAAGTTTACTTATGCACGAAAACCAGTTGGAAAAATTTTAAAGCAGGCAAACGTGTGCTTCTAAACTGTGTGCAATCCAATTGCACACACGACAGTGCGACAGTGCAAGCGATTTTGATAAACAAGTTCAGTGTTTTTATATCTTTCAAAGGTCAAAGTGTGCGGCGAGAAGGTCACCGACGACGTTCTGCCCCTTAAAGGGACTACATTAGCAAGTTACACAGTGCACAATCAGCATCTGGTGCTTCAATAATGACCCTGGCTTAGCAAACTTGCAGGTGGCCTGTGGTGAATTAATCACGGCTGAGTCAACGGTTCCTAATTGCCGCCTCTCCCCTGACAATACCGTCATCAAGTGGTCAAATTGATACTGTTTGTCTGAGACCGGATCTTATTAATTATTCGAATCTTGTAAGTGTATTTAATTTTGTAAGGTCTAAAAGGTTTTTGACCCGATCAGTGAAACTGCTGTCGTATGAAAATAATTTTGAAAATCATATTTTGTGAAAAATATTTGAAAACTTCTAAGGTATTAAATGTTAAGGCCTGCGCACACATAGGTCGCTGGCGATAGCAATCAATGAAAAGCTGCCAAAATTTTTTTTTTTTTTTTTTTTTTTTTTTTATAGTGAATAGAATGAACTTTGGGAGAAGCATTTGGCAACAATATAGAATATAGGGCAAAATCACAACATGATTAGATTAAATTAAAATTTGATTTATTCAGATGTCAACAAAGATCCATTCATAAAGCTTACACATACAATAACAAAATAAAATAAAACCAATTAACTATAATTAATTATAAAAATAAATAGTAGATATTTTAAACAATAAGTCACAATCCCAACATGTCTCAAAAACTTACGAGGCCAAAAATTGGGTCCTCACACACGGTAGGACACAAAAACGAAATCTACCCCACAAAGACACCCCACATCCGTCACTGGGTATTAGATGTGCTATATCGCATTACGGGGGTCAATCTTCGGGCGTGCCCTACATTACCCTTCGGCTCAAAGGAATGGGTAGCTAATAGAACCATTGCCCTGGGAATTGAACGGATTGGTATTTTTGGACCGGTTTTCTTATCTGTGGAAACGTTTACGCCCATATTTTGGTATTGGGAAGTGTGAGAACTATTTTTATTCATTTTCTTTGTTTTAAGCGGCTCATATTTTCCCTGTAATTTTCGGCCGGCATATATTGCTGTCCCTCTCTTACTCACATGTTAGACCGGGACACTAATAGTTGCCGGACACATATTGCAGTGATAATAATAGCCCGTCTACGAGCTGCTTTACACCAACATTCCAACACAGTAACTTGATCATTAAAAAAAATATCTCAAAAGAAAACTTATAAAGTTTATTTTTCTCATCAAAACCAAAGCCTCTCAAAGAACAATTCTCACAAAACTTTATTGAAGTTGTAATAAATATTTGAAGAAATCCAAATTCTAGAAAAAGTTGATAGGGCTTTTCGCAATTAGAAATAATCGAACGCTATCAAATTAGAAACATTGTTCGTCATTTTACCTACACAAAAAGCTACATCTCTGAAGAGTACTCGTATATGCAAAAACTTCATAAAGAACCCTACTTTCAACGTCGATTATTATTTATACTTGTATTTGATTTAAATACCTAATTATATAATAAGCATGCCAAACAGCTTTAAAATATGTATAATACTTTGTAGTAGCTAGGTATATCCATAGAAATAAAGTATTTTTGTAAAACCCCGGATACATTTAAATATTTTTCACATTAGAAAATTTAATTATGCATAAATTAATTACGCAATGTAATTAATTATTGCTACATCACATCGCATACTATGTATATTTTTATATTTTATCTTTCAAAAAATACACAATCTAATTATTATAAATAGCACTAAATTTTGAAGGGATAAAATAAATCTTGGTACATGACTAGAGTCGTAGAGACTTAAAATTTGAAGAGTGTGTTTTTTATAAAAAAAATTAACCCCAAAACGAGAGCAGCGGGGCTTGAATTTTTGCATGTTAAAATATTTTGTTATAGGTACATTAATTCGTATAACCAAAATATTTTTCGCAAAAACAATTTCAGCTCATTGCAAACCATACAACAAAAATAAATTTACATAAATTCATTGCATAGGCACGTAATTAATTCTCTATCATATATTATGGCCAATTTGTGGAAATTGTGGTTAATAACCGGTAATTGAGAAAACTTGTTCGCTTTAATTTCGATGAAACACCAAAATTAACTGAATATGTAAATACGTTATTCCACAATGTGGTTTCAGTGGTTTGATGACATCAAACGAAAAAACCAACAGAAACACACTTTTACTGGACAAGGACCGGACTGTCACTAATGGACATTAGACATACCATATTAGTTACATCCAAAATATTAGAGCGCTGGTAGCCCAGTGGTAGCGGCCTCGCCAGCCATTCTTAGGGTCGTGGGTTCAAGCCCAGTCGTGTACCAATAAGTTTTTTTGGCCAAAATGTATGTATTCTATGCCAGTGCTCTCAAACGGTGGAGGAAAACATCGTGAGGAAACCATCAGCAGCATGTCGTAAAACTTGAACATTTCGAAAATATGTGTCAAGTGCATGAAAGGAGCCTCTTTGAGGAGCACTTAGAATCCTTTCACCACATTAGGTTTGAAAGAATCTGTGACACGATAAGAAGATGATCCAAAATAGTTTCGTGGCAAAATGAATAGTGATAGTAAACGGAAAACAAAAAAATATTAGTTACCTCTTATCCTCAGCATCAGTTCTCAAGTAGGTACTTGAAATCCGGGATAGTGGTATCGATTTTGTTGTTATTAGTAAGATACTATAATATTAGTTAGGTACACATGAAAAAGATAAAATGCAGAGCATTCAAATATTTTTAATATGCTCGGCCACAAACTTTTTGTATTTCATTTTCTCTCGATATCCTGGACACGAATGTTGATTCTGTTTAAATTAGTTAGATAGTATTTAAATTAAGTATAGCATGAAAAAGAGATACAGAACGTTTAAACATTTTAATTAACTCGGCCAACATTGCCCGCCAAATTTCTGCAGTTAGTATCTCCTAAGCCATACTGACTGCAAAAAGTGAGTGACGTATAATAAAGAAAAGCATTTTGTGTTGTACTATTATGGCGATGCAAGCCGTACAACATAATAAAAGCGAGAATATTATTCTCGCTTGCTAAACTATGTGCAAACGGAATGCGCACAGTTTAGCGAGTTTTTTTTTCAAAAGTTTCCAAAAAAAAAATCTGTAGTTCTAGTTACAAGTTTACCCAAATGGTTTTCGTACTAGGGTAAACTATTAAGTTCGTAAATGTGTTAAAATCAAAACTATATTTTTGCCAAACTGTGTGCAATCGGATTGCACACAAAATAGTTTCTCGTGGGTAGCCCAAGATCGTGGTGAGTGGCATGAGCAAAAAGAGGCGTATGCCCAGCAGTGGGTTAAGTCAGGCTGCGGATGAAAATGATGATGAAAATTTCGCCAAACGTAGGGTGTTATTTTGAAAGGTCAAAGTGAGCTAGTGATAAGGTCATCGACGGCGGTCTGCCTCTTAACGCTCGTCATAGAACGGTCACCACTCTTTAAAAACAAACACGTACATAATAGTTAACTTACTCCACAACAAACAAAATACCCGCAAAAAATCCATCTTCCATCCGAAGCCGGTAAATAATTCAGACGCTATTCCAAAACCATATTTCTGTTTTTCCTCGCCTTGTTATCGTTATTTGTATCTTCTGGCGTGTGCTCCGTGTGCAAATACCAATAGAATATTCATCCATCCACTCGGCGTAACGAGGCGAGCCTAAATAAATGCTAATAACCGGAGCAATCATGCTAATACAATATGGTGGTTGGCGGCTGGTGCAAGGGATGAGATATTTATAAATATTCTAGGCAATCCACACAACACTATCTTGTCCCAAACTAATACACGATGGGAACCAGATAGCTGATAAAATGTATGTATATTTTTTGTAATGGTGGAATGAAGCGATGGATAGAGACGTTTGGACGTTTGGATTTGAGGGAGATCTTTGCCCAGCTGTGGGACGATTTGTCAGCAAAGGTTAGGTTAGGAACAAAGATTATTCTGTAAAAAAGTGGTGTGTCGCCATGTTAATTCTATACAATGTATGGTAGGTAATGTGTGTATGAAAGAGTATCAAATCCATTGAGCACTTTTCACGCGTCGCTTTGTCCCATTGCCACATCGAGGAGTAAAGCAAAAAAATGTCTTCTCAACAATTCACCGTTCACCATCATCATTCACAAAACTAGACTAGCGAATTTCACGTAAAGCGTAATTAATCCTATTATTAATTCAATTGTGAAGCGTTTTTGAAATTAGAAGCTAATAGGTAACCGTGCTGCTGGTAATTGCAGCACCGTGCAGCAATTAGTCCGCGCCTTTGCCATCGACATTCGTAGATACACACGATCGCAAATACGACGCAAATTTGCATGTAGCTACCGAACGTTATTTCCCTTCCCAAAGACGTGAGGTAATTCTGGGTGTGTAGAAGCGAAACTCTGATAACTAGATTTTTTATTGACGTGATAACGTCTTATAAATCGATGGAGCCGGCTGCACGCACGAAAAAACATGACTCATGCGTCGTTACGTCGTTTCGTCGTTCCATTTACCTGAGCCCGAGCCCGGGTCGGGTAATGGGTAAGGGTAAATGAGGGTAAGGGTAAGGGTTCGGTCGGGTTCCGAGTCCGAGTCCGACTCCGAGTCCGAGTCCGAGTCCGTACAATTTAATATCGGCGATAAAAGTATTTTCTTATGACGTTGTCACGTTCAACTATCGTCAGTAAACCGGCTTTACAGACAACCAATTTTTTTTTTTTTCTCTTTAATTGAACAACTGCAAAACGTAAGCATCAATGACAAACTAGTGTGGTGTTGCGTAGGTGTTGCCATTGCAGTAAAATAAATGCTGAGTTTTATGTTACGATGGTTACGAATTTGGAAAGTGCTGAGAATGAATCAAAAGTCTTGCAAGCTGGTACAAGAATTAATAAAATTGTTTATTGTATAAGATTTTTGAATATTTGTAATGTTTGTTTCTATTGTTTAATATTATAGTTTTTGTTACTCCGTTACAAAAAAAATAATTTTCTTTCTATGAAATAATCTCATGCTTGTCATACGATTATTTTTGTTTGGTTTAAATGAGTTTCGCTTCTATACCCGATTACTAATCTGCATACCAAAGCTTAGATAATACCACTTCCGACAGGCTGACGTTAAAGATTATAAGGCAATTGTCAGTAACTATGAGCTTTCCGGCAGTGGCTGCAATCCTGACTCACTTTCATCAACTCTCAATGTAAAATAAACTTTATTTTCCTAGCTTCAAGGTTCCGCTTAGTATGAGCGATTTAAATAGGTAAACTACAACTAAGTAAGCAAAAAGCATACAGCCCACCTGGTGGGAAGCGGTTACGGTAGTCTTGCGATACCAGAGGTATTTACAGGCCCGATGCTTCAGAAGAAGAAGCAGTTTATAGGCTTTCCAGAAAGTACAAGGTTTTACGGTTCTGTAGTAAGTATAAGGAACACTTATCATAGTTTTTACTAGGATCATACAAAAACACGGCATGACCCAAGCCGTAGTTTGTTGCCTGTTCTTCTAGGCTTAGTTGCGTGGAACTGGCACCTAGACTCACCTAGCTTTAAGACGTTTCAAAGTGATCCTTGTGGTACAAACATCTTTTTTATTTGATTTTTATATTCAAACATAGTCTTTTTAAGTTTTTTTTTTATGAAATTTATCTGTAGATAGCAAAACATAAAAAAAAATTACCTATGGAAATGAAATATCATTGGAGCGCTACGAGTGAACCTTCTGTGCGACAAAATAAAATTATATTCTGTACCAGAAAGCATTTAGCGAGCAGTGAGCCGTTATTGCTAAAGAAATGCCTGAATCAGGGTTCCCAGCAATTTTGCATTGTTTGTACGCTTATTAGGTACCTATTCGCTCTCTTTGCGCTATTTTATTCAAGCCAATACTGTTTTCAACGACTGTTTTACTGTTTGACGATTTTTCCGGTTTCAATAAGTTTTGTTCAATGGAGAAGTAATTTAATAATAATTGAAGTTTAAATAACTTGAAAAATCAACTTCATGGCCAAACTGCTATTTAGATGACATTTCATAAAACCAATCTAGAAACAAACCTTTTAGATGAAAATATTTTTTTTTTCAAATCTGCTAATGAATAAGGAAGAAGTACGAAAAGAAACATGAGAATAAATACGACCTATTCCTTTTTTATTTGTGGTCGATTAAAAAGCGTTGCTAATCGTTTTCTCTCACTCCCACACTTTTGTTAAGAAAGGCGTGCGAGAGAGAGGTAGTGATAAGCAGCACCATTTTCTATTCAAGGTATAAATTTAATCGTTTTCGCAAGCGGATAATGAAGTAGAGTACCCGGTTCCTTTACTATATGAGCCTCTGTAGCACAGTCGTCTTTGATTAGTCCGTCGTGTCATTGGCTATTGATAACACTGACAGTTTACGTTAGCCAATGAGGTGACAGATAATCCGGCAGATAACTAATTACTGATCTAAGATACAGGGAAGCCAATTGTAAAGACGAACTTGTAGATTGTTTATTAATTTTATAGTGTTTACTACACTTCAAATCACACTTTGAAATCACAAAGATTTTTATAATGTCCCAAAAGTTAAGAGCCGAGAGGGATTTGAACCCGCGACTTTCCCCTCCTAATCACACTCGACGAATAACTCATAAGGACTGTTATTCGTCGAGTGTGATTAGGATCCGATGGCGCAGTGGTCAGCGCAGCCCCGTACCGAGGGGAAGGTCGCGGGTTCAAATCCCTCTCGGCTCTTAACTTTTGGGACATTATAAAAATCTTTGGAACTTGTAGATATTGACAGTTGGGTGCTAAGCATATTACCTATGCATAAAAATATTAAACAAAACTTTGAGGTATACCTATTATATAGATAATAGGTATACCTAAAAGTTTTGTTTCGTGGGTTCGATGTCACTGTTCGAAATATTTTCCAATATTTATTTATTTAATTTAATATTTTTTTCAAAGTAGAGGTAATATATAGTGAAATTTTAATAGCTTTGGTTTTAAAAAACACCAAAATATTGCTTGCTCGTGCAAAGGAAACTCATCAAGCTTATAATATCATGCAACTCAAAGTCTGAATATAGATCCACCAGATATAACCCCCGGGCTACACAGCAGACCCAACCCCTGATGCCTCTTTAAACTAAATACACTTCCCGCGCAAAAGCAAATTTCATGCATAAAATTATTGGAGGCGCCTGTATGAGACACACGACTACCTGTCAAAGTGAACACTGTACAAGGCATGAGCTAAAGCGATTCAAAGCAATTAATTACTGATATTTTAAGTGCATCTACCTGTTTGTTTCATTCAAACTTTGCCTGCGACTCAAGTCTGCTTGTTTTAAGTGCCTATTTTCATTTATTCTCTTGTCTCTAATATCTACTTTAATAAAGTTGCTTAAATTTGCCTTGTCTCGATACCAACTTATTATATTCGAACATATTTATTTATTAAATTTAAAAAATAATCAAAAATCGGAAACATAATCTGCCAAACGATACATAGGTACTTGCAATGTTACCTCTAACAAAATGTTTCCTCATGAAGGCATCTGCAACAGTGCTGCCATCTTTATCTGTCAAGACCGCCACCAATAAATACTAAGAAAAAAAAAGACGATAACTGGCCACAAAAGAAAGAAAAAGACGGCACTATGCATAAGTTCCTTTCTCTATGCCATGCAGCACAGCACAGCGTTGTATATTCTTGTAATACAGTTCATTCGTGCGATCGCTGAATCCGCGTTCGATTTTCAAATTGGCACAATTCGAAGATTGAACGCGGACTCAACATTTGCCTAAACGAATTGTGTTGCAAGAAAATCACGGCTGAACAGATGAGTAGATGTCATTATAGGCTCATAACTTGTTCCACAATCCCCGTGGTCTCACACCCCCATACCTGCGGCACTCGCGCAGCTTGTTGATATTGAAATGAACTCTGATATTAATATGTATGCCGCGACGAGATACAATCGACCGTCAATGTTTGAGCCAACTTTCAACAAACACACGGGGCTCAATTAAATCGCTCCATATGGTTCAGAGTTTCAATTGGATGATGTATTTGGAAAGTTATCTCGTGCCTCGGTACTGTAATTTCTGTTTATAAAGTTGTGAATCATTTTTGTATTGGAATACTAATAATTACTTATTTTGTAGATGCAGCATACCTACCGTGCAAAAGAAATGTATCAATGCTTAGTAGCACGTTATTACTGGGCTGAAAACCGACTTCATGGCTTAGGCCATGCGTGATGCGTTTGAGTTGGTGGAAATTTTGGTTGATGGAAACTGGTTTTGATTAAATTTCCACCAACTCGGAAGTATTTTCTTTCACATAAAACAAAATTCAAATCGGCTCCTAATTGACAAAGAACGACGTCCTTTTTTATTTGAAGTCAGCTAAATAGTACATTGTTACCTGAGTGTTGAAAGTCACGTTTTTTGAGTCCCGAGACGGGTTTGGCGCCAGAGCGTTAGCGAGGGCGCCAATGGAGCTGGAGGGACTTAAAAGACTTTCACCCGAGGTAAACACTGTGCTTTTCATTACGAATACAAAGAAAGTAAAAATAAAAACATGAAAGAAAAATTTGTGAAAATGAAGATTGAATTGCCGCCTTCCCGGTTTTTTTTTTCTTTTTCTCTGGCGGGCCTTCGGCTTCGGCTCGCCAGCATTATTCAGCCATTATTTTCATTCTCATAATTTAAAAAATGGTAAATATCAAATCTATGTTATTTTAAATAAATAGTTGAAGCTATATATTAATCAAGTAATTTAGAAGATATATTATTTATTTAATACTATCTTTATGTTATTTAAATTTAAATTTTACATTGCGCTATCTTATTAGACTTTTTAAACTTCTTACTGTTGTAATGGGTCTCCAACCTACTTGCTGAATAAAAAGTTGGAATTTGGTTCAACGACCTCCTTGCAGTTAGAAAGACTTCAGAAAGTTGGAACATGGTTGAATAAAATAGAACTTGTTTTTTTTTATAATTTGACAGCTGTCAGTAGAAAGCGATTCTCCCTAGGGCTGAAAGTTTTACTTTCAATTAGGCCCCTCAGGCAACTTCAGACCTACTTTCAGAGTATGAGTAACGAAAAAGGTATTTATTCGGCTAAATGACAAAAATTATAACATACATTACAAAAAAAATGTACTAATATCAACTAAGTACCTGGTTCGTATAATATTATCTTGGGCTATAATATTAGCTCTGCTTAATTTGGGACTAAATAGTGTTGGGCGGATTGTCCGCCATATTTATTTATTTAAGCTCTTGGGATTACAATTGTAATTGAATCCCCTAGGACAGTAATACCATAATGCATACAAGCATGAGTGATTTCAACTTAATTAATAATCATAATATAATTCATAATTTATACCTCATTACGTGAAATTGCAGTCCCCGCGGCCAAAATTGCTCAGAGCTTATTAGTAGGTGAATCAAATAGAAAATAGTATTTGCTATACTAATGATTTAACTATCAGGTTGAGTTAATAAGAATTTAAAAAAAAATTACTTACCGCAAGAAAAACACACACAGCAAATAAATGTGCCGATTAAATTTAACCATACTAAGTCTAAAATGAGACGATTTGGGAATTTATAACAGGTTCACTAATTAGATAGATAGGTAAGTGTATATAGACATGCGTTCGGTCGAAGCCGAGCAAAAGAAGGCGGGAGTTTTTTTTTTTTAGAATTCTTAGCTGGCCGCTACGTTTGTTGCCATTTTTATTTGTTGGCATGAAAGTAGGAGTGACAAGAACTTTCAAGCGAGCCACTATAATAAAACAGTGTCAGCCATTATGAATGAGGAGGTTAGTCTTTTTACATCTCTTTTTATTCACATGAAAGTGACAGTGACAACAGAGGTATAGCAAAAAGTGTCATGCATTATGAAGAGTATAAGAGGCTACGCAGTCAATTAGAACAGCTGCCGTAACATAAAGAAAACGACGAGTATTCAATCCAGACGTAAACACAAAAATAAATTATAATTGCTTCGGAAACTCCCAAAATGACTAACCCCCAAATAAGTAGAAAGTAACGAGCTGAAGACATTTCCATGTAATTTCCTCGCCTTACCGATGTTGTAATATGTATCAGCAGAGTTAGAGCCAAACTTTTGATTTCCACTCGCTCAATAACCTGTCACTCCCCAATATCCGGCTATGAATCTAATCCTGTATTCAATATGCGCATTTCTGGACTGTGCAGACGAGCAATTTTTAGGCACATGAATAACGTTATCCGTCAGACTAAAAAAGTCGCCTCGCTACTTGTCAAAATCGAAAATAGAATCAATTTTATTCGATGGATATATAGATGACTCAAAGATAGCGAAATATTCACCTGAAAAGTTGTAGTGTTGTGTGCTTTTAAGTTTAACTTTACTTTTCAGGCTTTTCTAAAAGACAATCAGTGTATAAGCAACTGCCATCTCTTAAACCTATAAGTAATGACGTGACCTGATTAAAGCTTATTATTAGCTTTCAAAACTATCTTTATTGGGACAGTCATTCAAATGGCAGTCGAAAGCGTCTCACCATCTTTTATGGGGGGTCTCCTTCGAGGGAGGCGACATGTAATGTTTCACGGGACCTCTCAGCTGGTGTCTTAAATACGATTTAATTTTGAATTGAACACTGAAATACACTACTACTATATTTAGTTTTATATAAATACCTAATTAAAATTGATCTATGTTACGAAAACTTCCAAACAAGTACAATTTTTTTTTTTTTCGTTAATTCAAAATGTACAAGTTGGTGAAAAGATTAAAAAAAAAATACCTGTAGCTTGGTTATACGAATCAATTCACTGTGTGGCATAAATTCATCAAACCCGTCGCCCGTCTGTATCTACTCTGACGTTCCGTCAGTCAAACTGTCGCAGGCGTGATTGACTCGGGACATGTTTCACAAGCAAAGTGGAATGTAAACGAACATAAATGATCATTCCCAGTAATTATTATAAATGCGAAGACGTGTCAGTTTGTTTGTAAGGTTTCAGGGCTTAATT
This sequence comes from Thera obeliscata, assembly GCA_947578465.1. Classification (NCBI taxonomy): domain Eukaryota; kingdom Metazoa; phylum Arthropoda; class Insecta; order Lepidoptera; family Geometridae; genus Thera; species Thera obeliscata. Next base: position 4,016,581 of record OX387919.1, read on the forward strand.
GTTATACCAATCTTTATTAAAGTCATTAGGATGACGTCTACAGCTTTTTAACCGACTTCAAATAAAAAAGATAGAGGCTCTCAATTCTCAATGTGTTATTTCAGACTATAAATATATCTCTGCGCAAAATTTCATGCAGATTCGTTCAGTCGTTCTGGCGTTATTGAGTAACAAACATCCATCCATCCAAACATTATTTATAATATTCAAATGTATTTCTTATGAAAAGTTATCCTGTCAATCAATTAGCACGCAATGATCTTGGCAAGGCCCGGAAACCCTATCTTAGTTCTGATTTCATGCAACCGCGAACTAGTAAAAACAACCCTCGTTTTAGAGATGTCAGAACGATTTTCTTCATGACAGCCCAATCAGACCATGAGGCTGGCGGGGAAATAAGGGGTGTTACTGAAATAGCCTTACTGGTTTTGCTAATAGAAACGATTTGGGGGAGATAAAGTGAGTTAAAATCCCAACGCATCAAGTTCATTTTCAATCATGACTTGAGTAGGCAGCTGGAACACTTCTACTAAGCGAAGGACTCAAATTATTTTTGCAGTAGTGGTTTTGTTGTTATTCATTGTGTGTATTAAGAACCTCAAAAGGTGGTCCAGTTAGTCTGTGCTCATAGCCCGAATTTGAAAGACTCGTCTTACGTAATAAATTCATATTTAAATCAATTATGCTATTATTGAATATTCAAAATGTAAACAGGCCTTAGCATCTACTGTAGATGATAATTAAAACGTCAGGGGCAACTGGTGTTTACTCATGCCCCTACTTACGGGACGCGTTACGGGACGCTTTGGTGCCTGGGGCAGGATTTTAGATGGAATAGGCTTGCCCAGCCCCTATATCATCCTGAGAGCATAGTCGGCCTAATCCACAGAAAAGACGTGGTGAATACGTGAATAAGAGCTGAATAAGCCGCAGGTTTCGTCACGATGTTTTCCTTCGTCGTTTGAGAGCACTAGCATTGTGTACATACATTTTTCGGACAGAAAAATCTATAGGTACAGACAGGATTCCAAGCCACGCCCGTTTTATAGCTTTAGACAAATTCTACACAATAAACAAATAAAAAACTTATAGACAGACAAAGTATACAATTATAAAGAACAATACTTATAAAGTAGAAGACTATACCTAGAGGAAGTTATTGACCACTGAGTTACCAAAAACGCTGAAAAGTAAACAAAGCAAACTACTCGAGTAGCTTAATCCGTCTGTTTTCAATTCTTTTTGAAATCGACCACATCGAGATGAGCGACTAGCAATTAAAAATACTTCAAATGAAAAGTAAAGAAAAGCTAAGCTGAAAGAATGGAAATTAATGCTCAGTCATGCAAACATTAGTGCAAACTTGTTCAATGCAAGGAAAATAATCCTTATTTCTTTGGTGTTAAGATCGAGTTGTTTTGTGCAGCGCTTCGTTTTTGACTTGTAAATTGATTGAAACGGCGCAAGCAACTGATAATTGCTAATAGTTTTCTTGTTAGCGTCTAAAGTGGGAAGTTCTGAGACTAGTTGATTTCTTTCGCAAGTTCCATTTCCCATTTCGTATAAGTGGATGATTACCTTCCCCGTTTCGAATTCGAGCGACTCCGATTTGCTGTCTTGTTAGTACTGTAGAGGTAAATTGAATTTTCAATAAACAGATTTTCCCATGCCAAAAACTAATAAACTATACTTATTAGATACTAGCGGCCTGTCTTGGCTTCGCACGGGTGGACATAAATGTTAAAACACATAAATATAGCCTATGTTACTCAATGTGAATGCAGCTTTCCAATGGTGGAATAATTTTTGAGATCGGCACAGTATTTTTTGTAATGTATGAAGACGCGCCAGACTTCAAACAAAACGTCGCATAGACAAAATTATCTATGCCTATATACAAGAACTGCACAGCGACGTATCTGACTACGATTGTCGGATTCTCTTTTGATTGTATGTGGGCGCGTACATCAAAGACAAAACAATCTCCCACCAAACGTGCCCCAGCAAAACAGTTTTGTCTTAGGTGTGCGACGTGTCGTAGACAAAACCGTTTCGCGGCAGATTTGAAAGTCTGTCTAAAGACTGCCGTGACTCAAGTGTGCACTCAGCCTAATACAACAAAACCATTGTATAACCCAAACCACAGCATCAGAGATCGATCACGTGCGTCTGATTAGCTCTAAGGGCTCCAGATGAGTTCGAGTTGAGAACTTCCTAACGAGTTGTGCAAATGAAGGTCCGATTGCTGCGTTGGAGTCACACACGCTGGGAAACTTTTTCTTACCAATTCCGTGCTACGAGTGCTCGGTTGGTTTATTTTTACATCTGTCTGGATAAAATCAAAGTTTGTTCTGTACATTATGTATAGTACGTTAACCCTAGAAAATAATTGAAATATAATTTTTATTTTGACATTTTGACGTATTTCTCACCTAATATTCACGCGCGTGATCACAATGTCGCGTGTTGGTTACAAAATGTGTCATTTCACACCCTGTGACGAAGTACAACAACTTACTACGTAGGTTACTTTCTTTTCTCAAACATACTCGAAAATTTGAGCATTATTTTGACCTTCTTCGAGATAAATCAAAATCCTTGTACTGCCAATTACATTCAAACAGTGGCCGGTAAAAGCTGTATGAAAATCCATAACAATACATAAATAATATAGTAAACTCATAATGACGTGTAATTTAAAAATGGAACTATATTTTACTCCGACATATGGCAACCAATACGGTAGCTTAACAAAGGTTTTATTTAAATTTCAAACTGACTTGCAAATAATTTTAATGCTCTTTATTTGAAACAAGAACGAATAAGCAAGTACTATGCAAGCCTTGGCGGTGGATCTTGCGTAAGCGATTTTACTCTTCTGTGAAAAATCAATCAATTTTTCTTAGTGCAATTTTACTTACTAAAATACAATATTGTAACCTCCATCTGGTTGTAACAGGCTAGCGGCAGCCAATCAGTATTTTTTCTTCTTATTTTTAAAACCGCGCGTATTTATCGTCAGCAAGACCTATATAAGGGGCCCAAACTGAGGTCGTATTTATAGATTTAGATTTATTTATAGCAAACATGCACACACATTATTTACACTAGCAGTTGGTGCCCGAGCTTCGCTCGGTATTTTTTTTGGTAAACTGTTGTTGTGAATTATATTTAAATACGAATTACTTACATACTGATTAAATATTAATATTTTTCGATCTTACCGACATAATAATAAACTCCACTACTCGTCAATAGATGGCGTTCTCTGTCCCACTAACTCATGACTTAATCAACAGATGGCGCTAGGAGTTATGATTTTATGATAAAGTTGATTATTTACTTTACGATTAAGGGGACATTTTCTAAAAATGAATCCTAGATAAGTCGTTTTATCGTCCCCGAAAACCCCTGTATACTTAATTTCATGAAAATTGTTGGCTCAGTTTCCGAGATCCTAAATATATATTATATATATACAAGATTTTCTCGTTTAAAGGTATAAGATAAGATAAGATAGCTTTTTTTATACACGAACTACACAAGCGAAACCGCGAGTAGAAACAGGTATAGATAAGGCAAAGCTAAAATAGAGCAAGAGACAGGGAATTTGAAGACTGTAATTAGCTTCCAGTGGCTGCATTCACTGGTAGTAGGTACTTCCTTTAATATTTCTAGGTTTAATTTCCCGACATCGTTAGTGAACTTTTTTTAATCTCCCTACTTATAAGTAGAATAAATGCGAAAGAATAGATGTTTGTTCAGTTAATTGACCAAAATAAAAGAAAAACTAGGAAAGATGGTCAGGCAAGTCTCAGTGCGTCAAAACCCCGACAAGAGCTAAGCTCTTAAATTTAAGAAGAAGAGATATCCGTACCTGAGAATCAATGCCTGTCCTCACTTGATATATACTTCTTGAAGCGTCTAAAAGGTATAAATCAGAGGAACGTTCTTAGAAGCTTCATTGAAGCGCACTTAAAAGTCTTTCACCACACTTGGTTTGAAAGAATCAGTGACACGATTGTGAGCGAAGTAAAGGTACGTTTAATATTTTTATTTCATTTGACGGAAACCCACATTTTGCATCGAACTGGCTTTCTCATTATGGTTTCCTAATCTCGCATTACGCTCACATAATTTTAAGACACAAAATCCGTTAGTGCACGATTGGATTCCAAATGGCTTCCATCCTATGACCTTAATCAGGCAAGGTCACCATTAATTATAAGTACGGTGGTATATTTTTTGTTGCAATCAAAACCTAGTTGCATCTATCACTGTGAAATAATGATACTTTGATTGCAACAGAATTATACAATCGCCCAGCAGTCCTCTTCTTCTTCTTCTTCTTATTCTGTCAATGATTATTTCGAACCAAGCGTGGTGAAAGGATTTTAAGTAGAAGCAGTGCCCTATACTAAATGCCATCGCCAACGTCTTTGAATGGTGTGAAAAATCTCGCTATATAATACCACCACGTCTTGGCAAATTCGTGACAGTCTGTACGTGTGGCCCTAATTACCACAGATCATCCTCTTAGCGGCATCCACCTAAATTAATACGGTTTACTCCTGCGAGGCTCTTCGCAAGTTAGGGGAGAGAGCGATTCTTTGACTGTTTCTGATTAGATCTCTGATTCACAATCAGAGATAAAAAGGCCTCAAGATTGTTTGTATTTAAATGTTTCAAGACTCAAAAACAAACTTTTTTTGATGTGAAAACTTGTGGGCATATTTGAGCATTATTTAAAGAAAGAAAGAAGAAGAAAGAAAAAACGTTTATTTGCCACACCTCCAATGGAGAACATTTTAGTGCTAAAACTAAGGGACAGCAGTAACAAAAACAGAAAACAAAAATAAAAAGGAACTAAAAAAAAAAAAGAAGGTGCAGAGAATGGTCCTTCATGTGGGGGGTGCGACAAACAGGCCTCGTCTCAGCTCGATGCTGCGAACCATCCAGAGATGGAACAAAACGCTGTTTTTCAGACGAAACCCGTTGGTGGCTTCACGAACACAATAAATAAATAAAATGGATAGGATAGGTTTAGGTATGTGCTGGTACACTAGATTATTAAAATAAATAAAATGAAATGATGCATCAGTATAATATAATATATAGGTATGGAATACTAAGTTAATGAGTAAGTAAATATGTAAGTACAATAAAAATAAAAAATATTTATAATAAATATATAAATAAGTGCATTATCATAATATTGGCCATGTTTATGAGTTCAATATAGGTACGTAATGTAATAATAATAATAATCATAAAAATTTAATGAGGGAAAAATCATCGTGACCGGGCTATTGTCACGTGTCCGAAACCTCATTGGCAATGATCGTCAAACTTCGCCAAAAGTCGGGGTCTGTCCGTCCGCCGTCAGCCAGGAAGAGAACATACACACGTAATTGTTCAATTTTAATTTCTGACGCCATTCTCGAAGTGCCACTGTTTTTTTAGTCTATAAGAAGTACAATTTTCTCTTATTTGAATTATTAATCACAGATGTTAAATAAACATTAAATTCAATCAGATTCTCAAAGTTTTATTTAATAATTTCATTGGTTATTTGCAATCCCTGGATAGATTTTTATTGCCCATCCATCGCTTATTACATTTTTTTTTTCATGCGGCTATGTACCGCGTTCATCACCGCCTACACCCTTCAAATCGGATCACAGTAATTCAAGCATAAACAGCTCAAAAGATTGGCGGCAGAAATAAGTACACTCCCTGTAGAATTATTTCACATAGAGCACCGCTGAAAATTCGCTCTCATTACTTGAATCAAACAACAGTGCGGTGTGGATTAAGCTTCTCTATTAATATACGTATTGTAGAATGTAGCCTCTTCAATGCAGAGTGTATCGTACTTATGGGCCTACGCTTAATTCGGAATGATCGCTTAATTCACACTAATCTATTTGCGTAAACGTGTGCGCGGGAGTAAGCGTAAACCAGTAGACCTACAAGCTCTGTCTGGCTCTGTCTCTAGCTCTGGTTTTAAGTCTGTGTAAGTGCTGATTATATAAATCTTACTTCGAAACGTCTCACACACAGTCTTCTTCTTCTTATCGTGTCACTGGTTTTTACGAACCAAGTGTGGTGAAAGGATTTTAGGTGCGCCTTAAAAAGGCTCTTTTCGTGCACTTGACACATATGTATTTTCGAACTTTTTAGGTTCTACGACATGCCGGTTTCCTCACGATGTTTTCCTTCGCCGTTTGAGAGCACTGGCATAGTGTACATACATTTTTGGGCAGAAAAACTCATTGGTACACGACTGGATTTGAACCCACGACCTTAGGATCGGAAGGCGGGGTTGTTACCACTAGGCCAATAGCGCTCTCCTACACAGAGTATAATACACTGATCAGAACTCACTCAGACTCAAACCCAGAAACAGAGACAGAGCCAGACAGAGCTTGTGGTAGGCCTATTGATGTGCGTGGTTTAACTAGCGTCAGACAACGGTTTTACGCTTGCATTCTCATCAGCAAATGGTATAAGAAAAATGTTTTTTTTGTAAAGTATACTGATTTAAGGAAGAAAGAATTGTGACCTTACAAACCGCTTTTCATCCCAACACGGGTTCGAAGCCGGAGGCAACAGCTACTTAGGTATAAATGAAATAGGGTATTAGCCCGCCCGCTAGCAGACTGCCCTACAGGGTGCTGTAAAACGACAGTTACGACCTGGCCTGGCTCAGTTACACAACAGAGTAAACCTACTGACACGAAGTGAAACTACCCTTAAAGGACAATAAAATAAATAATGTAGTAAATACATACACAGAATAAATCTTATTATCTTGTTTATGCCTACTATTCATAAGTGACGTAAAATAAATAACTTTTGGTTTGATTTGAAATCAAAAATAATAGTCCGTAGTAGTAGAACGAGTTTTAGGAAAACATCTGACAGAGGGGAATGGAGGAGGAAGACATGTTGTGCCGACTCCACATGAATTGGGATAAGGGCAGGAAGAAGAACAATTAGAATACGAGTTTTTCATTGAGCTGCATGAAAATGGTCCACGGGCACCGTAATTTATTCTTATGAAAAACTAGATTGCACGTTAGCTACAAAACATTCTTGACAACAATGACATTGGATGTCGGATGTCGGACAAGTTGGACATGTCGGATGTCGGATAATGATTGGATGCCATTCAAAATATTTAAGAACCTTTGTAACGCTGTATAACAAACCCCAAAAATATAAATCTAACATTTATGAATGAAAATAGAAGAACTATTAAAGTAGTCAATTATTAGGTATAAAACGTACGTAGATCTTTCTGTTAAATAATCTGCTTCTCTGACATGACAGGGAATGTAATATGTCAGGATGGTATAGGTGCTGGGCAAGCCTATTCCATCTAAAATCCTGTCCCAGGCACTATAGCGTCCCGTAAATAGGGGCATGAGTAATCACCAGTTGCCCCTGACGCTATATAAATCATCTACAGTAGATGCAAAGGCCTGTTTACTTGACAAGACAGCATACTAGGGTTGACAAAATTTTTGGCGTTAATTTTTTTTTACGGAGTATTTTGTAACACGTGGGAGTTTAGCATCTATGTGTTTCTACTCCACGGCATTGGCCCAGTCGGTATCCGGGCCGGGTTGTAATGCGAGTGTAAATTAAATATGAAACCCTGTATTAGGTGCGCGAGACAACATCTGCTCATTATGCGCACAAATCTAGCCGCTCCCAAAATGTAAAGCCGGGTCTTGGTTTGGGTCAAAAAAGGCGTAAGGTGTTCGTCTTTTTTACTATGCTGCAATATTTAATAAAGGTTTGTAGGACAACTTCTGTGGCGGCTGGGACGCGGGAAGAGTGGATTATATTTCTGTGACGGGAGAAGTTTGCCCCGAGTTTAAATATTGTGTTAAAAATAAAGAAATTTAATCGGCTGATTTTGTTTTTTTCTTCTGATCTTCGCCTATTTTTTGAGTAGATTAATATGTCTTATGATTAAGTAGATGTTTGTCTCTTCTTTTGTCTCAAAAGCACTACTACCCACTCCACATAACACAATGGTGAAATGGAAGAAAATGCTAATTAGCATTAAGTTCGCATATGTGCTAGTTTTTTGTGCAATAAAGTATTTTCTAATCCAATCTAATAATCTTCTCTTGTATTAGATTTTGTTTATTTTACTCTTTATCTTCACTTCACTATTACAACATAGCGTAGGGCGCCCACCCACCAGATGGACCGACGACATTGTTAAGATTGCGGGAAGTCGATGGATGCAAAGGGCTCAGAATTGTTCTTCCTGGAAATGTGTGGGGAGGCCTATGTCCAGCAGTGGACTTCTTCAGGCTGATAATGATGATAATGATGACTATTTCAACTCTTTTATTGTGACAAAAATCTACTTGATCCTTTCAAGCTCAATCCTTTTTAACGTTTTACAAACTATCCTTTGGCTACAATCTCACCTAGACTTGACAGTCTAGAAGACACTTTTCACTCTTGGTCTCATAGAGACCCAAATCGTAGTGGTTAGGTTAAAAAGATGGCGGCAATGAGTTCCACTCCTTAGCGGTTGGCATAATAAAGGCAGAGCCAAAGTACTTGGTGGTATAATATCAAGGTATGGGTAGTACTGAGCCCTGCGTCCATTTATCCTATGCTGGAAAGATAGACACATCATCAGTTATCTTAAATAAAAATACCGGATTGAAGCTGATCGTTTTGAAGCGAAGAAGTTTCGAAGCTATGAAGCCACGAACACACACTATGAACTCAAACTTATAGCATCACTCTTTTGAGCTGGATGTTAAAAAGAGATAGCTAAACTCTGTTGAACTAAGCTCAATACGAAGCACGAGATGCATACGTATTATCCATTATTGAAAAATCGCTCCACAGTTCAGGTCTTAAGTTCAAACTGAACCTCCATCCTAAAGCTACGTTCCCACAGGTGTAACATAAATCGCCCACATAAGGGTACGGCACACCGGACCAGCTACCAACTGCTATATAAGCTCAATAGATCCCCGCTTATCTGACGCTAGTGTACCGCCTGCTTTATTTATGGCCCTCCGCTGACTATTCATTCCCTAAGACGTTATAGAGTTGTTTGGACCGACTCGCCATTTTTATGGGGTTCTCTAAGATAAAGTATTACGATGGTAGTTTTTCAATAATGGCAGATTGTTTGCTTTCTTTTCTCTTGTGGTTTTTGGATTGATAAATAGTGATCGATAGGCTCGGCTGGTTTTGTTGGTTTAACCCAAATGTTTTGTTGATAATATTTTCCCTTTTGCGTGAATTGTACACTGGGATGTAACTATCTACTCATTCAAAAACACGTAATATTGAGAGATTTTACGGTTTATTTAGTCTAAACAAAAATAGATAGAAAACACTTTATTGTAAAAAAAATAATATACATACCTACATCACAATAACTAAACGTAACTTATTAAAGTTCAATGAGCGGCCTTATCGCTGACAGCGATTTCTTCCAGGAAACCTTATTTCCAGGAAACCTTGATAGCTTGTTCTGTTAAATAAATGGGTTAAAAAAACGGAAGCTAGCATGGCTCAATAATTTTATTGAAATTCGACTTGTTTTTGTTTCAATTTCACAAAACCTTGGTTTCCGGACGCTTTTGCTGCCATAACTTTGAAAGCGCAGCAATTTTAAAAACAACGGTCAAATTCTTGGTGCCCGTTAAACTGTGCATGAAAATGGCTGCAGGAAGTGTAGCCTTAATTTTAAAAAATAAATGTGAAGCCAGTTGGTGCGTAGCAAAAATTCAATTCAATTAACTGAAACACTGAGGACGAGAGCTCTCCGCTGGAAAGGGTAGAAACAGTTTTTCCAATATTAATTTATATTCGTAAGCCCACTGGACTTTTGATATTAATTTGATTGAGTAATGCAATGGAGATTTATTTTTAAAAGTGTGTTAATATCAAAAGCCTTTGTGAAACGGAGATTTAAATCACATCCCATTATTAATTGTTGCATTGTATAAGTAATATGTATATAGTCATATAATTAAAGTATGTATGTATTTACCAAAAAAATATCTAAGTATGACATCAGCTATCTGCTCTGCTTAGTAGTAAAAGCTCTGCTTAGTTTGGGGCTAGATAGCGTTGTGTCGAATGACAAACATATTTATTTATTTTATTTAGGGAGGCCTTTGCCCTGCAGTAAGTGAGACAATGCAGGCTAAAAAAAATATTGTACACATTGCTTAAAGCTACTAAGGAATTAGAAAGAGTAAATCGCTCGTTCTTTTTAGTGAAATCGCAGGATTGAGCACCTTTGAGGTGGAAAAAAACCAGTGGCCTCGCGTCACTGTCACGTCACCTGTCAGCAAACTTTGTCAAAAGGGGGATTAAGAGGTCTAAGGGGGGAGGGGGTCATTGTTCAAGGTTTCACTTCTGTCAGCATTCCCGAAGTGCCACGATATGAAACAAGAAGTTCTCTAAGTGCCGGCTAGGGGCGCTTTTCGTGTTTTCATACCAAAATCTCGTGTAATTTGTACACATCACGCACTGTCGAAAAAAAAGGGGAATCAAGTCTTGGTCGGCCACTATGAGATACAGACAATGCCATGACACAGTAGTACCTAAAAGAGCACTTTGTGAAGGGCTCGTCCGGAGAAGCTGCTACCTATATTTCCGCCGTGCAGCAGCATTGCTGATGTGTTTCTGTTTGAAGGGTATGAGTGCCTGTAAAATTATTACGTGGTAAAGGTTCTTGAAAATTGCTAGCGTAGGTACCTATTATTATCACAGCTTATTAGAAAATGTATTTCATAAATTTGTTCTTTTTAGGGTTCCGTAGCCAAATGGCAAAAACGGAACCCTTATAGATTCGTCATGTCTGTCTGTCTGTCTGTCCGTCCGTGTCACAGCAATTTTTCTCCGAAACCGTAAGAGCTAGACTGATGAAACTTGGCGAGTAGATGTATTCTGTGAACCGCATTAAGGTTTTTACACAAAAATAGAAAAAAAACTATAAATATTGGGGGTTTTCCCCCCATACTTGAAACTGAAACTCAAAAAAAAATGTTCTATGAATAGGGGTATAGGGGTATCTATGAATAGGTCTTCAAAAATTATGTTGAGGTTTCTAATATCATTTTTTTCTAAACTGAATAGTTTGCGCAAGAGACACTTCCAAAGTGGAAAAAAGTTGATTCCCCCCCTCTAACTTCTAAAATAAGAGAATGATAAAACTAAAAAAAATATATGTTGTACATTACTATGCAAACTTTCAACGATATTTGGTTTGAACGAGATCTAGCCAGTAGTTTTTTTTTATACGTCATAAATCGTAAACCGCAATTTACCTTTCGACGAACTACAAGAACCTACTTTATATTATGTTACGGCTACGGAACCCTTTATGGGCGAGTCCGACTCGCACTTGGCTGCTTTTTTTTTATTTAATACAAAAACACTGATTTTATAAAGCTTTAAACAATTATCACCACCATTTTAAGACGCACTGTACCTATGAAATTAATTTCAAACATTCTTGAAAGAGCTTTTGCTTTATATTGTACAATAATTTTCTATTTAAGGCGCGTTCCATAATTTTCAATTTACAACAAGCGTTTGAAGTGTGAATTATTCGTAATTTAAATTCTTCTCGTTAGGGACTCCCTTACAGGGTTGTTATACGGGCAACTACCGCGCAACACATTGCGCAATAATAAATGTTGGGTCTTACAATTGCATTAGAAGTTATTATAGCATTTATGTCAATTCAACATGTAAGAAAAACAATAAGGTTTTTTTTGTCTCGCTTGTTTATTTTTTAATTAAGCCAACAAAATTCAATATTTTGAATAAGATGGAAACATTGTAGAAATATGTAAACAAAACGTTAGAATGTTTGTTCCAAAACCGGCGAAACCTGGCGAAACACTGTTGCGTTCCGACTTTCTGAGCGATGTAGTAATCAACCTAGGTGTATGAATTGAAGCATGAGAATGTCTTTCGCTGTCTCTTTTATTTTTAAGACGCTGGCAGTGAAAAGACAAGGATAAGTATAGTTTGTCTATTAATCTTTTATGAAAACCACGACAGCTGCACAGTGCCCTCTATGGGTACTTGGCAAGTACTACCCAAATTTTTAACCCGTCACGGGGTGGCTGGTACGTGAAGGGATAACAGTATCTCAGAATAAATATAGATTTCTTCATCTTATTACGTATTCTTCTTCTTCCTGCCCTTATCCCACTTCATATTAGGTCGGCATCCTATTATGTATTCTGAGGTAGAATACATCAATGAATATATGGCTCAAAAAAGTTGCCCGTTCCAAACAATTCTCCAAAGAAATTACTTCAGTTATTTTGGAAGTTTGAAAATCGACACTTCGCGCGTATAATTTAGTCAAGCTTTTATTAGACCTTTAACCAGCTATTAATATAAATAATTTTATTATCAGTTTTCTTAATATTAGATTTTATTATATAAATAGTTTTCTATTTTAGTGGTGCAATCGGAAAGTAACCTAAGTGAGGCCGCACACCAGCGCCACATGCTACATGCATCGAACATTTACGTCGCCACAATCAATGCGCTACAATTCAGCTTGCTACAAATGTATTGTATATGCGCACATAGAAAGCACAGTTGTAGCGTGGCACCGCTTTAAGAATGACGACATCATCGTCTGACGACGCCTCAAATAACGAACGTGTTTGATCTTGAATTCGTGTAGCGCGGACAACGTCTCGCCACAAAATGCGCCCGCTACAAATGTTTCCTCAGTGTGCGTGCTCACGTACAGATATATGGGGGCGTTAAATGTGTCGCGTTTCAAATGTGGCGCCACAATTATTGAGATACAAGTGTATGCCTGGTGTGCGGCCTGCCTTAGGCTAGTTTTTCTGCACAGCTAACTTGAAAAGCAACAATTTCTAACAAAGGTATTTGAGTGAGAGGTATAATTACGAGGCGCTATTTTGAAACGTGTTATACTAAACATAACTTACACACGCAAGCCTTATAAACAACGCGACTGACGACAACATAAGTAATGTGCAAATAAAATACAGTAACGCACTTAATGTTTAAACAAAAACATTGTTTTGCACTGAAGCCTCATTAGCAAAGACACGCCAAAAACGACACAAGCTTGCTTTGCTTTTATTCAATTTGCATAGCACTTGGTACATCCAGCTCGGCTTCTTCAGTCTGCAAAATAATGAGGGTCCATGGGAAGAAAAGTTTACTCCAAAGCACATGTCTTTCAAATGAGTAGAAACCGATTACAAATTAAGTTTAGAAGAATAGTTTTTGCGATTCAAAATTACACAACGAAACCCTCAGTGTGTCTTGCGCAAACTTGTCCGTTTTATTTTAGTAAAAGATGACTTCAACTTCAACTTTTGTTAACTTTCGGTACATTAGAAAAACTTTTTGTAAAAAAAACAGGAAAGTTGGTTATTATTAATGCTGATTTCCACTAGTTAGGGCCTTTGCCCGAATTACTATAAAGAAAGGGGTTTGCACAAACACGCGTATCAATAATTTGACTTCGCAAGTATTTATTTATAATCTTGAAAAGTTTTTTTCCATTATTTTTTCTGAGCAAGCGTCCAATGTTACATCAATTTCAGGAAAATTACAACGTGATTGTAATAATAAGTTAGGACTACCGCTTTTGCTTTTGGTTTACCGTGGACGTAGCACCGACAACAATCTTGAAACTAATTCAATTTGTGGGAATGGTTGGAGGGTGTTTCATATCTAATCTAGATAAACGCATGCCCTTAAAAAATGAGTAAAAAAATACAGTGACGAAAAAATTGGTAAAAAAACAGATAAAACAACTGGGAAACTCAGCTTCGTAAAAAAAACAGCTGTCTGTAAAGTCGGTTTACTGACGATAGTTGAACGTGACAACGTCATAAGAAAATACATAGATGTCGCGCTCTCGCTTGCACTTCAAGCCTTAAATGGAACGCCTCAAAGCAAGGTTACGCCGCATGACGTCATGTTTTATAGTGCGTGCAGCTGGCTCCATTGAATTATAAGACGTTGTCACGTCTAAAATAATTTGAACTGCATTCATAGATACATGTAATATTTCTTATTGTGAAATGAACAAAACAATTACCGTTACTGAGTAATAACAGCATTAACTGCATATTGAGCAGTAAATCAGGTGGAATCTCCTGTGAATGTCCAATTGTGCTATAACATTAGATTAGCATCAATACTAATGGTCTCTCAATTGAATGCTCGGTAGTCGACCGGATACATATTTCGATTTCCGTTAGTGGATGTTTTACTGATCGGTATAATCAAAATCATACTAGCCAATATAATAGGCTCATTATTGACTGGCCTCTCAGCTCTGTTGGTAGTAGCTCTGCCTTCTATGCCGTAGGTCGTGGGCTGGATCCCCACCGAGAAATCGTATTTATAGGCATATACAGGGTGGAATTTTGTAATGCCACACCTGGAGGGAAAGTACTCTTAATACTGCAGATAGAAAATTTTACTCAAAGGAAACATTCCTTTATTTTTAAATAGAAAGCAAAGTGCATTCAAAGATTTTCGAAAATTTTCTTCTCCCACACCTGGGAATCGAACCGGCTAATATGCTAGGTTACTAGAAATGAATTCGTTAAAATATTAAATTTGTGTATCCAAGAGAATGGAGCCCATTTCGAGCAATTAATTAGTTAGTTTACCATTTTTTGTAAATAATTAAATTAATTTAAGGTTTTCTGGTTTTTCTTTCATTTAATTTATCATGTTTGTTGGAGATATTTCATCCTTATGATTGACCCTAACGATCGATGCAATAAAAGTACAGGGTATAATTTTTTCAGATTTTAGCCGGTTCGATTCCCGGGTGTGGGAGAAGAGAATTTTCGAAAATCTTTGGATGCAGTTTGCTTTCTATTCAAAAATAAAGGAATGTTTCCTTTGAGTAAAATTTTCTATCTGCAGTATTAAGAGTACTTTCCCTCCAGGTGGCATTACAAAATTCCACCCTGTATAGTGCTTTTCTTAAAAAAATGCAAGGAAATAAAAAAGGGTCTTTTACATAATAAATTTATTTTTTATTAACCAAATAACAACGAACTCCGCTTTACCGCCAATTTTTTATTTTATTTTACAGTTTGTGCCGAAAGGTAAACGCATCTGTGGCTATACAGCCACGAGAACGCAATGTGTACGATAGATGAAAGAGTTCTAAATTCAAACAGCACACCGTTTCATACAACATTGCCGGAGCGAGAACGCGCCTGCGGCTCGGCCTTCAAACTCATACTCGACCTGCAATTGCCTATTTCGCTGCCTTTGCAATAATGTACTATTGTGTGGTTGAATTTTTTGTTCTCTTCTGGTAATGCATTGTATTCTAAGTGTGTCATAGTCAAACTCAAAAATGTATTTATTCAGTAGTACCACAAGGATCACTTTGAAACGTCTTAAAGCTAGGTGAGTCTAGATGCCAGTTCCATGCCAACAAGCCCAGAAGAACAGGCAACAAATTACGGCTTGGTTCCTACCGTTTTTTGTATTTATTTACAAAAAAAAGGTATTTTAGTATTATACATATACGCTTTCTGGTTCCCATAGTACAAGTTCTGCTTAATTTGGGGCTCGATAGTAATGTGTGGATTGACCACAATATTTATATTTGACATAATAATCCTCAGTTTCAAATCACGCAGCAAATATGTTCTAAAATGATCCTTATGATGTCAATGAATAGAGGACATTTCACTATGACAAAAGTAGAAGTGCGCGCAATTTTAGACTTTAACATTTTTACGTTCTAGTTTTAGATAAAACTAATATACAGGGTGTTTGAAATCTCTAATGGAAACTGAAGATGCATGTACACAGGAAGGCCCTCGAGACCAGCAAGCTTTACAAATATTTTCTTGTATTTTTAACCGACTTCAAATAAAAACTTGAATTAAATATATTCAAGGTACTTTTCCTCCATGTGGCATATCCGTGGGACGCCCTGTGTATAATTAAATGTTTGTTTTCACATTACTTCGTCATTTTTGAGCGGATTTAAAACGTATTTTTATCGGACAATTAATACTTCCAGATTGTTCCTATAGAAATTTAATTAAAATTAGTTTAGCAGTTGGTCATGAATTTGATTTCTCAAGGTTTTCAAACTTGTATTTAGTATTGATTGAGTTGGTTTCATTTGATAGTTTTATGACAATTATACCATCGTTTTCAAAAGATTACTATCGGGGCTTTACCTTAATACTTTTTTTTATTTAGAACTGTGAATTTGAGATCTTAAAAATGTATTTTGGCTTCTTACGAGGGAAGTAATTCGAGAAGCATGGTCTGAAAGTCCAATAATTTTGGGAATTATCTTTCTCCCCCTGTATACTCGTCTGTTCTATTTTCACACAATACAATAGTTCTTCCAACAAACAAGGTACCATTACAATCTCAGCTCACAATTGTGTTGCACTGTACGCTGTGACCGCTCTTCACAGTAATGGTGCTTTTGTGCAGTTATGTTCGTTTAATGAATTCTCGGGGAGAAATATGGGGTCACCAATGTATGGTGAATTTAAATTCGGCTTCGTAAGCTCTGATTGCCTGAAAAGCTGCCACTTACTAAAAATCTTATTTGCAAAAAAATATTTATTAGTATTATATCAGCTATCTGGTTAATAATGATATGTAAATATTTTGAGTTTTAAATTTTACCTTAAAATAGTCTAACCGTTTTTGAAGTTCCCTGGCCAGAAGATCCTTTAACATCTTTGTGGCAATTTTTAGCTTATTATAATAGCAAACTTTACTAAAGTTGTGTAAATGAAAAGGTTCCTATTCTGGTCATGCTAAAGTCCATATCGGCATGCCACCTCAAACTGAAAATTAAAGAGTTTTGTGCTAACTGTCATCAAAGAACTGATCGACACCGCCGTAAAAAACGCTTTGGTATTTTTGTTTTTATTTATTTGGTACCTACGCTCTAAAACTCGTGTTCACCGCTAACGGCCGGTATATGACGTTGGCTGCAGTTACAAAACTGCAACCGTTAGCTTTGTAAAAGCATGAAACATGCTGTGATACGTCCGCTATTTGCAAGGTTTTATTCAACTTGCTATTTTCATCGTTTTTACAACAAATTAAATAATTGAGAACAGTAAACAAAGGATTTATAATACTGTATTCTTTTTGCTGCGGATTGTTTTTGAACGAATTGTATATTTTCGTAGCACTTCGTAGGCGCTGTCGTAGTACATATGCGTTTTAGAGCTCAAGTGCACAATAGTCATCATAGTGTGATTGGAACCAGATGACGTTACAAAACCCATTGTTATGATTTTATTTTATACTAGTGGCTGCCCGCGGCTTCGCTCGCCTAGTTTCTGTTACGCCCCGTTCCCATAACGCCCCGTTACTTACATCAGTTCTCCGTTACAATATCTTTATAAATTGTAGCCTATATTATGTGTTATTTTGATGTATATTAATCTAAAGTTTCATTTAAATCCATTCAGTAGTTTTGACATGAAAGTATATCAAACATCCAATACTTACAAACTTTCGCGTTTATTAAATTTGTAGGATTAATAATGCCTTATGATTTTATCAACCCTGCCTTATTAAATCCGTTTCTCACTTGATTCGAAAGAGCCAATGACGATAAGAAGAAGTGGATAGGCTACCAAAAAACAGGCGCAGTAATTTAATAAACTTCCATTAACTCTCAATAAAGCCCGCATAAAGCGACAAAAGAATCTTAAGAATTGCTCAAAAGAGGCGCAAGGTGTGAACTCCCTGAATTAGATACCTGAATACCAACCTTCCCAGGGCGCAAGTTTAAACAATTTTCACTTCCATGGCGTTGATCAAAGAAATAAAACTAAAAAACAGGGTCTCGGATGAAACGGGAGTAAATTTAACCAACAGTAATTCGCCTTTGAAGGGCCCAAGGGAGGTTCGCAGAGGGAAAATTGCAAAAGTTACTACTCCCTTATGAGAGGCCGAGTTATAGCTACTGGATGTTTTAAGGTCGCCTGTGACCAGGGATGGCTTATCAAAAACAAAGACTAAGGACCTTACTTATAAAAATATGTCAAAAGATAAACAGTGTTTAAACTATTGCCATCTTTTACCACTGGGTAATGACAGGGCTAACATTAAGCAATGATTAAATTTAAATTGCGTTTATAAGTAGGGCTGTAAATCTTACTCCGTAGAACCATAAATTCACACGCCAAAAAACAAAGCATGTCTTAAGTAAAAATGTAAGCAAGCTAAATATATATCATTCAGCTGAACGGTTTGATTAATCCCTTTGAAGTGCACTTCAAATCCTTTCACCACGTTGGTTCTAAAAAACAAGTGAAAAAGGAAAGGACAACAGGAAAAAGAAGCTAAACGAAAGACTGAGTCGAGTCGACTGAAGTCTGAGTCGAGCCTCAAGCTTATATTATTTCTGTTATTTTTCAATGGAGAACTGTCACAAAATCTATGCATATATATATATTTATGTATGTATTTAGTCTATATTTATTTACTTGTGTATGTAAATATCCTTATTTTTTTTATTCTTTACTGTTATTTCTTAGTGCACCCTAGCCAACCATTTTATTATACGCTTCTCTCCATCCAAAGGTTGTCTGGAAGAGATATCTATCTCTCTATCTCTAGTATGTGTTTCTTTATTGTTACTATTTTTTTCATTGTTAGTTTTAAAGTGTGTAATAAATCATTTTCTATTCTATTCTGAACGTGACCCTTATCTCTAGGAACACTAATGGTGCTAAAGTTTAAATCCGACCTATTATAAGCTGAGTAGACTTGTGACAACCCTCCAGTAACCCCTTTCACGACTAGTTCAACCCTGTCGCGATACAAAATTCAAAATTTTACGATCTATATAATAAATCATTTTATGGTAAAGTTTCAAAAATTAGAGCTCGTCGAAATAGTTGTTAAACGTTCTTTTAACGACTTTCTAGGTGTTTATTTAGTAATTTGGGTTGACTGCTGCCGCATTTTCAGACTAGACTTTTGGTAATTACTTTTTAAATGTCATACCAAACCCTTAAGGCCTGCACACATCTAGGTGATGGTGATGGCGAACATGTAAAACGCTAAAATATGATAGGGATATTTGACAGCGTTTCAGCTGATCGCCAGCGCCATTGCCTAAATGTGCGCAGGTTTTTAGCTGCGGTCCACTTAATTCAGTGAACTTTATAGGCTGTGTGACAAAAACTTTACCGACCAACTTTTGAAAATAGGACTTTTACATAAAAAAGGGAAAGAAAAAATCTTAAGTTTAAGACAAAAGGACTTATTGAAAAGAAGTAGAATTCCTTTTGGATGAGTTGAATATTTTTATTGTAACAAATTTTTTTTTTTTTTATTTTCAAATCTTATTGTTACCTACTCCGTTTGTGTGTTGTGTGTCCAAAACGAGTGTATTTTCTAATTTTTTTTAATATTGGTAGACATTACACATAGCCACACCGTTGCCAGATTGTTACTTTTGTAAGATTTTACGTTAATTTTGACCCTCTCATGTTGTCATGTTACATGATCGACTCCATTTATATAAACTTTACTAAAAAAAATCCAGCAAAAATATCGTGAAACAGAAAACGCATCCAAGAATTGATTGATGTTACTATTCTCGTAAAAATATTACTTTTTGATCTAATGTTATATTTGACTATCTGCTACTGGCAACACTGCTTAGGGGGCGTCCATAAATTACGTGAGGTGTTTTTTTGTAATTTTCTGTCCCTTCCTCCCCCCCTGGTGAGATGTCGTGAGATTTTATTCAACCCCCTCCCCCAACCCCCGATCTCACGTGAGATTTTTCAAAATGTGGGTTACTTACGGAAACGCGCTGGATTGTTTTGTAAAAAGAAAAAAAAAATGCTTCGTGCTTTTATTTACGACTAGTTAAGACAGTGGAGCTAAAACAAAGAACGGGCTTAAAACGGTATTAAAATAGCATGTTTTTTTTTGTTTCAATCAGAAAAAAAATTGCGTGATATTTACCAAAACCCCCCCTTTCCCCAACGTAAGATTAGATGAGATTTGACTCGACCCCCTCCCCCCCTTAAACATCTCACGTAATTTATGGACGCCTTAGCCATTTAAGCCTAAAAACTTTGCATTCAATATTCTTTACTCCATCAAATGTTTTGAGACCGGCTTGTTGCCATTCTACATTGTTAATACGAGTATTATGTCGTGCTTACTAATCAGAACAATAGAGACCAATCATGTAAAGGTTGAGGTGAGGGCGAGTCATAAATAAACCCGGTCTACCGGCCATCAGCAACTTGAGTGTAAACTCAAACAAAGCCAGGTCTGGGCGCGTGGTCTCGACAAACAGCCGGCTTGTAGCTTTGTTGACTTTGCCCGGCGGCTTTCGTAAGCGTTGTGTATGACTGCATTGTGATTTTTGTGGAATTTCGAAGTGGCATGCGAGTATTTAAGCTTATTATGTCAATAGCCTTTTAGCGCGATGGAAGTTACCGTTTTAAATTAATTCTGGACGGAATTAAAATGTTGAATAAATTCGAATTAAAAAAGGATAAAGAATCAAGGTGTGTGGAATAACTAGCGTATTCAAAAAACTTGTGGAGCACATAAAACTAAATGATCAACTGCTCATGGGAGTTTTCAAAACACAAAATCTAATGTTTTTGTTCAATAAATGCATTATTTATGCAATATATGCTTATTATTTATGTATTTTGCTAGTTAGTAAATTCATTCAATTGAGTATTTCTTGTTATTTGTATACTTTTGGAACCTGCCTATAATTGTAGCTGTCTGCAGTCACCTTTCTCTAGCCTCTAAGGTTAGCTATAAGAAAACTCTGCTCAGGGTTAAGCTCAAGTTTGTTGTACATGTCCTTTATTTCTGTCCTTTTGACGTGACAACGTCTTATAATTCGATGGAGCCGACTGCACAGCACACACGAACAAACATGACTCATGCGGCATTACCTCTCTCTGAGCCGTTCTATTTAAGGCTTGAAGTGCAAGTGAGAGCGCGGAACGAGCGACAAAGAGGCACAATCGGCCTCCACGTTTGGCAGCGTTCGACATCTGTGTATATTTTCTTATGACGTTGTCACGTTCAACTATCGTAAGTAAACCGACTTTACAGGCAACCGAGTTTTTTTCTGTATTGTATAATGTGCAATAAAAATTAAAAGTTAGGAACAGTTTCTGTGAAACTTCGTCTAAATTTCCAGGTTTCAGCAAATTTTGAAGGCTATCTACATTAGAGAGAACAAAACGTATTAGTTTCTCTTATTTATTTCTCGGATCTAACAGCCAGAGAGTCTAAGTTGCACAATGTTCCTAGTCAGGAAAGTTTATCTCTGTACATTCATTGACTGTAACTCACAGACGCTTAGTTCTAACTAACAGGAAAGTTTGGTCCTAGGATAGAACTATTATTATAGAGAAGCATAAACTGTTTCTACAGAGGACTAAGCAACTAGGCTGCATTTAGACATAACAGCAAATGGTTTGGGGTGCTAGCTTTGAGTGAATGTCTCGCAAAATTAGTATATGTACAGCTAATTCTACTCAAAGTAATTCCCTGATTTATGTGTATTGGTGGTAGTTGTCATTTAACCGTGTGTTTATTTTTGGTTAGTACCTACTTATGCCCTCATATTATATGTGCACTACCCAACCTATCTCCTTATTACCCAAAGGTTAGCTGGTAGATAATGCTATCTAGCATTAAGTTCGCCTATGTACAGTAATTTTAATTTGTGCAATAAGAATTTTCTATCTATCTATCAAATATTAAACGAATGGTTTGTATGTAACGAATAAACTCAAAACTTCACCAACAAATACATTACTAGTATGTAGGCTTCGAAAAAAAAAGTTTCCTTCTAAATACTTCAACTTTCAGTCTTCTTCTTCTTCTTAAGGAATGGCACCTGTCAACTTTCATTCAAATGTAATTTAAATGTCACTATTATTCGGAAGATGTCTTTCTACATAATAATAAGGTCTAGGCGTTCTGGTGATCAGTGAAACGCTGTCATATTTTAGTGTTTTACTGATCACCACCGCAGAACATTTTGATGTGCACAAGGCTTTATAGTCCAATAATATAGCTCTAGGTTACCTAGCTTTCATGTGCCAAACAGTATTGACATGATCAAAGTCTACATCGACAGAGTAGGTTTGAGTACTTGATTATGGCAACACCAGGGCAACAAGCAGACTGATCAAAGCGCACTCGGACGGTGCGTTTAATCATAGCTCTCAAATAGTCATCAAATATGCTTTGCTCAAACCAACTTGACTGGCCTCTCAGCAGTAGGTGGTTGCTCTGCCTTCTGCGCCGTAGGTCGTGGGTTCGATCCCCACCGAGAACAAATATTTGTGTGGTGAATACAGGTATTTGTTTTCTGTCTGGGTGTTATAGTGTATTGTAAGTATGTATTTCCAAAAAAAATAAAGTATTTAAGTATTCTATCAGCTATCTGGTTCCCATATTTCAAGCTCTGCTTAGTTTGGATTGTTTACAATATTTATTTAATTCGAACTAGATAGCGAGACGAGCTCGGACAAGTACAAGCCACAATGGAACATCTCAGCACAGGACCGCACAGAGTGGAGGGGATTGGGGGAGGCCTTTGCCCAGCAGTGGGACATAGTGTTATATTGTATTCTAAGTACCTATGTATTTACAAAAAAAATGTATTCAAGTATTATATCAGCTATCTGGTTCCCATATTACAAGCTCTGCTTAGTTTGGGGCTGGGTAGTGCTGTGTGAATTGTCCATAATATTTATTTTAATATATAGAAGGCTCATAATAATAATAATTTATTTATTATATTTGACCGTGTCAAACACTAGGTATTGGGTATAATTGAGCGATAGATATACGAAATTTGGAATTACCCCTTGCAATTAACTCAGATAACATCGAGTTATTAGCATAATGAAGTGCCAATTACGCATTGATAATTTATTAGGAATTAATTAAACTTGACAGCTTGGCGGCATTATTCATGGATTTTAGATTACCCTGATTTGAAGGTCTCTAAGCTATTACCTCGTAACTACCATTAATTATTTTCTCTTTATTGCTAAAGTGATGCATTTTTGGATAGTCAGCCGACCTACCACAAGCTCTGTCTGGCTCTGAGTCTGTGTAAGTGATATCAAAATAAAACCACCATTAATTATTTTCTCATTATTGCTTAAGTGATGCATTTTTGGATAGTCAGTAGGCTTACCACAAGCTCTGTCTCTGGCTCTGGTCTTGAGTCTGTGTGAGTGATGAATTAATAAATCCTACGTCGAAATGTCACACACACAGTATATACACTGGTGAGCACTCACACAGACTCAAAACCAGAGCCAGAGACAGAGTTAGACAGAGCTTGTGGTAGGCCTTCAGATTACCCTATTTGAAAGGTCTCTAAGCTCGTATAATTACCTCGGATCGTAGCTACCATTAATTATTTTCTCGTTATTGCTAAAGTGTTGCTCTCTCTTCTCTTCTTCCTGCCCTTATCCCACTTTATGTGGGGTCGGCACAACATGTTTTCTTCCTCCATTCCCCTCTGTCAGCCGTCATCTCTGCATTCACTCCTCTCCTTTTTATGTCATTTTTCACACAGTTCATCCATGTTTTCCTTGGTCTACCTCTGCTCACATATCCATCCACATCCATACTCATCACTCTCCTAGTCACATGACTTTCATCCCTCCTCATGACATGCCCATACCACGCCAACCTATTGCTCTTCAGTTTTTCTGTCACTGGCGCTACTTTCAAACTTCCCCTGATATACTCATTCCGTATCCTATCCATTCTTGTCACTCCACACATCCATCTCAACATTCTCATCTCTGCCACATGTACCTTTTTTTCATCCGTCCCTTTTGCTGCCCAACACTCAGATCCATACACTAATATTGCTAAAGTGTTGCATTCTTGGATAATTTTCTCGCGTCAATAAATAATAAACGCACTTTGATCAAATCAGCATGCAAAAGTTTCTTTATCAAAAGGTTCATTTTGAAACATCTTAAAGCTAGGTGAGGTTAGGTGTCAGTTCTACACGACCCAGCCTAGAACAATAGTCAACTACGGCTTGTTCCTAGGTATAGGTTTTTTGTATGACCTATTTTCAAATGTAAAATAATTATAGCAGTGAAGTTCCAGTGAAGTTCCATGTTGTTAAAGACGTCATAAATGTATCAAAACCATTGCATAAAAGCGCATAGGCTGTCTTATATCCTCAGTTACAATACTGCAAGTATAGTGGCGGAATGAAAATGTTGGTCGATTTTCAACTTGATTTGTTCAACGTATCACGATCACAACTAACTTTTGAAACTGAATATACAGAATACACCGATAAGAATTAGGTATGTCAAAATGTGTTCATGATCAAGGCACTGGTGCAAGCGAAAACTGACTCTAAGGTGACGAACATTTTCAATCCACACGAACAAAGCAGATATTCGATTCAGACGTAACAATAATAAATTGTGAATGCAACTTTTCATTTTAAGTGTAACCAGTAATACTAATGATCGGACCAACTACCAACTGCAAAGAACACTGCCCAAACAATGCAACCTATTCTCCATTCTGTGCATAGGCTCCACTGTTTTTATTATATTCCCAACAAAAACACCAAAAAATAACACTAGGGCAGAATGTACGAGGGTAAACATTTTAATTTATTTACATAATAATATTACAGCATCCCTCCCTCGGTTTAACGCTTAATCTCGACCGCCGCTGAAACGGACTTAATAATAACTCCGCTATGTTTGCATCACACTCCAAAACAATCCATAAAAATTTCACTCTTATACGCCTAAGATATTTAGATCAAAACATGTCTAGAGTTTGTTGATACTGCGACTTTTAGCAGCCGATTCAAACGCGCGTTTGTCGCGATCTAGTCTTTTGTAATATAGCCATTCTCCTCCTCCTTGCATCGGTATCCTCACTGTTGAGGGTCGTGACCTTTGTGCAGGACCCTAGTCTGCACTATGTTCCTCCATTTGGTCCTGTCCTCCGCGTCATGGATGGCTTAGCCCACGGAGGAGTCTGTTACTGAGCGCACTTGGTCGCTCCAACGCATTGGCCTCCGTCCTCGCGTGTAGCCATTCTATGTATGTTAAATCAAATAAATAAATCTTTTTTTTTTTCTTTCTATTTTACTAAAACACCACTTGAACAATGGCCCAACTATTGTGGTAAGTTACCACCGGTAACCATTAGCTGCGGCAAGGTTTTGTCTCTCAGGCAGACACATAAACTCCAATTACGATCCACTGCCATGCGTCCATCTACTTGAGACACAAGTACGTGTCATGTGCCTGTTACTTTCACTACAACGCTATTTGGGAGCAGAAATAGGCCAGGTGATAGTACTTCCTCTATTAGCCCTGCACAAAGCGCCCTATACTAGTAAAACTCGTGATGCAAGCAATACTGCCACTTCGAACGCGTTTGCATCGCTTTAAAAAGTCGCCAGGGTGAAACCGCTCTTTAGGTTGCCAATTTTGTCGTTGTTATTACAAAGGATGACCCGTGATGGCAGCATAAGTTTTTAGGCGGAAGAATGTTCAAAATGCGTGCTTGCTACCCGTTCCGGCGTTTAATAAAACACGTCTTACCATGTGTTCTGGGCCTAATATTGAACGCTACGTTTACTTAGGGGAATACATAATGAATACGCGCCTGCTCCCAGTTAGTCCCGCCGAGGCTATTGCAAACTATAGCGCCTTTATGACGTCATTGGGTCAGCCTGTTTGGAAAATTATTTGATTGCGGTAATAAGGAGCACGTGGGAAAATGGTCGTATAAAGCTTCCAGTAACATTGCTTTATTTTAGTATACACACTCGTGTGTGGTCAGTAGGCCTACCATGAGCTCTGTCTGGCTCTGTCTCTGGTTCTGGTTTTGAGTTTGTGTGAGTGCTCACCAGTGCATTATACTGTGTGTGTGACATTTTGACGTAGGATTTATTTAGTCAACACTCACACAGACTCAAAACCAGAACCAGAGATAGAGCCAGACAGAGCTCATGGTAGACCCTCATGTGTAACTCGAATTATTTTTGAAAAACTAAAAGAGATTAGAATTTATGCCTATTCTGTTTCATTTTTATTTCTTCTATATTTATCTTCATTTGAAGTATATGGATACGGGCGTAACAAGGTATTATTAAACGTTGGGTTATTAAAATATTCATTTTCGTGAGCAAGGACACTAAACAAAACAATTTTCTCACAACCCTTGGTTTCCGACGATCACAATTACAGAAGACCCGCTAGCTATGAGGGTACCTAATTGAAGCATTTATGACTTAAATGCCCAATGCCGTCGACTAATATTATATTCATAGGGAGAAAGCTCTGCGAATCGCAAGGAGTAACACTGTTTAGTTAATTACTACACACGTTCCCTAATATTACAGAGCGTGGTACTAAGATAATAGGTTTAGTACTGCAGTAGGAAACTAAACCAAGATAATACTAGGTTTGATAACTACAGTGCTGTAGGCAGAACTGAATCAACTGGGTTGTAGAAACCACACTTCCTGCCTATGTGATATGCTTTCGGGGTCGTCCTAATTGGTCATCGATCGCCGATAGTGCAACGCGATTTCATCGTGCGATGAAACTGCGTATGTGTCATTGTAATACGATGACTTGAAACTTCAATTAGGACACTCTAAAGAAATCTCGTCGTGCGACGAAAACGCATCGTTTGACCGTACGATCGTTGGCCAATTAGGAAGCTCCCTAAGGCATAGCATTTTTGATAGTTCTCCATTGAAAAACTTCAATAATCTATTCTTGAGGCTTGACTCATACTTTTTCTCAATACGGGCCTAAGAGCTAAGTGTGATTTAAACTCACGACTTTTCTTTGATACGGGAATGTGTTAGCCACTGCCACAATCGGGACGCTCGACCAAATCCCATACGAAAACCGCGTTCTAACTACCTATACAGTCATACACAAATGTCGTTCTGTATACATTGGCCACAGTGTCTGAGGTGGAGAGGCCTCAGTGTCTGTTCTATGCTCAGTTCTGTGGTAGTATTTTGCACTATTGGGACAATACAAAATCTTTGTGTTTTTCCTTGACATTATAAATTAATTAAAAATGTGTGGAAACTCATCATGTTTGTCTTTTAGTCTTCTTTGTAACCCGGATGGTATTTTATTAGATTCTACACAGGATATGCCTTATAGCCCCTTCCCACCGGTGCGTGATATCGCGCACCAGCCCGCACGACACACCATGGGAACGGTCTCGTGCGCCGAGGTGCGTGGTGCGTGATGATCTGCAGAACCACGCACCGTAGGAAGGCAGCATTAAGGCCTGCGAGTGATGGTGATTAGTAAAACGCTGTCAAATATCGCTATATCATATTTAATAGAGTTTCACAGATTGCCACCGCAGGATGCTTAGATATGTGCAAGGCTTAAGGATACTTTGATAGTAAGCAATAAAACGTCAATGTGCATGCAAGTGCACAAAAGAATCCTCTTTGATGCACACTTAAAATCCTTTCACCACACTGCGAATCTTATACCTTTAAACGAGAAAATCTTGTATATATATATATATTTAGGATCTCGGAAACTGAGCCAACAATTTTCACGAAATTTACTATACAAGGGTTTTCGGGGGCGATAAATCGATCTAGCTAGGATTCATTTTTAGAAAATGACGAGAAGTTGGTGTTTTGCAATAATCAAACATAAACTCAATATACGACTGTTCCTGCCATCTATTGGCGATTGTGAGCAACTAACTGCAAGCTAGAAGGCGTTGTTAATTAAAATTACGCCAATAAAGATACGACTCTTCCTGACATCTATTGGCAAATAATAATACTATTTTTTTTTAAACCCGAGCGAAGCTCGGTCATACCGGCTCGTTAACTAGTGATACGACAAGAAGTTTAAAGTAGCTACTGTATGTTGCAAGCACACTCTTAAGTAGTTATGATATTGTTGAAGTGATCACTGAACTTTGCAGCGAGCAGCAACAGGAGTTACCTGTACATAATTTAATTTGTAAAATTTTCCTTGCGCACATCTAAGCGATCTGCGATGGCGATCAGAGTAACGCTGTCAAATATGACAGCGATATTTGATTTGAGCGTTATCGTTATCGTCATCTTCTAGATGAGTGCAGGCCTTTATAGTTTCTTAAAATTGTGTAACCGCAAATAAAAAAAGATCAAATAATAAATTTAAACTTTATAAGGACCAAAAACCAGTTTGTACAAAAAGGAAGATAGTGAAAAAAAAAGCTTTATAAGGACCAAAAAGCTAGTTTGTCATAATTACGATGCTTTGTTGCCCAATCTCGGCCTAACCACTGCCACTGGACAGATTTGGATTAGTTATAAATTGTAACCTATAGACAAAGCTACTTTTTACATGAACGGTAAAAAACTCTAACGCGAGCAAAGGCGCGTGCAGCTGCTAGTTTGGTAATAAACTAAAAAAAGGCGCACGTTTTAATCCAATCTTCCAAGCATTGGTGATATTCCCTCAGCTCATAATATGTTAAAATCCAGTCGTGTGCAAATGAATTTTCTGTCCAAAAATGGATGGACATTATACCAGTATTCTCAAACTGTGATAGGAAAAAAACGTGAGGAAACTGGCATGTCGTAGAACCTAAAAAGTTCGAAAACATATTGTGTCGAGTGCAAGAAAAGAGCCTCTTTGGCCTCAAGCACCTACATTTTGTACATATTAAAATAATCTAAGTTTGGATATGTACAAATGTACATTTTGCAGTATTTTGGTATTCCATACGCGATTTGCAAGCCCATTGCATTTTCGAAACTCGTGTTAGTATAATTCAATTGTGTGGGTATTGTTTTCAGTGATAAATTTAATACGCAAATTCTGTGGTCAAAGTTATTTAGACCAATTATACCTCAAATTATTTGTGGAAATCATGTGGAAATGTATAAATTGACCGATTAGGTATTTGGTTTTATGCGTAATAGATGGATTTGCTGAACTTTTCTATCTTCTATATTTATTAAACTTACTATAAAAACACAAAAAAACACAATTATAGTAAAACAAAAGCAACCGCTAAGGGACCATCGAAACGAAGATCGAAGTTTTTCTTCGTTTCTGCTAAAAATACCGATAGAATTGCAACCTGTCTCTTCTATTTGACTGGCCTCTTAACTCAGCTTGTAGTAGCTCTACCTTCTGCGCTGTAGGTCGTGGGTTCGATCCCCACCGAGGACTAATATTTGTGTGGTGAACAAAGATGTCTGTTCTATGATTGATTACGTCTTAAAAACATTTTTATCAGAATCAGATTCATCTAGAACAATTTAGAATATAAAATTGTATGTGGTATTTTTCAGTAACCATCTCCTTGACTATAGCAGAGTAGCTCGCTAATGTGGATATAACAGTAACGATGGAACTCCAATGGCGTATCTTAACGGGCTATTATATTTTATGTCTAACGCTAACTTTACTTACTTGCGACTAGCTCTTAGTCTATAATGGAATAGAATGTGCTGTTATGGAGTTTGTCCATTACGTCTATCACATGATGGTATTTTTGGTTTAAAATATATTTTCTATCACATGACCGTATTACTAAAATATAATTTAAACCAATATTCAATATATTATCATTTATTAAAAAGAGAAGTACATGATAAATGCGAAGCAATTTCTTTTTAACAAGTTTTTTTTTTCAAAGAAACTTACAATTAAACAAATATTTAGAATATGCACAAGAAAAAGTTAAACTATCTGCAGACCGTTAAAAACTAATCAAATACCAACCAACAATATTATTTAAATATATTTATATAAACTTGTATAAATAAATAGTCATCTATCTAAATTGCGAACATTTCACGGAGTTCAAGCTTTACTTAGTTTGTCACTAGATCATGCTTATCGTTCTTACAAAAGAATTACTGCTAAAAACTACCAGTAATGTGCGATTTCTATGATAAAGCTATAGAAAACGTTGCAAAATTTCTAGCAACAAAACAGACAGGCCAAAATAAACACTTACCAAAGTAGCATAAGGTATTTCCTTTTTTCTATGCTCCCCTTCTCGCCTCCAGGGAGCGTTCCGACAGAAAACCGGTTATTTCTTACATTCTCCACTAAATTCACAGTTAGGAAATTGAATTTTTCGAATTCCACGTCTTATACACCCACCGCCAGCGCTCCCAGAACCCCCATTTTCACTCCCTCACGCAAAGTTTCCCGGGGAAAGGGTTAATGCTAGGGCGATTGCAGGTCAAGGTAAACTGGCCGGGTATTGGTTTTGTTCTGGAATACGCGAGTGTTTATTCTTTTCGCCTGTTCAGGTGTGTTGAGGAATAGTTTTATCAACAGGTATTGTTGTCTTGTAGGAACTATTCATTGTTATTCGAGATTTGTTTGGGAGATATTTCCGTTAATACTTGTACGTAACCGAGTTTCATAACCAGCTACATAGAAGGATTTTTTGACGTGAAAACATCTTATAATTCGATGGAG
The DNA here is from genome assembly GCA_947578465.1 of Thera obeliscata. Lineage (NCBI taxonomy): Eukaryota > Metazoa > Arthropoda > Insecta > Lepidoptera > Geometridae > Thera > Thera obeliscata. The sequence goes on from OX387919.1 coordinate 4,047,123, forward strand.
CCGGCTGCACGCACGAAAAAACATGACTCATGCGGCGTTACCTCGCTCTAAGCCGTTCCATTTCAGGCTTGAAGTGCAAGCGAGCGCGGAACGAGCAACAAAGAGGCACAATCGGCCTTCGCGTTCGGCAGCGTTCGACATCTGTCTCTCTCCTACTTGAGTGAGCGATGCGTCCGCGTGGACAGCTGTATGACGTTGTCACGTTCAACTATCGTCAGTAAACCGACTTTACAGACAACCGATTTTTTTTTGTTAGTTCGTAACCGGGTTACAAACTAGACAAAGTTCTGTGAATCTGACCATAACCGGGCTACGCATATCTAGGCGATGGTGATGGCGATCACTTGAAATGCTGACAAACATGACAGCGATATTTGACAGCATTTCAGCTGAGAACACAATGGTTTCAATTTCAGCGCTTTTTAAGTAGGTATCATAACTAAATAAAATTATTCTTCAATCAAGTATTGCAAAAATCCATTAAGCCGCCACGTTTATCCTTTAAACCTTCATTGTGTTTGCAAAATCATAATTTCCAACTCTATGATCAAAGGCACAACGTCTAATATCGGTTGCAGTCCTTCCGGTTAACTGAAAAGCCATTAAACACGGCAAACAGCACCGCTAATGACAGGTTCTATTAAAATTGAAATTGTCCGAAAAGGGGTTGTTGCTTATATAATTATTTGTCACTGTAATATTTCATCCTTGATGGATTTCATGTCAATTTTCGGAACCAATATTCAAAATTTGTCAGCAAACTCTAAGAAAAATGACACTTTTATGAACGCGTACCACAAGCCTACCACAAGCTCTGTCTGGCTCTGTCTGGCTCTGTCTCTGGCTCTGGTTTCTAGTCTGATGAGTGTTGACTAAATAAATCCTACGTTGAAACGTCACACACACAGTATAATACACTAGTGAGCACTGACACAGACTCAAAGCCAAAGCCAGAGACAGAACAGAATAGCTTCAAGAAAAACGTTAATAAACTCCTCCAGGGTAGGCAACGCAACAACAGCACCCTTGTTGTTGTTGGTGTCTATGGGCGTCGGTGACCGCTTACCATCAGGTGGGCCGTAAGCTCGTTTGTCAATCTTTTACATAAAAAAAAAGAACCAGACAGAGCTTGTGGTAGGCCTACTCTACGTACCGTACTGTCAACATACGACATACAGACACACACGCAAGGAGCGTTTTAAAACTTAAAATCCTTTCACCACATTACATGCCCGTACCACGCCAGCCTATTGCTCTTCAGTTTTTCTGTCACTGGCGCTAATTTCAAACTTCCCCTGATATACTCATTCCGTATCCTATCCATTCTTGTCACTTCACACATCCATTTCACCATTCGCATCTTTGCCGCATGTCCCTGGAAAACTGGATTGATAGAGCACTGTCAAAATGATATTGAATGGTAATCGATTCACTGAGCGAATTCTTAAAAGCTTCTTTTTTATCCTAGAGCTATAATCTGTCGTGTAAAATGTTAAATGATTGTTTATTGTTGTTGTATTTGTTGATTGGATCCGGTGTATAATTATTGTGATTATTTTTATTATGTATTAACAGGTTCTGATGATAAGAGGCTACGCTATCGTATTGGGGTACTCCTGTAAGGTTATAAATAATAATAAATAATAATAAACTGCAAAATGTTCTATGAGCCAAAAATGTATTAGACGTACCCCTGATTTCCTGACATCCTCAAGGACTCAATAAGTGGGTATCTGAGGTGACCGCGCAGTGTCTGAAGATTGACCCTTCAGTGGCCGGGCAAGCGAAAACAAACTTTAATTAAAAACTCCTTGACTCCAGGTTGACTCGCGTGCTCAGCGAAAAATGTATAAAACCCATGTTTTTTTTTTACATTAAATACCCCATCCTTTGGCTACAATCTCACCTGATGGTAAGCGACGATGTAGCCGACGATGAAACAGGATGGTCTAGAAGACACCTATTCACTCTATGCCTTGAAGAGGCCCAGATTGTAGTTGTCAGGAAAAACTGCCGACGGCAATGAGTTCCATTCCCTTGAGGTTTGCATAATGTTTTTATTTTGATTTACTGTAATAAGTTTCTAGTAAACTAATGTGACACTTATATCACAAGAACAAGCAGTGAATAGCACGTCTGTTTGAAACATGAAGATATTTTAAATCTATATTTTAATAAATCATTATGAATATTTTTTCAAATCTTTATTCTAATAAATATCATGAGTTTCTTGTACACTTAAAATAAAATGACACTTTTATCAAAGCAAGCAGTCTGTTGTAAACTTGGCTATGTTTTAAATCTTAGTTCCACTTTTCAGATCCTTCAGTGATTATTTTTCCATCTAGTAGGTGCTTTCTACATCTTTGTAGTTATTCTTTGACAGATTTGACTATAGCCAGCGTATCTATTACAAGCTAGCAAAACGGCTTGAAATATTCGTTAAACATGCCATTCTTTGCATACTTAATAAACAATTAAAAATAAATAATTAATTACTAATTAACAATAACTAATTAAAAATATACAAGCCTATTAATTCCATTTTTACTTTACTTTTTATCTATACTTACCTAAACCTCAATTAACTTTAATAGTACGCAGGTCACAAATAATTTTAAAATTTAATTTTCTTTCCCAAGTCTATAAGTAGGCAATTTATCGTATTTCTTTACAAACTTAAAGTAAAATTAGGGCCATAACCGCAAAGGTCACAAATAAAGCCACAAAAGTTAAATTCCAAGTCTGTCCCCAAAGAAATCTTAGACCAGATGTTTTGAAATCGTCACGAAGATTTAATTAAACAAACTTTTTGCTTAATATAAACTTGTTGCTAAATACTGCTTGTTTTTCGAAACGGCTGAGTTACTTTGTGTTTGTCATTGAGTGACCTACTTTCGATCGGCTGAGTAAGTTAATTTAACTTTCAGTTTGAGAGGTAGGCGGATTTTAGAGACGATTAATTATTATGCTAAAAATGTGTGGGTAGATAAAACAATCAAGAAAGTAACTCAGGTATTTCAAATGTTCATTGAAATAATATTAATTTGAACTAACTCAACATTCAGTATTATATTTAATATAACTTCTTATTGAACAGATAAAATGTACTGGTCACAGGCGAGCTTAATGCTGGAAAGCATTATCTACCAGCTAACTTTTGGGTAATAAGGAGATAGGTTGGGTAGTGTACATAATATGTATAAGATAAGGGCATAAGTACTTAACAAAATTAAGCACAGACCTTGGTGTTCTACCTAGCTCTTAAGGCCTGCGCACACCTTGGGCGCTGGCGTCGGCGATCAGTGAAACGCTGTCAAATTTGACAGCGATATTTGACAGCGTTTCACTGATCGCTATCGCCAGCAACCTAGGTGTGCGCAGACCTTTAATAGGTGACGTACCTACATACGTCACGGCGGCGATAGAAAGTGTTGTGTGAATTGTCCACAATATTTGTTTATTGATTAAACTTTTTCTATAAACTTATCCACTTTTGGTACTGGCAAAGTCTTTTATTATTTATTTCCTTTCTACTTTACAGTTATGCGGGAATTCCGTAACATGTGTACTTATTAGTGGTAATTGTCACTTAACTGTGTGTTATTTTTGTTAAGCTACTTTTGCCCTTATCTAGGCTAGGTAGTGCACGTATAGTGAAATACCTAGCCTATCTCCTTATTACCCAAAGGTTAGCTGGTAGAAAATAAAGAAATACAAACTTTATTGCAGACAACTTAGACGACGCTAAGTAACTGAATTGAAAAGGATAGATTGTCCCGCAATGGGCGGTCTTACCGCTCGAGATAATACTATCTAGCATTAAGCTCGCCTGTGTACATTACTTTTAATTTGTGCAATAAATAATTTTCCATCTATCTATCTATTTATTCTAGACACAGTTTGTTCTATTATAATCCCATCCACGTTATTCTAGTGCTCATTTATGCATACAGACCATCACAATGCTCACAACTCATCTCGTATTAAAATCCCTTTGAGTTGTAATTCCGGAGTGGCCGCGGGACGATACTTTGACGCATCCTCTTTGTATACCAGTAGGCCTACCACAAGCTCTGTCTGGCACTGTCTCTGGCTCTGGTTTTGAGTCTGTGTGAGTGTTGACTAAATAAATCCTACTCCGAAACGTCACAAACACAGTATAATACACTGGTGAACACTCACACAGACTCAAAACCAGAGCCAGACAGAGCTTGTGGTAGGCCTACAGATATCACACTGAGAGAAAGCGCAACGGGTTGTGTTCACTTTGAACTACATGGACGTAGCGTGTGTGGTAAAAAGATGCAGTTATTTTGTAGTAGTAGAGCTTTTTGCGAAGAACTCGGCCGGGGAAGTACTACCACCATGCCTAATTTCTACCGTGAAACAGCATCGCTGTTTCAGTTTGAAGGGTTTGTGGTTTAAGGATCGGAAGCCGTGGCAGCTACCACTAGGCCACCAGCGCTCCTTTAAAAGGCAGGTCTATCACTTCTTAAAAGGCCAGCAGCGCATCAGCACCATCTCTGGTGATGCAGGCGTCTATGGGTGACGGTCTACTTTCCATCAGATGACCCGTCTGCTCGTCTGCCAGCTTTGGCATAAAATAACAAACGGTTCTATCACTTCTTAAAAGGCCAGCAGTGTATCAGCCCCACGTCAGGTGTTGTAGGTGACGGTGACGACTTTCATCAGGTGGCCCGTCTGCTCGTCTGCCAGCTATGGCAAAAAAACAAACATCCCGTATAACATGTGTGTGTGTAACTAGAAAAACAGGTCGTAAACGGTGACAAGGTGGCCGAAGCCCGGAAGCCAGCCTTCATTAAGGGACAAAGGTCAATAGGACCCATGGGCTTGAGGGGACGTTAGATTACACAATCATGCCCTTTTTGTCGGACTAATTACGCTTTGCAATAAGGTTTTAAGGTTCAGCTCTAGTGTAAGCAGAGCAATAATATTGTTCTATAGGATAGTTCCTTTCACCACACTGGCTTTAACGAATGACAAGATGAGAAGAAGAAGGGTAGTTACATAACTGTTGGTCCTAGCATAGAACAGTAGTTTTGGTGAAATTTTGTGTTGGATTGGGAGCAAGGGATTGGGAGCCAAGACCACTTTGATTTACTAAGACATCAGAGTGAGTAAAAAGCTTCATTTCACTGCAACATCAGCCTGAAATCCATTAATAGAGACGTTCGTAGGATATTTCTCTTTTCTGCGTTTCTAAATTTCTTGTTATTAACTTCGCTAATTAAAAAAACTGGTAAACTATTTATTTACACAAATAATCTTCATCAAATATTTACAAAATGTAATAAATACACAAGAAATAGTTGAGCTATCTGTTGGATCCAAATAAGTGCCAGAAGGAAGCGTCCCCAAGACGCTGGTGGCATTGCCTTGCAGAATAGCAATGCTAATGCGCTGCGCCAGATGGTTATCTGGAGGGTATCGTGACCCAAGAGCTGGTCTGGTAGGTACCAGCCCTTGGGTCACGCGTCGCTTCGATCAGTCGCCTAGACAGCATTTTGACAACTCGCAAAGTCTCGGTTCCCCACAGACCCAGAGTCTCAACCCCAAGAGGAGCAAACAAACTTGCTTAAAAAACGGAGGACGAGTTTTAACGTTGTTGTCATTTGCCATTTTGATTCACACGTTATCTCACACCTATCAGCTTGTCGCTTCGCTTGTGGCTCCGCTAGTACAACCGCACACCCTTAACCTTGGGACAAGTGCACGCAGGAGCAGCCTTTGATCTCTCATTATTGAGGTTTTGTTTTATACGCGGTTCTTTGTGATGGGGATTTTCAGCCTTTGTGACCGGGGTGAGTGTTATCCATTTATGTAGAGTAGTGGGTGCCGACCCTACTTTGTGTTACAGAAGCCTTCGTTTATTGGCGCTGGGAAAGACCGAAAATTCTTTATGTGGTTCAGAGATCCAAAAAAAATAATAATGACCTCGTTTTCAGGGATGGCTAAAGTCAAGAATTTTGTAAATTATGATTTAAGTAACTTACCTCAGAGTCGATTTAGACAAGATACCAAATTTTTTTTGAAACAATGTTACTTTTTTAAACTTCTCAACAGTTTCTTAGTGCTGTTTTACACCTCATAATATTATTATGGTGACACAGCTTGTGTCAAAGTCAAAGTGCCAGTTCCAGGCGACCAAGCCTAGAAAAACAGGCAACAAACTACGGTTTGGTTTCTACCGATTTTATATGATATTTTTACAAAACCAAAATCGCAGTGAAGTTCCAGTATGGTGCCACCCCAACTTAGTGAGACGAAGGCGACTACCAAAGCAAAATTTTCATAAAGCATACGCTACGCTTAAAAGTAGTATATAGGTACACAATTCGTGTACCAAACCTCGTTCTACTTGTACTCTCTATTCAAAATTGACAAGCATTGTTGTAGAAATACATCAGTTACAAGTAAACGAGATACAGCAGACACAGATACAGCTGTAATAATTTCCCAAGCCACCTGTATTCTCAAATAACACACCTAGCGCACAGGGCAATAACTTTACTATGATCTATGCAAATGCACTGTCTGTAGTGATGGGACATGCACCAATCGATTGTTAACAAACATGTCGGAAAACAAAATCGTCACTCTATTCACATTGTTTTGTTTTTTATAGTTACAAGACGGGTATTTATCGCGATTACCTTAATTAATTCCTGACGTCGTGAAAGATCAGCGCAGTGTGTAGATACAGCTAGAGTAGATGTGTCGTAATAATGAACGCGGACATTCTAATTCTGAAGACCAGGTGAGGGTAGTTGCAACTGCGACTGCCTCCGCTTCTCAACGGTAACTCCAATGAAATCTAGACTGCCCGCGACCACGGCTGTTGTAACACGGTCGAAACGTCCGGAAATAATAAAGGTAATCGCAATAAATACCCATTTTTCTTCCATGTTATCGCGTTAATTTAAAAAGTGCTAGCAATCAAGAAATTATGAAGTTTTCAAACACAAGGCAAGCCTAAAAGTAAATTTGAAATTCTCGATGAATATCACGCATGATAAATGCATTTGAAAATCCAATTTGATTTCTATCACGCCAATCAGGACAGTTAATTAGTGAGTCAATGTGTGGTTGCTACCGAATTAACACCTCTAAGTGTGCCTTCATAACAAACACAGTAAGCTTAAATTCCATCCAAATTGGTTCAGTCGTTGTCATGAATGAGTCACAAGCATCTAAAACTAAAACAGCCTCACTTTGATCCCTAAGACAAGAATAGTAGAAGATATCCCTCAATTTTTTGGTATAATAATAAATATACGTGAATGTATATATTGTGTGCTATCCACACAGCACTATCTAGTCCAAAATTAAACAGAGCTTGTAATATGAGAACCAAATAGCTGATAATAAACTTTCATTTTTTGTGAATACATACTTGAATTCTAGAGTGAACGAATACTAGAGTGGAGACCACGTTTAGGTAAGTGTAGTGTAGGACGCCCTCCGGCAAGGTGGGGTGACGATCTGCGAAATGTAGTTCGCAAGCACTGGAGGAGAAGAGCCGAAGACCGGGCTCAGTAGCGCGTCTTGGGTGAGACCTACGTCCAGCAGTGGACTGATATAGGTTGATGATGATGATGAAGATGATACTTAGAATACAATATAACACCCAGACAGAGAATCAATGGAGGTTAGCCACAGGTGGCTCCATGTATGTTAATAGGAAAATCGGATTTGCTGAAATTTTTCATCGTTACTATTTTTCTAAGACGCTTTCACACATGCCACATGCCTAAGGCACATCCCTACTAGTTAGCATGCCGCAAGCCTGAGATTTGTGGCGTTTCTTGATACCAGTTCGGTGTAACGCCACTGCCGGGAATATTAAATCCGTGAATTTCCCGCCTCAGTCGACGCTGGATCCCGTTTGAGACGTTGTGAACTCCGGAAAAAGGGGTTAAATGTTTGAGTCTGAATAAGCTTCGAGATTTGTTTGTTTTTAAATCGGTGCATTTATTGCGCAAATGTCATAATAAGAAACTATAATTTAATTTAAATTTTTATAGCTGTAAAGTAAAGAATGTGCCTACTTGCCTGTTTTCTTTATCGTGTTTGCATGCTAGGTTTTTCTGGCAAAGTGTGTGAATCTGTATTTGCCTATATATTTACTCAATACTCAATACATTTATTGCATAAACATGGTACTAAAGAACATGAACATGGTATTTAAGATCTAAAATGTACCATACTTCAAACAAATAAATTATTTCATTTCATTATTTAATTATTTTTTTTTGTATTATTGCCTACGCCCTCACTAAATGAAGTGGCACCACACTGGAACTTCACTGCTAATATTATTGTTTTTGATTTTTGTAAAAGGATCATCCAAAAAATCGGTAGAAACCAAGCCATAGTTTGTTGCCTGTTCTTCTAGGCTTGGTCGTGTGGAACTGACACCTAGTTTTAAGACGTGATATTCCTGAAAAAAATACATTTTTGACTTTGACTTTGATTTAAAAAATCTTTCTGATTATCAACTGCGTTGCTCAAGGGGTAATTGAGAATATCCTGCATGTATCTATTTTAGCATTTTTTTTCCACGCTACTAATGTCCCACAAGTTAAGAGCCGAGCGACTCGAGCGAGATTTGAACCCGCGGCCTTCCCCTTGGTAGTATGATAATGTTTTGCATTAGTAGTAATTAATCACTATTGTCACACCATTAGCAAATTGCTTTTGATTTTAATTGAGGTAAGTTGCCACGTTGATAGAGTAACCTACTCTCATATATTATAAATTCTTGAGTCACGACATGATCCGACTAGGAAGTTTGATGGCAAACCGGGTTCACACAATCATATTTACTCCAAATTAATCGTGTTTTTAAGAGTTCTGAATTGGGCCTATTGAAATGATGTGGCTTTTGATCCACATTTTTCAGTTTTAACCAATTTACTTACTGGCACGTGATGCGAAACATCTGTAAGCCTCAAGTTGATGGACGCAGGGCAGTGCATCGTAGGGCACGTTCCAGATGTGCGTGACCTACGAGGCAATGCTTTGTTATAGGCGATGGTTACCGCTTAACATCAGGTGGGCCATATGCTTGTTCCATCAACTAGTAGTATAAAAAATAAAAATATAAAAATAAATTTAAAACATTCCACTTGATTTTTTGGTCTCCCTCTTCATCTTTAACTACCATAATCTACATTTATTCTAGCACTTTCTATGACTTTCAGAAAATACTGTAAATAATTGTTGAAAATTGGTATTTTTTTCCAAAAAACGATTATAGCAACATTGACAGCGACAACGATGAGTAAATCCTTTCGCACATCTAAACGTTCTGCGGTGGTGATCAGTGATGACAGCGTTATTTGATAGCGTTTCACTGATCGCCACTGTAAAATGCATAAATGTGTACAAGGCTTAAAAAGGTTTATAATATATACACCTAGAAAAAATACGTGACAGAATTCAGTGTGAACCTCGCGCAATCTGTTTACCTAATTGTGGCACCGCCATCGCGCCACCGGAATGACGTTGATTTAATAATTCATCGTCAAAGCTTGTCGTCTCAGTTAATTGAGCAGGCTGATAGAGTATGCAGCCAATTACCCTATCTACTGAAGTGAATACAACTTTGTATGTGGTAGAGAAACATTGATAATGATAGGCACCGTATGTTTTTTTATATTACAATTAGCTCACGGAACAAGCAAAAGGCATTGCTTCTTAGGTCACGCACGTCAGGAGCGTGCCTTACGATGCACTGCCCTGCGTTCATCAACTTGAGGCATACAGATGTTCAGCCTCAGATGTGCTAGACCTGCACCCACACCCACCTTCAGCCCGTAACACAGCAATGCTGAAGGTGAAATTACTGTAGGATGGACGCAGGCCAGTGCATAGTAAGGCACGTTCCTACCTAGTGTGACCTGCGAGGCAATGTTTAGCTGCAGGTGATCGTTACCACTTAACATCAGGTATAGGCATAAGCATGTTTCATCAGCTGGTTGTATAATAAAAAGTCTTGTACAATCGATGCTAGTAACTATCAAACAAAAAAACAAATTGATGTCCTAAAACAACAGCAAACATAATACAATATAGTTGCCCGTATTATTTCAAAGATCAAATAAAAAGGATAAGGACTTAAAAGGGCCATGTCTAAAGCATTCCTGAAACATTTTTCGTCCCTAATTCCGGGTGGGTGCGGTCGCGAGTGGGTCGCGGTCGTGGGTCGCGGTCGCGGGTCGCGGTCGAGCTGCTAGTGCGAGATAATGTTCCGCGGCCTTTGCTGGATTATCTTTCCGCTGGCTGCAGTCATATAGAAAACCAAATAAGCAGTAGTAGTATGTACTACAAACAGTAAACCTCACGTGTATAAACTTAAAAAAAAACTGCATAGATTTGAATATCGAATGTCTCTGTCAAATAGTACTAAAATCGGCCGGTAAATGGCGCTGCAGAGTGAACTTCTGAGTGGAATAACTGTGTCCTTCTCTCCTCTTTTTTGAGGCGTAGTTTGTTGCATGTTCTTCGAAGCTTGGTCGCGTGGAACTGACACCTAGACTCACCTAGCTTTAAGGCATTTCAAAGTGATCCTTATTATACAAATGAGTAAAGAAAATTTTGAAATAATTGAGTTGAGGAATCTTTTCTTCAAGTTGACTTTAACTATAACCGAAAACTTTTGAGTATCTCCGCAAATTTTTTGTTGTTTGGCGATACCAGTCTTTTTAGTAAAGTTTTGTGATGATTTGATTTATTTATTTACCCGTATACTAAAGCCTTGCGTGGCGTGGCTGATATCTTAGCCTTGCTTTATATCGCTGTAGTATTTGACAGCGTTTCACTTATTGCTATTGCAGAACGCTTAGATGTGCGCCAGGTCTTCCTGTTTTCTATGGTAAAGGTGGTTTCTGACCACTAATGCTGCTTCATGTAGCTAACGAGCACACGGCCTTGCAAGTGTGTACAACACAAGCCGTAATAGAAGGATTGTGAAAGTTTACTTGCAACTTGAAAGGAATGTTTAATCTTCTCTGTAGAGGTAGAGAGAAAGACAAAGCATAAGTTCTACAATCACTTTATAAGGAGAACACTGATGGTGGCCTTGTGGTAGGGGTCTCACCTTCCGATCTTAATCATCATGAGGATTTTGGTTGAATTCAATTGAATACGGGTCATTTTCAACCATTTTCCCTATACCTACTAGTTCGGCATTATCGAGCCAACCTGTACCTGTAACAGAATTTTATTATGCACGCTCTTGGAAATGTCACGGTGCAATGAATTCGTATGCATTGTGATATGAATTTACATAAAACGACGTAGATGCTCACTAATGGTCTACCTATAATATTTTGTAAGCTATAGCTGCGTGGAACTGTGGCCTACCATGAGCTCTGTCTGGCTCTGTCTCTGGCTCTGGTTTTGAGTCTGTGTGAGTGCTCTCTCACCAGTGCATTATACTGTATGTATGATGTGACACTCACACAGACTCAAAACCAGAACCAGAGACAGAGCCAGAGCTCATGGTCCTACTGGCACCTATAGATGTTTCAAAGTGATCTTTGTGAAAAAAACTGAAACAAAATAATGAAAATCTAACTAAAAAATCATACAATTCTATAATCTCAACCAAAAACCAAAACCAAAAGCTCGATAATAAAACCCAATAAAACATTCGACATTCAACCGCATTAACCACATTATAAAAGTAAATTCTCCTTTTCTCGAAACTCAAACATCCTCAAGGCATTTCGCAGATAAAAATGGTATTTTCTCACTTTTCCGCTCGAAATCGTAACAAGTTTTCGTATGCATAAATGGACCTCATTGAGGGTAGCTAGAGACTGGATTAAATGCAACGTAACATTAATATATTCAAAGTATTTTACTTTTTCTTTGAATTCTGTACGTGTTTTTTTTTAGGTAACTCGAGCAAAAGTCTCCCTGCTTTTTTTTTAAATTATAACGGTGGAATAAAAGAAAACCTGGGACGCTTGGCAAAATTTGGTGATAGCAGGTGGTGTAAGGCTCTGACAGAATGGTGGTCTAAAGGACATAAAAGAGGTCTTCGCCGATCAACAGTCCGGTGGGTTGATGACATCTCTGCCGTACATCGAAAGTCCTGTGTGTCGACCGGGAACCAATTGTACACCAGCTGACGTGGACACGTCACCGCAATCGCTATTCATGCTTCTTGAAGAATCCGTTAGGGGCGCTTTTGGTTTCTCCATACAAAATGGTGGCAGATGTGGGGGATACGATCGGCAATAGACGTCAGGCACCGCACACCGATTTCATACGATTGGTTACCGGTCGCTGCACTGGATGCACAATGCCCGAAATTGTCAAGAGTGGCGTCTGAAGAAGGCTTATGCCCAGCAGTGGGCTATTATGGGCTGCCTATGATGATGGTGATGAATACTAGAAAAGTTGTGTAAAACGGTACAATCTCCAAACCGTAAAATAATATTGTAAAATCAACAAAAATATTCATTACAATATTTGAAAACAGTTCTAACCAACTTATGTATTGTTCTAAAAAACAACCAGCCAGAAAATAAACAAATATACAATTTCGTGGCTGACATTGTTTGCATATAACCCGATCTCTAGTTGTAACAATGGGAATCTCTCTTCCGGCCGAGCTCCTTTATTTTCTTTCCCAGCTTTCATTTCACTTGCAAATGTTTCATTCTTTATGAATTTACGCGATTCTTAGAGCAAAAAGGTTTTCCGGAATCAAACTTGTACAAATATTTGGAGTAGAAAGTTTTCAAGCGTCGTTTTTGTCCCATCTCAATTTCGTGGTGAATGGCGAAGGATTGGTTTATTTGCATTTAATTTTTTGCGCAAAATTTGTGATTCTTATTTTTTTTACCTACGTTCGTACCCTTGAGCTTTCATTAGTTTGATGGTATTTAATAGTACTTCTATCGTCGTACTAAATTATTAATTTGAACTTAGTTATTTGGGGTTTACAACTTAAGAATCAAAATTTTTTAGTTAAAATTAAAAGGTTAACTGGAAACTCTTGTAGCTGTGTACGATTGCAAATTTTGTTTCAGTAAAATAAATAATGTTCTATCTATCTATCCATCTAATGCACAAAATTTAACTTAGTATAACTTAATTTTACGACAGTAATCAAATCTATTATCTTCTCTTCAGTGAGAAACTACAGCAAATGTGATTTTCACTCGTATCCGCTCAGGGGCAAACTTTTATTTGAAATCGTGATGCGACCCAAGAATTGTATTTCACAGTTTCGTCCAATGATAGCAGACAATGCTTTAGGAAATTAGATTGCCGTGGCAGTCGAGGCACGTTTGGTGCCTTGACTGGACTTGTGAGGGACTGTGTTCACTTAGAACTTGACACATTTTTGAAAAAATTATGACGATTGCAGTCTCAGAAAGTAAAAAAAAAGAACGATTGCAGTTTAAAGAAGTGCTCGGTCTGAGTAGGTATATACGCAAATGACGCATATTTGGTTTTTGCAATTATTTATTGGAGAATTATAGAATTTTGGTAACAGAAAGCCAAAATACTCGTACTCATATTATTTATTAAGTACAATTATTATTTTACATGGTCAGGACTGAAAGTTAAAAATGATGAATACATAATAATACACAATACTTGGAACGGAAGCGGGCCGAAGTTTGAACAAATAAATGTTGGTTGTATTCTGGATTAGGTACATTAATTTATAACGCAGGCAGTGTATCACTGAATAAGTCATTTAAATTGTTATAGCATTTAAGGCCTGCGCACACCTAGTTCGCTGGCGGTAGCGATCAGTGAAACGCTGTCAAATATCGCTGTCAAATCTCAAATTTGACAGCGATATTTGACAGCGTTTCACTGTTCGCTACCGCCAGCAAACTAGGTGTGTTCGGGCCATTAGTGTTGTTGGAACGTCAAAAATCACGCATGTCTCACAGTCACACAGTCACACAGTGGTTTCTAACCCCAAATTGAGAACATGGCACCATAATGTACTTTTAGTTTTGACTTCTATTCAGATTTTTCACCAAGTCCACGCGCACAGTTGGCTAATTCGTTACAAGTTACCTATTTGCGCCAGAGAGGCGAGCTGCAAACTTAACAAGCTCTTTGTCCCGAGTCCGGCTGCTAACAGCTTACGTGGAGTTCGCAAACAAATCACACGTGTGATCGAGATGTGGACGGAAAGGGAACTTGGAACTTTCAGTGTAAAGTTTCGGGTTGTACTTCCACTGCATAACTACTTTGCTAAAGCCAAGAAGTTCACGCTCAGGTTATCCATACCAAATGTTTAATTAGTCGTTGCTGGAACATGAAAACCTTCTGGTTTTCTTGTTAAAACGTGTTGTTGTTGTTGGTTTCTACCAATCAAGATGAAATTTAGCACAGTGATATCTTGCATTCTGGAAACGATGTTAGGCGAGTGGCCACAGTTTTTGAAAAAAAAATAGAAAGCCTAATCCCAGTAGTAGACTTTTTTAGTCTGATGGTGAATTAAAATTAAAACCAAATATTTATTTATTCAGCTGTATGTTTCACACGGATCACTTTGAAACGTTTTAAAACTAGGTGAGTCTAGGTACCAGTTCCACGCCACCAAGCCTAGAAGACACAAACAGGCAAAAAATGACGGCTTGGTTCCTACTGTTTTTTGCATACCGATCCATCAAAACAAGTATTCATTTATCCGTTCTTTTCTATCTTTATCATAAAGTATTTCAGCTCGGTTTATGCAAATGAATTTTTCAAAACATGTCACACAAAATTTAAACTGAAGTATGAATCTATTGTCCATCCAATTTTCCCGGATAAAATTTCCATATTCATAAAATGTTACGGAATCCTTTATGAGGAAACTTTTAAAATCTCCGCGACTGAAGTTTCAGCTTACGCCAGAAGCTTAGTTTTTAACTTTACACAATGTACCTAGACAGTTTTGCACACTATTACTTTTATACTTTAGAGTTTAGAAACTTAATACATAATTCTAGTATCTATAAAAAAGTTCTGACGTTAGGGAATATTAGTATGCCTTATCGGAGTTTTCCATTCAAGATTGGTAGCATTAGAGGATAACTTTGTGTGTAGGCAGGCAGGTAGTTTTTTAGATCATTCTATGTTTACATTCTTGTTCTTATTTATGAGCAATGCTTTTGTCGGCGTAACGTATGCCTTTTTCTCCAGGTATTTCTCTAACTTATTCTATTTATCTTTTGAGGATAACTTCGTTGACCTACGACATGACGGCGATCTTCCCTTTTATTTGGCTCATGTAGCTTATTCTTCGTCTTCCCCTTTCTCTCTTTCCTTCTTCCCTTGATGATATTTCTGATAAAGCTTTCATTTCTTACAAAATGGCCAATCCTCTGTCCTCTTCTGTTCTCTACAAATTCCTCTTCGACTACCGTTCGTTACTCTTTATGTCCAGCTGATCCGTTCCATTCTTCTGCCGTTGAAGTTACATTCGTCTATAGGTACATTCATATCACTAGTGAAATCACGCGGCTGCGTAACGGTGTTTCAGCAAACTGCGATTTTAATTTTAAAACAATGTTATCCCATCCATGCAAACACGTTTGCATTTACAAATTGGAAGGTATAAACTAACTGCCCACCAAAATCTGAAATTTTTTATATGGTTACCAAATGAATGAATCGAATGTTGAGTTAAAATCGACGAATTTGTTTTGTTTAATGTAAAAGAAACAAACCCCAATACAAACATTGGATATTTTTTGAATACTATATTTTTTATAAGTATTAAATTATATTCATTGTTTTTTATTCCCTTTATTCCAAATTAACGGCAGCCCGTGGCTTCGCTCGCCCCGCTCCCGTTTCTTTTTCGGGATAAAAAGTATGCAATAGCAACTTCCTCACCAATTTTTTGACAAATCGGTTCAGTAGGCCTACCAAAAGCTCTGTCTGGCTCTGTCTCTGGCTCTGGTTTTGAGTTTGTGCGAGTGTATTATACTGTGTGTGTGACGTTTCGACGTAGGATTTATTTAGTCAACACTCACACTCAAAACCAGAGCCAGAGACAGAGCCAGACAGAGCTTGTGGTAAGCCTACTGCTCTTCTTGAGTTATAAATAGTGTAGCTAACACGACTCAACAAACTCATGAAATCTACACATCAAAGTGTAGATTTCATGATTTTGTGCATAGTTGCGTGTTTGTGCAACTTGTTCTCATAAGACTTATTGTTCCAAGCATACTCTTATAAATCACCAAATATCGTTAGAACAAAGTATTATCAACACAAATAACCTGTCAGTGCGTCCAATTCAGATCTGGCCAAGCCGAGGAAATGAGAAAATAATAAGAAAGCAAACTTTTATACAAACGACTGGCATCGTTTTAAAGTTCCCCTTCGCGGCTCTACACGTAAACCTACGTCACTCCTCGGCTTAAGCTTTCAATGCAAAATGAGTGTTATTGCAATGAAATACGGATCATTATAACACTGATAGAGCAACATCATTAGCTAAGCAGTCTACTGCAGGACATTGGCCTCCCCAATGCATTTAAAGGAAGAACTACTTCCAGCTTTCTCCATCCACCGACTTCCCGCGATGTTGTCAGCCCTTCGGGTAGGAAACAGTCCTTCTCTCTGTCATCCTAATCGGGGTCACCATTTGAGAACCTTTACTCTCTAGCAACTGTACCGAGCTATACCTATGTGCTGTCTATTAAATACCATACCCTTCTACAGGGTCTCTGGCTCAGGTTTTGAGTCTGTGTGAGTGCTTACAAGTGTATTATACTGTGTACGTGTGAAGCTTCAACGTAAGATTTATTTAGTCAACACTCACATAGACTCAAAACCAGAGCCAGAGACAAAGCCAGACAGAGCTTGTGGTAGGCCCACGCGTAGGCCGTATGCTTGTTTGCCTATTTACCAGTATAAAAAATATTTCCAGTGTCATTGTAGAGGATCTTCTTTACGTTACAACTACTATCTATTCTGTTGTAGAAGGAATCTGTTGCGGGCGGGGCCGGGAGAGAAGTTATGTCTCTGACACTCGTTCAATTGAATTTATTGTAGTCCTTTATGTTTCGGTTCCACGGTGGCTTTGAATGCGCTGAGCTAGGTTACAGACTTGCAAAAACTTGTGCTTCCTAGCTTCAATGCTGCAGCGATGTACCGCTGTGCGCTTTTTGCTGAACTGAAAAGGGTTATATATCATGCTTTATGGGGCACCGATGGTCTTATGAGACCGTCGGTTCCTTGGTTGTTCCTTGGTGGTTCCTTGGAACCTTGGTTGGCCGTTTTTCGATCATCAGGTCGTGGGTTAGTACCCATTCGGAGATTTGAGAAAATTTGATAGAACCAGTTTAGTAATGTAGCAGTGGTGGGTTTCTTCCTGCCTCATGGAATGAAAACTACTTTTAAATCTTATATTTGAACGTACCTCTGACAAGCCTCATTCGAAATTTTCAAGAATCATGAGTGAATACTAACTTGTTACTGATTGATCTAAGGCAGGGGTGCTCAAACAGTCGATCGCAATCGACCGGTCGACCGCGGAAGCTTTTTGAGTCGATCGCCAGCAATATGCTTAATATAGGCACCCAGTAGAATTTCTGGAAATACGCGGATAATATATAGTGCCATGCATGATCATCTATGAATCATCTATAAAGGTTGTCTGGAAGAGATCGCTCTTAGCAATAAGGCCGCCCTTTCTACGCATTATTTTGTAATAGTTTCTGTATTTATTTCCTTGTGTACAATAAAGAGTTAATCTATCTATCTATCTATCTATAGAGATAGCTCAACTGATCCAAATCAGTACCAGACGGGAGTGTTCCTGTCGGAGACAATGCGCCTACACCGGTCTTGCGTTCCCGCGGCGGGGCGCGGGGTGCAGCCAGCATCTTCGGGACAGATCGGCACCGAACACCGAACCACTACGCACAACCACGGAACCGTGTTCACACGTCTTTTTAATTGTTTAAATAGAATCCAGTCCAATATACAGTCCGCTCTTTGTTTCATCTCCTACCTGAGTTAGGTACCCAACATATGGTCCTCTCACCAAGAAGACAATTAAGGACGTCTTGAGTATACTCGGACTTTTACCGTGGAACAAGAAATTTGACGAGTCGTACGCGCCATTACGTGTCGACTTTGAAGAGGTTGCACAAGGACAACTGAAGGGCGAACAAACCGTCTCATCACCAAAGGATAAAGGATAAAGACATCTTGTGAGTTCGTTCCTATTTATTCCTTCTTATTCCCTCCTCTCTTATCTAGTCAAATAATCTTGCCTTTTTTCAAAATTCATTTGCTTTATTAGAGTCAGTGCTTTAATACATTCTTTATACGTATACATTCTTAATACTATTTAATTCCCGTTATCTTAGCCTATATTTCATTCACAAAGTATTACAAAGCTTTTGTCATAATTATTGCCGTCATAAAACTCGAGCGTTTTATGCCTACTGCATGAATCAGCAGTTCTTTTCATTGCATACGCACAGTTGTTGAGCTTACCTACTTCTAGCGTAGATATATCCATAGCGTTTCTTATCTTTATTACCGTGCATTGTGTTCGAGTCATTGCACTTTGGTATACTACGTAAATCTTTTTAAATCAGCTGTTGCCCTTATTGTGCTTACAAATTTCATTCAGTGATCATGGCAGAACTTAAAACATTAATCAAAAAACGCTCGGCAATCAAATCTAAGACCACAATCTTTAGCAATCATTTAAAAATCATTAAAAGTGCTAGATCATTAACAGAGTTGCAAGTCATTGACTTGGAGTGTCGCTTACAAAAATTTGAGCCCTTATGCGAGGAATTCGACGCGTTACAGGGTGAGATCGAGCTTCTATCTGACGAGCCACTAACTGCGGACGGGGTTCCATTGGAGCGTGAGCTGTTTGATAAGGACTACTACACGCTGGTAGCCACAGCAAAGAGCCTGCTTCCTTGTAAAGGAAAGACCCCGGAAATGTCTGCCGCAAGCTTCAGTGACGCAGAATCAGGTGGGCAAGTGAGAAACTTAGTTAGGTTACCTAAAATTGACCTACCTCATTTTAGTGGTGGCTATCAAAACTGGCTCGAATTTAAAGACACGTTTCTTTCTCTTATACATAATAGTGAAGGCATAGATAACATAAATAAATTCCATTACCTTCGGGCTTCTCTTCAGGGAAGTGCTGCTTTGATTATTAAAAATATAGTTTTTAAAAGTGATAATTATGTAACTGCGTGGGAATTGCTTTGTGAGAGATTCGATAATAGTCGCTTACTGGTAAATAACCACTTACAGGCATTGTTCAACGTGGATCCTATTCGTACAGAATCATGTAAGTCGATTAGGTATCTTATTGATGTAACTAACAAGAACATTAGGGCTCTCACGTCATTAAAAGAACCCACTGAGCACTGGGACACTATTATCATTTACATGATATCCACTAAATTGGATGGTGTGACGGGTCGTGAATGGGAGGAACATAGAAATACATTAAATTCATCCCCAACCCTAGCACAGTTTATAACATTTTTAAATAACAAAGCAGACTTATTGGAAACTTTGGAAGAAAATAAAAATATGAATAAATCTAAAATAGTAGAAACTTATAAAACTAAAAGTTTAGTCGTAAATAATAGCACTGATGATAATTCACATAAAAGTTTCAAGCGTAAATCATGTCCATTGTGTAATCATGAGTCACATCAGCTGTTTAATTGTGAATCGTTTCGAAGCCTACCGCTTGAATCTCGCACTTTAAAAGCAAAAGAGTTTAATGTGTGCTTGAACTGCTTGCGTGTTGGTCATACAGCAAAGAAATGTTTTTTGTCACATTGCAAATACTGCAAAGAAAAACATAACACTCTTTTGCATGTTGATAAATCTTCGACTTCCACGTCTCATGATCCTTCTTCTTCGTTGTCCGAAGGCATAGTTCTGACAACTGATGAAATACAGATTACTACTCCGACGCGTGTTTTCCTTTCCACAGCGTTGGTGAGAGTGGTTGACAGCAGGGGCAACAAGCACACCGCCAGAGCGATCCTGGACAACGGTAGTGGCATAAACATCGCGTCTGACGCTTTATGCAGTAAGCTGGGTTTGCCGAGGCGGAACGTGAGCTCCACGGTATCAGGTTTTCACAATCATGTATCCCATAGTACACAGTCTTGTAATCTCACAATTGAGTCTTTAAATAGTAACTATAGGTCTAACATAGATTGCCACATATTCACGAATGTCACTTCAGCTGTGCCAATTACATACATAGACACAAAACACATACGAATCCCACCAGGCTTATGTTTGTCTGACCCGTCTTATAATATTCCTTCAAAGGTGGATCTTCTTATCGGGGCAGATACCTTCTGGGACGTACTAGGTAGTCAAAAGATTAGCCTAGGCAAACACTTACCTGAGTTACGTAATTCGGAGTTAGGGTGGATAGTCACTGGTCACATCCTTAATTCTAAAAGTACATTCAGTCAATGCCTTTTTACTCAAGGTCAACTTGATCATGACCTCACTCGCTTCTGGGAAATAGATAGCGTTTCTTCTAAGCACTCTCTTTCTGCAGAGGAACGTGCGTGTGAAGAGAGTTTCTCTCTCAACACAACTCGTGATGATGATGGTAGATTTGTGGTCACGATTCCTCTACGGCAGGACCCTGCTGTTTTAGGCGATTCCTTTGAAATGGCTAAGCGTCGTTTCTTATCGCTTGAGCGAAAATTTCAACGAGAGCCAGCATTTAAAGAGAAATACTTAGATTTCATGAGAGAATATGAGCGATTAGGTCACATGACTGAAAATACATCTTTAAAATCTTCCAGTGATGTCAACTACTACCTTCCTCACCATGGCGTACTTCGGGAGTCAAGTACAACTACCAAGTTGCGTACAGTCTTTGACGCTTCAGCCGTCACCACTTCTAAAATATCCCTAAATGATATTCAGATGGTCGGTCCTACTGTCCAAGACGATCTCTTATCGATCCTCCTCAGATTCCGTCAGCATAGGTATGTTATATCAGCAGATATAGAAAAAATGTTCAGATCTATAAATGTCATTTCTTCGCAACGTTCATTGCAGCAAATTGTTTTTAGGTATGATCCCTCTCATCGTTTAAAAACCTACACATTAAACACTGTGTGTCAAGGTACCGCTTCCGCGCCATTTCTTGCGACGAAAAGCTTGGTTAGTCTGGCATCCACAGCAAGTGACAGTAGCGTTAAATATAGTATAGCACACGATTTTTATTGCGATGACCTCTTAAGTGGAGCATCCACTGTTAGCGATGCTATAAATCTTTGTAGGGAAATTATTAGTACGTTAGATGCAGCCAAATTTAATATACGTAAATGGAAATCTAACAGCCCATTAATTTTAAATGAACTATTTGCAGGCGTAAATGTAGATTCGACCACTATATTAGATCTGTCCGATAACACAAATACAACATCATCAAAAACGTTAGGCTTATATTGGCTTTGTCAAGCAGATTCCTTATCATTTTCAATTAACATTGAGCATAAAAGTAAGGTAACAAAGCGCCACATTCTTTCTGTTATCAGTCAGATATTTGACCCGTTAGGCCTCGTAGGTCCATGCGTTGTCGAAGCAAAAATAATTATGCAGAGATTGTGGGTAAATAAAAGCTCTTGGGACGATGACGTTTCGTCAGAGGTTTTTGAGCTCTGGTCTTCATTTGCTAACACCTTGCCCTGTCTTAATGAGTTACGTATTCCTAGGTGGGTTCATAGTGACTTTTGTGTCAAAGTCGAAATCCATGTTTTCACAGATGCTTCGGAATGTGCGTATGGTGCATGCGTCTACATCCGGTCTGTGAGTAGCTCAGGAGTCGTTAGTGTTCAGCTCTTAATTTCTAAAAATAAGGTAGCACCCATCAAACCTACAACTATCCCTCGTCTTGAGTTATGCGGGGCCTTATTAGGTGCAAGACTGTGTACTAAGGTGCAAAGTTCACTTACATTAAAAATAAACATGTGTCGATTCTGGTGCGATTCCACGATCGTCTTAGGGTGGTTGTCCACCCCTTCTAATCAACTAAATCCTTTTGTACGTAACCGTGTAAATGAGATCCAGGAAAGCACCAGCGGTCACACGTGGAGCTACGTGCCGTCCAAGGAGAACCCGGCAGATCTTGTTTCTCGCGGGGTGAAGGCTGATGTTATCAGCGAGGCCTCGTTGTGGTGGTCTGGTCCGTCTTTTTTGCTCGATTCTGAGCAGTGTTGGCCTAAAATGCCTAATGAATCCCAGAAACATGACCTACCGGATCTCAATTCATGTCTTATCATAAATGATGATTCTAACAAGAACGATGACAGAAACTTATTTACAAATTTTATTTTAAAATATTCTAAATTTACACATTTACAAAGAATTATTGCATATATACACAGATTTATTTACAATTGCAAAAGAACAAATACTCAAAAATATTCTAGTCATCTTTCTTTAGAAGAATTACAAAAATCTTATAATTTTATCATTCATACTGCCCAGTTGGAAATGTTTCCTGATGAATATCTTGTTTTAAAATCAGGCAACTCTTTGCCAAAGAAAAACCGATTAATATCATTGACCCCTTTTATTGATTCCAATGATATCTTGAGAGTTGGTGGCAGGCTTGATAATTCCCCATATAGCTACGACATAAAACATCCAATATTGTTGTGTAGCAAACATCACATAACAAAAATAATCTTTCACATGCAACACTTAAAACTTTTACATGCTGGACCACAGTTGTTATTGTCCAACATTCGTCATACTTATTGGCCTTTAGGAGGAAGAAACCTATCTAAATCTGTTACTAAAAGTTGTATTAAATGTTTTAGATTTAAAGCCAGTAATGTCCAACCCATTATGGGACAGTTACCCGAATCCAGAAGTACACTGGAATTCCCTTTTTTAAACTGTTCAGTGGATTATGCAGGGCCAGTTATGATAGCCAACCGTAAAGGTCGAGGTTGCCAGCTAGTTAAATCTTACTTGTGCATCTTTGTCTGCTTAGCTACAAAGGCCGTGCACTTGGAGCTTGTGACAGACCTGACCAAAGAGGGATACATGGCCGCTCTAAACCGGTTTGTGGCTCGTCGGGGGAAGCCTCTTAGTATAACTTCCGATAACGGAACCAATTTTGTAGGTACATGCAATGAATTATACCGCTTTTTACAAGATTCGCAAAATCAAATAGGTTCCGCAGTCGCTCAAGAAGGTATAAACTTCCGGTTCATCCCGAGCTACACCCCTCATTTCAATGGCATGGCTGAGTCCGCTGTCCGTTCCACAAAACATCATCTTCGAAGGCTTCTACAACTTACTCATTTCACGTATGAAGAAATGCACACTTGCCTAACTCAAATAGAAGCCGTCCTTAATTCACGTCCTATCACCGCCTTAAATTCTGATCCCTCCGATTTTACCGCCCTGACACCCGCTCACTTCCTTATAGGGCGATCACTTGTGTCTGTTCCGCATCCTCAGGTGACAGAGAGAATATCCAGCCTTGAGAGATACAAACGCATAGAGTTTGTCAAGCAGCATTTTTGGACAAGATTCTCCGACGAATATGTCACCACACTGCAACAGAAGACGAAGTGGCCCACTGCATCAAGTGAACTCAAATTGGGTTCCTTAGTCCTCATCCGGGATAAAGCGCTACCCCCTATGCGTTGGTCGCTAGGGCGCTGCATAGCCGTGTACCCAGGAACTCGCGACCAAGTCGCTCGAGTCGCCGACCTGAGGATCAAAGGAGGAGCCACCATTCGAAGGGCTTTTAACAACATTTGTCCCCTTCCAGAGTCAACCATTTGAACCAGCAGTCTACCTACCTACCTACTTCAACCCGGGGAGTATGTCGGAGACAATGCGCCTACACCGGTCTTGCGTTCCCGCGGCGGGGCGCGGGGTGCAGCCAGCATCTTCGGGACAGATCGGCACCGAACACCGAACCACTACGCACAACCACGGAACCGTGTTCACACGTCTTTTTAATTGTTTAAATAGAATCCAGTCCAATATACAGTCCGCTCTTTGTTTCATCTCCTACCTGAGTTAGGTACCCAACAGTTCCCAAGACGCTGGCGGCTGATGACCTACCTACATATTAGTTTAGTCGATCTCTTGCATTCAAAATATTATCTGGTCGATCGCCGACACTATAAGTGTGAGCACCCCTGATCTAAGGGAATCTACTGACCCTAATAGGTGTAGAACAAATAGATTTAATACATGCTGTGGCATCCTCTAACTAAAGGCACATAATTATAGTTTTAAGACGTTTTGTTAGTCATTTGTTATTCTCGTCTTTCCTTTGTTAAAGATTTTATTAATAAATCAATATTTAAGGTGCAATTTTATCAATAGTGGAATTAATCTATAGCGTATTCGTATATAGCATTTGCGTATTTTAGCATGTGCTATCAATGCCCTCACGATGAAAAAAACCGCTGTGATCCTGAAAAACAGTAACCATTCAATCTAAACGCTATATAGATAAATACCACAGACTACACCGCCCGTAGAAAGAAAAAACCTCATTAGCAAACGTGCTTAATGGAAAATACAGTTTGTGCATAAAAAACATTAATTACTCATACCTTTTCCCTACTCAGTGCCAGAAAGCGCTACGGAATTGCAATTTTAAAATCATGCATGAAACTGTTTGAGTGCAATCCATCATCCCATCAGGGCGGCACAATGCAAGAGTGAACAACGCATTGAATGTCGCGCGGTAATGTACGGCGGACGACGAGCAATTTACACTGAATTATTGCATTCAGCCGTCCCATTGGTGCACTCCTCTTGACACCATTCTGTGATGCTTTTTATCGGCGTTCTATAGGAAAGTTCTCATTGCCAGCATGCAATACTTTACGCCGACTACAAGCTGTTGATAGCTTTAAAACTTCTCGTTAAGGTATTGTTCTCTTATTGTTTTTATACTGTTCAAAAGTGCATGTGCCTAGGCCAAGAATATAGACAATATTTTCAACATCATCATCATTTCAGTCATTTAAATTTTTTTTCATCCCACCATCTCGGAAAGTGTATTTTTACTCTTCAATATCTGAGTGGAAAACCCGTTTTTATCCGCTAGAGGATAAAGTAAATTTGAATTTAGAATATCGTGTTCACTAAGTTTGTGAATACACAACCTATATACTTCTACCTCCATGGTGCTGAATATATCATACAACCTTTTTTAATTTGGTAAAAACTCGTACTCTTAACCTTCTTGGTGTATTTATTTGTGAATTCAAAACATCATTTAACCTATTTACTTCTACCTGCATGGTGCCGAATTTATCATGCAACATTATTAAATTTGTTAAAAACTCATACTCAGAACCTTCTTGGTGTGTTTTAGTCGCGCCATGTTCTTTTTTGCATTTGGTCATTTCCTCGCTGAGGTGGGATGAAAAGTTACGTGTTGCACTCGAGTGCAAAGATTTTTCACCTTGTGCTCTTTTGATTCCTTCGCCAACGCTTAGGATTCTAACTTTTAAACCACTCGCTCCGCTCGTGGTTAAATATTAGAATCCTGCGCTTGCTCGGTCATCAAAATTGAGCACGCGGTTAAAAAGCAGCACTCTTGTATAACAAATAACTATTATTTATTTATTTGCATAAAAACATGGAATGGGATGGTATAAAGTTGTCAAAAGTTATTGCAAATTTGTATCACATATTTTCACCGTTTAGGTGTGCAAAAATTCAATTGGTACACAAAAGCTTATGCACGAGCAGAGAGGAAGAGGAGGCCTATTTTATAGTTTACCCAGCAGTGGGCTGGGTAAACTATAAAATAGGCCTCCTCTTTATTATTAAGCCACTTATTCCAGTCCCTAGCGAGTTTCATCCCTCCTTCCTCCTCTTTCCTCCTTCTCAGCTTATGACATTCCATTCCAACTTATGACAATGACTAGCACGCAGGGGTCTGCCTTTATGTGTTTGAGCATCCCTTGGCCACAATTCTGTAGCCGCCTTCGTCCATCTCCCATCGTTCTCGTCAAGTGTCAATTTGCGTAACCTATACATTCAAGGCATTTGGATGTTTTAAATTTTCAATTGGATGTTTTCAAGGCAAGAGTGGATAGGTACTTTCTAAGTAAGCGTGCTACATCGTCGACCGCATCATCACTTAACAGCAGGTGAGATAGCGGTCAAAAGCAAACCTATAAATTGTAAAAAAAACATATAATAATTATATGTTTTTTAATACTCACAACACAATTATTGTGTTTGATAATAATTTGATAAGCATCATAGGGACCAATGTAGAACATTCCACCGCTAATATTTCATGAAGTTATGTTGGCAACAATGAGTTTCGGTAATCCAATCGTCATGCATTTTGCGTACAGAACGCTTAACCGTTGAACGAATTCGCGGTAGAGAAATGGATGAGTTTACAAAAATAGCCTAAAATCTATTTTGTTTGAGTATTGAATTAAATACTAACTAGGGGTTAACCCCTAAATGAATGAGTGTTCTGCGGTGGCGATCAGTAAACACAGCGACAGCTGTCAGTTTTTTACTGATCGCCACCACAAAACGCTTAGATATGCGCAAGGCTTTATGGAAGGATTCCCTAAGGATGAAAGTCAAAAGTACGTCAAAAAATTAGCCTAGGCTTAACAAGCTAATTCTGCGAATCGTTCGTTTTTCAAACAGTAAAGTTAAACAATTCGGGTGAAAACCGTTATATCCTCCAAAACAATGGCTAGCTAGACCTAGGCTTTCACCAATTAATTTTGTAAAATACAGTGGCCCGGAAAATATGTTTTCGAAATAGCTAACCTGAACATTTCGGTGAACCAATTATACCAAATTGGGGGCTTGTCATTTACTCGCAAAATAGAGATTTTGGTTAAATTTTCTATTCGACCAATAATATTTTAGACTAGTTTGTATTTACTCATCGGAGGTTTCACACTATACAAAATATTGCCAGTTGTTTTTCTCCAAATATCGGCTTTTTGCGATTTTTCACGTTTAATCCAAGACAACAGGCCTTTGCATCTATTGTAGATGATTTATATAGCGTCAGGGGCAAGACTTTTTACTCATGCCCCTACTTGCTGTATGCTATTATAATGCCTGGGACAGAATTTTAGATGGAATAGGCCAGCACATATACCATTTTTTTTTTTTTCCCAGGGGAAATCCTTTATGGATACCCACTAGCGGGGGAACTAGTGGGTTATGTCAGACTCTTGCTACTGACTAAAACCCTTGGGGTGTTCCTCTACATTTGCGCTGGGTGGACGAGGTCATGGCTTCGTATCGTTCCACAACCCCGTCAGCGCTTATCCTTGCGGACCCATCTTAAGGAAGGGCTGAAGCCCTTTCCTCTTCATCTGAAGGCACCCTGAACACAAGGGTGCCTTCAGCACATATACCATGCGCCAGCTTAGTCTGCCTAATCCACAGAAAAAACATGGTCAATACGTGCGGAGCTGACTTAGCCGCGGGTTTCCTCAAGATGTTTAAACTAATATTTTAAATGCGAAAATAATTCTGTCTGTCTCTCTGTTTCGCTTTCACACCAAAACTACTAAACCAAAATTTTGTACACAGATAGTTTAGAGCTTGAGAAAGGACAAAGGCCAATTTTTAAAGCGAAAAAAAGGTTGAAAGAGGAATTAAAAGTTACATGGAAGTATTGTCATTTTTAGAAGCTTGAAACTTATTGGGCTGTTGATTTGATATAAATAAATATGACTCTACAAGGTTTGTAAAAGTTTAACCTCGAAGGGTATCTAACAATTTATTTATTTTCAGCCTATCTTGTCCCACTGCAAGGCAAAGGCCTCCCTATAACCTTCTTCCAGCTTTCTCGGTACATTGCTAGGTATCTAACAATAGGGAATTAAAAACTAGAAAACAAAAACTAGAGCTATTCTGATGTGACATAACGGCGCGAAGGGGCTACCGCCGCCGCCGTACTACTGGGAACAAACAGAACAAAAAAGGCCGAGTGCGAATTGTCAGTAAATACGCTCGTGATTGCACAGTTGCACGGATAATCCATCATCGAGATACCGGAGTGATTTATCACACCCTGTTGGCTACGATTTTAAATAAACTCCCAGATTTGTACTTGTGCGCTTTCAATAAATACAGTTGAATTCTTTGATTATGTTTGGAGCGACTCCTCTAAGGTTACAACATGATTTTTCTTTTTAACCGACAAACGAGGAAGTTTTCTATTTAGTTGTATATTTTTGTTGTTGCATGCTGTTATAAATGGAAGCCCAGCAAAATATTTTTTTTTCTTAACTGATTTTTTTGTTTTTTTGGTATATTGATTCATATGTTTGCTGTCGCATGACTTCGTCATTTATGAGCAAATTTGATTTTTTTATCACGAAGGTTGTACTTCCAAAATGGTCCCTTAGAAATTTCATCAAAATTGGCCGGCTTGACATCTGAAATAGGCTAGTAGTAGTGGTGTAGTACTTACGCGGACGAGTCCTTCACAATGACTTAGCTGCTTATATCATAACATTCCAGTCTTCTTCGTCTCTTCTCCTCCAGTGCTTGCCAGCTACATTTCGCAGATCGTCGCCCCACCTTGCCGGAGGGCGTCCTACACTACGCGCGCGGCTCCACTCTAGAATTAATTTGCTCCAACGATTTTCTGCCAACTCCAACTCATTGAATTCTAACTCATGGGTAGCATTATACTTTCATGTTTGCTGATTGTTAACTAAGTCTAGACGGATAAATAGCTTTTGTTAAACAACTACTACTATTTAATGTGAAAGCTTTTGAATAGATGTTGTGTTCGTGATATCGCTGCTTAGGACTCGTTTGTAAACGTTTGTTTCGTCTAAAAGTAAGTGGGTATCTTAGCATAATGATAGCAACATTGAAAGCCTACTCACACATAGACACATCGATAACACAACCTTACATTGCAGCAGCGCTTTGATGTGACCAAGTTTTTGCAAAGAATAACCTACAAACTGCAAAAACTTATACGCTAAAATTGTAACCACTGTTTTTCTAGAAAATAATGACAATAAATAAATTTTATTTTATTTTATTTCGACTACAATAACTTGATCCATAGTTGTTAGTAGGCACGTAATAAACTTAAACTTAATAAATATAATGGATAATCTATGTAACACTATCTAGCCCCAAACTGAGCAGAGCTTGTAAGATAAGAACTAGATCGCTGATATAATACTCATACACATTTTATTTTGTAAACACATTCTTAGTATACAACATTCGTAATATAACACCCAGACAGAGAACAGGCACCACACAAGTATTTGTTCTCGGTGGGGATCAAACCAACGGCCTACGGCGCAGAAGGCAGACCTACTACCAACTGAGCCGTGATGAACGTTGGTCAAACCATGGTTAACAGTTCTAAAACGAGAAATAGATTTAGCACATAGTGCAATGTGGTTCAGTTACTGTCCGACCGATATATTACGCCCGTTATTACCATCAAGTGCCATTTCTTAGGAAATCTGTAACAAATGAGAACTACTTACAGCCCGGGGCTAAGTCCTTTCCTCCTCAATTAATAAAGGAACTACGGCTAACTAACTTGATAAACCGTTTAACGTTAAGTTTATCTTTGGGATAAAGGTAACTGGGGGTATTAAGTATACGGTATATTTACTAGCTATACCAAATATTTGTTTACTAGTTTCTACAGAATCAGATGTTCAAAAACTTTGACGAATTATAACTGACCTCTCAGCTCAGTTGGTAGTAGCGCTGCCTTCTGCGCCGTAGGTCATGGGTTCGATCCCCACCGAGAACAAAATCTTTGTGTGGTGAACGCAGATGTTCGTTATCTGTCTATTAGGTAGTATATTGTAATCTTAGTACAAACGTGTTTACAAGAAAAATATATATGTATAAGTATTATATCAGCTATCTGGTTCCCTTAGTACAAGCTCTGCTTAGTTTGGGGCCAGACAGTGTTGTGTGTATTGTCTAAAATATTTATTTCTTTATTTTATTTATAACTCAATACGCTAGCGAGTCCTCCTAATTTTCTCCTAAATTGTGTGAATTGACTACAATATTTTTAATTTAGCTGTATTTTTTATATAACATAATGTCTTTAGAGCCAAAGCGTCGTGGCAAAACAAGAACAAGATGGCGAGATGAGCTCGATAAGTAAAGACCACAATGGAACATCTCAGCACAGGACCGCACAGAGTGGAGGGGATTGTGGGAGGCCTTTGCCCAGCAGTGGAACATAGAAGGCTCATAATAATAATGTATTTAGCTTTCAGTTATAATTTTCAGCAAAGGTCGTCTGGAAGAAATCGCCCCGAGCGATAAGACCGCCCATTGCAGGACAATGTATTCTTTTTCTTGAATGTACTAGTTTTTAAGTTACTCTGAGTTGTCCGCTTTAATATAAACTAGAGATTCCCAGCAGCATAATAAATTCAGGTGCAATTTCAGAGCGCACTATAAAACAATCTAACCCTTCAGGAGTGGGATGAGTGGCATCTCCCGAGCGCTGTGTAAATCACTTGGTATCACCACTTCACTGACGCGTAGCTCAGAATCCTCTTTTTATAGTTGCTACAGGCTGAAAAATTACTTCTGAAAATGTACCTTTCGTAGTAGGTAAAGATGCTCATAAAAATTCAATGAGAGCTTCAGAGAGACGTTTTTTAATCATTTACCATAAAAATTGCTGGCTTTTGTAAACTATTATTTTTCAATCAACCTGTAGGCCTAGCACGAGCTCTATTTGGCTCTGTCTCTGGCTTTGTTGCTGGAAAATGTACCTTTCGTAGTAAGTAAAGATGCTCATAAAAATTCAATGAAAGCTTCAGAGCCAAATCCTTCAGAGTTTTTTAATCCTTATCACAAAAATTGCTGGCTTTTGTAAGCTATTATTTTTCAATCAACCTTCAAGCGTGTCAATAAAAATTTTTTTCTGGCTCTGTCGCTGGCTCTGTTGCTGACTAAAATCTTACGTCGAAACGTCACACACAGTATAATACACTCACATAGACTCAAAACCATAGCTAATGAAACAAGCATACTATAGTCTTTAACAAAGCATAGATTCGTAGGTCACGCCTTTAAAAGTATTATTAGTATTAGATCTGTAAGGTTTTATGTAGGTGTAAATAAATAAATAATAATAATAAATAGCCGCACGCATTGTTCGGAGGTTCCTCAGTCTGCAGCCTTGACCACCGATTGCTTGGGCCCCGCTGTTGGTGGTGCACTATTTTGCAAGTTGTTTATAATGTACTGTAAAAAAACTAAAAAATAATTATAAATATATCATTAATTTTTGAAACTATTATGTTTTTTTACACAATTTTTATGAAACAACGGGCCAATAGTAGTGCCGAAACCAGTAAAAGAGTGTGAAAGAGGGTAGATCGATTTGTCTGCCAATAACATTTACTCGTGGACTTCAGTTCAACCGTGATCACGGTGCATGCAACTTAATCATGGTAAATACCCCGTTGTTTCATAAAAATAATATCATTAAGTTCAATAACCCATCACACCTACTAAACCATTTACACACACGCATATACCACAATGCAGTGAGCACTAACCGCTAGGTTTCAGTGACGCATCTAGGTATGCGTCACCCCTAAGGCATCCCCTGTACTTGAGTTGTACCCCATGACCTCATAAACCAGTAGGCCTACCACAAGCTCTTTCAGGCTCTGTCTCTGGCTCTGGTTTTGAGCCTATGTGAGTGCTCACCAGAGTATTACACTGTGTGCGTGGCAATTCCGGCAATTTTTCATCATCCGCACTTGTTGTGCGGGCTGGTTTTTTTTTTCCGCAAGTAGGCCGCTGGCGGGCCCTTTTTGCGTGACCCTTGACACGTGTTGCTCGAACTTTTTTAGGTTCTACGACACGTCGGTTTCCTCACGATGTTTTCCTTCACCGTTTGAGAGTACTGGCATAGTGCACATAAATTTTTCGACAGAAAAACTCATTGGTACACGACTGGATTTGAACCCACGACCTTCGGATCAGAAGGCGGGGATGCTACCACTAGACCACGAGTGCTCTTCACTGTGTGCGTGACATTCCAACGTAGGATTTATTTAGTCAACACTCGCACAGGCTGAAAACCAGAGCCAGAGACAGAGCCAGACAGAGCTTGTGGTAGGTCTACTGGGCTACTGTCACTTGACACCGACAGCTGAGCACTCGCATACCTACTACAAGATGACGCAGAGAGCGGCGATAATTTACTGCGAAACCCTCTCACTTGGAAATTGGATTCTGAGATAGTACTGCCAATCATGCTATCTCATTCTACGAATATTATTAGATGTGGATGTATAAGATAGTTTCAGTGCCCATTCATACCTATACAATTTTACTTACTGTATGTAGCTATCTAAGTAAATTTAAGTACACAATGCTAGTGCTCTCAAACGGTGAAAGAAAGAAAGAAAGAAAGAAAGAAAAAAGGTTTATTTGTCACATCGCCAATGGAAAACATCGTGAGGGAACCCGTGGCTTAGTCAGCTCCGCACGTATTGACCATGTCTTTCCTGTGGATTAGGCCGACTAAGCTGTCAGGATGGTATAGGTGCTGGGCAAGCCTATTCCATCTAAAATCCTGTCCCAGGCACTATAGCGTCCCGTAAGTAGGGGCATGAGTGATCACCAGTTGCCCCTGACGCTATATAAATCATCTACAATAGATGCAAAGGCCTGTTTACTTTTTACGTTATGTAGCTATCATTGTTTATACAGTAACTTTAACATTTTGAACTCGAACATCTTATTTACCTAAATAATGTCAATATAAAAATATGAATAATTTAATTTATTTCTGATTTAAGAGCCACTTCACACTTAACGTATTGCCCCTTTTCAACCCCATGAAATGAGAATTGACTAAAAATGTTACTTGTGCCATGAGGCCATTTCTTTTTCTTAATAAACTATTAAGACTAAATATTGGTGATCTGTGCGGTTTTAATAAAAGTCCCAAAACTGACATCCTATGAAACATTTGTTTTTTTTAAACAAGTAAGTTGTTTCCAATATATTATTATGCCTCATTATCTTTCATACTGCATACTCGATGTACACGTATGAATAAGGAATTCAAATATTGCGTTTGTATCTTAGTGGTTTACTTATTTATTTCTACAATACAATTTTATTTAATCGATTACACTAACTACAATACAACAAAATAAACTAAACATAAACTAACAAAACCAAGGTCTTGCCGGTCTTCAAAGTTTTGTCTAGGCGACTGATCAAAGCGACGCGTGACCCAAGGCCTGGTGGGTATTGGGCCCAGCCAAAGCGCATTAGCATTGCTATTCAGCGTGGCAATGCCGCCAGCGTCTTGGGGACGTCTGGCACTGATTTGGATCAGTTATCTCTTGTCTACAGATAGCTCAACTGTTTCTTGTGTATTTTGTAACATTTTGTTAAAATGTATATGATATATGTTTAAAAGCCTGCGCACACCTAGTCGCTGGTGATGGCGATCAGCAGGGCTACCACGAGCTCCATATGGTTATGGCTATGGCTGTCAAATTGTGTAAGTATAAATAGGCTGACCCATCACATTCATTTTCTTCTTGGGTTTGAATGTGTTGACACTGTTGACACAATTTTGACAGCCATAACCATAACCTTATGAAGCTCATGGTAGGCCAGCAGTGAAACGCTTTCAAATTCTACAGCGATATTTGACAGCGTTTAATTGATCGCTATCGCCAGCGACCTAGGTGTGCGCAGGCCTTAACTGTGAGTTTCTTTGTTTATATACATCATAATAATCTTAGATTAAATATATAGCCTAACGTGGGTGTAAATATATAGAGGGCTATAATCTAGCGTTCGTGCAGACCGGCTGCAACCTTTGATCCTTTCCGAAACATGGCAGCTAAATATTGAATACGTGATAGCAATACCCAGCGAGTAATTCAAGATGCTTGAATTTAATCCGAACGTGCATACTGAGCTGGATAATATAATAGACTAGCGGCTGCCCACGGCTTCGCTCGCCCCGTAGCCGTTACGCCCCGTTGATTTTTCTTTTAAAAGTTTTTCCTCTTTTTCTCCGCTTAGGGAAATAATTTTCCAATTTCCTTTCTTAGTGCACCCCTATGATATAAAACAAACATACCCTCCAAGTTTCATGCTTCTAGGTCTTACGGTTTAGGCTGTGCGTTGATTGTCAGTCAGTCAGTCAGTAACGTAAGAGTTTTATATATTTAGATGATGGGAGCTCGTAGAAATTTAAAATTAGGGTAGAAAATTACAATGCATGGCGCATTACTTTTTGTGAGGGTCGCGGCTCCCATCCCTCTCTTGGTCGACACTCCAGGTCCAAGGGGTAACGAGGTTTCCTGGGGGTGTACAAATTCAAAATGATTTATGGTCGAATGACTAGAACATACTAAATTCTACTTGCAGCCTCGTCACTAAAAAACTGAGTTAAAAAAAATGTGGGAATGCAGCCAGCGTCTTTATGACGCTTCAGAATTATATTAAATTGGATCATATTTTTACAATCTTGGGAATCTAGAAGTTGTATGCAAAAAGAGGATGGATAATTTCTAGTCTAAAATCATAATTATACATCATACATTGACTAAAATCTAAAGAAAGGACAATATTTAGCTGCGTGTTCACTTTATAAATAAATAAAATAAAATAAACAAATATCAAAGGGTCAACAGTCATATTTTTTTTGTTTCCCGTTTTTAGAGATTTGAACGGAACCCTTCGTGCGCAAGTCCGACTTGCACTTAGCTGGTTTTATTCACAACTGGCAAGAGTATCTCTTTTATTACCGAAACAGCTTTGCACTGAAGCTGGTCATAATACCTTTACAACCTGAGCGCTCAAAACAGTGAGCTTGCAATAGCGAGCTGTATGCACATTCACACTTCAAACATCATAATACTCGTAACACTGACGATGTTACGACGGAAGTTAGAGTATTAAGAACCATAGGTTTTAGGATAACACTTTATATCAGCACATAAGTGTCGTAAGTTTTAGTGTGTAACGTCGTAAGTACGAATAAAAAAAAATTGTGTCATAAAATGAGACAGCATATTATTGAATCAGAATTCGTCCAGACTGAGTTGCAAAACTCATTGCTTCGTCCCTCAATGTTCAAACAGCAATTTTGTCAACAAAAAAACAAAAAAAAACCGAGGGTAGGTTTGACGGATTGCGAAAAGACCGATTATACAACCTGACAGCTCAATTTGTTTTTTTGCAAAAATTAAAAAAAAGTGGGTTAACAAAATAAAGGAAGCTTGTAATCACATGCACAAGTCCTAAACCAGTTGTAAACCTGTTGTGAGCAACATAATATGGAGATCATATCTTTCTCTCAACAGCAATTTCTCATAAAAAATATAATACACACTTCCATTTGTCTGCCTTTTTACTTCTGCCTGTTTTCTGTCCGTATCGTTTAAATTGAAAACGTGCTTGCCGCCCGTTTGTTTATTAAAATGGCAACTGGCTACCCTCGTTCATAAAGGGCAACACTTGCAACTATTTTTAATGGCTGTGAAACGCCGAGTATTGGTCCCTGCATTGTTTGTTATCCTTTTTATTTGAGTACACACGCGGAGTTTTCAGGGAAAATATTGGTTTCATGTTTTGCTAAAATAAAATGTTCATTTTGGTGGGATGATATAATGCTTCCTGTTTGCTGATGGATTAGATTATTGCACCTAAGTACACCAGCCTTTTAACCCTAAACAAAAATCATTCAACGTGTTAAAAGTTAAAAGGGTTGTTAAAAGTGTTCTTGTCTGCTTGTTTTTTTTTATACAACTAGCTGATTGAACAAGCATAATATGGTTACCACTTTTCATATATGTCCCACCACTGGTCATAATATGACCCACCATAAAAGTGGTAAACATCGCCTATAACAAAACATTGCCTCGTAGGGCACGCACGTCAAGAACTACTTTGCGTATGCTTATGGATCTAAGATCTACACTTAACTTATTGGTATTGAAATACACCTCATAAGAAACTCCACAGCTAGTCACACTACATATATATATGTACCTATACATAATTATACATATAGTAGCTGGGCACACAGAAATGTTTGTAGAAAAAAAAATCGGTTGTCTGTAAAGTCGGTTTACTGGCTATAGTTGAACGTGACAACGTCATACAACTATCAAGTAGGAGAGTGACAGATGTCGAACGCTACGCGGAGGCCGATTGAACCTCTTTGTCACTCGTTCCGCGCTCTCGCTTGCACTTCAAGCCTTGAATAGAAAGCCTCAGAGCGAGGTAACGCCGCATGAGTCATGTTTTATCGTGCGTGCAGCCGGCTCCATCGAATTATAAGACGTCACGTCAAAAATGAAACACAGCAATGATGATGTAATGCTACATGAACTACTACCATGAAACTAGTCAGTTTCGCATTGCGTAGTCCTAAAATAAAAGATGCATTCATTGCCTAGGTACTCGGAGCACCAATAAAAAATTCAAGACATGAATAAGTAGATGCTCCCTCTGAATGATTTACAAGTCAGTTGCGGTATTGTTTACCGGCACGCCGAAGCGTTGCGCAGAATACTAATTAAGGTAGGGGGTCTCTCCCAGGTCAGCAAATAATGCCGGCTTGGGTTCCATCAGAAGTAGATGAGCACCGATGCGATCAAATATCTAAACATTCATCCCATACAAATAAACTTTCGGATTTATAAAATTATGACTAAAGATGAAACAACTAAGAAGAAACAGTGCTTAAACTATTGACATCTCTTATCACCGTGTGGTGACAAACAGTGATAGGACTAACTTTCAGCAATGTTTAAATTTAAACACAAGGTTTATCAGTATGGTTTTTGACATAGACTGCTTTTGAGTCTAAATTTCGAAACAGAGTCTATAAGCAAAATAGTTTTTGACGTCATAGTTTTAATTCTGGGAAACGAATATGGACTAGAAACATCTTTCTACTTCTATTTTTACTTTTGGAAAAATATGTAGGTACATATTTAGATTAGACAAAGCACATTTGTCACTTTACACACATCGAGTTCTTTGATTAAATTCTTGTCATGCAATAAAAACAATTGAAAACGAACAAAACGATATCTACAAATAAGTTAGATTTTGGTAAAATGATCATATTTTTACATTCAAAAGAGATATTTCAAGAGGAATTAATCAAAAACTATGCCATGAAACTGCCACTAGCAGTTACTATTTGAATTCATATCAACTTAGGTTACAAGCACTAAGTTGCTCAGCTACATTTGGAGTGAACTGGAGAGGTAGCCGGTTCGAACACAAGAGGTGCAATTCAATTAAATAACGCCTTGTGTTTACATGAAAACCACCCCGAGCCCCGATTGACACAAATAAGATATCGGCTGGTTTCAAATGCTTTACTGGATCTGAGAGTAATTGAATTGTTGCTTCACATATTGAGTGTGAACTGCCAAACGTTAATTCATGATAAGGATAGTAAGAGATTTTAATTTACAACTTAGTATCAATTCTGCTAATTTACGTTAGTTTTATCGTTTGTTATGAACTGTGTCAAGTTTACCAATATTTTA
Source organism: Thera obeliscata (assembly GCA_947578465.1). Classification (NCBI taxonomy): domain Eukaryota; kingdom Metazoa; phylum Arthropoda; class Insecta; order Lepidoptera; family Geometridae; genus Thera; species Thera obeliscata. Next base: position 4,084,709 of record OX387919.1, read on the forward strand.
CCTGACTGTTAAAGATTTAAATGAAGGAGCATTTAATTATTACCAAAATTGTAAAAATGTAGCTCATAAGTCACTAATAATATAATAGTCATAAGTGTATATCAGCTATCTAGTTCCCATATTACAAGCTCTGCTTAGTTTGAGGCTAGATAGATGGATTGTCTATGATATGTTTTATTTATTTATTTAAGCATAGAAGAAACTCGAATAAAAGTAACTTACCTACTACAAAACTGTTGAATCTACAAATACCTTACACTGGAAGCGCCGTCGAAATTACCATCACAAATGACAAGCTCGCAGACTTGATTGACAAACCCAGTGCCTAAAGGACACTGGCCTAAACCAAAGCGAGCGTTGCCCTTGCGAATCAAGTCGTACCCTTTCATTAAGTCATCAAGGTTTACCTTTAATTTGCCCTGCCGCTTCGGTTTTTCAACTCGTTTGTCTAAACAGCCTCCGCAGTGTCTCAATTAGAGGGCCACAGATCTCACGTTGAGGTCTCTATTCTGCTGTATTATTTGTTAGATTTCTTGTCTTCTTCTTCTTATCGTGTCACTGATTCTTTCGAACCAAGTGTGGTGAAAGGATTTTAAGTGCGCCTCAAAGAGGCTCCTTTCGTGCACTAGACACATATTTTCGAACTTTGACAGATTTCTTGTAAAATCTTGCTTTGCAGAAATTTTGAGATAGTATAAAACTGTTTTGAGATAATATAAAACTGCAATTTGATGTCGATGGTAGTAGGAGGAACAACCAACTAAATACTTGCATTTCGAAAAAATACATTACGAATAGACAAAGTAAATTAAATCACTTTAAAACGTCTTAAAGCTGGGTAAATCTAGATGCCAGTTCCAACCAACCAAGCCTTATCTGACAGATGAGCACAATCTTAATTCTTTTGTTTTTCATCAGTTAAATAAAACATAACATCCAGTCCACTAATAAACTTGTGGACTTGTGCTCAGAAAAGGCCCCCGAGTACAAGGATCACCGTTAATTCAATGGAGACACGACATAATTTCCTCTGCAGGTAAAAGTATTACGTCTAAACAATATTAGCTACGTGAGGGGAATCAGTTGCCAATTGACTTACGGCTGTTGTCTTCCAGAGCCTGTATAAAAGGTGATGTATGGTCTTTGTGCGTCTCGAACTTTATTGTTTTCCCTTTTTCTAATGGAGGGTGAAAGAGACGAAAAGCTGTTTAAGAAGAGCTAGATCAATCTGGCTGTGAGATTTTACTTTATAGTTTCAATGGTCAACATTCAAATCTTTTTGGGTAATAAGGTAATTAACGCGGTAAGTACCCGTGTTATAGATTCAGTAGATGCGATCCAATTATGAAGAAGAAGAACAGTTGCACGGGAAATATACATACGTGATTTTTCTATCTAAGTATCAACCAATAGTCATCATCAGAAAAATACACTGCTACGACATCTACACATAAGTGATCGTTCTATTCTATGCTGGAACTACACTCATCAACAATGTCTAGGGATATTCCATTTCGAATTAATTTTCAGATTTTTCGAGATCTTGTTCCTACTTTAATTTTTATTAATAAATAATATCAAACAGTGGTATTTTATTATTATTAATAAACAACAAAAAATAAAGATCTTGCCATACCAGGTTTCCTAGAAAAAAATCTTTTCAGTTTTTGTAAAAATCAACATAAGTTGAATATACCTATACCACGCACGTTTCGTCTTGCTAGAAACACCATGAGCCAACTGCCCTACTTTGGCTGTGATACATCAGAAAGGTTATTTTGTAACATATCGCTCCGGTTTACTGTGAAATCAATACTCAACGTCACACAGTACATTTATTTGGACCTTTGAAAGACAAGGGCCCTTGTCTAACTTATGAAGAAGAAATGAAGCCCAATATAAAGAATGTCAAACTATAAAAACTAGTTGTTTGTTTCGATAGGTCTCACGTTTTTTAAAATAGCTTCAATCTTACCTGAGCTTTAAAATCACTCGTAACACGAACCCTTAAGAAAAATTGGAAACACACATTACTTATATATTTTGTTTATTATATAAATTCTTATAATATTATGGTTTTTTTTGGGGCACCAAGGGGCAGGACGCGGTTCAAATCCTGTTTGGCTCTTTACTTTTGGGACATTATGAAAATCTTTGTGATTTCCTTAGGTAAGTGTGGTAAAAACTATAAAATCAAAAACTAAATATGATTTAGTATGAAAATAAAATAGTAAACAAATCCCTTTTTCAAAACGCCTCATTAGATTTTGTGTGATGGATTTTGTTGCCTCGTTTGAAGCCTAAGGTAATAAATAAAATCCTTTGCCTGATACAACTGATAAACTTACCTAACATCTTTACTAAACAAACAAGATATTTCTTACAAAATACGTAAGATACCTGTCTCATAAACCAACGCATCACTCACAATATAAACGGGAGTATATCTGGTCTTTCCCTATCTTCAAACACACTCAACCCCAATACGCTACGGAAATTCTCTCGATTTTTTCACGCAGATATGAACAATTTACGAGTATTTTCCGCGTTTTGACAACGTGAAAAATTCGAAAAAATCTCTTGTGGATCATACCCCATTCTGGGTAATAGACCCCTACGCAAACTTGGGTATTCAATGTTTTGCGTTCGTATAGAGTACTTACCTTCTCCACGTTTATCTTTGTAAAGAACGTCTTCCATTGAAAATGTAGACTTTATACCAAAATAATCTTCCTAATGTATTTTACATGCTTATTGATTGGCTTGAGTACATTTTATTGAAAGTCTTCTGTGGTACAGTGAGTCGATGTGTACACGATCTCTAGACAATTATGGTTCTGTCTGGTTGTTTCTGGTATCATAGCACTTCTTGTTTCTGATCAGAATCTAAGAAACAAGGGCTATGTAAAATATGTGCGTGTACTATACGCCGATCATAATTTACCTACTTGCTTTCTCCTACGTGATTGGAAAAGATTTTAAAAACTGCATTCTGAGCAGGAGTTCAATCCCCAACATGAACAAATACTTGTATGGCGAACTCAGATGTTTGTTCTTTACCTGGGTGTTATATTGCATAATGTAAGTATTTACAAAAAAAAGTGCATTATCTAATATATCAGCTACTACGTACACGCTCTGCTTATTTTGGGGCGATAGAGTTGTGTGGATGACAACAATATTTATTTCTACTTGAGTATTTCTTATACATCAGCAATAGCTTTGGTTTGGCACACTACAACAAAAAGGTAAGATAACTCCATTTTATACTACATACAGCTACTAAGTTAAAAACTGGCAGCACCAAAACAGCCTCATCCGAGTGAAAGAACTTATTTTCCTTTATTTCTTCTAGCATTCAATATCGCAACAAAATATAATGGAGAGTCTTGAGGCAGTGGAAGGTGACACTAAGCTACACGACACATATTGCGCGCGTGACGTGTGGCATCGATACGGTCGATACACGCGGTACGCCGCTGAATTTTAAAACATACTCTGCTAGACACGAAGGCAAACAAAATAAATATTATTCATTGGGTGTGCTTTTGTAACGCTCTGTATGTTTATTTTATACTCACTGGTAACTAGATTTTTGAAATATACTAGAATAAACTAATAGAAACTAGATTTTTACCCATGAAAAAATCTTCCAGACGCATACTTTTTTTGAAGTGAAAACTTCTTTAGCGGCGTTGAGCACTTTCTGTAATGGGTATAAAATCTTAAACTCGCGTCAGGGCGTCAGGGCGTCAGGATCACGTGACCTTATCGAAAAAGCGTAGGACGGATTTTTTGCAGAAATGTACCCTAAGACTACAACGTAGAGTTCATAATAAAAATCGAAAAAAAGCGTAAGACGCTACAGATACGCTAGTAGTTACTATGACACGGTAACGTCACAGAATAGATAATAGTTAGTAGCAAGCATACCAAGGCGTTTTTCGTGACTGTAGTAGGTATAGGTACATACCTATTATAGATTTTATGAACTAGCGGCCGCCCGCGGCAGGTAGTAGTGGTCATTGGTACATGATTTTATAGATCTACTGTATTTATTTTGCGAGTGGAGCATTGCGGCGAGCGAAGCGAGCCGCCATGCGACCATGGGAACAGCGCGGCGAGCGAAGCGAGCCGTGCTGTGACTCCCCCCAAGCCCCCCAGAACCCCCTCCTCCTGAACCCGGGGGGAGCGTCGCGGCGAGCGAAGCGAGCCGCCACGTGACCACGGGGAACAGCGCGGCGAGCGAAGCGAGCCGTGCTGTGACCCCCCCTAAGCCCCCCAGAACCCCCTCCTCCGAAACCCGGGGGGAGCGTCGCGGCGAGTGAAGCGAGCCGCCACGCGATCACGGGGAACAGCGTGGCGAGTGAAGCGAGCCGTGCTGTTACCCCCCTAAGCCCCCCAGAACCCCCTCTTCCTGAACCCGGGGGGGGCGTCGCGGCGAGCGAAGCGAGCCGCCACGCGACCACGGGGAACAGCGCGGCGAGCGAAGCGAGCCTTTCTGTGACCCCCCTTAGCCCCCCAGAACCCCCTCCTCCTATGTCTGCCGTTTTACTTCATTTAGGACCTACTTGTAGGTCGCGCGACAAGGTCCCTTCTAGCGGTTCCGACCCGTTGAAGATTTGGCTTTACGTAAAATTTAGGGTTCCGTATAGGGTTTTGATTGGGGTTATACAGCCTTCACCTTCAGAGAGTTTACATGTAGTAGTTGTACGTACAACACGAACTAGCTCGCACAATAACTTTAGAGATAGAAAGAAAAAAAACACATCGCCTTTCATTCTGCCCTGAGGCTGTCTCCTCATTATTGTCCGTGCGCTCACGGCTACCGCACAAGGAAAAACAAAAAATAATATATAATTATGCCCAAGCGGCACCACGAAGAAACAAAAGAAGATAGATGGAGGAGGAAGAAGAGGAAGTACGAGGATAAATTGAAGATGAAACGAAATAGCTATCGTCGAATATTATATTCAGATGATGATGAAGATGAAGGTAAATATTTTATTTCTACAGGCACGTAAGCTACAATACAAGTGGTTTTTTTAAGTATCCGTTGAATTCTGCGGGTACCTCGATGCATTCATCGAGCCGTGCACGTTCTTATCAAAATTTTGGAAGAACAAACGGAAACATCCGACCTATTTTTATCCATATTCGTTGTATTCTACGAATAAATATTTATGGTTCATGTTTTATTTCGCTGCATTCATCGAAATACATGCTTAAGTGGAACGATATTGTTACCTATCGAAATACCGACCTATTTTTAATCAATATTCGTTGTATTCTACGAATTATGGAATGACCGCTACAAGTTTTACTTGTCATTATTACCAGCTACTTAGCTACTACCTACTCATAGGTTCATTGGTCTTTACAGATCATCTAGACAATGACGTAATCGTCGAGGAAGTGACCGTTTCAAGCCCCGCGGCTGAGGTGGATCGAACAGGCGTGGACGAGCCTACCTTTCCAGTGGTAGAAGTTACCGAGGAGGTCGATTCTTTCGACCCAAGTTTACTGGAGGCGCTCGGCGAGATCGAAGTAGATTCTGTGGATTTTGGTGATGACATACAGACTGATTTGGCAGCGAGACTTCAAAAAATTCTTCTCAGCGGGCTAAATGTTGAAGCAAAAGAAGAAATATCAAAGAAATACTTATTTCCAAAAAACTTAGCTTTAGCTAAAGGTCCTACTCTAAACTTGGAGGTGGGAGCAATGCTAGCCGAGCCATGTAAGCTGCGGGACAAGCGCCTACTTGGTAAACAAGATCAGCTCGGTAAAACGCTTTCAGTTTTAACAATAGCTATGACTAGTCTGATGAAAAAGAACTCAAATATTCAGGATATTATCCGTACATTAAATGACGCCGCCAGACTGTTAGCGGACTCCCACTTCGCTGAAACCGATACAAGACGTTCCGTGATCATCCCGCTGATTGATAAACCTCTCATGGAACCTTTCAAAGACAGAAAAAGGGATAGTCTCTTATTCGGCGAAAACCTGGGAGATCTTGTAAGAAACTCGAGAGGTATTAAGAAGACAAGTGAGCTGATACAAGCATCGACCTCATCGACTCATTTAAACCGGAAAGGCTCATCGGCGCGCGGTGCGAAGAACCAACAGCGCGGCGGTCGGAACCAGCGGGGCGGTGGGCCGAGATCAATGACGTCATACCAGTATCCGCGCCGTTGGGCACCGTCGTCTGCTCCCCAACCGCCGCCGCACGCGCCGAGGCGCCCTTCCCCGCCCCCCGCTCCCCGCCGCCGCCAGTACACGGCGAGCACGGCGGCGGCGCCTCGCTATGCCAGTACGCAGCGCAGGCTATAGACCCAAACGCCCAGGTACACGCAGGTCGTCTAAAATATTTAATAAATGAATGGCTATCCATTACAGACGATGACTTTATCCTAGATATTTTATCAGGTTATAAAATACCATTCATAGAGATTCCTAACCAATGTCCAAAAAGTTACCAACACCGCAAGTTTTCTAAAACTGAGTCATCGGCGATAATGGAGGAGCTAGGTCATTTATCGAATATTGGCGCTATAAGGAAATGTGAACATACGGCAGGACAATTTATATCCGATATATTTTTGATTCCCAAAAGTGACGGGAGTAATCGATTTATTTTAAACTTAAAGAAGTTAAATAAATACATTCGTACGGAACACTTCAAGATGGAAGATGTACGCACTGCCACCAAACTTTTGACAAAAGGTTGTCACATGATTAATATTGATATCAAAGAGGCTTATTTTTTGATTCCTATTCACGAATCACATGCCAAATATTTAAGATTTTACTTTAATGGCGATTTATGGGAGTTTGTGGCGTTAGCATTTGGACTTTGCTCTGCGCCGTATGTATTTACAAAAATATTGCAACCAGTCATGTCTCACTTAAGATCTCGGGGCTTCCTCTCTGTAAGATATTTGGACGACATTCTTTGTATTGGACGATCCGCTAGTGATTGCCTTCGTAATGCAAATGAAACAATAAAATGTCTCACGCGCTTAGGTTTTGTTATAAATGATAAAAAGAGCATTTTAATTCCAAAGAAGTCGTGTAAATACTTAGGCTTTATTCTGGATTCTGAAACGATGGCTTTACAACTTCCCGACACGAAGAGACAAAAATTATTTAAGGAAACGAATAATATTTTAAATTTAAAACAAATGCGCATAAGAGATTTTGCAAGCTATTTAGGGTCTCTCACAGCAGCTTGTCCGGCTATTCCATATGGATGGCTTTATACGAAATCCCTAGAGAGGGAAAAATATTTAGCTCTTCTTAAACACGCTGATAACTACGATGCTGTTATGAAGATTCCCGATAAGTTACATAAAGACTTACATTGGTGGAATAAAAACATTTTACGAGCTGTTAATCCTATTCGTGAACATAAATATGACCTAGAAATATTTACGGACGCCTCGACCACAGGTTGGGGCGTAGCTTGTGGTTCTGAAAAAAGTGGCGGACACTGGACAACCACTGAACGAGCTAATCATATTAACTATTTGGAGTTATTAGCCATTTATTTCGGATTAAAATCAATTGCGGATAAGAAACGGCACTGCGAAATTCTTTTACGCGTAGATAACACCACAGCTATTTCCTACGTAAACAGGATGGGTGGTGTCCAGTACCCTCACTTGAATAAGATATCTAGTAAGATTTGGGAATGGTGTGAGAAGAGGAGAATATTCATTTTCGCATCGTACATTCCTTCATCACAAAACGTAATAGCAGATACGGAATCTAGGAAACTAAATATCGATACGGAGTGGGAATTAGGTTCTAAAGAATTTTCAAAAATAGTTTGTTCTTTTAATATGCCGGATATTGATTTATTTGCCACTCGCGTGAATGCAAAATGTCCTGTATACATTTCGTGGAAAAGAGATCCTTTTGCCCATAACATTGACGCTTTTACTATCAATTGGTCTCAATTTTATTTTTATGCGTTCCCACCGTTTGCTTTAATTTTGAAGACCTTAAATAAAATTATATCCGACGAGGCGACTGGTATTGTAGTGGTACCATTATGGACTTCCCAGCCGTGGTATCCATTGTTTATGTCACTATGCATTAGAGAAATAATTATATTCCCTCCAAGTATGCATCTCTTGCTCTCTCCTTTCAGGTCAATTCACCCGCTCCACCGCCACCTTTCCCTGGTGGCGTGTGTGTTATCAGGGAAGGCTTCCGAAGGCAAGCAGTACCGGAATCGGCTTTGGATGTAATGCTTTCATCTATTTCGCATAACACTAGATCTCAATATAATAGTAGCTATAAGCAATGGTGGGAATATTGCGTCGCGAATAGTTGTGATTTTTACAAAGTTGAAATACCATCTCTCTTGAATTTCCTCACAGTATGTTTCAACAAAGGCTCTTCTTACGGTACCTTAAATAGTCATAGGTCGGCTATATCTCTCATATCTTCAAATAAGGTCGGAGAGGACATGAGAGTCAAACGATTTTTTAAAGGGATTTTCAAATTAAAGCCAACGTTCCCACGATATACATTAACGTGGAATCCAAGTATTGTGTTGGATTATTTAGAAAAAATACCACATGATTCCTGCAATTTAGAAAAATTAAGTAAAAAATTGATCATGCTTTTAGCGTTGTCAACTGGTCAAAGAATGCAAACTTTATCGCTGATTAAGACATCGAATATCAAGTCATTTAATAATAGAATTGTAATTTCAATTACTGATTTAATAAAAACTTCTGGAATAGGTCGACTTCAACCAGTTTTAAACTTACCATACTTTAATCAGCGACCTGGAGTTTGCCCTGCATCAGTTTTGCAAAAATATCTGTTAGAAACTGCCTCTATCAGACCCGATTCTGTTGATCGTCTTATTATTACTTTTAAAAAGCCTCATAAAGCTGCTACATCTCAGACTATTGGCCGCTGGTTGAAGCAGACTTTAGGGGATAGTGGTATAGATATCTCTATATTCGGCGCTCACAGCACGAGGCATGCCTCTACTTCTGCTGCCTCACGCGCCGGTGTTAGTATCGATGTAATTAGGAGGTCGGCGGGTTGGTCTGAGCAATCAGCAGTATTTGCAAATTTTTATAACAGGCCTATCGTTGACTCCACCACCAGTTTGTTAGACTCTATTGTTTAAGTTTGATTATTCCTAAGGACAGGTTATGTTTTGTTATTTGATAATGATATTGATTCTGTTAACTATTCTTTTGTTGCTATTTATTAATAATAAACATTAAGAAAGTTTCAAAAATCATTTCTATGATTTTTATTTTACGACCCTTGGCAACATAGATCAATTCTCTAAACATCTACATGTAAACTCTCTGAAGGTGAAGGCTGTATAATTGAATGATCAAGCGAGTCTTCCTGAAGCGAAGCTCGATCTTGATTATACAGCCTTCACCGAAGAGAGTCTGGGTCCCTCCCTACCCTTACCTACGTAGATTAGATACCTAGCTATCCCTGGTAGATCAATGTTGCTGATGTTTGTTTACTCTGAAAATAATGAGGAGACAGCCTCAGGGCAGAATGAAAGGCGATGTGTTTTTTTTCTTTCTATCTCTAAAGTTATTGTGCGAGCTAGTTCGTGTTGTACGTACAACTACTACATGTAAACTCTCTTCGGTGAAGGCTGTATAATCAAGATCGAGCTTCGCTTCAGGAAGACTCGCTTGATCATTCAATTATACTATATTGAGGAATTTGATTAAATGGTCGACTTTTAGGGTTCCTTAGGACTTTGATTGGAGTTTCAACTACACTTAGAAGCTTGATAATGTTAAAATTTTTAGGGTTCCTTAGGACTTTGATTGGGGTTTTACTACATTGAGGAATTTGATTAAGTGGTCAACTTTTAGGGTTCCTTAGGACTTTGATTGGAGTTTCAACTACACTTAGGAGCTTGATAATGTTAACATTTTTAGGGTTCCTTAGGACTTTGATTGGAATTTCAACTACACTTAGGAGCTTGATAATGCTAAAATTTTTAGGGTTCCTTAGGACTTTGATTGGGGTTTTACTACATTGAGGAACTTGATAAAATAAACAACTTTTAGGGTTCCTTAGGCCTTTAATTGGACTTTCAACTACACTTAGGACCTTGATTATGTAAACAATTTTAGGGTTCCTTAGCACTTTGATTGGAATTTCAACTACACTTAGGAGCTTGATAATGCTAAAATTTTTAGGGTTCCTTAGGACTTTGATTGGGGTTTTACTACATTGAGGAAATTGATAAAATAAACAACTTTTAGGGTTCCTACGTTAATAATCAAGTTTTCACTTCTGCCGGCACTCCCGGAGTGCAACCCGTATTTTTTTTTTTTTTAGGGCCTGACTTTTTGCTAAATAGACGTTCTGCTATACAGACCATCTGATAGTCGGACGTTTTGTTACATGGACATTTTGCTAATTAGACTAACTGCTCATTAGACCTTTTGCTCTGTTGGACATCTAGCTGCTTAGAACTTCTGATCAGGAGGCATTTTTTGGTATAAGATTAAGATTTCTTTTTTATCATTGGTTGACCAAAACTTATTAATGACAGCAACGCATCATACAAACACTAGAAGACAAGCCTAACCATACATTATTTCGGAATTCTAGAGACTATTTTCTACTCTAGACGATGTTCATGAAGATGCAGTTTATTAGTAGTACTTACAACTGTAGTTTTCACTTAGAATCTACTTGAAAATATTGAAGTTGAGTGGGATTCAAGTAAAGTGCTTTGTTTCATACCAGAGACAAGCCGGTGTCGGAAATGTGAAATGCAATAGTCTCGTATTTCAACATTTTATATCCTCACTCGCATTAAATTCTTTTAACGTGTTATTTGGATCCACACATCGGTAATATGATGTATGATTTTATGACTTTAGGTATCATCAGATAAAAGGAAAAAAACATTCGATGATCCTTGGATCAAAAAGTTTTCTATTAAAATTTGCCTAGTCCCAAATAGGGATAGCGTTATGTGAAATGTCTAGATGTTTTTTTTATTTCTTTAACTTTTTATTAAGAAAAAGAAACAAAGCATTTGCTTACCTACATCGTACCCAATAAATATGGATTGAAGGATGTCACACACAAGCATTCGATTGAAGGTGAAGGTTCGGTTATCTCGCGTTTCCCGTATTCCGACGAGTAGAATATAAACCCGATTTTAGTTCTCTCGTAAACCTACAAAAAATTGATGGTTCCACCGAACTGTACAACGAATGACGTGGTTTACACACACCTATGTACGTTCCCGTACTGCCATCCAGCGAGATTGGATCGGAGCTATTAGAAATATTGAAGTAATAACGGCTCCATCGGGATAACTGGCAACACTTTTATGTGGAGTGCACCAGATGTGAACCGCATTGCTGCGTCACTGTAATGCTATCTGTTTGGACAAAAGCCGTTGCAATAACTATTCTAAGCTTTTCACACTAACAATACGCTATTGATCCGAATCTGTATTAGTTCGCTTTCTTTCGATATAGATAAATAACTAACCCGCAGCTGGATTTATAACTAATATCCGTCAGAAAATATGATACGCTAAACGTTGACCGAACTATATACTATACTATATATATAAGTGGCCACAAAATTTACTAAAAAAGCAATATGTAGTTCTTTTTTTAAACGTTGCGTCGAAAAAAGCTCCCTTAGTCTTGACTGTGTTTTGTTTTTTAATGCTTAGCTTAGGTACTTGATTTTGGCAATCGCCGTGGTAATTTCGGGCTTTCGGGGTTTTAGGGCCATATGCAGAAACACTGCTTGAGTCTGAGTCGAGCTTCAAGCATCGATTTTTTGTCAGTTCTCCATTGAAAAATTACAAAAATCTATGCTTGCGGCTCGACTCAGACTCAAGCACTTTTTCTGAATACGGGCCTTAGAAAGCCAGCTCAGAACTCAAGATATCGATATCGGAATGACTAGAGTGAGATAAGTCAGATAATACCTAAAAACACTCCGTAAAGGTAGGTGTTGAGCTTAGAGTTCAAAATTGCTCATTTTTTCGGGACGCGTATCATGATCACCAACGGTTGGACGCTTCAGTCTGGGGGTGACTGAAAAGTGATTTGTCGATGGCCTAAGGCTTCGGAAGTTGAGTTAATTGCTGACGAGGGGTACCACGGAGCCAACCAATGGGAGGGCCCGGTTATATTGAATCGTGTCTGGGGAAACGTGCCTGTGAAAGCTAGACATAGGTAAGTAGTACGTGTTACCCTGATTGATTTATAGTCATGTACTAAACTCGATATTCGTGGAGATATTTTTTTTAAATACGAGGAAGTTCTATCAACTGGAGACGACAACAGTACAGACATTAGATGTGAATACAAATATAGGTTAGTTTAAAGTCAATATAATTATACGAGGGATATTTCCCTTCTTCTTCTTATCGTGTCACTAACTTTTTTTGTAAATGCTAATATGCCAAATGCAAGAAAGGAACCTCTTTAGAGTGCACCTTAAATCCTTTCACCACACTTGATCGAAAGAACTGCCGACACGAAAAGAAGAAAAAGACTAAAGTTTTTAACTTTGGTATTGTATTGCCTACGTCGCACTAAATTGGAGTGACACCACTATTTTTATTTTTGTTTTGTAAAAGGATCCATCATGTTCAACAATCTATTGATCAACGCCCTCGTATAGCAATTCCTATGTTTGCATCAGACAGACCACAACAAAGATCAATCAATTCCATTCAATTCAATAAAAAATATTCCATTTTGATACAGCTGTACAATCGGAAAAGTCACATTTTCAAATTCACACTTAACATTAAATATTCAAAAAAGTAATTAAAAATTATGTTGGTACAAATAAAACGCACACATGTAGAAAAAGTTGTTACATACTTAAATTACCAGCCAAACTTCGTCAATAGAATAAAAAGATTTTTACAATAAAAATCACCTTACTTTATCGCTAAACTGTCTAAAATCTAAATCTTGAGTATCCATGGTCTCAGCGACTTGATTAATGTAATGCAAAAGTGGTGGTCTAGTGGTAGCGCCTTCTGATCCTAAGGTCGTGGGTTAAAATTCAGACTCGTATATAGATAAACCAGTCTAAAAATGCACGCCCCTCCACCACGTTTTCTTGACGTTGACTCACAGCAAAGTAGTTAAAAATGATCCTTGTAATATAAGTGATAAAGAACAATTTACTTTGACTGACTGGAGTACGATCTCTACCAATGAGTTTTTCTGTCGAAAAATGTATGTACACAATGCTAGTGCTCTCAACGGTGAAGAAAAAAATCATGAGGAAACCCGCGACTTAGTCAGCACCGCACGTATTGACCATGACGTCTTTCCTGTGGATTAGGCCGACTAAGCTGTCAAGATGGTATATGTGCTAGGCAAGCCTTTTCCATCTAAAATTCTATCCCAGTCACTGTAGCGTCCCGTAAGACGAGTAATCACCAGTTGCCCCTGACACTATGTAAATTATCTACAATAGATGCAAAGGCCTGTTTTCTTTACCTACAAAAGCCATTCTAATTTAAATTCTACTATTCAAGCCTTCGTGCAAATATGCGATCATTTAAACAAAACCAATAGTGTTTAATGTTTTGGATCGCGAAACTGTTATGTACATTTAGCTTGCGGTCGGGCCAGTGTAACCCGTTACAAATATGGCGGACCGGTTAACCGCCTCAATTATACCCCATTTTATTCGTCTCTAATGCATGAGTAGCCCGAATAAGTAGTTTGAATATTTTAATAAGGGAGGTGTAGGTACGTGCGTTCTAATGGGAACCATAATATCTGTAGGCCTACCATAGGCTCTGTCTGGCTCTGTCTCTGGCTGTGTGAGTGCTCACCAGTGCATTATGCTGTGTGTGTACGTGTCGAGACGTAGGATTTATTTAGTCACAGACTCAAAACCAGAGGCAGAGACAGAGCCAGACGGAGCTTGTGGTAGCCCTCCTGGCTTATATGCGAGCTTACCAGGGCCCTGTTTAATAAAGCTGACAATTCGACGAGTCCGACATATGTCAAAAAGTGACAATTCGACAATTATTCTGTTTAATAAAACCGACAGGCGACAAAATTTTGATGGTAGTAAATTTACAAATATGTCACATTGTCACGACAATTCGGCCTTTTTCTGTATAATATTTTTTTTGAAACGACAAGTGACAGGTGACAATTTGTCGTTGAAAACTTGTCAAATCTTCTTTATAAAACATAAAATTGTCGCGAAATATTGACATATTTGTAGAATTGTCTGACGATTCTGACAGGAGCTTTACCCTCTGTCGCGAAATCGTATTTTGAAGGTATTTGTTTAGCTCCGTAAAACAAAATTATGTCAGAAGTCGATAAAATTGTCGCGACAACCCGACAAATGTCAGAAATGATTTGACTGTAGTTTCATGACATAATTGTCGAGTTTTGACAAATATGTCGTAATACCACCTGTTTGTAACATATTTGTCACTTTTATAAAACAGCTTAAGCACGACAATTCCACAATTTTGTCGCTTTTTGACTTAAATGTCGAATTGTCAGTTTTATTAAACAGGGCCCAGATGTATATCTCGAAGTATGAAAAGTTACTGATCCAACCATTTATTTATATCCTGAAATAAGGAAGGCCTCTATGTACCACTACTGCGCAAAGACCTCCTCCCATTCCTTCTTATTAAATATTTCAATTAATATATTAAGATTACAATACAAATAAAAACGAGAACAATGCTCTCTTTTATTTGTATATTTTTGCAAAGACAAAAATGCATATTCTTTATAATATTAATTCTTTATAAACTTATGTGTAACCGTCAAATATTATTCACACATGTAGAAATCCCTACTGAAAACGAACCAGTCATCGCCAACAAGTAACTACTCGGTATAGGTAAGTATTAAAAATATTTTTCTGAAGGCTGTTTTCCTTGACAGTTGTTTATTCAAGTTATTGTTTCAAAATTTTCGTCCGTCAAATGTTTGAATAAAAATTACCGTCAAATATTTGATCGCGTCATTTGTCATACGTGGAAATTGGCCTTTATAACGGAATTGTTAAAAACTCCTCTTTTTCTAGTCGATAAAGTAATATCACGCAAACCGAACCGCGGAAATTCCACTTATATGTTTTCCAGAGCTCTGAAGTATAATATTGTTTGGTCTATTTGATGGTCTCTACAATTACTTCATCCAAGTATAAACAAATCAACGCCAATTTTGTGTTATGTTTGACAAACAAACAAACATACCACGCCCGGAAACCGCAACAATTTGGGACCGAACTGAATGTTTACTTACAAAACTACAACGATTACTTTATCCTTTGCAAACTCCTTATTTCTATAAGACTAAAGTTCAGAATAGAATACTTTTCTGTGAAAATATCTTGGTGGAAGAAGCAGACGACCCGAATTTACAAGCGGTCGGATACAAGTGTACAAGTTTGGTTCGTGATAAAATCTTCCGTTTGCTTTTTAGTTCAATTTTATTTGAAACTTGCGCAGTCACTTTTAAATCGATTTTCCCATTCCATACTGAGGTCTTGAATTTATTGTACTTTGTACTTGATTTAAAACTTTTCTATAAATAAATATTGAGGACAATCCACACAACACTATCTAGCCCCAAACTAAGGAGAGCTTGTATGGAAACCAGATAGCTGATATAATACTTAAATACATTTTATACAATTTTCTCTGTCTAGGTGTTCAAAAGAACATAGAAAATTCAAAAGTTAAATTTAAAAAAAGTACTTTTTGTGAGCAATAAAGTATTTTTCTATGTAGTTAATATTCTATATTAGTACCATTATACGATTTAGAATGGCCTTTTTTACTTTGAGATATTTATTAAACTAGCATAAAATAACCATATTCAACGGTGGCGAAAAACAAGCATGTACGGAGCGGCCAGTAGAAGTTTTTAGACTTTGTATAATTTTCGTCACCGTATTTTTTACAAAGCCACAAAACCAAAACCTTACTTCGAAGTAACTTAATTTCGTTAAAACTCCTCTTGTTATTTCATTAGGCGTTCCCTAACATCTGTTGCTTGAAACTTGATGTCATTGTTTTAACTTTCCTCTACTGAAATCTTTGTAATCGCTCTAAGCCAAAGCGAACTTTAAGCTTACAGCTCAGAGACTAAAATTAAATAACGGAGCTGGAAGGTATACAAAATGTGTCCTCTTATTTGAAAGTTGGTGATACATTTTAGAAAACTTTGCAGCGGACGATGAATATAAATTGTTGTTCTATTGACGTGAAATTATGGAAGCAGAAATTTTCAACTCGGGAAACAACGCGAGGACTTTATATTGCAGATAAAATATTACCAAATACATATTTATATTATAAAGAAACATTATATTATAAATTATTATATATTTATATTATTATCATCATTTACTTAGAATTACTTTTTGTGTGTCTGCATTCATACATTTTGATCATTATTATTAACTTTATAATACCTGTGTTAGCTGTGGTCGCCTTCAGTGGATAAGCACTGTTATTTTTTTGCTCGACCTAATTTTAATTTTTGTGTATTATTTCTTGGTGATCCTAATAAATAAACAATAAACAAATATTACACAAGCACTTAACGGTAGCATTTGAGCACCCTCATCTTCCAAACCTATATGGTTGTGGGGGTATAAAACCCAGTCATGCGTTGCAAAAATTATAGTTTGTTTTTTTATAAACGACATAAATCATGATGGACAGTCCACACGAAACCAACAGACTTCAAATTAAGCAGAGTTTGCTATGGAAACCAGATAGCTGATATAATACTTATATATATATTTCTTTGTAAATACTAAGGATAAAGCTCCCGAACAGAGGATAAATACGCGTGTCGCCACACAAATATTGCTGGTCCTCGGTGGGGATCGAACCCACAACCTACGGCGCAGAAAGCACAACTACTAATTGAGTTAGTCAATCATTACTAACTTTTAAAAATTCCTGCGTAAACTCCAACAAAATCGAAATTCAAATAAGAATCAAGGTCAGTAGTACACCTAGTTGAGGAATGATATTACCATACAGTGGTAAATCAATACGAGAATATTCGTGGATTTCACTTCTTAATGTTCACTGATGCCCAAACAATTACACATCCCATTCAATGACAACAATCTCAGATCCACAAGATACGCAGAATCGCCGCAAATGAAACAGACGGAAAAGGTTAGTTTATCCTCAAAAAGATCGAACAATCAGCTTATTAGATAAAGAGAAATCCTTCTAGCACATTATGTGGGGAGCACGAATCCAATCTAGTCCTCGATCCGAGCAAATGCGATTCCCTATCAATTAATCCTCAAATCCTGAACGCAGTCTGCGGAGAACCGTTACTTCTCTTTTTGTTTTATAAATGGGCTACCAGGCTTCTGTAGTTCATTTGTGATTGCATAAAGGCCTGCGCACATCTAGGCGATGGCGATGGCAATCAGCTAAAATGCTGTCAAATACCTTTCGCTGTCATATTTGACAGTGTTTCAGCTAATAAAACTAAACTTTTATTTTTAATGTGCGCTATGGATTGCATGTGGTCCAAATTAAACTATTTTTATTATTATTTTATTTATGAGTCAAGATTAATCTGTTGCATCCCTCGCTAAGTTTAGATTTTATGCAAATCTAGACAACTTTTGCTGTAGATTCTTCTTCGTGACTTCTCTTTGTAGATAAAAAATCGGTTGTCTGTAAAGTCGGTTTACTGACGATAGTTGAACGTGACAACGTCATACAGCTGTTCACGCGGACGCATTGCTCACTCAAGTAGGAGATAGACAGATGTCGAAAGCTGCCGAACGTGGAGGCTGATTGTGCCTCTTTGTCGCTCATTCCGCGCTCTCGCTTGCACTTCAAGTCCTAAATGGAACGCCTCCGAGCGAGGTAACGCTGCATGAGTCAATGTTTTTTCATGCGTGCAGCCGGTTCCATCGAATTATAAGACGTTGTCACGTCAAAAAGTGTATTAAAAAAAGTGTAAGTATTTGACTTTTAGAAGTTTTATACATGGTGTACCAGTTGTCTGTAGTTAATTTGTGATTGCCTAAAGGAAAGATAAATAATTTGCATCCCTCGCTACGTTTAGATTCTTTAAATCTAGACTACTTTTGCTGTGGATTCTACCTCGTGATATATCAATGATGTTCATACGTATGTGATCAAATCTACTATTGTCGAACCATTATTTACCTACTAATTAATAAAAATTCATAATTATCATATCATTATGATCATTGATTTCGGAACAGTAGGATCGAGAAATTGATATTTTTTATATAACTAGCAGATGAAACAACAACCATTCTACCTGATGTTAAGTGGTAATCATTGGCTATAACAAACAACAGAAATAAGCATGGTAGGACTTCCTTGTGCTTTCACAAAGAGCTCTATTACTTAAATCATTAAGGTATTGACAATAATAGTGACAATAATTTAGAATAAAATCCTTATTTTTTTGCTTGTTATTTGTGTTTGTAATTTTATTGTGCTTGGACTTTTAAATTGTTTACTAATGGACATTCTGTATTATTTTATTAATCTGTAGATATTGACTTTTAATGTGTATTTCTTTTTATTTTTTTGACATTCCATTTTATTTAATTGTACCTATGTTTATGTTATTGCATGCTACTATTAGTTGAATATGGAAGACCTTACTCAAAACCCTGACATCTGTATCCACACCTATGTTCGCAATAAAGTTATTATGAATTATGAATTGAACCAGCTCTTATCGTCGTACTGCCTAAGGCTGTAGATGGAGGGACGAACACGTTATCTGTAGATACTCCGTAGATATCTACATCAGTCTGCAAAGTAAATAAATCCGGCTCATACTCATAATAAGGAGGTACTTATTTATCTTATGTAGCAAAGAATCGAGGTTTTTATCCTATTTTCCTTAGTAACATGAAATCTGATTTCTTTGAACGATTCTGTCGTAGATAACTGGGTTCTTTTCAAAATAAGAGTACTCTCCAGTACTCGTTAGTTATATAAACTCTCCTCTCCACTCACCTGAGCACTATAACCTCACTGTTCACACTTCACCATGGATCTGTATTCAAGTTTGGCAACTAATATGGAAGAACTTGCTGGAGCCTTTGACTCCAGGATGCATCACTTGGAGAGTAACATCAAAAAACTTTCCGGCTCTGAAGCTCCACACAAGGATCTGGAGACACTATCCCGTGAGTTTACGGACTTCAAAACATTGATCTGGAAATGCATGTCCATGATGCGTTCTCAATTGGAGCTCCTCACTCAAGCCCAAGACCGACAGGAGACTGCCTCTCGTAGAAAGATTCTGTTGTTTCATGGCATTACTGACTCCAATGAGACTGCGGTTGAAGACATCATCATCAAATTATTAAAGGACCAATTCAAAATGTCAAACATCTCTCGCGACCGCATAGCTGCTTGTCATTACTTGGGTAGTAACACTAGTAAGCCTAGGCCGGTCATGGTAAGGTTTGCAGACTACAAGCTTCGTAGCCAGGTCTGGAATACGAAGACCGTACTCAAGGGCACTGCAGTCTCTGTTTCTGAGTTCCTGACTAAGCCGAGACACGGTGTCTTCCTTGAGGCTCGTAAGCATTTTGGCATCAGAAACTGCTGGACCTCGGAGGGCAAGATTATTGTCTTGCTGCCTGACAACAAGCGTCGAAGAATAGAGACTGCGTCCGAGCTGAGGCCACTACTGGCGGAATTTCCTTCCAGCCAGTCTGAACAGGATAAGACAGCCCCGGGGACGTCACAGGATAAGGGAAAGAGTTCCTCAGTATCTGCAGTAAAGACCAGCAAGACTGCGGAGACCAGATCCAGACGCGCAGTGAAGTGATACTTTATCTAACAGAGTTCACATCATGGCACTCGAGTGGTGTGTTATACTACATTCAACTGTAGCTGCATTTTTATTAGTTTTCTTTTCTATGAGGTAGTGCAATTTATCAATGTTACAGCGGAAGGTACTTATAACTTATTTTATAACTTGTGATCCTATTTTCTATTGTTATTTTTGTTTGTTTACATTTTCGTTTGACGCTAGGTAACAGTGACATTGACATCTGGTTATCTGAAAAATTTTAGATGCATCTGTCATAATTACCTTTCGTTCAAAAACAAGCTTGGAGGAAGAATGTTGCGAGGCAGGAAAGAAAGATTTAATTTTTTTTTTTTTTTTATTTGTTATTTCTTCCACAAAAAATGTTTTTCTGTTGTTCCTCATTTCTTGTCTTGTGTGTATAACTGTTTTTTTGTTTATTTTTCTAAAACGATTGAACGTTTTAGTAATTTAGCCCTATCATACCATAGCCATAGATAAATTAGAGTGTAGGTATAGTGTTTTTCTTCTTTCGGTAAACCTACGAGTACAATGGAGATCTGCATTGAATCCGTTTGTAGATATTGCGTAAAATAGGTTTTATTTTATTTATTTTTATAGTACATATATATATATTTTAGTATTTTTTATTATTTATTTTGATGGATTTACAGGATATAGATGATAGTTATTTTTCTTGCTCTTCCTCTTGCTCTTCTGCCGACTACGGGAGTGCTATCAGTGACGACTCTGACCCTCCGCACCTCAGCGTTTTACTTGAAAAATCATTTGCTGGATGTGCCAAAAATTTTAATATTGTACACATTAACGCCCAGAGTATCCCCGGCCACTTTGCCGATATTTTTTCCTCTTTTGATCATAAATTAATTGATGCCATACTTGTCTCTGAAAGCTTTCTAAAACCTTCTTTACCCTCTTCCCATTACCCTCTGCCTGGTTTTGTTTTAATTAGAAACGATAGAATTGGCAAGGGCGGTGGTGGTGTGGCTATATATATTCGTGCTGACATAACCTATAATATTATTGACCACTCACCTAGTCAATTCTCAAACTTTGCCGAACACCTGTTCGTCGAAGTATTTGTCAACCATTCTAAAGTGCTTCTGGGCGTGTATTATCCTCCTTCTAGAAATATAGACTACTTCTCTTCCCTTGAATCAAAATTAGAATCTTTAACTTCACTCTACGATCACACCATTATCCTAGGTGATTTCAATACCTGTCTGTTAAAAAATGACGTTCGGTCGAATAAGCTTTTGTCCCTGATCTCTTCTGTCAATATGCACATTCTGCCGCTTACTGCCACTCATCATGCTCCCCATTCTATTCCTTCTCTTCTTGATCTCATTCTCGTTTCTGACATGGATCGCGTGGCTACTCATGGACAACTAACTGCTCCTTTCTCATATCATGACCTTGTTTTTCTTTCGTACAAAATTCGTTCGCCTAGACGAAAATCTAAGTTTCTCCTTCTCCGTAGTTTCAAGGACATTAACCTGGAGCGCCTGAAGACAGATGCTATTGGCATTGACTGGTCTCCTGTCATTGATGCAGATAATGTGGATGACAAGGTTACTGTTTTTAACAATATCGTAACAAATATTTTTGATATCCATGCACCCTTAAAGCGTGTTAAAGTTAAATATCCTCCAGCACCTTGGTTAACTCAGCCCATCAAGAAGTTAATGTCGAAGCGTGACAAGGCTAAGCGTTTATTTAAAAAGTCACCCACTGAGGAAAATTTTGCTTCTTACAAGAAACTTCGCAATCGCTGCAGCAAGATGTGTAGGAACTCTAAAAGAGACCACATACATGGCTCTATAGACAACTCCAATCCGACTCAAATGTGGAAGTTTCTCAAGTCTCTTGGCCTGGGTAAGAAGGCGGCGGGTGAAACGTGTGTTTCTTATGATTTAAATTCTATCAATCGCCACTTCTCAAAATCACCTCTTAACCTGAATCCCCTTGTTAAAAATGCCACTCTGGCTGAGCTTTCTCACTGGACCATTCCTGACTGCCTTCCTTTCAGCTTCGATGAGGTTGCTGAGTCTGATATTAAAAGAATCCTTAACTCCATCTCCACAAAAGCCGTAGGCACTGACGGTATAAACATCCAAATGCTACATCTCCTTTCCTCCGAGCTTGCTCCTGCTATAACACACATTATAAACTTTTCTCTGGAGTCAAGCTCTTTTCCCTCTGCCTGGAAAACAGCTTATGTTGTCCCGCTCCCCAAAACTCCCAATCCAACCTCCGTTTCTCAATTTCGGCCCATTTCTATTTTACCTGTCTTATCTAAAATTCTTGAAAAGGTGGTTCATAAACAGTTGTCCTTTTTTCTCTCTCAAAACAACTTAATGAGCCCTCTTCAATCTGGTTTTCGCCCTGGGCACAGCACTGTCAGTGCTCTAACTAAAGTTTCAGACGATTTACGATGGGCAATGGACAATAGACTTCTGACAGTCTTAGTATTGTTAGATTTTAGCAGTGCATTTAACTCAGTCGATCATGATATCCTTTTGTCCATCCTTTCCTCTCTTAATATATCTCCCTCAGCAACTTCCTGGTTCCATTCATATCTCTCGGGTCGCTCGCAGTGTGTACACTCTGAAGAGTCTTTCTCGGATTGGTGCAACATTACTGCGGGTGTACCCCAAGGTGGTGTTCTGTCTCCCTTACTTTTCTCAGTGTTTATTAACGCCATCACACAACATATCTCTTCTAACTACCATCTTTATGCTGACGACTTGCAATTATACCGTCACTTTAAAGCTGATGAGATTTCTGAAGGAATTAACGCAATCAACGCCGATCTATCTAACATTAGCACCTGGACTAAAACGTTTGGCCTCTTAGTTAATCCTTCTAAATCTCAGGTAGTACTGGTTGGCAGTCCGTATATGCTCAATGTTGTTTCTCACGTTCCACCCCCGCCTGTATTATTTACTGGTGTTCCGATTGCATACTCTAACAAAGCGAACAATTTGGGAGTACTTTTTGATGGCCAGTTATCTTGGTCTGCTCATATCAATGATATTAGTAGAAGGGTTCACTTCAGCTTCCATTCTCTCAAGCGCCTCCAAAAGTTCTTGCCCATTGAAACTAAAATTACCCTCGCTCAATCATTACTCTTACCTCTTCTTGATTACGCTGATGTCTGTTTCTTAGATGCCACGGAGGAACTCTTGAACAAGCTCGAGCGTCTTCAAAACTTGTGCATCCGTTTTATTTTCGGTTTGCGCAAGTTTGATCACGTATCCGAGTTCAGAACCCAGCTGAAATGGCTTCCTATCCGTCGTCGTCGTGATCTTCACGTCGTCTCTTTTCTCTATAACATTTTATTCAATCCTCTTTCTCCCTCTTACCTTCGTGAGCGTTTCAATTTTCTTATTCCACGCGGCAAGCCTTGCAGAACTAACATGTCCCTTCTTCTCATGACCCCTTCTCATGCTACCAGCCGTTACGGAGGTTCATTCACAGTCCGCGGTGTGAAACTGTGGAATTCCATTCCCCACGCTATTCGCGCTAGCACTTCTCTCAATATTTTTAAAGCTAGAGTAAAAGAGCACTATCTCTCCTTGTAAGTAAATTCATTATTTCTATTTAATTTGGTCAAAATACGATTATTTTTATATTTGTATATATTATACATATATATTTATATAATATGTATATATGGGTAGGTTAATTATTGTATGTATTTAATGTACTTAGTAGTATGTATATGTATGTGTAAGTAGTTTGTTTATTAGTAGATGAGTTTTTCATATTTCTGTCAAATATAATCTTTAAATATGTACACATTGTTACCTCTTTACTATTAACTTTCTCTTAGCACCAAAGGTTTGCTGGAAGAAAACTCTTTTAGGGTTAAGCTCGCCTATGTACATGTCCTTTGTTATTACTTTTTTTTGTAAATATTTCTGTGTGCATTAAAGAATTAAAGAATTAAAGAATAAGAGTACATTTCTGAATGTGTGGTTTATTTAGAAAAATAACATTTAGTATAATGAATGTTATTCATATTAGGATGATGGGGTCTCTCAGGGGTTTGTAAAGGTTAAAATAAATGGTTTAGCACGATCTCAACTTTTCACAACTCGGTATTATGAATGAAAACACTTATTTCTACGGTAATCGCAATAAAATAAAAGCAGAAGAATCTTCTTATTCTTAATTAATGTCTATTTGGGATCATTTTTTTTTGTCAAGTGAGGGTAAATTACAAATAAATAAAATAGTTTTTAGTCAAAGTAATTAGTTTTTTGCTAAGTTTTGAGCACAAAATGCACAGTGTACAACTCTATTACCTGCAACGATTTATTTTATAAAATTTGTTTACTCACAATGAGTTTTTTTAGTAATAATATTCATTTTAAAAAGTTGAAAACCTGACTTCATGGCCAAAAGGACCTGAACCTTTTGATGGAATTTCTATGGGATCAATCTGTTAATCCTTTCAGATAAAAAAATTCAAATCGGCTTGTAGATGACGAAATGATGCGATTATAAACATTAAAAAAATTTCAAAACAAACGGTTAAACCGATTTTTATAAAATTTATATGTAAATAAATAACCATTCAGATAAAAAAAAGTATTTTTCAAACCGGCTCATAATTGACGAAATAAAGCGATAACGTTTAAAAAACCGAATTTAAAACCTCCTCGTTTTCTATTCGAAGTCGGTTAATAAAGAAACGAGCTTGTTTAACACTACAAAGACACATTAAAGTACTCGGAACTCGCATTTAATGAAATTGATGCTGCTTTAGCCGTTTCGTATAACGTTCGTGCAAACATTTTTACAGTTGCGTAAGTTCTTTGAGTCAATTGTAAAGCAGTTGGAGTTTACCACGGTATTTGTAATAAAGTTAAAATATGCATAAGTATTCCGTTTTCCAAAACTGGACCGGAACACTCAAAATGTAGGTTGCATGATCATTTTCTAGGGTTGACGAAGAATATTGCTGGTTACTGTGTGGTATAATCGTTGTAATATTGTGTGATTTGGACCCACACCAAGGTAACTCCATGGTTGCACAGAACACAAAATAATACTACGCATAGACATGCCTAGACGTGACCAGGGGGCACGGATACTGTGCCCCCTGGGTTCTGTCGTGTGCTACCTTTCTCCAGTGAATAACTTTGGGTCATCTTCCAATCTCGTGTGTATTTCGCTTGCTATCTGCCTCTCAGCTCAGTTGGTAGGAGCTCTACATATATAGCTACTACGCCGTAGGTCGTCGGTTCGATCCCCACCGAGAACAAATATTTGTGTGGTGAACGCAGATGTTTGTTCTCTGTTTGGGGATTCGATAGTATTCTAAGTACATATTTACAGAATAATTTGAAAATAAGTATAATCTGGTTCCCATAGTACAAGTTCTGCTTATTTTGGATAGTGTCGAATGGATTGTCTACAATATCTATTTATTTATCTCTGGGTTACCAGTCGGTGACACTTTTGGACAATTTTTCCTGAAGATCCCGGATCTTGTGACCTATCCATATCCACTTCTGTTAGTGTATTAATAATGTAATCCAGTACTT
Source organism: Thera obeliscata (assembly GCA_947578465.1). NCBI lineage: Eukaryota > Metazoa > Arthropoda > Insecta > Lepidoptera > Geometridae > Thera > Thera obeliscata. The sequence goes on from OX387919.1 coordinate 4,110,129, forward strand.
TTGTTTTTTCCTTATTACGACTCCTTACTTTGTACATCTTCCTTATTCCTTATTAGCAAAAGTTAGGATTAAATAATCACCAACCCTGGACATCCATATTACATTTGCAACTGAAGTATTCGAATCATTGAAGTAGCATAACAAGGCCGCCATAAAAAGTTAACGCCTTTCCCCTAAAGGGGTGGGCAGAGCGCAGACTGGCACGGTAAATATTACGTTAGAGCCAGTATTATGTCTTGTCAGGTTACTCAAAACGGCCGGGGGAGTAGTCGAACACACTGATTTATTGGAGGAGGTAATAAATTGTAGCAATAGTTCCAGTGTTTTGCGTATTTCCGCACAAAACTTGCTTGGTGAAAGCAAGAAAAAAAATAAGATATTAAAAATTAATTAATTCAAAAATATATAAGGTGATACGAAGTGGCTGAATTTCTGTACTTTTGTTTCAGGATAAGCGTGATTGGCATCTTAAAAAAATAACAATCGTTATGACCTCATAAATAAATTGAAACAATAATAGTGATAATTTGCTTGACAATTTCAGATAACTCGAAATTACATTTCTGGTCCATAATTAAACATTTATATTGAAACTAGCAACACATAAGTAATTATATCATCATCATCATCATTATCTCAGCCCGTTTGGGCCTCCTCTTTATTGCGCCACTCTTTCCGGTTCCTCGCGAGTTTCATCCACTCATTCCCAGCATTAGCAACAAAGTCGTTCGACCAACGGGCGGTCTGCCTCTAGGTCTTTGAGCATTCTTTGGCCTTAATTCTGTATAGTATTATATCATAAAAAAAAAAAAAATATTTCCCGACTTTTCTAAAAGAAAAAATAGATGGTGTATTCAGAAGCCTATTCGTTTTTTTTTTGGTTCCATGACGAGTTGATTTATTGACGGGCGGAAACATTGCATGCGTTTGAATTGATTTGTTTCGTTTTATAAATTGGGTGGATGTTTGTTCGAGGTTGTAATAGCAGCTACTTTAGTGTACTTTATAAGCTTATTTTGAAGCGTTCATTTTGAAATAAAACTTAGTTTGTTTGGAAGAAGAGAATACATACCTTCATATAACTAGGTACTTAAAAAATAATTTGTCAAGAATTTGTTTTTTCGTGAATCTGGAATACATTTTAGCATATTTATTTGGGAAACCCATGAGCAGCAAAACCTTCGATTGCTATAAAAACGAAGTGAAACAAATCTTATCTTTGACAAGGAACGATTGCAACAAGACTGAATTTTGACGTAATAAACATGAGATAGCGAATAGGCATAGCAACAGAAAGAAATTGTTTGAAAAAGGATGGCAACCAGATGGTTATCGCTGTTCCTTCCTGTTCCGTAAGTATCATTTATTTGTTAGCATAAAACTTTTGATTGCAACAGAATTACAAAACTGCCCAGCCTTAAGCAACTGAAATGTCTAGGGTAAAGTATTAGATATGGATGTGGATGGTGGTGGTTATAAATATTTTATTATTTTTTCTATATAAGCTCCATAATTTTTTGGCTTTATTATAAAACAAATCCTCCGGCAAGGTGGGGCTACGATCTGCGAAATGTAGCTGGCAAGCACTAGAGGAGAAGAGCCGAAGACTGGGCTCAGTGGCACGTCTTGGGAGCGACCTACGTCCAGCGGTGGACTGATATAGATCGATGATGATGATAAAACTAATCTTTGCTAAATACACTATTACAAAGACAGTGGATCAACATGGATCGAAGCTGTCCTTCAAAAAGCGGGTCTCACTTCTTAAAAGGCCGACAGCGCATCAGCACCACCTCTAGTGTTGCAAGTGTCTATGGGCGACGGTGACTACTTTCCATCATGTGGCTCGTCTGCTCGTCTGCCAGCTATGGCATAAAAGAAAGACTAATAAAGTATAACAGCTCATCTATCTATCTATCTATTCAGCCTGTATGCACCCACTGCTGGGAATCGAATTTTGCGGGCAGCGGGGCGGCGCGGCAGCGGGGTGGGGGGGGGGTCCATTTGATTTTACGCATAAGATCCTGCCGCTCCCACGCCGCCGCCGCCGCCGCCCCGCTGCCCGCAAAATTCGAGGCAGAGGCCACTATCTTCGGTCCTGTGCCAGTCTCCGCCATTGCTGCCCAACTACTCTGACAATGTCATCCGACCAACGGGCGGGTGGTCTGCCTCGTGGTCGATGTGACAGCGTGTAACAGCTTATGCCACGGAGTTGTAACTTACCTCTTTTTGCTACACAGTCGTTAGCAGACAAAGTGGCATAACTAGTACGAGGGTTCTAAACATATTCATATGGCTAAATAAATTAAAACAACGCACGGGGTATGCCCGGACAATTAAACCGGTTTGTTACAACTGGTTTTCCCCAATTTACTTTGCAACTCTATTCGGAAAACAACAATGTACTGACGTTGATAATTCGTTTGCAATTGGTTTATTTGTTTACTTTGAGTGATGATTCCATTTGTGTAAGAAAATCATAGTTTTACAAATACTAATTTTGTATTTTTACCTCTGTGGTTTTATTTGGTGACCCTGCCACTGACGTTATGGGGTGAGGTTTTTTTAAATAATTATAAGGAAGGGTCTTGTATTTTTCAAATATTTTGGAAGCAATGGTTACATTATTTTGTTTGATTAAAAATGATATAAGTAGTAATTTAAAAAACATGTTTTATGAAGTAACGAATAAAATTGTGTGCTTCATAATACTATTTTACATAACTGCCTAATTGTTTCGCTGTTCGGAAACCAATCTCACTTCCTACCAGAACAGCAATCTCCCAAACATTCGGTTTAATTATTTAAAAGCTTTTATTTATTAAAATAGCACTAAAATTCATAACTATAATGCGCACCGCAACTCCCTTCTCATAATTGGGAAATTAGCAACCAAGCTCTGGGAATACAACAGGGTTGCCCTATATTTAAAAGAAATACATATTTTTGAATTTTCTTAATTATTTATATCCCTTATGACTGCAATAAGTTTACACCTGTAGCCTAATTCTCGGGTCATCTCGATCATTTTTTAATTTTATTTTATTGCTTCTTTTCGAAGAGAGAATGGCAGATTTCCTTGAGTAATTCATTGACGACCTCATCGTAGAAGCCTCGACAGCTACGATATACGGAAAACGTAGAAAAAATGCGGGGTTGTGCAATGCCAATGTGTATTTGGGACATTGAAAACCTCGGTCGGCCCGAGAATCATCCCCCAGGGGGATGATTCTCGGGCTGACCGGGATTTTCAATGTCCCTAAAAGATCTCGGCCTATTGATCTCTGACAAACATAAGCTATCCCGAGTGAAAAATGTCTGTCTATACTCAAAAAGCCAATTCTCAGTGAAATACGACATCTATCTCTGTTGATGGCATATTTTTCAACACGAGATGCGTTACGTTACACGCTTATCCAATAATCGAACGATTAATCGATCGGTCATTTACTATTATCCTAGTGTTTTGTTCAATTATTTATCAAATGATATTTCAATTTGTTACTACAATTGAATTACGTTTATACAAAGCTAAAATGTTGGGAACAATTGAGTTTATAGGTCAAAATTTCAAAATTCAAGTTTATGATATCAAACTGACTAATAACGGAACGTAATTCGGCGCATACTTCATCAGTGTTGCTATTTAATTCTATCTAACGATAAAACGCTAGATCTAGCAGTTGGAGGACTTACTCGTAACTAATATTTTATTTTTAGCCTCGAAGTAGAATAGTTCTTAATAGCAACAAAGTTGTCTATAACACGTTATTCAAACTGTACAAACTAAAATAAATAATAAACAAACAAATAATGCGGACAATCCACACAACACTATCTATCCCCAAACTAAGCAGAGCTTGTATTATGGGAACCAGATAGCTGATACATTACTTAAATAATCCTTTTTTTTTGTAAATACATACATAGAATACAATATAACACCCAGACATAGAACAAACATCTGCGTTCGCCACACAAATATTTGTTCTCGGTGGGGATCGAATCCACGCCCACCAGCGCAGAAGGCAGAGCTACTACCAAAAAAAAAGCACCTTGGTGCATTTCCATACCAAACACAAACCAAAGCACCTTGGTGCATAAATGCACCAAAAAAAGTTTTGCGCCAAGCGTTGAGACATCTGTCTGACTCGCTTTTTCTACTACAATGTCCGTAAGGAACGAAAAACCATCCTTTTCGCACTGATTTGAGCTTTGTAAATATGTATGTCAACTTCAAAACAGTTACCTAGACGTCAACAACACAAAAAAACAAAATCAGTCTTACGGAACCACGCGCGCGGGCATTGTTTACGTATTGTGAATTTTAGTTTTTTTGCCTTATTGCAAGTGTTTTGTGTTGTTTAGTGCTTAAATATCGCAATAATAACTCAATAAGTAGTTATTAACGATAAAGTTTTGTGTAAACAGTGATTGAATTCGTTCAAATCGACTAAAATAACCAGCACATTCTCGACTTTTTTTCCCAAGAAAATTTTTTCACGCCGCTTTTTTATGTGAGTATTAAAAATTATTAATATGACAAGTAAATGCAACTAAATCCTTGCTTCAGGGCTGAAATAAGCTTTCAGGGGATACTATTTTTTTAACTATAATTACTTGTATAGGACTTTTCTAGAAATTAAATATTATTAAGATCCACCTGCGCACCCGCGATGCAAAAAAATACGAGATGCAAATAATATTATCGCTTTATTTTTAAGTTAATTTAAATTAATGCTTCGAGTTCTGTCAAAGTTTTTGAGTTAGTCAAAATTTTTGATTCGGAACTGTTTACGTAGTATTAGGCCAGCAAACTCATCAAAATTCTAAATGCAATTCATCATGCCATTAAGCTCGAATACGAGAGATGTTTACAAGACGGGAATTCCAAGAACATAAACACTTATCTGGCGTTTCAAGTGGGTCGCGCGTGACGGGGCGTCTTGGCGCCAAAACAAATGCTAGCGTCGGTGATCGTCACACGTTTACCTAACTGTTTTTTTTTTTGGTTGTTTTATGAACCAAGGTGCTTCAAGCGTGGTTAATAATTTTCAGTTTTTTTTTATTGAACTAACTGAAATACATTTCACTAGCGGGCAACACTCAAACCACAAAAAAGAAGAAGAGTTTATTTTTGGTTTTTGTCCAAAAGTAATTAAATTATTTTATCCCCATAATATTCTCATTACGGACAAAACTACAATAAGTGGGGCTCGTTGTGTTATTTACAAAGTGTTTATGAGGTGTTTGGAAGTGTACCAACCAACAAACACTAGCAAGCTGAAAAACTGCCGTATGAAACTGAATAGAGGTTTTTTACTCAAACAGCAGATGAAACTGGGGTAAAAAGAACAGCAGTAGACGTACACTGTTATATTTTACTAAAATAATCGTGTAAATCCCTGTCAAACATAATAATTATTCATTGTCTCATTGAATCCTATTTAGATGTCCAAATCTTTAGTTTTGATGCATTATGTACCTATTTACTTGGTATAGGTGCTGGGCAAGCCTATTCCATCTAAAATCATATCATTCACATCAAAATTGTATTTATTCAGTTAAATTGTTCCAGGCACTATAAAGTTCCGCGAGTAGGGCTTGAGTAATCACCAGTTTAGCCCCTGAGGCTTATTTATATCATCTACAATAGATGAAAAGGCCTGTATGTAAATACTTTTATTCATATTTGTATTTATTTTGTTGCAGGAAAATCTGAAAAAACTAATAGGGAATGGTTGGTGAAGCCAAAAGAAAATTTACTATAAAGCTCTGTTATGGTTGAATAAAAATAGTGCTGGAAATTATATAAGTACTATCAGGCAACAATATTGTTAGTCTACCACTACACACAGGACTTACTTACTTTGCTTCGTCTATCTGTACAAACCACCAAGCTTGAACCATTATTTGCAAATAGTCTGCAAATAGCCCAACGGTTTCATGTGAATTTTGTAATTATATGTTTGTAAATAAAGTTATTTGTAAATAAAGATGTGGTTTTTATTCAGTCTATTAATTTTTTTCCTCTAGTAGGTATATAAAGTATAGTAGGTATTGTAGGTTTCTAGGCAGAGACTGTTTGGGTCCATCGGTGGACCATCACTCTCGTAGAGAGTATTATATTCCTTGGACCATCGGTCTTATGATATTTCTCTAATAATGTAGGTTATTTTTTATTTTGATTGTATGTCTCTAGTCCCATTTTCAAGTATGGTAAGAATTGTAATGAAATCTCTTGTATTTAAATGATAATGATTAAAAAGACAAGCTTTTATCAGAGCATTGATTTAATATATTACTGCACTTATATTCATCCTATTATGAGTTGACTGTTCATGCCGTTCTGTGGAAGGTCCGGTAGCTCTTGAAAAACCTTCCCCAATCTTCAGATACTGCCTCATGGGGGGTCGTTGGGAAGTGTACCCATTTATTGAATTCTCTTGATAGTACTGAAGATATGACAGATCCATTAGGATGCCTAGCCATAGCCGGTACCGACTAGCTCCCTGTGCTCAAGAAGTATAATGTGATGAAGACCTAGAAAAATAATGAAATTGTCATAAAATAATACCTGCAATCCACAATGGCAGAACAGTGTACTAATTTAACTTATTATTCTAGGTAAGTAAGGCCTTATAGGTAGGGACTTGTCTTATGCTGTTATGAGGCATATCCTATCTACCAAAGGTTCCTCACCATTGAATTAGGTATATTTAGTTGGTAAGAGGTTAGGTTACCGAATTATACCTTTGATTTAGTGGAAATCTTTCTCTGCTGCAAGTAGGGACCGCACAATATCTTCGATGAGTTTCCAGGCCAATGCTTTACTTAGCGTAAAGTGATTCTTATAAACATAATCGGAGAGCTCAAAGGCATTGCACAACCCCGCACTTTTTCTACGTTTTCTGTAGCTGTCGAGGATTCTACGATGAGGTCGTCCATGAATTACATAAGGACATCATCCATTCTCTCTTCGAAAAGAAGCAATAAAATACAATTTTGCTGAAAATAATATTGTGTTTGTCAAACGATTATCCAATTCAAGAGATCTCGAATACTGCATTCTGTCTCGGCTAGTCCGGACTAGATGTTGTGTCTCGCATGAACTTCGACCGAGAAATTTGCAGAAAGAGATCGTGGGAATACGCCAAGATGGTTGTCACGACTTTTTGACCGACCTATGACGACATCTCCACCGTAAAATAATCCCGGTCAGCGCGAGAATGACGCCCCAGGTCGTTTACAATTTAAAGCAAAAAGAAAACCTTATATCGAGGGTGCAGTGTTAAAACCCGATAAAAGCAAAAAATATCGAAAATTTGTTTTCGACAAAACCCGATAAATTAAGAAATTCTTATTCTCGTGAGTTATAAACAAATTTTAGTTTTTATTTTGCATATATGGGGTTTTAACACTGCATTCTCGATATGTAGGTTGAAACTCCATGGAAATTGCCTACTAGGTGCCCTGATAAAAAATTGCCAGTACATTATTTATCATTATTTTTGTAGGTATATTCCAAGTTAAATTCAAATTGTTGACGTGATTGAGTAACAAGAAGCTAAATTTTCAATTTACTCGTGCTTTTTCTTCGTCACGTCGATGGCAATACAAACTATTCTTAATTTCCATCAATGCTAATAATTCATTTCAGGATTGCTTGAATAATAAGAAATGGGGCCGTAAAACAATAAATAGGTAAATACATGTAAAAAAACATGCAAATTTAACTTCCTAAACTTTGTTCATTTGTCTAGTTAAACTTTGTGTACATAGTTGAAAAAATGTAGGTTCCCTTATAAGGTTAGAGGTTTTACTAAAACAGAACTAGATGTCGCTGCTAAAAATGTCCGATGCTAGAACGCGCTATCGTTGCGTTTTGAGAGAACGATGAGATCGCTCAGTATATTTTCAACGTTTGGGAGCGTAGATTTATCCCACTTCTGACTTGTAATATTTTTGAAGATGACGCTTTTTTGAGTGTCTCGGTAAAAACTGTGGAAAATTTATTGCAAAACGGTGTCATCATCCCTACAGCTTGTTAAATTAAAAGATATACCAGCATGCAGAGTGCGATACGAAACAAAATATAGTTTAAATTTAAACGTATGATTATGCGAGCTCACGATGTTCTATTAATTAATTTGTGTACTAACTAGCCAATTCATGGCAATTTGAGATAGTAGACATGAAACGGTGAATTGGGTTGCGACGTAGGATTTATGGTACAACGAACATGGTTTTACTCTACCTTCTCATAAGATTAGGAGAGCATGATTTTGCTTTTAGAGTCATGCTCTGAAACTGCACAAGTTTGAATTGAGAATCAAGTTGTTTTTTAACCGACTTCCAATCAAAAAGAAGGTTCTCAATTCGGTATTTTTTTTTAATGTTACCGCGTAATCTCGTCATTTGTGAGCCGATTTGAATTATTCTTTTTTTATCTGACAAGTACTGCTTCCAGATTGGTCCCATTTTAATTTTATCAAAATCGATGTTGCAATTTTTTTATTTTTTTTTATTTTTAACTGCATGCCTCCGTCATTTATGAACCGATTTAGAAAATTATTTTTTTATCTGGAAGCAAGGGCGTTGCTAAAAGGGAGCAGTGAGAGGCAGCTGCAGTGCTACACTGCTACCTACTATGTAACTGACGTTTGGCAAAATAAAATTTCGTTTCATTTCAAATTCGACTAATTATGCAGGGTGGAATTTGGTAATGCCACCTGGAGGGAAAGTACTCTTAATACTGCAGATAGAAAATTTAACTCAAAGGCAACATTCCTTTATTTTTGAATAGAAAGCAAACTGCATTCAAAGATTTTCAAAAATTCTCTTCTCCCACACCCGGGAATCGAACCGGCTAAAATCTGAAAAAATTATACCCTGTACTTTTATTGCATCGATCGTTAGGGTCAACTATAAGGATGAAAACTCTCTAACAAACGTGATAAATTAAATGAAAGGAAAACCAGGAAATCTTAAATTAATTTAATTATTTACAAAAAATGGTAAACTAACTAACTACGAGTGAAAATGAAACTCAAAAATTTTTTATCATCAAACCCGTACGTGTGGGTTATCTATGAATAGGTCTTTAAAAATGATGTTGAGGTTTCGAACATCGTTTTTTTTGAAATTTTAGATAACTCGAAACCACATCCATATTTAAACATTTACATTAAAAGTAGCATACTTAATTATATCATAACTTAGCATTTCATTTCATAATATTAAATTAAAAACTTAGATCAATTTTACGACTTTTCTGGAAGAAACAGTATAGATGGAGTATTCAGAGGCCTATTCGTTTTTTTTTGGTTCCATGACGAGTTGATTTATTGATGACGGCCGGAAACATTGCATGCGTTTGAATTGATTTGTTTCGTTTTATAAATTGGGTGGATGTTTGTTCGAGGTTGTAATAGCAGCTACTTTAGTGTACTTTATAAGCTTATTTTGAAGCGTTTATTTTGAAATAAAACTTAGTTTGTTTGGAAGAAGAGAATACATACCTTCATAATTATACTCGTAACTACCTAAAAAAGAAATTGGTTGAAAAATGATGGCAACAAGATGGTTATCGCTGTTCCTTGTTAGTATCATTTATTTGTTTGCATAATACTTTTGATTGCAACAGAATTACAAAACCGCCCAGCTGATAAATGCAACTGCAGTGTCCGGGGTAAAGTTGTAGATATGGATGTAGATGGTGGTTATAGACGAAAAGGTAGACCAAACAAAAGATAGATGAACTGCGTCAAAGATGACAATATGAGCAAGAAATAAGTGATCAAAAAAAATACGGGTTGCACTCCGGGAGTGCCGGCAGAAGTGAAAACTTGATTATTAACGTAGGAATCCTAAAAGTTGTTTATTTTATCAAGTTCCTCAATGTAGTAAAACCCCAATCAAAGTCCTAAGGAACCCTAAAAATTTTAGCATTATCAAGCTCCTAAGTGTAGTTGAAGTTCCAATCAAAGTGCTAAGGAACCCTAAAATTGTTTACATAATCAAGGTCCTAAGTGTAGTTGAAAGTCCAATTAAAGGCCTAAGGAACCCTAAAAGTTGTTTATTTTATCAAGTTCCTCAATGTAGTAAAACCCCAATCAAAGTCCTAAGGAACCCTAAAAATTTTAGCATTATCAAGCTCCTAAGTGTAGTTGAAATTCCAATCAAAGTCCTAAGGAACCCTAAAAATGTTAACATTATCAAGCTCCTAAGTGTAGTTGAAACTCCAATCAAAGTCCTAAGGAACCCTAAAAGTTGACCACTTAATCAAATTCCTCAATGTTGTAAAACCCCAATCAAAGTCCTAAGGAACCCTAAAAATTTTAACATTATCAAGCTTCTAAGTGTAGTTGAAACTCCAATCAAAGTCCTAAGGAACCCTAAAAGTCGACCATTTAATCAAATTCCTCAATATAGTATAACCCCAATCAAAACCCTATACGGAACCCTAAATTTTACGTAAAGCCAAATCCTCAACGGGTCGGAACCGCTAGAAGGGACCTTGTCGCGCGACCTACAAGTAGGTCCTAAATGAAGTAAAACGGCAGACATAGGAGGAGGGGGTTCTGGGGGGCTAAGGGGGGTCACAGCACGGCTCGCTTCGCTCGCCGCGCTGTTCCCCGTGGTCGCGTGGCGGCTCGCTTCGCTCGCCGCGACGCTCCCCCCGGGTTCAGGAAGAGGGGGTTCTGGGGGGCTTAGGGGGGTAACAGCACGGCTCGCTTCACTCGCCACGCTGTTCCCCGTGATCGCGTGGCGGCTCGCTTCGCTCGCCGCGACGCTCCCCCCGGGTTTCGGAGGAGGGGGTTCTGGGGGGCTTAGGGGGGGTCACAGCACGGCTCGCTTCGCTCGCCGCGCTGTTCCCCGTGGTCACGTGGCGGCTCGCTTCGCTCGCCGCGACGCTCCCCCCGGGTTCAGGAGGAGGGGGTTCTGGGGGGCTTGGGGGGAGTCACAGCACGGCTCGCTTCGCTCGCCGCGCTGTTCCCATGGTCGCATGGCGGCTCGCTTCGCTCGCCGCAATGCTCCACTCGAAAAATAAATACAGTAGATCTATAAAATCTTGTACCAATGACCACTACTACCTGCCGCGGGCGGCCGCTAGTTCATAAAATCTATAATAGGTATGTACCTATACCTACTACAGTCACGAAAAACGCCTTGGTATGCTTGCTACTAACTATTATCTATTCTGTGACGTTACCGTGTCATAGTAACTACTAGCGTATCTGTAGCGTCTTACGCTTTTTTTCGATTTTTATTATGAACTCTACGTTGTAGTCTTAGGGTACATTTCTGCAAAAAATCCGTCCTACGCTTTTTCGATAAGGTCACGTGATCCTGACGCCCTGACGCGAGTTTAAGTTTTTATACCCATTACAGAAAGTGCTCCAACGCCGCTAAAGAAGTTTTCACTTCAAAAAATAAAGAAAGAAAGAAAGAAAATACATTTATTTGACATAATAATTATACTCGCTGATCACTGAGATGACGAATGATTTCTTTCTTTTCTTTCTTCTTTCTTTCAGGTAGGTGATGAATAAATAAATATTATAGACAATCCACACAACACTATCTAGCTTCAAACTAAGCAGAGGTTGTATTATGGGAACCCTGATAGCTGAAGTCACAGATAGGTACTTAAATTATTTTTTTTTTGTAAATACATAATTAGAATACAATATGACACCCAGACAGAGAACAAACATTTCACCACACAAATATTATTTTGTTCCCGGTGGGTATCGAACCCACGGCCTACGGCGCAGAAGGCCTAGCTACTACCAACTGAGCTGACAGGCCAGTCAATGTCTAGAGAATCAGAGATCGGAGAATGTCTCTCGCTTGGATTATTTTTGACAAATATTCTGAAAGTTCATGCAATTTAGAGTTTACGATGTAAATTCACTTTTTAATACAGTTGCTCAAAAAGTGGCGTATTGCAGGGACGTATAGCGTTCGGGATGTGGGCTATTACACACGCGTGCTTTTTTTTTACCATTCCCGCACTAGTGCTTTTTCTTTCCCAACTGTCAAAATAATGTCTAAAAAGAAAAACCAACCATGAAGTTTTTACTAAAAAAATTCATCGAAATTTTTATGATTCATGCAAATACGTATATTTCTAAAAAGAAGCTACTAATTTGTTTCATTAACAGATTTAATGATTTGATTGAATGAGTTATGTTAGGTTTCATTTCATTTCATCTCATTAAATTTCATTTTCAATTCATATCAATAAAAAAAATCTACTGAAGACTTGGCTGTATGGGTATAGTTCCCTTTGCCTTCCAGAATGGGTGAAGAAAAAAAAAAAATCTCTGCTTATATTTTACGGTTGGCGCCATTTTTCAGAAATTTAAAATTTCTGAAAAATGGCGTGGCGTGCAACAAATAAACTTGCAAAGAAAATTTCTAATTTTCTTTGCGAGTTTATTTGTTTGTTGCACAAAATGAGTAATTTCGACCCTAGTTTTTTTGAATTAACACCACCGGAACTCAGTATAATTGCACAAAATGCTTCGGAGAACATTTTACCGGAAAAGTCAAAAAGTCGCTACATGCATACATACGACGAACTTATTGCGTAGAGAGAAGAGAAAAAAGCAAATGGTATTTTTATTATTTTATTAAATTGCTTAATTTTTTCGCAACTGTATTAAAAATAGTCGTTCAGTACACGTGCGGAACCGTCATTGCAACTTGTTCCGACTGTCAACCCTCGCCTTCGGCTCGGGTAGACATTTGTCGGAACTCTTTGCAATGACAGCCTTCCCGCACTTGTAATGAAATATACTATTTCTTGCCACATTACTTAAAATGTGAAGGTAGGGACTCTGTAAGGTAAACAAATTTCATCACACGACACGGCAGTAAAAGCACGTGTTGTTTATACCTGTGTTAGAGTTACCAACTGCGTGACGCTGGCAGATTTTAAGTCTCTGTCTAAAAACAATTAGCAAAACTTTTTTATGTAGTTTGCTTCTTACTTTTCATTTTTTTTGTAATCTATCTAAACTTTTGCGAGGGGTTTTTTATGAGGGGCATTCATAATGCCTGAAATTTTTCTATTATAAGAAAACAATATCTGCATATTTATTTTTTTCAAAAATCATTTACTTTTGAAGAAAACGGACCCGAATGATTTGATTTGGATTTGACCCGTCTGCAGTAAAGATGAAAGTATGTTGAAAAAAAATACAAATACTTTAAAGTAGCCATTTTAGACCTTTGTTTTCCAAAACAAGAACGTAGGTATGCCAGGCCATACATCATTTACTTCCCGCTGGCAACACTGTCCGTATTAGGGATTCGCTTTCGTCGGCAGCGCGTCTTGGCTTGGGTTCCGCACGTCGGTTTACGATCAGCGTTACACAGATCCCATGGCACTCGGAATATTTACTTTTATTGCAGCACATAAGGCCGCCATATTTTGCGGAAGACACATTCTGGTAGGCTGTATTGAATTTTTGCGGTGTAAATGTTTCGCCTGGAGTTAACGACTGCCAGTACGTATTTTGTCACAATAATATCATTTATTTCGTTTTCCTGTAAGCCAGTACATTCCAAAGCAATAAATAATTTTACGCATAAATCAGGATACTTACCTATTCGTAATGCCCTAACGTATGTTGTTTTTGTTCAGAAATATTACGATACCCATCCTGGACGAGCATGTTTATTACGATGGTTTATGTAATTTTATCAAAATCTTCAGCAGTTTGGCCATGAAGTCGCTTTTTCAAGGTTTATAGACTTCACTCAAAGGACGACGCATCAAGACGGATACAAAAACATTAAGAGCGTATCGTGCGAAAATTTGAGATTTAAAAAAAAAAATTCATAACTAAATAACTAAGTGACATTTTAAAAATCGCAAAAGGACTAATTGGACTAACGCTAATGAAAATCGTATGTCAGCGTTAAATAGAATGTCATGTTAAATAGTATATTTTTTTAACACACTTAAATTCGAATTAATCTCAAATGTATAGTCTACAATTAGTCCTTTTGCGATTTTTAAAATGTCACTTAGTTATTTAGTTATGATTTTTTTTTTTTAAATCTCAAATTTTCGCACGATACGCTCTTAAACAAAAGGAATCGATAAGAAACATAAGGAAGAGATAAGGCCTTGGGCTCTGCAAGTTTTATTTATTATGAGGTGCAATTACTAATCATCAAAGTATAAATTAAACTTAGTAATATTAGTAAAACGAGTATTATTCCGTACATTACTTAGTAATTTTAAAACATTCGCTGATCATAACACATATTGAAACTTTTACACGGGGTTGTTTAACTTATTTTATTAAAAAAATATAAGGTAATAAACGCGATAAATACTCATTTAATAGTTTCAATATTCACTTCATGTTACCCACCAAAGGATTAACAGTGTAGAATTGCCTATTTACGACTGTTATGACCTATTATTGCCTATTTATGACTTTAAATAAAAAAGGAGGTTTGCGTTTCACGACATTATCAATAATGTCAAATACCACACCCACTCGCTATGTGCCTGGATTAGACACGATAAGGTAATTCTCCGGATTAGTTGCTGGCACTAAATATAGATTACTCTGACGTCTGCGGTTTGTGTTTCAGACACATGAAGCGATGCAGTGTAATGTTATATCCTTCCCACAATCGTATATAAGCAATACATACAGAGTAATTATTTGCTTATGTTTTGTGTAGATATGTCATATTTTTTGAGGTTAAAGGTCAAATACATAATAAGGTTTCAAAAACCAAATCAAATATACATTATGTTTATTCAGTGTATCACAAGGATCACTTTGACCAAACCATGCAACATGTTTTGTATTATATCGGTTACCTGTTTCCCATCGTACAAGCTCTGCTTAGTTTGGGGCTAAATAGTGGTTTGTGGATTGTTCACAATATTCATTAAATATTTTATTATTTTTTCTTTAAATGCTCCATATTTTTTTTTGTTTTTTTATAAAACAAATCCTCCGGCGAGGTGGGGCTACGATCTGCGAAATGTAGCTGGCAAGCACTAGAGGAGAAGAGCCGAAGACCGGGCTCAGTGGCACGTCTTGGGAGAGACCTACGTCCAGCAGTGGACTGATATAGATCGATGATGATGATAAAACGAATCTTTGCTAAATACACTATTACTGGTGTTGCATGTGTCTATGGGCGACGGTGACTACTTTCTATCATGTAGCCCGTCTGCTCGTCTGCCAGCTATGGCATAAAAAGTAGGTATAACAGCTCACGCCACGGAGTTTTTACTTACCTCTTTTGCCTACACAGTCGTTAACAGACAAATGACATAACTAGTACGAGGGTACTAAACGCATTTATATGGCTAAATAAATTAAAACAACGCACGGGGTATGCCCGGACAATTAAACCGGTTTGTTACAACTGTTTTTACCCAATTTACTTTGCAACTCTATTCGGAAACCACTGGTAAAAATGTACTGACGTTGCTAATTCGTTTGCAATTGGTTTTTTTGTTTACTTTGAGTGATGATTTCATTTGTGTAAGAAAAACATAGTTTTACAAATACCAATCTTGTATTTTTACCTCTGAGGTTTTATTTGGTGTACCCTGACACTGACGTTATGGGGTGAGTTTTTTTTAATAATTATAAGGAAAGGTCTTGTATTTTTCAAATATTTTGGAAGCAATGGTTACATTATATTGTTTGATTAAAAATTATATAAGTAGCAATTTAAAAAAACATGTTTTATAAAGTAACGAATAAAATTGTGGCTTCATAATACTATTTTACATAACTGCCTAATTGTTTCGCTGATCGCAAACCAATCTCACTTCCTACCAGAACAGCAATCTCCCAAACATCCGGTTTAATTATTTAAAAGCTTTTATTTATTAAAATAGCACTAAAATTCATAACTATAATGCGCACCGCAACTCCCTTCTCATAATTGGGAAATTAGCAGCCAAGCTCTGGGAATACAACAGGGTTGCCCCTATATATTTAAAAGAAATACATATTTTTTAATTTTCTTAATTATTTATATCCCTTATGACTGCGATAAGATTACACCTGGAGCCTAATTCTCGGGTCATCTCGATCATTTTTAAATTTTATTTTATTGCTTCTTTTCGAAGAGGGAATGGATAATTTCTCGACGACCTCATCGTAGAAGCCTCGACAGCTACGATATACGGAAATCGTGATTGTTTACAATTTAAAGCAAAAATAAAACCATATATGTAGGTTGAAACTCCAGGGAAATTGCCCACTAGGTGCACTGATAAAAAATTGCCATAATATGCTATCAGTACATTATTTATCATTATTTTTTTAGGTATACCTTTTCCAAGTTAAATTCAAATTGTTGACGTGATTGAGTAACAAGAAGCTAAATTTTCAATTTACTCATTCATTTTCTTCGTCATCTCGATGGCAATACAGACTATTAGGTATTAATTTCCATCAAGGCTAATAATTCATTTAAGGCTTGCTTGATAGATTTAATAACTATATAGGAAATGGGGCCGTAAAACAATAAATAGGTAAATACATATAAAAAACATGCAATTTTAACTTCTAATCTTTGTTCATTTGTCTAGTAACTAGACTCTAGTTAAACTTTGTGTACAGATAGTTAAAAAAATTTAGGTTCCCTTATATATAAGGTTAGAGATTTCACTAAAACAGAACTAGATGTCGCTGCTAAAAATGTCCGATGCTAGAACGCGCTATCGTTGCGTTTTGAGAGAACGATGAGTTCGCTCTTACAAATTACTTACAAATAGCAAACGTATTAAGCACGTGGATTCTGATCCCACTTCTGAATTCTAATTTTTGAAGATGACGCTTTTTTGGGTGTCTCGGTAACAACTATGGAAAATTAAATGCAAAACGGTATCATCCCTACAGCTTGTTAAATTAAAACAAGATATACCAGCATGCACAGTGCGATACGAAACAAATATAGTTAAACGTATGATTATGCGAGCTCACGATGTTCTATTAATTAATTTGTGTACTAACTAGCGAATTCATGGCAATTTGAGATAGTAGACATGAAACGGTGAATTGGGTTGCGACGCAGGATTTATGGTACAACGAACATGGTTTTACTCTACCTTCTCATAAGATTAGGAAAGCATGATTTTGCTTTTAGAGTCATGCTCTGAAACTGCACAAGTTTGAATTGAGAATCAAGCTGTTTTTTGTCGAGTGACAAGTATAAATTTTGTATGCTTTATTACGAAACGCAAAATTGAGCTTTACCTACGAGTATAATTAATATAGCTACCTATCTAGTATAGTGCCTACCGACTAAGCACATCAAATATATTATTACACTTAGCACCTATGTTACTGATATTTGGAAAAAATATATATATTTCAAATTCGAGTTATTTTGTATCGGAATTTGAGTTAAAAAGTTGTACTCACAAACGTCCTCAAAATCAAACGTGATCATTTACAGTCGTAACTTCTAATTCTACGGAGCATTCCCATAATACGTATTTCCAATTTAGTTCGAAATCATCAATTATACTACCATTTGTAGCACAGTAGGCCACTTGCATCCCAAACAGCTGTTTAAATTCACTTCGTGTATCCAATAACTTATCCACTTCAATACTCAATCACAAAAACAGTACATTCGGATCCAACTGAACCGATATTCATAACACAACAAAAACATATTTGGACGCCGCTGCTGTTTCGAATTCAATCGTATTTTGACATCGATGTATAACTAGATTGAACATCTTGGTCCTAGAAACAGCCAGAAAAATAAGAACACAAAATGAACCTGTGGTCTAATAATAGTAGGCAACAAAATATATGCCGATGTGCAATCGGCTAATTTCGGCTTCATAGAGCGTAGAGTGCGTCAGAAAGAGAAAGCGCTCTGCGAAAGCAGAAAAGCCGATGTGCAATATTTATGGCTTAGAACCGTATTTGAGTTTAGTATCATCCAACCGCAGCAAGTTTGGCGACGTGCTAAAATATATCAGTCTGTTTTTGAGAACTCCGAATATACCTAACCAGCGCAACAGTAATGGCCCGAACACACCTAGTTCGCTGGCGGTAGCGATCAGTGAAGGCCTGCGCACACCTAGTTCGCTGGCGGTAGCGAACAGCGTTTCACTGATCGCTACCGCCAGCGAACTAGGTGTGTTCGAGCCTTCAAACGCTGTCAAATATCGCTGTCAGATTTGAGATTTGACAGCGAATATTTGACAGCGTTTCACTGATCGCTACCGCCAGCGAACTAGGTGTGCGCAGGCCTTAAGATTTCAGAAGTGTCTTTATTTCGGTAAAAAGGTTTTATTTCTATGAAAAACCAAAGGAAACTTTGTGCATTTTATTCCGCTGTGTTTATACAAATTACAAATTATTTATTCACAAAGAAATTTTAATAACATAGCAGATGCAATGCGTTCAATCTAGAAATTGTGATACCTTATATTTCACATAAAAACAAGGAGCCAGAGAGCGAACATAATTATGCGCTGTTTCTAGATTATACATTGATGTATTTTGTTCATACATATTTCACGGGCACGCTTGGTATGGAAGCGGATACTTCGGTTCGATTACGGCAAATAAATGAAATTGCACTTCTTGTTCTGCAAGTGTATGGGAATATCGTGTTCGAACTAATTCAGAGGGACCTATTGCTGCAGTAATGCAGTGTAAAATTACCGTCTGAAATTCGGAAGTGCAACGAGTTTATGATATTTAAGACAAAATTGTTTAATTATTTAATAGAAAATACATTTTATTCAATTCAAGATTATCTTGACAAAACTAACTAATCTTTACTATTTCTGACATTACCTACTTCTAATTTGACTAATTAATTATCAATTCCATCATTTTATTGAATTTTAGCATAATAATACAATACTCGGGCATTATTTTTATTTCGTCTTGTTTGTCTTTATCTTACCTGTGTTATTTGTTTGCATGCTTAGCAATACATACTTAAAGTTTTTGTACGCCTTAGAGCAAATCACAGTGATACCTCAACCCTGTGTTTCACAAATAAAGACTTGAAATTGTATATACATGTGTCTTTACATTGTGGGTTTTGTTAGGAAATGAAGACTGCTTCTAAATACTTTCATAAATAAAACTGGTCGGTTTTTTTGTTGGCATCCCAACACACATAATAAATATTTTAAAACGACATTCATAGTCGTTGTATTCAGCTCGTACTTTGTCTTGTTCGTACATTTTTCATATCGAGTTCCCATCGTACAGGCTCTGCTTAGTTTGGGGCTAGATAAGTGTTGTGTGGATTGTCCACAATATTTATTTCTACTTACATAGTTCATCACACTTGAATATTAGAATATTACATTAGTACCTATCTCTTTTTTTTCAGCCACAAGGTATTTTAGAAGTTAATACTTTACCAAGAAACTACCACTTACGATAAACAGAGATCCCACAACTTTGCTGTTTTCTTGTATAATTTCCCTGCTATTATAAACTCTACTTAAGTAACTAGCACCAAGATAACAATTTCTTGCGAAAGCATTTATTTATACGCTCCCATACATTATACTCTGTGGCTGCAGTAAAACAATTTGTAGAACTAAACGAGTGCCCTGGGACTAATTCTGCGTGAAAAGTTACTACTAATAAAGATTACTGGGCTGTACCATGAGAGCTGGTTAATATGATGAATGGATGCAGGTGGTTGCACAACGAACAATGAATAACATCGCTTAACGAGGATATATCACTATTTGTGTTTGGCTATAACATAATTAGTTAACATACAACCATGCATTCGCCCTCATCACACTCAGAGGTAGGTACACTAACCAACCAACATCTATCTGTTTTTCTTTTTTAGTAAGCGATCATGCACTCACTTAGTTCTTTAGTGAAAATAAAATATTTAAGTATTATATCAGAAAAGAAAGAAAAAGAAAGAAAAGAAAAGCATTTTATTGACCTGCTTTGTTTGGGGCTAGATATAGTGTTGAGTGGAATGTGTAAAATGTTTATTTATTATTATTATTAGTGATAGTCGTTTCCTTTTATTAGTTTTACACGAAAAATGTGAATCTGTAATTGGCTGTAAGTTAATAACACACATTATGCAAAGTTTTAAAACTATGGATTGTGTTAATAAATAAAATAGAATAAAAATAAAATTACGTTACTATTTTACTTAGCTCTGTGCCTCGATTATCTATGCTCATCGATATGTCACTAATGTCAAAAATATTTGGCGCGCTGTCAGGCGATTCGAAAAAGGGATGTGGCTACACGTAGTCATGGAAATCGAAGGCGTAACAACTAGTGTTGGGTAGAACACCGTTTCAAAAAGAGTTTGTATGAGGCCCTCGTTCTTGTACCGTGAGGTGTTACAATGTCATGCTTCAAATGTCATGTCACATGCGAAGTAGTGAGTGTAACTCATTTTGCTCGACTCATTTCATTTGTCATCCAGGATTTTTTTTCATGAGCTACTGCTGTTGAGGTGTCTTGGTGAATGTCTCGTTATTATTTATTTCTGGCCTCTCTCTACTCTACATAGCCTACCGTACCTACCTACCTATCGTATACCTATTGTAGGTTACGGTTTAATTCTTTCACTCTAAAAGTGAGGCGCTTTGCTTGATGAGCAGGTAGGTACTACCTACGGTAGGTACTTAGATTGAGGAATTTTTATAATGTCCCAAAAGTTAAGAGCCGAGCGGGATTTGAACCCGCGACCTTCCCCTCTTCTTCTTCTTTGTGATTTCCCTAAGTGTAGTAAACACTCTAAAATCATTAAAAAATTCGATTGAGGAAGTTAAGTACTAGCAAGCAATGTAGCAAGCAACGACAAACGAGCTCACATTTCGGTCCCAAAATACATCAGCTCACTCACTCCCTAGAATGAAAGATTTATATTTTCCTTTTTCGTCCCGCTCTCGCAAGTGACGCCGCGCGCCGGAAAGAGATGACAAATATTGTGAGGTGGTACATGCATTGAACATGAGGAACGGAACATTTTTGAGTGAATGCTTGTGACAAACGAGGTGCCTCTTGTATGTCCTACTCAACACTAGTAACAACCCGATACCCGTTTTAGTAGGTAGGTAGTAGAGCTTTGTTTGTGACTCGTCCGGGGAAGCACTACCACCACGCCTATTTCTGCAGTGAAGCAGCTTTGCTGTGTTTTGGTTTGAAAGGTGTGGGTGCCAGTGAAATTACTGGCACGTGAGGCTGAACTTCTGTATACCTCAAGTTGATGAACGCAGGGCAGTGTATCGAAGGGGAAGTTTCTGACGTGCGTGACCCACGAGGTAATTTTTTGTAACAGGCGATGGTAACCACTTAACATAAGGTGGGCCATGTGCTTGTTCTAGCTAGTTGTACAACTAAAAAAGGTTGTATAACTAAATATGAACGTCAGGTGAATGAATGATTTATTTTGCGAAACCAGAACTTAAACTATTTTTAACAACTAAAATTCTTATTACTAAATTTATATGTAAGCCTGTGTATCACAAAACTGGACTCATGACTCAGCATGATGCTGGTTGGTTTGCAACCAACGCTGGTCTTCCGTCAGAGCCGGTTGGTGATGCCACCATGAGGTCACCCTTCCCAGCCAGGCGAAGCCCCAAACAAAAAAGACCCTATGCTTCAGGGAGAAGTAAAATTGGCTATATGGCATTCCTAACGCATAATGGAATGCATAGGTCCAAATACAGAAACTGGAAGTCAATCTTTTTTTTGTTTGCCTAGTCTATAGTAATATTATAGAGACGAAAGATTTGTATTTTTGTGTGTAGGTATATTGGTGCACACAGGCTTGCAAACCTGCAAACTGACTGGTTTGAAAACAGACGTGAATAAGGCCTGTTTTTTTGACATTTCACAAGGCCGGTACTTTAGTAACCTAGAATCAAAAACAAGATAGACTGAAATCTGCCAAAAACTTAGCGAGCTTAAAAACTACAGCCGACTTAGTCTCAAAATAAGCTTTAATTAAGCTCCGAAAAGCTTAATCGTTGAAAACTCGAGCCGACAGCTCTACATTGTGCTTGAAATACTCACATTTTTACCTCGCGGCACAAAAATGACGCCAGTGGACAATGGAATTCTTCTCGCAACTTCAATTAAAATTCTCATGGTTGAAGGAATAGTTCCCCGAATATTGCTCACGATTAAATGACTTTGCGCGAGTTTATATAATAAAAATTTTGGTGTACCTACTTATCCCTTACCAACTATTTTTTTACGGTGGCAACGTAATATTTAAAACGATGACTCAGCAGGCCTTACTACTATTTTTGGTAACTCACAACTTTGGCGTTCTTTTTTTAGTTTTTGAATTTGAATTAAAAAAACAAAAGTTGGTTTAATTCGCATCAATGGAGAAACCGATTTAATAAGTAGTACCTCTCACTCGCACTCCAGTATTATAAACAACAATGAGCAAGAAAGAGCGATGATTAGCGGCGCCATTTTGGATTCGGTGATAAAAATGTAGTGATATTCAAAATCTCTTGCACCTGTTTAAAAGCGTAATATGCGAGTACCAGAACGTAAAAAGTAGGTAACAAAACCATAACATGAGGTCAGTTCCTTGTTACGATTCCATTACTGCATCGTGCTTTTGTGCTATTTGTTTCGCTGCAATAAAAACAGCTACAAGAGAAGTATAATTAAATAATAGAAACTCTTATTTTGCGGACGGGATCCAAGCTAATGACGTGGTGAGTACCTTCCTTCACATTCATACGCTACAAAACCGTAGTAGTTCTTCATAAAATATTTAATTCACTTTGTAGGTAGAAACTGTTCGTGCCACTAAAAGCTTTCTTATCAGATTTAGATCACTAATTTATCTGATAACAATAATTACGACCTTTTAAATACAAAGAAATGGACGTCAAAAATACTGTATACTTGCCTTACGTAGTGAAAGAGGAACGCCAAGCCTGAAAAAACAATTCTCGTTGAAGGGCCTGTCCTGGCCCTATCTCACCATGTTTGCGAAACTAAACTTCGTAACGGCTGATCGAATGTGGATGTTATTATGTATTTTTAAATTGTGTCAAATGAGTTGTGTTGTGTGATGAATTGTGTTGTTTGAAGTGTGTTGGTGCCAGTGAAGTTACTGGCACGTGAGGCTGAACATGTGTATGCCTCTAGTGGATGGACGCAGGGCAGTGCATCGTAGGACACGTTCCTGACGTGCGTGATCTATGAGGTATTACTTTGCTTTGTTATAGGCGATGGTTACCACTTAACATCAGGTGAGCCATATGCTTGTTCCATCAACTAGTTGTATTAAAAAAAATCCAGTATTTCCATCATATTATTTTTATTTTAAATATAGTGTTTGCACCACACAAAAATCTATTAATAATTTTCATACCCTATTTTAACCAATTACCTCAAATTTAAAAATAAATGCATTCACACTGCGTCTCAAATACTATTTCAGTTTACTTTGCAGGTGAAACGAGAGCCAATAAACATCTCACAATAAACAACAATTCCTTAAGCCCTGAGTGGGTGGTGCTTAGAGTCTTGTGAATAGAGATGGGGGCTTACCCGGTAAAAACCCGAACTTTGGGTATTTACCCATTTATACCTAATTTTACCTACCCATTTTGAATTAATGCCGGGTAAAAATTCAAAAGAACTTTTCTATTAATGAAGTTTCGTTTTAGTAAGAATATTATGTTTTTACCCGGTATTCATAAAATTTACCCGGTATAAATGGGTATTTTTAATTTTTAACAATTCCTCCCTTCCCCTTCCTTTTTTACCCTTCCAGTTTTTACCCATCTCTACTTGTGAACAATATCAAATATTTTCTCATTCGTTAGTGCACTTGTTTTGATATAAAACTTATTGATAAATCAGTCTAAGATTGAAAATCTGATCTACAGAAGACGAAGGCAGACTTTTTGTTAAGCATTTTTTGAAGTAAACTTGAAAAAATTGTTTTGTTTGCAACCGTTACCAAAAGTTGCTGTTACTTATTATCAATAAAAGTTGCTGTTACTTATTTTTCAAAGTTATAAAGCATAGATAATAGCAACGGTGAAAAAAAACATCGTGAGGAAACCCGCTTAGTCAGCACTATAGCGTCCCGTAAGTAGGGGTATGAGTAAACACAAGTTGCTCCTGACACTATGCATATAAATCATCTGCAACAGATGCAAATACCTGTTTTTTTAAAGCATAATAAACATCATTATTCAGTAGATACCGAAAACTTCACCCAAAAGCACCCATTTATAAAAAAAAGCCGTGCCACAATAAATTGGTAGGGCGGCTAAAGTCGCTATAGGGCGGGAGAAGCCTGAAATAAATGCCATGTCATCAAGAATGATTCAGTAATGGGTGTAGGGATATTATGTACCTTTTAGCATAAACTAGTTGAGTGTAGATAAGTTTGGTACAGAAGGGCAAGTCCCACTTCATTTACAACATTTCGTCTGCGAAATGTTGTTTTCGTTTCGCCTATCTGTCCCTCTCTATTGTATGGAGAGAAGATGAGACAAGCAAAAATACGTTATGCAAAAACAATTGAAACGAGTTGATGTCTCATCAACTTTCCATTCAAAAGAAAGAGACACGTGCTCACACGAAAACAACATTTGGTAGACGAAATGTGGTATATAGCAAAACTCCGACTTCGGGTACTGGTGAGAACTCGAATTTGGTTGTGTGCAATAAAATATTGATATTAGGGAACTTATTGGTAAAATCTGAATGAAAAGTACATAAACTACCATATTTTCGTCTCCTTCTTTTTAATTAATGGCATCTGTCCATTTTGGATCAATTTTGTAAGGTAGTAGCTCGTTCTTACCTTTTTTGTAAGCTTGAGTGGTGATGTCCTAATGTGTTAGCCGTTAGTTTTCATTCCCTATTGAAAAGTTTTCTTTTCAACGTTCATATATGAAATATTCTAACTGTCTACTACTGTTCTACTACTGTGTTCTACTGTTATATTTACATACATAATAAGGCAATAAATATACTGAATACTGAATTCTTTTTATTTATATATATCCTGTTAAGTTTTCATTCCCTATTGAAAAGAAAAGTCAACGTTCATTATATGAAATACTTTTTTTATTTATGATATTCTGTTAATAATTATGGAACTTCATAGGCGTGCTTATGTCATTAATGATAATGGTTGGAACGACTATATAGAGGTGACTACAAAATATAATTATGCTGCATACATTGCAGTGTGGTTACTCAATCTGGTAAGACGAATTACTAAGCAACGTTGTTATGCAATCTACAATAATCTGCATATCACTTGGCCTTACAAGGCGTTTAATTTAGTGCCTGGGGCCTGGACGCTTATGCTTCAGGTACAGTAAGCTGCAAATGTTGATATACACCCCTATTTTGTAACTACAAGAGAAAAATATGGACTGTTTTAGGAGAGGCTACTCATGATAAGAGCATGGTCACAGAAAAAAAAATTCTAGAATTTTTTATTTAGCCAAAAAGTTTTGACCTTTCAGAGTGATCCGTGCGACCTAGAATCATTGATTTCTGACTTTGACTTTAAATTAATTACTTAGATGTATTATATTTATTGATACGAAACAAAGGAAAGAAAATACATTTATTTGAAATATTATGTGTACACGACGTATGTGTAAGAAATGACATATTTTAAGAATAATGGTTAGACCATTATTCTTGATTTTATATGAGTTTAAGTTTTTTTTTTACTTTTTGTATGTAGTTTTTTTTAGAGCGTTACTACTGGTATTTTACTTGGTTGTACATCGACTTCTGGCTCAGAGTACAGATTAATGCATAGTTTCTTGCTGACCGCAGAATAAGGGTTAAAATAGTGTTATGGGCCCCCGGCCCTTACAAATGAATGGCCCTAGGTAAGGACCACGCTATGACAGATGGCTTATAATAAAACACTTGTTATGTTATTGTTGGAGTTTATTACTATTGTCTCATTTGAAGAAGGATAGAGACTGTTTACTTTCAGAGCCAGTTTATAATCAATTATCTGTCTTTCATGATTTATTTGAATAAACGCCATCTTCGATCGACTAAACTCGTCGTCCGAAAAAAAACGTGAAAAAGACGAATGGAAAAACAATATTCACTTTTGATCTGCTGTAACAGATACTTCAAACTGTTGTGATAAAAATGTTTTAAACTTATCCCAGCACTTGGAAAAAGGTTTGCATCGTATCTAGAAAACAATATTACTTATTTTAGAGAGGCACTAAAGTGAAGTCATTTTTATAAAAATTGTACTTAATTTTTATTTCTAAGCAAACCTTTCTTAAATTTTCACTTCTTTTCTTGATAATCAAAAGGCACAAAAAGGATACGTCCTTTCATTTCAACCCTTTTTCAAGCTTTGTTCGTTTCAATTAGTATGCACTATGAAACACATTTGAAATCTAAGGCCGACCCTCCCTAAGCTAGAGGTGTTTGTTAGTAACTAAAAATAAATTAATTAATTTACACAAAGAAACTTACAGCTAGGTAAACAAGTTTTACAAAATGTACAAAATACACAAGAAACAGTTGCGCTATTTGCAGACCGTCACAAACGATCTAGAGATAGCTCAACTGATCTAAATCGCTACCAGAGGGAAGCGTCCCCAAGACGCTGGCGGCATTTCCACGTTGAATAGCAATGCTACAGCGCTGCGCCAGATACCCACCAGCCCTTGGGTCACGCGTCGCTTCGATCAGTCGCCTAAGTTGTTTGTTAGTTGGTTAAAATGTACGTGTCTTTAAATGAAGCGTTAGGATTTACCAGTTGTTTTTCTCAGAGCGTTGTTGATGTAAGGATTAGCAAGATTGCGAAAAAGAAAGACACTATCCGGCGATCAACTTGAGCTTACACCAGTGTCTAAGATAAGTGCTCAAGTACTTCACATCTTTAAATAAAATAAAATGAAAATACTAGTACGGTGAAATTACTGGCCCGTGAGGCTGAACATCTGTATGCCTCAAGTTGAAGAACGCAGGGCAGATGCATCGTAAGGAACGTTCCTGACGTACGTGACCTACGAGGCTTTGTTAAAAGCGATGGTTACCACTCAACATTAGGTGGGTCATATTATGCTTGTTCCATCAGCTAGTTGTAAAAAAAAATATTTGTATTAACTCCAGTAAATCCGTAATTCTAATTCCTACAAATATGATAAAAGTTTGGAAGTTTGGGGTTCAATCACGCCCTAACCACTAGACTTATTTGGAACAAATAAATACTTATCATAGACACTCAGAGCACGCAGAGCACGGGAGCCAAATAGCTGATACAATTATAAATATTTTTTTGTAAATATTTTCTTATATAACATCCAGACAGAGATCAAACATCTGCGATCACCACACAAATTTTTGTTCTCGGTGGGGATCGAACCCACTGCCTATGGCGCAGAAAGCAGAGGTACTACCAATTGAGCTGAGAGACCAGTAAAACAAAATAGTTTAAAACCAGAATTAACCCATAGGCATTTTGAATACAAAACAAATGACAGAAACGGGAAAAATCTCCCACGGCGATTATTAGTGACTATGTCATACAACTGAATAGGTTTATCAAAACTCTGACTGACGAGTTAAAAACCAACTTGTTTAACCGTATGGTCCCTAAAGTTAGATGCCAGTAGGTAGTGAAATCAAGGGTGTTTCCTGATCTATGAGTAATCCATCCACCCGTCGAACTATGTCGAAACAGATGAAATAGTTTAAACTTTACATCCCTTTAATTGAGTTCGATGTTTGGAGGAATTAATAGGATTTCGGACAATAAGCCTGAAGCGCTCTGCGCAAAATACATTGGCCATTGGACTGATCAAATTATTGCACAGCAGGCATATTAGGTTTTTATGAAAGGGGAGTCAACGCGACGATCGGAATTTAGAATAGATAGTAAAAGAGACATTTTGCTACAACTAAGCATTTCATCTGCACATTTGTCTATTTTATTTCTAATACACAGGCCTCATTTTGTTTCAAATCAAGGGACAATGAATTTACAAGCAGGGATAGATTTGATTGGTTGAGCCTTGATAATTCAAGGCTCAACCATCAAATGTTTTTATAAACATTTGTTTCTGGTATGGCTCCAAAACTCTCGCCAAATTCCCTTCAATGCTGCTTCATCTACTCAACCTTTCCTCCACCATGGAGGTTGCCAGCTCCCTTCCCTCACTGACACAACCTGTTATCCTTTATTGCGGCCAAAATTAGTAACCTATACTCATAGAACCAACCCCAGCTGTTACGCTAAAGTATTTTCATATTAATAAAGGTACATGTTTTGCCAGATTTTAAACGGGCTTGTTTGAAAACGGACGGGTATGGTGGTCCCATAAATTCCCGTGCATCGAGTGGCGCCCCGCTGGCGAGGTAATTGCGCGGTCGCGGGCGTACCCGACTTCATCGCCAAACCTCATTTGCGCGAGTGCTGTTACATGCTACTGCTGGAACTCGATGCTGTAAACCTGTTTTTACTGCGAGATGTACTGACGTCGTAAGCATCGCAGGTAAGGCCTAGGTAAGGCTAGGGCTGTGGAAATTGGCACAGAAAAACAATGCCTACAAGTGAGCTATTTGATAGATCAAAGGTATTTCCAGGCAATCGCAGTATTGGTTGTAATGTAATCAGATGCCGCTGAATATCTTACATAATATTCAACTCAATTTGAAGCAGTTTTGTGATTGCAAGAACTGAACATCTTTTTTAATATTATAAAGAGGAAAGATTTGAGTGTTTGTTTAAATTAAATAGGCTCCGAAACTATTGGACTGGATTTCGTATTGAAGGCTGTTTCAATTTATGAATTATTAAAATCGGACATCCCATTAATAACATATCACGGATTTTAAAAAATGTTAAATGTAAAATAAACGCTGCCGTGCCGTTTATCGTGCTCTTGGTAAGTGAACAACAAGGGACCCTCCCGGCTTCGCATGGGTGGAAAACTCACTTCACATTATATTATCATCTCCTATTTTCTAAATTACTACTTCTTCTTTCCGTGATAAGTTAGGGCGATCAACTAGTCACAGATAAAGACAGCAGCTATACCGTTGATTCCACTGATCCAGGATGTATTTACCATTAAAATACATCGAGAACCGATCGTAAATTCGCCAGCCCTTCCCACTGCCGGTTACACACTCAGCCAATTTATATAGCGAGATGGCAATTACCGACGTTTTTGGCGTCAAACGTCATTTCAGGAAATTATTTCGTCAGCGACCACGCCCCAGGGCAGGTGAAACGTCTCTTAATCGAAAAACCTATTGGATGTAGCCAGAGAATGGCAATAGGATTGATGTAGAAAAGTGGGCATAGAAAAGTGTGATCATGGTAACACGCACAGTTGGTGAATTAACCATTCACCAACTGTGCGTGGTGGTTGGTGAATGGTTAGTAAAACTACTGCCTCAAATGATGCTCATATTTTTTTGTCTAAAATCGTAGTAAATCCTTAGCGTCATAATTTTAAAATCCAACTGTGCGTGGTGAATAAAATTCAGCAGAGGCCGTCCAATTTAAACTTGAATATATTTTCATAAACATTAAATTAAAATGATAACTTAAAATTTTCCATTTACCTATCATACGAATGCATCAACTGAGCACATAATATTATTTTCATAGCTA
Organism: Thera obeliscata; assembly: GCA_947578465.1. Lineage (NCBI taxonomy): Eukaryota > Metazoa > Arthropoda > Insecta > Lepidoptera > Geometridae > Thera > Thera obeliscata. The sequence continues at coordinate 4,139,775 of OX387919.1, forward strand.
AGGTATAACTCGGATTTACACGCGTATAGATTTAAAAAGATGTCATTTTAATACTGGGTCGGTATAGGTATTTACTTACTCATGAGTAGTTCGATACTAAAATGCTAATAAATAACGCTTGACGAGCCAAGGTTTTGTGACACATAGCAATATATTGTAAAAGTGATCTTTGTCAATATAATTATTATTCTGATTTTGATTCATATTATCAGCATTGCGGTGTTTCAGTTTGAAGGGTGTGGGTGCTGGTGAAATTACTGGCACGTGAGGCTGAATATCTGTATGCCTCCAGTTGATGGGCATCGTAGGGCGCGTTCCTGACGTGCGTGACCTACGAGGCATTGCTTTGTTATTGGCGATGGTTACCACTTAACATCAGGTGGGCCATATGCTTGTTCCATCGGCTAGTTACATAAAAAAAAATATATTCAACGTTGATTAAGTTTGAAACAGTTTCGAGTTAGCTCAGTCAATAGGTAGTGGTCCCATTTTCCAGAATTTTGTCGATGTAGCTGCAATGAAAGTGGTTTGGAATTTGGGTGCAAAATAGGGACTGCGCGAAGTAGAGAGTTTTGGCGCGATTTAAGCTACGTTCGTACTGACGGTACTTCGATGCTGGCTTGATGTACCAGGGATTCCAGTAGAAATTGAACGGGCATTTTTTAATCTTGCTTATTTGATTATGTGAAATGTGGTGATTCCGCTTTTAAAAGTAGTAGATACGAACTGCTAAAGAGTGGCACTCTGTACTGGCGTCAGTATTTCCAGAACGTTTCAATTTAGGAATTTTTAAGACAAGAGTGACCAGGTGGATTATTATGGCTACATACTCACTTTCTATCAGGTCAATACTCAATATATTTATTGCATAAACATGGTTTAGTTTAGGTACATACATAGTTCTTAGGTGTAAGTCAGTATCACATGGACCCTGTGTATAGGGTAAAGCAACATAAAGGTGTGATGGTAGTCAACTGTAGAGTAGCTTATATAATTATCTCGATTAAGAAAAAGAGGGCCCTATTGTTAAAAATAAATGTTCGTGCTTAATTAATTCTTTTTACTTCATTTACATTCGTAATATATTCCCATCAAGCTCATTCAAAACATATTTAGCGTCTCGGGATTCTCATCTTCGTCTGAGCGCGCGATAACGAAGTGTTTTATGGGCCGCATTAGCATTGTTTTACCTAAATATGTTCATAAATTCATGTACATTAACTCAGATTGTGAATCAGGGCCGCCCGGCTAATGTTTCAAAATTTGGATCTATGATTTGAGTGCTTTTGAAGTACATAGTTAAATATGCTCAGTATAGATTATCATAGCTTTCTGTTTGGGTTAGATAGATAGGTTCTATTGGCTTTCTGGTGTAGGAATGGTGTCGTGTGCAAACTATTATACTCGATTTTTTTTATTTATTATTTCTCAACTCGAGAGCAAAGCAACCCTGCTTACTTACAAAACATAATATCATATAATGGTACCTAGAAAAACCTGCACTGAATGTTAGGAGAGTGATTGAAGCGAGAGAGGTATGTCAGGAGCGTAGCAAGTGGAAATCCGTGATCTTTGCCTACCCCCATGGTAATGAGGCGTGATTTTATATGTATTTATGTATGTATACCTGCAGAAAATTATATTGTGCTACAAAGTGCTTGGTTTAAAGAATGTATGCTAATACGTAATTCTAAGTACAAAATATCCAGGGATTATTCAATTAACAGCGTTTCTTACGGTACTCTGAGAAAACGCAATGAAAAAGGGCTTATATACTCATTACTTGCTGCACTAAGTTCGCTTCTACGAGTTAAGGGTGTTGCACACGACAAAAATGCATTTCGTTGATACCATACTGGAACTTCACTATGCTAGGTATTATCATTATTTTTAGGCGCCAGTCTTTGCCAAAAAAGAAACAAATTGATAAAAGTGCTGAAGCAGTTACACAAAAAAAAACATATATTTAACTGAAAAAGACTAGAATTAGTGAAAAGTAATAATTTAAAGTAACTATATAATAAATATTGTGGACAATCATAAAACACTATGTAGCCACAAACTGAGCAGAGCTTATACTTGGGGAACCAGATGGCTGATACTTGAATACATTTTTTTTAAATTAAATAATGCTTAGAATACGATAAAATACAGACAGAGAACAAAAATCTTTGTTCACCACACAAATATTTGTTCTCGGTGGGGATCGAACCCTTGATTTCCAATTTCCAAGATTGTACCGTGTTATCTTACTGGAATAAAAAAAAAATCTGGATCTGACAAAAACCTACGGCGCAGAAGGCAGAGCTAATACCAACTGAGTTGAGAGGCCAGTATCGCAAAAAATATAAAAGTATAATATTCGTCGTGTGTGCACCCTTAACATCGTTGTACAGTAATCTGCGTTATTAACGTTAATCTTAACATATACCCTCGTAATTGCTAGTTTCTCGCGAAAGTAATTATTTGTTTAATTAACGCTTAAAGCATAACTAGTTTTTTATAATGCCGTGTTCATCGGTCGTTAGCCTGTTTGTTGATACAATGAGTGATTGGTGGAAATGGTTAGTTTATAGAAGGTCAACTCTGAAAAATTACACACGTAATAATAAGTTATTGAGCCACAATTTAAGTGGAAACATTTAAGTAGAGAAAATAAACTAGGGATTTTTTATATTAGGTAAATAATGGATTTTAAATGTAAGGTAAGGTATAAAAATATTGTTTAAAAAAAGTAAAAGTAAAGTAAGTAAGTCATTAGTCATTTACTGGTAAATGGATTTATTATAATAGTAATGTATTTCAGGAGCCTGAATAAATGAAAGTGCTTAAATTTTTTAAACTCCTATTAGAATAACAATAAATGAATATTAGTGGATATTTTTACATTATCTAGCCCGGAACTAAGCAAAAGTTTTTACTGACCCAGATAACAAATTGTATTAATAATTTTATTAGTTACTATTAGTAAATCACTGTCCCAATTATTAGTTCTTACACAGCTTCAGGTGTATTTTATGCAGAACGTTTGTTCTCTCAATACCTCTTCTGAATTTTAATCAGTTGGCATAATTAATTCACAGTTGAAATCCAACATTCACACCATGTAGGTAGAACACACAGAGAACACATCATATCCATAACAAGCTGGAATTCAAATTCAAATTGTATTAACTAACTAGTAGGCGGCGGCAAATAGAATCGCGTTGAACGCGTTGAGACTAATTGATAAGGTAATATGGTGTGCAGCCGTCATTATCAATAAGCGCGAACCTCTGCAATTACAGCATAAAGAATAAATAAATAAACTATTGGATTATCTGTCATTTTAGAAAGCCGTATAGCTTTTTTTGGTGTTATTATGAGTACTGTACCCGAAGTCCCAGTGCATTTACAACATTTCGTTGCCAAATGTTGTTTTCGTTTCGCCTACGTGTCTCTCTCTTTTGCATGGAAAAATTATGAGACAACAACTCTAACCACGTAACGTGTTTTTGCTGTCTCATATTTTCTCCATACAAAAGACAGAGACACGTAGGCGAAACGAAAACAACATTTGGTAACGAAATTTGGTAGCAAAACTCGGATTTTGGGTACTGTTGTGAAATTTCTATTGTATTTTAACCAATCTTACATGAGATCTTAGCGCTCAAACTGTCCATGACGTTTTTTTTAAACAAGTAGGTGGTGGAACAATCAAGATGGCCCACCTGATGGAACGTAGCCATCTTTGTCATCGCCTATAACAAAGCATTGCCTCGTAGGTCACGCACCTCAGGAACGTGCCCTACGATGCTCTACCCTGCCTCCATCATCTTAAGGCATGTTCAGCCTCACTTGCCAGCATTTTCACCGGCACCAACATCCTTCAAACTGATACACAGCAATGCTGCTTCACGGCAGAAAAAGGGGTGGTGGTAGTACTTCCCCAGACGAGCCCTTCACAAAGAGCTCTACAACTACAGGAAAATGTATTTGCATTTTTCACTAAAACAGTTAAAGAAAACATCGTGTAGACGTAATTAGGCGTATTAATGAAACCCACCAAGAGCAGTATATTTTGAGTTCTTCAATGCCTCAAAATACATTCTTTCAGTGAGTCGGTTACTTCTAATTTTGACTGTACCGATGGTACACCCAGTATTCCACGACACAGAGAAACCTAGTGCGGGGTGAAATAGGACTAATGTTATGTGACTGCTAGGGAGATGTTTATAGTTGCCTCTAATGAAACCCTCCTGTAACTAAGGGTACAGACAACACGCCATTTAAGGTAAAAACATTATTAAAGGCTAGTGGTTTTGAGTATTTGTGCTGCTATTAGGAATATGTATTTATCCAGACATGTACCTAAATCCAGTCACGATAAATATAGCTCTGCCTTCTGAGCCGAAGGTCGTGGGTTCGATCCCCACTGAGAACAAATATTTGTGTGGTGAACACAGATGTTTGTTCTCTGTCTGGTTATATTGTATTCTAAGTATACGGCGTAGAAAGCAGAGCTACTACCAACTGAGCTGAGAGGCCAGTCCAACTGCTCTACCCTCCGATCTCTTTACCCAAATAAATAAAAGGAATAACTCTTCCACTATTTTCTTAACAATGCTTAGTACTGTAGCGACCGTGAATGTCAAAAAAAGTAATTATACGGAAAAAAGCAGCCAAGTGCGAGTCGGACTCGCCCATGAAGGGTTCCGTAGCATCAAGTAACCAAATATAAAGGTTCTTGTAGTTCGTCGAAAGGTAAATTGCGGTTTACGATTTATGACGTATAAAAAAAAAACTACTGACTAGATCTCGTTCAAACCAAATATCGTTGAAAGTTTGCATAGTAATGTACAACATATAAATAAAACATATAAAAGCAAAGTGTATTGGAGTTTTCTTGGATCTTGCTAAAGCCTTTGACACTGTCTCTATCCCTATTCTTCTACAAAAAATGCATAATATTGGAATCAGAGGAATTCCCCTGAAACTATTTTCAAGTTATCTTGGAAACAGATACCAAAGCACCAAAATTGGGGAAGCCACTTCTGATGAACTATTGCTACAGTGTGGCGTCCCTCAGGGTAGCATCCTCGGCCCGAGCCTATTCTTAATTTACTTGAATGAGCTTTGTTTGCACGAGCCTTACCATGGAGAAACTTTTAGCTTTGCTGACGATACAGCGCTGGTGTATTGGGGAGACACTTGGGATCAGGTACGTGAGTGCGCTGAAAAAGGCTTGCAGAGGGTCATTTTGTGGCTGCGTAAAAACCAACTTTCTTTAAACATAGACAAAACGCAATATGTAAAATTTTCTATTAAAAAATCCCCAAGTCCAAATGATATGACCATCCGTGCCCACACTTGTAACGATTACGCTTCCCTTACCTGCCCATGCATCGTTCTGGAAAACGTGGAAACTATCAAGTATTTAGGTGTCACCTTAGATAGTAAACTTAACTGGGGCCCCCATATTGATCAATTATCAGCTAGAACTAGGCGTCTTATCTTCACGTTTAAGCACCTGCGGCACGTAGCAACATCCAAACTTATGAAAACAATTTATTTTGCCTTAGCACAATCGGTTATAGGTTACTGTATCTTGGTCTGGGGGTGTGCATGTAAAACAAAACTCATAAAGCTAGAACGAGCGCAGAGGTCGCTACTAAAAGTAATGAACTTTAAGCCCTACCGTTATCCTACACATCTTTTGTATAGTGAATGTGAAATCCTGTCCGTTCGCCAACTATTTTTGCAGAGACTTATTACTAAACAACATATATCTCTAATCTTCAAAATTTTACGAGAAAAAAAAACATAATATTTAAAACTAAAAAATGTAATACCTCATTCGCCAGAAGACACCCATATTTTTTAGGTCCCCTTGTCTATAATAAAGTAAACCGTATCCTAGACATATATAACCTCAATTATTTTAATTTATCAAAAACAATCCGCAAATGGCTACTACAACTAAATTATGATACAACGGAATCACTTATAATATCTTTAAAATAAATTAGCAAATAAATATAAATTAAGAAAGGGAAAAAAAAAAAAAAAAAAAAAGCTGTCTGACAATATGAACGACCTACACAATTACAATATTTACAACTACAGATTGATCCCTTGGACTGGCAACTGTCGATCTGGTGGATTTCTTCAAAATCATCACATCTGCGCATCATCCGATTCTTGGATTATCGCACCGTCCTCCACCGTCCTCAGTATTTGTACGAAATTAACGGCATTAACCTATAGCTGCACTTCTCTAACCTAGTCACTGGCTTCGTTGAAGAATAGAGACAGGTAGCAAATGTTCATAAAAATACGGCCAACGGCGACAAAGTTCCAAAGTTCATTTTATTTACGCGCACTTTCGCGGCCGGTCATCGTGTAACAAGTTTGTGTTTTGTTGCTGGTTTACAGGGTAAAAAGTGAATTATTTTGTTGTTGGTGCTATTGTAACGATGAACAGGTAAGTTTTTAATGTTTTTACATTCAATTGGTTTCGGTTTTGATAAGTTTTCATTCAAAACCTTGCTAATTTCATCAGCCACCTATTTTTTTTCTGCGAAGTTCTCCAACAAAATCTCTTTGTTTAGACTTAAAATCTAACTGTCCTTACTAAAAAACCAGTGGAATAGGTCAACAATACATATTTTTATGTTATTTAAGTGTTATATTGTTAGAATGTAATTAGGTTTCTTCAAAATAGTGAAATAAATACTAGCATTCCATACATGATCCAAGAGTGGGACGTTCCGCAGTCCGAGAAATCCTTGGCACTGTTATCATAGAAAATCTCTTTGTTTAGACTTAAAATCTAACTGTCCTTACTAAAAAACCAGTGGAATAGGTCAACAATACATATTTTTATGTTATTTAAGTGTTATATTGTTAGAATGTAATTAGGTTTCTTCAAAATAGTGAAATAAATACTAGCATTCCATACATGATCCAAGAGTGGGACGTTCCGCAGTCCGAGAAATCCACTATGATAACATGGCACTGTTATCATAGAAAATTGCAAGTTTTTGATTGTTGAATTTCTAAATGTTTTTGTATGGTAATAGGTTATTTTTTTATCATGAATCTTTTATAAATATATTCATGTTTTTGGATATCAATGTTTTTGTCTAACTCATTGAACCTACTTTGTACTACATCACATAAATTCCAAGTGTGTATTTCCATCCGTTTTCTAAATCTTTGACTTCGAGTAGCGAAGTGTACATTTGTAAACAAGTAATAATTATTATTCAATTAGTTAGAATATTTCAAGCTGATTTCAAAGAGGTATAATTACTACAGAGTGATAGTAGAAAAATAAAAGAGAATCATCATTTATTTACAAAGCGGCATGCGCGCGCCGACCTCTAACGAAGGTAGTGTGCACATCCGCCATTTTTCGCAAATCGTGGTGCGCAGACGAGGGGTTTTGATTCATCTTTCTAGCAACCGCTCATTATCATCTAAAAATTGCAAGCGGTCTCTCGGACTATAACCACAACTAATTACACACACTAATTTACTTCCATTCTTTGGCAACGCGAGCTTGATACTGTACCTACACTACTACTACATGCATCATCAACACACACTATCATGACCTACACTAAAGTTACACCCACACTAAAAGCAGCGTTTTTTTTTTTTTTTTTTTTTTTTTTTCTTTTCTCTTCTGTGCTAATAGTGCATAACTCACACCGACAATAGTTTATTAGCGACCCAGGTACCTACCCTCATTCCTCATAGTATTACCTACCAAGTGTAGCACGGTGCTACTTTGTACCTGTGTGTTTCTGTGTGATGATACCTACCTCGAATAGAAAGATATTTTACAATTTGATGTTGTTGCTGCCTGCCTTATATGAATAGCGGTGTTAACCTACCTGTCTAGCCAGGACTTAATTATTGGTTTCGCTTACCTACTTACCTACTGGATGTCCTCTCGATATAGTTATGTACCTTTATAGTATAATATGGTATAAGTACCTTTATAGTGTAAGTTTTTCTTTTGATTATGTAAGAACCTGCGTAGCCTACCTGGGTTTTCTACCTATCTTAGATTAAATCAAAATCATTATATAAACTCCTACCTAATACTAGCCTACCCGACTCCTACCCGTCCAATGACAATTACGTCACAGTACATGTTTACATATTTTATTAACCGAAGGAAGGATCGAAAACCACAACACAGGTTTTTCAACCTAGCGTGGTTTTTGATGCCACCAAATCAAGTACATGTCAACTCTTACCTACACCTATTATAGCTACCCATCTAGTATAATGCTACCAATTAAGTATATCTACTAGGTATTATTATAGTTACCAAAAGCATAGATTAAATTCACTCATAAATACTATGTAACTGACGTGTGGCAAAATAAATTTCATTTCATTTCATTTCATTTCAACATATATTTTTTTTAGTTTTATCATTCTCTTATTTTAGAAGTTAGAGGGGGGGGACCAACTTTTTTCCACTTTGGAAGTGTATCTCGCTCAAACTATTCAGTTTAGAAAAAAACGATATTAGAAACCTCAACATCATTTTTGAAGACCTATTCATAGATACCCCGAGACACGTATGGGTTTGATATGACCCCCAAAATTTATAGTTTTTTTTCTATTTTTCTGTAAAAACTTAATGCGGTTCACAGAATACATCTACTCGCCAAGTTTCATCAGTCTAGCTCTTACGGTTTCGGAGAAAAATGGCTGTGACATACGGACGGACGGACAGACAGACAGACAGACAGACAGACAGACATGACGAATCTATAAGGGTTCCGTTTTTGCCATTTAGCTACGGAACCCTAAAAACGGGTATTTAAGAATAGAATAGAATAGAATAAGCTTTATTCAAAAATCAAGCAATTCAGTATAAATATAACACAATATGTTGCTACTAAAAATAAGGGTACATGGAGAAGTTCCTAGTTAAGTGCAATTTAATTTGGCTTGTGCACAGTTATTGTTGTATTGCAGTATCTACACTAAGTGATAAACTTGTGTTGTAGATACCGCGTTACCTTCCCATAGTGTTGTTTACATAAATGCCATGTTGAGCTGTTATTAATATTTATCGCGATTACCTTTATTATTCCCCCCCTCTCTCTTCTTCCCCCTTCTCTTCTTGATTTTTTCTTTATTATTACCTTTATTATTATTTTTTATTATTTAAATAATAAAAATCACGAAAGGTAATCGCGATAAACACCCGTTTTTTCCATACTCATATAATTATGCATAACGATCGCGTTAATTTAAAAAGTTAAAAAAGTAATGGCCAGTGGGACCAGTTTGTATTAAAACATTACCTATCACATAGATGTAGTCCTGAGCTTATCTCTAACCGCACCCCAAGGGCACGGGAGTGAATCACAATAGTACATTGTTACCTGAGTGTTGAAAGTCACGTTTTTTGAGTCCCGAGACGGGTTTGGCGCCAGAGCGTAAGCGAGGGCGCCAATGGAGCTTGAGGGACTTAAAAGACTTTCACCCGAGGTAAACACTGTGCTTTTCATTACGAATACAAGGAAAGTAAAAATAAAAACATGAAAGAAAAATTAGTGAAAATGAAGATTGAATTGCCGCCTTCCCGGTTTTTTTTTCTTTTTCTCTGGCGGGCCTTCGGCTACGGCTCGCCAGCATTATTCAGCCATTGTTTTCATTCTCATAATTTAAAAAATGGTAAATTGTTTGCTCAAATCTATGTTATTTTAAATAAATAGGTAGTTGAAGCTATATATTAATCAAGTAATTTAGAAGATATATTATTTATTTAATACTATCTTTATGTTATTTAAATTTAAATTTTACATTGCGCTCTAATTAGACTTTTTAAACTTCTTACCGTTGTAATGGGTATCCAACCTACTTGCTGAATAAAAAGTTGGAATTTGGTTCAACGACCTCCTTGCAGTCAGAAAGACTTTAGAAAGTTGGAACATGGTTGAATAAAATAGAACTTGTTTTTTTTTATAATTTGACAGCTGTCAGTAGAAAGCGATTCTCCCTAGGGCTGAAAGTTTTACTTTCAACTAGGCCCCTCAGGCAACTTCAGACCTACTTTCAGAGTATGAGTAATGAAAAATAATTTATCTACCAAGGTCTGGCAGAGAGGCCAAACAAATGAGAATATAATACATCGATAAATCGTAATCAAACCACTAGCCGACTGTGCCGTTCTCCAAATGAAGTTATGTGCTTACCCGCACTAAATAACGGCGAATAAACTAAACTGACACACGATACCTTCGATCCTAAGGGCTTTCCAACAGAGCACCAGGGTTGGTCCGCCACCAGGTAATTCTGGGCTGCAATTCTAGCAACACGAATCACTCAAGCGATTGTTGAATTCGATGTGAGTTGTCATTTTTAGGGTTCCGTAGCCAAATGGCAAAAACGGAACCTTTATAGATTCGTCATGTCTGTCTGTCTGTCCGTCCGTATGTCACAGCCATTTCTCTCCGAAACTGTAAGAGCTAGACTGATGAAACTTAGCGAGTAGATGTATTCTGTAAACCGCATTAAGATTTTTACATACAAATAGAAAAAAAAAAACAAGAAATTTTGGGGGTCCCCATACTTGAAATTGAAACTTAAATTTTTTTTTTTCATTAAACCTTTGGCTGACGAGGTGGTCGAAACGTAGCACTAACGCCGCGGTAACGTCTGACAGACGTCAAAATATAAATATTGTTTTAAAACATGTATAAAGCATGCCAGTTTTTCAAAGATTTTACCGTAGATACATAATATTATTGGATAGTTATATTAAAAATAAAAAATAAAATATCACTTCTATTAATAATCCACATTTATTATCGATATCAAAATAAATGCTCACTCAATTTTAGGGATTTACTTAAGTCGCCATTTTTTTTAAACTAACAATAAAATCGATAAATGAACTTAAAAACTCTTTGCATAGTTATATGAGCATCAAAATAATACAAAAGAAATTACTCTAACTACCAAATAAAAAAAACTGACAACACATATTATATTTGGTACATTTCCTGGCGTTTTTTGCAGTCACTGCATACTTGATACAAGTAAGGCGCATTGGTTTTTTTGCATTGATAGCAAAAGTATTTTGTGCGCCTCTTCAATCGACTAGGGCAGATTGCAAAGGTCTTTCGAGTACCTGGATCTGGTTTAGCATTGTTTTTTGGCGGCGAAGGTACTACTTGGCGTACTACTGATGTACTACGTACGGAGGTACTGATTGAGGTACTGCTTGGTGATCCTCTTTTTGAGGATACGCAGGTGGATCTTCATCGTCTTCGGATTGTTTAGATTCAGTATTGTGAGTGCTCTCTAAATTAAAATCTGGATCCGTCGTCATCAACCCCACTGCAGTTGTCAACATTTGAGGATTTTGTGTATTTAATCATCTTTGAGGTCGCTCTGGCGGAGTAGAAACCAAACTTTCAGCATCATTGGGTGTTATCTGCTTCCTAGTCGACATTTTCTTCTGCTTAGGCATTCTGCAATATTAAAAAAAAAACTATTTAACCGATGTCACGTCACTGAGTCACTGAGCTTATTTACACATACACTGAGGTGACGTCGGAGAGACGTACCAGTTTTAGAACATAAACACCGTACTTACGTCTGTGAAACGGTGATAGCTCAGGCGTGTCCAACGTATGCACTCGCTGTGCCTGCGGCGTGGGCTAGCGGCAAGAAGATGGTGGAAGCGGAAGGTAGCGAGAGACGTGGCTCCGCGAGTCGCGTATTTTAGAAAATATTGTATTAATAAAAGTTTTGACGTCTGTGAGACGTATAGGTCGTCAGTTAAAGCTTAAACCCATACGTGTGGGGTTTATTATGAATAAGTCTTCAAAAATGATGTTGAGGTTTCTACTATAGTTTTTTTCTAAACTGAATAGTTTGCGCGAGAGACACTTCCAAAGTGGTAAAATGTTGGTCCCCCCCCCTCTAACTTCTAAAATAAGAGCATGATAAAACTGAAAAAAATAATGATGTACATTAATTACTATGCAAACTTCCAACGAAATTTGGTTTGAACGCGATTTAGTGAGTAGTTTTTTTTTTATACGTCATAAATCGTAAACCGCAATTCACCTCTCGACGAAAGAAGAACTTTTATATTATGTTACTTGTTGTTACGGAACCCTTCATGGGCCAGTCTGACTCGCACTTGGCCGTTTTTTTCTAGTAAAAACTTTGTGTACAGATAGTTGAAAAAATTGTGAAAACAGTCAGTAGGTTCCCCTTAAAGGTTAGAGGTTTCACTAAATCAGAACTAGATGTCGCTGCTAAAAATGTCCGATCCTAGAACGCGCTATCGTTGCGTTTTGAGAGAACGATGAGTTCGCTCAATAAACTAATAAACGTTATGAATACCCATAGGAGGGTAATTCTTTCCACTTCTGAGATATAATGAAACAATTTTTGAAGATGACGCTTTTTGAGTGTCTCGGTAAAAACTATGGAAAATTAATTGCCAAACGGTATCATCCTTACATTACAGCTTGTTAAATTAACAAGATATACCAGCATGCAGAGTGCGATATACGAAACAAATATAGTAAAACGTATGATTATGCGAGCTCACGATGTTCTATTAATTAATTTGTGTAATAACTAGCGAATTCATGGCAATTTGAGATAGTAGACATGAAACGGATAATTGAGTTGCGACGCAGGATTTATGGTACAACGAACATGGTTTTACTCTACCTTCTTTATATTAGGAAAGCATGATTTTGCTTTTAGAGTCATGCTCTGAAACTGCACAAGTTTGAATTGAGAATCAAGCTGTCTTTTGTCGAGTGACAAATCTAGTAAAAATGTTGTATGCTTTATTACGAAACGCAAAATTGAGCTTTACCTACGAGTATAATTAATATAGCTACCTATCTAGTATAGTGCCTACCGACTAAGTACATCAAATATATTATTACACTTAGCACCTATGTTACTGATATTTGCCAAAAAAATCTATTCATTTCAAATTCGAGTTATTTTGTATCGGGATTTGAGTTAAAAAGTTGTAGTACAAACGTTCTCAAAATCAAACGTGATCATTTACAGTCGTAACTTCTAATTCCACGGAGCATTCCCAAAATACATATTTCCAATTTAGTTCGAAATCATCAATTAGACTACCATTTTGTAGCACAGTACGCCACTTGCATCCCAAACAGCTGTTTAAATCCACTTCGTGTATCCAATAACTTGTCCACTTCAATACTTAATCACAAAACAGTACATTCGGATCCAACTGAACCGATATTCAAAACACAACAAAAACATATTTGGACGCCGCCGCTAGCTGTTTCGTGTTCATCGTATTTTTTGACATCGAAGTATTATAACCAGATTGAACATCCCGACCAGAGAAATAAGAACACAAAATGCACGTACGTTTGTATTATTAGGCAACAAATATTGCACACCGGCTAATTTCGGATTCATAAATATGAGCGTAGTGCGCATCAGAAAAGCCAATGTGCAATATTTATTACAACCGAAAATACCTAACCCAACGCAACAGTAAGATTTCAGAAGTTTCTTTCTTTCGGTAAAAAGTTTTAATTTCTATGAAAATGCAAAGGAAACTTATGCATGTTATTGCGCTGTGTTTATACAAATTACAAATCATTTATTCACAAAGAAATAACATAGCAGATGCAATGCGTCAAATTTATAAATTGAGATACCTAATATTTACCTTCGACAAACTACAAGAAGTTTTATATTATGTTACTTGTTGCTACGGAACCCTTAATGGGCGAGTCCGACTCGCACTTGGCCGCTTTTTTGGAACTTTTTTGAAAATGGAACGCGGATTCAGCGATAGTAACAGTTGCCACCACCAAATTGATTGGCCATGCGGTCACCAAGTAAGTACACATGTATATTTTATTTCTAATTCTTTATGGAAATACTAAGAATTTATTTACAACAGAATATACATTATTTACAAAAACGAATTAATAATTATATTTTATTTCTAATATAAAAACCTTACCTAAGTATTTAACAAAGTGTATATACGGTAATGAAAATCTATGATACCTACACAACCGCTGCTAATGATTTAAAAAATAGCAAAAAAAAAGTAGTTTTATGACTGGAAATTTCCATCAATAAAACCGGCCTTTTTATCTATTACATGATATTAGTAGATTATTTACAAAGTGTTAGGTACTAGGTTACTCATCAATAATAGATGCAAAACCGATGAAGAAAAACCGAATTGGCAACATTATATGTTTTGGCTCCACCTCATTAAAACTGCATACTTCATCGTCTTTAAAGTCTAGACTCTAGACGCAAGCAAATCCTAATGGATTTGTAAAGGTAGGAAGTGCTTTTTGCAACAACACGACACGATATTAATCTTTCTGTATTTTATTTTTACATATCCATTGCGTAGTCATATCTCATTGATAAATAGACAATGACAGATAACACGCAATGTGATCTAATATACCACAGGATCGTGTCGTGATAGTGTGGTATGCACTAAGCTATTACAGGCGGTACACAGCTCAAATAGAGTAGCAAGCTCACTTTAAATATGAATATGACTCCAGATTTTTTGAACAACAATAATTACAATGGACAAAGAAAACGGTACCCAAAAAAGTTTCAGAATTTCATTTAAAAAAAATGCTGTTTTTTGTGTTTCGTTTTCTTTTATGCGTTATGCCTCTCTGTAAATATTCTTATTGATAAAAAAATGAGCAAATTGGATTTTTCTATTTCTGATATTATTTATACTTAGTCGTGAGTTTATTAGGTAGAATAGTGGTTGGAACTCTTTAGTAGTAGCAACAATGAATTGCTGCACGGTTTTATTCAATGAACGGCACTACCACCAAAGCATGGTGCGTAAAGCGAATAAGATATAGTACATTATTCTTATTTCAATCGTGAAGACGGCTTCAGACTTTCTGAGTCGGGGAACCCCGACATTAGTAGGTTTGTGCATCGCGATACCTAACCATAGTGCGTAGATACTATTAGTGTTGTGTGTCACACAGCACAACACACACACATGAAGTACGTGCACGGGCAGTATGGGCAAAGAAGATCAAATGAGGGTAGTTATTGATGCCTCCACTAATCAATACAAAAATATAACACCCAGACAGAGAACAAACATCTGCGGAGATCAAACCCACGGTCTCCGACGCAGAAAGCAGAGCTACTACCAACCACTTAGCCGGGGAATACCCGGGTAATGGATTCGGTAACCGACGGGTTGAACCAGCTGTTCCTAAAGCACTGTGGCTACAGCAAAGGAAGCCATTCCATTATTACCTGGTTATTACGACGTGAAAGCCGCGTGGCTACCCTGCAATTTATTACAGTCATGCCGTGCAATTTCTCAGATTTATTGAATAACTTGGTAAACACCAATGCCTTTGTGCTAGAGTAATTTCAGATAAAAGGAACCTACTTTTTGTGGAATTCTGTGCTTTTGGAAGGAAAAGTTTCGCAATAAGCAAGTACCAAATAAAATGATATCAGCACCACTACTTCACAGAGTAAGTCAATTATGATGTGCGTATATATTTTTATTTAAGGTAATGTGTTATAAATAAGGTATTGTGTTATTAAAGCAATTTAACATAATATACAGTTTCACGGCATTCGTTTTTTTTATACAATTAGCTTTAAATACCTTGAAATCCAAAGCATTGCCCGTAAGTCACGCACGTCAGGAAAGTGCCCTACAATGCACTCCCTTGCGACTACAAACTTGAGGCATACAGATGCTCAGCCTCACTCGCCAGTAATTCGTGAAACACTCGAATTAAAATTCCATAAAATTTATTACAAAGGAGATTCCTTTCACTTTGCTTCACAATCTCCAAGTAAAACATCTCAATACAGTCTCAAAATGAGTTGTTTCCGAACAAAAAGTTACTCATCCTAATGACGCTTTGATCCACCCGTGAACTTCACAGAATAATTCTTGCGAACCTTTGAAAGCGTGTATTTGCTCCTAAAGATTTGTCAAAGACGCTAGTCCAAATATGGGCGAGTCAATAGAGAGGTGAATTGTTTGACGCTTCTGAGTGTGAATGTACTTTTACTTTGAAACACCATTTGTTACTTTTCTTAAGACGTGTACCGAAAACCCGACCGTGTCGGTTTTAGGGATGGATTAGAATCTAACCCAACTTTAAATGTTCTTGCCGAAATATTTAAGGAATTTTAGAGAATGACAAAAGGGGTATCCGTGCCAACAAAATAATAATAGTACTTCAACATTTTTGTAGAATAAAATAATCTTACCATGCACCTTATAGCATCAAATACCGACACGTATCTGAAAAGGTAAGTAAACTTATCGCCTATCGATTACCTATATAGAAACGGTAGAATGGTAGAGTGAAACCGTAAATTTAATAATTATGAAAGTGCTAGTTAAAAGTTACACACACAGTGTTGTGGAAAAATTGAGGAATTATAGTTATTAAAGATGAAGTTTGTAAATTTTACCCCATCTTTTACTACAGCTAAAGCAACCTTTGGCGCTTACCTTACACGAGAGTGCCTAGAGAATACAGCATTTTTATGTAAGTTCGTATGAGATGGTGGCCGCTATCGCCTCTGCTGATTCTTCTTTAACGGCACCCAAAAGCCTGCACCGTGCAATGTAATATGGCCCATTGCTCACAGACATGGTACCTTACAGTAGGACAACATGTTTGAAGTTCTTAATTTAATTTCCTGGCAAGTACGTAGCATCGAGGTTGAGTTTACATATTTACAAGCCAAAGCTCGTGGTTTTAATCATTTATTAGTTGTAAAATAGGTGGATACTTAATAAAAAAACAACGAAGGCAACTTATAAAATGGGTGATAATAAAGCTTTAAAATTCGTTAAAAATAACAATACATAGTAAATCACTACCCAACTATAAAAGTCTTTACATAGTTACATTCCTTTTAAAAAAAAAGGTTTTTCGTATAGCAACCCTAAATAGTTTCTTCCTCGCAAAAAGTTAAGCAACCAATTTAATTAGCAGAGTGTAAAATTAATTCCGCATTTTAATCCAAGAGGTGCTTCTAACTTTAAACTTCTTGCTAGAGCGAAGATAGTGAAACCACTACTTCACCAGTTTTTAAGTTGCGTAAATAATCTACTAAATACTAATATCAAGTTTCAGGAACCGTCATAGATAGATAGAAGATAGAAAATACTTTATTGTACACCACATAAAATTAAAAAAAGATGGATGGATGGATGGAAGGAGGAATCAACAATGGGCGGTCTTATCACTAAAAGCGATTTCTTCCAGACAAGCTACGGTATTTAAAATACTCTTGTAAGCCACAAAACGTTTACTTTAGGGCTACTAAGTATTACATTGTCTACAAATAAGAAAGTCCTTGCTAACGATCGCACGATAAACTATCAAACTCTTATCTAATTACATCAAAAGCCCATATTTCACCTAACTCACCGTATAAGTCTATAGTTTCAGAAGTTACGCGTATCTGTTGCTTCTATAGCGCTACCAACCAATGACGGTAGTCAGTAAGTAGAGTTTCTTTTTTTTTATGCAACCAGTTGTTGGAACATGCATATGGCCCACCTGATTTTAAGTTCATCGCCTATAATAAAGCATTGCCTCGTAGGTCACGCACGTCAGAAACGTGCCTTACGTTGCCCTGCTCTGCGTCCTAAAGCATTGCCTCGTAGGTCACGCACTTCAGAAACGTGCCTATGATGCGATGCTCTGCGTCAATCTATTACTGGCATACTGATATTTAGCCTCTCGTCCCAGTAATTTCACCGGCACCCACACCCTTCAAACCGAAGAACAGCAATGCTGCTTTACGGCAGAAAAAGGCATGGTGGTAGTACTCTGTCTCCGGACGAGCCACACACAAAGCGCTCTACTAGTTGGGTCAATCGTGCTATTTACAAAGGTTTTGACGTTCTATCTGAACATTTTTAGTTGCTACCGCTTAGTAGATAATTGACGTATGACATTTCACCTAAAAAACATCACTATGGCTACACCATCATCGTCAAGAGCCTATAAAAGTCCACTGCTGGACTACTGGTGCACTATTATAGGACATATACATTCCCTGGACTTCTCACCTTCTGGCTATCTTAACAATCTATAGGGTCCAGTTATCCAGCAAGTCGCCAATCCATCGGGTGGGCTGGCGTTCTGCTTTTTGAATTCCGGTTTGTGTGTTCGTATCACTCTTATATTATTGTAGCGGTTTTTACAATTTGCTATTCATAGTAATTTTATACATTTATTTACACAATGAAACTTACAAATTAACAAATACATATTATATAAAATACACAAGAAGTAAAAAATAAAATTTAAATTAATTTAGCGGTTACTTATCATCATTCAATTATAATTATTATTTATTATTTTTATTTTTATTTCATTGCCTGAAGAAGTCCATTGTTGGATATTTCGGCCTCCCCTACAAATTTCCAGGAAGAACGATTACTACTTTAGCGGTGACTACTTTATAGAAAAACGAAACTGAACTATTTATTATTTTCGCTTCAGTAAGAGTCGTAACTTTTCCATATTAATTTATAGCATCAAGTAAGGAACTTTTTTGTTTACACTGTATTTAATCTCCTTTATTGTCTGCACTTTTATACAAATAAGTTGCAACTTCGAAAGTTATTCACAAAAAAAACAAATAGCATTGTGTTTGTATTACTTAGTCACTCGGTTAGTTTATTGAGTACGATTTAGCTAATAATCTCACATACTAAAGCCAAAATTTCATGTTCAAATGCGTCTTTATTCAATGGTATCCGAAGATTACCAGATACCAGATGTGACAAAGATTACCAGTTCCACGCGACCAACCCTAGAAAAACAGGCTGCAAACTACAGCTTGGTTCGTACCATTGTTTTGTATGATCTACGAATGATTGAAGTCATTGCAATTCAAAAACTCTCAGTTCAATGACACGTTGAGAGAGAAAAAGAGAATTGTAAATTATGTGGACTGAAAAATATGGACCAAAACAACGCGTGCACTTGCGTGTACAAAGGCACTGTAGTATCGTGATACCTAAAAGTAGTCCAATTTTGTTTATGAAACGGACGGTACAGTGTACAAACGGGAAAAGGGGACAGTTCTCTATTGACTAACCCATAAATACGGCACGGACAATACTGCGTGGGTGTTCGTAGACAAAGGTCTACGAACTGCTACGTCGTAGCTACAAACTTAAGGGGAAACAATTTTGCCTTGGAACAAACCCACAAGTGAACTTTAAACTGAACCTAAACTGACCTTAAATGTAGAAACGGTGACCTTAAATTAACTTTATTGGCATATTCAGAATACTTATTTTTGTGTCAATCAGATGTTTGCATAACTTTTTTGAAAAGGTTTGCTTAAAACGTTTCATAGCTGAGACGAGACAGCAATCTTTGATTGAACTCACCTCTTATGAGGTACGGGTATTTTATTTTTATTTGTATAAGTAGGTATGTACCAATTTGTATCGAAATATTTAAATTTTACAAATTATAAATATTACAAGTTTTTAGTTATAAAATAACGACACCAAAATTGTTCCATATTTTCCAACACTGGACTGACGCTAAAAAGTACGTGTGACCAAGGCGAAAGTTTAAAAAAAGCGGCAGGCAATCCAAGAGAAGAGAAGTGTGACGCCCCGCTTGGCTTGGCTACGAGTATCATCAACTTTTCTCGTTTAAACTTATTCCCTTTATCTAGCCGCCGAGTTATCTGGAGCTTTATTAAATTACTTGATAATTTCGATGGCGGATTTCGCTAGCCTTGTTTATTATTTTCTAACTTTTTCGGGGAAATGCGCGGGTCCGAGATTAAATTCCGTTCTTTTCCATATTTTCCCGCCTCGGACCGTATTACACGGGAGTTTGGACATCGTAATCCGATTTTTGTGCCTGCAAATAAATACAATTCTTGTGATATTATTCATAATATACTAACTAAATTATGCTGATTTATAGGGTGGTTGGAGTAATTGTGACAATATTTACGGTGGCAAATAAGTAAAACATACCCACTCACATTTACATTTTATAGACTAACGCTTGACTGCAATATCACCTAAAGTTAAATGATAATGCAGTTGACGGTGTAGCGCGATAATCTAGAAGATACAAGGTATTTAAAAAAAACACCCATTTTACAGGTATAAGAAAAAAACGAGATTAAGTAACTCAGCTATATTTTATTCATATTCATGCAACTCTACTAGAAAATAGACTGGCTGAACCTAGTTCTTATTTTAATTAGCAGACAGTTTCAAGCACTATCTCTGAAGTTCATTTACAAAATACGTTTTCAACAAACATTTATTTTAATTTTGCGTTTTAATGTTCTTGGTTTAAGCAATTTCGTTATATTAGCCACCTCTTTAGTGGTACTGACGAATTGTGGCTTCTAAAGTAACAAGTACAAAACGCAGCGTAACCGCAGCGTTTTAATTACGCCCCGGCTAATCAGCTGATCCCTATGTGCTAATGTAGGAAGTCTGCGAGAATGGATATAGCTAAATATCCTTTCATATACAACAAAATTAATATTTGACCATCAAAATTATCCAAACCAAGAGACGCGAAACATCTCAAACCATCACTCAATAAACAAACAGGTGTCACGGCTCAACTGGTAGCAGGTAACCCATCCTTCTACGTCGTAGGCCGTGGGTTCGATTTCCACTAAGAACAAATATTTGTGTGGTGAACGCAGATATTTTTTATCTGTCTGGTTGTTATATTGTATTCTTAATATTTACAAAAAAATATAGAAGTATTATATCAGCTATCTGGTTCCCATCTTGCAAGCTCTGGTTAGTTTGTAGCTAGATAGTGTAGTGTGGATTGTCCACAATATTTTCTTTATATTTTAAAAATTATAAACACGAAATAAATACAGTCAGTTCATTTAAAGAAATGCTCTATTAGCGGTGAACGTGACATGCAAGAAATATAATACTCGGGAGAAATCACAAGATCTACAAGAAATTCCTCAATGAGGTATCACGACCGAAATCTATAAACCAGACTTATTTCCGCCGTTGATGTTGACGGTACCTATCTAACTTGAATCAGTTTAATTCAACATCTTTCGCATTAATTTCCGATTCACAATCTCAATCTGAATGCTATTCCAATATAAATTTCCGAATGCCCAGATAGCAGAAATATTGAATTCTCTTCTCTTTTCTTAAAGACTTTATAATGGAGACACTTCAAACTTTATCTAAGGAATGTCCCTATCTCGTGCAAACTAATTGAACAATTGAGCTGTGCTATCCTCTGGCGATTATTAAAGAATGTGGAAAGTTTGTATTACAGCACCTGTACATACGCGCTTGTTGCAAATGGCTTGGTAAGTCACGTATTACCAAACTTGGCTTTATAAAATATGTCAAAAGATGAACAGTTATTGATACTATTGCCATCTCTTTTAGACTTGGTAGTGACAAACAGTGACAGGGAGATGGTTAAAATAAAATTGTGTGTAGAATACGGGTAATCTACGAATTTTTTTTTTATCCTAGATAACCAATAGTATAGAAATGGTGATCTATTCCTCCAAGATAAATGGATATTACAAAGATGAAATAAAAAACGATGAAACTGCTATGAAAAAAGTTTCGTAGCAAAACTATCTTCAACACGAAACTTTATCTATAGTTTTGTAAAAAATATTTATACTATTACAGATAGTGCAATTCTCGAAGACGCGCCCCACCAATTTTCGGTTGAGGGGATCGCGGGGTGCGGGGAGTTTGCTCCAAGCGGCAGTCGCGAACCGTAGTCTATTCATTGTAGTGTGCGTGTGCACTCATAGGTAATCAGTGTGTACCGATAACACTCAAACATTGACGGAAGCTTGCACACATATACTATAAACGGTTAGGAGGAATAGTGGGGCGCGCCTTCGTGGATTGCACTATCTATACACGGGTATTTATCGCGTATTTATTTTATTTATTTTCCCGATTTTTTTGTAAAAAATTAATGTAGACTTTCGATGTTGGGTAAAATGATCTTTATCGGCGTTTTTTTTTTAATTCTTTCAAATCAACTTTTTTATTGATTAACCTACAGAGACGAGGCAAGCTACTTGTAAGCTAGCACGTTTGGTCTGTAGTCTCCATTACATTGTGACTAGCATCGCGACTATCAAGCTGTCCTCTTAGTAACTTCATACGAAACTTATAAAAGAACGAAACTCAATAGTTAGCCTGAAAGTTGTAGATTAAGAAACGTTTGTCCTCCTGATCCGACACCATACGATTCGGGGAATATTCAACCGAATCATAATTTAAATTTTTATATTTATTATTTTTAAACAATTTACAAAGTTATTTTATTTTATTTATTAACAAAATCCACAGCTCTTATGATATAACTAACACAATTTATCTTATAATATAACTAACAACCAATAATGGATAAGAGAAAACGACGATTACTAAACCGAACTAAGTAATTGCTTACTAAAAAAAGAAGATAAGTAGGTAAGTTAGTGTTGAAGTGTGTTTGAATAATAAAAAAGCAGCCAAGTGCGAGTCGGACTCGCCCACGAAGGGTTCCGTAGCATCAAGTAACATAATATAAAGGTTCTTGTAGTTCGTCGAAAGGTAAATTGCGGTTTACGATTTATGACGTATAAAAAAAAACTACTGACTAGATCTCGTTCAAACTAAATATCGTTGAAAGTTTGCATAGTAATGTACAACATATATTTTTTTTTAGTTTTATCATTCTCTTATTTTAGAAGTTAGAGGGGGGGGACCAACTTTTTTCCACTTTGGAAGTTTCTCTCGCGCAAACTATTCAGTTTAGAAAAAAACAATATTAGAAACCCCAACATCATTTTTGAAGACCTATACATAGATACCCCACACGTATGGGTTCAATGAAAAAAAACTTTTTGAGTTTCAGTTTTAAGTATAGGGGTATTAGGGTATACCCCCAAAATGTATAGTTTTTTTTATATTTTTGTGTAAAAATCTTAATGCTGTTCACCGAATACATCTACTCGCCAAGTTTCATCAGTAGCTCTTACGGTTTTGGAGAAAAATGGCTGTGGCATACGGACGGACAGACAGACAGACAGACAGACAGACATGACGAATCTATAAGGGTTCCGTTTTTGCCATTTGGCTACGGAACCCTAAAAACACAAGTTTAGAGATAATAAGCAAATTAAATCAATAGTGAATTTGTATTTTTGTGTGTATGTTTGTGTGTAAGTTTATTCAACTCAAAAATACTGTGCCGATATCAACAATTTTTTCACTATTGGAAAGCTTCATTCACCTTGAGAAACATAGGTTATATGTATGTGTTTACAAAATAAATGTTCACCCGTGCGAAGCCGGGACAAGCCGCTAGTGTATAACATAATGGTAGTTATCTCGCTTTTTGAAAACTTCCAAAACAATGGCTATCATCACTAGTGATGCAATTCCAATACCAATATACAAATGAACACGTCAGAGTTTAAAACATGCATATTTTGTCGACTGATGCAATCATTTCATCGCTTGCCAATTAGAATGACAAAAATACTGTTTCCATAAATATTGGGATTTTAGTGTGAATCGCAAAACTAAAATACTACTGGCTTTTTGTTAAATACTACTGTTGGCATAAAAAATCATGCAGCCGTTCAACGGTATTCGTGGAAACGCTTAAAATATTAGCTCAGATTGTTAGGCGAAACGTACAAATAATTCACATTTTTTAAATGGAGGCATATGGTACAAAAACTACAAAATCGAAATTCTACTGAAAAGTAGTATTACGGCGAAGACTACCCATTGAATGTAATTAAAACTGCTATAACTTTATGACACGGCAAAACAATCATCTACGCATTACGACGCCATATTTGTCTATCCCTACTAGTGCTGTGTCTCGTCGCCCGGTCTCAGTAGGTATGTCCTATTCTCAAAACCAGCTAATAATCTATAATAACCCTCCGTATATCAATATAAATGCTTAGCAGAGCTATTTTTAAAACATTCAGTAATGTTTCCAATCTGAAACATGAGCTAAGTATCAACAATTAACTAATCAATCATCCACGTCACCATCATCTCTCTTGTTCATGTTTGGTTTACTTATCATCATCACCTCAGCCTGATAGCACCCACTGCTGGGTATAGGCCTCCTCGCGTGATGCTCCTCACTGCTAAGAGTCGTGACCCTCTTCATGAATCAATTTATCCTTATCAATGTTTTGCCACCCGGATCTGTTGCCGGCAACCTGAATGACTTCATGGACGACGTTCATTTGAGAGTGGAGTGGATTTGGTCGGATCAACGGCTTCAGCCGGTCTTTTGCCTTAAATTTTGCCAGTGATGACAAGTTTTTCCAGGTCATCCTGTTTCCTGGCTATATGCCTGAAATAATGCTAGATATAGCTATCTGTTTTGTGGTATAGGCCTCTTTAATTTTCTGTCAGTATTTTCTGTCCGGTGCGTCTCTTGTCCAGGTGTTTTCTATTATACAGGGTTATTCATAATTAGCTGCAAATACTCAGGAATTAGGTTCAACAAATAAAATAAAACATATTTATGAAATGATTTTATTTAAATTTTGATTAAAGTTTTTGTATCAAAATTTTATTTTTATTAATTTTTTTACGGCTATTGCATAACGATTGCCGTGGAGAACAGGACGATGACCCACCTAGGTGGTGACTGAACGCAGAGTGTCGCTCACGGCGCGCGGGCGCGGATCAAAGGTCAAAATAGGTCAGGCGCCAATGATTCCAAAGGATATTCTTTATCGATTTTCTCGGGATTTTCATAACAAAACTTAAAAAAAAACATTTCATAAATATTTTTTATTTTATTTGTTGAACCTAATTCCTGAGTATTTGCAGCTAATTATGAATAACCCTGTATAGGTAGCAGGTACTACATTGTATTGACGATGTCATCGACCCATCGCGCTTTTGGACGGCAAGATTTTTTCAGTTTTCAGTCTGTGTTTGAAAAAATAGAAACAGTTTCCGATTTTTAAAAAAGCTCTGCTGAGCGCGACGACAAAAACTGGTCCGAGCACCGCCTAAGTTTACCTATCTAACGCTTACATTTATTGGCGTCCAAGCTAACGAACTCAAATAGAACGGACCATTTATTCAAATCGAATCACAACTTTTCCAAGAGATTTTTTTCCGGATAGTAAAATTAGAACGTGCACGTAATTGTTTGAGTTTGAAGCGAATAGAAAAAGTTACCAAAAGTAAACCTTAGTGCGTTGTGATAAAGAATGAAATTGTGCTGGTGTAAAGTTTACTGTGCCGCACTGAATTAGAACAAAGGGTTGTCACCGTTCTAGGTAGCTCAATAAAGTTTAATCAGGGTTGACAAGCGAATGTAACTTACGTTCAGCGTTGTACTTGTTTGTTTTCTCGGACAAACACGGCTTTACCTTTAGCTGCAGGGTAATTATAGTAATGTGGAAAAAAATAGTCTGTAAAAAATAATAAAGGAGGAGTTAAAATAATTCTAATATAATTATAAGTTGAAAAAAACTTGAGAAACCGACTTCATTGCCAAACGGCTAAACCGATTTTAATGAAATTTGTTTGGGATAATCTGGACGTAAAAATGACCTTCCAAATAAAAAAATAATTTTCTAAATCGGTTCATAAATGACGGAGGCATGCAGTTACAAACATTAAAAAACTTATTAAAAAAAAAATGGCAACACCGATTTCAATAAAATTTAAATGGGACCAATCTGGAAGCAGTACCTTTCAGATAAAAAAATAATTTTTCAAATCGGCTCACAAATGACGAAGTTATGCGGTAACAAACATTAAAAATAATAATAAAAATAAAAATACAACCGAATTGAGAACCTCCTCCTTTTTGATTGGAAGTCGGTTAAAAAGAGGTCCTCAATTCGGTCGTATTTTTTTAAGAACTTTGTCTTCTATAAAATGATATGGTTTTTTAGATGGATAGAATCTTTAGAATTGGTTCAGTAGTTTTGATACGGGGTCGGTTTGAAGGCAATTATTTTTATAGTAAGAAAAATGTTAGCCTTCAATATCACGATAACTACTCGTAGGTCATATCAGCATCAAAAATACATGAAGATTTAGTCGTTTCCATAAGTGTTTTGTGAATCAAGATTTGCAAAAGGTCATCAACTACTAATGCTAACTGTACATCAACGAACATCAGCCTAGAGGCAGATGGCAAACAAACATCACCTGCCAGCATCCACTATGCACAAAGATCAGTCTACCACGAACCGCACTGTGCGTCAATGTTTTGTGAGTCAATACTGAGTCAAATCGAACCACATACCGTCTATGGTTTGCTATTAGATTATTCTCTCTGTTCTCTATGAGAATAGACCAAATATATTCTATATTATACTACCTACCACCTGCTTATCTGTCCTCGCGAGTCTTTCTATTCCGTTACAGTCGCCATTAGAGAGACCTGAGGTCTATTGGTGCTATAATATTCTATTATCACGTACTAAAGCGCAGAGGAAAAGCATAAGGTAATTCCCTTTCACCCCAAGCAATTATCAGACCGTTTACTTTTACAACCATAGATCTAGATTCGCTCAAAATGGCCGCTATTTAACGCACGACTTCATTTCTAATTTCCAATTCTCCGTCATTGTTCCGGCGAAATTAGTATTTGATTGCTTCGGAGCATAATCATCGATTTCAATATTAACCGATGGAGAGTAAGGTCGAGTGGATCCTTATTTAAATTAGTTTTAAGTCTACAAGGTATAATAATTTTCCAAGTCCCTACAAATTGATTCTAGTATTTTGGCAACGAAGACAAAGAATTCGACGCTAATAAAAAAAAACAACGTAAAGTCCGTTATCTGTTTTTTTCGCGGCCGCTGTGATCTTAACAAATATAATTATATAAGTAATATACATTGTATATTATATTGTAGTTTTCATAACAAACGTCGGCACATTGCCGCAGGCATATTATTTCTATAGTAAGTAATACTACAATAAAATATTTTTTCCTAGAGCAACTTAATTGTTTATCCAATATTACTGAACATCCGGTCCACAGTTTTATTAAATATAGGTTTGGCGTTACTTCTACGTCAATCTTTTCAACAGTAAATATGTACCTATTGATCGTCAAAATTTCACAAGACATTGAACTTGTGTCGGGATCATTTTTAATCTAAATTCCAACCGTACCCTCCTTCCTTTTGTATAGGATTGCCCCTCAGTGGAGCCCTCATCATAGTATCCATTATTATTGGATTCTGGAAGTTCGTTCCACACGAATAATAATCGGGAACTTTGGGAATTCGGCGAGCAAGAAAATGTCTGTATAGATATCGTTGCGGTTAGCACTGAAGCAAAGAAGTGAAGATTTTCTTATAACAAAAACTCTCCCTCTGCTCCTAAAATGTGTTATTCAAGCGTCTTTAAACCTTCTCTCTGTGTTATTATATTATACAGTGCACCCAAAATCCAAATGTTGTTTTATTTTTCTGATTATTACTGATTCTCGCCTAAAGACTGTTAGAAGTTGACTAGCGCTTACCCGTATCGAAGGGATACAAGCCTATAATTAAAACCAAATACGTAATTAAGTAAACCGGACTTGAGATACCTATACCTAGTACCTAATTAATGTTTTCTGATTCCCAGCTTGACTCCTTTCACAGTAGGTATATTTTTCATCACACAAAAGATATATTGGAACGTAATCCATTTTGGCGCGTGCATATACCACTCAAGCATTATTCATAACCGCGATAATATATTGCATACGAAATTGAAGCGGAAAGCTTTAAAAAAGAAAATTCATAGACAAAGGATACTGCTCTGAAACTCTTTAGCACTTATACGTAAATACTTTTCAATACAAACTTGATCAGAAGACCGCTGTATAAAACCGTACCTCATCCACTTTGAGGTGTGCTTAAAAACCTTTGGCCACACTGGTTCTAAATAATTTGTTTCACTGCAAGAAGAAGGCACGCAACAGACAAAGAAAAAGCACACAGAGCGGTACTCTGTGGACGTGCTCTATGACAATTGTCAAACACCAAACAACACCAAGTGAGCCCATCAACGTGTTCTCTCATGAGTTTTCATAAGAACAAAGAAAGTTCACGGGTTTTTAGAACGTCTGAAATAAAATAAAAACAACTAGGCATCAGCTGACATTTAAGTTTAGTAAAAGAGTACTCGTATGCTTCGAGTAGCTCTAATAATGACGCAGAGTTTCCTACAACACCTCTTGGCCTAACTGTTGTTTTGTCGCGTACGAACTAGCTTATAAAGACAACAGCTGTTTCATTTCACCCATGGTAATATTGAAGGGACAATTCCCTTCAATATTTAATATTGAAGGGACTAATCTAGGGAGAACCTTACACTTTTTAGGGCTTATTTTCCCATCTATAAATAAATAAATATAAGATGGTTTGATGAAGCGATGGATAGAGATGGATGGAAAGGTTTGGGGAAGACTATTGCCCAGCAGTTGTACAATTAAATGGGTTAGATAAAATAAAAATTAAAAAAAACGTACGAGTATATCCATCAGATAAAAATACACCCATATGGGAGTAGCCTTTCTTCGTTAGGCTTGTTAAAAACAAGGGTAAACATTTTTGATTCAACGAATTGCGCTATCCTTAAATGAA
Organism: Thera obeliscata; assembly: GCA_947578465.1. Taxonomy (NCBI): domain Eukaryota; kingdom Metazoa; phylum Arthropoda; class Insecta; order Lepidoptera; family Geometridae; genus Thera; species Thera obeliscata. The sequence goes on from OX387919.1 coordinate 4,168,449, forward strand.
AAAACCCTTAGTTAAATAAAGACAAGATAACAGTCAAATAACTTGTGAGTGTTCTTAAGAAGTTCGAGGTTATAAATAATTATTAAAACTCACAGAACATAATGTTGCTTGTTTAAACTAGTGTTTCTCATAATCGTTGAATGAAATGAATTCAGGTGTTCCAAAAAATCTTTTTCAGTTTATATGAAGTTCACCAGCTCATACAGAGTTGTATTTTATAGCCTGTGACCTAGTGTAAAGTGAATGTTTAACTCTACTTCGAAACGCCATCTGCTAAAGTGGATAGATAGTGCATGAAAGAACTTAGCATAATGTTTGTTCGCGTCTGGGAAATGTAAGTATTTCGTTTTATTGCATTTAGTTAGGTTCTTACACAAAGTAGGTTGGTGCCTAATGTTCTTAAGACTAAGTTCTAGTAGTTTTTGCTTCATTACTAGCAATTTCTATTCAGTGCTTGTTATTTGTGACCGTCAGGATGGCTGGTCAAACAGATATCGGATTTCAAATACGCTGAAATAAGATAGAAGCGGTAAGCGCTACGCCGCGCCGTAGCACGTAAGCTGTAGAACAAAAATCTCGTAGCGGCTACGTTCTCAAGTTGTTTATTATACTATTGTTCACCCGTGACTTGGGTTGCATGACACTCGTATAAAAATACCACTTACGAACTATATATAACCAAGTATTTAATAAAAATTCCAAGTTTCATCCAATACAATTACTGCATGCATGACTGATCCACAGAAATCATAACTTTCATGTTTATTCTGGCACTCATAATCTAGCACGATAATGGTAAAAACTAATTTCAGAAGAAAGTAATTATTTATCATTCCACCAGGATGCTTTCCTGTTAGTACGTGATACACTATTAAAAGGTGTTTTCCCAAAACTCATCCCCAAATTCTTCATCCCTCAATAACAAGCCTGCAAATAACATGGACCCCTCGCCGCAAAGGGCGCATTCTGAGTCTAGCTGAGCCTTGTATTTACTGATATCGATACAAGAGCCTCGGATGACAATTACTTAAGATTCTCGCAGATAACAGAGGCGCCTACATGCATCTGGGGAAACTAGATCCGGCTTACTCAAGTTAACGAAATAAACTGAGTGATTTGTTTTTTTACAATCACCTTTGTTTACACAATGAAACTTATAATTTATATTACTTATATACAAGTAAGTATTTACCTACTAAATATCCAAAATACACCTGAAATTGTTGAGCTATCTATATAAAGATAGCTCAACTGATCCAAATTAGTATTTGAAGTAGATAAATAGATAGATTGTTATCTATTTATCGCTCGGCTCTTAACTTTTGGGACATTTCAAAAAAACTTTAATGTAGGTACGCAAGGATACATTATAAAAACAAGGCGTAACAAAATAAAAGGCGGTCTTATCACTAAAAATGATTTTTTCCAAGCAACCTTAATCAGTGCCAGATTGAAGCGAGATTTTAGGTGTTACACCTAAAAAACATTAAAACAGCAGAAGTTAATAAAAATCACGAAGTTTTTTATAATAATTTATAAAAAACTTCGTTTATAAAAAACGCTATAAGTTATGAGCCGAATTGAATTCGTATTCAACCTTTCAATACCTAGTATTTGATAATAATATAACTATTGAATATAGGTACATGCCGCGGTCGCTTAGTACGTTTTAAAATGTTTTTACGTAATACATTTTTACCTAGCTGTACTCAACAGCTTCAATAATTTGATGGTGTCCGAATCGTCACTAAATAAAATATTAAAATCAAAAGTGGATACAGTTATGCATAGTGAGTCCAAGCGCCATTTTCAGTTTTTTGGGAAATTACATAAACGCGTTTTTATTGGTAGAAGATTTGCATTTGCACCGTCAGAAAGTAAATCTATGTACATCGAAGCTTATATATGTAATTTAACATGCTACAAGAAAAAAACACTAAATAAGTTTTTATTTTGGAATATATCGTTAAAAATGCACTTGGACTCCCAATGAATATGATGTTCTCATTTTGCAAAACGAGTCCAAGAGACAAAATAACTATTTATTCGGGAAGATTAGTCTAAGTGCTCGTGGAAACGAATTAATATGATGTCCTCATTTTGCAAAATGTGTATAAGTATAACATAAAAATGTTTCCTGAAAAAAACCTAGAATTTCCGTATTAACTCAACATCTTATATTAGATGTTACAGAGGATTGATAATAATATATGATCAAACGAACTTGCAAAGTGAAGTTCGATCGATATTATATGAGTACGCTTCATTCGAAGTTATAAAACGAGGTAGTATTATTTTATGCTACTGGCATTTGCACATTTTTTAAAGTATAAAAAAAAAATAAAGTTTGGTTTGACATTTCCCTCAGCAGATCGTCATTCATTTTAGAGAAGAACCACAAAAATTTAACTTTGGGTATTGGGTGGGAGGGTGATTATAACTTCGAATGAAGCGTACTCATATAATATCGATCGAACTTCACTTTGCAAGTTCGTTTGATCATATATTATAATTCGTCGCTTCATTCTTCAGTTATAAAACGAGGTAGACGTTTAGAGACGAAATTTTTGTGAAAATAAATGCAGGGAAATTAGAATTGGAATGATTTACTTTCAGATTTTTTAACGTAATCTTAAGTATTTATATTATATAAACCGATCATCAATAAATACTATGATGAACTATTTTACATAATTTACTTATTATGTTACTTATTACAATCAATCACTGAATGATTAGGTCATAATACATAATACCGATCTTGCAAAATTACCCTCATATAATATTGGTCGAGGGTAACATTTTGCGAACGACTAGAAAACTAGTCCAACCAGCCGCTTTCATAATCGTATCAACAAGATAACAGAAGTGCGCGCTGCGGACGAGGCGACGTGCCACGTGCTGTGCGCGTTGAACGTCGACTGTGACGTTGTTTTTGTGAGATGTGTATGTAATCTTCAACTATAGTAGTATAGTAGTAGCAGGACATATTGCTCTATTTTCATGAAAATAGGTTAAATCAGTACCGGTTGTTCATGACCGGCACCAGATGTTTTGATTACATCAGAAATACCTATCTTAACGCCGGTAGAATTAACTAAAATGTTTTCTCATTTTATCAGGGAGAGTGTTTACACTATAATTATATCCTGTGCCTAATGCTAAAAGAACAACCAACTTTATGGTGATTTTTCCTAGAAGTAGGTTTCTACTGGGTATATACCCAATCCGCGATGTAGTTTCAAACTACCTTCCCGGTTGGATCGGGTCCCCGGTGAACGTAACTATATTTCAGCAAAACTGGTCTAAGCTTGTGAGCCCCTTTGAGGAGGCGTTTTACATGGTCATCGGAAGCTATGTTACGGCCTAGCAAAAAGAGCTGAGCGAAGACTGTTCAAAGATTCGTAAGGGTCCCATTATAATAATATATTATTACTGTTGAGTAAGGAATAACTTTATGTTTGAAAGTGAACATCCACAAGGGTTTAAATTAAGAGTTCAACAGAACTTTCACTACTGTTTGTAGGTTTCATTTCATTGTACTGAAGCAGAGTGATTTTGAAAAAATAAACCATAACTACATAGATCGAGTGATAGGCTTGGTGATCCTTTTGCTCCAAAGGTATCCTGGAGAGCATTGCTGCAGCCAGGATAAACTGTCTTGGCGGTGAAACAGAACAAAAAATTAAGAGTGAAATATATAATAGCCGAGCGAATCAGTTTTTTAAGCAGAGGAGAGAAACTAGGGCTGAGACGGCCAGTAAGGAAATATTAGGATATTTTCAGGCCTCATCCATGTTTATTTTCTATAAGCATTTCAAGACAAGTGAAAAGCAAGGAAAGCATATAATTACATTATTTTTCCAGCCTATAGTGAATGCGTCAACTGTTATGACACCTAGATCTGGCCTCTACAAACTATTAGTTCTGGTTCGATTCCTGGTTCTCCAAAAGCTGTTACTACTCTATGGTATATTCCGTGACCGAAAGATACCATTCAATATCCGTATTAATTTTTCTAAACTCCTGATGTGATCCTGGACTATCTTTTGTATAAATTTAAGAAGCTAACAGACAGATATTTCATATTTTGTACCATTGCTAAATGTTTTTTTTTTTCAGGTAGGGTAGGTGAGGGAATTGGATCACTCCCATCCTTTTGATGTACTACGATAACATAAAAACATTTGTGAGCAAAACATTTGAAACCAAAAATCAATAAACATTAGTTTATTATTGTTATAATAAAACAACAATCTCTCCATGCTTTTGGTATCTCTAATGGTTGTTATGGAAATCTAGTTCAGTATTTTTCCATCCACCGTTTACGCGCTGTAATTACAATATACGCCCCATCCTGTTCAAGGCGCTAAAACTAATAAACAAGGGATTTCCAGAGAGAGTGTTGTCTAATATTTTACAAGCTAAATATTTTTGTCTCTCAAACTCTTTAGTATAGAGCCAACCATACTTCACAGCTGGATACGCTGATTGATGTAAGAATCCCGAACAAGTGGGCAAATTCCTGAATAGTACCTACCAACTGGCATTCGCAAAAAACATTTTGTGCCGCTTGGTTAACGGCAGTGATATTGACAATATAATATACCCATAGTGATGTATAGGTCCAAATAAAATTGCAACATTTACGAGGATGAACATCTTTTTTCGAAATTGACCACGAAACCTATATAAGCAGTAAAGTAACTTTAGAGTTTCAGTAACATGTATCCGTCACTCCTCGAAACTGTCACCTTGACAGAGCCAATCGTCAAGATATACATATTACAGATCTAAATCTGCGATGTCTCATAATAAAGCCTGCAACTTCTTTCATTATCTTTGTAAAAGTTCGAGAAATCGAACAAAGTCATGCACTAAACTGATTATGTAGTTTTGTCAAATTGAAATCTTAAATTCTTTCGATCGGACTTAGCTACAGGAACAAGTATGATTCTGTAAGATCAATGATCGCCATGAATCCACAGGTAAGTATCATTTTCGACGCAGCCCCATGGTCTCCCATGTTGAAATGGACAATAGAAATGAGTTTATTTAGCAGATTAAGGCTTAGAATCGGTGACCACCATTAGGCGTTGGTGCTAAAAAATAATAATAATATTTGATACAAATTGAAATTTTTGAGGATAACATTATAGAAATGGCACCTAAATTAGTTAGGTTCTGGATGGCTAACCTCATTTCATTATTTTCTTTGATTGAATGAAAATTATTGTTATAAGTTATTAGGAGAACCTTGTTCTACTCTACGATTAAAAGGTTAACAGTTACGAATCAGTTCCAAAATAACTTGATTATTAGTTACACCAATCCAGCAATTATAATAAAATTGTAATCTTCCAGCATGTCCACCTACGTTATTGTTTCGTAGGAGCATATTTGTTATAGCTTGACAAGTTCGTCGAAGGACGCGTGAACTGCGCCGAGACATAGACGTGTCGTTGGTTGCGTTGCGCTCATCGATACGGTTGTTGCGCTGTCGTCCTGTATGCTGACTGCCCCCCCCCCCCTTTCTCAATGGTAACGAGGGGTAACGAGAGTGCCCGATCAGTTTCCCTGGTGTTGAAAAAACTGCCAGCTGACGACTGAATATCCGAAGAAGAAGGCTTCGACGACGTTTAAAAGTGATTCTTGCAATCAAACTGAATAAATACACTTATTTGTAACCCTTGTTTTAAATTGCCTTTGAAACCTTAATGTTTTCAGGCAACTCACTCTCAAAGAGAGTTTCATATCTCTTTCTTGGTTCTTTATGAATGTAAGGAACGCTTTCTATAATCCTAGAGCGAGCTAAAGCTTTGTTCTCACTTGAGATTCGGCATAGTGGAAGTCCGTTAGTATATGGCAACCATGAGATAATATTCATACAGCTTGTACCTTATCATCGCTGGTCAAAAGCAAACTCACGCTTTGTTGAGTACTGATATGCCTAGGCCCAGCTAATCTTGTTTGGTCTGAATTTTCTTCAACTTTTAATTTTATTTATTTATTTATTTATTTAATTTGTAGAAATACAAGAAACGACCCGATACTACAGAGTAAATCATCATCATCATCAGAGACGATCCAACGTGGCATAATTTTATAATAATAATAATTTTCTAGTTCTCACTATACCAGACACGGCAGCGGATATTTCCGCGCTTAATGTGTTTGCTTTCAACAGTTTGCAGTTACTGGAAATAAAATAGTCTTTCTAATAAATAAAAAGCTTTTCTTTTACCTCCTTCTGCATCTCCTTCTTGAGGATTGGTAGCCAAAGTTGGCCCAGCTTGTCATGAATATCAAGACCATAAACTGGTATTAAGGTCATCAGAAGCATTACCCAAAGCCTGTAATGACTCTGTATCGAGTTCAGACACAGGTTTAGTAGCCTCATGCGGGGCGTTGAGGCCTCGTCTGGTGTCGTGAGGAGAGCCGGCACAGGTGGTGCTTTGTAAAGATTAAAACCTTCGTGTTGACCCGCAGTCAAACCTCCAGGCAATTTTTAAGCATCATGCTAACCCTTCGTGATAACCCGCAGTTAATCCTCCAGGGCGCTTACTAGATGCTGATATTTAAATCGGCTTGTGACATTTTTCACTTCACTCAGGTATCAGGAATGCAAAAATGCAAGACTTACTTACCTGGATTTTCATCAGAATCAGATCATGACGAAATCACAATCACGCAACGCTTTTTAGCCGTATTTTGCTTACGAAGTTTTTCGGAAAAATATCCAAATTTGTATTGCCGGCAATACATTTCAGCATTTTTTCCAATTTTTCACTGCAGAATGTGTGCTTGATGCCGTGCACAAAAAAAGAATGACGATCTGCTGAGGGAAATGTCAAACCAAACTTTATTTTTTTTTTATACTTTAAAAAATGTGCAAATGCCAGTAGCATAAAATAATACTACCTCGTTTTATAACTGAAGAATGAAGCGACGAATTATAATAAATAAAAAACTATTAAAATGGCACTGATAGTATGTCTAGAAAATAAATCAATATATTATCATAATTTAATAAACAATCATAATTTAAAACAAGATAAGGACTATCTCAGATACATCTTCAGCTTTCAGACAGACAGAAAAATGATTGATGATATTATTGGTCAACACCAACCCCAACCCCAGAACATATCGGGTAGGATGTAGGATGGAGTAGGTAAATAATATATAAATCTACTCTTCTTTAAATGTTCCGGATCAAAAATCTAAATGGCCATCAACACCTTCAACAACAATATCATCTTCAATCGTGTCATCAGAAATCAAATGTTTGTCAAATGCTATAGCGTCGTTTGTGATATTATGAAACAGTGATTTTAAATCTTTTAGTTTTTTCTCTGAAACATTTTGTCCTTTCCTACCCTTTCTTCTCTTTACATCCATTTCTAAGCTTTCTTCCTCTTCTACTGCTCCTGCCTTGACATAATGAGGCAATGGATGATTTTAGGTTTCCTTTATCTGGTTTATTCTTAACCAATTATTATTGACCTTCTCGCCTACTGTTATCTTTTTTCTGTTGACAATAGCTTTTTTTCTTTTCTTCAGTATTTGTGATTCTTTGTTCTGCAGCTTGCCATAACTTTCTTGTAGTCTTGTGGAGTATAAAGTATAGGGTGCTTTTCGAGGAGAGATCATCAGGTCTATTTTTATACGTGTATTCTGGCCTTTATTTTTTTTATTCTGTTCTCCGCAACAATTAAGTTGGCCAAAGAATTATGTTTTTGACTTTGGTAAACTAGTATAATATGTGCTTCCTTAAACAAGACTTGGGTTCTTCTGCCAGCCTCTCCTTCCACCCAAAAAAAGATTACGTTCAGAAGTTACAAACAACTGTCGCGTAGACTACTGATGCGTAACACTACGTCGTTTGGACTAGTAATGTATAATGGAAATGTGCTTTCTCATCATAAAATTTGGTTGTTAGTTTTAAATTGGTTGTTGGACTTGTATTGCATTTCAAAATACTTCGTTTGCTATAGAAGGCGCTTGGACGGGGTATCAAAAAATACCTTTTTAAAGTGATTTTGCTGCAATAGTGTTTTTTCTATGGCTTAATATTATGCCCTAGTGATTACAAAAATGCGAAAAAATCAAAAAATGAAATTTGGCGCTTGGACTCCTTATGCATAACTGTATCCAAGTGTTAATTGGGACACTGTATCCAAATAAATGTTGTCCAAGTCGTCAGCAAGTCATAATTTTAGTCCTCCAGTAAAAACATTATTAGTTATTTAATTAAACCAGAGTCATTCTCGAACCGGTAGCATTTCCACTAGTTTTTTAATTACTTTTCCGATTGACTAATTCGGACCCACTTTACCCATTGAGAGCATTGGCCTGATTACTGAAAACCTTTTGATCAGAGGCCCATCGCCACTTGTTATTTGATCGAGAGGCCCTTTGTTCGTAAGGACATATGACTGACTGCCCTCTTTAGCTCCAAGCACGCGTTAATCTATTAGATACTGATCTTCGGGTCGTAAAATTCTGATAGCTTACTCGTGTAAGTATCTTTGACAGATATTCTCCAAAGCTTCAAGATCCTTGAGGCTGTATAAAAACGTAATTTCTGCTCGTGAGAACGTCGAAAGATTTTATTTGATTTTATTTCGTAAGCTTACGTAGGTGTGTGACATACTACCTAGTAATCCCACGATACGACATTTGCCACTCTTTGACTTCTAATACTTCAGAAGAGAATCGACTTCAGTGCGTGAGGATCTGAGTAGGCAGCGAGCTGACTATATTATTTTCAAGTTATGGTAAAAATAGGGAGAGTAGACTGTTTATATGATGATGAATTGCCATTTTTGCTAGGCTCCTTCCAGCGAGGTATACATCGCGATGCAATAAGGCATTCGCGACAACGCCACCGAATTTCCCCCGAGCCCTATACACTACATTCGCGAAGAATAACGCGACAGAATGCAAAATGAAAATTATCATACAAATTCACAGTCTTATATGAACAGAGGTACATACCAATGTCGTCCGTGTAAGTATGCAAAAATATGTAAGGAGAACGCCTTTGCCTTTCAGATGAAGGCGAAAATACGGAGTATCGGCTACCACTAGGCCACGAAACTGACGCTCCCTGAACAAGTTTCGGCCACAGAACAACCGAACCTAGAAGTAAATAAATGCCTTCATTAATACCTTCTCTCCAAGGCCTTTAAAATACAAAAGAGTAAGGGTACGTTCGCAGGTTTTAGTTGGCTACACCGCGCGCGAGTAGCTTAGGCACCGCTTGCTCCTCCGAAGCTTTATGTCATACAAGCGGCGCTTACGCACCGCTAAAAATCGTGTCGAATTGCGCTTGTCGGAACGTGACCTAAAAAATTAAAGGTATATAATTATCTACAATTAGACTAAAAGTAAAGGTACGGCCACATCTAAGCGATCAGCTGCGATAAGTCAGTAGCGATACAGGTATCGCTGTCATTCATCGTCTTTCGTGGCCCAGTTGTAAGTATTTCCCACGCGTAAATTTTGAGCGGGCAATTTGCATTTGTTATGTAAATAATTGTGGGGTTGCTTTTGTTGGTTTGTGTGCACTAAGCTTGGGACGGTGTTTTTCTTGGAAACTCCTTTCGTATACTCCATACAAAATGTTTACATTTCCACTGTTTGAAGTCAAGTTCCTACCGTAGGAACAATGAACGAAGCGTAGGATTCCTACGCTTTTCGTTCATTGTTCGAGCTTATTTAATGAGGGATGAAACTGGTTGAAGAAGAGTGTATAAATACAATATACTTACTATTTTCATAGTTGAATCATTCAGGCTAGTAGTAACTAGTAGTAGTAGAAGTAGTAGTAGTAGGTGGTAGTAACCGTCAGTCATTAATAACAACTTTATTTCTTTACTATTTCTTGCCTTCTCTCTTCTCATTGTGCCACTGGTTCTTTTTTCTTTGACACATGTTTTCGAACTTTTTAAGTTTACGGCATGCCGGTTCCCTCACGATGTTTGCCTTCACCGTTTGAGAGTACTGTCATAGTGCACATACATTTTGGAAATGAAAAACTCATTGGTAGGGGTACATGACTGGATTTAAGATTAAATCCACGACCTTAGGATCGGAAGGCGAGATCACTAGGCACTATGCTTAGTTACTGACCATCATTATCAACAACGCACGCGTGACTTGCGAGGCAGTGCTTTGTTAGGTGATGGTTACCACTGAACGTCAGGTGGGCCACATGCTTATTCCATTAGCTAGTTTTGTTAAAAAAATTAACATCTTTACCTACTATTTTTTTCCTTCGGAGGCCTTAAGCTCGAGACGTGCCTGCCTAGGTTACCTAACTAACTAGGTTTGAATTTTACGTAATCAATAACCCGAAGTTAGTTACACAACCAACCCATTTCAATAGCACTGCATGATTTCTTGGAGCGATTCAATTAGTGTGGCGGTAGGCAATAAGGCTTCCGGTTTGCAGTCAATCAGCAGGTATGGTAAGCGAATATACAAGAAACAACCTTATGCCTAGGGCTTTAAGGCACACGTACCTACTATTGCATAACTTTAGCAGGAGTAGCGAACTTAAGGTTCTCATGTGATGAAGGACCAGTGATGCTAAACTATGGATCTTTTACAGTTCAATATAATGTTACTATGTATAACAAGCTTTCTTATTTTGTTGATATTGTGACTATTTATGTCCTTTACCAGTAGAAATAGGTAAATCATTTTAAACTGCAATTCCTTCCTCAGAGAAGGTTCATAATGCACAAATTAAAAAAAAAAGTCAAAGTGCACGAAAAGAGCCTCTTTGTGGTGCACTTAAAATCTTTTCACCACTGACCTAACTAAAACGACACACGACAAGAAGAAGAAGAATTCACAAATTATAATTGCGGCATATAACTTAGAGCTCGTTATTGTGTTAATAAAAAGTTGACGCCAAGGAGTAAAGTTTTAGATGCACTGGACCAAATGTAAGTTCTAGTAATACACTCTCGCAAACACACCCACCCACACAGACATAAAACACATAGACAGATATAGCTGTTGGGCCGTAAATGTTTGCATGCGCGTATTCAATCAACCACTCTGTAGCCATTCGTGAGGACCGCTAATTGGCTTCTCTGATAACCTAGACTAAATTAATTAGTTATTATATCCTGAACGCTCAATAAAAGCTTTATATTGAGAAGGCGAGTTCCGTTTCCTGTCGAATTTCTACCAGTTTTCATACTTTTATACAGCCAACATCCGGTCAAGTGGTGCCACCTGGCGGCCGCGCGTAATTTTATTTCGTTAAAAATGCAGCGCCATATTGAACTCATTTGGCGTTTTGTTTTCCGTCGAAGCAACATGTGTCCAGCAGCTAGCTCTGCGACGACCGTGGTTGCTAATAATATTTTAAAATCTTTGTTCTTACAAAAGTGAACAAATAATTAATTTTATAGTGAAGTGTTCTTCTTTGAGCAGTGCAAGGAGGGAAAACCGTGAGTACCCTCATAATAAAAAATGAACGTGATTTTTTTAACGATTTTTTCGTTCGGATCACGTTCTTATAGTTTTAAAAAAATCCAGTTTATTTATATACCTAGTTAAGTTTCATTTTCAGTAGTACATTTTATTGTGCACTTACGCTGTGATTGGTATACGTGCCGTTCTTTGAGGCAAAAGCCGGAACCGCTGCCATAGCTATAAAATGAACAAATAGGCATGGCGTCGTTTAAACGTATTTTCAGAATTGTTGTCCAAACAATTTGCTAATATTTATTTTACATAGTAGTTCTGCCTTCTGTGTGATCGTGGGTTCGATCCCCACCGAAATACGTGTGATGAACATGGGTCTTTGTCCTGAGGTTACAATGTTTTTTTGCGAGGAGGTTAAATCAAAATCGTAGAAGGAATAGTTATTTATTAAACCCTTATTCATTCATTGCTTCATGTTGACTGCTATTTTGATATCCAGTGCATTTTGCTTAAAGTCTTATACCCTAACATACTCCAGGTTTCATAGACTTGGAAACAAACAAAGAGGGGTAAAACGTATGATACCTGACGTCATCGGGCCATACCTACCTATACGGTTAAGCTTACTGCATTGTAAAAATAATATTAAATTTAATTTTGTTTCTGATAAAAATTATGCCTACCTTCCCAAAGTAGAAATAATACTTGTTATATTCTCTCTTGGGTTTATCATACGAATTTAACGTTTACTTCTAGAAAAAACCTAAGAAACTTTTTTCTTAATACCCACTTTATTATTTTATAACCATGTTCATCACACCATCGCTTTCAATCAGTTTACTGGTCACCGACTCGAATGTTTATCATAAAGTTTTCAAGTAAAAAGGCATACTTTATTAGCAGCAAAGTATTTTTGGTCTTGAGAACCTATACCAGCCACCCCTCGCGGGGGTAAGGCGTTTGTAAACTAGATGCGTTCTATGGAATGGAACTCTATAGACTTCCAGTGAAACTGGCCTGTTCCTGTTAAGTCTGAAAAGAGAAACTCAATCAACCTAACAACCGCCCCTCGCGGGGGTTAGGCGTTTGTAAACTGTGTTCTATCGAGTTGAACTCTCTAAACATCCAGTGAAACTGTCTCGCTAAATCGAATGGATTCTCGCAAGAGAACCTCGATCAACTTAACAGCCGCCCCTCGCGGGGGTTAGGCGTAAAGCGAAACTGTGTTCCATCGCGTGGAATTCTGTGAAAGGTAAGTGAATCTAGTCTCTGAAATGTAGTGGTTCTCACAAGAGAAAATCAATCTTACAACTGCCTCTCGCGGGGGTTAAGTGTTTTAACTGTGTTCCATCATACAGATTTGATACAATTTTAGTAAACCTGCCCTCTCAAATTATGTGTCTGTATCAAGTACAGCCTCGCGGGGTGGTTTCAGCCACATTTAAACTCACACAGGGGTCAACCCCCGAATGTGCAATATACTCGTACGAACTGTGTTTTTACAATGAGAAAGGTAAGTAACGAGTCGCGACTCGAAAGTGAAGATTATAATGACCTCGAGAAGTTCAAAGATGGTATAAGGCTGGCTTAGGCATATATAAAATAAAAATAAATAAAACACTATCTCTTACTGCAAGGACATAAGAGCTAGCAGTGTATAGTCTGATGCGTATCCTTGTGTACGATGGGAACCAGATAGCTGATATAATACATAGATTCTTAAATAAAAGAAAGGAAAGCCAGTTACACACTTCCATCCATTAATGTGTTTTACATCAAAAGCCTAGGCTTGTTTGATCTAATGAAAAATGGCTCTTATAAATCCACTGAAATGCTTGTCATAGTGTAAGTAGAACCTTGTCTGCTTTTGGACCCAAACCTAAAAGTGCAACCCTTAAAGTGTGTTTGCCAAAGATAGGAATTTCTTAATTTCCGAGTTAACCTATTCCGAACCTAACTCTTACACTGTACTGTGTTTTTGCAAGTCGCACACAAAGGTCCGTTTCACATAACCTTCTTCAGGCTAAGCATATATTTTTTGTGAATCTCTACGATCACTTGTCTTGGATGGGACAAAACAAAGACATTCTTTGCGAACATTTAAAATTACGTAGCCTACCCGCTTAAAAGTTTCAGACTTTTGAACTTTGCCAGCCTTGTAGTTCATAATGGTGTTAAACTAATGTTTATACATTTATTAAAACTAGCTAAGACCTACCCTACCTGAGGACACCCTACAACACATCGCTAAGTTAGGTACCTCTCGGATCATTTTTGTAATAGATGTGTTAAAAATCAGGGTTCAGGAGCATTTAAAATGAAATGAATGTTTTATAAAAAGCAATTTCATGCGATCATTTTTACGCATTGAGAAAAGATACCAAGGAGGACCTTGTTTTTCCTAGCAAGACGAGAGTGCCTTTTGACGTTTCAGTATTTGACAAAGTCGTACCAATTTGTACCTTGCCGTTTGGTTTTTGACACTAATAAACCGTTCATTAGCGGCGTGTAGTAAACAGGAGTTGGTATGTCGATGTGTTTACGTCATTACCACCCTCCTGAGTGGAGGCCAACCTATGCTACTATAATGCTTGTAAAGTAAGTGAGGCCGCACACCAGCACCACATGCTACATTCGTCGAACATTTACGTCGCCACAATCAATGCGCTACAATTCAGCTTGCCACAAATGTATTGTATATGCGCACATCGAAAGCACAGTTGTAGCGTGGCACGCTTTATGAATGTCGACATCATCGTCTGACGACGACGATTTCTTGATGTGGCGCCACAAATAACGAACGTGTTCGATCTTGAATTCGTGTAGCGCGGACAAAGTCTCGCCACAAAGTGCGCCCGCTACAAATGTTTCCTCAGTGTGCGTGCTCACGTACAGATATATGGGGGCGTTAAATGTGTCGCGTTTCAAATGTGGCGCCACAATTATCGCATTATATTATATTATAAGTGTATGCCTGGTGTGCGGCCTGCCTTAGGAACTTCGGTTTTTGACCTGTTTGTCTCTGAAATCGCACGTGCAGTCTTTAATCAAGAAAATATTTTTTTTGAGAGCCAATGCGGTCTACCTGCAGTTATTTTAGTAAGGAACCGTCAAGGTTTACAACGCGGTCACTATATTATGAAACTACCCACACATGCTCGTGGATGTATCTACCACCCTAAGTACACACTCAAAGTTTGTATGCTATTGTTTCCTAGTGAAAAACTGTAGTTTGCCGAAATAATTTCTTTATATAAATAAATAGAATACGGACCAATACCGATGCTTAATAGGTACGTTGCGTTGATAATTATTACCGTTGCTTGATAAAAATTTGCTTATGTAATAACGTGTGGTTTGTAACCAATTTTAGTGTAGCACTTAAAGCTACTTTTGGGGTCACAACTAATAATGATGACCACATATTCTATATGATTTACACTTGATTGCGCTATCACATAAATCCATATTTCCTATGTTAGGAAACAAACACTGTCTTTGTGTTTTTTATGCTCGACTTTTTGTATTTTGTTCAATACAATACAACACTAATGCTAATTACGACGAATGTCCTCATGTAAGTGACCTAGTACTATGTATTTTTGAGAATCAACCAGAATCAGCATTAAGTTTGCCCGTGTACTGCTTTTATTGTACAATAAATAATTTTCTTATCTTAACACTCATATAAATCCGTACTTCCTATGACGCAGACACTGACTTTTTGTCTTTCATGTTTTACTTATGGTATATTCTATACAATGCGACACTAACGCATGAATCTGTACTTCCTACGTTATAACGCAGGCACTGTCTTGTCTGTTATGTTCTAAGTTCTGAATATTCTTGAGTCAATGATGATGGTTTAGACTTTAGACCAATCAGAGTTTCCGATGGGATGTTAGCAAAAGTAATTCACTAAGATACTGCTAGAATTAGTATAAAAATTAGCTTTATTATATACTGCTAATGATAGGTATAGGTACTGCTGATACATTGCTGGTACATTGCAGTAATATTCTTAGCTCTTAGAGGTCCTTACAGGATAAGTCCATATTCACCACAGATCTTATTAGCATTTGATTTTATTCTGGGTTAGATCTAGATACTAAGTAGTAATTATTTTATCCAAGCATAGTTAGAAACTGATTGCAGTTATTATTTATGCAATAATTATATAACAGTAATTATATACTACATATTATCAGTATTTACTGATCACAAATTCCTTGACATGAATTTATAATTAGGGTACATAGGTAACATAGCCTTACATACCTTTTAATTGATTTTTTACAATAAAACAGTAAAATATTAAGCTAAACTCGTTTTGCGCAACGTCATAGCAGACGATCTAAATGTTTATTAAGGAGGCTGTTATTACAGCACTGCAAGGTAGCATTTGAGCGACGATTTATTGTTCTAAGCATTGTTTTAAAAAGAACTTGACGATATCTACAGGAAGTAAATCTCTTTACACTAGCTACATAGCATTTGACAAAGTTACGCGACCAGTACGCACAGTTAGGTATAGAGATTAACCAGGCCTATCGCGCGGCTTGTTTGAGTGCATTCAATTAACATGGCATTATGATAACTTCATCATTATGGTCAGCCCAAAGAAGTTCATAGCTGGACTTAAGCCAGGAACTTGGGGTGGTTTGTCTGTTACCATGCTTAGCAGATTTTTTAAGATTACTTACAATCTCCTAAATAATTTAAGATTATAGCAATGTCTGATAGAATTAAAATAATCATGTTATTATTAATAATATAATATAGTCGGGTACGATTTCGGGCACAATTGATTAAAATACGGTTTTATTTTCTATTGTAGGCAAACTTACCTACATTATGAGTAAAATATATAATATCACATTGGCGCTAGAGTAACCCAGATCTTACAAGTGGCGTCACCAGGCGATAACAAACAGGTCTCAATATAAAGCTTTTATTGAGCGTTCAGGATATAATAGCAGCGTTTTACCTGAAATAAAACGCACATTATATACTTACCTCAATAAAAGCTTTCACTTTAATTGCTGCCTGGTGAAATAAAAAAGCCAATGAGTTCAATATGGCGCTGCATTTTTAACGAAATAAAATTACGCGCGGCCGCCAGGTGGCACCACTTGACCGGATGTTGGCTGTATAAAAGTATGAAAACTGGTAGAAATTCGACAGGAAACGGAACTCGCCTTCTCAATATAAAGCTTTTATTGAGGTAAGTATATAATGTGCGTTTTATTTCAGGTAAAACGCTGCTATTATGTTTTATAAAGCTGTTGGTCTTCCTAAATAAATAAGTACAATAACAATTCTGTGGCTCAAGTCGATTAAATAAACGAGATCCAAACACGCGGAATCCAGATTTACGCTCACTCAACACACGAGTGTGTGTGTTGGTGTGTTGAATGAGCGTAAATCGGGATTAGCTCTCTCGTCACTGGCTTGGCACTAACAAGCGCCCTGTACCCGCATCGAAAACACATACCTCTTCTTCTTCTTCCTGCCTTTATCCCACTTTATGTGGGGTCAGCACAACATGTTCTCCTCTTCCATTCTCTTCTATTAGCCGTCATCTCTGTGTTCACTTCTTTATTATCTAAAACGCCTACAATACCTAAAACTTCAAAATTCGCACACCACAACTACCTACGGCGCCTATTCTAAGATTTGTATTTAGTCTTTTCCTCTTTTTCACGTTATTATTTCTTTTTAAACAGTGTGGTGAAAGGATATACATGTACCTACCTGTCTAGACACTGGCAAATCTCTACTTGATACAAAGTAATGCGGAACTATCAGACGTGCAATACAATAATTGGTAGTCCGTCAATCTGAAAATTTCAGAGATTTTTTTCATTTAGGGTGGCCTATGGTACCTATAAGTACGTCCTTTTGAAAATGTTGTAGGTTATTTAATTTAGGGCGGCCTATTTCCGGCAAAAGAAAACGTAGGTATGTACCTATCCATTTTTAACCGACTGCCTTAGGGAGGGTAATGTTTTAAACACATCAGTTAGCGGCGATACCTTCCTTTCCCTAAAGAGGGTCTTGACAGACAGAAGGACAGCAGAGTGATCTCAAAAGGGTTTTTCCTTACGCACAGATCCTAAAAATAACCTCGTGTATGGGAAATAGATCAATAACAAATAAAGAATTGTAAATAAATAACTACACCCTGCATATTCTAAGACAAAACAAAAGGACCCGTCATAATTCAGTTAAATCATAAAGCTAAGCACTAGTAGCCCTTTAAAAAGTATTTTTAACCGACTTCCAATCAAAAAGGAGGAGGTTCTCAATTCGGTTTTTTTTTTTTTTTTTTTTTTTTTTTTTTAATGTTTGTTACCGCATAACTTCGTTATTTGTGAGCCGATTTGAAAAAATATTTTTTTATCTGAAAGGTACTGCTTCCAGATTGGTCCCATTTTAATTTTATTAAAATCGGTGTTGCCATTTTTTTTTAAATAATTTTTTTAATGTTTGTAACTGCATGCCTCCGTCATTTATGAACCGATTTAGAAAATTATTTTTTTATTTGGAAGGTTATTCTTATTGGCAATGAAGTCGGTTTCTCAAGTTTTTTAAACTTATAATTATTTTATACAATTTGCAGATGGAACAAGCTTATAGTACCTAACCATCGCCTAGGTATAGCAAATCGCTACACGCACCTTAGGAACTCGTTTTTGATATTCCGACGTTTTGGACTTTGGTATACGCCCTCGGATCTCGATATTAAGAACTCGAAAAGCTTGATGCTAAGCATGGCATCAAGCCTACTTACCATACCTATACCTACATATTTATAGAGTGCATTAGGTAAACAAGTTTAGTATAATAATAACCGTTTTTGAACGAATACAGTAATCGAATAAAACCGTGAACAAAGTTCTCCCCCAGGGGAACCGCATCTATATGAAATATGAACCTGAACAGGTCAACATTCAGTTTTCATTTTAATTGTTTTTATGCTAAAAACCGCGGGCAAAAGCCAATCTTGCGTACTCTATGCAAAAGAGTTGGCTTTATTATGCGGTGTCCCAATAATCAAAAATTGCCCATACCTACCTTTAGTCACAACGTGGCTATGAAAGATATGTAAGAATAGCAGGTAGGTAAGTACTTATTCTTTTCAAGGATTTCAATATCAAAATAAAAGATCATTCATATCTACATTTTGTATCTCAAAGATTAGGTACCTTGCATTTTGAAATTTTGCACTAAAGAAAAGCGTGGTTAGTTATAACTATTTATAACTCAAGAACGGTTGAACAGATTTGCCTGAAAATTGGTGGGAGGTAGCTTAGAACCCGAAAACGGACAAATGCCCCTTTTGTTTTTCCCATCTCTAGTCGTGGACGAGGGCACATCCCTAACACTCGCCGAGATGACAGATTACTATTTCTCGAAAACTCCAACCGAATAATCTTGACAAACTATACAAATATACAAATACAAAATTGTTTTGGCGCTTGTAAACCCGCTGTAATTGGAAAATTAAACGGTTCGAGACATTACTTTGGCATCCAGTTTTATTTATAAGTAATCGTGGGAGCCAGTAACTCCCTTATAATTGGTGACCCCGACGTGATATGCAAGGCCGTCTTAAACTAGGCTGGGGCCCTTGGGCACACAAGAATTTGGGGCCCTTTTGGAAAGTAATAAAAGCTAATTATAATAATATTTTTTTACTAAGTATAACCATTTATTATAGGTAATCAAATACAGTAGTCTATAATGGCGTAGTATTGTGAAAAAAATGTAATGTGCCCGACAAAAATGTTTTGAGAATGAATGTGCAGAAATTTTCGGTCCTTCGGGGCCCCCTGAGAATGGGGGCCCTGGGCACGGGCCCCGTGTGCCCTTATGGTAAAGACGGAATAGGTGATATGAACACGCAACCTTCTGATTCTGTATGTATTCTGTGTCTCCCTGCATGCGGCCCTGCTAATGGTCACTATAAACGGGAATAAAATTATTTACAATAACATAATTTAACAAATTTACCGGTCCCAACGGCGCGTGAGTACCTAAATTATATTGTTTTATCGCATACGATTACGGGTCCGAATTTTCATTGTTTGTCATAACTAATTTCAGAAGTGATAATAATTATTGCAACTGAAATTCGTTCATAAAAATGACAGGGCTTTGCATCTATTGTTGATGATTTATATATCATCAGGGGCAACTGGTGATTACACAAGCCCTACTTGCGGGACACTATAGTGCCTGGGACAGGATTTTAGATGGAATAGACTTGCCCAGCATTTATACTATCCTATCAGCTTAGTCGGCCTAACCCACAGGAAAGACATAGTCAATACGTAAAGAGCTAAGCCATGGGTTTCCTAACGATGTTTACCTTCACCGTTTGAGAGTACTAGTATTGTGTACATAAATTCTTCGAACAGAAAAATCCATAGACGACTGGATTCGAACCCGCGACCTTAGGATCGGAAGGGGTTACTACAACTAGGCCGCCAGTGCGCTCAATTCGTACCATCTTGCTTGCAAATTTGATCGACGATCTCAGTGGCACAGCGCCTAACCGGCGACGTTTAGGTGCTGGTTGAATTCTCGTGACGAGAGAAATGTTTACTATGCTTGTAATTATTTAATTATTGACCTCTTAACGATGTAGCCATACTAATTGGAGCCTGGCTGATATGCCAATATTGAGTGATAAATTAGTGACGCAGATCTACAATTACCAATTACTAGTCATGCCTTGAAAAAATAATAATAGTTATTTGTTATACAAGAGTGCAAAGCTGCTTTTTAACCGCGTGCTCAATTTTGATGACTGAGCAAGCGCAGGATTCTAAAGTTTAACCACGAGCGTAGCGAGTGGTTTAAAAGTTAGAATCCTAAGCGTTGGCGAAGGAATCAAAAGAGCACAAGGTGAAAAATCTTTGCACTCGAGTGCAACACGTAACTTTTCATCCCACCTCAGCGAGGAAATGACTAATGCAAAAAAGAACATGGTGCGACTAAAAGTAACACACCAAGAAGGTTCCGAGTATGAGTTATTAACAAATTTAAAAAGGTTGTATCATAAATTTGGCACCATGCAGGTAGAAGTAAATAGGTTTAATAGTGTTTTGAATTCACAAATACACCAAGAAGGTTACGAGTGCGAGTTTTTAACAAAATAAAAAAGGTTGTGTGATAAGTTCGGCACCATGGAGGTAGAAGTACCTAAATAGGTTGTGTATTCACAAACTTATTGAACACAATATTCTAAATTCAAATTTACTTTATCCCCTAGCGGATAAAAACGGCTTTTCCAGTCAGAAATTAAACAGCAAAAACACACTTTCAGAGCTGGTGGGATGAAAAAATATAAATAATGCAGTCCCGGAAAGCGCAATACACACTGAGCCCGCCGGGTCGCCGACAAAGCTCGGCGACACAACCCGGCGACCTGTATGAAAAGAATCATGTCAGCAACATGCGCCCGCGCGTGTTGCCCGCCGACATGTTGGCGGTTGGCGGCTTGGGTACGCCTGCGCTCAGTTGCCCGGCGACGCTCGACCTGTAGTGACGTGCTTGTCACTACAGGTTTCTCATCTCAAGCCGCCGACATGCCACCGACCAAATTTTCCGTCTTGTATTAAGTGAAGCCGCCGACAAAAAGTTGCCGACATATGTCGGCGACCCGGCGGGCTCAGTGTGTATTGCGCTGAATATATCTGCAGATAATGCAACTTGGTCCAGGACTGGAATCAAATGCGCACCTAACGCTTCTGCCGGTTTTTACCCACGGAGATTTCTATTTTAAGAGCCTTCTGGTAGAACCATTGTGGTAAAAGGTTTCGTTGGTGTTATGTTGTTTTCTAATAATCTATGGTTATGCAAATGTAGCCTAATTTAACTCCGATCTGCAAGTGTAACTGCCTTCATGTCTGTCGCAAATAAACCATTCATACGCACGGTCGCTTTTGTTTTCACTCAGATAGGAACAAAATCATAATAGACCTTATAGACCTCAACATAGTGGTCATATCGAACCGGATTCTGCTCTAATCATCGAAGGAAAAATACATTTTTGCATCGAAGTTTATCTTGGACATCTTACGTGTTTTGTGATTTAGTTGATTGAAAATCAATCCTATCGTAGAACTTTTACAAAGTGAATAACAACCGGCGTAATTACTCACGAACTTGCAGTGATATTTCAACTTATTGTGAACTGATATTGTGTTGTGTGGTTATGAACAATGGCGGAAATGCAAAAGTTAGTTGATCAGTTAGAAGACTTGGCCGAATTAATGAATAAGGCAAACATTAACTTTAAAAAGTGCCCTAAAGTGCGTAAAACAAAAGGTTATTTACAAGCGCGAGTGCAATGTATGGACGAATACTGGACTTTGTTTCGACAAACACATATCGAGTTATTGAAACTTACTTCTAAGGACGAGAGAAGTACTTTGTCGTATTTTACTATTGATGTACACAGTGCATGCGAGGAATTGTACATGAGTTTGAAGGCGGACATGATGGATTGTTTACAACAAACTGAACCTACTCAACCTAGTCCATCTTACATTCCGAGCACTAAAACGAGTTCACCGAGCAATCCAGAAGTAAAATTACCACGAATCAATTTACCATCTTTTGGTGGAGCTTACGAAGAGTGGCAGTCATTCGAAGATACATTTACATCGCTAATTCATAACAACAACGCGCTCAACGACGTGCAAAAACTCCATTATTTAAAGTCATGCGTTATCGGTGAGGCAAAGAACACAATCAAACATTTTCAAATCACAGAGAAGAATTATTTGCCTGCATGGAATAACTTGAAGAACCGGTACAGTCAACGACGGCTTATTGTTAATGCAATTTTAAAGAAGTTATTTATGTTGAAAAAACTCACATCCCCATCACCTGTTTATTTAAAATCACTGATCGATAACACTAAAGAATGTTTGAATAGCCTACAAAGTTTAGACATTTCTACTAGCAGCTGGGATCCGATCATCATATTTTTGTTGATACAAAAATTGGACAGTGAGTCACACAGAGCTTGGGAGACCCATGTTAGTGAAGAGTACTGTGACGGGATGCCTACCTTCGACAACCTTACAACATTTTTGGATAGCCGCATCTGTACACTGGAGTTGACAACATCATCATCATCATCAGCACGCGATAAAGTGAAGACGTTTCACGCCACTACCCCTACACAACAACACACCTGTACATTATGCAACGAGAATCACCTGCTTTGTCACTGCAAGCAGTTTGGAAAGCTGGACCCGGACAAGAGAAGTGAATATGTTAGAGAGAACAGATTATGCTATAATTGCTTAGCTCCTGGTCATTCTATGATGTACTGTAGACAGAAAACTTCATGCAGAGTATGTGGAAGGCGTCACCACTCTCTTCTTCATTCATTCACGAAGAGAGACACGGAGGAGAAGAAGCAAGAGCCCAACATGTCATCACTGCACGCTAAAGTGGAAGAAATCCAAGAAGAAGAGGATCAGGACATCACGGACATAGCAACATACTTCGCATCACACTTCACCAGCAATCGTAAGAGTTCGCTGCTGGCTACTGCTGTAGTTCCTGTCAGAAGTAGTTCAGGGCACACGACTTTACTCAGGGCTCTTATCGATTTAGGTTCAGAGGCATCATTCGTGAGCGAGAGGGCGGCTCAAAGATTAGAAGTTATGAAAACTCCAACCCACGCTAGGATAACCGGAATAGGTTCCACGGAGACACAGGTCAGTCATTCAACTCAACTTGAGGTTCTATCTAGATATGAGGACACTTTCAGCCTCAATGTTGATGTTTTTATATTTTCGACACAGCTGACTAAACAGTTACCTAGTAAGACAATCGCGCCTACTAAATGGTCACACTTAGACGGTCTTGTACTGGCCGATCCTAAATATAATGTTCAAGGCAAAATAGATTTACTACTCGGAGTTCAAGTTTACGCTGACATCGTGAAAGGAAAGGTAATCAAAGGTCCCTCAGGTTCCCCATGTGCACAAGAGACAAGCCTGGGTTGGATTCTTTTTGGCGAAGTAAGTGACAAATCACACGATGACAGAATTATTGTTCACCATCACCTGGAAAACTTAGACGTACACAACATGTTGAAGAACATGTGGCACATAGAAGAAACATGTACGAGAAGTATGACAGCTGAAGAAAGGTTATGTGAAGAGATATACACAGCAACTCATTCCAGGACACCAGATGGACGTTATGTAGTCACACTACCACTCAAAGGTGCACAGCCAATAGAAGAAATTGGTCAAACAAGAGATATAGCACTGAAGAGATTTTATCAACTAGAGAGAAGGTTAGAAAGTAAGCCGAAGCTGAAGGAAGAATATACGAAAGTAATAAACGAATATATACAGCTCAATCACATGGAAGAAGTACCTAAAGAAGAAATATCAAAACCAGCAGTATATCTTCCACACCACGCAGTTGTTCGAGAAGATAAAGAGACGACGAAGGTAAGAGTTGTGTTCGATGGATCATGTAAAGGATTTAACGGCAAATCATTGAACGATGAACTTCTAGTCGGACAACAACTGCAGAGTGATTTACGAGATCTGATAATGAGATGGCGGATGAAGCCTGTATGCTTCACATCAGATATAAAAATGATGTATCGCCAAGTGTTGGTAAAGAAGAATTGCACAGACTTACAAAGAATATTGTGGAGACCAAATTCTAATGAAGAAATTAAAGAATATCGAATCCTAAGAGTAACGTTTGGCACCGCAGCAGCACCACACCTTTCGGTAAGGACATTAATGCAACTAGCCGACGATGAAGAGAAAGACTATCCAGAAGCAGCAAGAGTAATCAAAGAAGATTTCTTCGTCGACGATTGTATGAGTGGACATTCAACCGCAAGAGAAGCGATACAGCTGAGTAAGGAAATATCGACTGTCCTAGAAAGAGGAGGATTTGTTCTCCAAAAATGGGCCTCGAATAGTCCAGAATTTATCGCTGAAATAGAACCAACACTAAGAAGCATTCATGCAACACAAGACATAAAGAACGAAGGTATGATCAAAACTCTTGGCTTGGCATGGAATATGAAGACTGACACACTGCATTATAGATTTGATGTACCACCTCAACCGAAACAAATCACCAAACGAAACATATTGGCCGACATACAACGTTTCTTTGATCCGCTTGGATGGATCAGTCCTGCTATTGTTTTAGCGAAGATACTAATTCAGAAACTATGGCTGGAAAAACTAGAATGGGACGATAAAGTAAACGAAACTATTGCAAATGAATGGATAAAGCTAAGAATTGGATTTGAGAAACTGAACGAGATTGATATTGACAGATGGGTAAAGACGACCAATGAAGACCTAAACAAAACTACTCTGCATGGATTCAGCGATGCATCAGAGAAAGCGTACTGTGCTGTGGTGTATGCCAGAGTAGAAACCAAGAACGGTGATATAAAAACCACAATCATTGCTTCAAAGACAAGAGTTGCACCTGTCAAATCAATAACACTGCCCAGACTAGAGCTCTGCGGAGCACTTCTTTTGTCAAAACTCCTGACACAAGTTTGTGAAGCTATGAGAATTCCCAAAGACAAGGTGTACGCATGGACAGACTCATCAGTAGTCTTATCATGGCTATTTGGTGATCCTCATCGATGGAAACTTTTTGTGAGCAACAGAGTGATTGAGATACTGGACAACGTAGCAAATACACAATGGTTCCATGTTGCTTCAAAAGATAACCCAGCAGATATTGGGTCAAGAGGAAAAGAACTACCCCAACTGATAGAGAGTAACCTATGGTGGGAAGGGCCAGAATGGCTGAAGACAAAAGAAATGAAACTAACAAGACCAAATACGACAACTACAGATATGGAAAGGAAGAAGACAATACTAGTAAACGTGAACATTGAATCTGAAAAAGAAACATTTAACTTCGAAAACTTTGACACACTACAAGAACTACAAAAGGTGATAACATACAGTATTAGATTCATCAATAGCAAAAAATATCCAGAAAAAATAGAAGAAAAGTTTTCGACAGAAGACTACGAAGAAGCTTTAATCAGATGTATAAAAATTGCACAATTTAGAGAATTCGGACTGGAAATAGAAAGGCTACAACAGAAAAAGAATTTAAGGAAGAACAGCAAAGTATTAAATCTAAATCCATACCTGGATGAGAACAATATTCTCAGGGTGGGCGGCAGACTAAGAAACTCAGATTTACAGACGGAACAGAAACACCCGATCATACTCGGCACACATACCCATCTTACGAATCTGATCATAGCAGACGCTCACAAGAAAACCTTACATGGTGGAATACAGCTCATGCTTTGTTACCTTAGATCTAAATATTGGATCATCCACGCCAAGAATGCAGTGAAGGCATATATTCACAAATGCTTAATCTGTGCTCGTCAACGAGCCGTTACGCGAACACAGATAATGGGTGACCTACCGAAGGTCCGTGTTACTCAAGCACGACCTTTCCTCCACAGCGGAGTCGATTTTGCTGGTCCTTTGCAAGTTTTAATGTCAAAGGGCAGAGGTGCAAAGTCAAACAAAGCCTACATCGCCGTCTTTATTTGCATGGCTACAAAAGCCATACACTTAGAGCTGGTAGGAGATCTCACGTCCGAATCTTTTATCGGCGCATTTCATCGATTTGTCGCCAGAAGAGGAAAATGCACACATATATGGAGCGACCAAGGCCGAAACTTCATCGGTGCTAATAAAGAACTAGCGGAAGCATTCAAAGAAGCCTGTTTAGAGTTACCTGGAGACATGGCTGATATCTTATCAAAAGACGGAACCCAGTGGCACAACATTCCTGCCTATAGCCCAAATTTTGGAGGACTATGGGAATCCGGAGTCAAATCCACGAAATACCACCTAAAAAGAATCCTGACCAAAAACCTGACCTTTGAAGAGATGACAACAACCTTATGTCAAATTGAATCATGTTTGAATTCGCGTCCTCTCGTTCCCATTGATGCTTCTGACCCCGACGTTATTGACCCCCTCACTCCCGGTCATTTTTTGATAGGCGAAGCCCCTGTTATAATCCCTAGCCCTGATCTACGCAATGTTAACGTCAACACACTCTCACGTTGGCAATACACCCAGAAGTTGGTAAGAGATTTCTGGCATCGTTGGCAGTCAGAATTCATAACGAGACTCCAAGAACGACCCAAATGGATGAAACGTGAGAAGGAACTAGAACCTGGTGACATTGTTATAGTTAAAGAAGATGGTTTACCCCCCGGTAAATGGTCCCTCGGTCGTATAACTCACAAACATGTCGGTCCAGACGGTAACACGCGAGTCTATAGTTTGAAGTGTCGTGGTGAGATTATGAAACGCACAAATGCACGGTTATGCGAACTACCTATAGATAGGAGTGATTAGTTTTAGTATAACTGCATGTTATTCTTTAACGGTTACCTAACCTTTTTTTTGTATCGTTTCAAGTCTCATGAATAGATATATTTTTTGTTCAATTTTATAGCTTGCTACTCATGTTATTTTACGGTAAGATACCTACTAAATTGTTACCTATTTTTATTTCATTCGATTCTCTTAGAACAAAGTACCTAGTTTGTGAACTTATCATTGGTATGTGAAAGTAGGCAGGTGTGTAATCAAAACATTGTTATTCGAGTAAAATCATTTATTTTCAAATATGTACAAATAAAGCTAATGTTAGTATGTAGGTAGTTACTTCTCAATACGTAAAGTATAATTTTGTTGATTATCTTAAGTTTAGAAAAGACTATTGTCTTTGGTGGGCGGCATGTTATGTTGTTTTCTAATAATCTATGGTTATGCAAATGTAGCCTAATTTAACTCCGATCTGCAAGTGTAACTGCCTTCATGTCTGTCGCAAATAAACCATTCATACGCACGGTCGCTTTTGTTTTCACTCAGATAGGAACAAAATCATAATAGACCTTATAGACCTCAACAGTTGGGATAAATAAAACAACAGTTTAGAAGATTAGTCTATAATAAAAATAAATGCTACATTCATACTGATAAAACATTTGATTTTAATAATAAAAATATTTTCTATTTAAATTATTTGTTCATTAATTTTAACAAAATTAATTGGAATTAATATTAAATGCTGCATGTTTTATGGATACACTTTGGTCTCGCTTATAATTAAACACTACTGCTAAATTACACTCACGAGCAATGAATCCAGCACACACTATATCTAGGAGGCAAGAAAGAAGTGCTAGGATATTGAAATTTCAGATGTGTGTAAATAAATGAACACTTTCTGGTTTCCAGACGGCGTTCTTGTTTTCGGTGATTTGCTTGTATACTCTGGTAACCCGATTCATTGCACCCGAGTGTACAGAATATAAGTATATTGTAAGTGCCACTCAGAGATTCTAGGTTAATATGGCTAAGACTTATTTTACTTTTAGTAAATTAAAAGATCTCGAGTTATAAAATAAGCTCCATAAAATATTGCAATAGCTTATTCGGACTAAAGTTGCCAGCCTCGAAATACTACTCTAAATATTCTAAGCAAAATTAATGTTTAAAATAATAATTATACTGTGTACCAGAAAATTCAGGCAGGCTACGATAAACAGTAGATTTACTATTGTGCGTGTATAATATTGTTATATTTTGTTCTAGTATGCTTTTGCAATTTTACAGCTTCGCCACAAAATCTCATACCCTGCGTTTCGATCGTCGAAACATTTACATAACATGTTATGCAACATGTAAAGACAAGAAACAGAGTTCCAAACATATTTTTAGGACGTGTTTCAACATCTTTATCAGCGTTTACACAATCACACAAAACATGCTGGTGAAACATTTAACACAAGCAAATCGTATAGTTTTTGCGAAAACATTCACAATGTTTTATGGTGAAAATGCTATCACAAACAAGTTGTGTGATTTGTATCATAGACGGGTTACGAAACACCTACAATGTTTTATGATGGAAACGTGAGGTTATAGGTCAAATTTAATTTAGGTTTGAAACGCTACCACAAACAACTTGTGTGATTTGTATTGGTGACGAATTATGAAACATCTACTATGTTTTATGATGGTAGCGGAGGTTAAAAGTCAACTTTAGTTTATGTTGGAAACGCTACCACAAACAAGTTATGTGATTTGTATCAGTGACGAATTTTGAAACACCTACTATGTTTTATGATGGAAACGCAAGGTTAAAGGCCAACATTAATACTAGCTATTAGTTATGGCTGCAGACTTGATCAATTGGCACTCTCTTGAGAGACCACTGGCCCAAGACTTGAGCCTGAAGTCTAAAACTCGTCATGTCTCGCCAGCGCTTCCCCAAAGTCGGTGGCTTGAGAACCGACGAATAAATCGTACTTGTCGAGGATTTCTTGCCTGGTTAGCTTCTCGTCCGAGTTGGAATCCGCCTCGAAAAGAAGGTGCCTGTAAACAGTAGATTGTATTACTTCTAAGATTATATTATAACTAGCGGCACATAACTTTAGCGCTGAGCGATACGCAGAGGGGATAGCTGCACATGCGTCGTAGTGTGCGCACGTCGCGCTATATCATCATAGATCATATATTTTTGATGGCCATTGTGAATTATGAAATTAAAATACAAAATTTCTTTATTCAGTTGTATATTGGTAGTCTGGTGGTTGCGGCTCCGCCTTCCGATCCAAAGGTCGTGGGTTCAAATACAGTCGTGTACCAATGAGTTTTTCTGTCGAAAAATGTATGTGCACTCAAACTCAATAAAAATTTATTCATTCCAAGAATCACTTTGAAACATCTTAAAGCTAGGTTAGTCTAGGTGCCAGTTCCACGCGACCAAGCCTAGAAGAACTACGAAGCCATAGTATGTTAGCAAATAGTAGTATGTATTTACCTGGCTTCTGCATCCGCGTGATCGAACTCAGGAGGCGCGATCCAGTCTTTAACTTCATGCTCGTCCATCATTCCGTCTTTGTTTGTGTCTCTGTCAATAATACATTACTTATATTATAAGGTTGAAAGATTTTCATATGTTTGTAACGAATAAACTCAAAATTACTGAACCGTTTCCAAAAATTCTTTCACTATTAGATACATTATCCCTGTGTTTTGAACAATCTAAGCGAATAGCATTCATATTTTAATGATAACGAAAATAGTTGTTTTTTGTGTGACATATTAGTTTGTGTTGTAGCAATAGTTGTTCCTTCTTCTTGTATTATTTGCTACCCGAAGCGACTGCGTACGTCTAGGTAGCAAAAAGTCAGTTTCTCAAAATGTCTAGATGCTCAGGCATAAAATTCAACACACACTAATGCATCGGAAGGCTCTGTTGGACATTTAGCTACTTAGACCTTCTGATAAGGAGGCAAAAATATGAAGTCGCTTTGAATAGTATACAACAAATAAGTATTACCTGTATCCTGTGAACTGTTCTCTCTCCTGTTTGACCCAGTCGGGTTCCTCCTCGTCCTCTCCGTCTTCCGGCTTGTACATGTCTCCGATGTACTCGTCTATTGACACTTTGCCGTCCTAAGCAAACAAACAAATAAATAAATAAATATTTTAGACAATCCACTCAACACCCCAAACTAAGCAGAGCTTGTACTATGGGAACCGATACCAATAGCTAGCGGATATAATACTTAGGCTTTTTATGCAGACCATACATAGTAGCATTTCACACACACACCAGAACTCTGCGTATTGTGCTAATAACTTTGTCATTTTTACTTTTTACTGTTTTATGTCGTTTACAGTTTGTATAAATAAATTATTTGCTTGCTTTTCTTTCTTTCTTTCTTAAGTATACTTTTTTTTCAGATAGCTGATATACTTATACAGGTAGATTTTTGTTTGTAAATACATACTCAGAATACGATATAACACCCAGACAGAGAACAGACATCTGTGTTCAACACACTAATATTTTGTTCTCGGTGGTGATCGAACCCACGACCTCCGGCGCAGAAGGCAGAGCTACCAACTAAGCTGAGAGGCCAGTCGTGTGGCCAGAAATGAATAAGCATTATCAAATATACACAATGATCGCTACTGAATGTAGCGAAAAATATTATGCGTAGTTCCGCCTACTCCCTACTAATTATGAATGCGAAAGTAGCTCTGTTTTTTTCTTTGTTGGGGAAGGACATTGGCTATCTTGACGGGGGGGGTGAAAAGAAGGGTTGAAAGTTTGTATGGTCAATGGATAAATTCTTGAAGTTAGGGATCTGATATTTAAGTTTTTGGTAAGAAATAAATAAAAACGTGTTTCAACACTTTTTAACCGACTTCAAAAAAAAGGAGGAGGTTCTCAATTTGGTTCATTTTTTTTTGTTATGTTTGCTTTCGCACAACCTCGCTATTTGTAAATCAATTAGATTTTTTTTTAACTGAAAGTTTAGAAATTTTATCAAAATTGGTGCAGCAGTTTGACCATGAAGTCGGTTTCTCAAGATTTTTAAACTTCACTTGTGCAAAATCATCAATTTTTGCCAAATAGTGTTAAAATGTGGACGAAATTACAGGTAAGTCACATATTTTTTTAAATCTACTAATCTATACTAATATTATAACGAGGAAAGATTTATATTTACGTGTGTATGTTTTTAATGAATAAACTCAAAAACTACTGTGCCGATTTCAAAAATTCTTCCTCCATTAGAAAGCTACATTCACCCTGAGTAACATAGGCTATAATTTATTAGCCATATTAATAAACGCAATTTAAATTTAGTCATGGTTTAAAGTTAGCCCTGTCACTTTTTGTCATTACCCAGTGGTAAGAGATGGCAATAGTTTAAGCACAGCTTATCTTTTGACATATTTTTATTAATAGGGCTATATGTGTTTTATTATTTAAACACATGTCCACCCGTGCGAAGCCGGGACAGGCTGCTAGTGTAATACACAGTTTTACCTTGTCCTTGTCGATATCTTCAAGAGTCTCTAGTACTACGACGTCCCGCATAGCAGGATGGTCCTCAGGATGCAGGAAATGAGCAAACTCTGTTCTGTTCAACACGTCGTTTTCATCGGCGTCTGAAAAGTGTACAAATCGTGTCAGAGAATCACAAATATGTCCCAAAAGTTAAAGAGTCGAGCGGGATTTGAACCCACGACCTTCCCCGCTGCGCCATCACATCCTAATCACACTCGACGAATAACTCTAAGGCCTGCGCACACCTAGGTCGCTGACGGAGGCGATCAGTAAAACCCTGTCAAATTTGACAACGATATTTGACAACGCTTCATTGATCGCCATCGCCAGTGCCCTAGGTGTGCGCAGGCCTTTAGGGACTGTTCGGCACTAACGCAACCGTGGCTTTACAGGTTTGACGTTACAGTCAACTACTTACCAATTAGTGGCTTTTAACTTCTGGGACATTATAAAAATCTTTGTGAATTCCTTAAGTGTAGTAAGCACTATAAAAATACAATGTAAAAGCTTTTGATCAGATTTATTCAGTGAGATATACGAACCGGCATAGGTCCACCTCCTGCGGTCTCTCATCAGGAGATTGGTGTAGGCCACGCCCTCGCTGTACGGAGCTTTGAGATCCTTCTCGTCCATTTGTTCCATGAAGCCGTACACATTCTTTTTGTATGTCTGCAAATCATTCATTTTGGGTTCCATTTAAAGATCATACTCATGTTTTCGTACAAAACTATTTTTAGTTTAATTTTATTTGCTTTAACTAAGTATGAAATTATTTTAGCTTAAAAATAGTTTTTTGAACCATGCCGATAGTTTTCGAACGAAACGACCGAGTGTGACGTCACAATGTTATATTCCTCCCAGATTTCTCCTCATCGTAGCATACAACTGATAGAGAGCCAATCCTATAACATTATGACGTCACAAATATGGCGATTAATGTCAAACGCACCACGCGTTTAGGTTCACGTGATTATTTTCAAATTGTATGACTTTTCAATGTTTTATATCAAATTCAAATACTTTTTTAAATAGTTTTACGCATCGAATATAATAATAATGTATGATAAACTTTTAAATTAAATAAGAAAGATGAAGACTTTTTCTAGATTCGACAGTCCCATCTGAACTAAACTTAGACGGCATCTTACCTTCTGGCCTGTCAGCTCAGAAGCTTCTGCGCAGTAGGTCGTGGGTTCGATCCCCACCGAGAACAAATATTCGTGCGGGGAACACAGATGTTTGTTCTCTGGCTGGGTATTGTATCCTAAGCTTTAAGCTTTTATTTACAATCCTTGGGCTTCTGTGTCACTTGGTGAAACTAAGCTTTGGTATAGGTAGCGGCACATAACTTTAGCGCTGACCGTTATTGTGCAGAAGTCAAAAATAAGGTACCTGAGGGGGGCTAGCGGAATGAAGAGCGGGCGTGCGTATCGCTGATTGGCTCTCCAGTCACACTCCGCTCTCTGTACCAATAGGACACTCTGCACACATCCACACATCCAGTGTGCGCGACATGCGTACACTACGCATGCGCAGCTATCCCCTCCGCGTATCGCTCAGCGCTAAAGTTATGTGCCGCTAGTTATAGCATCTTACCTCCCAGCTAATAGTGTCGGAGTTGTCAGAGATGTGTTGTCTCCAGTGGCGATCCACATCCTCATCGATGTATCGCTTCTGCGTGTACCGGATCCAGTCCTTCAGCTCCACTAGGGTGACAAAGCTGTCTCCATCGCTGTCTATCTTGCTCACAATTATTCTGGAATGAAGAACATTATTATTTTGTTATTAACTTTATCGCATTCGACAACCGACAATCTGACAACCGTTGGGGAATAAAGGTTCTCGAATGGCGACCACGAACCGGAAGACGAAAAGTAGGGCGCCCACCCACTAGGGCTCAGAATCGTTCTTCCTGGAAATGTGTAAGGGAGGCCTATATCCAGCAGTGGACTTCTGCAGGATGATGATTATCGCATTATTATTTACAAATATATTAGAAACTAATGATTTTGATTAACAGCTATACATAAAAATGTATAGTAAATTTAAATAATTTCTTGAATTTAGCCCTGTCACTGTTTGTCATTCTCATTACCCAGTGGTAAGATATTAAGGCAATAAATATTGTGGACAATCCACACAACACTATCTAGCCGCATATTAAACAGAGCTGAATATTTGCATTGCAGCAGAGTGATTTTTCATAAAGTAAGTCAGTGATTTCATATCTTTCAAATCGTAAAACTGTGTGAGCGAAAAGCTGTTTAACAATGTTCAGCGCTTTAAAACTCTTGCGTCCCTCTTCTAATTTCCGCAGTTTAGAATCAACGCACGCCCACGCCAAACGAGTGCATTTACAACCCATTATTGTTGCCTTGCCGTGCCTATTGTATTGTTTAATGGTTCTGTTCTTGAACACAAATGTTACGATGTGGTTACTTATAACACACTAGCGGCCGCCCGCGGTACTCGCTTAAGCAAATGGTTTGTAAGACTATAGAATTCCAACGCTATAAATAGCCAAAATGCAAGTATGTTTACGAGCTAGCACATGCAACACATTGCATATTTGTTGGATAAGTATGTACTTGGTGGTAAGTACTTGGTAGTAGGTACTCTGTATAAGAATGTGTATTGAAAGGGTTTTACAGTGTATTTATTAATTTAGAATGGAAAATAATAAATACCTACATTATTAAAATATTATGTACTCTGGGAACCAGATAACAGATAATGGTAAATATTTTTTGTTAATAAAAACACCCAAACAGACAACAGAGAACAAACAATCTGTTTACCACACATGGATTTGTTCATGTTGGGGATAAAATGATGAATGCATCTAATGTAATGAGACATTAAAACAGTAATGTCTATTTTAATTTAAACAAACTATTGTAATTTAATTGTAAATGAAGCATTTTGTCAAATCAGAATGATGCCCCATCCAAATTAATATCATAGTTTTATCACTACAGCTAGCTTCAAAAACATGAGGCCAAAGAATGTAGGTAACAAGATAAGTAGGTCAGTGAACTTCAGATAATAAAGATGAGTTCATAAGACAGATTATTCTAGAATGCAAATTTTTATAGCTTATCAACGGCATACTGGCAACAAGAGATAAACATTGAGACAATGTGGGTCACATTGTGTTAAAAGATGGTAAGGAAATAATTTTAACTTAGGTACACAAGGATACGCATCAGACTATACACTGCTAGCTCTTATGTCCTTGCAGTAAGCATCTTTTTACTTTGTTTTTAGGTAACTTGAGTTGTATCCTACTGTACCATAAATTTTTATGTAACTTTATTTTCATAATCATCATTCCAGCCCGTTTGCTGTTAGGTATATTACTCAGAGGGAGGGGAGGGTGAGCACTGATGGTCTAGTGGTAGCGGCCCCGCCTTCCAACCCGAAGGTCGTGTGGTCAAATCCAGTCGTGTACCAATGAGTTTTTCTGTCGAAAAATTCGAGCAAACATGTCAAGGGTCACGCAAAAAGGGCCCACCAGCAGCCTACTTGCGAAAAAATCTACCCACACATCAAGTGCGGATGATCAATTTGCCGAATTTTAAGGGAGGAAGGAACCGAATGAGTGGTGTAATAATAGCTATAAGCTATAGCTCCAATATAACATAAATTTTATTGCCTTTCCTTGAATAGTGGTAGCGATTGGTCATGGGTTCATATCCATAGTCATGTACCAATTAGTTTTTCTGTCCACAAATGTAAGTACATAATTCCAGTTCTCACAAGCGGCAAAGGAAAACGTCGTGAGAAAACCGGCATATTGAGAACCGAAAATAAATTTGAAAACATGTGTGTCGAGTGCAAATGTGAAAAACTAGTGACACAATAAGAAGAATTGAAGTAGCTTCAATAACTGCATTTGTGTGGGAAGTTACAATAGATAATCTACCCAAACAGGATGCTTATGTTTATCTTACCGATGAGGTACAGTGTTCTAGAAAGATGTACTCTTAAGCTATTAGCTCAATA
Organism: Thera obeliscata; assembly: GCA_947578465.1. Classification (NCBI taxonomy): domain Eukaryota; kingdom Metazoa; phylum Arthropoda; class Insecta; order Lepidoptera; family Geometridae; genus Thera; species Thera obeliscata. Next base: position 4,203,849 of record OX387919.1, read on the forward strand.
AAAAACGACTCAATTAAATGCATCAAACCCAAAAATACATTGAATAAAACTGGATGAAACTCACCCCAATCTCCTCTTGCTTTCTTCAGGCGACAGTTGATCGAAGGATTTCGATTGATCCTGGCCGAGAAAAGCATCATGATCAAACTGCTTGTTATGGTGTTCGTTTCTGAAGTGTTCCACATCTGAGAGCTGGTCCAAAATCCTCTTCGATTCTTCAGGATTCGGCACACCGCCGAAAACGGTAGACACGGCAAGGGCAACAAACAGTGAACGGAACATCTTAGAACTCGTAGTACCTACAAACAAAGCCGGTGTAAATACTCAACGAGCGTGAGACGCTATGTAGTCAAATCAGACTGAACTCGTTTGTAATTTGTATAGTTACCCGCTGGATACGACCACGTCAGCACCACGTACGTTACGTAGCTTCCTCCTATTTCCGTAAAGAATACGGGACGGCAAGGGAACAGCGGGATTCGGTCCAGTTGAAAATGATGAGGAGAGAATGAGAATCATCTGACTTTGATTGAGTGAGTTTTGTGTCTGTCTGTGCTGGCTTGACTTGACAGCCTGCTTTGCTTGACAGTTGGCAGTAAAAAAATGCTAAAGTCAAGTTACAATTGACTTTAGCATTTTTTTTGGCTTAGGGCATCTAGCTGACGTTACCTACAAACTTCAAACTCAACAATTCATTCGTTCTTTTTTCGGTCCCTGTTTCCGCCCCGCCCCTCCTCTTCTTCCCTTGCCCCTTCGCTCATCGGAGAAAATTGGTTTGGAAGTGTCGCGTATTGCATTTTACTTCCGAAATAATCTAATGATGTGTGGAATAACCTGCTACTACGTGATTGTGTACAATTAAAATAAGATCTAAGTGGTATCGTGGTTGTAAGTTTCAAAACAGGATTGCAAATGTCAATATGTCAGGATCTCGGCCTTAATTTCCAACAGAGAATGGTAAGTGAAAAGCTTGGAAATATTTACACTTACGTTTGTATTTATTCGATTAAACTACTCTTGATCCCATCTGCCATGTGTACGGTTTACATCAACTATATTTTCACTAAGATTTCTATGCTAATTTTAGCTTGGGAGAAGTGCTATGTCGGCTTGGCTGAGAGACCGTCTTTTACTGCATTTCGTTGCATGCATATGTTACCGTCAGTGTATTTTGGTTTACAGGGCGCAAATATAACGCAATTGGAAAGGGACATAGGGTCAGAGCAGTTCCCGGCTAATGAACATTATTTTGGTTTAGTAAATGTGAGTACTACATGTATACTTGTTACACATAATTATTTTGAACTTACCAATACATTAACACTCTTGTTTTGTGTAAAAAATATTTCTTCTGTGCCCAATGAGAACTTTTGTGTTGATAGACACATGAAAATAAATGTGTTCATTCCAAATAACAAAGTTAACCCAACTTCTTTCTAAAAATGCAGTCTTACTAAAACTTTTATGTGTTAACCAGTGGAAATCCATTATGGTTACTTCTAGTCTAAATAATATAAAATCTATTCAGTCTAGAACGTTTTCTACAAGCTCAGCAATATTCCATATTGTTTTTCAGTTTGGTAACACATGTTACAGCAACTCAGTGTTGCAAGCCTTATACTTTTGCCGGCCATTCAGAGAGAAGGTTCTGGAATACAAAGCCAAAAACAAGAGGACTAAAGAGACGTTGCTGACATGCCTCGCAGATCTTTTCTACAGCATCGCTACTCAGAAGAAGAAAGTCGGTTCCATTGCGCCTAAGAAATTTATAGCTAGGCTAAGGAAGGAAAAGGGTAACTTAAACTTGATTTTAACTAATGATTAATGTAATGATTGCAAAAATTATTTACCAAAACCATGATTTCGGAATAAATGGCTAACTACGGAATAATTAGGCAATTTCTATAATAATTTATGCCTTTTTCACCAAAAAATTTTCTAGTAGAATTATAATTGGTATTTTTATCCATTAAATCTATGCAAATTTATTATACATAATAATATTTTTTCTGGTTTTGGTACATTTTCCTGGATAAAAATGATTTAGTAAAAGTACTAAATCTTTAGGCTTTAATTTTTTTTTTTATTGTTTTTCAGAGGAATTTGACAATTATATGCAGCAAGATGCCCATGAATTTTTAAATTTCCTGATCAACCACATAAATGAGATTATTTTAGGTAAGTTCATCTGTGCCGTAAGTAATAGGTACTTGGTGTGCAGACTGGTTTCCGCAAGTAAGCCACAGGCGGGCTCTTTTTACGTGACGCTTGACACGTGTTGCTCGAACTTTTTTTGGTTCTACGACACGCCGGTTTCCTCACGATGTTTTCTTTCACCGTTAGAGAGTACTGGCATATTGCACATAAATTTTTCGACAGAAAAACTCATTGGTACACGACTGGATTTGAACCCACGATCTTAGCATCGGATGGCGGGGTCGCTACCATTAGACCACCAGTGCTCTCTAAGTAATAGAGTAACAATCTAAATATGAATCGGTAGATACATTTAGCAAAAGTGGTGATTCAGATTTGCAATACTCCAAACTAGTTCTTGAAAAGAACTTTATCTTGGAGGGTAGTACATGTCTTCCTCGCAGGGAACCAGTTGCCGTAGTTTGACTTTGACTTGATAGATATAACTAGCGGCACATAACTTTCGCGGGGAGCGATACGCGCTGCGCATGCGTCGTAGTGTGCCATGTCGCGCACACTGGATGTGTGGATGTGTGCAGAGTGTCCTATTGGTATCTGTACCAATATCCGTTCTCTGGAACGGAGTGCGACTGGAAAGCCAATCAGCGCTATGCACGCCCGCCCTTCATTCCGCGAACCCCCCTCAGGTACCTTATTTTTGACTTAGAGTTATGTGCCGCTACCTATAAGACCACGCTTGCCAACAACCTTATTATCAGATACATCAAAATATTTTATCATAATAATGTTCTCAACAAGATTTGACAACAAATGTATGTTGATGTTACGGTCGAATGAAGTGGGTACTTCATTCAAGCACGTAGGCAAGGCCTGCGTACATCTAGGCGATGGCGATGGCAATCAGTGAAACGCTGTCATATTTGACAGGGTTTGATCGTCATTGCAGATTGCTTAAGGTGATATCAGACGATTCATTTTTTGTTCATTTTTGCCTTTCATTCGGCACTTTTCACGCGAAATGAAACGTGTGAACACCGAATCAAATATTAGTGAACATGGCATGAAAGAAAAATTAACCATTCACTCGAGTGAACATTCATCCGAGTGAACCGTCTGATATCACCTTTAGAGAAAATTAATTTCCCGTATTTTCTAGTAGCTCAATTGTTTTGCTGCCACTGCTTGGCTGGCACAGCTAAACCTTTGGTAATTTTTTTAATGATTCAAAAAATATTGGTGGGAGAAGACCAATCTTTTTTGAATCATTTAAAAAATTACAAAAGAAAAAACATTTTCTTAAATGGTCATAAGACTCACCTCTTGTTTGTTTCATTATTACCAGTGCTAAATATTAGCTCCTTATAAGGCCCCATTTAACCTCCTTTCGGCTTTACAAGTAGTTTTGTAGTACCCTGTTTAGTATTTGTCATTTGATCTATACATTTCATTACAGCTGAGCGTGGTAACAATACAAACACACTGAAAGTCCAGAAGAATCCTCTAGGCGAGCATGTGTGCAATGGCGAATCGCCACAGAATGCCGAGCCGACCTGGGTGCACGAGATATTCCAAGGGACGCTCACCAGCGAGACGAGATGCCTGAACTGTGAGACTGTTAGCAGCAAGGACGAGCATTTCTTTGATCTGCAAGTGAGTGACTCTAGATCATTGATTCCCAACGTAGTCCAGGTGGACCCCCAGGTGTCCACGGTAGATTCGACGGGGGTCTACGGTGGCATGACAAAAAAATGGGGGTTCACAATTCGTAAGCGAAAATTTATCTGGTTTTGATAGTGAAGAACTAAAATGTTGGCTTGACTTCACCTATCAATGTAGGCAAACATTCAAACATTAAAATCTCTTTATAGGTAGACGTCGGTCAAAACACAAGCATCACCCACTGCCTCAAGACATTCAGCGACACAGAGACCCTTTGCAGCGACAACAAGTTCAAGTGCGACCATTGCTGCAGCTACCAGGAGGCACAGAAACGTATGCGCGTGAAGAAACTACCACTTATCTTGGCGCTGCATCTGAAGAGATTCAAGTATATGGAGCAGTATAACAGACATATCAAAGTGTCGCATCGGGTGGTTTTTCCGCTGGAATTGAGGTTGTTTAATACGGTGAGTTTTTTACATAAAAAAGTCAAATATGTATTTATTTAACACATTCCCTGTCCCAAACAAAAATGCAAAATTGAATGACAAGTCCAACATACTTTTGCAAAATACTGTTATTATGTTGTCAGCTAATAAAAAAAAATGGCGTTTTTCTTTAATATATGAAATGGCGTTTTTCTGTAATAATGAAAAATTCATAAAGCTAGGTGAGTCTAGGTGCCATTTCTACACGACCAAGACTAGAAGAACAGGCAACAAACTACGGCTTGATTCCTACCGTTTTTTTGTATGATCCTATTACATAAAAATAATAATATTATACTGCAACCAGCAAACCATGATTAGATTATAGATATCTAACGTCTTTCTTATCACTTGAGTATCTATAGATTTTTTTATTAGTACCTATTACGATAATTCGTCCCTAGGCAATGTTGATGCGGTTGAGGAATATTGTGGCCCTGAAAAGGGCCGATTGACGACTCAGTTGGTAACGTGGTGACTATATTTGTACATCTTGTTTAGATCACTATTGTGTAATTGACGTAGAGTGTTAATTCCCAGTCGGATTCCGCCGTGAACCCGGACCGTCTCTACGACCTGGTGGCCGTGGTGGTGCATTGTGGCTCGGGGCCCAACCGTGGACACTACATCAGCATTGTGAAGAGTCACGGATTCTGGCTTCTGTTCGACGATGATATGGTCGATGTAAGTAACTCTTCATCCATGATGGTGCGTTTCCACTCAAAAATTTAAATTCATGTCTTTATTCAATGGTATGTATAGTAATATACCACATACAGACAATCGTTGGAGCAAACGAATACTAGAGTGGAGACCGCGTTTAGGAAGACGTAGTGTAGGACGCCCTCCGGCAAGGTGGGGCGACGATCTGCGAAATGTAGCTGGCAAGCACTGGAGGAGAAGAGCCGAAGACGTCTTGGGAGAGACCTACGTCCAGCAGTGGACTGATATAGGTTGATGATAATGATGATGATGTATAGTAATAGGTTAGCAGGGTATGGGCATGTCATGCGGAGGGATGAGGGTCATATTACGAAGAAAGTGTTGGGAATGGATGTGGATGGTGGTTATAGAAGAGGTAGACCAAAGAAAAGATGGATGGAATGCGTCAGGGATGACATGAGCAGGAAAGAAGTGAGCACTGAGATGACGAATGATAGAGGTGAGTGGAAAAAGAAAACCTGTGGGGTGATCACGTATCTTTGTTGCAATCAAATGCTTGTTGCAATCCTCAGTTTTTACATGATTGTGAGCTTCGATTGCAATAAAAACAGATACAAACAAAAGCCTGAAAACCAGCGTTGCTTGACATGGTAGCTACTACCATAACAAGCAGCAAAAAGCTGAGTCAGGGCCTTTTTGACATAATCTTTCTTTTATCCATTCAGCACAGGACGGGACTGGTTGTGCCCAGTTCTGTTTGTATGATTACTTGATTACCTTCGTAGGTAGCCTGCCTGCCTGCCTTCAGTTGTCCGTTCTGTGTGTTTTATTGTATTCGTCTTACGTATACCTACTTATGTCAAATAAATATATTTTCTTTTTTTTCTTTTTCTTTCCTTGTGTCTGACAAGCAAGGATTGCAATTCATAATCGTTTTCTAATGCAATCGAAGCTAAACATGTAAAAACTGACGATTGAAACAAGGATTTCATTGCAACAGAAGATACGTGATCACCCCGCTGTTGTGCCGACCCCACTTAATCACTTTGAAACGTCTTAAAGCTAGGTGAGCCTAGGTGCCAGTTCCATGCGACCACTGAAGCGGAGCTGGGCGGAGTGGAGCGTTTTGAACCGGGAATTGGCCGATCACAATGCTCGAAATATCCACTTCTTCTTATCGTGTCACTAGTTCTTGTGAACCAGTGTGGTAGAAGGATCAAAGCGCGTCAAAGAGGTTCCTTTCGTGCACATAACACATAGTTCTTGACATGCCGGTTTTCTCATGTTTTTCTTCACCGCTTGAGAGAACTGGCATTGTGATGAACACACATTTTTGAACAGAATAGCCAATTCACGGTCCGCTCCGATAAGTTGGCGGCCTTTAGTGTGAGTCTGTTATGTCTCTGTTACAAATGTCACATAAGAAATGAATGTCTCCAATTTTATTGCGGTTTTGTTATAAAAAAAATATTTTCAATTTGATCAACACAATTTTTTATTTTCAGAAAATCGATGCCTCTGCTATAGAAGACTTCTACGGCCTAACTTCTGATATTCAGAAATCATCGGAGACAGGTTATATATTATTTTACCAATCTAGAGATGCTAGTTGTTAAGTTTCTCCGATTATAGTAATTTATTCAATTTTTAGTCATGATAAATCATGTTAAATCCATATGCCAAGTTTGTTAAAGTTAAAGGCATGTAAATTATTGAAAATTTGTTTTTTTTTAATACAATTAAATGATGATCTTTCGTCTAGCGATCATTGAATTGTAAATATTTCATTTATTAAAAAATTGTGACCATTCAGTATGTTGTGTTTTCACTTATGGACCTTTTTTAAAATTCTTGTTATTTAATATCTTGTTATTTGCATCTACATTCATTCTTTAAAAAAACTACGTATTGTATTAAAAAACATGAGATAGCGAATAGGAACTTCGCTTTGTAAAACTAGTATGGCAACAGATAGGAAAAGGGTGAAAAATTATGGCAACAAGATAATGTGACCGCTGTTCCTTGTTAGTATCAAACTTATGATTGCAACAGAACAACACAATCACTCAGTACACTGTCCTACACAGCAATAAAAAGCTGGGATCACTAAAAACAATGGTTTATTCAATAAAAGACAGTCCACCACTAGCTATCGTCGTCTGAAGACGAGTAGAAGGCGTCTCTCGGGTTGGGGACGAGTGAGCGCTGCGTGACGGCGGGCGAACAGACGAGCGTGTCGGAAGAGTCACTTACTGCGCTGCTCGATGGACTACTCTTTTCGAATACGCTGTTCTGCTGGAAGAATAACCTGTCATTAATGACCCACGTTTTCGACTTCATTGAGCCACAATAATCTCATTGAGAAAATCTTTTTCGGATATAGTTTTAACAAATACGAGCAGCGGCCGGCAAAGTTGTAGGAAAATCCAATGCTGCAGTGGCTAGATAAATTACAAAGTAAACGTAGATATCTGTCGTGTAATTTAAAAATGGAACGATCTTTTACTCCGAAACATGGCAACCAAGGAGGCAACTTATCAAAGAATTGATTTAAATTTCGAATTGGCTTGCAAAATTAAATGCTGTCTACATTCCACTCGCGACTCCCCCAACATCTTGGCGAAATGTAAAATAAATCATAATAATTATATACCAACCACTTTATTCTTGATGTCCCGTCTATAATAACTAATTCCGTCTAACTAAATATTCACACCATTTATTATTCTACGTTTTAGCGTTCTTTGACTCGTTATGATAAATTAAGAATAAGTTGTTGCTATGAAAAATCAACTCACATTTTTGAGCTTTCCTTGTATGATCATGTCTCCAGTCTGTTCTTCAACGTACGAGTGTCTCGTGTCTCCCATGTGACGCTCAATCATGTCTGGCTTCTGAAACCAAATATGACTGGCATTAGGAAACATTTTAGATTTTATCAAGTAGACATTTGTTGAACCGTCTGTATCAGAAATACAGGGTTATTCATTATTAGCTGCAAATACTCAGGAATTAGGTTCAACAAATAAAATAAAAAATATTTATGAAATGATTTTTTTTAAGTTTTGTTATGAAAATCCCGAGAAAATCGATAAAGGAATCATGGGCACCTGACCTATTTTGACCTTTGATCCGCGCCCGCGCGCCGTGAGCGACACTCTGCGTTCAGTCACCGCCTGGGTGGGTCATCGTCCTGTTCTCCATGGCAATCATTATGCAAAAGCCGTAAAGAAATTTAAAAAAAAGAATTGATACAAAAACTTAAATCAAAATTAAAAAAAAAATCATTTCATAAATATTTTTTATTTTATTTGTTGAACCTAATTCCTGAGTATTTGCAGCTAATAATGAATAACCCTGTATAAATAGTTTATTAGTAGAAAGACGATTATGCGCCGTTTGTAAGGGATCCGCTGTTTAAAATATCACTAAAACTCAAATGTATTTGTTTAATTTTTAAGAGCGCATCGTGCGAAAATTTGAGATTTAAAAAAAAAAAAATTCATAACTAAATAACTAAGTGACATTTTAAAAATCGCAAAAGGACTAATTGTAGACTATACATTTGAGATTAATTCGAATTTAAGTGTGTTATAAAAATATACTATTTAACATGACATTCTATTTAACGCTGACATACGATTTTCATTAGCGTTAAATAGAATGTCATGTTAAATAGTATATTTTTTTACCACACTTACCCCCGAATAAGCACGCCTCAAGCGACGAATATTTGACAGATTTTCTTTGAAAACTGTCAAATATTCGTCGCTTGAGACGTGCTTAAATCTGAGTTGCGTTTCAGTATTCGGGGGTTAAATTCGAATTAATCTCAAATGTATAGTCTACAATTAGTCCTTTTGCGATTTTTAAACGGTCACTTAGTTTTTAGTTATGATTTTTTTTTTTAAATCTCAAATTTTCGCACGACGCGCTCTTAAGTGATGATTAAATTGACGTTTCAGTATACGAATTTGTAGGATAGCGACGTCTCAAACCATTGAGACGATCTCAAATATCTAAGTAGTGTTTCAGTATTCGGGCGTTAGTGAGTTGATATGAGGATTCTAAGAAAAAGGAATGAAGGAGGATATGAAGAAAGTATTTCTCCGATTTAAATTTGCTTCGAGTTCTTGATAGGAAAGTAAAATTTGCAAAAAAAGACATTATTGTCATTTTACGACTCCCGAAAAATGAGTTTTAATTCTTGATGAGTCGTTTGAGATCCACAATTTCAATGTTTCTTTTTAATTTGTAAGGTATTACTTTTAGTTTGGTCCTATATAAATCTTATTGAAATTGGATTAGATCTTTCAAGTTTTAAAACTGAACTACTAGGTACTAGGTAATCACCATATCTCCAGCATAATTCTTCTGCGAGTCGCCCAGAAGATGCGCTGACTTCGTAATCTTCTTCACCTTCGTTTTCTCGAACAGTTTGACGTGCGTGCTTTGCGCTTTCTTAGCGATCATATTGACGCGGAACTCGGGAGAGTCCAACTCCTTGTGTGGCTCTGGAACCTCTTGTATGCAGTCCGGTTTGTCAGTGGACTCGTGGATACATTGTCTGAATGAGAATAAATTAGTAGACATGTCATATGATTCTAAAACATCGTGAGGAAACCGGCATGTCGTAGAACCTAAAACATGTTTTGATTTGCCTCTCAGCCGAGTTGGTAGTAGTTCCCCAACACAACACCCAGACCAGCGTTGCCAGAATGTTACTTTTGTAACATTTTACGTTACTTTTGACCCTCTCATGTTTCCTCCATGTTACATCCACTGTACACGACTCAATATAAATAAATTGCGTTAGCTGGAAAAAAAAACTAACAAACAAAAAAATATCGTGAAACGGAAGGCATCCAAGAATGTTTTTATTTTTGTGTAATAAAGTGCCATACTATGGTAGTGTGTCGTTTTCCACTTAGTTTATGGTAATGTTACTTTTCTCGTGAAAATGTTACTTTTTGAGCTGTCTCATGTTTTATTTGACTATCTGTGCCACTGGCAGCACTGACCCAGACAGAGAACAAACATCTGTTCACCACACAAATATTTGTTCTCGGTGGGTATCAAACCCACGACCTATGGCGCCGAAGGCAGAGCTACTCTACTACCAATACCAACTGAGCTGAGAGGTCAGTCTCTTACCCATGGCATTGGTTGTTCTTGATAAACGAGTAGATGTCCTTGAACGCTTGCTGGATGTAGGAGAGAGTGTGCTGGTCTATCGGAACTGAACTGGAGGAGCCAGAGCTGCAAGATAGGTCACCGGACCGAGAGCTCGCTTGGAACGATTGTTCTGAACCTACAACATTATCAAAAATGGCTGTCAAAAGCGATTAGAGTCTGTTCAGAAAGAGAACCGTCGTGGGATATGAGGGCGCAGCTGTGCTTAATCACCTTTTTTGTTTAGTGGGCAATACAATAGCGCGTCTGTTGCGTTTTGATCCTATCACAACTAGTGTACTATTCCTTTAATTAATTTTTATGATGCAAAATGCTGACAGTAAGAAAGGGATGAGCTGCCATATAAAAAAAGAAACGTTAGTTCACAATCTGGCCACGACGGCTCTCTTTCTGAACAGACTCTACTAACAGTTAAAATAATTATTATTAGGTCTACGCTACGGTAAAATACCAAAAATGTAGTGAAATAATAATTCACAGTATCCGAAATGTAGCAAAAAACAACGCTACTAAAAGTCGTAGAAGCGCTACGATTTGTAGCAGCTTTCCTAATTTGTAGGTCTATGAAATAAGCTCTACGAGTACAAGCCACATTTTTTAAAAAATACGCAATATGATTCGCATAAGTACAACAAGCACGATGATGAATTATGAACTTTTACGTACGGTTGTAGGCAATAAAAATTGCACATCGGCTTTGTAGAGCGCTCTCTTTTTAACGCACACTACGCTCTATGAAACCGAAATTAGCCGATGTGCAATATTTGTTGCCTAATAATATGTATAGCTCGCATTTGTCGCTCTACGATACGTAGCAGAGTACTACTACGCTTCGTAGCGTAGATGTGCTACGTTTCGTAGATATGCTACGATTCGTAGATATGCTACGTTTCGTAGTTGTTTGATAGTTGCGGAATGGAAAAAAATCTCCCAATTTTCCTTGATTGCAGTAGAAGTGTTAATTTACCACTAATATTATAAATGTAAAAGTTTGGATCCGGATCTGTATGGAATTTGGCACAGAGATACATTATTGTCTGGAATACTTTTTATCCCGGAAAAATGTATGGATCTCGTGGGATAGATATATTTTAATTTGTCATTAAGGATCGACATGATATTATGTATAGATAGTAGGTAGGTATAGGTGGTAGTAGTGGTATTGCTTAGGGGTCAGAAAATTACAAGTAATTTTTATCTAATAATTTTATATTATTTTTATCCCGAAAAATGCACGGTTCCTTTTGGATAGCATACATAAACCGTTTTTCATAGGGTTTTTCCCATCCAGTTGCTACAGAAGATTAACTTACCATAGACAAAGGAAAAGTACATACTTTTTAATCGCGGATAACCCTCGGGCGTAGCTAATAAAACATATACAGCCATACTTATAAACGCAATTTAAATTTAATCATTGCTTAAAGTTAGCCCTGTCACTGTTTGTCATTACTCAGTGGTAAGAGATGGCAATAGTTTAAGCACTGTTTATCTTTTGACATTTTTTAATAAGTAAGGTCAATAATTAGTAACCTGAAGATGTAGGCCCATTCGCCCAGAGCCTCATCTGCTGTTGTTTGAGCTGCTTCATCTGGTCCACCAGCTGCTGGTTCAGCTCCTCGAGCTGCTGGCGGTGGGATATTTCGTCCTGAAGCTGCTCTTCCAACTCTTCGGCGTAATCTCTGCAGTACAAACACAGACATTTCATTTGCAGTAATAAATGGCTGACAACATTTTGGACGAATACAATTTTGGGTGAAAAATACATGCTGCGCTTTTGAGAGTCAAAGGTTATTTTGGGACATTTGTAAGTTTCCATTAATAGGTTCAAAGTGCATAAAAAATGTTGATTATAATAATTATACTTTGCCAAAAAAAATTAAGAGTGCCCGTTTCACATAGAGTTCCTCCATCACACCAACTATTATTAAAGGTATCAAAATACACAATACAGATTACATCATACTCTTTTGTGGAAATAAAAAAAAATTGCAGATAAAAAAAAATAACAGTGGCTTACCGCTCTTTTTTGACTACACTGGCTTTGTTCACATAATTCACGGTTCCGTTCCTCGTATTTGAAGCAACGCGATCTTTTATTATTACATTCCTGAAATGCATTATATTAAAATAGGCCATAATTCTATTTACAAAATATTATTATAAGTATACGTGTCGAACGTATGAATACTTACTTATTGGCAACAGATTTGACCAGTCTTCCATCGCTGGGGCATCCACTGACGTTGCCAAGCCAAGAGAACTAGAAATATTTAACACGTTTGAGTTTAACAAGTTTCATTGGGAAGAAAAACTTGCTCTTTGCCACTAATGGCACTAATGGCATTTTGCTTTCTTTAGACTCTAAAGTCTAAAGAAAGCAAAAGATAGAAAAACACTAAAAATAATAAAATTTGGAGGTAGCAGCTGAAATCACCTGTCCAGCCATCCCTCGTTCGTTCTCCCTTAAGGCTGCCTTGATCTTTGAAAGTGATTCTAGCGGCACGTCGGGGTTATGTCTCATGTCCAAAACGACCAGTGTGGTGTTGGACTGCATCATGTGTAACGCAGCCTTTGACGTCTGCTCCGTTATACCACAGTTCTGGATGTCTAGTGCTGTTTGGGGGGTAAAAAAGCGATGAAAGAATTTTAAACTTGACCTTTTCACGATGAACTAGAGCTAAAAGTAACCGTTAATATACCTACGCGCTAAGTAAGTTTTAGCTTATACGAAGAAAACTTCTTATTTAATATTAAAGCCAAGAGATTATAACGATCTAAGCATTATGTTCTCTCCCTTTTCATTCCTTAAAAAGGGTTGGTAGGTATTTTCATTGACCCCTAGCTAGCATCGGCATAAAAAATACAGCAATGCGACATTATTTTTTGTATGTTGTCTTGGTACACTCTTGGTCCTTACTAATATGTGGTAAAATATTATGTTGTGTACCTAATACTTAGATGTATCTTTTTGATTTGATTTGGCTACAGGCGCAAGTGTGGCATTCGTTAGCTCACGTAACTTTATAGTCAGTGTTTGTTCAAACTCCCTACCACTTATTAAGACAGCTGACCTTTGATCCACAAGTCATCAGCCAGCACGTCCAATAGCCTGCCCACGCCAGGGTCGCCCAGCAGTGGGTTAGCGCACAGAGTGATCCTCCGGAGCCCGGCCATCGTGTCCAGGTCTGGTAATCGGTAGCGCAGAGTGTGCACCCAGTTCTCACTGTATCTGTGTATCTTTTGGTACTGGAATCGGTGCGAAATAGCGATAATCATTTGCATAAATCTTAGAAATTAACTGTCTGAAAGATGTCATGGATAAGAAAGGAATGAGTACATAGATAATGGCTGACAGAGAAGAATGGAGAAGTAGAACATGCTGTGCCGACGCCACAACATGTTTTACGCCACACACAGTGGGAAGACCCATAAACAGAAATAATGCTCAAATCTCAATCATAGATTTGTTGACCGTTCTCCATTGAAAAGTGTCAAAAATTCGCTCTTCTGGCGCATTTGTTGAGGAGGTCTATGCTCTTAGTAGGTAATCGCTATCGCTGATTCTAGGCAGAGATGCGAGTTCTGATCCAGTTAAAAGCAGTTTTCCGTACCTAAGCATCCATATATTCCATCCATATATTCAGGTATTCAAAAATGGTATGTTCGTACCTACGTTATATTATTTTTCATACAAAAGACTTAAACGCGATACTGTCAGATTGTTACTAAAATAGCATACCACACGATAATATTATCAATCAGTTGTAATTTCGCAATCAGTAATACGAAAACAGTTTGACTTTGGTTTTTTGTTAGGTACCACAGCTAAGCAGCGATGTAGCCAGCAGCGTGAGCTCGCATCCACTGAGGTTAGCGTGAGGATATTGCGCAGACAGAACCCTGCTTTGCACAGCGTGAATTATCCCGCGTCACCCATCAGGCAGCGGCCGAGAAACAAGTGTTGCCGCGAATTGACGAACAGGCGTCTCGTAGCGAGTTATTTGTTAGCAAAACCTTTAGCGACATGTTGGCTATTCCGTCTTTACCATATGGGCACACGGGGCCTGTGCCCAGGGTCCCCATTCTCAGGGGGCCCCGAAGGACCGACAATTTCTGCACATTCATTTTCAAAACATTTTTGTCGGGCACATTACATTTTTTTCACAATACTACGCCATTATAGCCTACTGTATTTGATTACCTATAATAAATGGTTATGCTTAGTAAAAAAATGTTATTATAATTAGCTTTTATTACTTTCCAAAAGGACCCCAAATTCTTGTGTGCCCAAGGGCCCCAGCCTAGTTTAAGACGGCCTTGCATGTTGGATTACCTTAACTAGATCAGCGATGTAGCCAGCACCTTGCAGCGTAAGCTCGCATCCGCTGAGGTCCAGCGTGAGGATGTTGGGCAGACAACGCACTGCCTTGCAGAGGGCGAGGCATCCTGCGTCGCCGATCAGGCAGCGGCCGAGGAACAGGTGTTGCAGCGAGTTGTTCGCTAGCAAAGCCTTTACAAACAACGATAAAAAATCATTGCCGTGATTTACTATTGCACCATAAATACTTATTTATGTGTTATAGTAGGTTTGTTTTTTGTAGCGTTAAACGGAATTTATTATTCCGTTTGTGAAAACCAAATGATCAAAAATTTCTAAACTAACTTATTTTCAAAGTACTTTAATTAAGACAGTATTTTCAAAAATGTAACAATAATTTGCATATTTACCTACATTACTATTACAATAACGCAGTGGACGGGTTAACTGAAAAGGTCTAAAGAATACTGAAAGTCTGAAAATGACCACGCGTTCCAGTTGTATCAACTATTACTACTTTTTGCATGGGTCAGAAGAAAAACCATGAATTAAACCTGATAAGCACCTCATTCAAAGGGTTCAAGTACGGTATCTTCAGCGGTAGTCCCTCTAGCAACAGTGTAGTGAGCAGCGTAGTGTTGCATAGCAGCTGACAGATGGCATCCATGAGATTACTGAGCATGAAGTTTGTTAGGATGACTGCTCGCTTGCTTACTGTCTTCGCCAGTCTCTCGCAGTCTATTTGCTCTAGGACTGAAAGAGAAAACATCTGTTTCTCGGTCTCTCTTTTACCTACTCGACTCGAAATATTTTGTCGAACAAGCTCAGGTGGTTTGTTTAACAGAAATAAAAAGGAGGATTTTTAGGTTTTGTTTTAACTAAGTGTACAATAACATGCTGTACAACCTATGCCACAGTGATTGGTGTTCTGGAGAAGACTGTAGCAGTGTTAGAACAAGAGATAAATAATTACCTGTCTTCACTTGCTGCCGGCATCGAATACACACAGAATGGAGACTCAAGTCACAGCTGAGCGCGTTCAGGATGGGAGGCCAATCAGCGTACTTTATCCTGTCCACACAAAAGTCCAGAATCTTCCCATTCCCCGAAGGTATCACATTATTTAGAGGCGTCAGATTTTGCAACTTGCAACACTTAACATAGCACTGATGGAAAATGCGACTTGTCTTCGACTCTATACCTTTGCCGACCATGTTAAAAAAAACAACTATCAAAATAGCATCTGATTATACGCCCAGTAACGAAGTTTTCGCTTCTGGAGTCGCTTTTAAATAAATAAGGGTAATAAATTATGATTTTGGTGAATAATTGTTAAAAAAATACATGTACAAGTTATGACAAGCTGAATCGAAATTGGAATACTTGTCACGTTGAAGTTGGTCAAAACATTTTTTAGTGCGTCAGAAGTTTATCAAACATCAAAGAGGTTTTAATTAAAATGTAACTATGAAGTTTATACTTATAGGTACGAGCTAAGCATAGTTTATTAGAGCGAAGGAGCTAAGCATACAAAATCCTTAGTTGGAAGATCTTCGGCTTATCTTTGGCCGGAACACTCCTAGCGTCAACAAGCAAAGCAAACATTCAAGTTTGAACGTAAAATTATTTTTGAAAGAAATAAAAGATATGGTTATCAGATTTTTTATTTATTTTACTTCTATTAAACCTAGTAAGACCATAGACCACATAATAAAGACCAATATAAAATTAAGCCAACCACAGTTATTTCAGTTTACAATATTTGTATAGGAATCGTACTCTATCTTATGGCGCTAATATGTTCCTTGTAATATGTTCGGTTTTATTTTGACAAAACATTAGCTAAGTCAAAATGTTTACAAAATATACACAGAACTTTGAAACTATTATGGTTTTTTGTTAACATCGGGATATTTACTATGATAAAATTTTGCGAGTTTTGACTTCCAATATGTCGGCACAGTTGCATGCACAATGATCACAGGTTGTACTAACGGGGTGCCGATATATCGGGAGTCAAAACTCACAAAATTCAATCATGGTAAATATCCCATTGTTCATAAAAATAATTTAAACACAGAAATTCGCATTACTATAGTAACATTTCAGGCACATTTTGGTATTAACAACATGAGAGCTAACATGTATAAAAAATATATATTAAGTTTTATACCGTAACATGACATAGGTACCTACTTGATTATTTACTTATTTGCTAAATTTATTATTACCTAATACATCATATTTTTCATAACATCAATATCACATAAGTTAGGTACAAAATTACAATCGCGTGTTGTATTTTAATTAATATATTAACATTAATATAACTTTACTAAATACACATATTTGGTCTTTTTTTGTTTAGATTACCAAGAAATAATACAGGAAAATTCAAATTAGGTTCAAACAAAAAAATACCCTTTGTTGAAGGCAACCACAAATAACACATACATGTAGTTATTCAACTATTTGATGTAATATATTTTAAATATTTGTTTAAAATATCTTCCGTCTCCTGCTGGGCAAGTGTGCTATCCTTTTGCAATCAAAAGTTTGATACTAACAAATAATAAATGATACTAACAAGAAACAGCGATCAAATATATTTTTTATCTGTTGCCATACTAGTTTTACAAAGCAAATTTCCTATTCGCTATCTCATGTTTATTACGTCAACATTCAGTCTTGTTGCAATCGTTCCCTGTCAAAGATAAGTTTTGGTTCAATAAGTTTTTATTGCAATTGAAGCTCAAAGTAATATCAAAACTTACAAATGCGTCCAGGCTTTGATTGCAACAAAAGATACGCAATCACACCATTGCTTTTTTTAGGGTTTTGTTTTTTTATTTTTATATTTTATTTATTATTATTAGGTACGCAAGTACTTATAAATTGAAAAAATTAAGTTAACTGGGGATGCCTAATATTTTGATTTGTCATTAGCCTTTTATATTGCATAGTACAATGTTTGTTATGAGATCAAAACAATTAGTATCATGTGTAATAATTTTAGAAAACCCACATTGGAATTTAATGTTTTATGCAGTTTCAGAGTAAACAAAGTAAAATTTCTTATTTACAAGATGTTTTTGTAATCATATAACTTGCGGGCTTTAAACTGGAATCTCTTCATTGAATGAACATTTTTCAATTTCTGTCCAATGAACGAATGATTAAGGTATATCATTTGTAAGGTGACAATGAAACAGGAAACAGTGTTCACTTCAGGCTACCATGTATACTCTTTGCTGCGCAGGTTTCCAACCTCCTTGCTTTACTCAGTGACGGTGAAACAGGAAACAGCCTTCACTTCAGGCTACGATGTATACTCTTTGCTGCACAGGTTTCCAACCTCCTTGCTCGGTGACGGTGAAACAGGAAAGTGTTCACTCCAAGCTACGATGTATTGTCTTTGCTGCGCAGGTTTCCAACCTCCTTGCTCAGTAACGGTGAAACAGGAAAGTGTTCACTCCAGGCTACGATGTTATACTCTTTGCTGCGCAGGTTTCCCACCTCCTTGCTCAGTGCCGGTGAAACAGGAAAGTGTTCACTCCAAGCTACGATGTATAGTTGTATGGCGTGCGTCTATCTGACTCGGGCTGGTCTCCCTCGCTCTCCGAGGAAGTGCGTGAGCGTCGGTTCCACTCGCTCTCAGGGTCTGAGAATATGTTCCTGTCGGCGAGTGCGTCATCGTCCATAGCTTCCATGTCTAGCTCGTCTGTTGAAGAACAACGTAAACATAAATATAGTGGACATCCACACAACACTATCAAACCCAAAACTAACCAAAACTTGTATTATGGGTATCAGATAGCTGACAACACCCAGAAAGAGTACAAATATCGACCACAAAAATGTTTCTTCTTGGTAGGGATCCCACTACTTTAGGTAGCGGCACATAACTTTAGCGCTGACCGTTATTACGCAGAAGTCAAAAATAAGGAACCTGAGGGGGGCTCGCGGTATGAAGAGCGGGCGTGCGTAGCGCTGATTGGCTCTCCAGTCGCACTCCACTCTCTGTACCAATAGGACACTCTGCACACATCCACACATCCAGTGTGCGCGGCATGCGCACACTACGACGCATGCGCAGCTATCCCCTCCGCGTATCGCTCAGCGCTAAAGTTATGTGCCGCTAGTTATACCAACTGAGCTGTGAGGGCTATGTACAATTGTACATGTGGGACTATGTACATGTGGGCTATGTACATCTAGGTACATGTAACATGTCTAAAGAGAAATAAATATTATGATTATGAAGAGTGGCACATACCGCTATCAGCAATGAATTCCGCCGACCAATCGTTGTCGAACTCCAACTGCTTGTTGACATCACGCTCGGTCGGCGACTGTACCGCGTCCGTATCAGCGTCTGTCACATCGTAGATCTCCGTCATTTTCATCTGAAAAGTCCACAAATATTTAGAAAAAGAGCTTATTTAGCTGCGTCACAGTTTTGAATAAACTTCAAATCACAAAGCAAGGGTTTTTTATATTGAGTGAACAGGTGGATTATCACTTTTTATTGATTTTATAGTGTTTTCATTACTCATACTCTGAAAGTAGGTCTGAAGTTGCCTAAGGGGCCTAATTGAAAGTAAAACTTTCAGCCCTAGGGAGAATCGCTTTCTACTGACAGCTGTCAAATTATAAAAAAAACAAGTTCCATTTTATTCAACCATTTTTTTTTTTTTTTACGGGGGAAAATACTTTACGCATGCCTTCTACTTGGGGAAGAGTAGGAGGGGATGTCAGACTCTCTGTCATACTGACAGCATACTGACTAAAAACCCACCGATGTTCCTTCACTCACCTCAGTGCCAGTGCATCATCGAACCACTCCTCACCTGACGAATGGTCCGATGCTGCATCGGAACTTGACAGAGTCACGGGGTCCCGATTGGATTCTACCGCGGCTCTGTCGGTGATAGTTCGCCTTGGGCGAACCCCTCTGACCTCGTTAAGAGGTGGATGTCCTGGGTCAATTCCTGCAATCGGTAGCCTGTGCAATGCTGGGCTGAGGCTCCCCGCACTCAAGCCCTGCTGGCCACCGTCAAGTAGGAGGAGGCGTTGGAATTGCCGTCGCCTTCTTCCGGTCCTGCGTCTGCGCTGCGGATCAGCGAGAGGGTTATCTTCCCGCACCCGCTCCGCTGTTTCCTTCAGTAGGATAACTTCTTCACAGTATGCTACTACTGCATCCCAGGATCTATCGCTCTCGAGCATGGCCTCAACCACGCTAGGAAGTGACAGATCCTGTCCAATCTCGTCTGCAAGCAACTGGCGCTGCGGCACCCAAGCACTGCACACCTCAAGTGTGTGCTGCGCTGTGTCGTCATCGTCACCGCAGTGGTGACAGGCTGTACTTGGTTCCCTCTTTGCGACTCGGTGCAGGTAGTGACCAAAACATCCGTGTCCAGATATTATCTGCACTAATCTAAATGTCAAGTGACCGTGTTTACGGCTCACCCACTCCTTCAGAACGGGACGTATACCGTTGATAGTCCAGAGGCCATGCTCAGCGGTCTCTAGATCATCTGCCCATTCTTGCAGGGCGTCCTCTTGAGCCACTCTTCTCAATTGGCTTACTTCTTGTGGGGCGAGACGATACCCTGCCGCCCGCCTATCATTTTTAAGCCGGTAAATCTGAGCTAGCACGTTCGCTTCTTTGTCCCATGGTAGCATTCCCGCAATTACACAGGCAGCCCCGTGTGACACAGTGCGATAGCCACGTATCGCTCTGATTGCCATGATCCTCTGCGGCCTCCGCAGAAGAGCCGTATTGGTGGCAGTCAGAGCGTCCGCCCACACTGGTGCACCGTACAGGGCCATCGAGCGGATGATGCCTGCATATAAATGCCGACATGGGGTTTTTGGACCTTGCAAGATTGGCAAAAGCCGTGCAAGGGACCCTGCCGCACCTTGCACTCTGGGAGCTAAGACTTTGAAGTGCTCAGAAAAATTCCAAGCACTGTCCAGAGTCAGCCCAAGATATTTCAAAGTGGTATTTATCATTACTTGAACCCCGTCAATCAATATATAGGCACCGCCAGGTGGCCTACCTCCTCTTCCATGGAAGGAGATAACCTCAGTTTTTGTGAGGGCCACCTTCAACCCTAGTAATCGAATGCGCCTAACCAGAAGAGTGGAGGCCACTGTAGCTAGGTGCGCCACCTCCTGGTAACTGCATCCCCGAGCTATAAGCAATGTATCATCCGCATAACAGATAATGTTTGTCCGGGGAAGCAGCGTCCCACGGAGCACCCAGTTGTAGCCTATATTCCATAACAAGGGACCCATCACTGATCCCTGTGGAACACCGGTCGTCATTCGTCTGGCGCAGACTCTCCCTGTCGCATTAAGATAGAGAATGTCTCGCTCTCGCAGGTAGTTTCCCACTAACCGTCTCAGATAGAGCGGTATTCCGTGGTATCGAAGCGCTTCTTCTATGCATCCATAAGGAAGGCTATTAAAGGCATTGGCGATATCTAAGGATACCGCCAATACTCGTTCCTTTCGGGCTACAGCCTCTTGGGAGATGATTTCTTTAGGCGTAGCAATGCATCAACTGTGGACCGACCAGCCCTAAACCCATACTGCTCTTCTGCCAGGTCAGGTCCCTCGCAAGAAAGGTGGCTGAGGATGCGGTTAGCCACCACGCGTTCCAGTAGTTTTCCCACCTCATCGAGCAGAACAATTGGCCTATAACCAGAGGGGGAATCGGCTGGGCGTCCTTCTTTTCGAAGCAAGCATAAGCGTCCGTCCTTCCACACCTTGGGATCCATTTTATTCAACCATGTTCCAACTTTCTAAAGTCTTTCTAACTGCAAGGAGGTTGTTGAACCAAATTCCAACTTTTTATTCAGCAAGTAGGTTGGAAACCCATTACAACGGTAAGAAGTTTAAAAAGTAGCGCAATGTAAAATTTAAATTTAAATAACCTAAAGATAGTATTAAATAAATAATATATCTTCTAAATTACTTGATTAATATACAAGGTGTATCTAAATATGTGTACTATGCGAAGGTGGGGGGTTTCAGACCACAATAGTGATCAGTTGTGGGGGGGAGATAATTAAAAATTCCTATTTTCAGTTTCCCATAGAAAAATATTTAATTTCATAATGCATAAATAAATTGACAACCCTATCCTTGTAAACCCTTGACCCCTTGACCTACTACCTCTGTAGGTCTACTGCTACTACCTACTACCTCTGTAGCTGAGTTTAGGGTTGTCACTTTGTATAAAGTCAGCTGTTCATGTTGAAACTTCGTTGCAGTTTTTTTCAGAGATACCAATCGAAGTTCGAAAAGTCGTTGAACAAAAGTTGTTCCCCGGGGGGTGGAAATTCACCCCCCTTCAGGATAGTACACATATTTTGATACACGTTGTATAGCTTCAACTATTTATTTAAAATAACATAGATTTAAAAAAAAAATGTAAATCCATTATTGGCTGTAAGTTATATTGTAAGATATGTTATTTAAACCTTAAGAGCTGTGGATTTTGTTAATAAATAAAATAAAATAAAATAAATTTGACATTTACCATTTTTTAAATTATGAGAATTGCCCGTGGGGTTCCGGCAAAGAATAGGACCTCTCCATCACCTCCCGTGGATGTCGTAAAAGGCGACTAAGGGAACACAACTGGGAAATGGGCAGCAGCATTTCCTAAATGTACATAACACCAACACTGCGGTCACCAATCCGTCTGCCAAGCGTGGTGACTATGGCAAACCCCCCCCCCCATGATGAACACGAATCTTCCTGGAAACGAGTAGGGGAGGCCTATGTCCAGCAGTGGACTTCTTCAGGCTGATAATGATGATGATGAAATTATGAGAATGAAAATAATGGCTGAATAATGCTGGCGAGCCGAAGCCAAAGGCCCGCCAGAGAAAAAGAATAAAAAAAACCGGGAAGGCGGCAATTCAATCTTCATTTTCACAAATTTTTCTTTCATGTTTTTATTTTTACTTTCCTTGTATTCGTAATGAAAAGCACAGTGTTTACCTCGGGTGAAAGTCTTTTAAGTCCCTCAAGCTCCATTGGCGCCCTCGCTAACGCTCTGGCGCCAAACCCGTCTCGGGACTCAAAAAACGTGACTTTCAACACTCAGGTAACAATGTACTATTACTACACTTAAGGAAATCACAAAGATTTTTATAATATCCTAAAAGTTAAGAGCTGAGCGGGATTTGAACCCGCGACCATCCCCTTGGTACGGGGCTGCGCTGACCGCTGAGCCATCGGATCCTAATGACACTCGACGAATAATGTTATGGACTGTTCGGCACTAACGCGTCCGTGGCTCCATCGTGTGGTTTGACGTTACAGTCAACTACTTACCTCTTAAATATGGGACATTAACATTATAAAAATCTTTGTGATTGTGGGTTCAAATCCAGTCGCGTACCAATGAGTTTTACTGCCCAAAAATTTATGTATACTATGCCAGTGCTCTCAAACGGTGAAGGAAAACATCGTAAGGAAATCGGCATATCGTAGAACCTAAAAAGTTCGAAAATATGTGTCAAGTGCACGAAAGGAATCTCTTTGAGGCGCACTTATAATCCTTTCACCACACTTGGTTCGAAGGAATCAGTGACACGATAAGAAGAAGAAGCAAGTATTGCCTCGTATTGCACGCACGTCAGGAACGTGCCCTACGATGCACTGCCCTTTCCAAAATACCATACAAACAGTCATACACATGGAGATTTTTTTTTCTTACGAAATGATAGTAATGTTTTGATGTCACCATGTTTCAAAAACAAAAATATCCGTATCGAACAGTGATAACATTCTAGTTTAATTGCATTTGTAAGAATGTTTCTTCAAATCAGCTTACTAGTAAACAAAGCCGCTATCTTGTTTACAAATGATGCGTAGTTATAACAGGGGTTAAATTATTAATGAGCGGTCAAATGAACACTTGAACTTATAGGTAAGCTATTGCAGACCCGCACGGGTTCGTTCGCGTGAAAGTCATTTCTACTTCCTGCCCACTTTGCTTATTCCTACACATTTCCGGGAAGAACGTCTTCCCGCGATCTTAACAATAACGTCGGTCCTTCTGGTGGGTGGGCGCCCTACGTTTCGTCTTCCGGTTCTTTACTGACTGAATTTGAAATTAAATGAACACGGCTTTCGAATAAAATTTATTTGAATATCGAATTGCTCGCCAATCCATAGATAATTAAATCTGAACATTTTGGATATGGAACCTATTATTTCTATCATTATTTTTGTCTAGAACTAGAGATGGGAAAAAAAGTCGACGGATATCGTTACTCATAACATAATACTGAGACAACTAAAAACTGAGATAAAACTTGATGACTAACTTTGAAACATATTTGAAAACTTTTTCCACCATTGTGGAAACCCAACCAAACTAAGTGTACGTTAAGGGTTTGAACATCGTGAAACAACAAGTTTGCTGTTCTTATTTTGTACATAAGTAAACTCGTTAGTAGGGAACATGAAACAACAGTTCTTCGTAAATGCATGTCGGTTTAGGGTACCCTTGACCTAGAGCCTAATTCTCGGCTCATCTCAGATCATTTTGCAATTTTATTTTATTGCTTGTTTTCTAAGAGAGAATGGATGATTTCCTTGAGTAATTCATCGACGACCTCATCGTAGAAGCCTCGACGCTACGATATACGGAAAACGTAGAAAAAGTGCGGGGTTGTGCAATGCCAATGTTAAGGGACATTGAAAATCTCGGTCGGCCCGAGAATTAGGCTCCTGGCCTTTCTCTAAAACGTCTGCTATCTGGTCGAGAAACATGCGCCGAGGTCTTACCCTTTCCAGCAGTTCCATTCACTTTCGCCTGATGCACCTGTTTTTTTAAATTATCTTTCGTAAAAGTCAATTTAGTAAAAGAAATGTCTAGAAGTTACCTTATTCTCTCCATCGAGGTAATAGTACGCGAGTAGGGCGTCGTTGTGTGACGTCACACTGAGGATATGTTCAAATGTGTCCTCTTCGTCATACGCGAGTCGCATGTCGCCGCCATAGCTCAGTCTGTATTCACTCGCTCGTCTGAAAAGAACAACATACAAGAGTGAACAGGTGGATTATGACTTTTTAATGATTTTATAGTGTTTACTACACTTAAGGACATCACAAAGATTTTTATAATGTCCCAAAAGTTAAGAGCCGAGCGGGATTTAAACCCGCGACCATCCCCTTGGTACGGGGCTACACTGACCGCTGCGCCATCAGATCCTAATCACACTCGAGGAATAACTCCTATGGACTGAACTAAAGATTTTTGATTTGTAAAAGGATCATATAAAAAAACGGTAGGAACCAAGACGTAGTTTGTTGCCTGTTCTTCTACGCTTGGTCGCGTGGAACTGGCACTCAGGCTGAAATTCATAGACCGCACTTTGCTTTACAGCAAAGCAGTCTTCGCAAAGTAAGGTTTGTTTATCGAAATTTCCTATCAATATTTTGAATAAAGAAGAGCTTGACAGAACTATGAAATATAATTTTGGTTGAAAGTTGAACTTTCCATCAAAGTAAAGTCAAAGTTCGGTCTATGAATCTCGGCCCTAGACTCACCTAGCTTTAAGACGTTTCAAAGTGATTCTTGCATCGTACTGAATAAAAAAATATTGACTTTGACTGTTCGGCACTAACGCGACCATGGCTCCATCTACAGGTTTGACGTTACAGTCAACTGCTTACCTCTTAACTTATGGGACATTATAAAAATCTTTGTGATTTCCTTGACAGCAACCGTTTCTTTTATCTGGCTCACGAATAGCCTTAACATTATAAATGTGTAATTATTCTTGAAATGTTAAAGAGGTGTTAGAAGTAAAACACCTCCGATAAAATATTTCGACATTATTACTAACAATAGCTGTGAGCCAACAGTAAATAAGGATTAGAATTTGTGTTAGAATTTCGAAACAATCAAACGAAGCGTCGAGGTCAACGTAGTCGATATGAAACCGCATCGAACAAAACTGTGTAACAAATTAACTTCTTTGCATAGACAATGTTTTGTTTCGATTCTTTATTCTTGAATGTTTTGCGTTCTGCTATACAGCCGTTCTGCTATTTAGACCATTTGATAGTTGACTGACGTTTTGCTACATGGACATTTTGCTAATTAGACTTACTGCTCAAGACCTTTTGCTCTGTTAGACATTTAGCTACTTAGAACTCCAGATCAGGAGGCGAACCTACGACCTACTGCGCATCAGAAGCCAGAGCTACTACAACTGAGCTGAGAGACCAGTCAAGCACGGTGGCAAGCATGGTAAACGAGCCCTTTACAAAGAGCTCTATACTACTACTAGTAATGTTTGTATTGTTGAAACATCGCAATTTCATTTCATAGCAAAAACATATGTGTCGAGATAATAACAAGAGTGTTTTGTTTCTGTTTTAGAATTTCATTTGAGCCGATCACTTTATCTTTAACCTATGGCATGTGTACATTGCAGTGACGTCAGACATGTGCGCACGAGTGTTATCTGTTGCTTGACATTACCCCCTATTCGAACCATACTATTATTTCCTACTTCGTGTGAGGTTTTAATTTTATGTTTTTGACTAAACTATCACTAGAAGCTTTTTGATGAGAGCAAATGTATAAAAACTGGGTAAAAAAAACACAAAAAAAAAGTTTACAGTTTTTATTTTCATTGATTCAGGGTCCAAAAAAAAAAAAAAAAATATTGTTATGGAAATTAATATGATCAACAATGACATGGAGTGAAGTCAGCGTTAAAATTATAGTTACTATTTTACAATCCAATGCTATAAATTTCTTATAAGACCACCAAGGCCATGGATAACATTATCAGGAAGTATTAAAATATTTGAATTTTTCGAAAACATTTGGCAACTATTGACATTATTATGCATTTTTGTGCAAAATACGATATCTAAATAAATATTTTATCTTATGCTGCTGCGCATTTGAGAACCCATTCAGTGTTGTAAACAATACATGCATCATAGTTATTTACTTAATTTATGTACAATTGATTGAATAAAATTGCATCACAGTGCATATTATTATGTATTAGTATTTTGCTTTTGTTTTTGGAAATAATACCATGCCTATTTCTGCCGTGAATGGTTTCGGTTTGAAAGGCGAGGGTGCCGGTGAAATTATTGGCACGTGAGGCTGAACATCTGTATGCCTCAAGTGGATGGACGCAGGGCATTACATCGTAGGGCACGTTCCTGACGTGCGTGACCTACGAAGCAATGCTTTGTTATACCTTTATATGTTTCATCAGCTAGTTCTATAAAAAAAAGGTTTTAGGAAATTGTTAGAAAACGCGCAGAATAAAATAAAAAATGATTTACAAAAAATACTTAAAAGTTAATTTTATAAAGCACTTGAGGTGAATTCTTAGAGGTCAAAGGGTAAATCATAAGTAGTATTATACTCTTTGCCAACGAATAAATTGAACGGAATAAGTAGAAATGAAAACATGGGAAATGGGACAGTTGGATAAGAAGTCTTTGTTGTGTTATCAGCACAGCTGTGTTGTTTGCTCATCGAAATACATAATTATTGGGGGTAGTCATTGATTGCTGCATTTTGTACATTTTAATTATTATAAGTTACAATATAATTTAGAATTACAAAGAGAGAACATTTCATTATGCTATAAAAGAAGCTTCTTAGCACGTTATATGAGCTATTTATTTATTTGTTAAATAATAACTTCGTCAGTAGACGCAAGCATTGGTAAAATGTTCCATCTACAATATTCAAGGTACTTTCCCTTGGTGGTATATCCGTGGGACGCCCTGTATAAGTAAATATACCCTCTTGTATGAATCTAGCATTTTACTTTTCCATACTCATATTGTTATTGGTCCTATTAACAGTAATTTAGCTTATTATAGTCTCTAAGTCTGTTGACATGGAAGAGACGGCCTAGTATCAGTAGTCCGATGATGCTGACCAATAATAGATCATCGGACTACTGAGCCTTTTAGTCCGATATTAACACATTTCGACTTTCCCAAAAAATGCATTCAGTTCAACTTAGACAGTAAACAGAGATTTTTAGCGGGGCGTTAAAATTTACAGGCATTATGAGTTTAAACGATAAAGAGTCACATTCGATACCTAGACCTACTTATGCAACTCAACTGACATAACTAAAGATTTGAAGCCCGAGCTTTGAATATAATATAGACGCCATTGACCGCCTGAAGGTTGAGGTCGCAAAAACACCACGTGAGGAAAATTAAACCAACGTGTGAGATAAGAGCTACATTTGAATGTCAAACAGTCGTCAGGTGATAGGTACTGGACTTCGTTCCGGGTTGTTATTATGATACGAATTGATAAAAATACTTATGTATGACACACGTCTAAAACTAGACTCTTTGTTCGCGAATGAACACCCTATAATACTCCCTCATATACCCCTTAGAAAACAGGCCTTTGCATTCAGGCCCAATAGGTACTGTACGGTATAAGTTGGTGACGTCATAGAAATATATAATAATATGTGTTATAGCTGCGTGTGCAGTCACTTGAATATTTGTGTAGAAAATATATCGTAATAGAAATGTTTTTATTGAGAACAATGTTACATAGTGTGCGAATTAAAAGCTAAACGATGAAACTGCGACATTATAATTAATGCCTTGCTATAATATGTATATTATAGTTACGTGTTTGACGGGCTTTACTCTTGCATAGGTAATTTGTGTAGCATTAAAATGTAAATTGTGCTGTCTCTCATAATAAATAAGAGAAAGTAGAAAGCGAACAGCAATTTACGCTAGTTTTGATCGATTCTGTAGCAGTTATGCATGGAGCGAGTTGTGGTAAATCGATTATTATGGTAAGCTGAACGATTATATTTAGATTATATGGTAATATAAGATCTTACGAAACCTAAATATAACTCAAACAAAAGAACTGATCAAAACCTTTATCATAATCGCAAAAAATACAGGATCCCAATAAATATCTAGATTAAGTTTTATTACAGTAATCTAGTAATTTAAAACGATTATAGACACGTTTACGGACGCATGCATTGGATTAAAACAATGCAATAAAATTCGATACATAGTTATGAAGGACACTGCTGATAAGGCTGAATAGATAAAGGAATTAAAATTGCGATTACTTTTAGAATTAATGTCCGCTACTGCAATAAACTTTGGCAGCTAAAAGCTGTGTAATCTAGGACATATTGACGTGACTACGTCTTTGAAATTTCTTCCATAATCACGCAAAAAACTAATGATAGCAAAATCGGGGGGTACAGTGTTGCAGCTAATATCTATCATCCCCATCCAAATTTCAATTACACCACTGGATAGCTATCGAATCAAATAATTTATAACGCTAAGTAACTGTAATACATCGCACGCGGCGGAAGGGGAAGCCCCGAAGTTACGAGACGTATTTATGTACAACAAACGGCCGTGTCTATAACACAGCCACACTTCATTTTTGAGCGCAAGAATTCGATTCTTTCTTGACCCCAGAAGGGAACCATGGGACCTAATAATCCACCGATAAAGCCCGGCTTCAGTTTAAAAAATATTATTTCATATAAGTTACAACAATGTAGTAGTAGTGTGTATGTATTACAATAATGCCCTAAATTTAGGTAGACAATTTAATGCAATTAGAATCTTCTCGATATCACTTTAAAGCTAACAAAATACCTTTCAAATGATATACCACAATTCAAAGTTCACGACATAAATGTACAAAAACTAGTCTTGAACCACCCGCCATGAAGCGATTCCAGTTTAGAGCATGAAAGCGTAGCAGTGTGGTCAACGTAGGCGATTTATCGCCATTTAGGCTACTCAGGACTAAAATCGGCGACGAAAAAATCATAAAGGCGACTGGTCGCCTGTTAGGCTACTTCAGGGACAAGCCATTTAGATTATCCGAATCGCAAATGAATTGCTTTTAATAAAAATCATAGTCACCCTACAGTCATTCTTGTATGGTTGGTTGTTTAGTTACGGGGCGGGGAATACCCAGAATTTGTCCTAGCAATTATGAAACCAAATTTAGGAGGCAATAAAGTGAAATGTACTTGTATTGCTGTTAGTGACTACCGCAATTATATAATTATGCTAACTACGTAGTTCAGGAAAATGTTTTGTCACTTTCTTTAGTTTCGTTCGCTTTGGAACTTATCCTGTCCGTGTACAAACTGTGTCCGTGTCTGTGTAAAATATTATTTCCGTGATAAAAACATGGGAAAGCACGGAAAATTGGTGCTTTATCGTTGCTGGCAGATGAACCAGCAGTAAGTAGTTTAGATAAAGCTAAAGTTCAATTTAAACTACAAATTTATTTTATTTTATATTTCGGCTCCTTTTTAGGTGACAGAATCTAAAATTCGGCTACATTAGGCTACCTGAGCTGTGAAAAATGGCGATATCAGTCCCGGCGTCGTTGGCAACACTGAAGCGTAGATCTGTACCCCGAGTCTCAGTTTTGCCACCAAATTTCGTCTACCAAATGTTGTTTTCGTGTGAGCACGTGTTTCTTGATGAGACAACAACTCGTTTCGATCGTTTCTACTGTTAACCAGTTTTGGGAATAAGACATCCCTAATCGAATCAAGCAAAGAGTTACATCTCTAGGAGAGAAAAAGAAGAAGAGGAAGGAGATATGGCGTCGTTATGCATAGTTGTATTGTTTTGCGGTCTATTACAGTAAAACAGAGTTGTAGCTATAATGTATGTAGGTATAATCAATGAATAGTTTTCGTTTTAACACTACGTAACGTATTTTTGCTGTCTATTTTTGCAGACGAAACGAAAAAAACATTTTTAATACAGTTGCTCAAAAAGTGGCGTATTGCAGGGACGTATAGCGTTCGGGATGTGGGCTATTACACACGCGTGCTTTTTTTTTACCATTCCCGCACTAGTGCTTTTTCTTTCCCAACTGTCAAAATAATGTCTAAAAAGAAAAACCAACCATGAAGTTTTTACTAAAAAAAATCATCGATGTTTTTATGATTCATGCAAATACGTATTATTTCTAAAAAGAAGCTACTAATTTGTTTCATTAACAGATTTAATGATTTGATTGAATGAGTTATGTTAGGTTTCATTTCATTTCATCTCATTAAATTTCATTTTCAATTCATATCAATAAAAAAAATCTACTGAAGACTTGGCTGTATGGGTATAGTTCCCTTTGCCTTCCAGAATGGGTGAAGAAAAAAAAAATTTCTGCTTATATTTTACGGTTGGCGCCATTTTGCAGAAATTTTCTTTGCGAGTTTATTTGTTTGTTGCACAAAATGAGTAATTTCGACCCTAGTTTTTTTGAATTAACACCACCGGAACTCAGTGTAATTGCACAAAATGCTTCGGAGAACATTTTACCGGAAAAGTCAAAAAGTCGCTACATGCATACATACGACGAACTTATTGCGTGGAGAGAAGAGAAAAAAGCAAATGGTATTTTTATTATTTTATTAAATTGCTTAATTTTTTCGCAACTGTATTAAAAATAGTCGTTCAGTACACGTGCGGAACCGTCATTGCAACTTGTTCCGACTGTCAACCCTCGCCTTCGGCTCGGGTAGACATTTGTCGGAACTCTTTGCAATGACAGCCTTCCCGCACTTGTAATGAAATATACTATTAAATGAAGTGGGACTTGCCTTTCTGAAACGAAAAACCTACCTCCTTTCCAGCTGGTAGCCTTCATGCGCATCCTTCTTAGCATCAGCTGTGAGCTTGTAGTATATCCTCGCAGCAGCCTTAGACCGATCATGTGACGTGTACACGAAGCAATGCAGTTGCTGCAGCAAATTCAGACTCAGCTTCCATAGGGATTTGCTCATCTTTGGCGTGCATGTTACAAACCTGCCGAAAAGATTTATCTTGTAAATTTAACATACTAAGGGCTAATTTTTCAATCTACAGATACATTTATCCGTCAGATAAAAATACATCTCTTTTTAAGAGACATTTTTTGTTCAACGAATAGCGTTATTCCGTAAATGGAAAAATAAATAAATAAACATTATAGACAATGCAAACAACACTATCTAGTCCCAAATTAAGCAGAGCTTGTACTATGGGAACCAGATACATGATAGGTACTTACATACCTTCATTTTTTTCGTAGTAACATACTTAGAATACAATATAACACCCAGACAGAGAACAAACATCTGTGTTACCACACGAATATTTGTTCTCGGTGGGGATCGAACCCACGACCTACAGCACAGAAGGCAGATCTACTACCAACTGAGCTGAGATCATCAATCCTAAGGATAGACAGTCGCTTAGTAACGATATTCGCGATATCCGCTAAAAATCTTCTTGATTAACTCAAATGCAGCAAGCATTACAACATTAAGTTAGTTTACACTATCTAGTTTGTATCATAGCTACATATACTCACTGTGTATGTAACATAGCCTACCCTTGAGAACCTCTAATTGGCTCTCTAAATCTAATTTGTTGTGTATTCTTTAGTTGTAAAGCTGTTGGTTCTCCAATAAATATATAAATTAATTAATTAAAAAAATATTGTTGCATAAAAATATAGTTTTTTTTTGTAAATTCATAACGAATTTCATTGATTAATTAAAATTTAATTGAAAATCTATCGCTGACTAAATCAATGCTACAAAAATGAAGGTTTCAGGAAGTTATAATGAATAACAAAACCAGGATACGTATTATTACTATCAGTAGGATACGATTGGCAAGCACAGTTTGATTTTCTGATACACATTTCCGAGGTTAAAGTATTTGCAAAACATAATGCTGAAAAATTCTGAAATTTTAACGTAGTTATGTTTGCAGTTTGAATTGGACTAGTGTACCTATTGAAAACGAATGTTTACCATATTGTACTCATGTAATTTCAGCTAGAAACTGCTAAAAACTTGGTAAATGGTTACAAGCGCTATAAGCCACAAAAGTGTGGTATATCAAAATACTTGTAAATCTAAACGTTGCAGAAAACACATCATTGCTGTATTACGTCATTTTGTAACTCAATAAATTCTTGTAATCTAACTGTGGACGGCATCGAATGGCGTTTGCGGTAATAGTTATTAGATGAGTTCATTCTCACAACTTTATTTTACAGCTAAATAGCCGATTACTCATGGGTCGGACTACGTAATAAGTTTTAGCTTTGCCTTCTGCGCCGTAGGTCGTGGATTCGATCCCTACCGAGATCAAATATTTGTGTGGTGAACACAGATGTTTGTTCTCTGTCCGGGTGTTATATTGTATTCTAAGTATGTATTTTACTAAAAAAATATATATTGAGTATAACATCAGCTGTCTGGTTCCCATAGTACAAGCTCTACTTAATTTGGGGATAGATACTGTGTGGACTGTCCACAATATTTTTTTATCCTATGTAACTATGCAAATGACCATGTTTTGTAGTAACAATTTGCCCATAAAGTTTGCTAAAATGAGGTAAGTAGCTAAGCAGGTACATTTTTCTCGAATTGGTTAGGTAAATAAGTGCTCGTTTACCTATGTACTATGAACATAATCATGTGCGAGTGTGAGTGACTCAGCCCCTAGAAGATTCTAAAAGTACAATATGAAAACTAAAATTGTACTACATATTATTGTTACGGTTAAATAAATGAAATATGAAAAACTACAGCATATCTCTTTGAGCTAATTTTTTAATGTACAGAAAAATTACTGGGACGTGAGGCTGGACATCTGTATGCCTCAAGTTGATGGACGCAGGGCAGTGTACTATGTACCTACTACGTTCCCGACGTGCGTGAAAAAAAATATCCGTTAGATATTTTTTTAAAACAATCCATTTATTAAAACCATAGGGACTTGAAGAACACTTAGTTACGTCATAGGATAACATAAAAACAATTATATTTTTGAACATAATTTGTGTTGCAGCATCTTTGTCAAAAATATATTCATATTTTTTTAGGCTTGTCAAAAAAAAGGACTGTTATTTTTTATGCGGCGTATATTGTTATTCCGTAGATGGGTAATTCAGCCCACAATCTGTTGTTTGTTTGATATTTAACAAATTGTTTTTGAACCGCTGACGCACGTTTCACTTGTATCACAATATTATTTAAAATTTGCAATAACAATAGCTTTATCTGACTGTTACCCAACTTCCCTATCTAACGTAACGTCATTATTGTGTGCCATTCGGTCAAGGTTATGTGCGTTTGATAAAATTAACTTCATGAATGAGAATAAGTGGGTGAAAAAAATGCGTACAAACAATTATATCAAACTCTTTTGTTATTAATACTAAAAAGATACTTCATGTTTCTTTCACAACATTTAACTGCGCTGCTCCACAGCTCATGGTCAGCCAATTTTATAAACATGAACGAATTTCTTGGATATTTCTAAAAAAACATATGTTTGTTTACATTTATTTAAAACCTTTATAGCCCAGAGAGTTGTTTATCGATTCAAACACTGTGTTTGAATTGTACAGCCACCACCAAAAGCTGAAAAGTATAGGTAAACCATTTAAAAAAGACCACTCTCTAGAAGATTACAATGGCGCAGGTGAATTTCATACAAAAAAACGCACTTGCCACCCGCTCTCCGCGTATCACGCCCCTTATAACTAGCGGCACATAACCTAAGCGCTGAGCGATACGCGGAGGGGATAGCTGCGCATGCGTCGTAGTGTGCGCATGTCGCGCACACTGGATGTGTGGATGTGTGCAGAGTGTCGTATTGGTACAGAGAGCGGAGTGC
This sequence comes from Thera obeliscata, assembly GCA_947578465.1. Classification (NCBI taxonomy): domain Eukaryota; kingdom Metazoa; phylum Arthropoda; class Insecta; order Lepidoptera; family Geometridae; genus Thera; species Thera obeliscata. The sequence goes on from OX387919.1 coordinate 4,238,064, forward strand.
GATTGGAGAACCAATCAGCGGTACGCACGCCCGCCCTTCATACCGCGAGCCCCCCTCAGGTACCTTATTTTTGACTTCTGCGCAATAACGGTCAGCGCTAAAGTTATGTGCCGCTACCTATACCCTTGTTAGCTCTTAGGGAGTGGACTGACTTACGTGGTTTACCTTTTTTTTACACAAATAGTTGATGGAACAGACATATGGCCCACTTGATGTTAGCGGTAGTGGTTATTGCCTATAGAAAAACATTGCTTCGTAGGACACACACGTCAGGAATGTGCCCTACGACCATCAACTTGAGACATACAGATGTTCAGCCTCACGTGCCAGTAATTTTACCGGCACCCAGACCCTTCAAACCGAACACAAAAACACACCTAATAGACAAATGTTGACAGAACACGGAACCGAACCCCCACTGACCTAGTCATAACGTTGTTGTGCCGCAGACATTTCTTCCTACGAACGAGCACGTTTGCAGCTACTTTGTATTGTACCGCGTGAGTCTCTACTTTACCCGCCGCGTAGCTAGAAAGCGTGAGGTATGTTAGTAAGAGCGAGAGTAATGACGTAATCTTAATAAGAGCGCTAAGAGTAGTGACGTAATCTTAGTAACAGCGCTATGAGTAATGACGTAATTTTAGTAAGAGCGCTAAGAGTAATGACTAAATCTTAGTAAAAGCGCTAAGAGTAATTACTTAATCTAAGTAAGAGCGCTAAGAGTATTGACGTGTTCTTAGTAAGAGCGCTAAGAGTAATGACTAAATCTTAATAAGAGCGCTAAGAGTAATGACGCAATCTTAGTAAGAGCGCTAAGAGTAGTGACGTAATCTTAGTAAGAGCGTTTTATTATTATCGTTTGGACTGGATTTATTTGCGAAAAACATCGTCAACGTCTTGCTGCATAAATTATGAATGAGATAATATAATAATTTACTTTATCAAACAAGTACTTGTTACTACATACTCATACATACATATTTACACACACGTACATGTTTATATTTATTCAGTAAACAAGCCTTTGCATCTTTTGTAGATTATTAATACAGCAGCGTCAGTGCAACTGTCCTTTCATGCCCCTATTAACGGAAAGCTGTTGTATCTACTATTGAGTTTAGAATTAGATGGAATAAATACATCACAGAAAAGCAAAAACTCTTTTGTGGAATACATTAATCCTAGAATAGAATATAAAAAAAACGTGTTCAAAGAAATATGGAAGGAGTATTTATGAGTATTTTTCACGACACTGGTTTTTTTTTAATTTTTCAATAGCGAACATCCAAATCCAAACCACTTCAACCTGTAACATGCAGCATCGGTCAGGATTTCGATATTTTTTTATACTATATTTTTGCTAAAACGTTTGTGCCGTACGTTTGTGAATTGAGATAGAAACAGAGTTCTTGTACAGTCGCGGAATGAAAATGTTCGTCACCTTATGTTCGGTTTTCGCTTGTACTAGTGCCTTGATCATGAACACATTTTGACATAATTTGCAACATTAACTTATCGGTGTATTCTGTCTATTCAGTTTCAAAAGGTAGTATGTGATCGTGATACGTTGAACAAATCAAGTTGAAAATCGACGAACATTTTCATTCCGCCACTATACATAGAAATTAAATAAATGCTAGCTCAGAGGTTTAAAAATATGAATTGCGTTTAGAGTTCAATGAGTTCAAAACCGGTCCAATGAATGAAACGTGTGTTCTAAATAAAATGATGAATAATCAGCATTTTACCTTTGAACTACGACCCACATATTATTAGTACTTTGTACCGAAATTGTATCGAGGACTTGATAAAAATCGGCGATTAGGTAGGTAGATATAAACTTAGGTAAGTATTTATATGATTTATCGACCTACGGCAGTACCTATTCATCCGAGACACGTACTTTGTCTCTTTACTGTTTATTCTTTTTATGTTACTGTTTTTGGTAACTTTCTAAAAGTGTATATTATTGTTACTGTATTCGTGCTGTGTGTCAACAATAAATGTATTTTTGAAGTGAAAACTTCTTTAGCGGCGTTGAGCACTTTTTCTGTAATGGGTATAAAATCTTAAACTCGCGTCAGCGCGTCAGGACACGTGACCTGATCGAAAAAGCGTAAGACGGATGGAGAGTAGACAGCTATCCCCTCTCTACGGCGCGGCGAAAATGTATGCCTGGGCCTACTGTTTCGTTTAGGCAGCGCAGGGCGCTTGCGCGAATGTTCGTGTATGTTACAGCGTGCCAAATAACAAACAAGCCCCCCCTAACCATTCCAAAATACCAAACATGCTCAACGTTAATAATCAAGTTTTCACTTCTGCCGGCACTCCCGGAGTGCAACCCGTCTTTTTTTTCTTTCAATTTGTTAACATCTACCCAAAATATCTTTATTCAATCCATCACCTCAAAAATGTCGTCTTCCGTGCATAGCAATACAGTCCTAAGTCTATTTTTAATCAATTAATAAGCTCAATATTTAGTTATTTGGATTAAACGTGTATGTTTAATATTATCCTTTTAGGTAAATAACGTTATTGTTGCTTAGGCGATGCTTGGAGTACGTATGTTAATTAAAACGGAAATAATTACTTTACCTTCAATCGTGTCAAGTTTCAAGTTTATTAAACTTACATTGTACCAATTAGATAAACTTGACTTTATTCAACAATGGTTTTAGTGATTCTTAGTCATTCTTAGTGATATTATGATTACCTCTGTCGTGTGAAAACTATAAATCACCATAAAACGTGACCGTCATAAAAATGATAAGATGAGACTTTCAAATATTATTAAGTGTAAGTATTTTCTTTTTAAAATTGTTCTTATTTATTCAGTTATTGAGATTAGGGACGTATTATTGTCCTAGTAATGATGATAATAAATGTGACTAAGACTCAATATTTTTATTGTCATCACATTGGTAGTACAACATAATGGTGGTATGACAGTTTAGTATCACAAATTCACAATGTGTACCCATAAGGGCATTCGAACATATGGGAGGCAGACTGAGGTTCCGACATCGATAATAACTAAGCTATTGCTAAGTAAAATGAGCTGTCAATAATTTTATTGACACAAAACCTAAGCTTTTAGACTTGCCGCCGAGCATAGACAAATTCTGATTGCCTTAAACAAAGATTTGAAGCTGGTTGTTTATGGTTGGTGAACTACTTTGGCGGTAGGCTGCTCGTAAGAGCCATAATATACGGTTTATGAAGTGTACCCAAATATTTCTAAAAAAAGCTTTAATATAACTTTTGAAACTATCATGGTTTTTAACACTATTTTTATGAAACAACGGGATATTTACCATGATTAAATTTTGTTGAGTTGACTTCCGATATTTCGGCACAGTTCAACCGTGATCATGGTGCATGCAACTGTGCCGAAATATCGGAAGTCAACTCAACAAAATTTAATCATGGTAAATATCCCGTTGGTTCATAAAAAAAAGCTTGAATACTCACTTGGTGAATGTTGCATACATGATGTCGATAGGCACTCGGTACGGCAAAGCTAGGAACGTCAGATAGCGTACACCACGTTGTCGCATTACCCAGTTCACTAAGCCGTGGTTTGCAGAGTCTATCGCGTTTTGGAATATGGTCATCACTGTGTCGGGGAGATCGTCGACTAAAGCATCCTGTTGACAAATATACTTTTCAAGCAAATGGCGATACTTAATGATAGGCGGACAGTATAACTAACTTGTGAAGTTTTTTTTTTAGGATACGACTATGTTTTTACCCCTTTTAAATCCAGATTTTTAAATAACCTCTTGCCCGAATCAACTGTCTTGCGCACATCTAAGCGAATAAGGCTGCAATATCAGGCTTTACCAGCAAATCTTTGAAACTATTAACTATAATTGATAACAGAACCAGTTGTCTTATCGAATTCCAAGCAGATCATTAGAACATAAATAGTTGTGGACAATCCACACATTATCTAGACTCAAATTAAGCAGAGCTTGTACTGTGGGAACCAGTTAGCTGATATAATATGTACTTATATACATTTTTGTAAACACATACTAAGAATACAATTTAACACCCAGACAGTGGACATCCTCGTTCACCACACAAATATTCGAGCCAACCTACGGCGCAGAAATCAGAACTACAAACTGGGCTGAGAGCCCAGTCAAGATACAACGCTGATTTGTACAATTTGACAAATCACGCGCTCGATCTTTAAGAAAATTTAATTATTGACCATAAAAAAGATCAAATAGGCATGGTATATAAAATTTCACACGGTCAATTAGATCCCTGGCTCAGTATTTCTCGCACCGTGTAGGTCACATGACGTCACACAGTGCATCTCTGAATGTTATAAGTATAACTCACCTGCCTATGCGTCTTGCACTCTTCACAATCCGGGTCGTATTCATAGGTCGTATCATCCAGCATATCTTGAAGTTGGAAGGTCGACTGTACCGCCAGACATCGAGTACACGAGATCAGGTTATGCCGTTGCAAGAAGCGTAGCGCATCATCAAATCCTTGCTTGCACATGTTGCTTAGAACTTCAGGCTTTGGGGGGAAGAGAATGCGGGCGAAACGGTTCATGTTCTGTTTGGATAGCTCTATGCTGGTGTTTGCTACGTTTATCTAGAAAGAAATGGAACATTAAACATACATTTGTTTAATCAAATGATGTCCATGACCTAATACTCTCGATTACTCAAGGACAAATTACATTTAAGGTATCAAAGTTTTATGACATCCAAACCATATGAATTGGTTGGTAAGCCAGGTACCTTAACAACCCAGTACCACCTATTCTAGAAGGTTGGAATACTCATTGGTAGCAGGGAAAAGTATGAGAAAAATAAATCTTATGATGATTAGGTAATTTACAGTGAGAATTGCTAAAAACATCAACATCAGCCAGAAACACAGCTGGACATAGGCCACCGTTAAACATTTCCAGGAAGAACTATTCCTCGACGCCCTCCACCGACTTGCCGCGATCGTCGTCGTTCCATCGGGTGGTTGGGCGTTCTACGTTCCATCTTCCGTTTCCTAAACATAAAAGCAAGCACAAGAAAAACCTCCTTACGTGGAAAAGCTGAGAGCTTAAATCCCGGGGGCAGATATCGCTCTCCCCGCAAAACGGGCTGACGGTAACAGTGTTCTCGTCTAGCACGGGCAGGTTGTCGCTGAAACCGCCGTCCATGTACCGGATCCCGTGGAACCGAGGCGGTAGCATCCCCGAAAATACTGGCACGAAGCACGACGCGAGTATCGCCTAGGGAACAAACTATCGTGTATTTCATGGGTTTAGGGAGTTAGTGCATCTTTTAGAAGACGGTAAATTTCAAATGTTCTAGATTTACGTCATACACATCAACATTGTCTAGGGATATTCGGTTTCGAATTGATTTTCTGATTTTTCGAGATTTAGCTCCTACTTTAATTCTTATTAATAAATAATATCAAACAGTTGTATTTTATTATTATTAATAAACAACACAAATAAAGATTATTGCCATACCTAGTTTCCTATAGGAATTATTTTAAGTTTTTGTTAATTGAACAAAATGTTGAATATCCCTACTAGACCATGTTTGATGAGTCAGTATTGTCAGGATGAAATCCATCCGTGGGTGTTTTTCTATAGCGTGTTATTATCTCTTAATTTGCAGGAAAAGGCCGAATCAAAACAGCTTCACTAAGTATTGTATAATCTGGTTATCTACTCGGTCAATACGGTGTGTATTGAGTAGACCTATCGAACTTTGATAAATGGCAGAGTGGTTTAGTCACCAATGTAGGTAAACTAACTGAAACGTGATGCACATGCAACAACACGTTTCCGTCACGGGATATACAATTGAACAGTGCGATTGTTTTAGTGCAGGTCACACCTACAACCAATTTCATCTCCGTTGGAGTTGGTTGTATAGTGGCGGAATGAAAATGTTCGTCAATTTTCAACTTGATTTGTTCAACGTATCACGATCACATACTACCTTTTGAAACTGAATAGTCAGAATACACCGATAAGTTAACGTCACAAATTATGTCAAAATGTGTTCATGATCAAGGCACTGGTGCAAGCGAAAACCGACTCTAAGGTGACGAACATTTTCATACCACGACTGTACAAGTCGCAGTTGCAAACAACACAACACAACCAATTAGGTCTCCGTTGGTTGTTTACGTCGCAGTTGCAAACAACCAAAAGCTATTCAAGTACCTACTAATATTTTGAACTGACCACAGCAATGCCCAACACTGAAGAGTTTGAACGACACATGAACTGTAAACCACTACTAATTTAATCAAGGTTTTGCAACGGCAAGGAGATGACGTAGACGTTAGAAGGGCCGTGTATGTTTTAAGCCGTGTTGTTCGCCAACGACGTACGGCGCGGAGGACGTCATGCAGTATTTTTATGACCAACGGGATATTTACCATGATTTAATTTTGTGAGATTTGACTTCCGAAATTTCAGCACAGCATGCACCATGATTACGGGTTGTACTGAAGTCCACGAGTAAAAGAAATATCTCAAAAAATTAAATCATAGTAAATATCCCGTTGTCTATAAAAATAGTCATCATCTAAATCATCTGCAATAGATCTAACAGGCCAATGATGATGATGATAAAAATAGTGTTCAAAACCATGATGGTTCTAAAAAGTGACACCATACAAGTGGTGGAGAGCAAGAGGGAATCTAGGGGACGATTTTTTTTTAATTAACTTACAATGTTTGTTCTGCGTCTATAGCTTTCGTGCCACATGGCGCTGGGTAAAATGTCCCCCAATACTTATTTAAGCCTGAAAAATAGGAGAAAGGGCTATGCCAACATACCTGCAACAAATCCTCCCTCGTAGGGAACTCAGACACGATGATATTTTTTCCATCGTACACCCTGGTCAGGGATATATGAAGCTTCCCACTGACGATTTTGTGCACGTCATCTGGCAGATATCTCTGCATTCCCTCGAACAATACATTTTGTATGTTGAACGAGGGACTGAACGGGCCTAGGGAACCAGCTCTCGCCTCCCCTACTACTCGGAGCAGGTCACTGGTGATTTCACCTATTGGAAAAATATTATTGATGTTAGGTTCACAGCAGCTAGCTTCACAAGGTGACCATACTGTAAGCCGGTTTTGGGAATAGGACATCCCTACTGGGACCGGTTGACGAGACACATCACTAGTCGGGATATAGAAAAGATTCGTCGTCGGCGTCTCGTAATGCGTAGATTATTGTAGTTTGTCGTGTTATAAATATAAAAAAACAGATTCATAACTACATTCAACGGATATTTTTCGAATTATAATATAAAAAAACCTCATGCCCAAAGTTTAAGAAAACCGAGGTTTAGTTTGTATGGTAGGAGTGCTATGTCATAACACCAACTTATTTCCATCCACCAACTTCCCCCAATCTTAAAAATGTTGTCGGTCCATCTGGTGGGTGGGCACCCAAGCTTCCTTTACATTGTTTATAAATTTTATTTAATTTGTAGCTATCAACATAGCAAAAGCATATAGGTATAGCAGTGGAGTAGGATAATTCCATCTACACAATTATTATGCTATTATTATCAACTATGTAGGCATAAACAAACCAGGCCAAAGCCTACCTAAAATTACTTTTTTTCTGCTCTTTTCCTACTTTAAGTGGGGTCAGCACAATATGCTTTTCTCTTCCGTTCTCTTCTGTCAGCCGTCATCTTTGTATTCACTCTTTTTTTATCCATCTCATATTTCACATTGTTAATAAATCTAGTTTATTTGTCCTACCTCTACCCATATATTCATCCACATTCATCCTCATCACTCTCCTGGTCACATAACTTTAATCTGTCCTCATTACATGCCTGTAACACACCAACCTGTTAATGCCTGTTTCTCACTCTCTTGGTCACATAACTTTCATCCGTCCTCATAACATGCCCGGACCACACCAACCTGTTGCTGCCTGTTTCCTGTTTTTCTGTTCATCAGTGCCCATATTATACTTCCCATGATAATTATACTAATTGTGTATCATGTCTATTCTTGTTACTCCACGCATCCATCTCAACATTCACATCCCTACCCTAGGTGCCTTTTTTTGACAGTCCCTTTTGTTGTCGACACTTGGATCCATCAATCGATCAAGCCGTTGATCTGTATCAATGAACCAAGGTTCCAGAAATCAGAGCATTGGGATAAAATTGGATGGACCACCAAGTCACACAACAGATGTTCTGTTTTGGTTCTACTGAAAATGTAGAACTACTGAAAATGTACCAACGATTAAATAATACTCACCTATAGGCAAATCACAGAGGAGACAGCATGCTGATAATGCCCCAAAAGAGGCTCCAGATATTTTTCCTAACAACAAATGAGGTGCATATTTTTTAAAACACACAGCCACTCCTACATGGTAGATACCCAAGAAACCACAACCAGCGAACGACAAGTTCATTCTTTTCGTAAATTGGTCTCACTATAATAGAAAACGCGACGATTTTCCACAAAAACTGAAGTTACAATAACTAATTCGCGCAAACAAGGTGAGCACTTCAAAATTGTTATCAAAGCGAGTAATATTCAATTAATTCCGGAGGATAAGATAAGTAATCACAGATAACTTTATTGTGTTGCTCCTTCGCAGTTTAGAAAATAGAGAACTACAAAGAACACCATTCGCTTCCCGAGATTTTACGAAACTACAGACAGAAGAAAAATAAACACGGAGGTCGGAGCGAGACAAGCGGGCAAAAAAAAAACAAAAAAAAAGCAGCCAAGTGCGAGTCGGACTCGCCCATGAAGGGTTCCTTAGCATCAAGTAACATAATATAAAGGTTCTTGTATAGTTCGTCGAAAGGTAAATTGAGGTTTACGATTTATGACGTATAAAAAAAAACTACTGACTAGAACTCGTTCAAACCAAATATCGTTGAAAGTTTGCATAGTAATGTACAACACATATTTTTTTTAGTTTTGTTTGAGTTTCAGTTTCAAGTACGGGAACCCCCAAAATTTAAAGTTTTTTTTCTATTTTTGTATAAAAATCTTAATGCGGTTCACAGAATACATCTACTCGCCAAGTTTCATCAGTCTAGCTTTTACGGTTTCGGAGAAAAATGGCTGTGACATACGGACGGACAGACAGACAGACAGACAGACAGACATGACGAATCTATAAGGGTTCCGTTTTTGCCACTTGGCTACGGAACCCTAAAAAGACATTGACAGTAAAGTAACGTGACAATGACAATGAGTGAATTTAGTAGAGTGAACTACAATTTGATGCATAACCAACTTGGACGAAGATAAACTCAAGTCAAAGCCAAGCAGTGTTGTTATTGATACGGCAATTGCCGTAATATACGGTAATCCACGTATTTTTTTCAGAACATAGGTATACGGCAGGCCTTTCAATGCCGTATCAAAAAATACGGTAATTGGCTGTAAGTGAAACGAAACGTTTTTTAACTAGCGCAGCGAAACGTACCACTCATAGCCTGGGAAATCCCGACACGCGACTAATTACAGAGTTCATATCACCGTATCGTGCCATCTCTTTCTCCTTAGTTTAAAAATGAATGAGACAACGTACTGAACTATTATTTAGGATTATTTAAGCGCCCTGTAAACGATCAAATTTGTTTGACAAATATACGTGTTTGTCAAATTATTTGCTTAATGCTTATTGCTTAATGCTTATTTTGCTTAATGTACGAGGTGCAATGCAGCCTGTAAACAAATTTGTCAAACAAATTTGATCGTTTACAGGGCGCTTTAGTCGAACGAATAGCTCATTCGCAAGGAACTTAATAATAGAGTTCATTCGTTTTTCGAAGAAACGTTATGAAACCTATATGGAGAAGAAACAAATGAGGAATAATCATTTTAAAATTATATACGGCAATTTAGTATGTTTTCTCTTAAAATACGGCAAATCAGAGTGTGACATACGGCAACCCAGATTTTTACGATAACAACGCTGAAGCCAAGGAATTTTCATTGGCAGGGCAACTTTGTCAAGTATATTTTGTGTCAGAACTACAGAATGAAAAGAACGAACAAGCAAAGAAATTAAAAATAAATGCGATTTGTCAACATCGAGGGGGTGCAGATTCTCATTTTGTTTTTATCATTATTTTATCGATTTTTCTTTTAAATGTAGTGTGTTTCTGTATAAGAATTAATCTATTTGCACAATGAATGCTATGCCAGATAGTTTTGTAGTGAATTCGTGTCAGTATACTCCAATTTATGTATTACAAGATCCAGGTGCCTCCCAGGTATTTTTTTGTGTACATTTTGATTTAGATGAAACAGTGGTTCGAAAGGATTATTGATAAATGAAATGTTTATTTGCAGGGACAATCCTACATTATAACCCAAAGTAATGTAGAAGATCAATCGCCTGCTACTGATAACCTGAAAGCGTTTTACGAGAGTAGCGGTAACATTGAAGGCTTTGTGAACGTAAACAGCAGCCCTAAGCCGCGTATTTTGAAGAAACAAGACAGCGGTGCGGTTGGGAATAACTTAAAACTAGCAAGCTTTTTACAGCCCAAGAATGAGAGCCTCAAACAGCAATACCTACTGAATGGTATGGTTGTAAAGCCAAACGGTTCTAATGGTATCACAAACAATACAAGTTATTCAGCAGCTAACAATACAATATTTAACATAGACAGTAAAATAGTAAAGTTAAAAAATGTTTCCCTAAAGACTAGGTGCAATCGCATCGAAAGAGTTCCAAAGACTAGAAAACCAAAGGATATGTAAGTATCAAAGTAAAATTATTGCAATGTTTACTTATTATTGCATTCTACAATATAAATTGGAAGGACTTCCCCTGCCCTAAGTATCATTCTAACTTACAATATGTCTCTGAGAGAAAAAGATTACTCTAAGTGTCAAGAATCAATGGCATTATTTCTTCTAAAAATTTTTTTAATTTTTGTAGTATGTAGCCAATTTGTGTATGATTCATTTTTATCCTGAATTTTTTTTTTTTAATGTTGGACAATTCACACAACAATATCTAGCCCCAAGCTAAGCAGAGCTTGTGTTATGGGTGCTAGATAACTGATATACATAATACAATATATTACATGTATAGATATTTTTTATTTTATATAGAAAACGACCAGAACACCCAGAACAAATACCTGCAGATCCTACAAATATTTGTTCCAAGGCGGGAATCGACCCCGCAACCTCTTGCGTCGCAGGTGGACATCCGCCCACCGCACCACAGAGGTTGTCATCAATCAGGCTCCACCTTCTAATTCTAATTGTGTTGGGGGAATAAGATCTGCACTGACGTCCCACGATGGGGTGTATTGTGCATTGTCCCCCTGCTAAACCCAGCCAGCCCAACTCTTTAAAATAGCGGAGTAGGACTTTGGGTTGGTGGCAGCAATGTTCTAGTTGACCCAATGGTGACTCAGATGTGGATGTGGAGAGACAAGACTCGATCACCTCCACCTTCTAATTGGAGCTGGGGGAAGAATGGTGCTTCTAAACGGGCCATAGTTTTACTGCAATATGTAGCTGCAAGACAGTGGCCAGCAACATTGCAGGCTACAAATTGCAGTAAAACATAGTCTGTTTGGAAGACTCTTACGGTCTGCACTGTATTGTGCATCTTTCATGTTGTAGCTCCAGCTTGTCAGTTAAACAGTAAAACCTTATTTTTCAGCGTAACAGCAGTTTTACCAGCTGTTGCTGTTCCTGTAACAGCTTTACATGTACCACTGAATGTTCCGGCTACGGCACCTGCGCCAGCCACAACCTTGCCTGACAAATATGGTTCAGTTCAACTTTTGAAGCTGGGCGATACATACCACAGGTAATCATTTAGTTTCAGTTTTTTATACAGCCTCACACAAAAGTTAAGAGCCGAGCGGGGTTTGAATCTGCAACCTTCCCCTTGGTACGGGGCTGCGCTGACAGCTGCGCCATCGGATCCTAATCACACTCGACGAATAACTCTTAGCGCCTGTTCGGCACTAACGCGACCGTGGTTGACGTGCGCAGTGTTCAAACGGACGATTTATTGTCAAAATAAGCAAATAGTCGTTTTATAACCGATCAAATGCTTGAGAGAAGTCGTGGATTGCGACCGAGCAGTGTTGTCTGTGTGTTAATAAAACCTTGTTAATAGCTACAGTATTTTTTTTTACAGCCTTAATGAACTGAGTGATGAACAGATGAACATGGTTACCCAAGCTTTAAAGGTGTTCAACAATACTGATAAGACTACGCCAGAACCCACTTATGATCCTGTCACCAATACTCAATTCATTTATAAGTAAGTTTATTATATTGATGTTAGTTTTTTATATTTATTGATTGATACAGATACAGAATCAATACTAAAATAGGTAAATAGTATAAATACGAAAGTTCGCGAGACGAACTTTGAATAGACGTTGATCGTTACCGCATATAGCTTAAGCGCTACTTTCTATTCGTGTACCACGCGAGCAAAGCCACAGGCGGTAGTAAGTCAAACCAATTTAATAAGTTACAATAATAAAAATGATAATATTTTTCCCAGAGTGGTGGCACCAAAGGATTTGACAGTTGTGGGTAAAGACAAAGTACCACCGCATAAGATAATTGAAGTAACGAAGATCGAAAACATTATAACTAAAGAATTGAGAAAAGAAATTCTAAGAGAAACTGCAAAAAAAGAGTATGTGCAGGAAGCATACAAAAAAGAGTATTCGAAAGAAAATGTTGAGAAAGAATACCACGCGAAGTATAAAGCGAAACAAGAAGCGGATATTGCCGAAGCTAGGGCAAAGAAATTGAGAATGGACAGTGTTTTGCAAGCAGAAGCTAAGAAGCAGAGTATGCTCAAAGCTAGGGCCGAAGCAAGAAAAGACCATTTGTTCAAAGCAGAAGCTACTAAAAAAGAGAGAATGCTGAAAACGGAAGCTAAAAAGCAGAGTATGCTCAAGGCTAGAGCGGAAGCGAAGAAAGAGGAAAGGCGGAGAGAGGCGCTCGAGCAAGAACTAAACATGAAAGCTGAAGAGAGTTTCAAAAAAATTCAGCAAGAAATTTTAGATGAACAAGAAAAGGCAACAGAATGCGAGGTATGGTAACATTGTCATATTTTTTCATAGATTCATGTAAATAATTTGATTTTATTTAAATAATTTAAATATACCTGTCTTTGGTGAATAGAAACTTATTGAACACAAACATAAACAAAATAGAGCAGAACTTCCAACGAATTCGGTGTCCTAGATGCACTAGATATGACATTGGTCAATGTTCTAACAATGTTTTGTAACACAATTAAAAATGATAATGATAACCTATCCCCGTTTTAAGATTTAAAAAAATATTTTTACCCAGATGTAAAATTATGCGACTTGCTTGATTTCAGACTAAAGTGACGCGGAGCGGCAGAAAAGTTAAAAATCCAAAGCCTATATCGCCAGTGGACACCCCTCACAAACCGAAGAAGAAAACCACCGTAATATCATGCTTCCAGTGTTCAGCTGTAAGTTACATTTTTAATTGTTTTCATTTTACCGTCTGCATAATAGTTAAGGTAGGTCTTTATATAATTCTATTATTATTTAGCCGTTTTTGTCCCACTGCAGGGCAAAGGCCTCCCTTCCCTCTTTCCACTCTTCGCAACTTAACGCAGTGGCATGGCAGGTCACGATCTAAGGTGGGAGTCAAGTTCGTCCCGCCATCTCATTGCCGCCATGTGTAATTCTAACTAAAAACAAATCTAAATAAATAAATATTATAATTCTAATGCTGGCATAAACAATTACAGGAATTCAACAGCCTCTACCGCCTCCAGAAACACTATGAAAGCCATCCCACGCACATCCCATCGAAGATTCACTCAAACCTGTTCCACTGTCTACTGGCCATCGTCTTCAGCGGCGCGGAAGGAGATCGCACTAATATCTTCCTGCAACAGTTGCAACAACTTGTTGTGAAGCTGCGGTCGCTGTTGCCTTGCTTTCTCAGCACAGATGATGATGCAAAGGCTTGTACTGTCAGCGAGGATGTTGGGAGGTACCTAAACTTTTCATAGATGCTGCATTTATAAACGAGTTACGAAGTACACTCGAAAACTCCGACACTACTAGCGCTTGACACAGGCATTTTTTAAATTCGCACCCCAAAAAGGTGTCAGTGATATGAAAATAGTCTCTCTGGATAAGAGACTCCACTTGATCATCATTAGCCCGAAGAAGTCCTCTGCTGCACAAAGGCCGCCTCTATACATTTCCACGAAGAACGATTCTGAGCTCTCTCCATCCACTGGCTTCCCGCGGGAACAATGTCCATCAGGAGATCGGGAGTATCGTTGAAACGCAAGAGTTGCAAATTCAATTCCTATATCGCGCGTCGTTAACTAATGTCTATTTATGTGATCTAAAGTATTATATCCTGAATATAAGGAGTTTACTATATGACTCATGTTTTTGTTACAGCTTATTGGGCTTGTATCCTGGAAAATACACGTTCGACATCGCTGCCTTGGATTGCGTCAAGAATACAGAGGGATTTTGTCGACATAAGCCTCCACCGCCACCTTCTAAAGTAGAGCCGGATACCACTGCCAACCAAGCATGGGCAACAGCTAACGAAGATCCTCCTACCTCAGAGAAAGAAATAGAAGACTGTGCTAGAATCAACTCAGTGGAGAAATGGCCCACAGTGAATAAGCGAATCTGGAAACAAAAGCAACAGAAAAGCGCTCAAGAAAACGCAAAACGATTGCGCCTTACCTCGGAAAACAACGACCAATTGATTGAACTAGGCATAGATGATTTCGTCGGCTTTTCTGGCGTTTCGTGTTCAGAAGAACGTAGTGCAATTATAACCCCTCAGGGTGCTGAACATAAGGCTGAAGTTCGCATAGTCAATAATGAGTGCAATGGTTTCAAAGAGATTTCAATTAAATTGGTGGAAGAACCTGAATCGCTGAATTTGCCACCAGAACCAGAACCAAACGACTACCTCAACCCAACCCAACCTATACCACCAACCATTGCTAATTTAGAAAAAATCGCTACTACTATCGCTAATTTAGAAGAACAAAATAAACATAACAATCATTTACAATTCCACAGTGCTCATTTCGATATACGATCGTCTCCTATAAAACCAACTTCGACAATCTTTCGCAAGTTTCAAATCAACCCCGAATTACTGGCGAAGTATGAAAATCAAACGATTAGATCAATTGAAACTGTTGATAAGGATCATGAAACTTCCTTAGATAAAAGTGAAGAAGATAACATGACAGAGAGTTTTGAAGAGACTCCTCAGAGTGAAGATAGTAATCTAGATAAGGAACACACAAATGAGGACACAACAGATCATTTGGTTGGTGATGATACATTAGGAGAAATATTCAGAGATGAAGACTTGTCAGCAGTCAAGGAATCCTTTATCCTAGATCGAGAGTTGAAAGATTGGATTCTTAACAGGAGCAATGATGACAAGTCCGAAGATGGTTTTGGAAAACCAAACACTGTGATCCAACCCTCACTTATACACGTGAAGGACCATGAAATCAAAACCCTAAGTGATCAAATTGAACATAAAGTTGATTTACAACCCAGTGATACTCACGTAATGAGTGAATCATCAGTATTAAACTTCCTGGATAGTTTTGGTAATGACAGTCTATCATACCCAGGCACTGAGATTAGAACAAATGGGGACTTTCAACTAGATCTCTTTTCATTTAATAGCACATAGTAGTTGAATGTAGTTTAAGAGTAGAAATAATTATAATTTTTATATTTAAATTTATTTTCAAGGAATTATAGAATTACAATAGTGTACAATTTTATTTACAATACAGCTTTTAGAGAGACACATGGGTTTGTTTAAATTTAGAGCTAAATTAAATCAAATAAAAACATTGCTATAACATTGTTTTTTTTCACAATATTTAGTAAAATGTGCACACCAATATGTGGTTAATGCTCAAAAGTTGTCATAAGATTACCTAAAATGAAATAAATGCTAAAACTAACATTGTCTATTATGCCTGTAGCACAGGCCTTTCATTCTTTCCTTGTAAGTTATCATTAGTGAATGCATATCCCGTTCCTCCTCTTTCTAACGGTATTATGTCTTTCTCTTTCAACTTGTCTCCAGTGAGAGGGTGTAGCCAGTCCTTTTTAATAATCTTTTCCACACACTCCATCGTGACCACATGTCCAGTTGTCCTGAAACATTATTAACATGGTGACAGTGAATGAATTGTGTGAAAGAAGACATGGCTAGGAAAAGAGTTGATAGAGGGGAATGGAAGTTAATATTGTGTTGTCCCACTGTGTGTTGGGAATAAGATCTGCACAGATGTCACGGGATGGGATGTATTGGGCATTGTCCCTCTACCAACCTCACCCCTGTTTTAACAGTGGTCAGTGCAAAGTTCAGAATAACATGAAAAGCCAAACTAACATAATGGCAGATGCTCAATGCATAATGTGAAAGCTAAAAGAAAGTACCTAGTTCTTGTCTAGACCCTCGGGCTTGAGCATAGCTCAATTTAGTAACAATTTAAATTCAAAGGGCATCACCTAATGACAGCACATGGCACGGAGTTGCTCAGTATATCATGAGTAACAGGACACATGTATCTGTTCTCTTTGGCTATCAAACTTGTCTTATCATCACGATCATTTACTAAAGTCCATTTGACTTCAATCAGGTCTTTCATTTTCAAAGGCTTGCTACTAATTGGGCAGTATACTGTCGAATCTGGTTTAGCAATTTTTGATAATTTAGCGTCAGGCAGCTGAGAGGGGATCCAAAAGCTGGGTAGTTGTTTGTCTTTCCCATTGGCTAGATTTGATACGGAAGTTGATGTAGATGGCACACTGGATGTTGCACTTGATGATGCGACACTACTGCTTGAGATATTCTTCTCTCTGTTCATAAATTTGATCAGGTTTGCCTCCTTTTCTGCAGCAGCAAGCTCCGCTTTTTCAGCGTCATCTTTCTTCAATTGCTTTTCGTATTTTTTCATTAATCGGGTATACTCATTCTTCTTTGTAATCACATATTCTAAAATGGCTTCTTTATCGAACAGGTAACCTTCTTTGGTTACCACAGGGTTTCTGCAGGGCTGCAAAGTCAAGCTGCAGCAATCGAAACTTTTCACGGAGTCTTTGCCAACTCTCTCGTTTTGGGTGCCGTACCCAGAAGCAGCGGCATCCTTTTTCTTCTCGTGGTAAGTGTAAACAGCTCCAGCTGTGCAATTCCTTGCATGTCTAGTCATAACTACGCTATGAATAACAATAAATAATTATGAAAAATGATCAAGACAAAACATTAGCAATCAAAATCTAGAACTTCACTATGTTGGTGATTGTTTCGATGATTGATTGGTTGTTGGATCTTGGACAAAGGTTGGGTGGGATGGAAAGTGGTATTTAGCAAACAAGTGAAAGGAAACGGAAATTGATCTAGTTTTTATTGACCTAATACTACTTCCATCCACGGTCTAGAATCTAGATCTTACGGAATAGCATTGCCAATTTATTCGCGCTCTGTGGAGTAACTGTCTGTCAGTCAAAAATCAAAGATTTCAAATGTCAAAAACAGCGGTCAGTCGGTCAGTCAGCTCGTTCGATCCCGTAGACAGATTATCTGTCTGTTGTACGTTCGATCTAGTGTTGGGTAGGACACCGTTTCAAAAAGAGTTTGTATGAGGCCCTCGTTCTTGTTGTCGAGGTTTTATGTTTTCCTATGGCAAAGAGGCCGAGACCATTCTAGGGTCACTAGTGTCTATTGTGAATCTATAATAATATTGTCGTTGGTAATACGATTGCAGTTGTCTTGCGAGTTCTTGTAATGGCGGATAGGCCTTTAATAATAAAATGTGTGTGATATAAAAACTACACTGCGTTTGCTATCTAGAAAATCTCAATAGGTTATGGGCCCAGTGAGCTAGAGTGCAAATGCATTAAAAACATAAAAATAAGAATTAAAAACAGTAAAAATAAAACGGGAAAAATGTCCGGTAAAACAGATGAAGATACGGTAGAAAAGTTGACGTCGTCAAAGAATTTTCACCTATGGAAATTCGAACTAAATGTGCATTTTCGAGCAAGCCAGCTGGAAGGTACTGTAAAAACATCAGAAGATAAAATTGATGATCTAAAAGATGCCAAAGCACAGAAATTAATACTATGCTCGATCGATAGAAAACTAAAGGCGCATATACTTGGGTGTAAAACGGCTGCAGAAATGTATACAAAGTTGTGTAGCATTTTTGAGGGAAATGAAGAACGAAACAAATGTTCGCTACTTCAAGAATTCTTCAATTTCCAGTACAAAGATCAGACAATGACGCAACTAATAACAGAAGTCGATAATTTGGCAATGAGACTGAATAGCTTGGGTCAAAAAATCGATGATGACTTGGTGATGTCGAAATTGCTGACATGCTTGCCAACCTCATACAAGTTCTTCGTAACGGCTTGGGAAGCTACATCAAAAGAAAATAAAACACTAATAAATCTAACAAACAGGCTGCTCATGGAAGAGTCTAGAAATGAAACAAAAGAAGAACCAATGGCCTATAAAGCTTCAACACACAGGATGAAATGTTTTAAGTGTGGAAAGTTGGGGCATATTAAAATAAATTGCAAAACGCAAAATGAGAACTGTAAAATAAAAAATAATACAACCCAATGTACCATTTGTAAGAAAACAAATCATGCGGAAGAAAATTGTTTTTTCAGGAAAAACAAAGGAAAGGCTGAAACATCATTTTTGACAAGCGGTGATAAAAAGACAGAATCGAAATTTGTGGTTGATTCTGGAAGCACAGTTCATATGACAAACAATCTAAATCTTATGTCAGGGTATCAAGAAAATAAAACAGAAGTTGCAGTTGCTGATAACAACACCATGATCTCGGAGGGTGTTGGAGCTGTGAAAGGTACCAGTTGCAATTTAGAAAAGACATTGTTTGTTCCTGAACTGGCACAAAACTTGATGTCGGTGAGTGCAATAACTAATAACCAGGGTTCAGTATTATTTACTGGTAATAAAGTAGAAATATATAAAAATAAAGAGCTCGTTTTAAAAGGAATGAAAGAAAAAGGATTATATTATGTCGATATAAATAAAAATAATAATGATGAAGTTTCTTTGCTTATGCAAGAAAAAGGGACTGCCCTTGAGTGGCATAGAAGACTGGGACATCCAGGTAAAGGAATATTACAGACATTAACAAAGGTGGCAGATGGAATAAAAATAGATGGAAATGACAAAATTGAAGAGAACTGTGAGATATGTATAAAAGCAAAGCAAACAAAGCTACCACATAATACAATAAGAAAAAGAGGAGAAAGAAATCTGGAAATAATAAACACAGACGTATGTGGACCTTTTGAAACTGAAACGCATGACGGAAAACGGTATTTTGTCACGATGATTGATGACTACAGTCACTTTACCAAAGTATACGTCATAAAGCAAAAAAGTCAAGTTCCAGATATAATTAAAAATTATGTTGAAGAAACAGAACGAGAAAAAAATGAGAAAGTTTCTTGTATTCGGTGTGATAACGGAGGAGAGTAC
The DNA here is from genome assembly GCA_947578465.1 of Thera obeliscata. Taxonomy (NCBI): domain Eukaryota; kingdom Metazoa; phylum Arthropoda; class Insecta; order Lepidoptera; family Geometridae; genus Thera; species Thera obeliscata. The sequence goes on from OX387919.1 coordinate 4,257,640, forward strand.
ACAAACAATTATTTGAAGAATTGGTGTCTAAATAAAGGTATAAAAATGGATTTTACAGTTCCATACACACCAGAATTAAATGGCAGATCAGAGAGATTGAATAGAACTATTCTAGAGAAAACTAGAGCAATGTTGTTCAACAAAAATATTGAAAATGAGATGTGGGGTGAGAAAGGAAAAATTTTTTGAGTTTCAGTTTCAAGTATGGGGACCCCCAAAATTTATAGTTTTTTTTCTATTTTTGTGTAAAAACCTTAATGCGGTTCACAGAATACATCTACTCACCAAGTTTCATCAGTCTAGCTTTTATGGTTTCGGAGAAAAATGGCTGTGACACGGCCGGACAGACAGACAGACAGACAGACAGACAGACATGACGAATCTATAAGGGTTCCGTTTTTGCCATTTGGCTACGGAACCCTAAAAAGAGACAGTTGGAAGAAGGCAATCGATTCAGAGAAGGAATCTCTTCTAGCTAATAAAACGTGGGAAATAGCTGATGATAGCAAGAAGAATAGGGTAAGGAAAAAAAGCAAAAAAAAAAAAAAAAAGCAGTAGTCAGAGGTTATGAGCAATAATGGTTTAGAGTATTAAACTTTAAAGTCTCTGTTTGTTATAGCTGCATATAATGATTCTGAAATAATGAGTTTCGATGTAAAAACAGCATTTTGTATGGGGAACTGTCTGATAAAAATATGTAAAGAAAATATTAAGATATTTAACTGGCACAAAAGATAAAAAAAATATTTATATGAGAATACCAGGAGGTTTTGAAAAAGAATCTAAAAAGGTTATAAGATTAAATAAAGCTTTGTATGGACTTAAGCAAGCTCCTATTACATGGAACAACACATTCACAAATGTAATATTAAAATTAGGTTTACTACCAACTAAAACTGATCGATGTGTGTTAACAAATAAAAACAAAACTGTAATCATTGCGATTTATGTAGATGATGGTTTAGCCATTGCTAAAGACAAGCAAACATTGATAAATATTTTAAATTGGTTAAGAGAACATTTCGAAATTAAAATATATGAGGATCCTAAGAATTATATTGTATTAGAAGTAAGTAAAGGCTCAGAAAGTATAAAACTGACTTAAAAAATGTAAATTTGAGCTTCATAGTGGAAAGCTGTTGAGCAAATAAATATTAACTACTAGGTATGTTATTGTATTAATAATAATGAATTTTGTTTTGTATAAATAGTTGTTGAAAATGTGTTATGTTGAATGCATAGTAGATAAATGTTATAAGATATTTTGTTTAAAAATATGTGAATGAGATTCAGATTATTTTTTTTAAAAAATAGGAGAAGGTGTCGAGGTTTTATGTTTTCCTATGGCAAAGAGGCCGAGACCATTCTAGGGTCACTAGTGTCTATTGTGAATCTATAATAATATTGTCGTTGGTAATACGATTGCAGTTGTCTTGCGAGTTCTTGTAATGGCGGATAGGCCTTTAATAATAAAATGTGTGTGATATAAAAACTACACTGCGTTTGCTATCTAGAAAATCTCAATACTTGTACCGTGAGGTGTCACAATGTCATGCTTCAAATGTCATGTCACATGCGAAGTAGTGAGTGTAACTCATTTTGCTCGACTCATTTCATTTGTCATCCAGGATTTTTTTTCGGCGCTCATAAATTTACGCAATATTCACCACGGCATGTTTATCAAAACTTTTTTTTAATTTTAATTTGAGCTTTCTGGGTTAAAGTTTTGTGTAATATTCCACTATCTTTCTTCATCTTCTTTCTTTATTCTTTCTCTGTAAGCTTATTTAAGTTAAATCTTACTGCATTCATCTATCATCGATTTTTAATTAAAGCTTTCATCATTTTTTAATATTAAGTTGATGATACACACTAGCAAACATTTAGCAAACATTTTTTTTAAGGAAGTCATACTTCTCCTGCCTTGGCTTTTACCGAATGCAACTAGAATGTAAAAAAAAAAGCGGTGTTTCTCACGACATGGATTAGAGGATAGTTAGTATGGGATAAGGTTCGGGATAGGGTGATGATGATGTTAGATTTCGTGAATCTAAAGTGGCTGATAGACGTACGAACTTAAAGTACGCGGTTTTTAAGATCGCGAACTTACTCGGCTCGACGTTGGTGACACACGTGAAGCTTACTCACTCTGTATTGCGATGTCGTCGACTGAAGAAGCTTTGTGTTATTTAGGAATAATATCGTATTGCATTTTAAAAACTTGCTATCTTGCACTTTTTTATGTTCTTTACGGTACTCCTTGACGTTCTCAATCGTAGCATCTCTAAACCTTAAAAATTAATAAATTAATTAATTAATAATTAATTAATAATTAATTAATAATTAATTAATAATTAATTTCTAATCAATTATTGTATGCTTGAAGCTTCATATTTTTGTCTTTGTAATCGTTGCTTCTAATTTTCCAAAGACAAGGGTAAATTTCGGAAAGCTTCTATGAATTCGGTTAGCAGTTCATGTGAATATGTTCGGAAATCACTCATTTTGAAATTTCTGAATTAAAATTAACAAAAATTGCTAAAATTAACACGACAAGCGTGCGCATCCACGAACTGGCGAAACAAAATCACGGCTCGCGGCTCGCAATGCTGCCACACGTTCGAGCCATGACGAGCTACGAGCAAGATTTCAGACCGGTTGGATCGCCGACGATTTTGCTCGGCGGTTTTAAAGTACGCGTACTTACGGTGACACACAAGCGAAAAAGGTCGGCGAGCCATAAGTACGCGTACTTGCTCGTACGTCTGTCACCCACTTAAGATATTTCCGAATTACAGATACGCTAGTAGTTACTATGACACGGGGTGCTTGCTACTAACTATTATCTATTCTGTGACGGTTCACAGAATAGATAATAGTTAGTAGCAAGCATCCCAAGGCGTTTTTCGTGACTGTAGATTTTATGAACTAGCGGCCGCCCGCGGCAGGCTTTGCCCGCGTAGTAGGTCATTGCTAACATCCATCCTGTGGAATGTTTGTTTTATTTACCTACATGATTTTGTAGATCTACTGCATTTAGTTAGGTATTATGAGTAAGGTGGGCACTGATGCCAACGAGCTTACCTGATGGTGGATTCAGAAGCTGAATACCTATGTTTAAAATGATTACCAGCTCTTAGGTAGGTAGGAATTCTGTGTGTAAAATGGGACTTCTCAGCAAATAGGTAGATAGACTTGTCTACCTACATAGAGGTACCTTTTCATCATCATCATCATCATTAGGCCTACCTTATTTAGGTACCTACCTATTATGAATAAGGTAGACAAGGCACTGATGCCAACGAGCTCCGGCAAATTCATCATCCACACTTGATGTGCAAACTTGGTTTCCGCAAGGCCTCTAGTGGGCCCTTATTGCGTGGCGCTTGACACGAACGAGTTGCTCGAACTTTTGTAGGTTCTACAACACGCCGGTTTCCTCACGATGTTTTACTGGCATAGTGCACATACATTTTTCTACAGAAAAACTCATTGGTACACGACTGGATTTGAACCCACGACTAAGGATCGGAAGGCGGGTCCGCAACCACTAGACCACCAGTGCTCTCTGCCAACGAGCTTACCTGATGGTGGATTCAGAGGAGCGTGTAATCATAATACTTAATCATATTATGTATGTATAGGTAGGCGTTCTGTGTGATAATGGGACTTCTCAGCAAATAGGTAGGTATGTACTTATAGGTACTTAGGTAGGTATTATTGTCATCATCATTATTATACAGATTTGTATTTTTTAACGAATAAACTCAAAAACTACTGGACTGTTATATTTCTTTCGCCTCTTTAATGCTGAATTATCCCCGAGTAGCATAGTTACATTATATCTAGTTCGAGCAAATGAAACCTACAGGAAATGAGTCTCTTTCACCAATAACTCTGCATCTGTAGTTTTACTGAGTAGTTCGACAGTTGGTACAAATAAAATGAAATGAAATATATTTATTTGCAAGAAGTATGGTACAATTATAAGATCATAGGGTGTGTAAAAAAATGGCTCACATACTTCATCGGCGACCAATATACAAAATTCAAACAAAAAGTAGAAAATATAAGTTAAATTAAAATAAATCAGTGTGAGAATAATAACAATAATCAATTCAGAATAATAATTCTTAAAGAAAATATAAAATAATTTAAATGAAATCTTCAACGCTATAAAAACATTTATACAACATTGTAGATATCTTTAGTAGGTAGTTACTCCATCACACACATATAGCAAGTTTCTTCATTCACAATCTGACCTATCACACTTTTGGCAGGGTTATAAACACACATCACACACCCACTAAAGTCGGGTCTACCACCTTCTAGCGCTAAGTTTGACACACATCTTCAGCCCACTGAAGATGAAAGCCCACGAGGTGTCTGGCATGCGGCAGAGGTGTCCAGCCCTGAAGAATTAAATGTTCTTCTCATTATTGATGACTGCCCAGTTGTAACTATGCGTAGGAGTTGACTATGAGCGGTTGGTTCCCAACGCTGCTGGAGGTATTGGAGTCGTCTGTGCTGTAGGAAATGGTAAATACTCTTCAGATGATAATAATAAGACAGATGATTAATTACCGATGCTGTTGCAGCCATCGCATTTCTGTCTTAGTTAATATTCCGGTGGATTTTATTTCGTAAATATTAGCTCGCATCTCGAAATAGCCTAGCAAGAAATATAGAACAGTAGCAAGCAGAAGCAAGCATGACATTGACCTCTTGATATTTGACAGTTTGAGATGTCAGTTTTGACAGTTTAAATATAAGATTTACGCACACAAATGTAGATATACATACGTATACGCACACATACACCATAGAAATCTGCTTCTTCTTTTTTCGTGAAAATAAGATCGGCCATTTTTTTTCATGAACTACTGCTGTTGAGGTGTATTGATGAATGAATGTCATGTCACATGCTCTTGCGAAGTAGTGAGTCTAACTCATTTTGCTCGACTCATTTCATTTGTCATCTAGGATTTTTTTTCATGAGCTACTGCTGTTGAGGTGTCTTGATGAATGTCTCATTATTTATTTCTAGCCTCTCTCTACTCTACATAGTATTATTTACCTATTGTGGGTTACGTTTTAATTCATTCACTAAAAGTGAGGCGCCTTGCTTGATGAGCAGGTAGGTACTACTTATTAGTGTTGAGTAGGACATACAAGAGGCACCTCGTTTGTCACAAGCATTCACTCAAAAATGTCCCGTTCCTCATGTTCAATGCATGTACCACCTCACCACCTCACAATATTTGTCATACTCTTTCCGGCGCGCGGCGTCACTTGCGAGAGCGGGACGAAAGAGGAAAATATAAATCCTTCATTCTTGGGAGTGAGTGAGCTGATGTATTTTAGGAATATAATACTCTCTACGAGAGAAGAACCACAACTCCATACATAAAAAGTGTAGATGAAATATCGCATAGACGCTAACGCCATCTATTAGGGATTCCACAGTAACTGCGAGTGCTGGTGAGTTGGCGGGTAGTTTGACATTAGTACCTACCTACGCCCTACTGTTATTGCAATACTTTATGTAGGTATAAGATAAAACGAAATCATGATGATGATGCTTCGTTTATTGGTCTAAAATCTAAATGCATAAATTGTTGTATAACAAACAGAAGTACAATTACTATATATATTATTAACACAGCCAAATTCAACGTGAGGTATTTGTCAATAACCGCAACAATATATTCGAAAATTCACTAATGGTAACTTTTTCTTGTTCTGTCTCGTTTCCTCTTGCATATTCAATATCTTCTGCCTCACTTACTCTTATTCCATATTTTGTAGTCTTCACAGCTTCAAACAAAGATGGATGACCCTGGATTTTGGGACCGAAATGTGAGCTCGTTTGTCGTTGCTTGCTACGTTGCTAGTACTTAGCTTCCTCAATCTAAGTACCATAAGTAGTACCTACCTGCTCATCAAGCAAGGCGCCTCACTTTTAGTGAAAGAATTAAAACGTAACCCACAATAGGTAAATAATACTATGTAGAGTAGAGAGAGGCTAGAAATAAATAATGAGACATTCATCAAGACACCTCAACAGCAGTAGCTCATGAAAAAAAATCCTAGATGACAAATGAAATGAGTCGAGCAAAATGAGTTAGACTCACTACTTCGCAAGAGCATGTGACATGACATTCATTCATCAATACACCTCAACAGCAGTAGTTCATGAAAAAAAATACGGGTTGCACTCCGGGAGTGCCGGCAGAAGTGAAAACTTGATTATTAACGTAGTGTTGGAAGCTGCTTGCATTTAAATTAATTAGTTGTAAATTTTAGTTCTTATTTCATAACTAGATGGCGCCACAGGAAAAGTTAGAACGCGCTATCGTTGCGTTTTGTGAAATAAGTAACCTCAGCCATCGTACTAATGTTTGGTGCCCATACTTGAGTAATATTATACCTGCATATCTATTTGTTGCGTTTTATTGCTCGCCATCCTTTTCATCTAATCTGACGTTCGTTCATTTGGTCCTTCGAGTCGGATAAAGATTGATACAAAGGTGGCATGATTTTTTTTGGTGGTTCCTCATACTGAATGAGTACTGACGGAACTACTACCCCGCGGCGCCCTAAAAGGAGTAGTGGATCGCTACTCGGGTGCTGAGAACAGCCGGCCAAAGCGTGCTGGATTGCTGAGCAGCAGCCGCCCGCCCAAGACGCCGCCCGCCCTGGACGCCGCCCGCCTTGGACACCGCCCGCCTAGGACACCGCTCGCTTAGGACACTGCCGGCCTAGGACGCCGCCGAGTGGCCTGCCGGCCTGTGAAGGGGAGTTCCGAATTCTGCGGAGGAGGTTGCATACGCTGGCTACAATCGCTTGTATGGGTCCGATTGTCAACCAGTGGTGCGTTTATTGAAGTGGTTAGTGAATCGTGAGTCTGGACAAACTGTGAGTACTTTTAAAGCATTATTCAAGAAAAGAAGATTTGATTTTGGACTTTTTGTGATAGTAATTAGTTTGGGACAATAAAGTTAGTGCATGGATTGTAAAGTAAAGTTTAGGACTTAGAATAATTTTAAGAAAGTGGTTCCGACGGGGAATCCATGCCCGATTTTCATTTTTTTGTAAATTGTTTCAAACACTTAGAATGATTTTGTGAAAATTTTAAAAATTAGTAGGTACTTAAACTTGTAAATTACTTAGTTGGAACATAATTTAATTTTAAGTTATTGTATTGGAAAAAAACCATGGATGATAAAATTTTATTACAGAGTGATAATTTTAATAATTTATCTAAAGCCTGGAGAAATTTTAAAAAGTCTCCAAAAGATAGAATTACAGAAACTTATATCCAGGTACGGTTAGAAGCTTTGGAACAGTTATGGACTACTTTTGTGACAACTCATCGTTTATTGTTAGAAACGTATGGGGTGGAACTAAATAAAAATGATTATGTCACAAAGGACGTCTATGATCAAGCTGAAGAGCTATACTTGGATTACAAAACAGAGTTGAAAACAGCTTTAAAGGGTTTTATAAAACCAACTAGGACTGTAACGTCAGGTGTCACTAATGAAGGGGGGCATGCATTAGCACCATTAGTATCAAAATTTGTGCTACCAAAAATAGTTATCCCAACGTTTTCAGGGAAGTACGAGGAATGGGTTACCTTTAGAGATTTATTCTCGTCTCTCGTTCATAAAAATGAAAATTTGGATAGGGTGCAAAAAATGCACTATTTAAAAGGATATTTAGCGGGTGAAGCCGAGCAGTTACTTAGGCAAATTCCCATTGCTGGAGATAATTATAATAAATGTTGGAATTTGTTAGTAGCCCGTTACGATAACAAACAATATCTATCGAATTGTATATTGAAAAGATTGTTAAGTCAAAGAAGTCAATTAGTGGAGTCTGCACAAGGGTTAAAAGATTTGATAGACACTACCTCAGATTGTTTAAGTGCGTTGGAAAATTTAGGAGTGGAGGTATCGTCGTGGGATATAATTGTGATACACATACTTACTTTGAAGTTGGACGGCGAAACGCGGAAACAGTGGGAATTACATGTGACTGGTAGTATTGCATCTGATACATTACCAACTTTTGAGGAATTTCGTAGCTTCATAACAAACCGCTTTAGAGCACTAGAGTTCACTGGACAAAAGACTGGAAATAAAGTTGTTAGTCGGTCAATGCATGCTGCACAGTCTGATGTAGCCTACCAATGTCCGTTCTGTTCTGAAAACCATAAAATGTACCTTTGCAAGAAGTTCCAAGCTCAGGATAGTGAAGCCCGTCGGAAATACGTACTGGATAACGGAATCTGTTTTAACTGCTTGGGGGTGAATCATTCTGCTAGGTCTTGTAAAAATCCTATAAAGTGTAGAATTTGTAGACGCCACCACAATACGCTGCTACATCCGAGAACTGTAAGCAAGGAAAAGATAACTACCGCCATTGTAACGGAAGATTCGGAGGAAGAACTGCCGGAAGGGTTGGTGGAAGAACCGTTTGAGGAGATACAAGTGAATACAGCGGCAGTGCGAAATAAATCTGTGTTACTAGCAACGGCACTGATAAACGCTAAAGCAAAAAATGGATCATACCAAACGGTAAGAGCTCTACTCGACCAGGGGTCTCAGGCCTCTTTTGTGACGGAAGCAGTAGTGCAGCTTTTAAAGTTAAAAAAGACGCCAGCGCGAGGGACGATATCTGGAGTGGGTGGAGCAAAAACGGTTCAATCAAACTACGTGGTGCATATAAACCTCAAATCAAAAGTGGAACCTCACGACAGTATACAGGTTAAAGCTCATGTGTTAAGAGCTATCACATCTTTCCTACCGGGAAAACAAGTGGAGGAAGTACCTTGGCTGACGTCAGCTGGCATCGAATTGGCGGATCCTGAATTTCATACTCCAAATAAAATAGACATTCTATTAGGTGCAGATATATTTTGTCAGATCCTAAAAGAGGGAGTTCGTAAAGATCCAAATGGGTCCTTAGTAGCACAGGCAACTTTGTTTGGTTGGATATTATCGGGAACAGTAGGTTCGACTCAAAGGGAACTCAATAGTACTACCATAGTAATGCACGGAACTTTTACTGATGAAAATGACATGTTGAAAAAGTTTTGGGAATTAGAAGCGGAGTCAGTCTATGAAGAGAAAAGAATGCTAACGGAAGAAGAAAAAATGTGCGAAGACTTTTATGCTCAAACTACAACAAGAGATGCGGAAGGGCGATACGTAGTAAAACTTCCGTTCCGTAATAAGCATCCTACATGCCAGGAAGGAAACACAAAGCAAATAGCTCTAAGAAGACTGCAAATGTTGGAGAAAAGGTTGACAAAAAATGAAGCCTTAAAAAAAGAATATCAAAAAACGTTTGAAGATTATTTGCAGAGGAATTATATGGTACCTGTAAACGTAAATGAAAAGGAAATAGATGCAGTTTATCTGCCATATCATGAAGTAGTAAGGGAAGATAAAGATACTACAAAGGTAAGAATTGTGATGAACGCTTCTTCGAAGGGAACAAATGGAGTATCCTTAAACGACGATTTAATGGTCGGGCCAACGTTGCAGATGGATCTTCGGCATATAATCATGCGTTGGCGTAAACACCCTGTGGTTTTAGTTGCTGATATTGAGAAAATGTACCATCAAGTCAGACTGGATGATATGGATGCGAATTTCCAACGCATTCTCTGGCGCAGCAGTCCTGAAAAAGAAGTATCCGAGTACAAATTAGTGCGGGTTTTATTTGGAACGGCGTGTGCACCACACTTAGCGGTTCGGAGTCTTATGCAAATAGCCGCAGATGAAGGGCATCGTTATCCAGTAGCTGCTGAAAGAGTTATTGCTGATTTCTACATGGATGATTTACTTACCGGCTGCCAAAATGTCAGTGAAGGTATTGAAGTTTACAAGCAAACGAATGAACTGTTAAAAAAAGCAGGTTTTCAATTACAGAAGTGGTCAAGTAACAGTGAAGAATTATTAGCAAAAATAAAGGAAGAAAAACAAGGAGACGGTAAGGGTAAAACACTAGAAATAAAAATGGACTCTACAATAAAAATTCTGGGACTCACCTGGAACAGACGCGACGACTTTTACCACTACACGGTGACTCTCCCCACGCTGCTGCATACACCTGAAACAAAACGGCATATATTATCAAATATTGCAAGACTATTTGACCCACTAGGTTGGGTTGCACCCGTTATCATTGTAGCAAAGATTATTATACAGAAGCTATGGTTGGCAGGACTAGCATGGGATGAGGAAGTACCTGAAAATGTTTTAAAGGAATGGGTAACTTACCGCAGAAGCTTGAAGAATCTGGAACATGTAAAGATACCTCGCTACTTGGGGTGCACAGAAAATGACAAACAGATAGAGTTACACGGGTATAGTGATGCCTCTCAAGTTGCTTATGCAGCTGTTGTCTACGTCCGCGTAGTGGGTGCTGATGGTGGGATACACGTTCATTTAGTCGCTGCAAAGACCAAAGTAGCACCAATTAAGCAAGTATCTATACCGCGATTGGAATTGTGCGGTGCTGTTCTTTTGGCTAAACTGCTGGCAGAAATTGGAACAGTTATTCAAGTCCCAAAAAATAACTGGTTTGCGTGGACAGATTCAACCGTAGTTTTGGCGTGGTTGAACAGTCACCCGAGTAGATGGAAAACGTTTATCGCCAATAGAACGACTACAATTATGCAATCGCTAGAACCGCATCAGTGGAACCATGTTTCTTCTAAATCTAATCCAGCCGATTTGGCCTCAAGAGGTCTTACTCCAGCAGAGTTGGTTGCTTCTTCAATGTGGTGGAATGGACCTGAAATGCTCACACAGGAAAATATTATAAAAGAAAAGCCAAGAACTATGGAAACCAATTTAGAAGAAGCAACGAAAAGGTTATGCGTGCACGGCACGACCCACCAAGCTGTCTTATGGGACAAATACTCCTCAATCACTAGATTACTAAGGGTAGTGGCTTACTGTAGACGGTTCCTAAATATGAAAAAACCGAAGGTGGAGCGACACAAAACCTCTATTTTAAGTCGTGAAGAAATAGAGAAAGCAGAAGAGTGTTGCATAAGACAATGCCAAAGAAATTGGTTTCATGAAGAAATTGAAGCAATAGAAAAGAAAAGGAAACTGAAGAGAAATAGTAAATTAACATCTTTGAATCCATTTTTGGACGAAAACCAGGTTTTACGGGTAGGAGGGAGGCTAGAGAATTCTGATTTTGCTGATAACAAAAAACATCAAATAATAATACCAAAAGAAGGAAATTTAACGAAACTAATTATTGAACGTGCTCATAAAAATACCTTGCATGGAGGCCCTCAACTGATGCTTAGTGTATTGTATACAAAATACTGGATAATTGGCGCCAAGCAGCTAGTGAAAAGTCAAGTTCGTAAATGCACAATATGCGTTAAAAACAGGGCTGCAGTCAGCCACCAAATCATGGGACAATTACCTTCTGTAAGGGTAACTCCTGGTCGAGCGTTTGAAAAAAGTGGCGTAGATTATGCTGGGCCCATTGGCATAAGAACAACTAAAGGGCGAGGACATCGCACATATAAAGGTTACATATGCCTCTTCATTTGTATGGTTACACGGGCGGTTCATATCGAAGCGGTGAGTGACCTTACTACGCAAGGTTTTTTGGCGGCTTTCAAGAGATTTGTTGCCCGGAGAGGTCATTGCACTGATCTTTATAGTGATAATGGAACAAACTTTGTTGGTGCGGCTCGAGAGTTACGCGTTCTATTTGATGCGGAACAGTCCATGGTGGGCAGAGAGATCGCTGAAAGCTTGGCGACGAATGGTACGTCCTGGCACTTTATTCCACCTCGGGCGCCGAATTTTGGAGGTTTATGGGAAGCAGCAATAAAATCGACGAAGTTTCATTTAAAGAGAGTGGTGGGAAATACTTCTCTGACTTATGAAGAGATGACCACAGTATTGGCACAAGTTGAATCTTGCCTCAACTCAAGACCCTTATCAAGAATCGATGGAGTTTCAGAAATGCAATCCATTCTGACACCAGGTCACTTTCTGGTTGGAGAGCCCCTTGTCACTTTACCAGATCGTAATTTTGAAACTGCTAATTTGTCCACGCTAAGACGTTGGCAGCTCACACAAAGGATGCTACAAGATTTTTGGCGTTGCTGGTCTCGGGACTATGTTCACCAACTGCAACAACGGTTTAAGTGGCAAGATCAGACCCCTGAACCTAAAGAAGGGGATGTGGTTTTAATCAAGGAGGATGATTTGCCCCCCTGTAGATGGTTGTTGGGAAAAATTGTGACAAAACATCCTGACGCGCACAATATTACTCGTGTAGTCACCTTGCGCACAAAAAATTCAATCATTCAGCGTCCAACTTCAAAGTTAGTTATCCTTCCAGTCTGTGACTAAATTAAAGATTATTAAAGAAAATGCTCAGATTAGAAAATAAGTTTGTAACACTGTAAGTTTGTTTAGTTAAGGTAGTTAATGCTGTGTGTCAAGTGCTAGCTATGTGAAGCAATTCAATGGTTTTTCATAGTTAATAGTTTAAGGTATGTTTGTAGAAAGCCGTTAACTCCGCTAAAGAACACCATTGCTGAATGTTGTTCTTGGTGGGCAGTATGTTGGAAGCTGCTTGCATTTAAATTAATTAGTTGTAAATTTTAGTTCTTATTTCATAACTAGATGGCGCCACAGGAAAAGTTAGAACGCGCTATCGTTGCGTTTTGTGAAATAAGTAACCTCAGCCATCGTACTAATGTTTGGTGCCCATACTTGAGTAATATTATACCTGCATATCTATTTGTTGCGTTTTATTGCTCGCCATCCTTTTCATCTAATCTGACGTTCGTTCACGTAGGAACCCTAAAAGTTGTTTATTTTATCAAGTTCCTCAATGTAGTAAAACCCCAATCAAAGTCCTAAGGAACCCTAAAAATTTTAGCATTATCAAGCTCCTAAGTGTAGTTGAAATTCCAATCAAAGTGCTAAGGAACCCTAAAATTGTTTACATAATCAAGGTCCTAAGTGTAGTTGAAAGTCCAATTAAAGGCCTAAGGAACCCTAAAAGTTGTTTATTTTATCAAGTTCCTCAATGTAGTAAAACCCCAATCAAAGTCCTAAGGAACCCTAAAAATTTTAGCATTATCAAGCTCCTAAGTGTAGTTGAAATTCCAATCAAAGTCCTAAGGAACCCTAAAAATGTTAACATTATCAAGCTCCTAAGTGTAGTTGAAACTCCAATCAAAGTCCTAAGGAACCCTAAAAGTTGACCACTTAATCAAATTCCTCAATGTAGTAAAACCCCAATCAAAGTCCTAAGGAACCCTAAAAATTTTAACATTATCAAGCTTCTAAGTGTAGTTGAAACTCCAATCAAAGTCCTAAGGAACCCTAAAAGTCGACCATTTAATCAAATTCCTCAATATAGTATAACCCCAATCAAAACCCTATACGGAACCCTAAATTTTACGTAAAGCCAAATCTTCAACGGGTCGGAACCGCTAGAAGGGACCTTGTCGCGCGACCTACAAGTAGGTCCTAAATGAAGTAAAACGGCAGACATAGGAGGAGGGGGTTCTGGGGGGCTAAGGGGGGTCACAGAAAGGCTCGCTTCGCTCGCCACGCTGTTCCCCGTGGTCGCGTGGCGGCTCGCTTCGCTCGCCGCGACGCTCCCCCCGGGTTCAGGAAGAGGGGGTTCTGGGGGGCTTAGGGGGGTAACAGCACGGCTCGCTTCACTCGCCACGCTGTTCCCCGTGATCGCGTGGCGGCTCGCTTCGCTCGCCGCGACGCTCCCCCCGGGTTTCGGAAGAGGGGGTTCTGGGGGGCTTAGGGGGGGTCACAGCACGGCTCGCTTCGCTCGCCGCGCTGTTCCCCGTGGTCACGTGGCGGCTCGCTTCGCTCGCCGCGACGCTCCCCCCGGGTTCAGGAGGAGGGGGTTCTGGGGGGCTTGGGGGGAGTCACAGCACGGCTCGCTTCGCTCGCCGCGCTGTTCCCATGGTCGCATGGCGGCTCGCTTCGCTCGCCGCAATGCTCCACTCGAAAAATAAATACAGTAGATCTATAAAATCATGTACCAATGACCACTACTACCTGCCGCGGGCGGCCGCTAGTTCATAAAATCTATAATAGGTATGTACCTATACCTACTACAGTCACGAAAAACGCCTTGGTATGCTTGCTACTAACTATTATCTATTCTGTGACGTTACCGTGTCATAGTAACTACTAGCGTATCTGTAGCGTCGCTTTTTCGATTTTTATTATGAACTCTACGTTGTAGTCTTAGGGTACATTTCTGCAAAAAATCCGTCCTATGCTTTTTCGATCAGGGTCACGTGATCCTGACGCGAGTTTAAGATTTTATCCCCATTCAGAAAGTGCTCAACGCCGCTAAAGAAGTTTTCACTTCAAAAATCCTAGATGACAAATGAAATGAGTCGAGCAAAATGAGTTAGACTCACTACTTCGCAAGAGCATGTGACATGACATTCATTCATCAATACACCTCAACAGCAGTAGTTCATGAAAAAAAATCCTGGATGACAAATGAAATGAGTCGAGCAAAATGAGTTACACTCACTACTTCGCATGTGACATGACATTTGAAGCATGACATTGTGACACCTCACGGTACAAGAACGAGGGCCTCATACAAACTCTTTTTGAAACGGTGTCCTACCCAACACTACTTATGGTACTTAGATTGAGGAAGCTAAGTACTAGCAATGTAGCAAGCAACGACAAACGAGCTCACATTTCGGTCCCAAAATCCAGGGTCATCCATCTTTGTTTGAAGCTGTGAAGACTACAAAATATGGAATAAGAGTAAGTGAGGCAGAAGATATTGAATATGCAAGAGGAAACGAGACAGAACAAGAAAAAGTTACGATTAGTGAATTTTCGAATATATTGTTGCGGTTATTGACAAATACCTCACGTTGAATTTGGCTGTGTTAATAATATTTATATATAGTAATTGTACTTCTGTTTGTTATACAACAATTGATGTATTTAGATTTTAGACCAATAAACGAAGCATCATCATCATGATTTCGTTTTATCTTATACCTATAAATAATAAAATAGCTTCTAAAAAGAAAATAAGCGAGTATTTGCCTACACATTCATACCTTTCATCATCTTGCATACCTCACGCTTCATATTTCATACTTCACGCTTTCAATATAGCGGCAGTAACTGTGTATTAACATTACTGACGCACTCACACATCAAAGGGGTTCAAGTTGTGATATGAACTTGAAACCCAACAAATACATATTCCAAAATGGTGGAAGGATGTGCGAAAGTAAAAAAAAAATTGTTTTGACCGAAGGTCTTAATGGACAAAAAGGTTTAGAAATAAAAAAAATATGTCAAAAAGAGTATCGGTAAAAGTTGAACAACGTATATAAGTCACTAACAAAAAAAACAACAAGATACTCCGCCTGTTACAGTAAGGTTTGAAAAATTGAGTAACGTTTTGGTTGTTTTTCTTTTCAATTAGAAAAAATGAAAATATTGCAACCAAAAATAAAAATAAAAAAAGCGTTTAAATGCAACTAATGTGTACGAACGAAATAAACATACAATTAAAAAAAGAAAGGGAAGGAAAAAAAATTGTCTTCAAATCTTTGTACCGACTGTACCAAATAAAAAAATATGTATTTAACAAAACAGAAGGTGCTGGTAACGATAACAGTCAGTAAACAATATATAAATAAATAAAAAAAAAAATACGGGTTGCACTCCGGGAGTGCCGGCAGAAGTGAAAACTTGATTATTAACGTAGGAACCCTAAAAGTTGTTTATTTTATCAAGTTCCTCAATGTAGTAAAACCCCAATCATAGTCCTAAGGAACCCTAAAAATTTTAGCATTATCGCGCTCCTAAGTGTAGTTGAAATTCCAATCAAAGTGCTAAGGAACCCTAAAATTGTTTACATAATCAAGGTCCTAAGTGTAGTTGAAAGTCCAATTAAAGGCCTAAGGAACCCTAAAAGTTGTTTATTTTATCAAGTTCCTCAATGTAGTAAAACCCCAATCAAAGTCCTAAGGAACCCTAAAAATTTTAGCATTATCAAGCTCCTAAGTGTAGTTGAAATTCCAATCAAAGTCCTAAGGAACCCTAAAAATGTTAACATTATCAAGCTCCTAAGTGTAGTTGAAACTCCAATCAAAGTCCTAAGGAACCCTAAAAGTTGACCACTTAATCAAATTCCTCAATGTAGTAAAACCCCAATCAAAGTCCTAAGGAACCCTAAAAATTTTAACATTATCAAGCTTCTAAGTGTAGATGAAACTCCAATAAAAGTCCTAAGGAACCCTAAAAGTCGACCATTTAATCAAATTCCTCAATATAGTATAACCCCAATCAAAACCCTATACGGAACCCTAAATTTTACGTAAAGCCAAATCCTCAACAGGTCGGAACCGCTAGAAGGGACCTTGTCGCGCGACCTACAAGTAGGTCCTAAATGAAGTAAAACGGCAGACATAGGAGGAGGGGGTTCTGGGGGGCTAAGGGGGGTCACAGCACGGCTCGCTTCGCTCGCCGCGCTGTTCCCCGTGATCGCGTGGCGGCTCGCTTCGCTCGCCGCGACGCTCCCCCCGGGTTTCGGAGGAGGGGGTTCTGGGGGGCTTAGGGGGGGTCACAGCACGGCTCGCTTCGCTCGCCGCGCTGTTCCCCGTGGTCACGTGGCGGCTCGCTTCGCTCGCCGCGACGCTCCCCCCGGGTTCAGGAGGAGGGGGTTCTGGGGGGCTTGGGGGGAGTCACAGCACGGCTCGCTTCGCTCGCCGCGCTGTTCCCATGGTCGCATGGCGGCTCGCTTCGCTCGCCGCAATGCTCCACTCGAAAAAAAAGGCTTAAAAATAGGGCATTTTTAGGTTTTTTAAATAATAAAGGGGTCTAGAGGGAAAGGGGGGAAAAATCTGTCACCATCCTCAAATGTTGCCACCCCTATGACGCTAAAAGAAACAAAAGAGACAGACACAAACCCTCGTGCTGCCATCTAGGTGAAACGCCCGGAACTAGATTACCAACCATGAGACTAAAATCGAAATACACGTTTTAATTGTACAAAAAGCCACTAGGTGGCGCTGTAACGTTTTGACCCGTTACAGTTATAATTATTGCACAATAATTGTGCAGTTCTGTGAAAGTCGGCAATTCTCGTGCAGTTTAATGTTTTTTTATTATGAACTCTACGTTGTAGTCTTAGGGTACATTTCTACAAAAACATCCGTCTTACGCTTTTTCGATTTTTATTATGAACTCTACGTTGTAGTCTTAGGGTACATTTCTACAAAAACATCCGTCTTTCACTTTTTCGATCAGGGTCACGTGATCCTGACGCGAGTTTAAGTTTTTATACCCATTACGAAAGTGCTCAACGCCGCTAAAGAAGTTTTCACTTCAAAAATAGACACAAAAATCAACTAATTTTGTTGCACCCTTTATTTTAAGTTGCAAACAAAATACTTAAAAAACGTTACGTACACCTTAGTTACCGGCAACCAAAAATAAAACAAGCTGAAAAGAAAGAACGTTTTACAAAATAAAAAAAAAACACACACACAACCACAAAAAAAAACACACAACCTACCTGAAAGCAAAATCAGTGACCAAGAACACGTTGGGCGCCAGTGATACGTCTATTGGTTGTAAAAGAAACACAATAAAACAGTATACAAATTTATTAACGGTTCTTACAATTGGCCGGTCACTGATTTGACGGTTGCTTTCAAGTAGGAGGTGGAAAAGTACTCCCCTCAAGTTTGTAGACGTCGGCCGGCTTGCTTCGGAGGCCGAGGTACGAGAAGGAGTCAGAAGGAGACAGAAGGAGTTCGTGGTCACACGTAGTTGACGTCGATGGGTGACTCGGGGAACACGAATAGGTCCTCCCAATATTGTAGACTCAACTTTTGCAGTCCAACTTTGAATCCCAACTTTGAATCCAAGCTTTGAATCCGTACATTGAAGTCCCAATTTTGAACCCTGGAAAGTAACATAGTAGGTGTCACCAGCAGGTCCAGGTTCATTACCCTCTGATTGTGACCACCGTGCGAAGCAAGCATTACGTGATGATGAGGTGAGGTGAGGTGAGTACGAGGTGGTGTGTGATGTCACAATCAGAGCGGAGTTTACAAAATGAGATGAATGAAATTAATAAGAAAGAATTTAAAATTACAAAAATGAAAATGATATGAAATGAACAAAATGTGAAGTTAATGTGAAATAGGATATCTAATAAAAGATTAGATACCTAGCTATTTAAAATAAAAACAAGCTAAAGCTGAAAAGAAGAAAGATTACACAGTTATAAAGAATCATAAAATAAAAGTTCGTTGCAAAATGCCACGAACCTACCTACAACATTTTTGTGACGGTTGTTCAACACTTACCGATATACGGGTTTAAAAACTGAATTTACTACATTATGGCTTACGAGAGTGATATGTCTACGTAAGAAAAGATTATGTAGATAAAAAGGAATAGAATTAATGTTCCTCAAAGTGATTCCCGGTCGGGCGGCGCTCGGCAAACGACACGCTCAGAAGCGTGTACGAGCAACCGCGACCGACCGGAGAATGGCGGTTGTGGCAGCGACGGGGCGCTCGCGCACCGCGCTATACGAACACGCCCGAGTGCCTCCGACCCGACGCGCTCAGATTTGCAGGCAAGGCAAATTCTGCGAGGCACAGACGTTGGTATTATTTAATTTTGGTTCAAATTGAAGCTACTTTCCATTGGTACCTAATGATATGTAGGTAGGAAAGTACCTTTAAAATAATGATTTTATGATTTAAAATAGAAACTAGATACGTCTAAAATGTATCTACGTTACAACCTATAGTATTGCAATAACAGTAGGGCGTAGGTAGGTACTAATGTCAAACTACCCGCCAACTCACCAGCACTCGCAGTTACTGTGGAATCCCTAATAGATGGCGTTAGCGTCTATGCGATATTTCATCTACACTTTTTATGTATGGAGTTGTAGTTCTTCTCTCGTAGAGAGTCCTAAAATTATTCCTTGCCTAAAATACATCAGCTCACTCACTCCCAAGAATGAAAGATTTATATTTTCCTCTCTCGTCCCGCTCTCGCAAGTGACGCCGCGCGCCGGAAAGAGTATGACAAATATTGTGAGGTGGTGAGGTGGTACATGCATTGAACATGAGGAACGGGACATTTTTGAGTGAATGCTTGTGACAAACGAGGTGCCTCTTGTATGTCCTACTCAACACTAGTTCGATCCTCTCTCGATCTCGATTGTTTTGATTTGAGGTTATGTTTGAATTTAATTGAAATTGAATTGTATTTTGAATAAATATTTAGCCTTTTTACTGCTTCTTAGACCTGTAATGACTGTATTATTGTAGTTTTACTAATAATTGTCTTCAGAATAAAGCCTTAATGTATTCTAGCGTAATTATCCCAAGGTATGTTCAGATAAACTCTTCCCCACGGAAAATTAATTTGTTGAATTCGTTTGTTGATTTTGAATATTATTTACGACAGACAATGGCCAAGACTCGCTTGCCTGTCCCGCTGCCTAAATACAATCGAAGCACAAAAATTACCGCAGAGCAGTGTGTCTCCTGATGGAATAACACCGCCACCGAGAATTCCCAGGGGACCCACAGACATTCTACAAGCTCTGGCAGCTACAGTTAAACCAGACCCTACCGCTGCACATTATAAGTAAGATAGTAGCATTTGACTTATTTACACTTTAGTGGACTTTATAAAAATGTAACAGCAACCTATCCATGTACCTGAACTAAGTATCTATGTAGTTACATACCTATAACCTACCTTATATAAAACACACCACCAAAATCCATTTTAATGCCCCAGCGGGGCTCATGTACTGGATGTTATTACTCCCTAAGACCTATAAAACACATGAAGCAATGAATAAATGAATATGAATTATGAATATAATCAAATTTTAATATCAATTCATAAAATAAGCCTTCTTTCCCAGGCAGAGGCCATGAACCTTACTTTGTTCTATTTTTATTATTATTGCACCATTATCCGATTTTAGCCAACTAATTGTAATTATAAGTATACATGCTATTTCATTTTATTTATTTATTCATTTGACACATTTCAGGTACCATGATGATCCTTTCCTAATTCCTCTTTCAAACTTCCGCAAGCGAGCATATGCCTTATCAGCAGAAGCTGGCCGGAAGGCAGCGGGCTGGATCCGTGATGAACACTCTGATTGGTTCAGCACAAGGGAATGGGACCCACCTGGCAAGAAAAAGACTCCATTCTTGAATTCCGACCCTTTTATTAAGGCGTTTAAGCCTAGGCCTATTTATAATGATGAGAGCAAGGTAACTATAAATAAATAAATAAAAACTATGTTTTTAAAAAAAAAAAAATATGTAAATATTTTTGTACCTAAACCTAAAACCCCTATAATGAGGTATTAATAATTGAGCGATAGCAAATTGCATATTGGTGGCTTTTTAGATAATGTTATCCACACAAATATTTGTTTTCTGTGGGAGTCGAACCCACGGTGCAGAAGGCAGAATGACTAGCAACTGAGCTGAAAGGCCAGTCAGGTTGGTTCTATCTAAGTGTTGTATATTTTGCAAAAGAAAATGTTTGTAAGTATTATATCAGCTATCTGGTTCTCATAGTAAAAGCTCTTGCTTAATTTAGGGCTAGATAGTGTAGTGTGGATTGTCTACAATATATGAATATGTATACTACATTTTTTAACTATTTCCTACAGTTCTCTGGTATTGTAAATTTAATTAATTATGATAGTTACAGTAAAATCCTGCATTTGTCTAACTTCTAGGTAACCATAGAAGACTTCCAATATACAATTGAAAATGCCTTGCTGGAAGACTCGATAAAGATCTTCCAACTGCTCGGAGGCGTAGAGGGTGTGAACGAGGAATTGAAGCTACAATTCCTGCAGTTACTTTGCTTCTATAATGAGAAGGAACCCGACTCGATGGAGTGGATGGAAGAGAGATGGTTTGCTGCTACAACACGAGAAAGACAAGCTGCAACTTGGAGGTTCTAATTCTAATTCTAATTGTGTTGGGGGAATAAGATCTGCACTGACGTCCCGCGATGGGGTGTATTGTGTATTGTCCCCCTACTAAACCTTACCCCAGCCAGCCCAACTCCTTAAAATAGCGGAGAAGGACTTTGGGTTGGTGGCAGCAATGTTCTAGATGACCCAATGGTGACTCAGATGTAGATGTGGAAGGACAAGACTCAATCAGTTCCCTGAGCTCTGTCTTGCACTTCGCTTCTTCCGTTGCGGAGCAGTGCAGTACTACATGCTCCACAGTAACTTGGGGGTTATATATCTGTTATTTCCAATGATTATTAATGTGATTTGGCCAATCACAGTGCTTGAACTCTTTACTCACACATGCAGAGTGGGTTAAAATCCAGTCTTGTATCAATGAATTTTTCTATCGAAAAAGTTTATGTGCACTACGCCAGTACTATCAAAACAGGGAAAACATCGTGAGGAAACCGGCGTGTTGTAGAACCTAAAAAAGTTCGAGCAACGCGTGTCGAACGTCACGCAAAAAGAACCCGCCAGTGGCCTACTTGCGGAAACCAGTCCACACATGAAGTGCGGATGATGAATTTGCCGAAGAGTTACAAATTATTTAAATTCATTTTTTTCATTTTCAGGCTGGGAGGCCTAGCAGACAAAATGTTTGAGTCATTGGAGCCCAAAACGCCTGAAGCATACTGTGCTATCATACAAGGCATGGCTAAATACTACCAGGTAAAGAGCTTAGCAACTTATTGATTAGCTTTGCAAATAACTTATTAGCGTGGGTATAACAAAGACCTAAACTAATTGGAATGTAGAGGTATGGATGTAGAAATGTGGATAGAAAAGGAATGATGATAGGCAGCGGGGGCAATAGTGGCGATTACATTTTAATAAACTATTTTTAACCGACTTCCAATCAAAAAGGAGGAGGTTCTCTATTCGGTTGTATTTTTTTTTTGTCATTTGTGTGCCGATTTAAAAAAATATTTTTTTATCTGAAATGTACTGCTTCCAGATTGGTACAATTCGATTTTTTTTTAAATTGATGTTGCCATTTTTTTTTAAATAATTTTTTTAATGTTTGTATCTGTATGCCTCGGTCATTTATGAACCGATTTAGAAAATTATTTTTTTATTTGGAAGGATATTCTTACGTCCAGATTGTCCCAAACAAATTTCATTAAAATCGGTTTAGCCGTTTGGCAATGAAGTCGGTTTCTCTAGTTTTTTAAGATTATATAATTAACAAAAAAACGTCATGAAGGTTGAAGGAAAATGGGGAAGAGAAGGGCCAAGAATAAGTTACGTGAGCCAGATAAAAGAAAAGGTCATGTTGTTTAGGGAAGTCAAGGAGGCCGCATTCGAAAGACTTAATTTGTATGTTGAGAAATACCAGTAGGTACATACTTTCAAAACGGTGAAGGAAAACATAGGAAACCGGCGTGTCGTAAAACCTAAAAATTACGGATAATGTTTTTTTTTGACGTCTCTAAGGCTAGCACTGTAAGGTTGCATATTGTTTACTTATTTATATTTCAGGCTGAAAGAGCTCACCATTTATCGCAAGAGGCAAAAGAACAAGGCATCCCATTATCTACAAGCGTATACAACTCACTACTAGGCTGTGTCGGATTTCTTTGTGAAGGAACTGCATTACGAACAGAAGCATTGAAGAGACTGCTTTTAGAAATGAGTGAGCAGGTAAGGAATCTTTCAACATCATAAAAAACGAGGAATAGATCCATAATTTCGCGTCGCAAATTATGGATCTAATTGTTTATGGTTCGGCTTGGTCGCGTGGAAAAGGCACTTAGGTCTAATTTCACTGTTAAACGCGTTTAACTAAACTCGTTTATATGTACGTACACAAAAGAAATGCAACGACATTGACAGGTCTTTAAGCGCGTTTAGAGAAAAATGTACCAACTGAATGCTTTAGGTCCAATTTCACCGTTGAAATTGAACGCGTTCTACTGACGTTTAAACTCGCTTTTCTCTAAACGCGTTTAAAGACCTGTCAATGTCGTTGCATTTCTTTTGAAAATGGATACGTGTGTACCCGCTTTATGAATGCGTTTACATATAAACGAGTTTAGTTAAACGCGTTTAACGGTGAAATCCCCCCTAAGCGAGTTTAAACGTCAGTAGAACGCGTTCAATTTCAACGGTGAAATTGGACCTTAGGCTCACCCAGCTTTAAAACGTTTCAAAGTGATCATTGTAATACAATTGAATAAATATTTTTTGGGTTCGGAGAAGTCAAATCAAAATGTTTATTTTAGAAATAAATACATGGCACAAATAAGGTAGATACACGACAGCATTTGCATAAGTTATAGACTGTGTCGCGAATTTTAACGCCCTCCTTCGGCTTAGGGAATTTCAAACAATAAATGAATTGGTAATGTAACATAGAACAACTTAAATAAAGCGGAATTAAAAATCTGAAAGTGTATTTTGTGTAGTGAGAAAGTGAATAAGTTGGCGTAATGAAACGTTTAAAAATTGTGAGATGGTTCCCCTGGTACGCCAGTTTCATAGAAGTCTGGTTATAAAGAACCTGCGTAGTGTACATAATTTGTGTCGTTTGTTCCTAAAGGTGTGTGTGAATATGGGTGGGTACGTCTGTATGAGTAAGTGTGTGTTTGAGAGCGAAATTGTTGTGTTTTGTTGAGAGCGAGAGTCAAAGTTATGTTCATGTTTATAAGGTTCAAAAATTCAATAATGTTTGTTTACAGGGTATATCACCGAATAGAGAGACATTGTCTGCCTGTCTTCGATCGATCTCTGTTTGGGGCGGAGGCAAGCCGCTGCAAGAACTGGCGTTGAAAATAGTAGCAGAGTTCAAGTTGATAGGCGTACAACCTGGTTTATCCGCGTATTATTATCTACTTTGCGTGTTTTGTAAAGAGAGTGAGTATATTGTTGTTTTTCTGTAGTTTTGGCAGCCTTGAAGATGTTTTGGGTTACTACTTTATTTTGATTTGGGATACCTCGATGTAGAATTAGTAGCCATCGCTGTTCTGGGCGTATTTTATAAAGAGTGAATATCATTTTGTAATAAAAATGATGTGTTCATAAAAAAAGTATTTTATTAGTTATCTGGTTCTTATGGCTAGGTTTGGCTTAGTTTGAGGCTAGAACAGCATCCGCCGTTAAATAAAATAAAAAAATATTGTGACAAAACTATCTAGCCCCAAATTAAGCAGAGCTTGTACTATGGGAACTATATAGCTGATATATTAATCATATTCATTTTGTGTGAAGGGTGTCTGTGAAATTACTGGTACGTGAGGCTGAACATCTGTAGGCCTCAAGTTTATGGACGCAGAGTAGTGCATCTTAGGGCACGTTCCTGACTTGCCAGGCCTTGCTTTTGTAAAATTGCATTTATTTCGTATGTATGATTCATTTCTGTGTTTATTTCAGGAGGACCGCGTATAGACGTTCTCTCATCGATTTTATCCGATTTGGAAAGTAGAGACAAGTTGACGCCAGAAGAAGCAACTGATACGAATTTCTTCATAACGGCTATGGGCGTCAGCAGTGATCATTTACAGGTAAAACTCACAGGTGTAGTCTTCTTGTTGTGTCGCTAGTTCTGAACCAGTGTGGCGAAAGGCATGTAAGTGTACCTACAATGGTGAGTAATCTAAACGTTCTTTCTTGAAGGAATATCCATCGTGAAGAATTGAACGCTAGTAAAGATGTAGCATAAGTATTATAAAAAAATCGAGGCACTCCGAAAATGCCTACAAAAGTGAAAACTTGGAACAATCATGCCCCCGTTCAATAAATAAATAAATAAATATTGTAGACAATCCACACAACACTATCTAGCCCCAAATTAAGCAGAACTTGTACTAACCAGATGGCTAATAAAATACTTAAATACATTTTTTTTTGTAAATACATACTTAGAATACAATATAACACCCAGACAGAGAACAAACATCTGTGTTCAGCACACAAATACTTGTTCGCGGTGGGGATCGAACCCACGCCCTCCAGTTCAGAAGGCAGAGCTACTACTAACTGAGCTATGTGGGCTTTCCATAAAAAAGTTACATACTCTTGCGATTTAAAAAAAATTATAAAAAATAAAATTAAAAATATGAATAATTTTTAATGGGGGTTTATAGAACTACTTATAACTTAAACAACAACAAAAAATTCATAATATTAAAAAAAAAAACTAAAACAAAACCTTAAAATTATTTTAAATTAATTAAAATTAAATTGATGATTTAAAAGGTTGCGACAGATTTTAATTTTTTTTTTTCGAAGGACATCAATATGGCGGAACGCGTGCATTCGTTGCTTATGAAAGGCGACAACTACAAGTTAGTCGGGGATGCGTACAAAGAGAGTATCTACTACAGGCATTACGTCACAGTCGCTTGCAGGTATGCACCAATACATACAATGTATTATGGTATGGTAATTTATTTGATCTTACACTTGCGAGTTTTAAACTGGAATCGCTTCGAATTTTAAATTGGAATCGCTTCATCAAGACAATTTTGTACAATTTCTGGTTTCTGGTATATCATTTATTTTTAATTTTTAATTTAGGTTCTAAACTGGACGGTCAAAAGGCCAGCTATGGAACCTAAAATGTCTCCTACCCATAAACAAAGCCCGGCTTTAATTTTAAAATTTAATTTTCATATTACTGTCTACTCCTATAAACACACACTATAGCCTAGCCTCAGAAAGGCAGAAGCCCTGCCTTTCTAAGGCGTTGGCCGCTATGTTCGATTGTTATCGACAAAAAATATTTGTTTCGTGTTTGTTCTCTATCGCAGAATATATATCGCTGTTATATGGTATTCTTATATTAAACATTCTTAAATTAAATCTTATTGTTTTAGGCACGCGCCGTACGAAAGAACAGTACAGCTATTAGACACCTTGATCCCCAACATCTATGTTCCAGAACCATCCGTCATGGAAGAGGTATGTGCTTATAACAGATGTTCAGCTACGCGTGCCAGTAATTTCACCGGCTCCGGCTGAAATAGGCATGGTTGTAGTAGATTCACATTTATTTATTGCCAACATGCACATACCTACATTATTTACAAAATCGACAGTACCCGAAGTTCGAGTTTTGCTACCACATTTCGTTACCAAATGTTGTTTTCGTTTCGCCTACGTGTCTCTGTCTTTTGTATGGAGAAAAGATGAGACAACAAAAACACAGTGAGAGTGAGAGAACAGTGTGAAAGATGACATGGATAAGAAAGAAGTGAATACAGAGATGATGGCTGATAGAGGAAAATGGAAGAAGAGAACATGTTGTGCCGAACCCACATAAAGTGGGATAAGGGCAGGAAGAAGATATTGTAAAGGTTTTTTTTATTTACTTTTTTGTGCCACAGATTATAAAATAAGGGCAGGAAGAAGAAGGTGAGGTAAAAGTTTTTTTTAATTTACTTTCTGTTCCACAGATTATTAAAACATTGGAACTAAGCGGTGCGGGCGACAGATTAGCACAATCATGGTCGCAGTTAGTTATATTCGGACACGCGAAGAAGAACCGACTGGTTGAAAAACTTCTTAGTGCTATGACCAACTGCTATCAATATCAAGGTATGTTACACCAATGTGGAAAGTCGTAAGGGTCCTTACTTGGTGGATAGACGACATTTAAGGTTGCTAAGAAACATAACCTTTAACCTTTTTTCAGAAATAGAACTAGGATTATGTGTGTAGGTACTTAGTTCTTTCTATGTGTTTTTGTATGTGTTTTATGTTTTTTTTTTCTCTTATAATTTCTTGTGTAGCCGTACCTTTACTCAATGTTCTTCTCTTTCTGTTGTTTAATTTTATTTATAAGCTGTGTTTTTTGAGCCAAATAAAAAAGTTATCTATCTATCTAAGGGTTATTATTAGAGGTTATTATTTTTTTGTTTTAAATGTAGAATGAGCTGGAAAACGCAAAGCTTTTTGTAGATGGCAGCACAAGAGCAACCGCGCATGGGTGCAACCGACTTTTATGCAAATTTGACAGCTGTCTAGGTATAGTATTATATATTATTGCCTACAACCGTGCGTTTCAAAGAGTCTGGAAAGTAAGTAGCAAGCAGCATTGATAGCAACAGAATTACACAGACCGATAAGTCTGTTGCCATCTCTATTTGTTGACATGAAAGTGACAGTGACAAGAGACTTATTATGCATGAGGGGCTATGTAATTAATGTCCGTATGTAACTTGACTATTTATTTATTTTATTACAGAGGCTGATGTGAAAGAAAAAATGCGTGTAGCGGCTGCAGATATACTCAAGTTCAGTATGACTGAAGAAGAGGACCAGCAAACCAAAGACATGAGATCACCGGTCACACAAAAGTAACCGTTTTATACTACTTGCTTACCTTGTTTCACTTGTTCTTTCAAACTAATGTGGTGAAAGGACTTTAAGTACTACTTGCTGATCTTGTCGTTTCATTTGTTCTTTCAACCTAATGTTGTGAAAGGACTTGAAGTACTACTTGCTGACCTTCTTGTCGTGTCACTTTTTCATTCAAACCAGTTTGTGGTGAAAGTAGTTTATGTACTACTGCTGATTTGATAATAATAAACGATAGCCCGTGCTGATCTAACCTGTAATGTACTACAACATCATCATCATCAG
This sequence comes from Thera obeliscata, assembly GCA_947578465.1. NCBI lineage: Eukaryota > Metazoa > Arthropoda > Insecta > Lepidoptera > Geometridae > Thera > Thera obeliscata. The sequence continues at coordinate 4,285,336 of OX387919.1, forward strand.
CCTGAAAAAGTCCACTGCTGGACATATGCCTCCCCTACACATTTCCAGGAAGAACGATTCTGAGTCCTTTCCATCTACCGACTTCCTGCGATCTTAACAATGTCGTCTGTCCATCTGGCGGATTTTATCCTACTTTCTACTAATATTACGCGAATGTTTGTTAGTATGGATGGATGGATGTTTGTTACTCTTTCACGTAAAAACAACGTAATCGATTTTAATGAAACTTTACAATAATATAGCTTATACATCGGAATAACACATAGTCTACAATTTATAAAGATATTGCAAAGGAGAACGGATGTAAGTAAACTAAAGAAAAAAAAAGCGGCCAAGTGCGAGTCGGACTCGCCCATGAAGGGTTACGTAGCAGTAAGTAATATAACATAGAGTTCTAGAAGTTCTAGTAGTTCGTCGAAAGGTAAATTGCGGTTTACGATTTATGACGTATAAAAAAAACTACTGACTAGATCTCGTTCAAACCAAATATCGTTGGAAGTTTCCATAGTATATGTACAACATATATTTTTTTTAGCTTTATCAGTCACTTAGTTTAGAAGTTAGAGGGGGGGGGACCAACTTTTTTCCACTTTGGAAGTGTCTCTCGCGCAAACTATTCAGTTTAGAAAAAAACAATATAAGAAACCTCAACATCATTTTTGAAGACCTATTCATAGATACCCCAACCGTATGGGTTTGATGAAAAAAAAATTTTAGCGTTTCAGTTTCAAGTATGGGGACCCCCAAAATTTATAGTTTTTTTCTATTTTTGTGTAAAAATCTTAATGCGGTTCACAGAATACATCTACTCGCCAAGTTTCATCAGTCTAGATCTTACGACTTCGGAGAAAAATGGCTGTGACATACGGACGGACAGACAGACAGACAGACAGACATGACGAATCTATAAGGGTTCCGTTTTTGCCATTTGGCTACGGAACCCTAAAAAGTAACGGGAACGGGCGAGCAAAGCCGCGTGCAGCCACTAATCATGTATTAAAACTCAGTCTGGTTGTTTTTATTCAGTAGTATAGATAGTGCAATTCACGAAGACGCGCCCCTCGCGGGGTGCGGGGAGTTTACTCCGAGCGGCAGTCGCGAACCGTAGTCTATTCATTGTAGTGTGCGTGTGCACTCATAGGTAATTAGTGTGTACCGATAACACTCAAACTTTGATGGAAGCTTGCACACATATACTATAAACGGTTTGGAGGAAAAGTGGGGCGCGCCTTCGTGGATTGCACTATCTATACCGTTATTCCCACAGGTTATCAGCCACGGCGCTTACCAGTATAATAGAGATTTGCGCGGACACGCCAGAGAAGGATGACCCCGCTTGGGAGTCCGTAGAGAAGGCTATTCAGTTGCTGAAGAACGAAGAAGCGAGTGGTGTGCCAACCAAACCACAAGCAATAGTCGACGTCGCTGAAAAGGCTGCTGCGGTCGGCAAGCAAGGCATTGCAGCGGTACGTTAAACTCTTTTCTTATTGTACTCTTATTTGACTGGCCTCTCAGCTCAATTGGTAGTAGCTCTGCCTCCTGCGCGCTACTGCAGCATACCATATTAAATACGTTATTTTGACTTTTTGACTAATGGACAAGCTATATGAAGTAAAGTGAAGTGAAGTGAGATTATTATAAATCAATAATTAATTAAATAAATATTGCGGACAATCCACAAAACACTGTCTAGCCCCAAACTAAGCAGAGCTTGTATTATTGGAACCAGATATCTGATATATTACTTAAATACTTTTTATACATACATAGAATACAATATAACCCAGACAGAGAACAAACATCTGTGTTCACCACACAAATATTTGTTCTTGGTGGGGATCGAACCCACGTCGCCAGCGCAGAAGGCAGAGCTACTACCAACTGAGCTGTGAAGGCAGTCAAATACATATTTGATTTGATTCGCACGTCACTATGTTCACCATTATTATCTCCAATATCCTTATGGTCTCCAGGCAGCAGTAACGTACCTCGCGGAGTGCGGCTTCCCCGAGGCGCTGGCCGCCAGCCGCCGCGTGCTGGCCGCCATGCTGAACCGGCCCGAGGCGGAAGTGCTGGCGCTGCTGGACAGCGAACCGGATGCGGCCAGCGCGCTACATCCGGCCGCACTCGCCGTCGCACGAGCCTATCACACGTTAGTACAAGATATCTATGAAACAACGGGATATTTACCATGATTAAATTTTTAAGTTGACTTCATATATTTTGGCACAGTTGCATGCACCATGATCACGGTTGAACTGAAGTCCACGAGTAAAAGAAATGTTGTTGGCAGACAAATCGATCTACCCTCTTTCGCACTCTTTTATTGGTTTCGAGACTACTATCCCTTTAAATATCCCGTTGTTTCATAAAAATAGTGTTAAAAACCATGATAGTTTCAAAATTTATAAGATATCTATGCACTACAGAAGGGCAAGTCCCACTTCATTTACAAAATTTCGTCTATTTGTCTCTCTCTATTGTATGGAGAAAAGATGAGACAGCAAAAATACGTTACGTAGAAACGCTCGAAACGTGTTGTTGTCTCATCAATTTTCCATTCAAAAGAAAGAGACACGTGCTCACACGAAAACAACATTTGGTAGACAAAATCTCTCTTTTGTATGAACAAAATATGAGACAACAACAATACGTTAAGTACACGGAAAAAACGTAACGGTTGGATTTAAATAACTTATTGCTATTTACAACAAAGCAACTCGTTTCGGAGGGAACCTGCAAAGTGTATTGCTAATGCTAGACAAGCCATCTTTGCTACTGTAAGTTAGTAATATTAATCTAGAAAGTTGGTTAAAATTTGATAACCTGGGCTAGGTAGCTTCCAACCTTTTAATTTAATAAAGACAACAAAGCTAATTGTGAACGTGAATCGAGTAATTCTGTTAATTATAACCAAGCATCTTAGCTTAAATCGTCGATTTTATCAAATCAACTTTGTAAACACAGCTAATGAACGTTTCTATGTTTAACAAAGTAACTTTGTCAAATTTTGGTATACTTAGCAAAGTTACTCGGCGCTGTCAATCGTGTCCACTGGATAGCCATACCCAATATACTTTGTTACTTCTAACCAATTCAAATAGGTATACTTAGCAAAGTTACTCGCGCTTTCAGCCGTGTTGAGTGGGTTCGCTACAACCAATCTACATATTTACCTCTAGCCTACTTGAATCGGTATATTTAGCAATGTAGTTTGTTGTTCTTCAACGGGTTTATTGGGTTCGCTACAACCCATCTAGTTTGTTGTTCCTAAGCGGGTTTATTGGGTTCGCTACAACCCATCTAGTTTGTTGTTCCTAAGCGGGTTTATTGGGTTCGCTACAACCCATCTAGTTTGTTGTTCCTAAGCGGGTTTATTGGGTTCGCTACAACCCATCTACATTTTTACTTCTAGACTACTTTAATTTGTACCTATTTTAGCAATGTTGTTTTTTGTTCTGCAAGTTTATTGGGTTAATACTGCTAAATACTTAGCTGCAGGTACCTACCATTTCCAAGTGACATGAATATTAATAAGCTTTATTTTAAGTTTGATAGCTGCTTTTAGTACAATGCACGTTCAAACTTAAAATCTGTAGCATAACTAAGTATATTGTTGTCAATCGGAAATGGTACCAGCAGCTAAGTATTTAGCAGTATTAATCAACCCAATAAACCAGCAGAACAATAAACAACATTGCTAAAACTCCAATTAAAGTAGGCTAGAAGTAAAAAAGTTCTTCATTTTGACGCTAGTGAAAAGTTGATATGTAGGGAATTGAAAAAGATCGTTAATCTGGCGAACTCGAAAAAGTTAAATCACCCTTTTAAAAAAAGGACTGAACGATCATATTTCATTTGCCCACAGACCGTACTTCAAAGTTAAAAGAATGTATATGAAATAATAAAGTTTTATTTAAATTCTTCAACAATCGTTAATAAATTCTAAAATTCTAAATTAGACCAACTAAAAATAATATTTTTAAGAGCGTTTACATCTATCAGCTATCTTTATAAAATTTTAATAAAAAAATATAAGTAAATTCATATGTTTATGATTTTTTTGTAACCATCTTTAAAAGCTAATTATGATTGATGTCCTATATCTATAAATGCTAATATAACTTTTTTTTAAGTTACTCACATAGAAACATTATTATTTCTAAAAAAAGCTTAAAGGCAATAGAAGGATGTAAGCGCTCTTAATAGCTAGTAGATACACAATACTAAATAACGATGTATGCATCAGAGAAGAATCAAATATGTTATTCGTTAATCAACATAAAAAGTTACATTCGAGAGTAGTTAATCTTACATTGTTAATTTGTACAAAGTCATTTTTACCTCAACTTTTTCAATTATTATATTAACCAATATTTATCATAAATATTGTTTGTTAACTTATGAAATAGGTACTTAAAAATATTTTAACAAACATAAGTCTAACGAGTACTTATACATAAGTATTTTGTATGATAACAAAACATTTAATTTTTTTTAGGTATTTAATTTAAATTACTCATCATGTTGATGATGATGGCTTTAACTTAAGTAAATGAAGGTTATTTTACCTACATAGTCTTAGCAAAATATACAGTTTCTCATATAAATGCACAATATGCGAGATCGGTACTTAGATCATAAACATTATAATTATACCCACCCCTATTTTGTAAGCACCATACTGGTAAGTTACAATTATGTTTACCACATTTATATTATAAATACGAAGTTTGTGCTTTTTGCAAATAGCTGGAAGGGTGTTGATGAATTCATCTATCTATAACCACGAAGTAGTTATTTATACTGTCAAGAGATTCGCCTACGATCATGTTAAAAGGTTGCATTGTAAGTCTATATTCTTGAAACTTTGTTCGCTTACTTGCTATTGCAATGTGGATATCCGAATCGTTTTTCACATGCTGTACAAAACTAGCAGTTGCTTCAGCTTTCGAAGGACACCAAATCTTTTTGCGACTATTCTTCAGCCGAACACTTACTTGTAACAGCCACGAGAGATGGCATAAGCAGCAAACAAGCTATATTTGATGCCTCCTCTGAACCTAAAATTAGAAAATATAATTTATAAACGCTAAAATAGATATAGTACTCGTAGTTACTTACCTAACAGGATGAATTAAATTTTAATAAAATACTATGTTCAAACTTATGAGAGCATTTTTCGTTTGACAGCCTGACAGCTCAGTTGGTAGTAGATCTACCATCTACGCTGGAGGTCGTGGGTTCAATCCCCACCGAGAACAAATATTAATAATATAAAAAATAAATTAATAAATTACCATGCTGATAAGTGGTGAGATAATCCAAATTTTTGTCCTTGGTCTTGGTGCGCAGTTTAGCTAGCTCAAAGATGTTGTCCTTCAAAGCAGGATTTTTTTCTGTGAAAGGATAAATAAATAAATAAATAAAAAAAAAATCGGCTTGTTCAGCGGCACGCACCACACTTTGTTTGCTATACCTAGTGAGCCAAGCCAACCGCGGGCGCACTGCGCGGCGGCGGCGGCTTGCCCGGCGCGCGGCGCGGCCGCCCGGCCGGTAAAGATGCTGTGGCAAGCCACGCATAGTGTGCTAGGTACCTCTAAGTTAGGTAGGTATTATGGCACATATAATTACAGAACTACGGCTTTTTTGCAGAAAGTTCTACCAGGTAATTCTTTGTCTTTCACCTAATGTAGGTAGGTAGAAGTAATGGCTTCAAGCACCAATTAGCACACACGATAGCAACGAGTTCTGCCAACTACAATAATCACCGTGGTAATACTTACTTTGAAAAACTTCGATATACTCCTCCAAGCCCCAAGCAGTAAGGAGATTCCTTACGTCTTCATCCATCGGGCGTTTTGTACTTAATGCAGTTTTATCAAAAATGATGAATGACAAACTGGTAAAGCGCTGCAAATTTTCTATGTTTAGGTGCCAATCTCACTTAACTCACTCAACCACTGCTCTCACACTGTTTATTATAAAAGCAGATACTCTCGTGTCCGCACCCAAGAACTTGTTGAAAAGAAATGGCCGTTGTCCTTGAATTGCACGCGTGTCTAAACGCATTAGCCGAGTTTACACAATTCACATGTCAACGAATAACCATTTTCTTCGGTTGTTCCAATTAAGTTACTTGTTTAAAATATTAAATAGCCAAACACTTATCTATTGATTGCTGTGTTACTTGCTTGTTGATAGCTAATTTACTTGTTTAAAGTTTTATAACCCACAGTCGTAAATAACAAATGTAGGGATAAAAAAGCAGCCAAGTGCGAGTCGGACTCGCCCATGAAGGGTTCCGTAGCAACAAGTATCATAATAAAAAGGTTCTTTTTAGTGGAAGTTTGCATAGTAATGTACAACATATATTTTTTTTAGTTTTATAATTCTCTTATTTTAGAAGTTAGAGGGGGGGGGGGGGGCAACTTTTTACCACTTTGGAAGTGTCTCTCGCGCAAACTATTCAGTTTAAAAAAAACCATATTAGAAACCTCAACATCATTTTTGAAGACCTATTCATAGATACCACACGTATGGGTTCGATGAAAAAAAATTATAGTTTTTTTTCTATTTTTGTGTAAAGACCTTAGTGTGGTTCACAAAATACATCTACTCGCCAAGTTTCATCAGTCTAGCTCTTACGGTTTCAGAGAAAAATGGCTGTGACATACGGACGGACAGACAGACAGACAGACAGACATACATGACGAATTCCGTTGACGGGTTCCGTTTTTGCCATTTGGCTACGGAACCCTAAAAAAGCGGCCAAGTGCGAGTCGGACTCGCCCATGAAGGGTTCCGTAGCAACAAGTAACATAATATATAAGTTCTTGTATGTTCGTCGAGTTTTGTTATGTACGGCATTGCGCTGTCAGTTGTGTAGGTAAAAGTAGGTACATGCACACAGACCTATACACGAATTTTCGAAGGGTTCTTTATTGGTGATAAGTGCCATCGCTAAAGAAGTTATTCCCCGTTTCTGTTATTTTTACGGGAAAAAAGTAGCCTATGTGTCAATACCGGATACAATCTATATTTGCTCAAGATTTCATCCAAATCGGTCCACTGGCTTGAGCGTGAAAGAGCAACAAACATCCATAATGTACATAAAAACTTTCGCATTTATAGTTGTAGTAGAAGAAGCATAGGTTTTTAAACTTCTGCTACGGTTACTTTAACAAAGATACTCACTGGGAAATAATGATTTACTCGGAAGAATATACAGCAAAACAAGCTTGTTTACTACAAACATACGTCTATTCCCTCTATTGTACGTTTTAAATGAGTCTTGGTTATTTGTAATCATACCAATCTATACAAATTTAACCGAGTAGGAGTAGTCTAAACTTAGATAGGTCAACTTGTCAGTTTATAAATCTGTAAACTTATCTATATTCAAACGTAAACTGAATAGGTTACTATAACTGAGGCACTCACTTTGAAACTATCAAGTACTCTGTTAGAATTACCTAGAATATACAGCAAAACCGGCTTGTTTACTATTAACAGAGCTTTATTGTGCGATTTAGATAAGTCTTAGTTATAAGTAGTCAAAAAAAAAATAACCAAGCCAAATTGGTACTTTGCTAGTGCTCCGTTTTTTCCGTGTAGTTTTTTTTTTATATAACTGCTAGCTGATGGATTAGCATATGGCCCACCTGATGTTAAGTGGTAATCATCTCCTATAACAAAGCATTTCCTCGTTGGTCACGCACGTCAGGAACGTGCCCTACGATGCACTTCCCTGTGTCCATCAACTTGAAACATACAGATGTTCACGTGCCAGTAATTCCACCGGCACCCACACACTTCAAACCGATACACAACAAAGCTACATCACCGCAGAAATAGGCATGGTGGTAGTACTTCCCTGGACGAGCCCTTCACAAAGAGCTCTATTACTACAACTTAGTTTAATTATTTAAAAACATTGCGCCACAAATCTACGTTTTCAAGGACTTAATACAATTTATTTTTATCTGCAGAGTCAAAACCGGTGGAGTTGTTGCAAAAGAAGCAGATAGTACGAGTTCGGACAGCGATAGCGAATCTTCGTCTGACGAGGAGTAAAAGTACATCAGAATAATTTAATTATTTAGATAATAAATTGCATTTAGGTTTATCTAATGTTTTTATTGAATTCCGTAATCGTCACCACGATCTATATCACGTCACGATTTATATGAAGTTAGAGGCAAGTCTAAACATAAAATACAAAACATATTTTTTGTTTTGTTCAGGATCACACAAAAAACGGTATGAACCAAGCCGTAGCCTGTTCTTCTAGGCATGGTCGCGTGGAACTGGCACCTAGATTCACCCAGATTTAAGACGTTTCAAAGTGATCCTTGTGATTCTATTGAATAAATACATTTTTGATTTTGGAGGGCTATGATTTACTATTTATGATAATCATTTACTGTTCTTTTGATATTGTTAAGATCGCGGAAAATCGGTTGTGGACTGGAGCCATCTCGGATCATTTTGCAATTTGCTTCTTTTCGAAGAGAGAATGACAGATTTCCTTGAGTAATTCATCAACGACCTTATCGTAAAAGCCGACAGCTACGATTTACGGAAAACGTAGAAAAAGTGCGGGGTTGTGCAATGCCAATGTGTATAGGTATTTAAGGGACATTGAAAATCTCGGTTGGTCCGAGAATTAAGCTCCTGGTTCAGGCTGATGATGATGAATTACTGTTTCTAAACATAGTTCTGTCGTCACGTTTGTTTAATGATTTAACAATTAGCACGGTTTTGGTAGGTCAAGCGCGACGTGACTCAGTGCGTGCCAGTTGATCTATTGCCCCACTTACAACAACAAACAATGAGTACCACAAACGGTCCAACCAACCAACGATGAAAATGTTCCTAGTTAGGTAAATTCAAATTAAAAAAATCCATATTTACTTAGTTGTATTACAAATATCACTTTGAAACGTCATAGAGCTAGGTCAGTATAATTATGAGCCGATTGTATGCAACAAAGCCTAGTAGAACAGGCAAAAAACTACGGCTTGGTACATTATTACCGGCACGTGAGGCGTAACATCTGTATACCTCACAAAGTTGACGCAGGGTGATGCACGTCAGTGCGTGTTCAATCATCTATAGTTGAATTAAAAAAAAGATCAAACTCTGGCGATGTAAAGTCCAGAGTTAAAAAGATCGGTTTTTTTTTTAAACTTATTGGCTGGTAACTTCAAATTTACTCCAAACCTGGCGCGGTTAGTTCATGTCAACAACTCTCTAACAGCTAAAGGTAAAAACAATCACAGAAAACACCGTTACTTGCTAGGAATCTGTGGCAATGCTCTCATTTCTCCATATTGTCATAGGCAGGTGTTAAAAATGATAATTGTTCTTGCAAATGAATGGCTGAAGAGAGCATATTGTCCGTTAGTTGTGTTTTGACCGCCTTGGCAAGTGCGATTTCAAAATGGTTCATTTATGTGAGGATTTTATGTTGGCTGTTGTAAGTATTTTCATTTTGATTTTATTTTAGAAACAAATACCTATTACTTCAATATAACACAATTAACGACAAAAAACTTGTGAGTACGATAAAGGCTTATTTATAATACACCGGGTCGGGGCCGGGCCGTCGATTTAATTTGAACCTTATAGCTATACAAATTGAGTGGAATTCATGTATTTGGCTCCTATCCGGCCAAGGCAACTCATTGTATGGACAGATAGAGTTCAAACTCAATCGACGGCACCGCCACGGCCCGGCCCCAGTCCGGTGAAGCGAAACTAAAAAAAAAAAATATAATGCGGTATTCTTTCACAGGTAATACTCAACCTAGTTTCTGTCGGTGCATACCATCACACATTTACCGACTGTGGGCCCTACGGATTCGTCTGTGAACGGAACAACAGGGTCAGACTGTGCGAGGGAGAAACCCTATTCGGTCCCGCCTTTCTGTGCCCTTCTAACACACTATGCAGCGAAGAATCGAGCGATGTCTGCGTGAATATCGGCAACTTCATCGATTCATCCTTCACAAGAACAATAAGATGCCATAGAAACGAAAGAATCGCCGATGCAACAGTTCCCGACTGCAAAGGCTACATTCTATGTATTCCTAATAAAAACCGCTTTCAAGGAATCAAGTTCAAATGCTCGGGAAATACGATCTTCAACGGTTACACCCGAACGTGCTCGGCCCCCGACATGTACAAATGTCCTTTATTAAACTCGACCAAAAAACCTGAGCTCTTTGATCGAAAAAACGGTAATGGAGAAGTAAAACTGATTGATTCGAATGAAAACGGACGTCGGACCATCGATTGTAAGAACTACAAGTTTACAGTGACTCAGGACCAAACTGCGGCGAAAGCGACCTACTTTTGTCCATCTAGACCGGTTAGAGGGGAGTCTTCTGTTAGATGTACTATATTCTCCAATCAATTTTGCATTACGCTGGAGAGAGATAACGATGATCAATTCAATTCGGACAACAGCGCCATCTATCGAAGACCTAGAATGTAATTTACAACTGGGCCCATAACCTATTTTAGTTATAACAGGCAAAAAGACTGAATTTTCGTATAGCTTAAAGCAGTGGTTTATTTTGTAGGGAAGAACTTTAAACAATATTATTTCAGTAAGCAACACTTTCAATGTTCATATTTATTTATAGACTTATTATTTTTTTACAGATTAAGGAATAAATAATAACATTTATTATTGCAAAGTTTTTGGTTATAACTAGGTTAGTACTAGATGTTATATTAACAATATTTTATTTTAATTCATAATAAATAAATTAATAATTTATTGACAATGTTCGTTTCTAAAACAGTGTTTCCTAGTGATGCATTATGTGTTAGATAAATTAGTTGCACTCGTAGCTATCAGCGTCTACACACTTTTTCTTATCCTTGTGAAAAATTTCATCGCTGTCGCACTTTTTATTCTTTTTTTTGTATTCAGATTTTCTTATTTTCGTACAAACATAATACTTTCTGCAGTTATTCGCATCGGGAAATTTACCTTCTTTCTTGCATACGAATTTATCACTAGATTCTTCTAGTTTCTCACTTTTAACAGAAGACGCGCTTTGGTCACTACTATATTTTGAAATATCACTGGTCGACTGTTGGGAAGTCGACTGATTTGATTCTGTATTCAACGCGCAACGGACGGAAGTTTTGTTTAGGTGGTAACCGCTCTGACACTGCAGTTTAAATCGAATAAAAGTGCCGACATTATTCTTAACGCATACGTAATAAATATTATCGTTTAGGTAGTCACTGAACCGTCCTTCCCAGATGCATTGGAACTGGTTGTTTCTAACACAGTGAGATAGGTTTTTGGTGCATTGCTTTCTAAGCTCGCTAAATACGGTGTTGTTTGGACAGAATCCTTCGATGGGTTCTGGTTTACCGATACAGATATAGAACTTCCTGCAATCTTTACTGTCTGAGAACCTGCCACGACTGTTTTTTTTGCAGACATAGCTGCGTGGTTTTGTAGCTGATTTAAATGTCGGAAGCGAAGCATTGTGTATATTTGCAAATGATGGCTTAGTGGTAGGTGAGTAACCGGTTGTGCTATTCTCGATGTTTGATCTTACATTATTTATTACATGAGTAGATGTAATAGATACAATCGAACCATTTGTAACTGATTTCTCTTCTACAGAACTAATATCTGCGTTCTTCGCTTGTGCTAAACTTTCTGTAGATGATTCTATAGCTGCTGAAATCAGCTCAATATTGATTATCGATTGCTTTTCTTGATTGGAATCTGGCACTTTCTTTGTTGTCATCTCGATAGGACTCTCTAACGTAACCTTATTGTTAGTTACTGAGGATTCAGAACCCACCGTTATTGTTGTATTAGTTCGATCGATGTTTTCATTTACATATTGCACGGTCAATATACCAGTTCCAGATATTGGCTCTTTTGGATTAGCAATTAAAGTGATGACTGCTGGAGTGGTAATATGTATATCTTTATTGCTTTTAGGTGTTTCCAGTTTTTCTTTTTCGAATGTTTTTTCTACACTTTCACTCCCCTCTGTCGTTTCGCTCTGTTCAACTATAGATTTTTTAGGAGGTTTAGTTAATACTGAAATGTCTGAGTGTGTACCGGTCACTACGTTACCTTCTTCCAACACTGGAATGTCTATTTGCACAGTATTGACAATAGCAATACCTTTATCAAGATTTAAATGTAACGGATTTTGTGTAATAACCTGTTCCAGTTGTTCCGTTTGAATGAGTAAATCTTTTGTAGTACTGATAAATTCTGTTCTGAAGGATGTTAGATCCATATCATTTTTATTTGAAACATTTATATCTATTACTGGCCCCAGGTTCGGAGCGTTTTTATCTAAAATAGGTTTGGTTGTCGTGGGAAAATTATTTTCATTCGTCTGGGGTACATGACTAAATGATTCGGCCACTGGGGTCGATGTTACTTCTATATCAAGTCTTTCATCTAAGTTAGAAAGACGCGTTATGTATTGTGGAACAACAAATTGCGTTACAGGGCTTAACAAAACGGGATTCGCATTTAGTCTGTTAGAAATTTGCGCGGTGTTATTGCCAGTAACCGTTTCTGCATTAGGTGCTTTTGTCGGTAAATTTACCATAGGCTGTGTAGCAATTTTTGACCTTGTGGTTTGAATATAAGGTTTTGTGTACACTATTCTCCATGATTCAGTTGTTGACTCGATAGTTGGAGTATTTGAGAACCCTCTTTCAAGTTTAAGGGTAACGCTATCTTGATTTAGTGTTACTGCAGGCATATTGGTTACATCTGCATCTGAACTAAGTCCTTGAGAGGCTTGCGTCTCTACTGCTATAGTGTCTGCATTTTGCGTATTGGTTGCTGCATCTGTTGCTGGTTTTAGTAACATGGTATTTTGTACTGTTATTGTGGCATCGTTTTTATCGTTTCCTGTATTAGATTGTATATTATTGTTTATTGGAATGCTTTCAGTGATAGTATTATGAAGCGAGCTGCTTTCGCTCGTATCAACTGGATATTGAATAGATAGTGCAAGGCCCTCTACTTCTATAGTTCCTATATCCTGGTGCGTATCAGGTTTATTTTTTACTAGTGTCGAATTACCAGTTTCTTGACTTGCATGAACAGCCCCATATGCAAGATTTTCTTTTGATGGAAAAGTCGTTTCGAACGTTGCGGCTGTATTGCTTACTATTGATTCTGTATATGATTCTTGAAGCGGCAAGTCTATAAAGGCATCGCTTTCTGTGTTAATTTTGTTAGAGTCTCCAATCACATCATTTGTTCCTAACTGAATCGATGTTGGTTTCAAAGATAGTTTTTCGGTAGAAGATGCAGGTATTCTGTGCGGTATCTGTTCGAGCAGTAAATTAATCAAAGGACTGTGCCCTCTTATTGCTTCAATGCTTACTGTGACAGAAACATTATCTATGAAATCATTTAGCCCAATAGTTGATGTCAGTGTGTCAGTCGCTCTGTTCACTGAATAGTTTGATTCAGTTACAACTGTTACGTTATCTGCAGCTGCTAAAATATCTGTGACCAATGTGTTTCCTGACGATCCATTATGAGATTTAGATGTTTCTACGTTTTCTTCCATTTCGATGAACTTTGGAGTAATACCATCAGATTTGTTTGAACTTATGAACGGATCCAGAGCACTTGTTTTTAAGTTTTCTTGTTGGACTGTATTTTGTATGTTTTTGTTGAAATCTGGATCACCAACTGATGAAGTGCTGGTAGTTATGTCTGGCTTAGTAACAGATGTTGACATTATCTCTGACTGGTTATAATCCACTAATAATGAAGGCAGGAGCTGTGTTGAATTTAAAACTTCAGATTTATCTTCAGCATTTAGTGCGAGTTTGTCGTATGATTTGTCTCTTACCTCTGTTGCAATGCCTTCTTTAGTAGGGTATAATACTGAACTATTTTCAGTACTTAGCGGGGTAGCTTCGTTGTTGAAAGCAGTTTTGGTTGTTTTGTAGCTATCATCCCCCCTACTTGGGTTAGTATATTTTTTAGTAACTGGGACAATAGGGCTTATTAAAATGGCATGCGAAGCCGCAGATTCGGTTATTGATACTTCTGATGCTGGAACATTATTTGCTGTCTCTGAAAAAACTGCTATACTTATCTTAGTAACAGTAGAAGTAGTTCCCAGAGTAGTTGGTTCTGTATTTATAACTTCATTTGTATTTGCAGTAGTAACGAGTAATTTACCAGTAGTGATTGGCAGATTTTCACTGTTTGATATTGGTTTTGCTATTATGTCATAGGTGCTTGCAGTAGTAGGTATTAACTTGGCTTCCGTAAAATATGTAGGTTCCTTAGGTATTTCCATTGTGGGTACAAGCGTGAGTGGTACATCGCTGCTGCTTTCATTAACTGCAGGAAGAGATCCGTTGCTCTTTAAAGCTATGTTGTCTATCGCCAATGAGCTTACCAACATATGATTAGAAGTAACTGTAGGTTCGGTTTCGCTTTGCAGAGCAGTGGCTGTTGTAAATACTGAAAAATTCGCATAACTTTCAGTTGTTCTTTCAATTGGTTCTTCTGTATGGTTTATTCCATTACTCATATCATTGTTATTGGTTTTATTTGATTTATTATAATCATTTGCCAAAGTGCTTACCAACGTATTATCAGAAGTAACTGAAGGTTCGGTTTCGCTTTGCAGAGCAGCGACTGTTGTAAATACTGAAAAATCCGTATGACTTTCAGTTGTGGTTTCAATTAGTTCTTCTGTTTGGCTTATTCCATTATTCACATCATTGTTATTTGATTTAATATAATCTTTCGCCAATGAGCTTACCAACATATGATAAGAAGTAACTGTAGGTTCGGTTTCGCTTTGCAGAGCAGTGGCTGTTGTAAATACTGAAAAATCCGCATAACTTTCAGTTGTACTTTCAATTGATTCTTCTGTATGGTTTATTCCATTACTCATATTATTGTTATTGGTTTTATTTGATTTATTATATTTATTTGCCAATGAGCTTACCAACATATCATTTGAAGTAACAGTAGGTTCGGTTTCGCTTTGCAGAGCGTCAATACTTTCAATATAAAGTGGTGTATTGCTTACACTCTCACCTGAAAAACTTTCACGGAAAGTTTGATTTGAGTGGTTTTCTGTGTGTAAGATAATAGGGTTTTCTGTTATAACAAAAGCATCTTCATTATTTTGCGATGCATTACTAATTGATATTAAAGATGTTGCTTTGTCATATTGTAAAATTTTAGCTGGAATACTTTTAGCCAAAGTTGTGTTGTTCGATTCAGTTGATCCCAGATTCTTATTCTCTGTTAAATTTGTTACTGTAGGTATTTCAATCATATTACTTGGCAACGAAAGGTTGCTGGAAGTGTTAAGAGTGGATAAACTTAGAGTTAGATTAGATTCAGATATTATTGCGTTTACTTTTTCCACCATATCAGTGACTGTGAGTTCTGTAACATCATCTTTTATCTTATCGAATGAGGTGTTCCTTGAAATATAATTCTTTACACTATCAATAGATACACTTGGAGTTTCCCGAGTAACGTCTATAAATATTGACTCAGTGATAGTATCGGTAACAGCATCCGTCAAAGAGCTGCTAGGTAGAATGCCTAAATAATTTTGTGCGATAGCTCTTTGATCTATTTTTATCACTGTTTTATTCATTTCTTTTAGGTTTTCTGTGGCATTAGCAGTTATGTCGTAAAGTGAAGACGTAGTAGGTATTTTATAATCATTCGATACAGCTTCTACATTTGGAATATTTCCGCTCAAAATCAATGTACTTGGAGTAGTTTTTGTTACTTCTATTAATAAAGGATTTGAGATAGTATTTGTAATATTATCGTACATGAAATTACTACCTAAAGTGCTAAGTGAAGAAAGATTATTGTATTTTGTATTCGGAATAGTTTCATTCAAACTCACATTCTGTAAAATTCCAAGGACATTATTGTTTTCCGCAGCATCTGAGATAGGTGTGCTTGAAACATTAATATTCGTAGGTTTATGTGTTGCAAAGTCCAAACCTTGGGTAGTTTCGCCCAAAATCAAATCATTTGGAGTGGACAATTCTGTGATAGTCTCAGTGATATTATTGGGAGACAAAGTGCTACCGAAACTTTTTAATGATGTACTATCGCTTGCTGCTACATCTTTTGGAAGCAAAGTCGATTCTGTGTCATATCCAGAAATTATCACATTAAGGTTTTCGGTAGTTTCTGGGAAAGATTCCGCATAAGCAGGCTGGGTAGAAGTAACAAAATCATTAAGTGGAGTAAACTCATTTTGCTTAATTGTTTTTGCCCTTGTTGTTTTACTAAAGGTAATATTTGATTCAGACTCAGTTACCGTATTGCTAGCGCTTTCTTTAGCATTTAAGATATCTGATCCACTATCACTAATATTACTAGACAAATGTATTTGTGTTTGCAGGACATTTTGAACAATATCTACACTTGAAGTACTTCCAGACGATTCGCTTGGTATCATTTCTGTAACTTTAGCAAACAAAGGATCTGTGTTTGCGTCAATATGATCATCATTGCCACTTGAAACAGTTTTAGTCAACGTTAAAACATTTACAAGAGGTTTTGTTACTTTAAAAAATATGGATTCAGTGACATTATCAGTGGTACTAACGGCATTGTTTGACAAAGCAACACTATTTATCACATCTAAGTTTTCGGTAGCTCCTGTGACTGGTTGTGTGTGCGGTTCTGGGGTTGTATCAGCATTTGTAGGCAAAGCAGTACTGCTCAAAACGTCAATTGATGTAAAATCATTTTTCACAATATCTGTTGCCCTTGGAGTTTCACTCGAAGTAAAATTATTTTGAGAAATAGTCATTATCACAATCGAGTTTTCTGTAGCACTTGAGATAAAGTCTAAAGCATCAACACTCGTATTAATAAACACATATGTTTCAGGTATTGTCAGGTTATGTCGAACAACATCTACACTTGAAGTAATTTCACTGGGTATTGTTTCGGTCACTTTAACAATCATTGATTCGGTGTTTGTATCAATTTCAACAACATCTCCACTTTGAATCGTTTCAGTAAAGGTTGATACACTTGGAGCAGTTTCCGTTATTCCTAACAGTATTGATTCAGTAACGCTATTAGAAGTAGTATTTAGCAACGAAATGTTAGTTGAACTTTTTTGAGCAATATTTGTAGCAGTTGGAATACCTTTACTCAAATTCGATTTGGGTTCAGGGTCAGATGATATCCCACCAAAGTTTTCTGCAGCATGAGGGATCCCATTCGATGCATCACCACTAATGTTATTCGGCAAAAGTGTAAGAGTTGTAAAGTTATTTTTAACAACATCTATTCCTTGAATAATATCACTCATATTAGGTTTTAGCTCAGAGCCGTTCATGAACACATCTATGTCACGTGCTGTATTAGTTGTTGGCTGTACTATAGATTCAGTAACGTACGTTTGTTCTGTGAGGATATCATTTTCAGATAGCGTGGTCGTGCTCAAAGTGTTGTAGTATTCCTCAAACGGAATTGAAGTAGTCACATCATAGACTGGTGTAGTTATTTCACCAACGCTTGTTGTTTCTGGCATAACAACCAAAGGTGCACTTGTTGTAGTAGGAACTGCAAAGAATTCGCACTCAAATCTATTGGTTCCCTTGCATACCGTTGTCGGTGGACAGGGTATAACAAAGTCGTCAAGGGTACTGGATACTCCACTTCCGACGTCCACGCAAATCATGAAGTGGGTCGAGTTTAAGCAATGGAAGGGCTTGCCATTGCAGTCGATGTTTGCAGCTATTGTCGGTATCGCCAAAACCAGCTGAAAAGAATTACATAAAGAGTATAATCTCCAAAATAACAAGAAGCTACGAGTCAAATCGAATCACAGAACAGAGGCATAGCGTGAATAATGTATGCTCCTATGTTTCCTTTTGGTACGCAAGTAATATTGTAAAGAGCTATTGTGGCACTGTATCTCATAAAATTCCAAACTACTTACCAAAGTCAAAATTCCTCTAGGGTCGTTTATATTTTTCATGAAAGCCATCTCCACATTTCGTACACGTACTTCCAGTCGATACACTTTCAGTGTTCTTGTCGTTTATCTCGCGTAGTTATCATTCGAATGCTGTGTTTTCATACTCGCATGTAATTTTAATAAAAGCACTGTATGCACAAGAACGAGTCATTTAAATTACATAGAAGATTAGGTCGACGTAAGACAAATAATGTTGACATCTTATTTCCTGCGGCCTTATTATTTTGGTATATACCTAGTTCTACAGCTTCTTTTCTACGTTATCATTCCAAATCTTTGCCTTTGGTTTTCTTCAATTATCATTATTGCTTTGCTTGTGTAGGTTTAATGAACAAGGCTTTACCCCCCTTAGTTTCGCTATAAAATCTTCAATTTGTTTACCTCTTCTTTATCTAGTGTGCTAATATTTGTTACTCACTCACTGATAATGCTGTTTACTTCATGAGGTGTTTTGTAATTGAATAACATCTGCAATATTTTATCTATTTTAATCATTGATCTTATATTAAGAATCTTACTAATTTGCTGTGCTATAAAATTTTATCACAATTTTTGATTGATTATTCTTGAGTTAACCTTTGTATTTTTCCATCTAGGTAAGTTATATAGGTAGTTATAAACGCTTTTGTTGCAATAATAAAAATTAAGCTTACAGATTGATTGATATCAATGGATTTGGGAACATACTAAAGAAAAAGAGCTTAGAACTTTTTCTTTACCAATTTCATAATTTAATTACAAAGGCAGGTATAATAATACAATCTTTTAACTTCATATTAAACAATTCCTCCCAAGTCTAGCAGCTCGAATCTTCGATACGAACATCAAAACAACAACTAACAATAACCAAATTGTCGTTATTCCGAGCAACACTATCCCTAGGATAAACATTACTTGTTGCAGACCTCTCTCATTCTCAACTATAAAACAAATTCCCACAAAGAATAATCCTAAAAAGCTGCCGGACACCGTCTCAAGAGTGCTCTGTATTTTGGGCCATTTTCGAGGCCCAACAAAGTCTTGAACTGTTGTCTCCCAGCATGAAGTTATCGCTCCATAGCCAAACCCGGATATAACGACGCCAATCGAAAACATGTCGTGTGTGTCAGCTTCTGCCAAAACTGTAACAATAATAATTTCGTTAATATCTTTCTCTATCTATCTTTTTAGCCCGTATTCACCCACTGTTAGGTATAGGCCTCCTCCCTAATACGCCACTCTCTTCGGCCCTGTGACAGTCTCCGCCATTGCAACCCAACTACTCCGACAATATCATCCGACCAGTGGACGGGTGTTTATAATAAGTTAGTATCTCAACCCTCAAAATTAAACTTTACCTGCTAGATGCAACAAAATAATACTCACTAAAACATGCAGCAGTCGATATAATCAACCCTATCAACGAGATGTATTTGAAATTCCTCTTTGGGGCCTGCACCAACCAAGGTGTGCACAGCAAGAAACAAATCCAAGTAAAAGCGTACAATGTCATCAGGAAGTTTGACTCTGTCGTTGATATTTTGGGATGCATTTGAAAGGCCATCAGTGGTAGTAAAGCCAAACCCATAGCAGTCAAACATAGTTTCGCAAAAACTAATGCCAGCGATGGGTAAAACCTCCAGCATGCTAGTGATCTTGTCAAAGGTTTTATAAATGTATCGTTAAAACTATACATAAGGTACAACAATCGTCTTCGTATCCTATACACTCTGTATGAAGGCATCCATAATCTCCTCCGCATACTGGCGTAAGCCGTTCTGCATCGAAAGCTAAACGAATTGAATATCTTTTCTCTCTGAACATCAGTAACAGGCGATATGTCATCGTAAGTGACTTCTACTTCAGAAAAATCTCTGCTTTCATTTCCATCTCTATCACTTTGTGAATCTCGCCTAAACTGATTAGATATGCAGTCGTCTAGATTGTCTCCTAAAATACTCAGTCTTTTGATAGCCAAGCCAAGTTTCTGTTTGCTATTTTTGTTTTTGTCTTTACTGCTCACGAAATAATCGTCATCGTCATCTTCACTCTCTTCTGGAATTTCAGGCAGTATCTCTACTCCAAATATATTTCTCCTCTTTTCCTCTGGACTCGGTGGTGGTGTAATAGTAGCAGTAGCTTCGTTAGTGTACTCACAATCTATGTTATCGAATTTTCTATGCAAATTGTCGTCGGATGGACTTTTCCAGCATTTCTTGCTTAAATCATGTAATTGGAGTTCAGTTACATTGTTTGCGCTAATAAGCTCGTTGCTATACACTGAGTACATTTTAGCTAAATCACTGTATCTTGAAAACGACAGCGGTCTTTTTGATAAGCCGTCGACTTTTAGGAGCATTATAGCAGGCAATGTTTGAAGCATTATTCCACTCATGATGATAAATTCTTGGGTGTATTCGTAATGTTCTATCAATGATGTGACTATGTGTGGGAATATACACAGCCCGAGAGCTTGACCAGCAAAACATAGGTTCCGGACAAGTGAAAGTTGTGTATCGTATGTATCATAAATCACTGCGTCTACTTGAGCTGATACGAGGGAAGAGCCGATTCCTGCAAAACGAAATTACGCAGCTTTATTTGCACTTCTGTACAATAACAAAATTTTCGCCTCTAGCCCACTAAGAGAGTAAGTCAATATTATGAAATCTTTTATTGCACCATTTGAGAAGGCGCAAATATGCATAGGTAAA
Source organism: Thera obeliscata (assembly GCA_947578465.1). Lineage (NCBI taxonomy): Eukaryota > Metazoa > Arthropoda > Insecta > Lepidoptera > Geometridae > Thera > Thera obeliscata. The sequence goes on from OX387919.1 coordinate 4,306,052, forward strand.
TAATGTACCTACCTAAACATACGACAAATATAATAAAAAATGAACAACCAAAACAAGGAACTGTTAACCTAATTGCGTTGTTTGAGCCTGACACGCACTGGGTCTGTTTTATTTATATCACAGACCATATCAATGACGCACTGGATTCTTGAAGTTCTTGCCAAGTATAAATTAATTATTGTGGATAATCCATACAACTGTATGTAGCCCCAAATTACGCAAAGCTTGTACTATGGGAAGATAGCTGATATACTTATATATTTCTGTAAATACATAGGTACTTAGAATACAAACACCCAGACAGAGAACAAATATCACCAAACAAATATTTGTTGCCGATGGGCATCGAACCCACACGCCCTCCAGCGCAGAAAGCAGAGCTCTACCAACTGAGCTAAAGTATCTTACCGCCAACAATGCCATAGATGTATGGTTGCCAATAGAACGGCACGAGCACGCAGATGAGCAAACTAGTTACTATAACCACAAGTCCCACAGCAGCCATCACGCGAAATCCAACGGGGCCGCCCCATGAATCAGCTGCTTCTCTGCACCAACATTCTGGAACCAATGTTTCTTTGCATAGACAAGTGGACCTGCCTTACCGCCAAGTTTGGTGAAGTTCAAACAAGTCCTGATTCCCGCGCTACAAGCCTCTAAAAAAGACTCTGCTAGTAGGAATCAACAGTTGTCTATGCTTGGTGAATTTCATCAAGCACAGCATTTCCGCTATAAGGTCTGCGCACATCTAGGCGATGGCGCTGGCGATCAGATCAGCTGAAACACTGTAAAATATTACTGTCATATTTGACAGCGTTTCAGCTGATCGCCATCGCCATCGCCTTGATGTGACTGCGCACATGGCGATGGCGATCAGCCTTGAAGCCTTCTGAGGGTCCAAGGGGTCCTAGAGTAGAATCCTGAACGTAGCGAGGGATTCAAAGTACCTACGTCATCACTCGAGGTTAAATAATTTTGGTACCGTGTGGCACACTCTGCTTGTCTATGAGAAAATTTACTCATATTTATCCTAATCCACAGCATTCTTGGAAAAAATACACTCCAGCCAGCATTTATATCGTTTGTATTGAAGTTAGGTAAATCCTAAAACCAAAAATTTGCAAAGAATGTTTGATATGCTCATAAACAAGTTTGTCTAAGAATAAATAAAACATGTAATTCTTAGTTCTTACGTGTGAGGCTGTACGTTATAATGTAGAGAGTAGGCGTCGACAAGGCCAACCATATTGGGACTCCGTGGTCCACTAGGTGGACTAGCAGCACTCCATACGATAATATGAGACTTGGAAGGCAGATCTGCAAAAATATTACGAGTTACTACCTAACAGGTTCATGTGTAGTTCCTACCAACCTACTTATTTCTATTCTATTATGTTCCACTAAATTCACGAAAGTAATAGGTGTAAGTACTTCAAAAAATTACCTATTGGTCTAAAGGTAAGTAGTTCGATTCTAAGGTCACAGGTTCGGATCCAGTCGTAGATACCTATAGATTTTTCTATTTGGATGATTTATCCTCCTAAGACCCGGAACTATATTTTTTAAGTACTCATTTGTACATTCTGTACAGAAAAATGTACAAATTAAAAATTCGTTGTCAGACCCAAGGTTAAAAATACTGTATTTTTGTATTTTTTGAGTTTTTGAGATGAACATTTATTTTGTTTAGGTTAATTTTGAATGTTTGGAATACACCTATAGTTGTAAAATGTATTTTTGATTAGTACATAAAAATGTACATTGGGTCTTAGCATTTACATATTCGATTGTTTAGTTTAGTAAATAAAACAAGAAATATAGAAATTAAATTAAACTTATATTCATTATTTATTGTTATTATAGTATATTAGAAACGTTACACGCAAATTAGTTACATCTTAGTTTCAATTAACAATTGCGTATTCAGTCATTTGGCGCGTTTGATACAAAAAAACTTAAAAATTGCACTTCTATTTGCAAAAAAAAAACAGTAAACTTAACAAATAAAAATCGTCCCCTTCATAATCAGAATTCTCAAGTATGTGACTGATTTGCTCTTCTGCGAGATCTGTGGATAATAGTGAAATGATTACCAACCATCGAGGCTCTACGCGTTCAAGCTGGAAGCGCCCCTCTAGAGACCCAAAGTGCAAAAATATGTACAAATACTGTACGGAAAAAAGTGACTTTGAGTCCCAAAGTACATAAAAATGTACTAAAATAGTGGGACGAAGAAATGATCTTCAGACCCAAAGTGCAGAAATATGTACATAATTATTCCATGCGAAATAAAGTAGGTTAGAAAAGTGAAATTCGAGTAGATATTTTAAAAATCGAATAAATTGATTATTGCTCAATGAAACGTATATTAGTTTGATGTAATATCTATCATGATAATTTTGATAAATTACGATAAAAACTAACCAGCGCGGCCGGGCGGCGCCATCTTTTCCCACGTCTACTCGTGTGCGTGACAGGTGGTGTCAAACGGTTGGTAATATTGAAAACCACAGACAAAAAACATCACTCACATACGTCAACTGTCGAAACTCAAGCCCGCGAAAAATCAAAAAGCCCCCGAGTGGTTTGAATGTTATGTACAGAAAAATGTACAGCGGGTCTCACTAAATACAGAGACAGATGTTTTAATGGGACTGATGAAAGTAATTAAATATGTACATTATAATGTACCCGGGGTCTTAGGAGGTTAAGTAGGTAAGTACACTCTCTACTACTCAGTAAACTGTGAAGGAAAACATCGTGAGGAATCCCGCGGCTTAGTCGGCTCGCCACGTATTGACCATGTCTTTCCTATGGATTAGGCCGACTAAGTTGAGGGGATGGTATTACCTAGTGCCAGACAAACTACAGCATTCCGTAAGTACAGGACAATTGCCCATGATGCTGCATACATCATCTGTCTACATTAGATGCAAAGGCCTGTTTGGTTTTTTTCTTACTTAAATATTCGATCATCATCATCAGCAGCTTAGTCTACTGCTCGACATAGTCTACTCCAATATATGTTATACTAAAGTAGACAACCGTTGAGGATCTCGAATGGACCGACATTTTTAAGATCGCAAGAAGTCTGTAGATGGAGAGGGCTAAGAATCGTTATTCCTGGAAATGTACTTGGGGAGGGGTCCTTCTATGCCGGAAGCGGAAGCACAGCGGCAGCAGTAACTACAATCTATACACTGTTTTTGTACGTAAAGAGATTTATTTCCCGCTTTTGCGAAGACGTACGTTTAAAAACACAACTGAAACAAGCAAAGGCCAGCGCCACGACGACGACGGTCCCCGAACATCCATCTATGATCCTTCCTCCATGCCTTCCATATGGCTTCCACTCATTTTCACAGAATCGGAGCCTAATCCCACTATAACACTTGACATGATGCACTTCCTAACATTTAGAAATCAAGTTGGACATTCTAACATATAAAAAAAAGGATTAAAAAACGAAAGAGGGCATGTCGTCGTATTGACAAGATTCTATACATTGGTGCCGTTATCGGCACGTAGGTACGTACGGCTACCTTGTCTTATCTTATCATCCTGGAGAAAGAACAAATTGATGGTTTGCAAGTTTTAATACCTTGAGGCTTGACGCGCGGTCGACGTAGTTATCAGGTAGATTATCATGTTATTAAAGATAAGTAGGCATTGTTTTAATTGTGGTGGTTTGAATAAACGTTTTCTATTCTATTCTAGGTACCCAAATAAGAGACAGTATCTACCTATTTAGCTCCTACTATCGTTCTTAGATATAGATAGGTACCTACTTACCTTTAAGTTAACCTGATCAAAAAATATTCAGTCACAGTTATGGAGGCACATAGATTAGTAGTTAGTTAGTACCTACTATATTTTTTAAAACAGATGGCGATCGTAAAAATTCACCCTGCATAATGAGTAGATTCATACTCACTGACTGTACATAAATAATAAATAAGGATCTACTAAATATGCAGGGTGAGTTTTTTCGATTGCCCTCCCCTCAGTATTCTACCATTAAATAATAACGTACCTACCTACCTACAGCTACAAGCTAAGAGTAAATCGAACATAACAAGGAAAACATAGAATACAGCAAAAAATTAAAGATTTATGTATGCATTGTAAATGTAGTTGCTACATTATACTGCATAGCATATTTCGCAGCAATTTCTGAAATATAGTTCCTTTATGCAGTGTTGCCAGCTCACAGAAAAAAAAATCTTCAGCTAAATAAAAAAAAATCTCTAGATTTCTCTAGATTTTCTTCATAAAAAAATCTTCAAAATTCACTAAAGAATTATTTTTATCAAGGGTTAAGTATTAAATAAAATTACAAGTTATTTGTTAAGAAACATAATTTTAATCGTAAAAATAATAATTATAAATCTTAGTGACAACTTAAAAAGCAACTTAAGAATTTAAAAAACAATTTTACTTATGATAAGTAAATCAAAACGTTAGGTAAGAAATTGACATTAAATACTTCTACACTTTGACCTGTGCATTTTTATATCCATAACACTCTTTGAATCGGAAATACATTTTTTAAAGCCTCAGTTAAGTGGTCAATTTACTGTATGGACGTGTGTTCAGCAATAAATAAAGCCAAAGTTCCTTCTATTTTCTGTGAGTTTGTATTATCTTTGGAAGCGGGGAGAAATTCAAGTTGTTTGTTTTTAGTCACCAAGTCAGATTTTTCCTTATGTTTCTTCGTTTCTTTGTGTTTCATAATGTCACCAAATCTGGCATAAACTTCAGCATGACAAAACTTACAAAAAGCTTTAGTGGGATCATTTGACACAGGCCGTAACCACATTTTAAATTCTTCTTGGGTTTCCCATTCTTTTCGATATTTTTGAGGATAAACAGTCTTTTTTTTCACCGGCACATCTATGGTAAAATAGGTATTTCACAAATTAGAACTTCAATATAACTTTATAATAAATTAATAATTCTGATACATTCGTTACCGAAGAGAACAACTGACTACACTTACACAAACAAAACAATGCATACGTGTCTTGGTATGGAATGGGAATTCCCCGATCATGACCAATATTTAGAAAAAAAGGATTGCACTATTTATTTCATTACGAGTAGGTGGGTGGTCTACACTCTGGCGTGGGGATTCCCGTCTTCAAGGGCAGGCAAATAGGGTTGACATTTTGTTTTCTCTAATTACCCCAGATTTTAAAAATATCATTAAAAATCACCAGATATTTTTCTAGTGATTTCTTTTCCAAAATTTCACCATGTAGCCCCTAAAAATCACTAAATCTAGCGACAAAATCACCAAACTGGCAACACTGCCTTTATGTGCAAGCATAGATTTGGCATTAAATATTTTTTAGAGTTGGCAACATTGCTGTGGTTGATTGACAATTAATTTGACATTGACAGTTGTTTTGGGTCCGGTTAATGTACGGCCAGCTAAAACGAATCCACTTTTTTCACTGTGAAATTTCGAAGGCGTATGCACACTCCCCCTCTTCCAAGCCGGCCGGTCACCGTGGAAGAGATAGACCAAAACCCCCCAAATCATATAAAAATAAAACCAAAAACAAATACGGATTTAAAGAAAGATTTACATAAAAAGAAAATAAAATAATAAGTACCTACCTATCTACCTACATCAACCAAAATAAACAAATAAGAACACACAAACAAGATTAAACACAGATTTTATAAACAAAAAAGAAGCAACGAACACGTCACCAAAAGAAAAGAAAACAAGAAGAAGATTTAGCATAGAAGTAAAACGTCACAAAATTGAGTGATTAAGGGGAGGCCTACGCCGCTAAGGTCGTGGGTTCGAATCCAGTCGTGTACCAATTAGTTTTTCTATCGAAAAAATTATGTACACAATGCTAGTGCTCTCGAACGGTGAAGGAAAACATCGTGAGGAAACCCGCGGCTAAGTCAGCTCCGCACGTATTGACCATGTCTTTCCTGTGGATTAGGCCAACTAAGCTGTCAGGATGGTATAGGTGCTGGGCAAGCCTATTCCATCTAAAATCCTGTCCCAGGCACTATAGCGTCCCGTAAATAGAGGCATGAGTAATCACCAGTTGCCCCTGACGCTATATAAATCATCTACAATAGATGCAAAGGCCTGTTTAATTTAAACGCCGCTAAGGCGACTTATATGTTAAACTTAAAGTATAAATTAGTAAGTAAGAAGTGTATTGATAGTTAGTTATTAAGAAAGAAGAGAAGATAGTTTTTTTTAAATAGTGTTTAACATATTATTAGAAAGGCTTTTTTATTTTATTTTATTATGCACACTGTAGCAGTTCAATATTTCAATTTCTACTTTATTGACGTGATAACGTCTTATAAATCGATGGAGCCGGCTGCACGCACGAAAAAACATGACTCATGCGTCGTTACGTCGTTTCGTCGTTTCGTCGTTCCATTTACCTGAGCCCGAGCCCGGGTCGGGTAATGGGTAAGGGTAAATGAGGGTAAGGGTAAGGGTTCAGTCGGGTTCCGGGTCCGGGTCCGAGAGTTCGAGTCCGAGTCCGAGTCCGAGTCCGAGTCCGAGTCCGAGTCCGAGTCCGAGTCCGAGTCCAAGTCCGCGAGTATTTTCTTATGACGTTGTCACGTTCAACTATCGTCAGTAAACCGACTTTACAGACAACCGATTTTTTTTATCTAATGATGGATAACTGATCAAACAGTGATAGGCCCTCAGAGGTTATTGTAAAAAACATATTTTGGCACAACAGCACGCTCGCTTTGTGCGTTATCTCTAATTAAGTTCTAACTTATAAATTACGCACAACGTGATAAATATCCAGGTTGGATCCGCCCGCGCTCTATAAAATGTCAAGGACATGTACCTACAAGTATCCAGTGCCAGAACAAAAAAGCAAAGATCGATGATAGAATTGCTACAGTGTACATGAGGCTCAACATGCGGGGTGTACCGTGTACCGGTGTACAATTTATGGATGTACGTAGTACATCATCGAGAGACAGGAATGTACAACCACGGATTGTACGGCTTGGAAAGCACAGCCCGGAATTGATGCACATTATCCCCTCCCGTTGGTTTGTTTTGTATTTGTTGTTGTGTGATTTTGATTTGTGTTGGATTGATCAGTAAATGCACTTTTTATTATTCATGTGATTGCTAGATTGTAAGGGGCGGGGAGGGCATTGAAGCCCATGCATACATCTAAAAAACACAGATCAGCCTTTAAAAGAAAGAAAATGATACCCACAAAAGCAGAACACATGCGGAATGTTCAAGAGTATTTTGATTCAATTCGAAGACTGAAACAGCAGTCGAGTGATGAAGGAATGTTAGACAAGGAGTTCAAGAAGCTATACCAAAAGACTCTTGATTCACTAAGTGGGGCGACATATCGAAAACATCAACAGAGTGCAAAGCGTAAGAAGTACGCGGCGGTAGTCTTGGGGATTCTGGGCATAACAGTATTAATTGCCTCTGTTTACTACCAAGGCATTTACAGCTGCATAGCAAGTACTTTGCAAGATTGTATCTACCCCGGGTTGAGACTACTGAGATCAATTTTTATTCCGATCCTATCATTCTTCAACTCGCTAACTGGTAAACATGAAAAAGGCTAGTTCTAGTTGCCATTTTTTTATTGGCCTAAAATCAACGTCAAAAATTGTTTATTTATATATATCACAAGGATCACTTTGAAACATCTTAAAGCTAGGTGGGCTTGGTTCCTTAATTTGTATGATCCTTTTACAAAATATAAATAGCAATGAAGTTCCAATGTGGTGCCACTCTTTAAAATAATTAATGTTAACTACTTGCCAATGTTTCAGGATTATATCAGGAGTTGTGTCTTGTTGAAAACCCGTTCTTTACCGTTGCTGATATGGACTGTTGGCCGTGCAGTACCTTGAGCAGTGTCATTGAAGTTTACGATCCCGAGCCAGTGAATGAGCAACATCTTCCTCCATATATCTATAAGGTTGTTAAATTTTACCTATTCCTATATACATCTCACTACGGGGCAACATTGTTCAAGAATGCAGCATTAAATTCTCTACAGAACATGGATTGAATTTGAATGTGCATTTCAGTCTTATTTAAAATGAATCCAAGTATTCTATCAGTTATCTGGGTCCTATAGTACAAGCTTTGCTTAATTTCAGGCTAGATAGTGTTGTGTGAATTGTCCACCATATTTATTTTTATTGTGTCACTGGTACTTTCTCACGGGAAACATCAACACAACGAAGAAGTGTGGTGAAAGGATTTTAGGAGAAGAATTTCGTGAAATTGACACAGGTTTTCAATCTTTTTAAATTCTACAACAATTTCAGTAATATTAATAAAGTTAAAATGGTCTTTCTCAGACTATGCAAGAGGACATAAATCCTTATAAGCTGAAGCATTTCTACTTGAGCCGCAGAAATGTATTGGATAGTGCACCAAGAATCCAGTCTGATAACAAAAACTACATTCATCCAACTGAAATGATCAGGCAACAGGAATCTGGGGAAAAACATTATTACGTCTGGTGAGTGCTACCTATATGAATTTATAAAAAAATGGAAACATTATGTACAATAATAAATAAAAATTGCAAACAATCCAAACAACTCTATCTAGCCTCGAATTAAGCAGGGCTTTTACTATAGGAACTAGCTAGCTGATATTATACTTAACTACATTTTTTTGTTGTTTATTAGACAATGTAACAACACCCATACAGAAAACACAATGGAGACATTATTAGGACTAGTCTTTGACTGTTCTTTGTGTTTTTTATATTTTAATGCATATTTTTTATTTGTTTTAGGAAATTCAATAATGTGAATGTTGCAAAGACATTTCGAGAAATAATTCCCAGACCAAAGATAGTTCCAATGTTTGGGCAAAGTACTGAAAAATATATTATAGTGGACACACGCCAGGAGAAATTTCAAGTACCAGATACGGAATGCAATTTTTCATTTCTGTTGTCAGTCAGTGGATCTAGAAAAATAATATTAGAACCAGCACAAGAATGCAAACTTCAATGCCAGCCATTAAAATTAAAACTTGAGCAGAGCTATCTCTGTAAGTACTAAGCCCTGCCTACCATTGTGAAATTCCTAAGTGAGTGCAAATCTGTTTGGATGCTAATAAGTTTATTATTTTCAGTGTGGTACAATTGGTGGTATTGGAGACCAATAGTGCAGCCATCAACAGAAAATTCAACATTTATAGCTCATGTGGGATCATACTGCTAAGCCAAAGAATCTTTATTTATATTTAATTAGCAATGCCTCGTAGGTCACGCACATCAGGAACATGCCCTACAATGCACTGTCCTGCGTCCATCAACTGGAGGCATAGAGATATTCAGCCTCTCGTGCCAGTAATTACATCTACAATATCTTCATCCACATTCATCTACAATAAATAATAATAATTAGGTATGTATTATTGCATAGAATGAATCTCAGCAATGGAATGTAAACCACTAATTTATATTTATTAATTAATTAAATAAAATTAGCTAAAAATTCACTGTAGTTCATTCAAACTTTTGTTTTAACTTGTCTTTCAAGAAAACAGGTATAAGAGATAACATGGCGAATATGCTCAGAATTGTGACAGAAGTCCATGACCAGGCATCACTGGTTGAAGTCAGAGTGTGCAAGGTTTGTCCTGCTTGGATGGCCACAAATGATGGCGGGGCCACTCCTGAAACAAAGGGTAGTCATAAGCTTGGATAAAATGAAAATAGGAATATGAGAAGATAAGCAAGTGATTTCTTACCTATGAAAGTTCCAAGAGCAAATGGGACCAATGGCACACCAATCACAGGTGCTGACACATTTATGAACCAGTTTGGTAAAAATGGTGTCACCCTCAAAAATATGATATAGTTTAGCAAATTATTACTATGCTTTTCCACTGCTACCGACCATTGAGCGGCTCGTTCAGGGAAGAACTTCTTCACTAACTTTTTACCCAGTATATTGGACAAAAAGAAGCACAAACTCGCTCCGAGGGCTGAACAGCAGCAAACCAGTGCAAGGGCTAAATAGAATGGAAATAAAAATCCCGAGAGGATACTCAGAAATATTGATCCAGGTATTGCAAATGTTTGCAAACTGAAAAAAAAGAGTTCAAATTTTAAAGCTGTCCAAATAATAACAATATTAAAGATCTCTTTGAAGGATGCTTACAAGATATAAACTAGAAATACTCCAAATAAAACTTCATAAAAATACTTTTCTTTGTAGCGGTCTAGCACTAATCCTAATTGTTTAGCATCTTCCAGATCCCAAGGTAAATGCAAGTGTTGCTTTTCATGTCTGAAATAAATTGGGTAAGTAATTATTTAGATTCTGGTATTTTACCTCCACAATATTTTCAGTGTGCAAAATATAACTTACTCTTCTAGATCCGGAAATTGCCTATAAAGAAATCCTAGTGCGAGCAAAGATGAACTAAAAATAATAATTACTAGAACTAAGGCTCTTGATGTTGAAATGTTATTAGTACTTGTTGATACTATCAAGGGTGCTATATCTGTAAAGTAAATGATATAATATTTACATTAGAAAGATAAAAGGTCAGTTAAATTCAAGTATGATTTTTTAAATATTTTTGAACTAGGAAGAAAAGGAAATAGGATCAGGGAAAACGGTAGGTACTTTGGTGAGGATAATACAGCTCAGTAAGATCAGTTCTTATTCGTATTCTTGGTCTGATGTTGGTAGGATATTGAGTACAGTTTGTGGAGGACACACAGGGATCTTGAACTCCACCTTGAGTCTCCTGATCGCGTGAATTCATTCTTCTTTATTCTATTTAATAAAATGTGCGAGAAGGCCGTCGGAAATTTATTCACACCGAAATAATGCCCGTCTCAAAACCAGGCAATAAAGTAACACACATCCAAAAACGAGGACTCATAGAGATGCACTTTTGTACAAAATTAATAAAAATGAATAGCCTAAAAAAGAAATCAATAAATGATTGCTAAGTTCGCATGAAACTGATGAAAATGCAGTTTTGAAAATTCTTGTTCTTTCTTGTGTAAATGAAATGACATTGACAGTAATAATATCAAATGTTTGTAATGACAGTGACAGACTTAGTACTTCATCGGCATTTCGGCTTGCGCCATAGAGAAATACTACGGGGGGGAAGCTTGCGTTAAGTCCGAGTTACACCTGCTGCTTTTTTATTATTGATCGGTTTTAGTATAGCCTGAGTGAGTTTGTTTGACTCGTTTGTTAATGTTGCTGTTGTTTGTGTCAAATCTTGCGAGCCAGCGTTGCCAGATCATACCGCTTTTCCACTTTTTACACCGCCTTTTTGACAATGGATCCACCATCCGCTTTTAGCCAGCGGGATTCCACTTTTTTCGACTTTGATAGGATATGAGGATTAAAATATTATCTTCCCACTAAAGACATTTTTATGGGCACCGATCCGTTTACCCTTTCAAATGGAATTTCAATTCAATTTCAATTTATTCACTTCTAGAATAACATTAACCTATAGGAAGAACCTATAGTGACACGAACTTTGAAAGGTCCAAACGTCCGAGAAAAATCGTGGCACTTCAGTGCCACAGACGCTTGGCGGCCGTAACAAACGTGAAAAAATGTCTATAGCGGGCTCTACATTCCTGCCAAAACTACACCAAACGGGAGACAGCGCTATACGAGAAAGCAAGACAGAAATACTTATATCTCTTTTCTTAGTGTAGCGCTGTTATTGTTGGCCAACATAATAGTCTGTGAAATTTATGTTGTCAAATCACTATTGTCATGTTGGTACACAGTGTTAGGCTGCGCTCACTTTGGATCCGTTTTCGTACGATAACGTACGAACATTCCCGACCTTCTGAGTACTATGAAAGCGCTCACACTGCGCGCGAGTTAGTCGTACGTATACGTATACGTACCTGCACGTCCGACGTCCGAAATCAATCCCAACTTGTTGGGATTTTATTACACGTTCGTGCGTTCATCATCAATAATGGATGCGCTAACACCGGTACTCTGTCTATTTGACAGAGAAAAACGTATTCAGTGTGCGCACTCAATTCGTACGAACAGTGTTCGTACGTTTACGCGCGATGTAATTCGTATCCAAAGTTCTTCTTCTTATCGTGTCACCGATTCTTTCGAACCAAGTGTGGTGAAAGGATTTTAAGTGCGCCTCAGAGAGACTCTTTTCATGCACTTGACACATATTTTCAAACCTTTTAGGCTCTACGATATGCCGGTTTCCTCACGATGTTTTCCTTCACCGTTTGAGAGCACTGGCATAGTGTACATATACAGGGTTATTCATTATTAGCTGCAAATACTCAGGAATTAGGTTCAACAAATAAAATAAAAAATATTTATGAAATGATTTTTTTTAAGTTTTGTTATGAAAATCCCGAGAAAATCGATAAAGAAATCATTGGCGCCTGACCTATTTTGACCTTTGATCCGCGCCCGCGCGCCGTGAGTGACACTCTGCGTTCAGTCACCGCCTGGGTGGGTCATCGTCCTGTTCTCCATGGCAATCATTATGCAATAGCCGTAAAGAAATTAATAAAAAAAATTGATACAAAAACTGAAATCAAAATTTAAAAAAAATCATTAGGTACATAAATATTTTTTATTTTATTTGTTAAACCTAATTCCTGAGTATTTGCAGCTAATAATGAATAACCCTGTATTTTTGGGCAGAAAAACTCATTGGTACACGACTGGATTTGAACCCACGACCTTAGGATCGGAAGGCGGGGCTGCTACCACTAGACCACCAGTGCTCTCGAGTCGTATCCAAAGTGAGCGTAGCCTTATGAAGTTGCACACGCACAAGTTCAGATCGAGCTACAAGGCCTACAAGTGTTTCACTGACTGTGAGAATGTGGATTGAACTTGAGTGATATCTTTTGTGCCTCCCCGAGCCACCTTCTGTTTCTGTTCTGTGAAGTAATAGTACATTGTTACCTGAGGATTGAAAGTCACGTTTTTGAGTCCCAAGACGGTAAACACTGTGCTTTTCATTACGAATACAAGGAAAGTAAAAATAAAAACATGATAGCAAAATTAGTGAAAATCATGACGTAGTACTTATATCTCGATGGTGAAAATGATGATTGAATTGCCGCCTTTCAGCTTTTTTTTTCTCTCTGGCAGGCCTTCGGCTGGCCAGCATTATTCAGCCATTATTTTCATTTTCATAATTTAAAAAATGGAAAATTTTTTGCTCAAATCTATGTTATTTAAAGAAATAGTTGAAGCTAAATAATAATAAAGTCATTTAGAAAATTATTTTTTATTTAATACTATCTTTATGTTATTTAAATTTAAATTTCACATCGCGCTTTTATTAGACTTTTTAAACTGCTTACCGTTGTAATGGGCTTCCAACCTCCTTGCTGAATAAAAAGTTGGAATTTGGTTTAATAACCTCCTTGCCAGACTTGGTCATTGACTGAGTTACAGAAGTCTAGACTGCAGATTTGCCAGAGGGTAATGGAACGCAGCATTCTCGGCCTTAAACGCATCGACCGGGTGCGAAATACAATGCTACATTCAATGACTGGCATTACCGATGTAGAGAGCAAATATCCAAGCTCAAGTGAGAGTGGGCGGGCCACGTCAGCAGGATGGACCCTAAAAAGTGGGCAAACATAACGACTCATTGGGTGCCGGAGGACGGAAGGCGACGGCGGCGTGGCCACCCAAAAAGACGATGACGAGACGATCTGGAAGCTCTGGAGAAGGATTGGTGGAAAGTCGCCAAAGATCGTGATAGTTGGAAAATTTTGGGGGAGACCTTTGCCCAGCAGTGGGACAGTGCAGGTTAAAAAAAATACCTCCTTGCAGTTAGAAAGACTTTAGAAAGTTGGAACATGGTTGAATAAAATAGAACTTATTTTTTTTATAATTTGACAGCTGTCAGTAGAAAGCGATTCTCCCTAGGGCTGAAAGTGTTACTTTGCAATTAGGCCCCTCAGGCAACTTCAGACCTACTTTCTGAGTATGAGCAATGAAAAGGAAGCTTACTTCACATAACTCTTTGATTTGTAATATGATTATGAGTTGATTGAAAAATCGATCTGACGTTAAAACAGGAAATTCCGCTTTTTTTGTTGAAAATCCGCGTTTTTGGAGTACCGTTACCGCATTTTCAACTTTCGCATCTGGCAACACTGTTGCGAGCTGAATTAAAACCACTTTGCCTTATCCCATGCAGTTGAATTTTTACTTGTTGGTTCTGATGACAATGTATTTTTATGGTAAGCGTACAATTCTTCTGAATGGAAATCCAGGTTAGGCTGTTACCAACCATGGAATGTAGGTACCAACTGGGAAATTTGTCAAATTAACGTTTGGACGTGCCTTTTATTACTCCAAGACATCCTCAAGAACCATAATGTGTAAGTATATACCGAGAGGTCAAAGGGTAAGACCCTTTGACCTCTCGGTAACCCTTCTCCCTCGGTTCCCTTCTCTTAAAACTTATTTTTAAATTATACATTATATATATAGGTACTACAGAAAGCTGGCTTCGCTTTTGGATGCGAGCACCAAATGTGAACATGCTTCCTACGTAGCACCACTACACTAGCGTAGGAATGGGACGGTCGAGGGAACCACTTGAACGTCTCGTCTCGTCTCGCTCGCCTCGTCGTAGGTAGGTAGTAGAGTATCGTGCGCAGACCGAAACACGCGTCTCTGTCCCGCTCCAGAATCTAATTGTTTATAGCACCTATATTTCCTGTGCCGTCAAACAACTTTCTTCCGATAATTTTTGTGACGGCTATATATATGCCTTTCAACAACTTTCATGGATTTCATACAAAATCATCGTTATTTAGTGTTAAAGAATGTGACGGTGAAATGAGTGAAAGTGCCTTTCTAATGGAACAATATTATTGAGATGTGGTCGTTAGTGAAAACTTAGGCAGTCTACATGAATTTAAGTAGCAAGGTATGTATCTAGTTTATGTTTTGAACCCATGAAATGCCACATTATCATCCTAGATCCTGAGAGCAACATGAGGGTTCAGCGATCCTACTTCCGGTTAACTAATAGCTTATTCCAGTCTTTGATATTTGTTATTAGGTCTACTGGTAATATTATATTTAGATTAGACGACCTTCCTCACCCAGAGTATATGAACTAAACTATTAAGACACATACTAATAGAATTATTGGCTCGAAATAATCTGACGAAGTGGTTTTAAATTCAAAGTTATCGCCTTTTTGCTATTGCTATGCTTATGTTGCTCTCGTATTTTCAGGTGATGCGAGGAGGTATACCCTGGCTCTGCATCGCGATCCTTGCATTAATGGTGGGTGATGTGCGGGGAGCAGATACCTGCGAGCGAGGGAAGACCTGGTGGGACCGGGAACTCAATTCCTGTGCACCTTGCACTCGCTGTGATCCAGCTCACCTCCAAGCAGTCCAATTTCCCTGTGAAATACACCGCAACACCGTTTGCCAATCTATCGAAAATGTCAGAATATTTCCTTTCAACACCCCTAAAAACAATAGTGCGCTTAGTGACGACGAATACTACGAATATGACGTGGACTACGAAAGTGAAGTGATGGATAGTGATGAGGGTGGAATAGGTTGGGACCTACAGACATCTAGCCTCACGCTTGCTGCCAGTGGTTGTGTGGTGTTCTTTCTCGTGGTGTTAATTCTGTCGCTTTATCATGCGAAAGAGTGGAGGATACTCAAGCGAGCGCTGAAGTCAGGTAATTATTCCTGCAGTGATATCTTATAATAATATACAACCTATAGCGTTTCGATTTTAACACTCGTTATGTCATTGTGTCTCCTAAAATACTTACCCATGAAACTCTTTGTTTCTCTTGATAGGCCGTAAAGTTAATTGAATCATATACTCAGATGATTTCAAGTGTATGATGCAGATGAAACAAGAAAGCACAAACTATAATTCAATTGAAATAGCTAATTTATAAAAGTGTAAAGTCCCGTCATCACGCACGTCCTTCACAAGAAAAATATAACTGCACTCACAACATACATAAGAACCAGAAGCCAAATAAATAATTCGCGTTGTGTCAACATTTTTTCCGAGAGCGCATAAATTATGGTTTATTTATTCAGGACGAACCATCAGATCATGCGACCTCCGAGTAGTGTTGGTTTTATTATCCAGAGATTGATGCCCATGGAATAACAACGTAATGTCGTGATCGTGAGCTTAGTCAGTTTATTCAATTCGGTGTTGGTCGACCTCAAGGATGATTTAACGTCGACCTTCACGACAAGACTGTTACCGGCTTGGAACGAAAAGACGGTTTTAAGTATTTGTTTTTAATTCTGTTGGTATTAACGTATTTTTGATGAGGGTTCTTGGATTTCTGAAGCGATAGTTAAGTAGAGTGGAGTTTTTAAACTTCAGAAAAAATCCTAAACTATTCGTTCCACTGTGTAGGTACCACAAATAACTTTTTATGAGCTTTTGTTGCTTGCAAGCTTTTGCTAGGTAGAGGTACCTAGTTAGCACTACCAACATAAATCGGGCTCCTAGCGAGCCCCAATTATATTCTCATCGATGCTCTATAACTAAGCTGCAGAACGCTTGCCCGGATCGTGTAAACAATGCGAGTTTGTTTGTACATGTGCGCTACTAATTTTGACCTGGCTAGCGGACCGCCCGGTAACAATAGCTAACGGGTTTTTGTTGCATTCGTCTACTCCAAAATTAGATCTAATATGAGGTGATTTTACAGCGCAACCTTTTTATTGCTGTGGTTTTTTTAACCGCAAACTGTTGTAGACTGCAACAAAAACGCAGGCTTTTTAATAAAAACTTTGATAGGTACTTACCGGATTGAAATTTATAACCTTAAAGTCTCTGTATCTATAGGTTCGGTAGATTTATTCAAATAAAAAGTATCTTACAAGCTTTTAGGTTAATTCGCCATCAAGTTGCCTGCCTGCCTAATCTATGAGCGTGTTTATCAAACAGTCGTGATTAGTAATTAAACTGGGTATTATTTGCAAGCAGACGTGCAAGACCTGACTGCGAAGCTGAAGCTAATGGAGGCAGGCGCACTGGCTGAGCCGGTCGTCGCCACCGACCATCACATCTACTGCAACATTCACACTGGCAAGGAAGCTTTAGTAGGTGAGTCTAAAACGTTATTGCCTATTCATAATTAACATCATCCGCAGCCCAACTTTACCCACTGCTACGGCATAAGCCTATGTTCTTGCAATCTTCCACGATCTTGAGTTATTAGTAGCTAAAAAATGGTACCTTAACAAGATACTATAAACCGGTACCGGTGTAGGTAAGTCATGCATGTCATAAAATATACTGATTGTATTGCACGGGTATTCATCGCGTTAGTTTTTTTTTATTTTATATTTTGCCGACGTTATAAAATGAGGTAATTAACGCGGTGAATACCCATTTAATAGATTCAGTATGTGTATGTGTTATGACCGCGAAAGTTTAATAAGCCTTAAATACTTCTCTAAATTGAAGAAAACATATCTAATACAATCATTGCATCAAAAGTTGTACCTGTATTTACCATTATTTATTTGAGACTAGGTGGGACAGGCTTTGTGTATTAGAAAAACGTTTTTAAGTTTAAAATTAGATCGAACCGAAAACATAACCGAATCGATTTTATGTGCCAGCACTAGCATTTTTCGTTGAGTAGTGATTGATCGATAGATGAGAGATATTAGAGAACGGTGAAACGGTGAGTGAATAAAACCGTAATGTAAACTTTTACAAACGAAACATTAAGTTTGTTTGTAGAAAAAACTATGCTTGATTGATTTTCTTAAATTTATTTTTAAGCATCTAGCTAGGTTATACTTCGCTCATCTTCAGCCTAAATAGGTGAATTTATTTAGGATATTAGGCCACCGCCATATTTTGGGCGGTTTGTTGTAAACTAAGGCGCCTAATGAAATACCTAAGTAAGTATTAGTCTGTGAAATGAAACTAGAAATTGAAAAATTACGGCAAATTCAAAAAATAATACTTTGGCAACCATTTGTGGTAACCGACACTTCGTATTTCGCAATTTGCGTGTGGTGGGTGCCTTACTGCAACGGGGCACTACTGAGGGCCTAGTCCGAGTTTTTTTGACACACTATACATGCGTATATGGTATTGTTGATGTGTTGGTTGTTGGACTTGTTGGTGAAGCAGATCTTGTAGAATTAACATTTGTGTTCACTACACAATTATTCATTCTCGGTGGGGATCGAGCCCACGCTCTCCAGCGCAGAAGGCTGATCTACTACCAACTGAGCCATGAATAAGTATGTAATAATTATAAGTTTAAAAAACTTGAGAAACCGACTTCATTGTCAAACGGCTAAACCGATTTTAATCAAATTTGTTTGGGACAATCTGGACGTAAGAATAACCAAATAAAAAAAATAATTTTCTAAATCGGTTCATAAATGACGGAGGCATGCAGTTACAAACATTAAAGAAATTATTTAAAAAAAATGGCAACACCGATTTTAATAAAATTAAAATGGGACCAATCTGGAAGCAGTACCTTTCAGATAAAAAAATAATTTTTCAAATCGGCTCACAAATGACGAAGTTATGCGGTAACAAACATTAAAAAAAAAAAGAAAAAAAAAAAAAAAAAAACATACAACCGAATTGAGAACCTCCTTTTGATTGGAAGTCGGTTAAAAATGAGTGCTTGTACCTAATCCCATGTAGCAGTGAAGTTGTCGCCAGCTCCAATCCAAGCCAGTGAAACGCGCACGTGTGTTCATTATCTGGTTATTAGTAATGCAAGCGCGCGAGCGGGCTTCCGCCCCGAAGGGCATCACTCGCGCCGCGAGGAACCGGCCTCACTTCCTGCTCACACCGATTTTTGACAACAATCAATTTTTAATTAGGTACCTATTGATTCGATATATTTCATTCCATCAATAAATTCGGCCGTCGAACCACAGAACATTATATGTAATACTCGTAATACTACTTTATACAAGCAACGTACGCAGGCAACAAATATTGCACATTGGCTAATTTCAGCTTCATAGAGCATAGTGTGCGTCAGAAAGAGATACCTAGCGCTCTACGAAAGCAGAAAAGCCGATGTGCAATATTTATTGCCTACAACCATAGTAAGAACCTATAATATTGAATTTTTACATTCCGTTTGGAAAAGTAGGTTTACTATTAGAAAAGTAGGTGTAATTGGGTGATAAAGATGGTTTTAACGGATTTTATGTTCGGTACGTAGTAGGTCTACTTTTAGCTAGCTACTGTGGTAGTAGTACCTAGTAATTACAATTAGTAATACTTAGTAGGTAAGCATACTAAACATATACATAGGTAGATGTTTATGTAGTTACATAGTTTGCAAAAGGCAATGTATGTTGTTTACGCGTACATAAGACTGGTTTGTGAGCGGAATTCTAAAAACGAAACATGTTTACAAACACTGAAACGAGCGCACAAGCAACCTGAACATACAATCCAGAAATAACCAAAGGTTACTCGTAGGTTATTCCTATGTGTTTGGCAACTAAATAGTTAAAAACAACGTCATTTACAGCTAGGTTAGGTAGGTAGGTTACCTATCATGATGATCTTTCAATTTATGTAAGTAGGCGTGCTCGTCCGCGGTATTTGCATTTCACAACGAGGTTTTTATTCCCCCATATTATAAATACGCAATTAGTGTAGGTACGCGGAATATTTTCTGCGTTCGGAGTAACACATACCTAGCTTAGTACCCAAAAACCCACCGTAATTGCACTGTATCGCGTTCAACTTGCATCAAATCATTGGTTTTATTACCTCGCGAGTTTTTACCGCTACAAAATTGCGAAACCCAGAGGCGTCTCTAGCCCATGTAGCGCCCGTGTGCAAACATTACCCAAGCGCCCCCTAGTAAGCGCGCGTTCTGAAACTTAGAGGGTATGTTTCTTTTATAGCTTAGAAATGCATTTAGAAAGAAAATTGGAAAAATTCTTCCCCTTAGAGGAAAAAAATGCTATGATGTTATTCATCAAATATTAAAAGAGCTCAAGATGCTATATACAAAATCTATGCAGAGCGGAGCTCTTTTTACGTTGGTCTTTGAAAGAGCGGCGCCCGGCCCACGTGGCCGCCAAGTGGGGCTCCAAAGCGGTCCTAGGGGGCGCCGAGGAGCGCCGCGGCGCTCTGCCTCTTATAATGTTATTCATCAAATATTAGAAGAGCTCAAGATGCTATACAAAATCTATGCAGAGCGGAGCGCTTTTTACGTTGGTCATTGAAAGTGCGGTGCCCGGCCAACGCGCCCACCTAGTGGCCAAGTGGGGCTAGGGGGCGCCGAGCGCACGATGCTATACAAAATATATGCAGAGCGGAGCTCTTTTTACGTTGGTGATTGAAAGTGCGGCGCCCGGCCAACGCGCCCACCGAGTGGCCGAGTGAGGCTAGGGGGCGCCGAGCGCTATACAAAATCTATGCAGTGCGGAGCTCGTTTTACGTTGGTCATTGAAAGTGCGGCGCCCGGCCAACACGCCCACCGAGTGGCCGAGTGGGGTTAGGGAGCGCCGAGCGCTATAGAAAATCTATGCAGACCGGAGCTCTTCGGAGCTTTCGACCGTTACATGACCGCTTCGGAGCCCCACTTGGCGCGCCTGCCAAGTGGGGCTCCGAAGCGGTCCTAGGGGGCGCCGAGTGGCGCTCGGCGCCCCCTAGGACCGCTGCGCCCGTGTGCCTCGCACACCCTGCACAATAGGTAAAGACGCCGCTGGCGAAACCTCATCTCATATCACATCTTATATGTGCACTACCCAACACTCCCTATTACCCAAAGGTTAGCTGGTAGATAATGCTATCTAGCATTAAGTTCGCCTGTGTACAGTAATTTTTAATTTTGTGCAATAAAGAATTTTCTATCTATCTATCTAAACCTCGCGGTGAAATCGCTTTGCAGACGGGCCCTAAGGCAGGCACAGCCACCTAGCCCAGACTAGGTAGGTAGATCGTCTTTAGAGAGTTAGTTTTTAATAATGTAAGAATATCCGGAACCGATTTGAATCAGTCACGCTTGCTTTTGAACTCCCGGTCGTGTCTATTTTACCAAGTCGTGGTCACGCATGGCCGCTTGTAGTGGAATAAGCTGCAGTAAAGTAAAGTTAGTAAAGTTGATAAGTTAGTAACACAAGTATAATGTACCTACAGACAGGGGATGTCTTGACTAAATTAATTTACCGCGGGAAAAGTCTGATTATGCACTCTGCAGCTTTACCGCCAAGTTTGGCGAAGTTCACAAACCAGAGACAACTGATTTCAACCAATCAGCGTCTGATCTTTTTTCAAATTCATATTCTTTATTCAAATTTAAATGCTACTGGACAGCCTGGACTGTGGACTGGAGCTGGACTCCTCGGCTCGGCAGCGTTTCTGACTGCCACTACGCAATACCGACCCCATTTCTCGTTTGCTCCAGGAAACGGCTGGAGCTTTCATTCTCACCACGTTTGCGGAGTCAATAAATAGATTCCGTCGAAACTGTTTGATTCATAAATCATACACTTACAAGCGATCATTCGTGATCGACGCCTGTCGATATTTCGGGCTTCGCTTTACGAAGAGTCGGAAGGTAGGTAGGTAAGGTAGGTACCGTGACCTACGTACACTTTGGAAATATTAGTAAGTACTGAAGTTAACGACTTTTCAAAATTACCTACAAAATTGTTGAAAATTGGAACTTAACAGTTTTTATACTTCGGTAATAGAGAAAAGAGATTTTTTACGCTTGATTATAATAAAAAATGTTTTCTTACTTGTTTATGGCGAAGTTTTTCGATCTTTGCCGAAGAGGTGTCGGTCACGTGACGGTGATGGGTCGCGATTACAATGGTTTTTCCCACCTCAAAAATGCTCTAACCCGCCTAAAAAAGTATCCAATCACAAAAAAAAATTACTGACTAAGACTGCATGGGTTTATGACGGTTAACTTCCAAAACAAATAAAAAAGTAGGTGCCTAGTGTGCTTACCTACTAAATTTCTCAGTCAGAGCACAACAAGGCAGGTCCCACATTAACATTTGATAGCAAACAACAGATAGGCAGCATGGGAACAGCTTCTACAGACAATATCGAATCCGTGTGTGGAATCGCAAAATCGCCAAGTTCCTTTTGGGGCTCCGGAAGTTTCCTCGATGGGCTATTCTTTATGCACAGGCTGATGTTAATGTCAATAACACTAACATTGGTTTTTTATGGAGCTGATAACCGTCAAAAACTTCTCTCTCGCATATTTTCAACATTTCAGATGCTTGTATAAAATCGTATATTTTTAAATGCATTATCATTATATTCTGCCAGCATATTTAGCATTGTCCTGCCATCATTGCATACATCACATCTCCATGATTAACATTAATAAGCCTCTCACATAATTATGTTTCCAGAAAAAAACTATTTGAGCCATCTCCATTTAAAAACTATTTACCTATAAACTTCTCGTGGTTCAGCTGTTTGACCATGAAGTCGGTTTCTCAAGTTTTTTAAACTTATATTAAGGGGGTACGATTTCCATACAAACTTAATTTACACAACTATGGGCGAATAAAGTATTAATGTACACTGAAATAGCTGTAATAGGCTTTTACAGTGGTCCTTATTACCGGCCAGTTATATAAAGTTGGAGTGGTAGCCGTTGGTCGTGGCAGTCGGGGCTTCAGAAAAAGAACTAACAGACTTTTACGACTATTTTGAGACATATGTTTTAAGCTCATTCACGTATTCAATGCCGAGTACCCGTTAGAAAGAATGACGAAAAAATTACTTTTTTGGTTTTTTATTAATATTTCTGTTATCCTACAGTTTTCTCCAACTTTATATAACTGGCCGGCAATAAAGACCACTGTAAAATTCTATTACAGCTATTTCAGTGTACATTTATACTTTGTTTGCCCTTAGTTGTGTAAATTCAGTTTGTATCGGAATCGAACAACCTTAAGAGCATTATTTCTATAAACAACGGGATTTTTACCATGATTCGCGAGTTTTGATTCTCGATATTTAAACTCATGATAAATAACCCGGTGTTTGAAAAAATATTGTTTTATATAGCTGCAGCATAGATAATTGACGACATGATGTAAAAGTTGTTGTCTCTTTATCTCTGCTTGTAATTTAGTGCGTGTACCGTGTAGGTCTAGGCTAGGGACCGGATGCAGTCATTAGAATGTTACATACGGGCCGAGACAGGCAACTAGAATAATGGATAAGCAGGTGGTACATAATGTATTGTTTGTTCAACTGCGTTCTAACTATACGTTCAACCCTCCATGTCACGCAAACGTTCTAGGTAAACTTACATTTAGGCAGCCTTACAATAGTAGCAGTTCAATAGGTGGTAGCTGTCTCGCCTTCCGATCCTAAGGTCGTGGGTTCAAATCCAGTCGAGTACCAATGAGTTTTTCTGTCGAAATGTATGTGCCGATATGTATGTGAAGCAAAACATAGTGAGAAAATTGACGTGTCGTAGAACCTAAAAAAGTTCGAGCAACACGTGTCAAGCGTCACGCAAAAAGGGCCTTCTTGCGGAAACTAGTCCGCACATCAAGTGCGGATGATGAATTTGCCGATTTGTCTGTTTCTTACTTCTCTAAAAAGCACATTCTATTGGTACCTACATAAATAAAATGTCATTCATCAACACAGCTGCTGCGTTCAGGCTGCGGCCACAAACATCTCATCGATCGAGCATGTTTTCGCGACAGACATACCTACTAACAACAAAACGATTTATAATGTTGATTTATCTTGCTCTTAGAGCGGCTTGAAATCCTCGCGATTTCACTGCGGTATTGACGCGCGTTTGAAGGTTAAATACAGACGAAATGGGAATCTGCCAGTTGCGCACGTACTATTATTTTAATCTGTGCAGTGACGTGGGCGGGTTTCAATTTCCTGAAAACCGGACAGCCCAAACATTTGCAGTGCCAGAAATGAATTCTACAAAATATAAACTTAATAGCCACTAAAATTATAACTTTATATTAGGTATATTACAGACTACGTGGAATGATCGTGTTATGAATGTAAATGAAGCCAAGGGTTTCTCAAGTAAACATCCTAGATAACGTTATTAGAATTCAAGTTATGCGCCATGGCTAAGAATAAATAATAGTACCTACTTATACCAAACCTACTTTCAATATTACGGCTAACCTATGTATATATATCATAACTACCAGTCTTTGATAATAAAATATAGTATTGTATAAAAAAAAAAAAATTATAGTATTTTATAGTGCTATAATTAATGGTGAATGTAGTAGGATTATGCCCTGTCTAGAACGGCGTCAGTACGAAAGTACGAACCAAACCGGAGTGCGTCCGAATTGGCAATTTGTTTGCTTTCAATCAGCTCGGCTGGCGGTTATCACATTTCATTTTGGCTACAAGCTCATCGCTGCTTCTTGGAATAACTACAGACAAGAATCAGTGTCGTGTTGAACTCTTTAATAATCGCCTGAATAAAATTTCCGTCGCCCGAGTTGACCTCATAAAAAACGTATTTTTGGCCTTCAGCCGATTTTTTATAAATGCAAAATCATCATTATCACCACCATCACCTGCTGAATAAAGGCCGCTCGTATATTTCCAAGAAGAATGCCCCTGATCCCTCCTCTCCATCCACAGACTTCTTGCGATCCTCTAATAACAGTTTACGGTCCTTAATTTCAAATTACACAAAAAACGACACAAAAAAATAAAAAATAAACAGAAGTGAAAACTTAAACATATTTCCTCCTCCCCCAACTTTTGAGGGAAGTTTTTCGATCTTTGCCGAAGAGGTGACGAGGCGCAATCACGTTCATTGTTTTGTACCGTTTTATTAAAATTCACTTTTAAAATTGACAAGAGAATTTGTAGGTGAGGTTAGTTTTATACTCAAGCAGGATATTCTTTGTAAGCTGAAGTGGCTTTAGTTACCAAGAATACGAGCAGGTGGGAGCATTAAAATTCCAGAAGCACGCGCTGCAGCCGTAAATACAAACACGGTCGCCACAAACCGCAATTAGTATCAACTAGTTATTTGTTTTATGCGAGGAAACTTTTTACGTTCCGCAAATAAATGGCAAGGACCATAATAAATGTGCATTGCCCACGCTTTAGGTACTTACCCTTTATGTTTTACACTCGTTGTATAATACATTGCATAGTTAAATAAGCATTATGATGAAGTTTATCGGGATTAGCAAACAGTAGATGGTTGTTTTACGGTTTGTTCTTTAACTAATAATTGCATTTGTATTGTTACAGGTCCGATAGCAGGCAAAAAGTTAGGAAACGTTTACACACAAGAGAAACATCCCTCCTGAAACCGACTGCCGAACGATGGACTTCACGAAACAGTACAAATTGTATAAAGGATACAAATCAGACCTCGCACTCGATTAATAGTCAATAATAAAGTATATTTTCTACACAAATTATAGCTAAATTATTTTTATACTAGCGATCCCGGATTCCGGAAACCGGTGTCGCTAGTAAATAGGTATCTCCCCTACGTCACGCAGGGATACCTAATGTTGCTTTCAAAGGTGTTATTTTTTGAAATCGTTCCTGTAGTTTATTCGTTACAGACAGACATTCCTCTTTATTCTATTAGTGCATTGCATAGCTTTCTTAATTTTCAAACCTGTTCTTTGAATTACTGCATGTTATTATATTTTGGCTATTTTGTACTGGTTTGTATAAAATAAAATGTAGTGTTAAAGTATTTGGATGATGGCCTAGTAACTCTGGGCGAGATTAAAGTGACGCGAGCGTCTCCAAATAGATTCGACCGCAGTCTACTGCGTATAACCCGCATCTGCATAAGCAACCTTATTACAAGTGGATAAGACTCATGATCTAATCAAATAGAATCACATCAAGAGGAAGGAAATGATTCCTCAATGTCGCTGTAACATTTGCACCTGGCCTAATAGGTTTTGCTACAAACAGTAGTAGTACGGAAATAAAATACATTCAAATTCATTTAATATTATATTACCCTTACAAAGGCTCTATTCTATTCTCCTCCATTAACAGACCGAAGAAAAATATCAATTATATTAAAATTACATTATAAACTACTTATCAACATTAAAACATACCTTTTATCTCAAAAATAATAATTTACTAACAAACATATTCTAAGAGGGGTGAACATAAAATCATTCACTGTCGCGTCTCCTAGCAAGCTTCGTTCGGTGTTCATGAAATTAGTTATTTATTCAGTTAGAGATATATTAATACGTAATTTTGAATGCATAAAAAAATATAAGAAAGTAGAGAAAAAATGGTCTCGATATAAAAAAATAAGATTACTGCCAGAAAACATGCTTATGTAGGAAATGACCATTTTACCAGATAGTTATGAACACAGTGTCTTTTATAAATAAATACAGTACTTGCAAAATTGCATTTGGTCGATGAAATAAAAAAAATAACAATAAAAGAAGTTACCCTACCTACATTATTGAAACGATTGTAAAGGCGAGCACATGGAAAAAAGACAGTCGCGCTTACAAGCAAAATACAATGTTATTTTATTTCCATTGGAAACAGTTAAATTCTAAAACTAGCATAACAAATCACACTACACAAGTGAAAATATTCTTGAGAATATCGTTGAAACGCAGTCTATTTTGTACTAAGAACTTTTCAATACTATCAAGCTCAACAATTACTTGTAGGTCTAGAAACTTGTCAAACGTTATTCAGTCTCTTACCTTCTTTAAATGCGTAGAGAGTCTTATGTATAAACTTATTAGAACAAAAAGCTTTCGATTGATTTATCTATATAAAAATAGCAATCTGCCACTTTCTCGTATCAAAAGGAATTTCATATAAAAGCGTTTCTTCATGGTTGGCAATATCTCCTTGAACCGCGATGTTTCTTTTAGGCACAAAGCGCACTGGCACTTTACTTGACGTATGTCTCTAAATAATACAAAATCAATTAACGTTCTGCACAAAAAGTATTTTAAATATTTTTTTTTATTTGAATGGCGTTTACGAAAAACGTGCTCTACAAGTTTAGTACGCCATGTAAAATACCAGCACTAAACCGTTCTGTGGTATTGACTAACTAAGGCTTCCACCCCATTTGTCAGGACGCGTCCTTTCATGATTGTCATCCCGTTAATTTTAAAGTTTTTTTCAATAAAAGTTTGAAAATATTTGGACGCAACCGCGCGCGAATATCGAAAAAGTTCACGAACTGTCATTCTCAAGCACGATTTTAAGGTAAGGTTGACGTCATTTCAAATCTTTTGTTACTCAATATTTATCGTGTTTTAACGACCAAATAAACGCTTGTAAAATGAGAGCATCTCTACAATGTACAGTTCGACCGTTGTAACTTAGCGGGTCTGAACTGAGTCGTCTGGCCAATGGCGAATGGAACCGTCGCAAAATCAGCCCCCCAAGTAGTAGAAGATTCTAGATGTTCTGAGTTACCAACGTCCAAACAAGCGCTTGTATTATGAGACAATCTAAGACAGCATCTGCACAAAGGAGTAGAAGTAAAGTACGTGGTGCAAGTACTAGCGTGAATCCACTGGTTGCGGCCGCGTGGTTGTGTTGGCGGGCGCGGGAGCTTGGTACTTGGGCACGGGGAACATTGGCCGGGCTTCTATGCCGGACACTCCGTCGAATCTGAAAATAATGCAGATGGTAAGTGCTTATTTCAACATCTTTGAGTAGAGATATCCGTCAAATAAAAATGGCGCCATCTTGTTTTTGTCGGGTCTAAAGTAGACGTTTTATTTTTAATTTAGTATCATTTGTTGTTCTTTTTTTTTCATCGAACCCATACGTGTGGGGTATCTATGAATAGGTCTTCAAAAATGATGTTGTGGTTTCTAATATCGTTTTTTTCTAAACTGAATAGTTTGCGCGAGAGACACTTCCAAAGTGGAAAAAAGTTGGTCCCCACCTTCAAACTTCTAAAGTAAGAGAATGATAAAACTAAAAAAAATATATGTTGTGCATTACTATGCAAACTTCCAACGATATTTGGTTTGAACGAGATCTAGTCAGTAGTTTTTTTTTAAACGTCATAAACCGTAAACCGCAATTTACCTTTCGACGAACTACAAGAACCTTATTATGTTACATCAAGTAACATAACACAGATTAATTCGGGGCTTGAGATTATGAGCCAAAAGTTTGGGTTCGAATCCCAATTTGATTAAAACTCGTGGGACATTACAAAAATATTTTTGACAAAAACATTGGAACTTGCCATGCCACTAATCAAACTCAATGAACTCAAAACACATTAGACACGGGTAGCTTATATCTAACTAGATATTAGCTGTCATCTTTTATTGATCATGATCAGTGATTGGCCATCTAGCCAATTATGATCAATAACATATGCTGATTGATGAGTGTGTATGTTGATCTTTTAAACTGAAATGCTACCCAAGATCTGAAGATGCATGTCGTATTTCAAACTCGTCACCAACCTCATTGTACTAAATCTGTCCACTAATTTGATTTTGAAGGTAGCAACGTTTTTTTGTTTTTTCCGACCGTTTTACATTGAAAAATGTCAAAAATCTATGCTTGATCCCCGACTCAGACTCAAGCACTGTTTCGGAATACGGGCCTAGGATTGTCACACCTTCACTAATCGTCACGACGAGTACGTATTTTGCAAGGATAATTACAAAAAAAACGGTGTGAACCAAACTGTATTTTCTTGCCGGTTCTTTCCAGTCTTGGCCAGATGGAACTGGCATCTAGACTCACCTAGGTCTAAGAGTCTATGCACACTATGCCGAAAGTACGCGACCTACGGACGTTCCGCGGCTGATTTTACGTTCCGAAGTATTCGGCAGATATGACGCACCATTAGTGCCGAACTTACGCGGCAGAAACTCAGTTGCGTAACTTAGTGCGTGTACTCGCAGTGCCTCGAGCGCTGTCAAGGCGTCGGGTGGTGTGTTATCTAAACAGTTGGACAGACAGGCAAAACAAAGTGCTCCTGTTAGGGTTCCATTATTATTTTTGAGGAGCCAAACCTGAAAAATGGACTAACCGAACCGAACTTCTCGCGTATAATGTGAGCTCTTCAGAATAAGTTGCCGCTGAACTTACGCCCGACCGAAGTTAGGCTATAACGCAACGTAATTTCGGCATAATGTGTCATCAGTAATTCAAAAATGTACTTACTTGTTGTTCCTGTACTTGTCCGGTATCGCCTGGTAGGGCTGCAGCGCGACATGTGCGTGCGTGCGAGCGAGTTCCCTCAGCACCGGCTCGAGGTCCGCCCATGCATACCCGGAACATGCCTCGAGCGCGGCCGGCCATGCCGCATGCATGCACGACGAGTGCGCCCGTCTACACAGACAACATGATATACATCTCCAAATTCAAATACAACGCGGTGATGTGGAAGACCCAGAATGAGATGTCGGGACGAAATTTACTCCCACCTTACATCGTGGCTTGTCACTGTGTTGAGTCGCGAACTGTGTTGAGTCGCGAAGAGTGGAAAAAAGGAAGGGAGGCTTTTGCCCTGCAAATTCAATTCAAATTCATCATCCGCACTTGGTGTGCGGACTGGTTTCTGCAAGTACGCCGCTGGCGGGCTCTTTTTGCGTGACGCTTGACACGTGTTGTTCGAACTTTTTTAGGTTCTACGACACGCCGGTTTCCCCACGATGTTTTTGTTCATCGTTTGAGAGTACTAGCATAGTGCTGGATTATAACCCAAGACCTTAGGATCGGAAGGCGGGGCCGCTACTAGAACACCAGTGCTCTATCACCATCAGGTTTATTTTGGAACGATGCTGCTCTCGTCCCAAGGTTCTCAACGGCAAGCTCCGTTTTTATAAGGAGTTGAGCTGACTGGAGCGAGGGTAGCAGGGGGACAAACCACAATACACCCCCCATCGCGGGACGTCAAAGCAGATTTTATTCCCCTTCAAATCGCATAAAAGTTATACAAAATAATAAAGAAATTGAGAACCCTCCTTTATTATTTCAAGTCTGTTAAAAACAGTAAAAATGGGGAATAGTAATAGCGGTTGTTTTATTACAATTATCTGATGGAACAAGCATATGGGCCACCTGACGTTAAGTGTGCCATTTACTAAACTGGCACCCACGCCCTACAAATCGAAACAGCAACGCTGTTTGACGGCAGAAATAAAGCATTGTGGTAGTACTTCCTCAGATGAGCCCTACAAAGAAAGCTATACGATTCCCATACGATCGCATTTCTAACCTGTCTTCCGTATTCTGTGTGCGTCTAGCTTCGTTCTCCTTGGTGTCACAGGCGCAGCGCTCGCAGAGTAGTGAGTGCCGAGCGGTAGCGAGGGAGCCGGCCGCGATTATTGACGGCTTGTATTGCAGGTACGGATCCGCTTCGAGTAGGCATAGCTCGCCGATGTACTGCAATAAATGAAGGCTGTGTCAAGTTATAGGAGTTTTTCGTAGCTTAAAAGTTTAGTTGTCATTGCTGATGGTGTCAAAAAACTGGCAGAATGTGAGAGAACTGGTGGTCTAGTGGTAGCGGTTCCGCCTTCCGATCCTAAGGTCGTGGGTTCTAATCCTGTCATGTAGCAATGAGTTTTTCTGTCGAAAAATGTATGTGCACTATGTCGGTTCTTTCAAACGGTGAAGGAAAATACCAAAAATCGTGAGGAAACTGGCATGTAGAAGAAAAAAAAAAAGATTGAAAACAGTATTCAACTTCGATTTGATTTAAAATGTGTGTTAATACACTTTGGTGTTATAGTGGGGGTATGGAATGGATCTCTTGAGGGCAATCCCTAATACTTACAGCAGCCAAATGGAAGGTCCTCTTAGACAGGCCATTGGATATGCAGTAATGAGACAGGAAGGCCAGTGACGTCGGCGTGGAGAGATCAAATGACAGCACTTTGAGGATCAGGTGCTCCATGCGAAGAACCTCGCGCTTGGTGTAAGTGTCGTCGGTGATGTAAACAAACTCGGATACCTCTGGCGGGTATACCTCCTCGTATTTACTGGGAAATATATATAGATTAGAATATAACTATTGAAACTAACAAGGTTTTGAAGACTACATAAGGGCAAGTCCCACTTCATTAACATTTCGTCTTCGAAATGTTGTTTTCGTTTCGCCATTTGTCTCTCTCTATTGTATGGAGAAAAGATGGGACAGCAAAAATACGTTATGTAGTTAGAGTTGTTACTTTATCAATTTTCCATACAAAAGAGAGACATGCTCACACGAAAACAACATTTGGTAGACTAAATGTGGTTGCAAAACGCCGACTTCGGGTACAGCATATTTGCCATGATTTGTGAGTTTTGGCTCCCGATATTTCGGCACAGTTGCATGTACCACAGGTATACAGTACAGGTATGTATCACAGGTTGAACTGAAGTGCTTACAAACTAATAAATCAAAGTAAATATCCAGTTGTTTATAAAAATAGTTTAGAATGTTCATTTTCGTCAGGTTAGACTATTTTCATATTTTTTGCGAACACACTAAGGAAAATAATTAAGGTTCGGCAATAAGGAAAATTATGAAAATGTGTGCAGTCGAACATCCACCAGCCGAAGTGTCATATCCACTTTACCTTCAAGATAAACTCACCATTTACTCAGCTATTCCAAGGATAGCAATACAAAACAAAGTTTATTATGTATTTTGAACAATAAGATAAAGGTATACGGCCGGCGGTTCCGAACTTAGCCGTTTGTGCTAAAACGGCCTAAAACTACCCGCCGATTGTATTGTTACTAGAAAGTCTCCAAGTGGTAATGGGCTGGTCATATAGCTCGAAGAACCATGGGGAATAAAGGTTCCCGAATGGCGACTACAAACCGGAGGACGAGAACCCATCCTATATATAGCTAAGCTTTTGGCTGCCATCACCCCTGATGGAAATTGAGAATGCAGCCTAAGATGGAGCATGCTTAGCCATCATCCACCTGTTCACTCTTGCCTTGAAAATATCTAATTTATAACGTTCTGGAAATGCTGGCGCCGGTAGAGAGTAAGAGGTTTCTCTTAGGAGGTTTGTACTATAAAAATGGAGTCAAAATGTTTTGTACGAGAATGTGGAATATCTACCACGAAGGAGTGGCACTTTTCAGTGCGGCGTCTAGAAGTACAGAGGTAAAAGGGTGATGGGTGTATAACACTATTTTTGATTTGTAAAAGGATCATATAAAAAAACGGTAATAGGAACCGAGCCATAGTTTGTTGCCTGTTCTTCTAGGCTTGGTCACGTGGAACTGGCACTTAAGACTCACCTAGCTTTAATAATAATAATAATAATAATAAAGCCATTTTATTCCCAAAAATATTGTTTACATTATATTATGTTTATATGTATAAGCACTAGAATTTAATTCTTTATTTTGGGCACCCATCTTTGGGTGAAGGCCTCCTCCATCCATCGCCATTGAGCTCGGTCCGCGGCGTGTCTGGTCCATGTGACGCCGGCAACATCTTGGATGTCATCGCGCCAGCGCCGTCGCGGGCGGCCGCGCGCTCTCCGAGCCTCAGCGTCGCGTGGGTACCAGTGTAGTAAACGCTCTGTCCACCTTCCATCTGATGTGCGGGCCACATGTCCGGCCCACCTCCATTTCAGTTGACAAGCTAGTAGAGCTGCGTCTGTTAGTTTGGTTTTGTCCCTTATAGTCGTGTTTCTGATATGGTCTTTCAGTTTTATGTTCAGCATGCTTCTTTCGGTTGCCCGTTGGAAGACTTGTAATTTATTAATGATTTTTTTTGAAAGAGCCCAATTCTGACACCCATAAAGTAGAGTTGGGAGCACTGATGTTTCCATGGCTTTCTTTTTAACCGTGATTGGTATCTTAGCTTTAAATATATGCTTCAGAGACCAATACTTGTTCCAAGCAATTTTAATTCTTCTCTCCACCTCTTTGAGTGATTGGTTTTGAAATGAGATGCTTTGGCCGAGATAGACATACTCATCCATGTATTTTACGATCTGCCCCTGTATATGTACAGTTGTTTTAGCACTGTTTGTTATGATGCATGTTTTGTTTGCATTCATCTCGAGACCACAGTTTCGGCTTTCTGTGTTCAACGTCTGAAGCATGAATTTCAAATCTTCGTGGTTTTCACTTACAACGATTATGTCATCCGCGAAGCGTAAGTGGGTCAAATGCTCTCCGTTGATGTTGATTCCCATTCCTTCCCAATTGAGTTTGTTGAATATATACTCTAAGAGCGCCGTAAATAGATTTGGAGAGATTGGGTCGCCTTGTTTCACGCCCCTCAGTATGTGAAATGGTTTTCCTATTTTATCCATTCTAACTGTAGCTGTACTTCGATTGTATATTTCTTGTAAGATATTAATATATTTTTTCTCAACGCATTGGGACTCTAGCGCTCTCCATAGTGCTTGGTGTGATATGGTATCAAACGCTTTAGAGTAATCTACGAAGGCGACGTAGAGTTTCTTGTTATATTCGTTGCAGCGTTCAATCAGCTGAGTTAGAGTAAAGATATGATCCATCGTCGAGTACTTTGGCCTGAATCCGGCTTGCTCTCTGGGTTGGTATTGCTCTAACATGTTTCTTATTCTTCTTAGCAATACGCTTGTAAATATCTTGTATATTATTTGTAATAGACTTATTGGTCTGTAGTTGCCGATATCTAAGTGGCTGCCTTTTTTGTACAGCAGGGTTATGATAGACTTTTCCCATTGGTGAGGTATTGTGCATATACAAATAATAGTATTGAAGAGATCTGTTAGAATGGGTGTTATTGGTTCTATAACAGCTTTTATTGCATCGCTCGAAATACCATCTTCCCCTGGACTTTTTGCCGGCTTAAGGTTTTTGATTGCTTGATAAATCTCTGAAGTCAAAAATGCTGGTATTTCCTGTGGTTCTTGTTGGTATTCTGATCTCCTAGGGTTTTGGTCTTCTGAGTTGCGGTATAAGTTTTTATAATAATCAGTTGCTATGCTTATTATTTCGTCTCGGTTTGTGGTGGTTTTGTTGTCGTTTTGTTTTAGGCATGATATCCATTCTTTTGAGGTCTTCAACCTTTTTTGGCTTCTCTTTACTGATCCTTTTGTTTTTATTTCTTCTTCGATTATTTCTAGCTGGTATTTTAATTTATGTTTGTATATTTTCTTTTTTATTTTTCGGTAGAGTTTAGTCAATTTATTTTTTTCGTGTTTGTTTTTATGTTCTTTGTTCTTCAGTTCTGTTCTTTGTTCTATTAGTTTTATTATTTCAGGATTAAATTTGTAGTGATCAGATTTTTTTCTTTTTGGTAACATGTCCATGCTTTTCTTTATGATGTCAATAATTTCTGTATACTCGTTTTGCATGTTGTTGTTTTGCTTAATTTCAAGGTTTTTAGATAAGTTCTCAAATGTGTTTTTTAAGTGTTCTTTTTCTAAGGGCGTTAGTTCGTTACCTCGACGTCCGTACGATTTTCTATTCTTTTTTGGTTCAAATTTTATGTTTACAGAGGCTCGAATGAGTCTGTGGTCTGTTGGATAGGTAGTTCCGATGACTTCAATGTTATCCAAGTGTTTTATGTTTTTTATAAGGACGAAGTCGATCTCATTCTTTACTTTCCCATTTGGTGATAGCCAAGTCCATTTTCTTTTGTTATGTTTTTTGAAAAAAGTGTTTGCTATACATAGTTGGTGCTGTAGGCAAAATTGTATAAGTCTTTCGCCTCTGCTATTTCTCGTGCCATAGCCCCAGGGACCCATGATGGATTGGTCTTCTGTATTCGACTGACCTACTTTAGAGTTTAGATCGCCCATTACCATGACCAAGTTTGATGAGTTTTGTAGAGTTTTAACCACATCGCCATAGAACTTGTCGATTTCCGTGTCGGCTGCTTTTGTTGTAGGTGCGTACACCTGGATCAGGTTTAGTATTTTTTCGCCAAATCTCATGTCTAATCGACAGACTCTATCAGAGGTAGAGATAAAGTTTATAATATTGTCTTTCCATTCTTTCTTGATAAGGAATCCGACTCCGTTCTCTCCACTTTTCTGTCCTGTAAACATAAACACATAGTTTGCATATTCTTGTATTTTAGTACCTTCTTTTTTTACTTCAGAGAGTCCTATTATATCCCATTTAATTCTTTCCAGGGAGTATTCTAGTTCATTTAATCTTCCTTCTCCAACTAGACCTCGTACGTTGTAGGTTCCGATAAACAAGTAGGGCTTTCTGATATTTTTTTCAGTTTCATGGATGGAGGGTTTTGGTCTCGTACTCCCGCGGGGACCAGCCGTATTGGGAGAGTTTATTTTTGTTTCGTTTTTGTTTGTTGTTGATGTAGGTTTAGTTGTTTTTTTCCGGTTTCCCGAGGCAATTAATAGTTTTTTGAAGTGGCCAATTGTGGGTCAGATCTCGCTCGGTCTACATAGTTCAGTATGTTGGGTCTGATGATCTCTTTTGTATAAGTTTTAGGTTGTGCTTGGTCTTGATTATGCAGGATTTTGTTAGTATTAACTTTCTTCTGTACTGATAAAGAAGACGTACTAGGAGAGCTCGATGTTTCTCTTTTTCTCTTCTCTCTGGTGTTGTCCTTCGGTTTTATCACAACCAGTTTGTCAAACCTTATGTAAGCGATGTTCCCTTTCTCTCTCTCTTCTTCAACTTGAGGTTGTAATTGTTTACGTTTTTCTAAGGTTTCCTTGGAGAAATCCTCCTTGACACTTATGCCGGGTGGAAGATTAGGCTTGCTTTTGAGTATCAAATGTTTTTTCCATTGGGTCGTTATGGAGACTATAACTGGGCGGTTTTTGTTCTCAGTTTGCTTCCCTACTCTAAATACATTGCTAATCTCTTGGCTGACCATGTGTACTCCCATTTCTTCTATGGTATCTTTGATGCAATCTACCAGTTCCCCTTCAGATTTCCCTTTTTCTTCTACTCCAAAAAACACCAGGTTACTCTTTCGCCTCTCTCTATCTGCTGCTATAAGTTTCTGCTCAAGCTCTGATACTTTCTTCTTCAGGTAGTGGTTTTCTTCAGTTATTGTTTTCATTTTCTCGTCTAGCGCTTCCATGACACTCATGGTTACCGAATGAGTTATAGTTTCGGCTTGTTTCTCCAATTTTTCATCGATTTTCTGTAGAAGTAATTCCATGTTTCTGTCCATAATGTTGTATAGACAATATTTGATGCGAAATTTAAAGTTTGGTAATGGTATCCCTAGGTGGTAGGAATGGTAGAAATACTGTTTCCTTTGGTGTCAACACTGTTGTTGTTCTTAATTTTACGCGAGGTTGTCACTACTGATATTATAATTTTGTTTTGTTGTCTACACCGATAGTCCAAAGTTATGTCTTTTAGGTTATATTGCCGATTGTTATTAGGGTTTTTTCTTGCCAATAACCTTGCACTTTCGCTGAGTCCACTTTCCCGTATAATAATCGAGGTTTTGTTTGTTTGTTTTGCGTATCACAACACGAAAATGTCACAGTTTTGCACTACTTTTTGTTATTTTTTGCGGACACAATTGACGTACGTGTTTACAGTTCAGCGGCCGTACTTAAGTATCACCTAGCTTTAAGACGTTTCAAAGTGATTCTTGTATCGTATTGAATAAAAGTATATTGAGTTTGAGTTTGAGTTTGAGTTTAAGGATGATTGTAACTTACGCGGCGATGTAAGTAGCAGCTGTGCCGACCAACTGCAGTTTCGTCCGCACCACACTCATGTATGACAGGAATCTGTCCACATATGAAACAGCAAGATGCAGTGTCTCGCTTTGTTGGCTGTACTCGTCACATACTTCGACAAGCCAGTCCACTAGTATGGAACGCATCAGATGTGTGATGTCTGGTTGTTTCCGCATGTAGCGCGGATTGGCACGGTTCTTGGTCTGTGGGGAAAAAACTTTTTAAATCAATCACTGACACTTATGGTCTAATGTGTTAACCAGTTTTGGGAATAAGACATCGCTAATCGAATCAAGCAAAGAGTTACAGCTCTAGCAGAGGAAAAGAAGAAGGGGTATGATAATATGGCGTCTTTACGAGGAGTGGTATCGTTTGCCGTGTAATAAAGTTAAACAAAATTGTAGCTATAATCAATGAAGAGTTTTCGTCTTATTAAATGGTAGCCCCGCTCTCCGATTGTAAGTTCGTTATTTTTAGTAAATACATACTTAGAATACAATACATATTACATCCAGAGAACAAAAATCTGTTTTTACCACATAAATATTTGTCCTCAGTGAGGATCTAACCCACAACCTACTGCGCACTGGTGGTCTAGTGGTAGTGGCCCCGCCTTCCGATCCGAAGGTCTTGGGTTCAAATCCACTCGTGTACCAATGAGTTTTTCTGTCGAAAAAATTTATGTGCACTATGCTAGTACTCTCAAAACGGTGAAGGAAAACATCGTGAGGAAACCGGCGAGTTGTAGAACCTAAAAAAGTTCGAGCAACACGTGTCAAGGGTCACGCAAAAAAGGCCCACCAGCGGCCTACTTGCGGAAAAACCTGCCCGCACATCAAGTGCGGATGATATAAAATTTGCCATGTGTATAGTTTATGTATGACATTGTTTTGTACCTCAATATCTCTCATGTACTCGTAGATATCCTGACGGTACTCCACAACATGGAAGAACATATCCCGGTCAGTAGTTGCGGTGGTTGTGTCTTCATCGTCCAACAGGCTCTCATTCTTGGATATGGACATCGAGAGGACACTGCAGTCTCCAATGGACATTGGCGATTCAACCACAACATTTTTCTTTTCTTGTAAAGGTTGCCTGTGAAAATTATGCTAGTAGTAAGAGAACAAGTGGGATTGTTCTTATTTGAAAGGTAGCCTAGTAATGCAGAGTGCCACCAAATTACCGCCAAATTTATTTTGGCATGACTCTGATCTCGGCATGCATTTTTTATTACACACTCTGTGCACGAGGCAGGGTGTCACTCTGTATCGCTAAGATATTATTCATAGAATTTGTACGAAAGAATCAGCGCAACACTGAACTGCAGAATATAAACTTTACGTGATCAAAGAACTAATGATGTCATTAGTTCTTGTCTCACAGATTAGTTCTTGTCCATCTGAAAGATCTTTTGTTTCACAATTTTGTGATTGTGGTGCCTCTCTAACCTGAACAGATGCAATGTATCCTACAATTTGGTTGAAATATTTACATTAGGTACACCATGTCAGAGGTTTGAGAGTTATCAGAATTTTGCAAAATCAAATAGGCTCTAATTCTAGTTTTACATCAAGTATTTTTTACTTTTCTCTCTTACTAAGAACATGAAAATATTGTTGTTGCTCTCATAAACGCTATAGTAACTTTAACCGATCATCATTTGCTCTTGATGTTGGCTGCGAAATCAGAGCATGATTTTTGCCCTGTTCATTATCTAATGATGTATTAATTTACTAAGTCATCAGTATCAATATACTATACTTATCACATTGAGCTGCTCAAATGACAATTATTGAGGTTATCTGCACTTACCGATGAGGGAGAGCTTCCTTCTGGCGATCTGGCTGCTTCTCTGGCTTGGCACAGAGCACTTTAGTATTCTCGACATTATTCACGAACAGGCTATCCTTCCTGGCAGTTTCTTTAGCCACGAAGGGTTTGTAGGTCGTCTCGCGTTTCTTTACTTCAGCCTCGGTAGGCTTGTCTTCATATACGCTGAAGGCGCGAAACTGCGCTATAACTGGGGGCACGATGTTCTTCTCGTTTTTGATCTGACGTACCGTCCTGTTCTCATCTTGTATTTTGCTCGTCACATTAGGCAAACCAGCCTAAAAACCACAGGAATTTATTGTAAAACCTAAAACTTGTGAATTCACAAAAGCCAAACAAACAACTTACGAGTTTCCCGCTGCGGTTCTGGTTGCATGCGAACTGACTGAGGTCTCCGAGAGCACGTCGCTGGTTCGCCGAAAATATTTCTGCATCTTTTCTC
The DNA here is from genome assembly GCA_947578465.1 of Thera obeliscata. NCBI lineage: Eukaryota > Metazoa > Arthropoda > Insecta > Lepidoptera > Geometridae > Thera > Thera obeliscata. Next base: position 4,344,962 of record OX387919.1, read on the forward strand.
ATCGCCAAGGATCCATTTTCTTGATCTTCGTGAATTCTGAATGCCATTGTTTCTACCGAAAACAACTAACAAATTATCAGAATCAGCAAAAAACAACGCGAGCTGCGTGTTTGCAATGAGGCAACCGAAGTCAATTATTTGTTGAATCACTACTAGCAGCTAAATGCACATTCCCTACTCGGCAACATTGAGTGTAGTTTTGAAAAATGTGCTGCAGTTTGAATTTAATTTCCAAAATCACCCCCAACAAACGCTTTTGTGGCGTCGCCGTCGTCAAGTCAATCAACGGACAACAACAGACAAAGCAAGGGCGCAGAGCTGGAATCAGGCTCTAGAAAAAATATTGTCTATGGACACTAAAAAAATATACTATTTTCCAAATTATTATACTAGCATTCGAGAACTTAAAAATATCGAAAACATGTCATGTGTCAAGTGTACGAAAGAAGTTTCTACTAGCCCGACGCGTATACGCACTTAGAATCCTTTCACTACACTTGGTTCAAAAGAACCAGTGACACGATAAAACTTGGAGGAATTAGAAATGGAGGCGTCAACGTTCAAATCCACGAACAATATTTTCTGCCAAAATTGACGGGGGACGAGGTAAACACGCATGGCACACGCGCATAGCAAAATCCTATTCATGTAAACACACACATTGACAATCCCGCACACGATCTTAAAATTTGCACAGAGATAAAAAATATAACGTAGTTACGCAGTGTCAAGACTCACATTATGATAATCTCTAGTGATGGGCATTCCGTAAGACCGGTAAATTGAACGATGAATAAAATAATGAATGAAATGGGTTTTTAGGTAAAGGTAATTTAAATAAGTTATGCACAACAGGTTTCACATTTTGTAACAGTCAGAAAATAAAAGAACTGAATTTAGTTCTTATGTTTTATTAATGGTTATAATTTTGAATCAATTAGTTCTTAACATGTTATAGCACAATAACATGCTCATGTTATGCTTTAATTATTCAGTAAAAGACTAAACTTATGTGTACTAACACATAAGTTTAGTCTATTCAGTAAAAGACTAAACTTATGTGTACTAACACATAAGTTTAGTCTTTTACTGAATAATTGAAAAAAAATATATAAAGTGAAATCACATTACATCGTCAGCCTTCACATCACAGCGAAGTTTGTAGTTCTGCCTTCTGCGCCGGAGGCGTTGGTTCGATTCCCACCGAGAACAAATATTTGTGTGGTGAACGCAGATGTTTGTTTGTCCGAGTTTGAGAACTTTCTGCAAAATGTTCCGAGCAAATCACACTCGTTCTTGTTGCATGCCAAGTTGTTTTTTGGCCAAAAAATTATGTCCACTCTTCAAGCAACAGGGTTTTTTGGAAACCTGCACAGGACATAAAATAAATATAAAATAGGCAAAAAAAATTTTTCACTACGCGCACGACTTTATTTTTGAGTATGATGTCATGTCCTATTTTATACATTGATGAGTAGAGAGTTTGATGACTGGTACCTAGGATACCCATATTGTGGGATTTGTGAATAAATGTAATCCGATATATCGTGGCGGCAGCCATCTTGTACCGATTTTCATCAAAAACAGCTAAGAACACTCCCGACTATTCACCTTTCAAACAAACAAAAAACCAAATTAAAATCGGTTGATTCGTTTGGGAACTACGATGGGACACACAGACACCGCAAACTCATAACATCCCGTCGTTTTTACGTCGGGGGTTTAAAAAACACCAAATACGTAATTAGACAACACATTATGTGATAATAATTTAACGTTTATTTTATCATTCATTCATTCATCAATTTCATTCAACTTTTCCCAACACTATGCCTTCTACCAAGGTTTATTCTTTGACAATGGTGTCGTAATACTGTCGCTAATCTGTCGCAACCGGTATTTCTTTTGAACTTAAATTCTACAAAATTACAAACACAATTGACAAAATAATACTCCCTTGTGGTAGGAAATTCAATTCAATTCAATTCAATATTTTTATTTCAGACCTTATAACTATTATATTACAAAGTCCATAGCAGGTACATAATAAACACACACACACACACACACACACATTTAAACCAAATACAAAATAAAATAAAACATAACTATAGCCCTCAGTACATACTGGTCAATTAATACCATGTTCCCAGAAGTTTGATGTCTCTGATCGTCTTTTACAAGAAACTACCATGCAATTCACCATTTTCACGGAGCTCCACTTCGCGACATGAAACGACACACAATGGCTGCGGTTGCGAGTAAAACAGTTTTATTTAAAGGATATGATCGAGATCGTTATATGATCGGCAGAGGGGAAAGCCCTGCCTTGACATCTCCATTTCTAATTCCTCCAAGCGATAAAATGAAGAAGAAGTATAAAGTGTAAGTAAAGTTTACAAAAATACTGAGGCGGAGGAGAAATGCACAGATAAACAGGGCAAATATACCAATCAAATTTATTGCAAAAAGTCATAACAATAAATAATATAATATAATATTGTGGAAAATACGCGCAACTCCACCAGGCCCCAAATTATGCTCAGCTTGTACTATGGGAACCAGATAGCTGATTATTATTAATTATATATATTTTTTTGTAAATATATACTTACAATACAATACCATACAATACAAATACAATACCCAGGCAGAGAACCAATTTTCAATTCAATTTCTATTTATTCACTTTTAAAATAACATTACAAATATATTTAATCTAATGCGTTAGGTACTTAAGGATTTGGAAAAAAATAAAAACTAATGAATATCTAAACTTAGAGTAAAAATATCTTACAAGCTTATTATTTTACTGTACATAACTACTAATATTGCACCGGAGTTATACAGTATGTATGTAGGCATACAAAAAACTAAATGAAAAAATATATAACAAGATGAGATCATTTTCCGTAGAAATTTTACACAAATCATAACCAACATGGGTGCTTCGTCTTTGATCATATTGCTTTATCCAAATGATTTTATCTCTGTGTATGCTGGATTGTCATTGCTTTCGAATGACAAACAACACTGTATTCACATTGACCGTTATGAATTCGAAAAAACCTACTATGATACACGACTTCATCCAAAATAATTATGCCCAAGTGACTTCCAGCAAAATACTTACCTACACAAATACTGCAGTTTGAACGTATCGAAAAAGTACTAAAATACTGAATCTGGTCACACTGGACATTATTACACATTATTTTTATGCAACGCTATCTAAGATACCTCATGGAATCATATCTTTTTCAAGAATCTTGCTTCTTAATACCTATTTCCATCTTTCTTTTTCAAAATTAGGTAGGTACATAGTGTACCTGAATATTGCTATAACACTTTAAGTACGTGAGAATATTTTTTTAAAGATTATTTAGTACAAATAGCACAATCATGAAAAAGCTTATGGCCCATCTGATATTAACTATCGCCTATAACAAAGCATTAGGTCACGCACTTCACTGAAATCACAATTCAATTCAATTTATTTATTTACTTCCTATAGATGTTATCATAACAGCTAGCCAAAACGATAACACTATCACAAATTAAAAAAAATCAATATTTCACTCTGCTACACTAACAATAATTCTATTATGTACTTACTTAATAAACACATTACAAGACATACTACACTAGCAATACTATTACTATTATTACTATTATCACGGACTAAGGTAGGTTATAAATAGTATAATAATTATTATACTACGGAATCCAGCGTTGTTGCAGAGACGAGACATTTTGTTTCAGCTGTTGTATGCAGTAATTTCTCTAGTCTATGGAAATTTAAATAAACCAATGAAAAACCTCGAAGAATCTATGCTTTTTACTTTTTTTTTATTTTTTTCATTCGAGTTCCGAATCAAACTCTCCCAAAAAAAAAAGAAAGAAACATCTGTTTTTGACTTTGACATCTCTGCCATGCATAACACTGTCAAACTGATTGACGAACACCAGCGCATATGCGTGCAGGAAACAAAATTCAACTCTTAAGAGGTGATATCAGACGGTTCACTCGGATGAATGTTCACTCGAGTGAATGGTTAATTTTTCTTTCATGCCATGTTCACTAATATTTCATTCGGTGTTCACACGTTTCATTTCGCGTGAAAAGTGCCGAATGAAAGGAAAAAATGAACAAAAAATGAATCGTCTGATATCACCAAGCGACGTAAGGTCGCTAATATCTTTAGAAAAAATGATTTTACATACCTAACGCTATCATTTCTTTGTCAAAACAAAACAAATGAAATTAAACGCTAAGTACGTATTTATTACCAAAACAACGTTTATTTATTGAAATACGTCTCACATGAATGTAGAATGGATAAGCATAAGCTATACATTACAATCTGTGCACTGTTATGCTATGGCTATGAGTCAGGTTTTGCTATACGGGTGTACAAAAAAGCCGACATTATAAAACTCAGGTAATTAAGTAAAAACTATTTTTCAGCGCCTGTACAATACAATTTCATGTTTAGACCACCTACAAAGTTAATATGATACCTACCCATTAGGACCATTGTTATGACCTACTTTATCCTCCTTAATCTGCTATCTAAAGTTGTGCTGTAGAAACAAGTGTAGAAATGAATATTTTCAGAGAAGAAGTGAGAGCCATGTTCCAGCATGCATATGACAGCTACCTGCGCTATGCATATCCATACGATGAGCTGAGGCCATTGAGTTGTGACGGAGTGGATACGTGGGGAAGCTACTCCCTCACACTAATAGATGCTCTCGACACCCTTGCAATAATGGGAAACCATACGGAATTCAACAGGGTTGTTGATATCGTTCTGCAGAGAAAGAACTTCGATGCAGATATTAATGTGTCTGTGTTTGAAACAAATATTAGAATTATTGGTGGCTTGTTGAGTGCCCATTTGATGTCTCACAGGTAAACCATTTAAAACCAAGCCAAAATATACAAATATAGAGCACTGGTGGTCTATGGTAAGCCTCGCCTTCCGATCCTAATGTGGGTTCAAATCCTGTCATGTATCAATGAGTTTTACTGTGCAAAAATTTATTTGCACTATCAATTCTCTCAAACCGTAAATAGAAACATCTTGAGAAAATCAGCATGTCGAACCACGAAAACATGACTCATGTGTCAAGCAACTCATAGAATGTGACTGATATTCAAACATTTCTTAAAATTATCCCTTTCCCACTCTCATTAGTTAGAGAAGGTAATTAATATGGCATTGTCTGCATAACAAAAAAAAGCAGGGACAAGCTTGCTACCTGTCAGACACAGCAGTACCTATTATTGCAAAATGAGGTTGTATTTGTGTGCCAAATGCCAAATTTAGACCTCATCAAAGAAGCATGAGTTGGTATTTGGTACTAGAGACCTGAAAGGTCTACCTGTGACCTTTCAGGTACACATATATTTAATAGAACATCATATATTTTCAGAACTGGTATGAAACTAGAACCAGGCTGGCCATGCAACGGTCCCCTACTCCGTTTAGCTGAGGATGTAGCCCAGCGTTTGATACCAGCATTTGACACCACTACGGGGATGCCATATGGAACCACTAACTTCAGATCTGGTGTGCCAACAGGAGAGACCAGTGTGACTTGTACGGCCGGAGTCGGCACTTTTATCATTGAGTTTGGCACGTTGAGTCGATTGACTGGGGATCCTTTGTATGAGGAGGTGAGACCTTTTACAAAATCATTTATTTAATTGTATCACAAAGCTCACTTTAAAACGTCTTAAAGCTACGCGACCCACATTTACCTATAGTTATACTAGTAGATACCGTCGGCTTCGCCCGCGTGGAAGTGGTGTTGCTATCATAAAAATTTAAGGCGTTTTTGCGATCTTTCATTTTTAAGATGTTGACCCAGTAGTGTTTATACTATTCTATCTTATTAGGCCTGCCCTCAACAACTACCTCTCACCACCTTCGACTCCCAACTCCGACTTCCGACTTTCTTGTAGGGAGTATAAATAAAAATAGAATGAACTACAGCACTTAAATTGTGTATTTCAGGTTGCTTACAACGCATTAAAAGCGTTATACCACCACAAGTCACCTATAGGGCTGCTCGGTAACCACATCGACGTAATGACCGGACGATGGACAGCGCAGGACGCTGGTATCGGCGGGGGTGTCGATTCTTATTATGAATACTTGGTGAAAGGTAATACTCCCACAACTTTTTTGACGTGACAACGTCTTATAATTCGATGGAGCCGGCTGCACGCACGAAAAAATATGACGTCATGCGGCGTTACCTCGCTCTGAGGCGTTCCATTTAAGGCTTAAAGTGCAAGCGATAGCGCGGAACGAGCGACAAAGAGGCACAATCGGCCTCCGCGTTCGGCATCGGTCTCTCTCCTACTTGAGTGAGCGATGCGTCCGCGTGGTAGCTGTATGACGTTGTCACGTTCAACTATCGTCAGTAAACCGATTTTTTTCGGTATCGGACTTGGCCATCACCGAATTCCCTTTTTCAGAAAACCACCCTGTATATCAGTAAGTTTTATAATAAAACACTCCTAAATGTAATTCTGTAACAGGTGCAATACTGCTAGAGCGTCCAGAGCTGATGTCAATGTTCACGGAAGCGCGGCAATCGATCGAGCGGTACCTCAAGAAGGACGATTGGTTCGTGTGGGCCACCATGCTGCGCGGTCACGTGACCCTGCCCGTATTCCAGTCTCTGGAGGCCTACTGGCCGGGACTATTGACTCTTATTGGTGAGTGGTTCATAAGCATTGACACTAATGGTGAAATATTTTTAATAAAACGGTCCAGTAGTTTTTGAGTTTATTCATTACCAACATACATAGACTTAGGCTGAGCGCACACTTGAGTCACGACAGTCTTTAGACTGACTTTCAAGTCCCCACATGTGCGCCCCCACATACAAACCAAAGAGAAGCAGACAATCGTAGTCAGATTCGTCGCTGTGCAGTGTTTGTAGGTAGGTATAGACAATTTTGTCTATGAGACGTTTTGTTTGAAGTGTGCGCGTCTTCATACATTTTGTAAAGCGGTAGTCTGTCCTATGACTGTCGTGTCTCAAGTCTGCTCTCAGCCTTAGACAATAATTTATTAGCTTCTTAGCACACTGATGATGGTCTGCCCCAGCTTCTCGCCTTAGTAGAAAATAGTGTAATGTTAATAGCCTATAGTCTTCCTCGATAAATGGACTGTTTTACACCAAAATATTTTTTCGATTCGGACCAGCAGCAGTTCCCAAGATTAGCGCGTTTAACCAAATAAACAAACAATCAATCAAACAATCAAACTCTTCAGCTTTATGTATTAGCATAGATAGATGAAAGGATGAAAAAAATAAAAATAAGTGTATAGATAAAAACTAAGTAATGATAAAAACAAGGACAGAAGTTAAAAACTAACAACATATTTATAAGTTATGACAATCATGTCAATATGCCATACATTTAAATAAAACCTCTTTATAATATTAGTATGATGAATACATTCCAGGCGAGCACTGGTGGTCTAGTGTAGCGATAGCGACCCCGCCTTCCGATCCTAAGGTCGTGGGTTCAAATCCAGTCGTGTTCCAATGAGTTTTTCTGTCGAAAAATTTATGAGCACTATGCCAGTACTCTCAAACGGTGAAGGAAAACATCGTGAGGAAACCGGCGTGTCGTAGAACCTAAAAAAGTTCGAGCTACATGTGTCAAGCGTCACGCAAAAGGGGCTTGCCAGCGGCCTACTTGCGAAAACCAGTCCGCACGACAAGTGCGGATGATGAATTTGCCACACATTCCAGGCGAGAGTGACACAGCGATGCGTATAATCCACAACTACCACAGCGTGTGGCGCCAATACGGCTTCACGCCCGAAGTTTACAACCTGGGCACGGGCGAGGCATCGGCGTCCAGAGAGAGCTATCCACTGCGCCCTGAGCTCATCGAGTCCATTATGTACCTGTATCGGGACACGAGGGACCCTATCCTGCTGCAAATGGGAGAGGATATACTGAGGAGCATCCAGCATAGTGCTAGGACGCCCTGTGGGTACGCTACGGTAAGTCACTGCTCCGCAACAGAAGAAGCGAGGTCCAAGACAGGGCTCAGGGAACTGATTGAGTCTTGTCCTTCCACATCCACATCTGTGTCACCATCCGGTCAACTAAAACATTGCTGCCACCAACCCAAAGTCCTACTCCGCTATTTTAAGGAGTTGGGCTGGCTGGGGTAAGGTAGCAGGGGGGACTCTCCTCACGCGGTGGTGAATGGCAGGAGAGTGGCGTGGAGGCCCCCTCTCTTGCATTGCACACTTTCACCACCCCCGTTGGACGGGAAGTCGCTCCTGGGCCCCTCCCTTAAAGGGCGGGACGTGCGGACCCCACTGTAAAGGTGGGTAGTCGTCGGCGGGAGACTGGATGTCAAGGCTCTGCCGGTTTCCCAGTCTCCTTCCACATAGACGAAGCTGGAGCGCCGCTGGGGTTTTAGTGGGTATGCCGGAGATCGGAGAGTCCCACATACCCCTCCCACCCTCCATTGGGGGGGGATGCGTAACGCATTTCCCCAGCGCAAACAAAAAAAAAAAAAAGGTAGCAGGGGGGACAATACACAATACACCCCATCGCGGGACGTCAGTTCAGATCTTGTTCCCCCAACTCAATTAGAATTAGAAGTCACTTATTTACACATTTATTTTGAACTAGCGGTCGCTCGCAGTTTCGCTCGCCCGTTGTCGTCAGGTTACAACCCATATATTTGTTCCATATTTCATTCATATTGATAAATAAACACTAGTTCTCTGAAACCGTGATCATAAATTATCATGAGCTACGCCGCGGCGCCGGCACGAACTGAAATGTTTGTAAAAAGAGCGCACCAAATATTATGTAATCGTTGGCATGTCTTGGATTACCCCTCAACGCTTTAGTTATACTAAAGCAAACAATGGAGCTTTATAACTGTTGTAGATGATGTTATAGCGTCAGGGGCAACTGGTGATTACTCAAGCTTTACTTGCGGGACGCTGTAGTCGAGAGCGCTATAGCCTGGGACAGGATTGTTTTAGTGATAACGTAAAAGTGATTTACACAAGAAGATTTGTCATCCTGTGACTGTGAATTATATATATATTTTTTTGTAAATACATACTCGTACATAGAATACAATATAACACCCAGATAGAGAACAAACATCTGTGTTCACCACACAATTATTTGTTTTCGGTGGAGATCGAACCCTCGACCTATACGGCGCAGAAGGCAGAGCTACTACAAACAGAGCTGAGAGTTCAGTCAATTATGCGTCAGTCTCAACGATTTATCGTGAGTCTATTTCGTAAATTTTAGATCAAAGATGTCCGCGACCACCGCAAAGAGGATCGCATGGAATCATTCTTCCTCGCCGAGACAACAAAGTACCTGTACCTTCTCTTCGACCCGGATAACTTCATCCACAACCCGGGCGTGCACGGAACTGTCATAAACACACCGAATGGCGAGTGCGTTGTGGATCTCGGCGGCTATATATTCAATACTGAAGCGCATCCTATTGATCCGACAATGCTGTACTGCTGCCATGAGTCCAGACAGGGGTGAGTCTTTTTAGATAGATAGATAGATAGATAGATAACAATTGTACACCACAAGAATAGGACATTACACATAGCGAAAAACTAAAACTATAGCGAAGCACAATGGGCTTCTCGCTATGAGCGATCTCTTCCAGATAACCTTTACATACTTCTTCGTTGTTACTTGGAAGAGAGAGAGAGAGAGAGATAATATTATCGTTCTTCCTGGAATTATAAAGAGGCCTACGTCTAGCAGTGGCTTCTACTGGTTATTAATTGGAAATACTAACAGCACACATAGTGAATTTTTTTTTAATCACTAGCACTAGGGTCTTATTAATAATCCTAGCGTAGCGTTGGACTGGTTTGTCAATTGTCAACTCGCACAAATGTGACAAAACACGATTTAACTACTCCAGCGTTGCACCAGGATTATTAATACATGCATTAAAGTTAAATTATTGTATAAAATGTGTGCCAATTACAGCATTCGCAATAATGAGAAAGACAACAGCAAAAATAAAATAACAGAAGTTGAGAGAAAATAAAACTACAACCTAATCTAAGTAGAATTCGGTCGTTTTCGGATGACCCGAAGGGTTTAATTCAAAGTACTCCATCACTGATCCTCTTTTGGTTTTAGATAGTAAAGTCAAGTCACGTGCCACTGCATTTAACATAAGGGTTATCGTAGGAAAAATATTTGTAGTGAAACCGTTGTATTTTGCCGACTAAAACTTCTAGGATATGTAACTTGAAGTTTTAACAAGTTTTTTTTAAGTTTAACGTAAGGGATTTTTTCATCGTGATCAAAGTTATTTTTACTTTTGCTTCAGGATAAACGTCCGCGAAGTGCACCGAGTATACCAGATCCTAGAGGAAGAGGACAACCTGAAGTTCATGACAATGCTAGAAGCGACGGCACAGAAAAATGACGCTAATGTAACGGACACTAAGGCTCAAAATCAAACTGCAACGAGCGACGCAAATGTTACCGTAAACAATGAAAGCCAAGAAAAGAACCAGGTTTTGATAAAAACAGAAACGAAAACCGGGTATGTAAACATAGATGGTACGGAACGAGAAACAGCTAATAGCGAGCCAGCACTGACGGAAGGAAAAGTGGTTAGTCATCAAAACAGCACAGAAGAAAGGATAGAAACTGAGAATGTACAAGAAAACGAACCGACCAAAGTAGAAGTCGATGATATAATCGTAGCTCAGTCTTCAGAGGATGATATTACCTTACCAAGCACATCTCGCACCAAAGACGCGTTCAAATTACTTCCCAAAGTTATCCAAGACTTTCTGAATAACGATTGGAAAACTAAGACGAAATGCGAGCCTCAGAGAATGTTGGAAAGAATGCGAATGGAAAAACGGTATCCCGACCATCCTGATGCAGGAAGGTATGAGCTGCTTTTGACTCCAGCGCCGTCGTTCTTACAAAGAATATCTTTAGCTGGAGAGTTTCTGAATAAGAAACATCTAGAACTATAGTTTTTGTTAAGACTAGTCAAAACGTTGAGTGAAATCTAAGTGAAAAGCGCATCAATTGTTGAATTATTCAAATAAAACGTTATTTTTTGAATTTATGGTGTATTTAAATCTAGCAATAACTTCTTTGATTACAAAGTGACAGGTTCTTCTTTGGTTGCTTTAAAGAGGATTCTTTAGAAGAATATGAATCCAAGTCAAACTGACATGGATATTGTGCTGTCAAATTCAGTCTAGTGATGTAAATAAATTCCCGTGATGTCATAATAAGTAAATTACAAAAAAATGCCTGTATTCCCCGAGGATGCGAGCCGGCCGACCGATACACAGTGTCCGTTGGAACGCGTTCCCGTGTGGACCACATCTGTACCGATGCTTGAGTTATCATGACCGAACTGAAAACCTCTCAATCTGAAGAAAATACTTTGCATTCGAAAGGATATAAGTTGATTAAATTCGTCGGCGAAGGTGCTTACGCTAAGGTAAAGAAACTAACAGGCTTTTTTGGCTATTGGTGATGCTTTTTTCAGCTATTTTGGCCACTGAACTGCTGTTCTACTTTATGCTAGAGATGATGAAATGACGCTCGTCTTTTAACCATATCCAGCACCTTAGTAGAAAATACCACTCCCTAAAGCTAAATAGTATTTGAACGCATTGCATCCTTGCCAAAAGTATTGTTTTTAGCTTAACCCTAAGTCTGCATTTCCAGGTTTATTTGACCGAATACAGTGCTAAAGATGAACACAAAACTACTTTAGCTTGCAAGATTATTGAAACGTCGAAAGCTCCAAAAGACTTCGTCGTAAAATTCCTCCCGCGCGAAATAGACGTGCTCATACGTTTGAACCATCCCCACTTGGTTCACATCCACAGCATATTTCAACGAAAAACTAAATACTATATTTTCATGAGATACACCGAAAACGGAGACTTATTGGGCTACATTTTGAAGAACGGCTGCGTTTCTGAGAATCAGTGTCGAGTTTGGATGAGGCAACTGACACTCGGGCTACAGTACTTGCATGAGTTGGAGATAGCTCATCGCGATATCAAGTGCGAGAACGTTCTTCTAACGGCCAATTTCAATGTGAAGATTTCTGATTTTGGCTTCTCTAGGTTCTGCGTCGACCAGGAAGACCAGCCGGTTCTTAGTGAAACGTACTGTGGGTCTATGTCATACGCTGCGCCGGAGATTTTAAGAGGCAAGCCTTACTTGCCGAAACCTACAGACTTATGGTCTATGGGAGTAGTCCTATTTGTTATGCTCAATAAATCTATGCCCTTCGATGATACTCGCATGCGTAAGTTGTACGAGCAGCAGATGGGCAAAAAGTATCGGTTCAGATCGCGCGTGGCTAGTGTGATCTCTCTGGAGTGTAAGACTGTGGTGAAACATTTGTTGGAGCCCGACCCGGGCCTGCGTCATAACGCCACCCAAGTCCTTAGCAGCGAGTGGATTGCTATGGACAGTAGGCTTACCAGTGAGTTTTATCGTTGCCCAATTTTTTTAATGTTTGACAGAATATTTTGCTGTTCTATTAGAAAAACTCGAAAAATGACGCAAATTTCAAAAATGTTCTTCCAGCTCTTAACGCGGTAGAAGCATCAGCATTGAAAAGAGCCAAGGAGGAACGCAGGAGACTGTCAGATTCCCACAGGAACCCGCCCAAACGGCAGGGAGATATTTTGCAAGGACCACAAAGAGAGTCTGGCTGCAGGGTACCTAATCATTATCTTAAAGATAGCGCACTTGCCTGACGCATCCATAAGTAAAGGAATCGTGGAGTTCAAATCATAATGAAATATAAAATAATATCGATTTCCATAAAAATAGTACCAAATACGCAAAAGACAAAAGGACTATTTTTTTCGACGGTGCATTTAATAAATTAATTATATGGTTACAGGCTAGTGAAATGATAAAATCTTTAGCTAACGTCACAGCTAAGCAGAAGCATACTGAATAAGTAGATGGAGGGGAAATCCAAGGTATGTCTTAAAAACTTCCAATAGGTCACACGCAAACTGTACCTACACGAAAAGTGTATTTAATCTTCGCCTCACTTACAAATTACAGCAGTTTCACCATATTGAGGAAGAGTTGAAACTTTCCGGATCCGAACAATTGACTCTTGCGACCAGAGGATATAGAATGATAAAGAAAGTCAACGAGGGATCTTACGCTAAGGTAACTTTCAAAGTAGTATTAGCGAGAAATGAAATGAAAAGACTGACGTAATCAGTGTTCTTTCATCTTATTGGTCGGTTATGAAATGATGTGATTTGCGTACGATGTGATTGGTCAATTTGTTTCTTGATGCCCTATCATGAACACAATGTTAGTCATAGTGCGGACTTTTTCTGTACGAACGGAAACTTTTTTGATAGAACTTTATCAGAGGCGGGAGTGTGAGTGAGTATTATTATTATGGTTGCAGGTGTATTTAGCTGAATACAGAAATCCAAACAAGAACGATAAGTTATCAGTGCTTGCGTGCAAAGTTATAGACACGAATACCGCGCCCAAAGACTTCGTGAAAAAGTTCCTTCCTAGAGAAATAGACATGCTTATAAAGCTAAACCACCCACATTTGGTGCACACACATAGCATATTCCAGAGACGGTATAAATACTTTATATTCATGAGGTATATGGAACATGGGGACCTTTTGGAACATATTCTACAAAAGGTAACTACGGAAATCTAATTATTTTTTGTACAAAAAAAAATTGCCATATAGCTGGAAGAACCGACAACCGTTGGGGAATAAAGGTTCTCGAATGGCGACTACGAACTGGAAGACGAAACGTATGGCGCTCACCCACCAGATGGACGGACGACATTGTTAAGATCGCGTGAAGACGGTGGATGGGATGGGCTCAGTATAGTTTTTCCTGGAAATGTATAGGAGAGGCCTATGTCCAGCAGTGGACTTCTCAGGCTGATGGTGATGATGAGATGGGCATTATCATAGCTAACATGACACCACTTAGTGAATGACGGCACTATTAATAACGTCTAGCGGCCAGCAGGGACCAAAATCAGACCATATTTATTTTGTAGGGTGCCGTACAAGAAGACCAAGCAAGAATATGGACAAGGCAGTTAGCACTAGCCGTCCAATACATGCATGAGTTAGAAATAGCACACAGAGACATCAAATGTGAGAACGTGCTACTCACAGCCAATCAGAACGCGAAGCTATCAGACTTCGGCTTTGCACGCTTGTGCGTAGACAAAAAATTCAGGGATATTCACAGCGAAACGTTTTGCGGCTCGCTTTCTTACACTGCCCCTGAAATACTTCAAGGCTCGCCGTACTTCCCAAAGCCTACCGATATCTGGTCTTTGGGTATAGTGGTCTATGTTATGTTAAACCGAGCCATGCCTTTTGAAGACAAACATATCAAGCAGTTGTATCAGGCACAGGTGAATAAGAATTGGAAGTGGAGGTCGCGATACGTTGATACTTTATCAGAGAACTGTAAGCGGATTATAACGCTCATGTTGGACCCCAATCATACAAACAGAATTAAAATTGACCAGATTATTAACAGTGAATGGATCGCTATGGATGGAAGATTATTAGGTGGGATTATGTTTTACTACAGGAGGACATAGTAGACATAGAAAAAATGTCGCCAAAAAGCGACCATGTGCTCCTTTCTCCATACAAATTCCGTGTTTTTTCGGTAGCCGTAAAATAGAAATTGACTTCCTGCGCAATGATTACTTCCGAGCTAGAAGTCAAGAACAAGGAAATACTTTCTCCTCCTTTTCTATATCTTAGAATTCGTATATCTAGTCATATTTTAAAGAAAACTGGGTGAATGTAAAATTGGTGACAGCGGTTCCCAAACAAACGGTGCATGATCGCTTTTATAGTGGTTTTAACTTTGCTTATCTGTACCCGAAGTCCCAGTGCATTTACAACATTTCGTTACCAAATGTTGTTTTCGTTTCGCCTATTTGTCTCTGTCTATTGTATGGAGAAAAGATGAGACAACAACTCTAACTACGTAACGTATGTTTGCCGTCTCATATTTTCTCCATGCAATAGAGAGAGACAAAAAGGCGAAACGAAAACAACATTTGGTAACGAAATGTGGTAGCAAAACTCCGACTTCGGGTTCTGAAGAAGAGATAGCTAGTTGATATTTCAATTAATTTCAAAAAGTTATACTCTTGGTGTTTTTAGAATGGACACAACAAGAAACTATAGCGTTCAAAAAAGCTCGCGACGAGAGAATCGCATTGCAGAAAATGTTTGAAGGCACTGACCTAGGGAAATCTGAAAAAGACTTAGCAATGCCCAACACTTCTTTAGTCAAGAACGCATGTGAACTAGCTTCGACATCAACATGGTAGCAATTACAAATAATAGTTAGCTTTGAGTTCATTTTTGTTATTGGTCAACGTTGCTTTAAAATATAGTAACAGCGACACGAAAGAAGAATCATTTAAACACTTATCAAACCATAATCAGACTTAACGTTACATGAACGGATGCATGTTGAATAAAATCAGTATTTTGGGACATTATAAAAATCTTTAAAATCTGTTTTGTCCCACAGCGATTTAAAACGATGAAATATATCCATTCAAGAAACCTTTTTGAAGAGGATGGTGTCTCTGTGGTTTTTGCAATGATATCTCTATGGTTGGTATACAAACTTAATTCCTGAGATCTCCTTGGATAATGACAACCAAAATAGTTAAATTTCAACGTGACATGCCAGATTTCCACAAAAACAACAATAATAAAAATCATGTGAAAACCCCTTTGATATATAATCATCAAACCCTTTGTAAATTCAAAATCAACGAATGTACACCATGTCATTATGTACTCAATAAAAGTGAAAATGAAATAATAATGCAGTTTAAATGGGTCCAACGGCCGAGAAAGTAGATCTTAGCACAACACAGTCAGACATTGCTGTGTTGCAAGAGAAGGGTTTCCTATTGGAGAAAGTAATAGGTGAAGGCTCTTATGCTAAGGTAAACATTACCCGTTTTTAGTGAATTTACCGGAGTGATGAAGTGGCTAAACTATGATATTTGCAGGTTTACAGAGCGACGCATATGGTTGACGAAACTCGGCACTCGGTAATGGCCTGCAAAGTGATAGACACGGCGCAGGCTCCACGCGATTATCTAACAAAGTTCCTGCCTCGAGAGCTAGATGTCCTCATCCGCATCAACCATCCTCACATTGTCCACGTGTCGAACATATTCCAACGCCGCGCCAAGTACTTCATATTCCTTCGGTTCGCGGAAAACGGAGATCTACTAGACTTTCTCACGCAAAACGGCGCCGTACCAGAAAACCAATCCCGACTATGGATGAGACAGATCCTCTCAGGCTTGCACTACCTGCACACCTTGAACATAGCCCATCGAGATTTGAAGTGTGAAAACATATTGATTACGGCGAATTATAACGTAAAGATTACAGACTTTGGTTTCGCTCGGAACGTGCGGCAGAAAGATCGGGATGTTCTGAGCGAGACGTACTGCGGTTCGCTCTCGTACGCGGCTCCGGAAGTATTGAAAGGCGTGCCGTATTTGCCGAAGCAAGCGGACATGTGGTCTTTGGGTATCATTCTGTACACGATGCTCAATAAAGCGCTGCCGTTTAATGAGACTTCGGTCAAGAAGCTGTATGAGAAACAGGTGACTTTTTGAAATTGATGTGATATAAATATAAACTCTGTAATCGTGGTCATAACCATTTTTTCACCCACCCACTATTATATTGTTAAGACTAGTGGCTCCGTGAGTTACAGACCTCGCGAGCACACTAAAAGTGGGCAATTGACTGAATTTTGAGAAGCTATTCTGCTCATCATACCAAAGACCCTGATAAAATCATCGCCAAATTCTTATTGTACCAACTTAAAATTGCTACCTTTCAAATAAAAAAAAGATCGATTGTAAATGGATCCAATCTAAAATCTCCCCTCCAATTAAAAGTTCTTAAAATAAAAAACCTAAATTATATAATCTGTGTTACATCAGATCGATAAAAAAATCCCTACCTAATAACCTAGTAGGCGAGAACAGACAGACAACGAAACAAAAACATTTTTGGCCAAACTCGAAACTGCAACGCTTTGCTCGCTCGGTCTACCACTCGTCACTCTTGGCGTGGTGGTGATAGATAACCTACACTTATTTTGTAGGTGATGCGCAAATGGCGGTTCCGTACCAGCATAGTGAACCAGCTATCGACGGAGTGCAAGCAGCAGGTAACGCTACTGATGGAGCCCGAGGCGAAGGCGCGTCCTACGGCGGGGAGCATCTTCAACGGACCCTGGATTGGCATGGATCCCAGACTCACTAGTTAGTCTTAACTATATATGTATAAGTATTTAGAGAGCACTGGTGGTCCAGTGGTAGCGGCCCCGCCTTCCGATCCGAAGGTCGTGGGTTAAAATCCAGTCGTGTACCAATGAGTTTTTCTGTCGAAAAATGTATGTGCACTATGCCAAAACGGTGAAGGAAAACATCGTGAGGAAACCGGCGTGTCGTAGAACCTAAAAAAGTTCTAGCAACACGTGTCAAGAGTCACGCAAAAAGGGCTCGCCAGCGGCCTTCTTGCGGAAAAACCAGCCCGCACATCAAGTGCGGATGATAAATTTACCGAAATTTTAGTCTTTACTACAGCTATTCACTATCACATTTCACACTAATATTATAAATGTGAAAGTTTGTAAGGATGGATGTTTGTTACTCAATAACTCTAAAACGACGGTCTGGAATAGTTATTTAATCCCGAAAAATTAACGGGAACGGGGCGAGCGAAGCCGCCGGCGGCCTACTAGTAATAATCATAAATTAATATTGTGGGCAATCCACACAACACTATCTAGCCCCAAATTAAGCAGAGCCTGTACTATGGGGACCAGATCTATACTAATATTATAGAGAGGAAAGATTTGTATTTTTGTGTGTATGTTTGTAATAAATAAAATCAAAAACTACTGTGCCGATTTAAAAATTATTTCACATTGGAAAGTTACATTCACCCTGAGTACCATAGGCTATATTTATGTGTTTAAAATATAAATATCGACCCGTGCGAAGCCGGGACAACCACAAAGTTCATAATGTCGTCGGTCTATTGGTCATCTTATGCTTTATTTGTCAGTGGTTTTACGTAATTTACCAATTGACACATTTACTATTTTAATTTTTTTAACTTTTATATTTTTTATATTTTCTTGCAGAGCTAACATTTTTAGAAGAGTCCCTTTTGAAGCAAGCGCTTGACGACTCGCAGAAGAGGGAGAAAGATTTAGAAGAAGAGAGCGAAGTCGAAAGAATAGCAGAGTTGAGGCGGAAAGGACGAGCTAAAGGTATATGGTTTTCTGACTGGCCTCTCAACTCAGTTTTTGTATGCAGAGTCTGTATATTTATAAAAAAAAATATAACTACTATACAGGGTATCCCATAAGTCAACGTCCAGCCGAAAACAGGCGATGGGCCAAGTCATGACAGCTATCAAAAAAAAAAAAAAAATTGAGTTGAGTATTTAAAAAAAAACAAGAAAATCTGATACCCTGTGATGATCTTTCAAGTCCTGTGACTACAAATATTAACTCTTTGTTGACAGGGTGTCAGTTTTTGCTTTTTTTTTAAATAGGTACTCATAACTCGAAAGTTACTTAACAAATATTTTTTTTTATAATTTTCTGATAGCTGATATTATGACTTGGCCCATCGCCCGTTTTCGGCTGGACGTTGACTTATGGGACACCCTGTATATCAGCTATCTGGTTCCTATAGTACAACTCTGCTTAATTTAGGGCTAGATAGTGTTGTGTGGATTGTCCACAATATTTTATTTTATAAATTGCTATTTATACCTCATAGGGCATATTCGTCCACACTATGGTCTGTGGTGCCAGTAGCAGAGTGATAGTGTACTTGATGCAATCTTCTAACTAGTTTTCCATTGTTTCAGAGGGCCTAAAAGTGTTGAAAAACGTTGAAACTTCGTATCCAAAATCCCAACAGTTGTTCGACAAAAAGGATTCATAAAATGAAAATCATTAATTGTGTTCTCAGTATTTATTAACTTTTACATTTTTTTTATTAAAGTATCGTAAAAATTATTAATAAATTATTGTACAAAGGCTTTGTCGTATTAATGATATTATAATCGATGGGGGTCCATCTTATACGTAATTACAAAGCTATGGAAGACGAGGGACTATCTCAAAATGCTACGATAAATGTATGATATTGGCACAATATTTAGGAACAGGGTTGTGGATATAACATGATTTATAAAGTGTATAATATAACTCTCAAAAATTGGGGGAAAACAATTCCTAGTTGTGCGGATTTTCAATAACAATGAACGAATCAACAACTCTCTATGTATAAAATTAATACAATACCGGTAGGTGGACTACAAAGGGCGACTCAAAAAGTCCCAACGTTCATATTATATTAGTTGAACCATATCCTGTAGATCTACTATAAATAACGATGGACGAAGAATGTAATACATTTTATACAACTAGCTGATAGAACAAGCATATGGCCTCACCATGATAATAAGTGGTAGCCATCGCCTATAACAAAGCATTCCCTCGTAGGTCATGCACGCCAGGAACGTGCCCTATGATGCCCTGCGCTCAACAACTTTTGGCATACAGATGTTCAGCCTCGCGTGCCAGTAACTTCACCGGCACCCACACCCTTCAAACCGAAACAGCAATGCTGCTTCACGGCAGAAATAGGCATAGTGGATACATTGCCGGAATACTGTAACCGTTCAATCAGTTCAGTTATCGCTGCCTTGCAGTGTATATAAAATGACAGTACAAATCTTCGTTCATCATATTTTTCATGTGGTAGTTAAAAAACATCGGTCGTCAACGATTCCCCAGATTATTTCGTCTTAAAAACTATTTTAATAAATACATTCTTCAAATGCTAACAATGAACAATATAGACATTAGTCTCAAGTCATATTATATCTATTTTTTAACTGTTATAATTATTTCTACATGAAAACTTGTAGCTACAGAAATAAGACCAGAATAATATTGTCGGCATTCAGTCGATTCCTAATAAGCTACTTATTTGTCAATACATTTAATATTGGATTCTTTTTTAAACGATATTGATATAATTGCATGTTTTACGCTATATAGTAGGTGTAATGGGCAGATAAAATTTCTTCCATAGGAAGAAACAAACCCGTACAGTGTCCTTTATTTTTACATCAAAAACAAGTTCATAAAACAATCTGCTTGTAACGAACTTTTGTCTATTTTCAACCGAGCACATATTTATGTATGATTCTAGTTTGCACTCGCCACTAAGCTTACACATTCGTACACAATCTTATAGGTTAGTTTTTTATAATTATTTACAATGTAGCTGCAATATTTATTGTTATAGATGAACAATGTTTCAATGAAAGGTAAGTCTTGGAATGTCTATTGCTGTTTTTGCATATAACGTTTCAATAACTTACAAATACACAATCCTCAATACATTTACTCATCTTCATTAACACTTCATATATTAAACTGTTCATTTAAAACTTGCTATAAAAATTAATAATAATTTAAATATTTATTATTAATTAATAATATTAAATTTAAGAGCTTATTAAAATCTACTTTTCATTAACAAACTTCATTGGCAGTTAAAGCTCGAATAATATTATCAATTTTTACTTGAATATATTTTTATGAATTTCATAACACTTTAAATTATGTACCAATTTTAGCACCATAATGCTTTGGTTCATATTGAGCTTGTTGAAAAGTGAATGAGGGTAATTTACAATACTTCCTTTATTATTAAACTAGTATTTACCGCGATATTGCTCGGGTTATTTAAATACTTGTATAGATTCTTTAAAACTTCGATAATTATCGTATTCGATATTCCAAACCACCTATTAGATCTTAATAAGTACATACACAAACTGACAGATAATGCCTTTATGAATATAGAAATGTGGTCCAAGTTTATTGCTGAATTCTAAACTTTAACTACTCTGGTTTTATTAAAAACCCCAAGTATCTTAATATAGCGCCAGATATATTAAAATAAATAATTAAATAAAAGTGTCTGTTTCACAGTCTCTGATCAACGGTATTCGTGCAATTAAACCATTTTAGTTTTTTAACGAAGACATTTTATCTGACGGATAGTATTCAAAAACGGTGAAACAAGTCTATAAGGCTAATTTTTAAATCTACAGATAACATTTATAGTCAGATAAAAATCTCTTTTAGACTTGTCAAAAACAAGGACGGACATTTTATAATCGACGAATAGCTTTATTCTGTAGATGTAAAAATCAGCCCTGTAAATAATTGCTGCCAAATAATATTATGATTTCAAAATACTGATCGTATTTAACCGTATAGTTTGATCTGAGCTTTGTAATGGGACGGAACACACATTTTTTTGTAGATGGCACTACCATCGCTTTATGCATAAAGCAACCGCGCATTCGTGAAACAGACTGTTCTGATATATCGGCCTCATTGTAGGACGAACGTTGGCAGAGGCGTATTTAAAGATTTGGCGCCCCGGGCCTAAAAGATATGCCGCCCCATAAATTTTCGGAAAAAAAGTTTTTTTTAACCGACTTCCAATCAAAAAGGAGGAGGTTCTCAATTCGGTTGTATTTTTTTATTTTTTATTTAATGTTTGTTACCGCATAACTTCGTCATTTGTGAGCCGTTTGAAAAAATATTTTTTTATCTGAAAGGTACTGCTTCCAGATTAGTCCCATTTTTATTTTATTAAATCGGTGTTGCCATTCTTTTTAAATATTTTTTTTAATGTTTGTAACTGCATGCCTTCATCATTTATGAACCGATTTAGAAAATTATATTTTTATTTGGGAGGTAATTCTTACGTCCAGATTGTCTCAAACAAATTTCATTAAAATCGGTTTAGCCGTTTGGCAGTGAAGTCGGTTTCTCTAGTTTTTTAAACTTTTAATTATTTTACGTACCTACTACCTAAATAGTTTCGCGTTTGAGCACACTCTGCCAGTATTTTATATTTTATTTATAAAATATAAAATAAATCTTCGATAAGGCGTGCAAACACTTTTTTCGCGATATCTCGGAAACTATACGTCCTACAAAAAAATCATCAAGGAATAATTTGTAGCAAATCGCTTTGCTAAAAATAATGTTCATTAACTTTTTGCCTTAAATTTCAAATTAAAGAAGTTATAAGCAAAATGGGGAGAAATTTTGTCTAGAAAATTTCTCACTTTTTTGCTAAAAGCTTCTTTAATAATAATAATAGTCGTAGCAGGTAGATGTTAATTTGTCCCCAAACAGTAACCCGCACTTTTTCTACCTGCCTAACATTATCGAAAATGTGCACTCCTCTTAGAAATTACTACAAGAAACAATAATTTGGAAAGTTCTATATGTAAGGAAAAGAGTTAGCAATTAAAATATGTAAAGCTTATGTAACATTTCAATTGACTAAATAATTATTTAAAGCTATAATTGTATTGCGTGCGCGACAGTACACATGCGCAGCTATCCCCTCCACGTATCGCTCAGCGCTAGACTTACGTGCCGCTAGCCGCTAGTCCACCCGCGACCGCGCCGCCCCGGCTGCTTTACAACACGAGAAACGAAAGTCGAAGAATCCCGAATAGTCCCGAGTCACTCACGAGCGACGGAGTACGCCTCGCCCCACTCTCGCCCGCGCCCGTTGAACGGCCGCCGGCCGGCTGCCCCGTTAAAATTAACGTTATTTTTATGAGTGTCATCTTTTGTTCGTTCATTTGACGAACGAGGTTAGTTTTGGTTAGTAGGCTTTTTAAAATTGCTTCAGGGATGTAAAGTCAGATATATTCAGGGTCGTGGGGCGGCAATGGCTTAGACTAGCACAGGATCGAGGTAGATGGCGCAAACTAAGGGAGGCCTATACCCAGCAGTGGGTGAAGTCGGGCTGTGGATGATGATGATGTAAAGTAAAAAAAGGCGCACGAATCTGAACGAGGGGTGGCTTGCGCCGCCCCTCGCAGCCTGCCGCCCCGGGCCATGGCCCTCTTGGCCTAAGGGTAAATACGCCCCTGAACGTTGGACTGCTTTACCAAAATGTCTTAGATGCGCATTCGTGAAACAGACTGTTCTGATATATCGGCCTCATTGTAGGACGAACGTTGGACTGCTTTACCAAAATGTCTTAGATGTAAGCGATGCGCATGTTTCATTCAATTTTTGAACCTATTTATAAAAAAAGTTTGTTTAAAGGAGTCTAAAAAGTGCGCAGCAAGGAGTTTGGAAACTAATTTGAATAGCTGTCAGTCAGTTGCACGCATGCGCGGTTGCGGTGCTGCCATCTACGAAACACGTTGCGTGTTCCTCCTCATTAGTTTTACAATATTCTCTACAAACTCTTCAATGGTTTGGGACTGTTCTAAAGCTCTCGACTCTCGTCATGCGGGGGAGAGACACCCGAGATGACGCCCGCTGCCGCTGATTTTACTCTCATCGTCTGTCAATTGAAAATGTACATTAGAACACGATAAATAAAGTAGCTTTTAGTAAAGCAAAAATTAAAATGACCTTATGAAATTTTAAGATCAAATAAGTTGCATAGAACTGAACTTACCATGAAAAATCCATGCGAATGTTTTGAAATAAGATATTGATTTTAGATCAAAATTCATAATTTTACTCGTAGTTACTAAATAACAATTTTCAAGACCACACCAGTGAAAGTAATGTACAATGGCTAAAAAAATACACCCTGTTTAATTTTGTTAAAATACCACACCAAATGTTCCGAGAATTTTGTGCTGTCGTGCAAATATAAACAGTGACTAAAAAGTGAACCCAAACCATAAAACGTCTAAAAGCATAGAATAATAAGGTTGAAATTCAAACAAAATTTTGGAATAGCTGCTGTATATTGAATTTCTAATAATGTTTGAATTTCTACCATTTGATAGACAATCTGTGATGGATAGTAATCTTCTTTTTATCGTGTCACTGGATCTTTCGAACCAGTGTGGTGAAAGGATTATAAGTGCACCTCAAAGAGGCTCGTTTCGTGCACTTTACACATGTTTTCGAACTTCTTAGGTTCTACGACGATGCTGGTTTCCTCGCGATGTTTTCTTCTCCGTTTAATATACTGGAAAGTAAAAATATGATGTAAATTATGTCAGTTCCTTCATCATAATTTTTATCTAAAATCAAGAATACAGTCTTGATAATTTTTCAGGTGTTCATTCAACTGGAATTTTGAGTGTTATCTATTCAGTTTTTTCATTTTATGCCATTATTTGCTTTGTCTTTAGTGCTTAACAGTTAATGATATATTTCAATAGGTTGTTGTGGAGAGGTTGGTGTGGTTTATAATTGAAATTGCATATAAAATCGAAAAATTCTTAAAAAATTGTAACTATACAGTAAGGATTTCAACAAGCAACAAAACGATTTTACCCGTGTACCGGATAAATCGACCGTAAGAGTTTTTGAATCATATATGGAACGATTGGTGTTTTTTTATATTTGTCATAATTGTTTTATTCTACCCTCTTTTTATGAAAAGTGGTCCATCACAGGTTGTCTATATGAAATAAGTTATTAGTTTGGTTAGTGAGCCGACTTACAGGCGATGTGGGCATGTCACCTGAACAGTCGTCGACGAGCGGGCATACTAAGTCACCCATATCCAGGTCGTCTTTACTCTTCTTGCGCTTTAGAGAGAATTGACTCTTCTTTGGTACCTGGAGGAAAAGAAAAAAGCAGAGCTTGTACTATGGGAACTAGATGATTACAATACTAGCGGCCACCCTCGGCTTTGCTCGCCCTGTTCCCGTTACTTTTTCGGAATAAAAAGTATCCTACTAGTAGTACGTCCATCTCTAGATTCTAAGCTACAAATTTTGCATCATGTACATAATCAGATAAGAAATTTTCATCATTTAATCGAATCTTCAAGTTTTGGTCAAACATGATTTAATAATGAAATGATTTTTACCAGCGTTCAAAACTCTTACACTGTTCAGCTATAAATATGTACCTTATATTTAGTAGTTGCCGTCAGTGGTTGGTATCCGAGCGTTTGTTCCGCGTTCCGTTTTTGCTGTATCACATCTCGTCCTAGTAGGTCATTGAACCTAGCAAACAGAACAAAAATATAACACCAAAAAACTCATCATAATATACAAATGCATTTGAATTTTCTCTGCCAAGCTAGACTGTTGGTTTTATAAAAAAATAATGAAAAATAAACTAAAAAACGGCGAAGGAAAACATCGTGAAGATACCCATGGTTTAGTCAGCCCTGTACTTATTGATCATGCCTTTCCTGTGTATTAGGCAGACTAAGCTGTCAGAATGGTATAGGTGTTGGACAAGCCTATTCCATCTAAAATAGGCACTGTAGCGTCCCGTAAGTAGAGCTTGAGTAATCACCAGTTGCCCCTTACGCTATATAAATCATCTACAATAGATGCAAAGGCCTGTTTACCTCTGCGTAAGATGCCGCCGCAGCAAAGTCTTGTTGGCAGGAATGTTCAATAACGCAGCTAACAACTCCGCTGTGAATCTCGGCTCTAGAAGCATCAGGCCGCCGTGGACGCCTGGATAAAATATGTATAAAATATGTAAAATATGTATGTCTATATATAAAATATGTTATAATGAGTTCGTATGAATCAAGTTATTTATTTATTGGAAAACCTCTACAAACTGGTGAGCTAATTACAGGTTTTCACGGACACAAAACAATCTAGATAAAGTTACCGACCGTAGTTAGTGAAAACCGATTTAATATTGAAGAAGACTAAACAGCGACTGCATGTATTTATTCATTTTTTAGTTGAGTTAATTATGTATTATACACACAAGGATCCATTCTGTGAGGTGATTACGTATTCTTTGTTGCGATCAGAACCACGTCGAATTTGTCAGCTATTTCGAGTTTCGATTGCAATAAAAATTTAAACAAAACTTATTTTTGTCAAGGAAAATTTGCATTTCGTGAGTGAGAAGGCGAATAATACTTTTATGGGAGTGATCGATAATTTTGCATTCCATACTACCGCCTCCGTGGCGCAGCCAGTCAACGTCTCGACTTCAGCTCTTATATCAAGGAACGGGTTCAAACCCCGAAAAAGTTAACATTATGCATTGAAAAAAAAAAATTTTAGACAATCCACACAACATTATCTAGCCCCAAACTAAGCAGAGCTATCCAGTTCCCATAATACACTATGGGAACTGGATAGCTGATATAGGTACTACTTTGTATTTTTTTTTTTGTAAATACATATTTAGAATACAATATAACACCCAGACAGAGAACAAACATCTGCGTTCACCACACAAATATTTGTTCTCGGTGGGGATCGAACCCCGACCTACGGCGCTGAAGGCAGAGCTTCTACCAACTGAGCTGAGAGGCCAGTCAAAATTAGTATTCTGTGGCCAGTCCGCAATAAATGAGTACCGTGCCTACGTGTTTTCTTTCTTTTTAGGGTTCCGTAGCCAAATGGCAAAAACGGAACCCTTATAGATTCGTCATGTCTGTCTGTCTGTCTGTCTGTCTGTCTGTCTGTCTGTCTGTCTGTCTGTCCGACCGTGTCACAGCCATTTTTCTCCGAAACCATAAGAGCTAGACTGATGAAACTTGGCGAGTAGATGTATTCTGTGAACCGCATTAAGATTTTTACACAAAAATAGAAAAAAAACTATAAATTTTGGGGGTCCCCATACTTGAAACTGAAACTAAAAAAAAAATTTTTCATCGAACCCATACGTGTGGGGTATCTATGAATAGGTCTTCAAAAATGATGTTGAGGTTTCTAATATCGTTTTTTTCTAAACTGAATAGTTTGCGCGAGAGACACTTCCAAAGTAGAAAAAAGTTGGTCCCCCCCCCTCTAACTTCTAAAATAAGAGAATGATAAAACTAAAAAAAATATATGTTTTACATTACTATGCAAACTTTCAACGATATTTGGTTTGAACGAGATCTAGCCAGTAGTTTTTTTTTAAACGTTATAAATCGTAAACCGCAATTTACCTTTCGACGAACTACAAGAACCTTTATATTATGTTACTTGATGCTACGGAACCCTTCATGGGCGAGTCCGACTCGCACTTGGCTGCTTTTATTTTATTGAAAGGTTCACAAGCTATAGCCATTACAACAAGATTATCTTTCATACATAATATTCGATTGTGTACATCATACCAGCGCCGCGCAGGTTAGGCGCGTACTCCGCGAGGTCGATGGCCTTCAGCCACTGCATGACGCGGTGCGAGGACCAGCGCGCCAGCCCCGCCTCCCCCCCGCCGTCCGCGCCGCCGCCCCCGCCGCCCCCCTCCGCGCCCTCCGCCGCGCGACGCACCATCGTGTCCGGGTTGAAGCGGTTGTCGCGGAGCACTTGGATGCCTGGGGACCAGTCAGTTATGTTTGTGAACAACTTAACTACAATAATTATATCTGCTTATTAAATAAAATGACATAAGAACGCGTGCGTACCTAAGCGAGCCAAATGCATAGCATGCGTAGTAGTGAGAATTAGATCAATTCTAATTCGCGCTTCGCCATCGCTATCGGATCCATTTTGCCGTCCAAATAGAAGCGCGACAAAAATTAGCCGTCGATTTCAGCAACACAAATCACGCAAGCGATCGCGTAATAGATGTGAGTTGTCAATTTGTGTTTGAAAAATTTGAAAATGGAACGCGGATTCAGCGATCTCTCAATCGAGCCGTGTTGCTCTATTCGACAAAAATTTACAACTCACCTCGATTTACGCGATCGCTTGAGTGATTTGTGCTGCTGGAATCTACGCCCTGGGCCACTGCTCGTCGCGAGTTCTGTGTCGAAAAGCGTAGCCACAAGCAAGTACCAACAAACTCTACGTTCCGTAACGCTGTATCATACCACGTCGCACGGAGAGCGCGTGCAGCGCGTGCGTGACGCGCAGGTGCGCGTGCAGCTCGCTGTGCGTGAGGCGGTGCAGCGCGCGTGCGTCGAGCGCGGCGTCGGCGGCGGCCGCGCGGGTACTCACCGCGGCGCACGGAGAGCGCGTGCAGCGCGTGCGTGACGCGCAGGTGCGCGTGCAGCTCGCTGTGCGTGAGGCGGTGCAGCGCGCGTGCGTCGAGCGCGGCGTCGGCGGCGGCCGCGCGGGTACTCACCGCGGCGCACGGAGAGCGCGTGCAGCGCGTGCGTGACGCGCAGGTGCGCGTGCAGCTCGCTGTGCGTGAGGCGGTGCAGCGCGCGTGCGTCGAGCGCGGCGTCGGCGGCGGCCGCGCGGGTACTCACCGCGGCGCACGGAGAGCGCGTGCAGCGCGTGCGTGACGCGCAGGTGCGCGTGCAGCTCGCTGTGCGTGAGGCGGTGCAGCGCGCGTGCGTCGAGCGCGGCGTCGGCGGCGGCCGCGCGGGTACTCACCGCGGCGCACGGAGAGCGCGTGCAGCGCGTGCGTGACGCGCAGGTGCGCGTGCAGCTCGCTGTGCGTGAGGCGGTGCAGCGCGCGTGCGTCGAGCGCGGCGTCGGCGGCGGCCGCGCGGGTACTCACCGCGGCGCACGGAGAGCGCGTGCAGCGCGTGCGTGACGCGCAGGTGCGCGTGCAGCTCGCTGTGCGTGAGGCGGTGCAGCGCGCGTGCGTCGAGCGCGGCGTCGGCGGCGGCCGCGCGGGTACTCACCGCGGCGCACGGAGAGCGCGTGCAGCGCGTGCGTGACGCGCAGGTGCGCGTGCAGCTCGCTGTGCGTGAGGCGGTGCAGCGCGCGTGCGTCGAGCGCGGCGTCGGCGGCGGCCGCGCGGGTACTCACCGCGGCGCACGGAGAGCGCGTGCAGCGCGTGCGTGACGCGCAGGTGCGCGTGCAGCTCGCTGTGCGTGAGGCGGTGCAGCGCGCGTGCGTCGAGCGCGGCGTCGGCGGCGGCCGCGCGGGTACTCACCGCGGCGCACGGAGAGCGCGTGCAGCGCGTGCGTGACGCGCAGGTGCGCGTGCAGCTCGCTGTGCGTGAGGCGGTGCAGCGCGCGTGCGTCGAGCGCGGCGTCGGCGGCGGCCGCGCGGGTACTCACCGCGGCGCACGGAGAGCGCGTGCAGCGCGTGCGTGACGCGCAGGTGCGCGTGCAGCTCGCTGTGCGTGAGGCGGTGCAGCGCGCGTGCGTCGAGCGCGGCGTCGGCGGCGGCCGCGCGGGTACTCACCGCGGCGCACGGAGAGCGCGTGCAGCGCGTGCGTGACGCGCAGGTGCGCGTGCAGCTCGCTGTGCGTGAGGCGGTGCAGCGCGCGTGCGTCGAGCGCGGCGTCGGCGGCGGCCGCGCGCGCGCCGCACACGCCCACGTCCTCCAGCCAGCGCAGCGTCCACGCGCAGTCCAGCTGGCCCGCCGCCGTCAGCAGCGGGTCGCCGTGACCACCCTGCGAACCATACCAATCCATTTAATTTAAAAGAAAAATCTAAACATCACAAAAAGTTGAAAATGTATGGCAATATCTATATTATGTTGAGGGAAAGAGCGCGGGTCATAAAAAGTGAAATGTATGACACCTACATAAAACATGTTGAAACTAGCATAAAACAAAATCCGCGCACTTTTTGGACGTTCGTTAAGAGTAAAAATAAATCAAAATGCATGCGGGCATCAGATCGGGGGGAAGAGATTAGTTTTCTTAAAATTACAAAAATAAAATAAAATTGCTGGATCACAAAATGTCACGTGGTCTAACAGATTGATAGCGAGCTATTTCTCGGCGGATGTGAAGTGGCCGCGATCACTACCTTGCCGTCGAATGTGAGCAAAGCTGCGACGCAGTATGCAGTTTGCTCACCAATAAATCCGTCAGCGCTAGCACAATCTTCTTCTTGTGCATGGGATGTTTGATGGCGAGCTCCTTCTCGATGGCTTGGTGCGAGGCGGCCGCGATCACTCCCTTGCCGTCGCCTGCGAGCCAGGCTCTGGCGGCGGCGCAGTAAGTCTCAAGGCCGAGGCTTTCGAGCCAACCGCATGTCGTCTCGCAGTCCCATTGCCGCACGTCTGTCGTTTGCCTGACAATACATTCAATAATTTTATGATATCATTCTCCCATTCCATCTTAGGCACTCGCCACAATTTTTAAAAAATATTTAAAAGTCCCTGATACGCGATCTTACATCAAACTGTTGATAAACAAAATTAGGAGTATTATACTAGATAAAACCGTTCAAAATAAAAATCTTGTACTAAAAAAACTCTGCTTCCTCGAATTCTGAAATTGATTTCTTGTTTGAATTTGGTTCTTTAACACCCGTCTATTATATTCTTTTTGAAGTGAAAACTTCTTTAGCGGCGTTGAGCACTTTCTGTAATGGGTATAAAATCTTAAACTCGCGTCAGGGCGTCAGGGCGTCAGGATCACGTGACCTGATCGAAAAAAAGCGTAAGACGGATGGAGAGTAGACAGCTACTATGACACGGTAACGTCACAGAATAGATAATAGTTAGTAGCAAGCATACCAAGGCGTTTTTCGTGACTGTAGTAGGTATAGGTACATACCTATTATAGATTTTATGAACTAGCGGCCGCCCGCGGCAGGTAGTAGTGGTCATTGGTACATGATTTTATAGATCTACTGTATTTATTTAGGTATTATGAATAAGGTAGGCAAGGCACTGATGCCAACGACGAGCTTCGGCAAATTCACCATCCACACTTGATGTGCGGGCTGGTTTCCGCAAGGCCTCTAGTGGGCCCTTTTTGCTCGAACTTTTGTGGCTTCTACAACACGCCGATGTTTACTCACGATGTTTTACTGGCATAGTGCACATAAATTTTTCTACAGAAAACTAATAGTTTTCACTTCTGCCGGCACTCCCGGAGTGCAACCCGTCTTTTTTTTTTTTTACAGTATAATTCTTAGAGCTTATAACCTTACTTATAAAAATATGTCAAAAGATAAACAGTGCTTAAACTATTGCCATCTCTTACCGTTGGGTTAATGACAAACAGTGACAGGGCTAGCTTTAAGCAATGATTAAATTTAAATAACGTTTATAGTTATGGCTGTTCTTGCATATTAGTTTGTATACATACCAAGGCATGGTGATAGGTCTAGATCTCGGCGTGGATCTGATAGAGGCGCGTGCGAACTCGTCGCCTTCTAAGCGCACTCCGCCGCCGCTGCCGAGCCTCGACCGCACTTCCCGTAGTGACGGTGATGGACTGCCGCGACTTATAACCTCGTCTTTTTCAGCTGGCACAAATAACAAACATTCAAATAATTTCACTTGGAACACAAAATACAGGTTTACAAAAAACCGATGGAAACAAATCTATAATTTGCCGATTTTGTAATATCCATGTTAGTCCATCTATGAAAATACTTTTGGTAATAGATTTTTTTTTATTGAATAATTGATGAACTGATTTGAAATATGTAGTTTCGCACGTTTCCATTATGCATGTTGTGTTCACTGCTTTTAGAAACTGCGCCGAATTTGTTGTCAGTGGAATATTTTAGATGTAAGTTCATACACACTCATTTATAATGCTGGACGCTGCTATAAAGCATACTGTCTTTTTGCACGTATGCAATTATGGCGTTTGCAAAAGTAACACTGCTTGTGTTTGATTTTTGACGTCAAATCGCTATACGGTTTTCTGCAACCGACTAGAACATTGGCGTTATTCTTCTTCCACATATGTCTTTTTCTTCCATTCTCCCCTATCAGTCGTCATCTCAATACTCACTCCTTTCTTGGACATAATTATCATCTCTCAAACAATCCATCCATTTTGAATTTAAGAAAATTGGCGTTAGTATCTAGGGTAAACCATACTATTCTTGGCACCCCCCCAATGATTGGCACTCTAGCATAAAAACCCATGAAATAAGAGTTTCGAGCAATTTTTTTTAAGTGACAATAATTTATTTTGGTAGTATATTTAATTTTCTTAAAGGTAACATTCATTTTATGCTTAGAATGTCCGCCTTCCAAACTTTTTACCCAATCCTAACTTTTTTTATAACTTTTTACTCGGTTGTCTCATCCTTGCTATACACATGTTTGGAAACAGCTGTGAAAGGAATATGGCGGACATTCTAAGCATAAAATGAATGTTACCTTTAAGAAAATTAAATATACTACCAAAATAAATTATTGTCACTTAAAAAAAGTGGCTCGAAACTCTTATTTCATGGGTTTTTATGCTAGAGTGCCAATCATTGGGGGGGTGCCAAGAATAGTATGGTTTACCCTACAGCTAAACAGATAAGTTCGTGGCACTATAACATCGTCCGTCTTCCTCCATAACCGAACAATATTATCACAGCATAGGAAATAAAAGTTGCAAGGCCTATTAAAATACTATTTACATTACAACATTGAAAAGCTCAAAGCTGGGATAGTCTAGTTCAGTCTTGATTGAATTTGAATAGGCTTTTTTGGGAAGTGTGTTACTACTTTTTAAATGAGGGGCATTCTTAATTTTAAATTGAGTAAGTATACTCTATTTGGCTTTGAGGGTGAGAGATTGTGTGTACCTGTAGTTGGATCTTAAGTCCAGTAAAATAAAAATAGAATCTGGACGTTACCACTGGTAATTTAGTGAGATTGTGTGTGTGTCTGCGTGAGGGTGTGTGTGTGTGGGTTGGTCTCGGCGATTTAGGGAGATACAACGCGTCATGCGTCAGCTCGAGGTATCCCCAGAGACCTAAGTTAGGACTCTGTCTTCACCAGTGGTAGTTGTGTGGGTGGGTGTGTGTGTGTGTGCTAGTGTATTTGCGGGTGGGGGTTGGGTGGGGATACAAGCGCGTCATGCGTCAGCTCAAGGTATCCCTAGAGACCTAGGTTGGGACTCTGTCGTCACCAGTGGTAATTGTATGGGTGGGTGTGTGTGTGCTAGTGTATTTGCGGGTGGGGGTTGGCAGAAGATGCAAGCGCGTCAGGCGTCAGCTCGAGAAATCCCAAGAGTCCTTATTTGAGACTGTGACTTTAATGTTTGTGTGTTGTGTGTCTGGGTGTGTGCGCGGGTGTGTGTCGGGGTTGGGTGGGGATACAAGCGCGTCATGCGTCAGCTCGAGGTATCTCCAGAGACCTATGTTGAGACTCCATCGTCACCAATGGTAATTGTGTGGGTGTGTGTGTCTGTGTGCGGGTGAGGGTTGGATGGGGATACAAGCGCGTCATGCGTCAGCTCGAGGTATCTCCAGAGACCTATGTTGGGACTCCGTCGTCACCAATGGTAATTGTGTGGGTGTGTGTGTCTGTGTGCGGGTGAGGGTTGGATGGGGATACAAGCGCGTCATGCGTCAGCTCGAGGTATCTCCAGAGACCTATGTTGGGACTCCGTCGTCACCAATGGTAGTTGTGTGGGTGTGTGTGTCTGTGTGCGGGTGAGGGTTGGATGGGGATACAAGCGCGTCATGCGTCAGCTCGAGGTATCCCCAGAGACCTAGGTTGGGTACGGATTGTCCGCGGCCGCGTGCCACCACCGTTGTGCTCAGTTTACCGAACGCGACGCGAGACTCTGACGTCACCATTGACGACCGCGGCAGTGATGAGTACATGTGTGTGTTTCTCTCTATTTGCCGGCCGTAGTTTGCTGGAGGAGTCTGCAATCAGATGAAAAGCGAGTTTAAAATCTATTGAAATACTGTGTATAGTTGTGTGATTCGTTGTTTCGAACCAGTTTGATGAAAGGATTTTAAGTGCGCCTTTCATGCACTTGACAATTGTTTCAAACGTTCTACGTAACGTGCCGGTTTTCTCATGCACGATGTTTTCCTGATTCTTCAGAAATTGCGGCACAATTATAAATTTGGAATGACAGTAATGGAATGGAAAATAACGTCTGCAAAATCTGCCACTGTACGCGACATCAAGAATAGAGAAGTTGGTAGTTTGCACATGTATAATTTTACAATGAAATGAAATAAAATGTATTTATTAGCTTGAAGTATGGTCAATTTTGAAAAACTTCTTATTAATAATAATGTAGTACCACATACTTCGTCACATTACACACACACATACATTTACACACACACGTTATACACGTACGGTACGGTGTACGGTGTGGTGTTTTATTTACGTACATTTTGTCATATGTTGATCAATCGCGAGTTGAATGTGGACTGGCCGCTCCCGCTCGGTTTCCACGCATTTACACAGAAATGCAGTGTTTGTATAACTGTACGGTATGTGGGGCCGTGCAGCTACCATTGGTTTAATGTGTGTGTGAGGGTGGGTGTGTGAACATGTGCGGGAACAACTAAGTTGTAGGCAAATGACTAAATACTCACTCTAGGCGGCGCAGGTCTTGTTAAAGGCGTGAGTGTGACTGTTTCAGGCGGTGGTGAGCGTTCTAAAAGACCCCGTTCTGCTACTCGTAGCCTTACTTCACTCAATTTCGAAAGTAGTTCTAGCTTTTGAGTCTCTAGTGAGGAGCGTTGCAACATTTCCTGAAAAGAATACAAAATAAATTTATATATTTCTTCTCCTTATAGTATCACTGGTTCTTTCAAACCAGTGTGGTGAAAGGATTTTAAATCAACACGTCAATAAAGATTGTTTTTATCTTAAACTTCTGTAAATTTATTGTACACAAAAAGATCAGCGTTAGTGCGTTTGCAAATTACAAGTTTTTAGTTGTTTCCTAATTCCCGTTCTGTATTTTTAAGTTTTTAGTGTTTGAGTTTATGACGCGCCATAGCACAAAATATGTCTAAGGCGAAGAATATTAAAATAAGTAGGCATTATCAGGAATCTATTTTTTTTTATTTACTTTTTACTGATGACGGCTGATAGAGTAGAATGGAAGAGGAGAACATGTTGTGCCGACTTCACATAAAGTGGGATAAGGACAGGAAGAAGAAAAAGACGCCAACGTTTGAAATGTAAAATTGATTGCCTTCGAAACAAAGCTTCTACTGCCAGTTTGTCGCGATCCAGAAATTAATTTCTCAACGCTAAGTAACCAGTTGGCCTAAAATCTAAATCAACGTAAAATGTTGAGTTTATAAGCTGCCTGATAAACACTGTCGGTATATTTGAAAGGAAACTTTCTCAATCCCGCTTTCAATGGGCACTGTGTTCGTTTTATCTCCATGTTATCGTGATGATGTATAAGAGCATCTGGAATAGTCGATGTACCTCCGCTACGATACCGGTGTATTGAAAGCGCGTAAACAAGCTACCAAATTAGAACTCGACAACGTCTTTTTAGGGTTCCGTAGCCAAATGGAAAAAAACGGGAATCCTTATGGATTCGTCATGTCTGTCTGTCTGTCCGTCCGTATGTCACAGCCACTTTTTTCCGAAACTATATAAGAACTGTACTGTTCAAACTTAGTAAGTAGGTAGATGTATTCTGTGAACCGCATTAAAATTTTCACACAAAAATAGAAAACAACAATGATAAAAGAGATATTGATGAAACTAAAAAAGATATATGATTAATTGGTTTGAAATAACTTTTATATTATGTAACTTGCTTCTACGGAAACCTTCATGGGCGAGTCCAACTCGCACTTTTTTTAGGTTTTCGTAGGCCATTGATATGCGGTATCCCTTTTCCCATGACAAAACCAACCATCTATAAATATCGCAAGCGCAACAGCACGGGGAGTCTAAGTATAAACGAAACACATGTTTTTAATGACGTTTTAATTATTACGCTTCCTCTCCATTAATAAGAAATTAATATAAATAAAATAATAGAAATATTGCAGACAAACCACATAACACTATCTAGCCCCAAACTAAGCAGAGCTTCTAATATGGGAACCAGATATAATACTTACATATATATTTTATTAATTATAAAAACATACTTTTGATACAATATAACACCCAGTCAGAGAACAAACATCTGTGTTCACCACACTGTTTGTTCTCGGTGGGGCTACCACGCACGGCGCAGAAGACAGACCCACTGCCAACTGTGCTGAGAGAGCTTGTTTCTTATTCCAATGATAAAAATTGCAATAAGTCTACATGTGAGATACACATAAAAGCGAACTATGCCGAACCACATAGTTCGTTTTAATAACATTTTCAGAATCTCGAATAACCGGCCTAGTTTCCGCGCTCCTGAAATGTGCACAATTTGAACAGTGAATTTCACGAGCTACCTGTTCATTTATATTCTAGATACGTGCCATGGCCGTGCTGTATTATGTTAGAGCCGTATCTGTGGGTGAAGTGAGATATAAAATTAGTGCTGTCTTGTATCCAAGAAAACAACCGAAATATCTCAGGCAAACGAATGCAAACTCCTCAGATTATGGCGCATTGATTAAGAATATTGAGTACTAGCGGCCTGTCCCGGTTTCGCACGGGTGGACATTTATTTTTTAAACATATAAATATAGCCTATGTTACTCAGGGTGAATGTAGCTTTCCAATGGTGAAAGAATTTTTGAAATCGGCACAGTAGTTTTTGAGTTTATTCATTACAAACATACACACGAAAATACAAATCTTTTTTCTTTATAATATTAGTATAGATTAGTATAGATAATAATCAATTTTCTATATATATTTCTTCGACAGACAAAAAACTATCAAAACAGACCATATACCTTCTTATCGCATTTGGGTCATATTTATTTTGAGCCATTCTAATAGAATTAATTCAGTTGTTAGATCGATAGACAGAAACCAGAGCACGGTAGCAGTAAAAGCTAAATAAAATCCAACGTTCTGTTATGGCATCATGCGGGAAAATAAACTGCTAAATAGGTTTAGCTGCCAGAGAAAAAAGTACTTTCAAGAATTCCATTTCCCTTTACTTTTATTGGTTTCAATATAACAAAATTGAAAAGATAAAGAAAGCTATGAATTTTTTCAATACATGCATCCTTAAACAAATAAATAGTGACACATCAAACAGGATTCTATCAGGGGCATGATTCTCGGGCCGACCAGGATTTTCAA
The DNA here is from genome assembly GCA_947578465.1 of Thera obeliscata. NCBI lineage: Eukaryota > Metazoa > Arthropoda > Insecta > Lepidoptera > Geometridae > Thera > Thera obeliscata. The sequence continues at coordinate 4,381,914 of OX387919.1, forward strand.
TGTCCCTAAAAGATCTCGGCCTATTGATCTCTGACAAACATAAGCTATCCCGAGTGAAAAATGTCTGTCTATACTCAAAAAGCCAATTCTCAGTGAAATACGACATCTATCTCTGTTGATGGCATATTTTTCAACACGAGATGCGTTACGTTACACGCTTATCCAATAATCGAACGATTAATCGATCGGTCATTTACTATTATCCTAGTGTTTTGTTCAATTATTTATCAAATGATATTTCAATTTGTTACTACAATTGAATTACGTTTATACAAAGCTAAAATGTTGGGAACAATTGAGTTTATAGGTCAAAATTTCAAAATTCAAGTTTATGATATCAAACTGACTAATAACGGAACGTAATTCGGCGCATACTTCATCAGTGTTGCTATTTAATTCTATCTAACGATAAAACGCTAGATCTAGCAGTTGGAGGACTTACTCGTAACTAATATTTTATTTTTAGCCTCGAAGTAGAATAGTTCTTAATAGCAACAAAGTTGTCTATAACACGTTATTCAAACTGTACAAACTAAAATAAATAATAAACAAATAAATAATGCGGACAATCCACACAACACTATCTAGCCCCAAACTAAGCAGAGCTTGTATTATGGGAACCAGATAGCTGATACATTACTTAAATAATCCTTTTTTTTTGTAAATACATACATAGAATACAATATAACACCCAGACATAGAACAAACATCTGCGTTCGCCACACAAATATTTGTTCTCGGTGGGGATCGAACCCACGCCCACCAGCGCAGAAGGCAGAGCTACTACCAAAAAAAAAGCACCTTGGTGCATTTCCATACCAAACACAAACCAAAGCACCTTGGTGCATAAATGCACCAAAAAAAGTTTTGCGCCAAGCGTTGAGACATCTGTCTGACTCGCTTTTTCTACTACAATGTCCGTAAGGAACGAAAAACCATCCTTTTCGCACTGATTTGAGCTTTGTAAATATGTATGTCAACTTCAAAACAGTTACCTAGACGTCAACAACACAAAAAAACAAAATCAGTCTTACGGAACCACGCGCGCGGGCATTGTTTACGTATTGTGAATTTTAGTTTTTTTGCTATATTGCAAGTGTTTTGTGTTGTTTAGTGCTTAAATATCGCAATAATAACTCAATAAGTAGTTATTAACGATAAAGTTTTGTGTAAACAGTGATTGAATTCGTTCAAATCGACTAAAATAACCAGCACATTCTCGACTTTTTTCCCAAGAAAATTTTTTCACGCCGCTTTTTTATGTGAGTATTAAAAATTATTAATATGACAAGTAAATGCAACTAAATCCTTGCTTCAGGGCTGAAATAAGCTTTCAGGGGATACTATTTTTTTAACTATAATTACTTGTAGGACTTTTCTAGAAATTAAATATTATTAAGATCCACCTGCGCACCCGCGATGCAAAAAAATACGAGATGCAAATAATATTATCGCTTTATTTTTAAGTTAATTTAAATGAATGCTTCGAGTTCTGTCAAAGTTTTTGAGTTAGTCAAAATTTTTGATTCGGAACTGTTTACGTAGTATTAGGCCAGCAAACTCATCAAAATTCTAAATGCAATTCATCATGCCAATAAGCTCGAATACGAGAGATGTTTACAAGACGGGAATTCCAAGAACATAAACACTTATCTGGCGTTTCAAGTGGGTCGCGCGCGACGGGGCGTCTTGGCGCCAAAACAAATGCTAGCGTCGGTGATCGTCACACGTTTACCTAACTGTTTTTTTTTGGTTGTTTTATGAACCAAGGTGCTTCAAGCGTGGTTAATAATTTTCAGTTTTTTTTATTGAACTAACTGAAATACATTTCACTAGCGGGCAACACTCAAACCACAAAAAAGAAGAAGAGTTTATTTTTGGTTTTTGTCCAAAAGTAATTAAATTATTTTATCCCCATAATATTCGCATTACGGACAAAACTATAATAAGTGGGGCTCGTTGTGTTATTTACAAAGTGTTTATGAGGTGTTTGGTAGTGTACCAACCAACAAACACTAGCAAGCTGAAAAACTGCCGTATGAAACTGAATAGAGGTTTTTTACTCAAACAGCAGATGAAACTGGGGTAAAAAGAACAGCAGTAGACGTACACTGTTATATTTTACTAAAATAATCGTGTAAATCCCTGTCAAACATAATAATTATTCATTGTCTCATTGAATCCTATTTAGATGTCCAAATCTTTAGTTTTGATGCATTATGTACCTATTTAGTACCTATTTACTTGGTATAGGTGCTGGGCAAGCCTATTCCATCTAAAATCATATCATTCACATCAAAATTGTATTTATTCAGTTAAATTGTTCCAGGCACTATAAAGTTCCGCGAGTAGGGCTTGAGTAATCACCAGTTTAGCCCCTGAGGCTTATTTATATCATCTACAATAGATGAAAAGGCCTGTATGTAAATACTTTTATTCATATTTGTATTTATTTTGTTGCAGGAAAATCTGAAAAAACTAATAGGGAATGGTTGGTGAAGCCAAAAGAAAATTTACTATAAAGCTCTGTTATGGTTGAATAAAAATAGTGCTGGAAATTATATAAGTACTATCAGGCAACAATATTGTTAGTCTACCACTACACACAGGACTTACTTACTTTGCTTCGTCTATCTGTACAAACCACCAAGCTTGAACCATTATTTGCAAATAGCCCAACGGTTTCATGTGAATTTTGTAATTATATGTTTGTAAGTAAATAAAGTTATTTGTAAATAAAGATGTGGTTTTTATTCAGTCTATTAATTTTTTTCCTCTAGTAGGTATATAAAGTATAGTAGGTATTGTAGGTTTCTAGGTAGAGACTGTTTGGGTCCATCGGTGGACCATCACTCTCGTAGAGAGTATTATATTCCTTGGACCATCGGTCTTATGATATTTCTCTAATAATGTAGGTTATTTTTTATTTTGATTGTATGTCTCTAGTCCCATTTTCAAGTATGGTAAGAATTGTAATGAAATCTCTTGTATTTAAATGATAATGATTAAAAAGACAAGCTTTTATCAGAGCATTGATTTAATATATTACTGCACTTATATTCATCCTATTATGAGTTGACTGTTCATGCCGTTTTGTGGAAGGTCCGGTAGCTCTTGAAAAACCTTCCCCAATCTTCAGATACTGCCTCATGGGGGGTCGTTGGGAAGTGTACCCATTTATTGAATTCTCTTGATAGTACTGAAGATATGACAGATCCATTAGGATGCCTAGCCATAGCCGGTACCGACTAGCTCCCTGTGCTCAAGAAGTATAATGTGATGAAGACCTAGAAAAATAATGAAATTGTCATAAAATAATACCTGCAATCCACATTGGCAGAACAGTGTACTAATTTAACTTATTATTCTAGGTAAGTAAGGCCTTAAGGTAGGGACTTGTCTTATGCTGTTATGAGGCATATCCTATCTACCAAAGGTTCCTCACCATTGAATTAGGTATATTTAGTTGGTAAGAGGTTAGGTTACCGAATTATACCTTTGATTTAGTGGAAATCTTTCTCTGCTGCAAGTAGGGACCGCACAATATCTTCGATGAGTTTCCAGGCCAATGCTTTACTTAGCGTAAAGTGATTCTTAAAAACATAATCGGAGAGCTCAAAGGCATTGCACAACCCCGCACTTTTTCTACGTTTTCTGTAGCTGTCGAGGATTCTACGATGAGGTCGTCCATGAATTACATAAGGACATCATCCATTCTCTCTTCGAAAAGAAGCAATAAAATACAATTTTGCTGAAAATAATATTGTGTTTGTCAAACGATTATCCAATTCAAGAGATCTCGAATACTGCATTCTGTCTCGGCTAGTCCGGACTAGATGTTGTGTCTCGCATGAACTTCGACCGAGAAATTTGCAGAAAGAGATCGTGGGAATACGCCAAGATGGTTGTCACGACTTTTTGACCGACTTAAGACGACATCTCCACCGTAAAATAATCCCGGTCAGCGCGAGAATGACGCCCCTGGGCCCTAATTCTCGGGCCGATCTCGATCATATTGCAATTTTATTTTATTGCTTCTTTTCGAAGAGAGAATGGCAGATTTCCTTGAGTAATTCATCAACGACCTCATCGTAGAAGCCTCGACAGCTACGATATACGGAAAACGGTGAAAAAGTGCGGGGTTGTGAAAAGAAGCAATAAAATAAAATTGCAAAATGATCGAGATCGGCCCGAGAATTAGGCCCCTGGATTTCCTTGAGTAATTCATCAACGACCTCATCGTAGAAGCCTCGACAGCTACGATATACGGAAAACGGTGAAAAAGTGCGGGGTTGTGAAAAGAAGCAATAAAATAAAATTGCAAAATGATCGAGATCGGCCCGAGAATTAGGCCCCTGATATGTTGCCAGTAACATGGTCGAGATTCGTGTGCTATGCTATATTTTAACCAAATTACATAAGGCACTGTATAGATAAATAAATATTGTATAAAATCCATACAATACTCTCTATATCTAGCCTTAAATAAAGCAGAGCTTGTATTCTGGAAAGACAGCTGATACAATACTTACAAACATATTTTTGTAAATACATACTCAGAATACAACATAACACCTAGACAAAACAAACTATATTCACCGGAAAAAAAATGTTCTCGGTGGGGATCGATCCCACGACTTACGTCGCAGAAAGCAGAGAACTACTAATTGAGTTGAAAGGCCAGTCCAGTGTATATCCGACTAAAAGCCAGTCTATTCTTTTATCTCCCAAGACCACCAGATGTGATCGTGGCTCGTGGGTTCACGACACGAATACCGACATAGCATTATTTAATCTTGTTTAAGAGTGATTTCGTTACGGGTAATAGCACTCATAACTCGAATAGAACCGGGCCATGTCTGAGTGCGGAATTGCGGCCCACGACTATCATGATTATTCAATAGGCCGATCCAGGGTCCTACCCAGAGGAAGGGTTATATCTAACATAGAAAGATAACCCTTTATTGTACAGCAATTTCTTCTATCTCAATCCCATATTATGATCTTTTTTCATAAGATTACTTGGTGGAAACCAATCTATGCTTATTTGATAAAGATAAAAGTTTTAACTGCTGCTTGAGACATGCAAAAGCTTGTTTTTAATACGATAAATAAACTGAAGTTTACTAAGAAACTCTGTATAGTGTATTTTTTACGCTTTAGTTCCCCTCTCCGTAATAAATCCTGGCTACAACTCTGAATTTATTCCGCGGGGATTTAAGACGAGCTGAATACTAAGCAGATTTCAGTCTTGCAGTGATTTAAGCATTTATAACTGACGAAAACAGATTTCCACGACGAACAATGGACTCGAAACTGTGCAAGAAACAAGACAAACCTTTCGAAGTTGCCGTGACAGTTCTAAGAAGTTTGCGACCGTATCTTTGTGGTCCAGTTTAGATTCATATAAGTCCAGCAGTTATCTCGACTCCATGATTGTTGAAGTTTGTATTGTTTCTGTTTTGTGGTTCCAACGGCAAAACTTAATATTAGATACCCTTGTATCTAATATTAAGTTTTGCCGCCCACATAGACAATTTTTGAAGTGAAAACTTCTTTAGCGGCGTTGAGCACTTTCTGAATGGGTATAAAAACTTAAACTCGCGTCAGGATCACGTGACCCTGATCGAAAAAGCGTAGGACGGATTTTTTGCAGAAATGTACCCTAAGACTACAACGTAGAGTTCATAATAAAAATCGAAAAAGCGACGCTACAGATACGCTAGTAGTTACTATGACACGGTAACGTCACAGAATAGATAATAGTTAGTAGCAAGCATACCAAGGCGTTTTTTGTGACTGTAGTAGGTATAGGTACATACCTATTATAGATTTTATGAACTAGCGGCCGCCCGCGGCAGGTAGTAGTGGTCATTGGTATATGATTTTATAGATCTACTGTATTTATTTTTCGAGTGGAGCATTGCGGCGAGCGAAGCGAGCCGCCATGCGACCATGGGAACAGCGCGGCGAGCGAAGCGAGCCGTGCTGTGACTCCCCCCAAGCCCCCCAGAACCCCCTCCTCCTGAACCCGGGGGGAGCGTCGCGGCGAGCGAAGCGAGCCGCCACGTGACCACGGGGAACAGCGCGGCGAGCGAAGCGAGCCGTGCTGTGACCCCCCCTAAGCCCCCCAGAACCCCCTCCTCCGAAACCCGGGGGGAGCGTCGCGGCGAGCGAAGCGAGCCGCCACGCGATCACGGGGAACAGCGTGGCGAGTGAAGCGAGCCGTGCTGTTACCCCCCTAAGCCCCCCAGAACCCCCTCTTCCTGAACCCGGGGGGAGCGTCGCGGCGAGCGAAGCGAGCCGCCACGCGACCACGGGGAACAGCGCGGCGAGCGAAGCGAGCCGTGCTGTGACCCCCCTTAGCCCCCCAGAACCCCCTCCTCCTATGTCTGCCGTTTTACTTCATTTAGGACCTACTTGTAGGTCGCGCGACAAGGTCCCTTCTAGCGGTTCCGACCCGTTGAGGATTTGGCTTTACGTAAAATTTAGGGTTCCGTATAGGGTTTTGATTGGGGTTATACTATATTGAGGAATTTGATTAAATGGTCGACTTTTAGGGTTCCTTAGGACTTTGATTGGAGTTTCAACTACACTTAGAAGCTTGATAATGTTAAAATTTTTAGGGTTCCTTAGGACTTTGATTGGGGTTTTACTACATTGAGGAATTTGATTAAGTGGTCAACTTTTAGGGTTCCTTAGGACTGATTGGAGTTTCAACTACACTTAGGAGCTTGATAATGTTAACATTTTTAGGGTTCCTTAGGACTTTGATTGGAATTTCAACTACACTTAGGAGCTTGATAATGCTAAAATTTTTAGGGTTCCTTAGGACTTTGATTGGGGTTTTACTACATTGAGGAACTTGATAAAATAAACAACTTTTAGGGTTCCTTAGGCCTTTAATTGGACTTTCAACTACACTTAGGACCTTGATTATGTAAACAATTTTAGGGTTCCTTAGCACTTTGATTGGAATTTCAACTACACTTAGGAGCTTGATAATGCTAAAATTTTTAGGGTTCCTTAGGACTTTGATTGGGGTTTTACTACATTGAGGAACTTGATAAAATAAACAACTTTTAGGGTTCCTACGTTAATAATCAAGTTTTCACTTCTGCCGGCACTCCCGGAGTGCAACCCGTATTTTTTTTTTAAGACATTTAACTCGAACAATATAAATAAAATTCTGGCGCAGCGCATTAGCATTGCTATTTGATATATCGTTTGCAGATAGCTCAACTGTTTCTTGTTATTTTGTAAATTTTGTAAATATTTGTTTAATTGTAAGTTTCTTAGCGTGCTTAATTAAATTGATACAATAATAATAATAAGTAAAATATACCGATACCGACTCTAAATAAATAAACTATCTAAATAAACATATTATATTATTTAGATATATTATTATTTATTTAAATACTAGCTGCCTGTCCCGGCTTCGCACGGGTGGACATTTATTTTTTAAACACATAAATATAGCCTATGTTACTCAAGGTGAACCTACGTCCAGCAGTAGACTGATATCAATTGATGATGATGATGAAAGAACATTCTATAACGTTCAGGGAGCACTATTTTCTAGAACATTTTGTCCAAATCTAGAATTCAGAACCGTTTGCATGGGTATATTTGAGTATTCTAGATAATTCTGGATTACTAACGTTTGGATGCATTCCGGATGCTAGCCGAATAATTTCAGTCTTCGAATTAAATTAGATCATTCCAGAACCTCAAAGACATTCTAGAGCGTTCTTTCCTCGTCAAAGTCGAGAATTTTCAGAAAAATCCCTAAGCGATAGAAAGGGATAGACATATATAAGTCCCTACGTGATAGAAAGGGATAGACATAGATTTCGAAACTTTTGCCCCTTATAAATGAATAACACCTAAATATTGAATATAAACTATCCTATATTTTAAGTCCGACCATATATTAGGCAGTTGCAAAATTTTATCGAAATCCGTTCCGTAGTTTCGGAGTTTATCGCGTTCCAAATTGTGACACGAAAGATTTATATATATATAAGATAAACCGTCTCTGGGAAGAGACGCGTTGGACGTCCATTAGCACGATGGGTTGACGACATTACCAGCGTCGTGGGCCGCAATTGGATGAGGGTAGCCCAAGATCGTGGTAAGTGGCAGGAGCAAAGAGAGGCCTATGCCCAACAGTGGGTTAAGTCGGGCTGCGGATGATGATGATGACCGATACCGACCAGCCAAGGGAGGTCTTAAAGAATGACAAAGAATTGATATTGAAACATTACCTTTTGTAATCTCTGGTCGCTGTCGTCCAGTCTCTGCCTAGTTTCGTGCAGCGCCCTCTCCAGATCTGCCATCTTTTCACTCTGAGCCTGGATCTGCTCCGATAGGACCTGCACCTGTAGATGCAGACTTTCTTTGTCCGCCTCGAGCCTTCGCACGCGGTCTTCTGCATCGTTCTGGAACAATTGGAAAACATTTCAAACGTCAGGTAACAAGTATTTTTTATTATAGAAATTCAAAGAGACTTTAAATAAGTGGCAGAAATATCGCTCTCACGAGCAAACAAAGTGGTAGAGTTTTTTTAATTGATTTTATGGTGTTTACTACACTTAAGGATATCACGAAGATTTTTGTTATGTGGGTTACAAATCCCGCTCGGCTCTTAATTTTGGGGCATTATAAAAATGGAAGTGAAAGATAACCCTTTATTGTAGCAATTATTCTTTCAGCTCAACCCCATATTAGGATCTTTTTCATGGGGTGTAGTAGGACAATAAAATAAAATAATGATAATTCTTAAAACAGCTGCTAGAGTATACTATTTTTGAGATAATAAAGTAATTTCGACATACTTATAATTATAGAGTACATATAATTATAGAGTACGTATAATTTCTTGGCATAACATAGTCTACGATCGTGATGTCTATAAAGAATGGAGGGAGGTTTTTGACCCGAAGGCTCATCATATTTTTGAGAAATTATACGCTATTCAGTGTAAATGAATCTTCTATCAATGAGACGAATTTAACATCGATTTATATAAAAGGCATGTACTATTCACGGTACATTACACTTACCTACTTTATTCAAGGAAACAGATGTAAGTAAGTAAAACTTTATTTACGGACCGTTATAATATTAGTTAGAATGAGAAGGGTTCGAAGCAACCAGCCAATCAACGCCAAAGTATTTTTTATGCAAAACAACATGAACACAATTATTCACAACATTCCTGATCTACGTTCGTTACATACCCACAGAGGAATAAAACATGGCAGAATGCGGAATTCTGCATCTAGTTATGAACAGTGAAATTCGCAGAAAATTCATAAATATACCTTGTTGTAGGTGCGAGCGGGTGTTTGTGGCAACGAAGGGTGTGAGGGCCAGGAACGGTCGTGCATGCAGCACGGCGGCGGCGGCGGCGGGCCGTGGCACCAGCACACGGGCGGCCACCAGCCGGCCGGTGGCCCGCCCCCCTGCTCCGGCCAGCGGAAATGCTCATACGAATTCCATCGCCTCTGTAATTCAGGCGGGGTTTCGGTTTCCTCATCCCTGAATCGACGAGGCTTAGGTGACGCTCGGACGGTCGGGTGCTGCGGCGGTTTAGATGCCACCGAGGACCTCGATTTCCGATCCCGGTCGCTACGGTCCGATGGCGCTCGACGTCGTCTATCCAGACTCGCCGAAGTGTACTCCTCCGCCCTCGCATCCATCGAAACCGGTTCGATGACGTCGTCGTCCACTATGTTTCCGGTCGGCATCCATTTGAAATCATCATCGCGTCGGGTCGAGTTATCCAGACGTCTCGTCGGCGTCAGAGTTCGATAGTTGGTATCGTTCCGTGGTTCGTAGCCGTGCCCGTCGGACTCTTCGTCACTCGAGCTACTGGAGTCGGTGCCGGATGAGTTGGCGCGGTTCGCCGACACGGAGGCCTGCGACCACGCCGTGCACTTCACCGTGGCCTCGTCGGGACTGTCGGAGTCGCCGCCTGTTACGAGATAATCGGTCAAGATCGCGGTTGCCGCGGCGAGCCTCACGCTGCCTGCGCACTCACCCATGGGCGAGTACAGGTAGGAGCGCACGGCGGGGTAGCCGGCCGCCGCCGCCGCCGCCGCACGCTCCTGCTGCTCCTCGTCAAAAGGCTCCGTTAAGTATTCGCAGTCGGACATGAGGCTCTGCCGATGTGACACTGCGCGACGAGCTCGGTACGAGTCACCTCCGAAACGCTATTTACAGTTTGGCTAACTTCCAGTACCACGCGACGTCAGTGACTCGTCCGCGAACGCGGATTACGTACTCTCCTGTGGGGGCGGCTCTTCGCTGGATTGAACGGAAGCAGAATCGCGTTCTGAGGCCTCAGATGCCGTAGACAAGGGACGCTCACTGTAAGCGGACGCACGACGCGATTCGTCTTCGCAGTTCTCTTCTTTTATTCGCGGACATTTGTTTTGTGCGGTATTTGATCGCGCTTTGGCCGGTCTGTCTTCGGTGCCGGTCCGACTATTAAGCGCCGCTATGGTGGCGGCTACGAGTGAGCCCCCGCGGCCGAGCTCACGCATGTTTTCGTTCAAAATGAGCTAAGCTTATACTCGAATAGGGCCGACGCCCGCGCCCGGAAATAGATCGCAGTACATGCGCCTAATGCATTCCAAACGAACACCCTTCCCGCTTTGATCCATGTTTTATTAGGTAAAGTGGGATTTCAAAAAGCTAATCACGTAAACAAAACCAGTTGTTTATTATGCAAAGTAGCCTCTGTACTGTTAAGTTAATCACAAAAGTTTTGATTGTAAACACGTTTGTCACAAGAAAACGGTAGAATTTTATGAGTTGAGAGGTAAACAAACAGCAACACTGCCAAATGCAAAACACTCACCGGCACATAGTTGACGCCTTCGTAGAGAGAGCGTTGCCTTCGCCGCGTCTTCGCAAACCCTTCATCGGGTTGTTCGATATCTGGATCATTATCATCCGCACCCCAAGTATATACAAATCCTAGATTATCTGATACAGTCATAACGTGCGGCTGGATGAAATGAGGATTGTAGGGCAGTTGTGTTGGATAGTAGGGCGGTGCACTTGGCTCTACTGTATCATACTCCGCAGAATCACGTTTCGGACCTAGGCAGTTCATTCTGAACGGGCCTTTTATATTGAACGGTATTTAAAATTGTATCATCGTATTTGAATCTGAAAAAGTGGTCTGTCCGATTAAAGTTCTCTCAAAATGAACCAAAAGAACTTTTGACGATGTAAATATTGGCTTGTTTCCATGTAAAACTGCAGGAAAATATTCGCTTGCGTATTCGGATTGCCAATTTTCGTATTGTAAATTGGTCTGTGATAGCTACATACGAGTAACTATAGATATAGGTACAAAAGTAGTTGGGTTAGAGTATGATGGTTTTGGGTTGAAACTAGTATTTTGGGAGCTATTAAAACGCCCAGCGACGCCGAAATAGCCCAAGACTAATCAAATTACAAGTTCAAATATCTTAGGGAACAATAAAATGTGCTAAGAGAACTCTGATTTTAAAGCAATTACAGAATCTCCAAATTTTAATTAAATGAAGAGCTCAAAAGCCAAAAATAATTTAGTAGCCAGCCATGTTGAAAGCTCGCAATTACTTATCGACATGAACGAGGTCACAGTCGAGAGGGAGTGAAACACAGAATACGTACATTGTATTTTCTAGTAACTTATTTACTAAAAAATAAGGGCAACATAACAAGTACGAACATTATGAACAGTAAGTGCGAAACAAATAAATTGGTCAGAACACTAAGTACAATAAAATCCGGCACGATTATAATTTCAAACAAACTTCAGTAGTCGTAAATTTAAGTCGTTCTAATTCAGGGGTTCGGGTATCTAAAGTGTGCCCAAGGGAACGAAATAATTTGTATTCTCTTAAATTAAAGTTTCTTATAACTCGAAAATAGCCCGACAGCTGTTATGTTGGGCATATCCGACAGGGCTCAGTTTAATTCTTAACAAAGAGAGGGGAGCACGTGTTGGTAATGTCTATAAATAGTAGGGACAAATATTTAGACAATAGGCGTTAAACTGCCAAGAGCGACTTGAGTGCAGATGGAATAGTTTTCGATCCTTTCTGTTACATTCGTTTATCAGATAATAAGTACACATGTGAGTATAGAGCGTACAAGCCGGCTCTCCACTTTACTGTTATACCTATGAGTACGGTAAGATTTTTTTGGAAGAATTAACGAAGTTTGAGGGCGATCTAGGTTTTAAGTTTCTTATGTATCCGTCATTCAGAACTTATTAGTCCAAATGGTGAAAAGATCATAGGCCCGAAGATCAAAAACAAAAAATGTGAGAGAAAAACTAAGAACAGCCGCAATTCCATTAAACCAATATCTAGTATGACTTGTTCAGTGAATTGAATTAATTGATAGGCACTAACTGACGCCAGACGTATTGTGCGTGTTTATTGATCGGAGCTCTGGGCGCTAGAAGATAATAGTTTTCAATAACTGCTTTCAGATAGTCCAATTATAGCTCCAGCATAATCTTAATAGTTTACTCTGCTTGTACTACAACTGCTTGCTTGATTCCAAGTTTTAAATGTATGTGGGGATGCCACAACTCTTGTTATTATAAACATTAGCCCATTACCATCTGCCGTAGCCATATAGTTACAGGCAGCCATACGTAGAAAATAAAGTACAATTGCAAGTTAGGCCTGAAGTTGACAGCAACCGCCTCCCGCTAAAGCGGCGGGTTGACTTCCTGTACTTTTATACTTATTTGTGCAGTTTGCTGATATCGATTTGTCTAGACATGAAAGTAGGATTATTTATAAGCGCTAATGTGTGGACATGAGTTCATTCGCTTGTGAAAGCTAGTCAACTTGATTAGCTCAAAGATTCTCGTCTTTGGAAATGTAAAACAATCACTTGAAAATAAAACGCTCACATACCGGTAATAATTTTCTTTATCTGCAGTGTGGATTTATAACCAGGATTTCAAAAATTGCACTTCTTTGTTTCACAATAAATTCTCATAAACACAACAAGAAACTTTGAACGTTGAGAGCGAATGTTTCAAACTGGTGGTGGGCTCTCTTGAGTTGTCATCCGTTTCCGTGTCAGCGTGGACTATTATTGTACTGTTAGTGGCACAACACAAGCGATATCTTCTCATGTCAAAACAAACGCCTCTGCATTTAGATATATGTGTCATCCGCAGACACCGTCGATTACATAAATATGTCTGAATGTCCTAATAATTATAAAAAAATATTTTATTCTATAATGCAAACGACCACAGAAGCTTGACAGCTCGTTTTATGCGTGATTGATATATTAAACATTATCTAATCTGTAAGTGAACCGCATTATCGCTGAATTGTTAATCTTATATTTATTTAGACGGTTAAAAAACTCCGTTTTATTTAATTGAAATAACACGAAGACAAACAAAAATGAATTGTTCACACAGATCTTTGAATGAATAGGGCCGGCAGGACAACAGAATAATGAAAATTTTTGTTACTATGAAAATAAAACAAAATGTGTGAAATTGTAGGGTCGTGACCCCCGCCCCAGTAGGCGGTAAATGGACTCTTAGGCGGGCGGGAGATAATAGCTAGAATACTAACGATATGTCTACTGAAAGTAAGCAAAGCTTAATAAAAACCAAACAAATTTAAGAGCTTGAAAATACGTTAATAATAATGCCATCAGTTTCTTGTTTCTTATGGAAAGCAGGTATGAAGTATAAATTAATAACAAAGAACAGGAGAAGTTAATGTCCAAGAAACCAAAAACTGTTACATTTGCAAAAAACTTTAAATCATTTAAGTAAAATCGCAAAAACTTACTTCATTTTCTGACCTAATAGGCATTTAGGAAGGATACCATGGTTTTCTGATCGTTGGATAAAAAAAAGACATTGTACTCATTACACTCTATTCACAGCTTGCTTTACGCAACTCCGGGAGTATAGTATAAATAAAACGTGTAAAAGATAATATACATAGCTCCATTTAATGATTGGATGCTGAAACAGTGAAACCATGATGTTTCCGCGAGATATAATTTGGGTCAATCGTTATTAACGCGTTGGCAACTTTATAGGAACAGGATTTCGTAATGAGGAAGCATTGTTTCGTGAAATATTTGAACTCTACTATAGCGCTAAGTGGTTCAAATTCCATGGTGCTTAATCCATCTAGCATCTGTGAAAATGTTGCCGCTGTAATTGAATATAAGTGGGCCTTTAGTAGTCTTAGGCCTGTAATCAGATTTCTTGAGTTTGAGTCGAGCTTCAAGCAAAGATTTTTGTCATTTTTCAATAGAGAACTGTCAAAAAATATATGCTTGAGAGGCTCGACTCAGACTCAAGCACAGTTTTTGAATACTCACAAACATAGTTTTTTAAAACAAGCAAATTCAAAAGTATTCTACTAATTGACAACATCACAAAAAATATAACAAAACTAAATATAATCATTACATGCGGGACCCGGATATCCAATGAAACAGAAGCCAGGTTGAGTTCGCGCCTGAAAACGCTCTGAATTTTAAATTACTCTTTGCACAGGCGCTGCCGAGGCAGCATGTAAACAGAGCAGACGTCGATGAGTACGCTACACGCTAAACCACAGCACAGTGAGCCATGAGCTTGTACACTTACATTTATTTCGTAAAATTAAATAGATTTCCATATACCTAAACGGTACATTCCTCCATATTTATTTGGAAGCACGCCTAGAGTACGGTTGTATAGGCAATAAATATTGCACATCGGCTTTTCGGCTTTGTAGGGCGCTATCTCTTTCTGACGTACACAACGCCCTATGAAGCCGAAATTAGCACAACCGTATATGTACACTGCGATCAAGCTTGCCAACCATGGTGTCTATGGCATCTCTTCATATAGGACGTATATGTACACTGCGATCAAGCTTGCCAACCATGGTGTCTATGGCATCTCTTCATATAGGAGATTTCTGAGTCCAGCAGTGGATTCATTTAAGCTGACGATGATAATAAAATTTTCTGCATATCGTTTTTTAACCCTCGACCGAAAAGAGGGCTTTTTATAGTTTTCGTACTTAAAATCCAACTGACTTTTTGCTAGGAAAGTTTTGGATCAGAATTATTTTTTTACTGAACTAGTGCAATATTTTACCTATTGCACACAACAACCTATTCCACAACTTTGTTGATTGCGATTTTTCATAAATAAATTTCGCACGCTGTTTTTAAGTCAAAATGTCGAAATTTGCGAGCGATAACTTATTCCACGGTGGTCAGCCCTATAAATTAGCATGTCAAAATTGCTTCCTAATAAGCGTTTGGGAGTTTTGGCACTAGCTGTAACCTCAAATGGTGTATTAAATAAATAAATATTATTTGACAAACTTCACTAGATTATGCGTTAACTTCCTTCACGACCGTCAACGAATGAGATTTACATATTTCATGGCGTTGTATGGCGGAAATTATAAAGTAAAGTACTAAAGTTAAGGGTGCTCGCTATGGGAGCTATAACTAGTGGAAAGGCCTATAAATTCAAAAGCATGAGTTTTAATGAATAAGGGAAAAATTAACTAGTTCAAAGTGATCCTTGTGGTACTATTGAATAAAGAAATATTTTAATTTGAGTGATATTAAAAGCGGCTCCCAAGTAGAGGGTTGAATCAAATCAACTATGTCTGTTCAGTAAACAAAACAAAGTCAATGACTGTATTACAGATACGAAACACATGCTGCGCACATCTAGGCGATGGCGATGGTAATCAAATGAAACGCTGTCAAATATCGCTGTCATATTTGACAGCATTCCAGCTGATCGCCATCGCCTAGATGTGTGCCAAACTAACACTGTTGCACTGTTTCACGTCATTTTCACTATGCACGAACACACCATCATATCACGGTGAAGAAAATCATGTATGCAGCTTCGAGCCTTTTCTGTTTATGTTAATTTTGCAAATAATTCGAAAACCCGAACAGAGGTTAATATCTTTAGACCTTGCCTGGAACTGGATATGGTTGCATGGATTTCTACCAAACATGCTACAAATCCATAAACAAACAATCACACACACACATTAAGGCATCAAACTTTCAAAACCCCCTTTCCGGAGTTAAAAATAGTCGTGCCCGTACGTACAACTTTAATTTTCGTGTCACCTTTCAACAAAATAGACTTCCGCACAAACTAGCAATTCGCTGCAGAAAATCCGACTGGTACTCATAAAACGGTCCTTCGATATTGGCTGCTGAATTTTAGTATGGAACTTCGACTTTAAGGTTATTGAAATAGAAACGTCAGTAACAAAACTTATTCTGACCAGTAACTTACTGTTGAGATTCAAACGAAAAAGTCTTGCTACTCAACTTTCCAGACTGCATTGTTTGACACTATGTTTTTTAAATAAAACGTCTTGATTTTAATTTCCTCTGCTTGCTGAACATAAATTACTTTACATACGAGTAGCATGGTCCTCCATCATTAAAACGAAAAAGCTTTTCTTAATTTTTTGTAGCGTTACGCTCTGATATTTGCTAATTAGCATTAAGTTTTTTTATTATATAATCATTAAGTTTGCATTAAGCATTAAGTTCGCCTATGTACCTACTAAATTTTGTGCAATGAAGTATTTTCTAATCTAATCTAATCTAATATAATATTTTATTTAAAACCAAAGGGACTTCCATAAATATGTATCCAATAGTTTTTCAGATTTTTCGTTCCTACTTTAATTTTTAATAATAAAAAATATCAAACAGTTGTATTTTCTTATTATTAATAAACTACACAAAATAAAGATTCTTGCCATACCTAGTTATTTAAAGAAATTATTTTCAGTTTTTTCAGAAATCTACAGTAGGTATGTGGAATATCCCTAGACATTGTTGATGAGTGTACTTTTAACGGCAGGCTATATTCAGCAAGTTGCTGATAATAATTCAACCCAGATTGTTTTCACTCCACCCAGTACTACCGCGTAGCGATAATGTGCGATTCAATTAGGAATGTTGAAGAACAAGAATCTGGGTTATTTAACGTCGAGTAACAAAAAAAAGTGTAAATAAAGGAAAGCCTTATATAATTTTTGTACCACGTTGGGCGCCAATTTGCAAAATTTATTTTAATTAATTTATTGCATTATTAAGACTTTATTTATCTACCAGGAAAATCACCGAAGTGAACTGAATACGAGCGTGTCTGTTTTGTGCTAAGCACCTGTCGATAATGTGCTATTCAATTACTGATTGTTCAAGTGTAAGGTATGTGGGGCGCGGAAATGGGAGGCTGGAGGCGGAAACGCGACCGAGCCTACTTTCACGGCTGTCGCACTGATGAGCATTGCCAGGGGCATGCCAAATGACCTTTAAAAGCTCGTTTTCCGAGACCATTTTATCATTTAACAAAGTAAGCGCAAATATACTTCGACTGGCCTCTCAGCTCAGTTGGTAGTAGCCCTGCCTTCTGCGCCGTAGATCGTGGGTTCAATCTCCACCCAGAAAAAATATTTGTGCGGTGAACACGGAAGTTTGATCTCTGTCTGGGTGTTCTATTGTATTCTAAGTATGTATTTACAAAAAAATATGTAGGTATGTTAAGTACATATTAGCTATATGGTTCCCATAGTACAAGATCGGCTTAATTTGGGGCTAGATAGTGTTGTGTGGATTACCTACAATATTTATTTTTTTATACTTTTAAAGGCGTTCAGCAGGCACAAAAAACCTATTTCGGTTTATGACAAGTTAATTGGGCGCGGGCAAGGAATTCAATTTCAGCGAGGATAAAAACGAGAGATTCCTGATCTAGCTGTCAATCTGCGAGAGAATACAGTACGGGAGAGCTCAATCAATCCTCAAGTGACAGTTTAGCATCATGTGGCCTTCTGCAAAAACTATTTTTCGTACCTATCTACCTACATAAGTAAAACGGGGAAAAAACTGTTTTATTATTACAGATGATGATGAAGATGATTCATGCAGCGTCTGTAATTGAGGCGCCACACTTACGAACATGCATAGGGCCGCTAGGGGAGCGACAGCTACCACCGCAGATTTGGAAAACGAATTGTGTATCTGTGGGGTGGTTGCGTTTCTTTTGTTGCAATAAAAACCTAGTCGCACCTGTCAGTTTTAACATTATTTTGAGATTCGATGCAATAAAAACGAATTGAAACAATACTTATCTTTCACAATGAACGATTGCAACAAGACTGAATGTCGACGTAATAACCT
The DNA here is from genome assembly GCA_947578465.1 of Thera obeliscata. NCBI lineage: Eukaryota > Metazoa > Arthropoda > Insecta > Lepidoptera > Geometridae > Thera > Thera obeliscata. Next base: position 4,400,148 of record OX387919.1, read on the forward strand.
TGGCGTGAAAATATGATAGCAACAAGATAATGTCATCATGATCACCGTTCCTTGTTAGTATCAAACTTTTGATTATACAATCGCCCAACGACACCAACGTTGGAGGGACAGATACCAAACAGATGCAATCCTAATTAGTAATTTAATTACTTCAATGTTTCCTTAGATTACAATAGATTCCCCAAATTTTTCGCAATAACCATAATAGTTTCACAAACTATTTATCAATACCCATTCCTTATTAACGAAGTGTAATACCGATCGCTAGTAGTGATCAATTCCAATTCCAACAATGAACGATTGAACGCACAATACGCTGGGCCGGGATATTTTACCTACTTAGCATTGTAGCACGGGCATCGCTGCCCGAATATTCGATATTGCTATGCTGGGTATTACACGATATTAATTACGTTCCTCTTCCGTAATTCATCATGGGGGCTCAATAATTTAATTAGAAGTTATTTCGTTTGATATTTTACCGAAATTAATGCTCGTTCATAATACCCCGTTTCTGTTACTATTTCGGCATTTTGACACTAAGTGTGGCGGACGCCGACCCTTAGCTAGTTAGCTTTCGAATTTTGTATTGTAAATAGTTTTGAGAATCATTAAACTAAGGATAAGAGCATAGGTTATAAGTTTTATTGGTAAACATGTATCAATTTCAAATAACTCGCTGTTAGTTTAATGTCTGCTAATTCTCACGATTTAAGAACTAAAACACGAACAAAAGGATAATGGATATTGTTTGCATCGGGAATAGCACCGCCATAAAGGTCTATAGAGATACCGTTTTTTTTTCTACATGCAAACAATAATGTTTTGTGTAAGTTGCATCCTAGTAAAGTAAAAGCAATTAAGTTTTATGGCCAGGACGACTAGGAAAGATTTTAGTCATTGTCTAGCGTGTATTTCAAAATATTGTTTAATTGTTTTATGGCACCGCGCTGTTGGCCCATAATCTGGGAAAGGAATAAACGGCGTGGGAACGAACGGGCCAGGGGTGTGATAAAAGGTTTGGAATCAGGGTGAGACAAGGAGTCAACTTCATTGTCGACTCCGATCGCAGACGCCGAGCTGCACGCACGTGTCTCCGTTCCGGTCCCGGCTCTCGAGTTCGGACTACCTGCGCTGGCCCCCCGCCCGCCGCACCCCGCATCGCATCGTTCCGGTTTCGTGTCAAACGCACGTCTCTCGATTGTGATTGGCCCACGCTAATCTAACCCGTACTTTTCAGTGCGAGAAGCTTCTGCAGCCTGCGCTCCAGCTACCTGGCGTCGCGTCATCGGATTGGCTCAGCCAAGAAGATCGCACCCGGCGGCCAGCTACCTGCGTTCCAGCCACCTGCGCGTCGCTTCGCTTCGCTTCGATTCGCACTTTTCAGTGCAAATCACACCCGTCCTTCTCAGGGCGAAACCTGTTGTTTCGAGTCAATTCACGTCCAAATCCACCTTCAGTGGTCGCCAGCGGATACCTTGCGGTGTTAACGAACCTGGTTGGGCGTGGACCCGGAGCGCCGGCTTTCCTCCTTCAGAGGAACGCCGAATCCGGTAGGGTCTGGACCACCGGCCTTGGGGGATCTCCTAGTCGACTGCCAGTACCTATTAGGCACACACCCATTTTGTCAGAAAGAAACGACAAGAGGACACACATATAGGTAGGACACCAGGAAACTCACCCCCTCTCTGTCTATCCCGACGGAGAGGGTTCATTCACATACTCACCTCCCGGGTTGTCCCCCCGCGGAGATGGACTCCAACGTCCAAAACGTTCCCCCCGGATTAGGTATAGACATCTCTGCCCTCAGCAGAGATGAGTTAGGCTTTCTCCTCCAGAAAGCCTACCAGCGCTCCCCTCATCTAGTGGAAGGGATTCTCCACGAGAATCTCGCCCGCCCCTCCACTTCTTACGCCATCCCGGCCCTTATGGCCATCCAAACGTCCCCCGTGGCTCTTCAGCAGCCCCACCCCTCCCAAGTCGCGCATCGCCAGACCGCTCTGGCCTTGCAGACACCCCTCCCAGCCCCTCAGGCTCGTAAACCCGCCCCGGCTCTTCCAGCCCCGAAACCCACCCCTGCCCTTATGGCCCCGAAACCCACCCCCGCCCCTCAGGCCGTCAAACCCGCCCCTGCCCCTAAGGCCTCCAAAACTTCCAAAAAGCGCAGACCCATTACCCCTCTCCCCGTGTCCTCCCCCACCCCGTCCTCAGCGGCCTCTTCCGTAGCATCAACCTCTGAGGATGAATGTCCTATGGACGCAGAATCCTTCGGATCTGCAGAATCCTCCTCAGCCGAATCCAACTCCGAGGGCTCGGGCTTCACCCTTGTCCAAGGAAAACGTAAGCGGAAGCAGGGCCAGTCCTCCCGGGCAAACCCTGCCAAGCTCTCCGCCACCCACTCCAGTCCTACCCCTTCCCGCCCAGCCTCTCCACCACCCCCGGCTACCGCCAAGAAGGAGAAACCTCCCCCTCCCATATTCCTTCGTCAGAAGGAAAAGTGGGAGAACGTATCCTCTGCCTGCCGTATGAAAGGCATAACCTATACCAGCGCCCGTAGCACCAAGGACGGTATTAAAGTCCAGGTGCCATCCTCCTCCGCCCACCGCCACCTCACCTCCTTTCTCCGCGAACAGGGTATAGGTTTCCACACCTATGCGCTGGAAGACGAGCGTCTCCTTAGAGTCGTTATTCGCGGCCTCCCCGTAGAAATCGACTCTGCTTCCATCAAAGCCGATTTGACCGCTCAGGGCTTCCCCGTCAGGGAAGTCCACCGCATGTACAGCGGTAAAACTAAGACCCCGTTCGAGCTCGTGCTCGTAATCCTCTCACTCTCTCCCGAAGGCAAGGCGGTCTTCAATCTGAAGACCGTCAATGGCCTCTCCGGGCTCCACGTTGAGACCCCGCACCGTAACGGTACCCCTTCGCAGTGCCACAGATGCCAACTCTATGGCCACTCTGCGCGCAACTGTTTTGCCCGCCCCCGTTGCGTCAAGTGCCTGGACGACCACGGCACCGCTGACTGCCCTCGCACTCGCGACGCCCCTGAGCCACCTAGTTGTGTGCTTTGCCGTGCCACCGGTCATACCGCGAACTATCGCGGTTGCCCCATGGCACCCAAGGCGAACAAGCGGGTGGCCCAGAGGCAGACGCCAGCGCGCGCGCATCCTCCCACCAACCATCAGTACACCAAGACCACCTCCAAGTTGGCCATGGTTCCCCCTCAAGTCCCATCCCACAACGCGTGGTCCCGCCCCCTTCCCTCGACGAGTTCCCCTCAGCAGGCGAAACCTTCCCCCTCCCCTCCCCGTCCCCAGGAGCGTGCGCCCACGGGCAAACCTCCCTCTCCCAAGACCAAATCTCCCAAATCCAAAGACGCCCAAGATCAGGGCTACCGCCGCACAGAGCCCCTGTTTGAGGAAGGCCTCCCCTACCTCGAACTCCTTAAGAGGGCCGGCGAATTTGCCAGCGTCTTCCGCTCCCTCCCAAGCCCTATCCACAAGTGTCTGTATTTGGCAGACCAGGCTGCGCTTTTGGAAGCCGTCAATAACCTCTCCTTTTAACAAACCAAGATGTTTGCACAAAAGGAAAGGTTAAAACCCCGCTCCGTCACGTTAGCGTTTTTCAACGCTGACGATCTCAAAAAGCAACGTGCCTTAGTCCAGGACTTTTTAATTAAACACCAAATCGATATATTGCTTGTGCAAGAGACCTTCCTGAAACCGCACCATCGCAATCCCAGGATTGCTAACTACCAGATGGTACGAGATGACAGAACCGATCGAACTAAAGGTGGCACTGTCATCTATTACAGGAGGTCCTTGCACTGCATTCCGATCGACTGTCCTCCGTTGCAAAACATAGAAGCCTCCGTTTGTAGACTAGCGATGACCGGTCATCAATCTATCACCATTGCTTCTTGCTATCTTCCTCCGACTAAGTTACCACTCAAAAAAGATCTAGAGTCCCTCTTTAACCTAGGAAGCTCCGTCATTCTGGCGGGTGACTTCAATTGCTCTAACCAACTTTGGAATTGCGTTAAAACTACCCAAAACGGCAAACATCTCGAGGCCCTTGCCGACGATCTTAACTTTGACGTCATCCCTCCCTTGACCCCGACCCATTATCCTTATGTAGTCCAACAAAGACCCGACATACTTGATATGGCGTTGCTAAAGAACGTAACCCTGCGGTTGCGCTCAATAGAAACGCTCGACGAACTCGACTCTGACCACCGCCCCGTGCTCATGCACTTAGGCCCGCCGACTGACCCGACTCCCCTCACCAAGACCGTGGTACAATGGTTTAAGCTCGGGAAAGCCCTCGAGTCTATCCATTCACCCGACTTGGACAGGATCCCTGACGACATTAAGTCCCCCGACGACATTACCATTGCGATCGACTCCCTGACCAACCATGTCACCTCAGCCGTCAAAGGCGCATCGAAACAGGTGCCAGCGTCGTCATACCGTCGCTCGGCCCTGCCAGATGATGTGAGACGGTTGATCACGGAGAAGAACGCTGCGACCCGACATTACAGCTCCTGGCCCTCTGTAGACAACCGTGACCGACTACGCTCTCTGCGCTCCGAAGTTCAGAGACGCATCCGCGAACATGCTAACGACGAATGGGACAATCTGCTCTCAGGGATCGAGCCAACGCACCAGGCATACTGGACTTTGGCCCGATCAATGAAAGCAGATACCATCTCAGTCATGCCTCCCCTCTCCCGACCTGACAAATCACTGGCGTTTGACGACGATGAAAAGGCCGACTGCCTAGCGGAAAGCCTTGAATCGCAATGCTCCCCGAGTCTCGAACCCGTCGATCCAATCCACCTCGCTATGGTGAACGACGAAGTCGAACGCCTCTCCTCTCTGCCGCCCCCCGACCCTCCCTTACCTCTCATTAGGGCTTCTGAAGTTCAGGCGATAATCAAGAACCTCCATCCTCGCAAAGCTCCTGGAGCTGACGGTATCAGCAACAAGGTGCTAAAGCGCTTCCCCCTTGCCCTCGTTTATCTCCTAGTAAGCATCTTCAATGCATCTATGGCGACTTGCACCTTCCCCGATCCCTGGAAGGAAGCCACCGTCATCGGCATTCCTAAACCAGGCAAAAAGGCATCCGAGCCTTCTAGCTACCGTCCTATCAGTCTTCTCAGTTCCATTGGGAAAATTTATGAACGACTTCTCCTGAATCGTCTCTGGTCCTATGTCAACGAGCTCCAACTCCTCCCTGACGAGCAGTTTGGTTTTCGTGCGAGACACTCTTGTCCCCAGCAAGTGATCCGCATCACGGAACACGTGCTCTCTCGACGGCACCATACCTGGCCTGCAGACACTGGTGCCGTCTTCCTCGATGTAGCGAAGGCTTTCGATAAGGTCTGGCACAACGGCTTGTTATACAAGCTTTACCAATTTGGTTTGCCAGTCAGGCTCGTGCTCATCTTACGAGACTTTCTCCTTAATCGGAGCTTCCGCTACCGCATAGAGGGCACTCTTTCTGCCCCCAGACCCGTCCGAGCTGGAGTTCCTCAAGGCTCCACTCTCTCCCCCCTCCTGTTCACGCTGTATACCAGCGACATTCCTCGCACCCATCAGGTGGAAATTGCCCTATTTGCGGACGACACAGCCTTGTACACATCGGATCGGAATCCCAATCGGATCTGTATAAGGTTGCAAGCCGCGCTCAACGCCCTAGGCACTTGGTTCCGGAAGTGGCGCATTGAGGTTAACCCTTCCAAGAGTACAGCAGTGCTCTTTTCGAATGGGTTCCCCAAGCCCCGCCCCATAATCCTCTTCGACAAACCCATCCCCTGGGCTAGTTCAGCTCGCTATCTCGGAGTGCATCTTGATCGTCGCCTGAGCTTCTGCCAACATACCAGAATAGTCAGTAACCGCGCCAAGTTCATGCTTGGTAGACTCCATAGCCTTATCTGCGCAAAGAGTAAAATGTCCCTTAGAAATAAGGTGACACTTTACAAAACTTGTATCCGCCCCGTCCTGACTTACTCCTCAGTAGTATTCGCCCACCGCCCTCAGACCCTTAAGGCCTTTCAGACTGTTCAAAACAAATTCTTGCGCAGAGCCACAGGTGCGCCTTGGTATGTGCGCACCATCGATCTCCATCGCGACATAGGCCTCGAGTCGATTACCGAATTCATAAAGCGTGCCTCTCGACGCTACTACGATTCAGCCCCCCACCATCCGAACCCCCTTGTCTCTACCATCCCCGATTATCCAAGCGAACCACCCGTCGACCAATCCCTCCGTAGACCGAGGCATATCCTCGGTGATCCCGATGACGTTATCACCGCCGCTAACGCGGAGGCGATCGAGTCATCCAGTTCGGACAGAAACACTGCACAGATTCACCGACCCCGCCGGCGGGGTCGAAGACGTCCCTTAGTGCCCGCCCTCTACGGGCCTAATCTAGATTTAAACCCCCCCCCTGGCAACAGCCCAAGCCGAGGTCGTACCATAGCGGTGCCCTTGAGTTTGTTGCCCCAACCTAATTTTACCGGTTGAGCGCCCTCTGCGCTCACCATTGTCCGGTAGCGCTGTAAGAATCGTCAGACGATCACCAGCATTTTGTCCATTCGAAAAAAGAAAAAAAAAAAAAAAAAAAAAATGAGACAAGGAGTCTGTCTTGACGAGCCGTACGGTGTGGTCGATCTTAACGCGCGGTTATCAGAGTATTGTTTTCGAGTAGAGTTAAAGACGCATGAACGCGTTACGCTGCCCGATTGAACCTCTGTCACACCTCCTCAGCCTACCCGATCTGTACGCTTCTAACTGAAACAAGTCGTTTTCTTTCATTGAAGTCAACCCTTAAATATACAGTTCACTAAGAACATCATCGGATTCAATTGGTCCTTCGAGCTGAACCTGATCCTGAACAAGTTGGTCCTTTGAAGCCGGATATTGATCCCCAACACTAAGTATTTAAATTGAATAAAAACAGAGCAACAATCATTAACCATTATTATTTAGTGCCGTATAATAAATCACACAACACTATCTCGTCCCAAACTAAGCAAAGCATCTACTAAGAGAACCAGATAGGCTGAGATCATGGATTTCCACTTGCTGTGATACTAGCATTCCTCTTTCTCTTCATTCACTCGCATAACATTATTCATTCATTCAGCATTTGTTTCAACAGAAAATCATTTAAGATATTTATAAATTATCATAATCGACGTTGCATAAGCCATGATCAAGCCATGATTAATGAGTCTTCCTTCGGAAAAAATATTCAAGTTGAGTCAGTCTCAAACTTTACGACTCTATTTATCAAAATAATTATAACGATCTGATAAAAAGCTGTAAAAAATAAAACTCGTAAGACCACCTGGCAAGTTAAAACCGGAGGTACCTTTTCATAATTTTTAATCGGTTTTGCTTTACAATGGTTATAATTACAATCTTTCGCGTTTATAATATTAGTAGGATACATAAATTATTAAAATAAGTTTTATTAATTTATTTACAGGCAGTACTTGTGTTATATATAAATACTAGTGGCCGCCCGCGGCTTCGCTCGCCCGTTCCCGTAACACCCCGTTCCCGTTGTTTTTTCGGGATAAAAAGTGTCCTATGTCCTTCTCCCGGTTCTAAGCTACGTCCCCACTAATTTTCTGCCAAATTTGTTCCGCCGTTCTTGAGTTATAAATAGTGTAACTAACACGACTTTCTTTTATAAATATAGATTATCTTCTTCTTGGTTAGATAGTTCGCATAGTTATAATAGCAATAACCAACGTGACAGTCAGGTAGGAGAGTACAGAGGCATGGAGAAATTCTAATTAGCGCTAATGGACGCTCCCTGGCCTGAAACTAGGCTGACGGTTAGCGCACTTCCTTTTGAAATTAATACTATGCAGGCAGGTACACATTCATTAAATCCACGCGCATCAAGCAGCCGTTAGTATGCTAAACCACGTTTTATTAATGTCGTTTAGAAACACTCAAAGGTTCGCTACGTTCAAGCCAAATCTTCAATGCAATTAGGTATATAGGTTCAGGAATATTCTGGATGGCTTCTGCATAATTCTTGAAATTCGTTCAAATATGTATAACTCCACCAAGCTAAGTATGCACCTCGCTTTTTTGTATACATTTTAATGTACCTATGTAAAATCTAACAAACATAAATGTTATTTTTTAAAGCCATAGCGAATCAATTTTTGCAGACCAACGATTTTGTAATCGACGCGAGGTACGTGTACATTACATACAGCTCAAATAATTACAGTTGCCTGCTGGCTTCGATGAATCGATTTACTATTATATTGAATCGTTAAGCTATTTGGAATCGATGAAGTTTCAATAACGATCAACATCGAGTAAGCCTTGGAGTAGGCTATTATTTCCGCGGATTGAAGTTATTGTGTGTTCTGTATTGTGTCACTACGCTAGCTTTACCTACAAGAAGCGACAGTTTACATGGGTTTATTATCCTACAGTACTCTAAGGCTGAGATTCATAGACCGAACTTTGTCTTTACTTTGATGGAAAGTTCAACTTTCAACCAAAAATATATTTCATAGTTCTGTCAAACTCTTCTTTATTCAAAATGTTGAAGGTAAACTTCGATAAACAAAGCTTACTTTGCGAAGACTCCTTTGCTGTAAAGCAAAGTCACGTCTATGAATCTCGGCATATGTCCACGCCAGATAACTCTGCGCGTGACAGAAGGCGTAAAATCTAAAAAAACTGACAAGATTTTGGGATTTGATTGCAATAGAAAACGGATTGAAACCCAACCCATCTTTGACAAGGAACAATTGCAACAAGATGTGATACAACATGAAATAGCGAATAAGAACTTCACGTCGTAAAACGAGCATGGCAATAGATAGATAGCGGTAAAAAAATGCTGGCAACAAGATGAGTGATCGCTGGTGCTTATTTGTATCAAACTTTAGATTGCAACAGAATTACACAATCACCCGGCTGGTATCCACCACTTTTAAAAGAACTCAATGGAATGCAAGTACACGTATGTAGGTGAGCATATAATCAGGCATTCAGCCGGGTTAGTTACCCCAGCAAGGACACAGAATAGATGCGATAGCTAGGATGTGGTGTTGGTGCGGCAATGAATGCCTAAGTGCCACCATGTCAAGAGCCAGTGCAGTAAACTTTGCACGAGTCTTTCATATCCTTTCATTCGAGCTGCACACAGTGAATGGACAGCGAATACGTGTCACCTGGTACCCCAGTCCACTTTAAAAATATACAATGGGAAATTGACGTCATAAAAAAACGTAACGAAGTTTTCTGAAAATTTAAGAGAACTCTTTACTATTATTGCTGCTCACTGCGGATGTAGAAGTTAAAACCTCTGAAAAACTCTCCTCTTCTTCTTAAATTTAAGAGCTTATAGCTCTTGTCGGGGTTTTGATGCAGTTTTCTCCAATATTAAGTCTTTCGAATACGGCCTGCTTGACTTCCTTATACGACATGACAGCGACCTTTTCTTTTTTCTGGCTCACGTAACCTATTCTTGGCCTTCCTCTTCCTCGCTTTCCTTCAATTATGTTCTTTAAAAACTCAAAACCATAGAATTGTTTGACCTTTGCATTCATAGCTGGTATAATATACATATCCTTGGCACTTGGCACAGAGGCGGTAAAACTTGTAAAGAAAGGCACCCACATCAGACAGACCGGAACCACAGATGTCGGTGTCGGATGGATCCGTTTGTAGCACAAACGTCATTCATGTTCGCGAATGCTGTAAATAAAATCAATACCATTCGGCTCGCAGATAACTCTTTTACACAAAACATTGGTTTAACAAACGAGTAAAAATAACTTCCGCGCTGGAAACCTAATTCAGAAAGTAGGTTAGGTTTTTGTGTTAAAAATAAAATACAATGTGGTACAAAACTGAAAATATGTATACAGGTAGTAATACATACAAGTTACATCTTTAATTTATAATCTGAGTTAGTACCAACAATCCCCGTTTGTTTAATTTCAGCTGACCAGCATATACGGGCAATGTAGGTCGGTAGACTTTTATTAAAAAAAATATCTACCAATACACCCATTATTTATAAAACTGATACGTACGATAGGTAAGTCATTCTAACTCGGGTCAAAAACCAATTACCTCCTAAATTGCTTGAACAGCACACAAGAGAAATCCAATTATTATCGCTCTCGTGGTAAACCTCGCTCCATTGAAGAGTGTCCGATTAACAGAGTTTGTGCCAATGAACCGACGGAAACACCGATGAATATTCATAGTTAAAGTGCAGTCGCAATTTATTTCCCTTTGAGTTAGGAAAACATAAACCATCCGTGCATTTTCATGAAAACATATTTGCCAAATTTATAACCTTACTCGAAAGCTCTTCAAATTTTTGTATAAGATTTTACAGTTGGTTTGGCATTCTGCTTGTGCTTTGAACAAATCAATGCCAACTGAAATCTGACTAGGATAAACTACTGTGTTCTTTAGTTTAACTTGAAAGTATACAAATAGTAAGCAAAATTGGTACTGTTTAACTCTTTCCACAAATGGCATGAATTTTCAGAGTATACTGTTGTATTGAACAAATCTGCTGCCGTAACTGTCTTGAGGGCAAACCGCTTATTTCACCGTTCCTAAGGCGCACCGTTTGCGACCATTTTGCGAATAAATCCACGTCGTCGAGCACAAGCTGAGAGGGTGAGCAATTAGAGCTCTCTTGTACAAAGCTGCTTCACGGGCCCAGTACCCGTAAGCCGCGCAATGGCTTGCGTGAACACCTGAGCTCTTTGTTTTTATCATTTTTCTGAGATGAAAACTTGGAAACGGGAACAGCTACATATCAACTGAAACGATATTAGAAGCGTGGCCAATCAATTTTGAATGAAATTCTTAAAAGATAATTGTATTTCTTATGTTGATAGGTATTTTCCATTGTGCTATTTCTGTGAGCATGGTTTCTTTATTTTCCACCATTTATTTGAGGAAAATCAGAAGTTATGTTAGTGTTACATATACAGATCTCGTTTCCAACACAAGCAACCACGGAATCTACACACGAAACCCGAACTAATTCCACGCTCAAACCGCACGAGACGCATTTGGAATGACTGATTTCGAAGTTAAGAATGTTTGTTCACCTAGAACATTATTCATGGGTTTGATTGAAAATTTAAATTGGGTGAATCAGCGAAACTTTGGGAAGGATGTTTCCGGCACTGGGGTCGTTTCCAATTTCCGAACTGTCAAGTGTTATCATAAAATTGTAACAATTATAAGCAACAAGTCCATAGGCAATCTAACTGCTGGCTTGTACTATGACATCAATTCTGCTGTCTTACAATGCCGGAAAATATTGCGAAAAAATATAAATAACCAAAACTATTTCCTGTAAATAGCATAAACATGTTTATATTAAAGCAAAAGGAAATCCCATTTCGTTTTCTGCTCATTCAATCCTACAAAATATAACAGACGACGACGGAGTCACGTATATAGGTAGTAGTACTATTTTTATTTTGTGGCCATACTGAATCGTTGAGTTGTACTTACATATTATGTAAATTATATTTTAACGTTCGGAATATGTTTTATACTCATTACATGGAGAAAGTTTCTCGACTCAAAATTATTGTACGAAAATTATTAACTTACTTAAATTCTTTATTGTATAGAGGAACGTTCACAAATATGTGATTACAAAAACCATCAAGCGCAGTTTAACTCTAAAAAGAGTTTTCTTCAAGCAAACCTTAAATTATAAGATGGTGCAAGAACCGATAGAGATACCGATCGCATGCATATCTCTATTTACAGAGCTTTACTGCTTTGCACAGAGCAGATAGATTTTAAAACTAATAGGTTTTAGAAACTTTCTTAAATATTTTCGATTGAACAACGAAAGTGCCTAATTTTTCAGATGTATTTAATAATATTCCCCATTAAAACCTGAGTGAGGTTGGAAGCCCGTGGCCGCAGTCATACTAAAGGAAACTTTTAATTATGAAAACAATTTAGGCTCCGCGATCGAACTTCGCTTCAAATAGGAAACGCTAAAGACACTTCAATTTAAAATTGTGGCACTTGCTTAGACTTGCTTCCGTGAGGTTGGAAGCCCGTGGCCGCAGTCATACTAGTGGAAACTTTTAATTATGAAAACAATTTAGGCTCCGCGATCGAACTTCGCTTCAAATAGGAAACGCTAAAGACACTTCAATTTAAAATTGTGGCACTTGCTTAGACTTGCTTCCGTGAGGTTGGAAGCCCGTGGCCGCAGTCATACTAGTGGAAACTTTTAATTATGAAAACAATTTAGGCTCCGCGATCGAACTTCGCTTCAAATAGGAAACGCTAAAGACACTTCAATTTAAAATTGTGGCACTTGCTTAGACTTGCTTCCGTGAGGTTGGAAGCCCGTGGCCGCAGTCATACTAGTGGAAACTTTTAATTATGAAAACAATTTAGGCTCCGCGATCGAACTTCGCTTCAAATAGGAAACGCTAAAGACACTTCAATTTAAAATTGTGGCACTTGCTTAGACTTGCTTCCACCCCACCTGGGACAGTTTAGAACTTTGCTCAACACAATTACGAGTTATGGAAGCGGAGTTAGTGGACCTTTGTAGATGAACCAAGACGCTGCTCTACATTTTGAGGGACAAGAGTATATTCACTTGCTTTGTCATACGCCCCTATAATAGCTTTTCATAACAAGCTTTGTTTCTCGGTTCTATGCAAGTCTGACCAAGTTATTCATAGCTTCGGTAATATGATGTTGTAATATCGATGCTTAGGTTATGTTGTAAGCTAGAGCATTAAATTTTAAAAAGGATATAAAATCAGGCTAGTTTTAGAAGTAACAGAAAGTTGAAAAGAGTTCGCTTAGGCTAAGGAAATGCTGCAAGTGATGTTCGTATTTCTGTGTTCCGATTTGAAAAGTATGGAAGCCCGTGAAAGTTTCAATCAAAACGTCATCGATAGACTTGATCTGATGATACGTTGAGATATGGAAAGAGGTACGAGGTGTCCCTGTATGAGAGTGCCTATCCGGACTTTTGCGCTCAAGTTAGCTGGTGACGGGCTCGCATTTTTTGTACGGGAAAAAAGCGATAAAATGTACAGCCAATTCACAATATTTGTTTGGAGAAAATGCGAGCCCGTCACCAGTCACCGTGAGTGCCAAAATCAGAACAGGCCCTCAGCCATTCCGTACGAGTACTCACAAGTGCCACGGAGTTGTTGTTGTTCTGCTGCAACCACCGCAGGATAGCACTGGCGGTGGTGAAGTCGGGGCGCGGGGGCGGCGGCAGCGCGTGCTGCAGCGACGACGCCAGCTGCTGCGCCAGTTCCAACGCCCGCGCCCGCGCCGCACGCCCCGGCCCGGTCGTGACGCCGCCCGTGCCGCCGCCGCCGGCCTCTGCACAAAACATTACCTTTTACAATATGGCCAGCGGATCTTGACTGAGTGAGCCGTTTGTGCGAAAATGGCCAATGACCGACGGATTCACCAAACGGCTAACTTCAGACCTGCCAAGATTTGTCGGCAGTATTTTACTAAACTATGAACAAGTAATAGGTTTCGAAAACTTGAAAAGCATACAGCCGAATTAAGAACCTCTTCCGTACTATAAGCTGCGGGTTCAGCGCGATGTTTACCTTCACCGTTTGAGAACAGTCGCACTGCGCACATAATTCGCGACCCTATAGGATCCGAAGGAAAAATGCAATAGGTACACTATAATTATAAATGATGTGTCAGTTTGTGAGTAACAGGAAAACCCTATAATTGAAAACTCAGAAACTAGCTCACTCTGGGTCACTTCAGAATCTATTCTAACTCCAAAGTTTCGCATACATACAGCAAACTGCAACCAATAACGTAAACTATTCCGAACCGAACCTCTGGGCAATGCGGAGAATTCCTGTGCGCTGCGGTTCGCAGGTGGATGACCTGGTTTGGTGCTAATTAAATCCACATAATTGCAAAATACAAAACTGTTCACTGATTGACAAAACGCCAGAGACTGACCGTAAGTCTTGTAACCAGAGAAATGATACCTCATTATCAACAGCTGGTGTTAATTTACGGAAGCAAAAGCTGCTATATGATCTTGTGAAACGCTTCAGTAAGCATTGTTTTTCTGGACTTGGGTTACACAATATGCATGAGAATCGAATCGATTTATTACAAACTAGCTGTCACCCGCGACTTCGTCCGCGTGGTTAGTATAAAGTCATAGTTTGAGTTCGTTTAAAAGAAACTATTTCATTGTGGAAAGCGGACAACTATTGATCTGTTTTCACTGTTTTTTGCGTATTATTTGAGAGTTATTTTTCGTGAATTTGCCTTAGTGGCTAAGTTGGGTTTTGTATGCGTTGGTTTTACATGACCAAGTGCTGGTTACCTTAGTTTTGAGTTTGCATTCAAAACTATATAAAGTGTGTTCGAAAGATGGTAAATGCTGTTGTAGCCGATTTTTTTCAGCTGTGTTTAGTTTTGGTATGATAGGTGCTTCCCGCGATTTTGTCTTAGTGGTTATCATGGGGTTTTTTGTAAACCTTTGTGTGTATTCAAACCTGGTGACAGATGCTGCGGTAGTTGAAAATTTTTCAATGTTTTTTTTTGCGTATTTTGTAAAGCTCGTTTTCGTGATTTGTTTCAGTGGCTAATTTGGGCTATCGTATTCGTTGGTGTATGATCGAATCTGGTTTTTTTAGTTTGACATGATCAAATGCAAGTTACCATAGTTTTGAGCTTGTACTTTAGAGTGTATTTGAATTTGAAGGCGAGTTCTGTTGTAGCTGTTTTTTTTCAGCGGTGTTTAGTTTAAGTATGATAGATGATTCCCGCAATTTTGTCTTGGTGGTTATCATCGGTTTTTTTGTAAACATTTGTGTGTATTAAAACCTGGTGACAAATGCTGCGGTAGCTGAAAATTTTTTAATGTTTTTTTTTGCGTATTTTGTAAAGCTATTTTTTGTGATTTTATGTTATATTAGTGGCTAATTTGGGGTTTCGTATGCATGTTGGTGTATAATCGAATCTGAATTTTTAATTTGACATGACCAACTGCTGGTTACCATAGTTTTGAGCATGTACTTTAGAGTGTCTTTGAATTTGAAGGCGAGTGCTGTTGTAGCCGATTTCTTTCAAAGGTGTTTAGTTTAAGTATGATAGATAATTCCCTCAATTTTGTCTAAGTGGTTTATCATTGGTTTTTTTGTAAACCTTTGTGTGTATTCAAACCTGGTGACAGATGCTGCGGTAGCTGAAAAATTTTTAATGGTTTTTTTTGCGTATTTTGTAAGGCAATTTCTTGTGATTTTATGTTATATTAGTGGCTAATTTAGGGTTTCGTCTGCGTGTTGGTGTATAATCGAATCAGATTTTTTTAATTTGACATGACCAGCTGGTTACCATAGTTTTGAGCATGTACTTTAGCCGTTTTTTGAAGCGGTGCGGTGTTTAGTTTCGGTACGATAGGTGTTTTCCGCGATTTTGTCTTAGTGGTTACGGTGGGGTTAATGTAAACTTTTGTGTGTATTCAAATTTGGTTACAGATGCTGCGGTAGCAGATTTTTTTTTACTGTTTTTTTGCGTATTTTGTAAAGCAATTTTTTGTGAATTTTCATGAAACTTTTTTCCTTTTTTTTCTTCTTTTAGGTAAATAATTTTCCAATTTTCTTTCTTAATGCACCTTTGCTCTATAAGAGCAACACATCATCCAAGTTTCATGCTTCTAGGACTAATGGTTTAGGCTGTGCGTTGATTTGTCTTTAAACCATTTTTCCCCTTTTTCTCCTCTTCGGGAAATAATTTTCCAATTTCCTTTCTTAGTACACCTCTACGTTATAAGAGGAACATACCCTCCAAGTTTCATGCTTCTAGGACTAACGGTTTAGGCTGTGCGTTGATTGTCAGTCAGTCAGTCAGTCAGTCAGTCAGTCAGTCAGTCAGTCAGTAACGAAAGAGTTTTATATATTTAGATTAGTGGCTAATTTTGGATTTCGTATGCGTGTTGGTGTATAATCGAATAAATTTTTTTTATTTGACGTGACCAACTGCTGGTTACCATAGTTTTGAGCATGTTTTTTAGCCATTTTTTGAAGCGGTGCGGTGTTTAGTTTCGGTATGATAGGTGCTTTCCGCGATTTTGTCTTAGTGGTCACGGTGGGGTTTATGTAAACTTTTGTGTGTATTCAAATTTGGTGACAGAAGCTGCGGTAGCAGATTTTTTTTTACTGTTTTTTTGCGTATTTTGTAAAGCAATTTTTTGTGATTTTTCTTTAAACTATTTTTCCCTTTTTTCTTCTTTTAGGGAAATAATTTTCCTATTTTTCTTTCTTAATGCACCTTTGCTCTATAAGAAGAACACATCTTCCAAGTTTCATGCTTCTAGGACTAATGGTTTAGGCTGTGTGTTGATTTTTCTTTAAACCTTTTTTCCCCTTTTTCTCCTCTTCGGGAAAGAATTTTCCGATTTCCTTTCTTAGTACACCTCTACGTTATAAGAGGAACATACCCTCCAAGTTTCATGCTTCTAGGACTAACGGTTTAGGCTGTGCGTTGATTGTCAGTCAGTCAGTCAGTCAGTCAGTCAGTCAGTCAGTCAGTCAGTAACGAAAGAGTTTTATATATTTAGATGATATAAAACACTGACCCCCATTTTAAAGTGGGTTAGGTAGGTACCAGATAAAGCATGGTTCAGCCAGGACTATCAATGAAAACTCTAGTCTTTTAAACTAGAGCAGCCTGATTGATGACTGTTCCGACTAAGCCTTATTACTCGCAAAATTACTTTCGTTCGAGTTTATTTCAGTAAAATTACATTCGTAACCTAGCATAGATCGAGAACTTTTTTTTATAAATTGTGAAATGGTCGGTGTCGGTGAAACATTGTCGGTGCACCAATACTTAGTCGTATTTATAATCATGCCGAACATAATATTGGATAGAGTATGGGTAAGGCCTATAGATGGAAAGGAATATACATAACCCCCGCGACACAAATCTCTTCGAAATTACTCTACTCGCGCAAATTGCGCGGAGACGGAGTGAATTGCATCCGTCTGAGAACAATGGAGCTTTTGCTTCGAATACAAAAAGAGAAAAAATCCTCCATCATTCCACCCTTCATTATAAAACTTCATAATATCTTGTAGCATCTAGCAGGATTGCGGGGTCGAATCGTGACCAAGATTTTAAAGAGTGACGTAACTTCATAATTCTTTTAGTTTTGAAAACACCTCCCCTAAATGATGATATGTTATTGCTCTTATTCCTAAGAAAATATTGTCACAGAAATGCTACAATCCAGGTGAAGTTATGACATTCTAGCCGGACGGTAAGCTTGGCTAGGATACGCCTTACCCAACATGACGTATCGGTCTATTACGGGAACGATGCATCAAAACTAATATCCTAAGCTCCTACGGACCAGGTAAGTATAAAATGTGGCCCACCACTCTCTGTAGAATATTTTAAAATTATATTGAACAAAATAATGTACTGTAACTTTCTAATAAACACATTTCAACAGATGAATGGAAATGTATAGATCGTAAAACCTGAAGAATTTTTTCCTCTTACTACGCATTGTGCTGTGTAGCTGATACGCCCCTTTTTGCCTTGTTGTTGGAGCGTGCATTAGTCCGAGAGCACAAACATTTATGTATTAACTAAAAAACTTCCCGGAAGCTGACGACACTCAAGTTTTAATATAGAAGACTATATTCACAGGGGGGATGGCGGTCCCTTGACCCCCTGTGAAAGTGGTAGGAATCCTCTTAGGGATCACTTCTTAGAGATCAACAATTCGAAGTAATTATTACAGTAAGTACCCATAACATTATTTGTGTAGGTAATCGAAAACCAACGTACGCTGCGGTATCTGCGAGTCTCCAACATCTGGGTTTCCGAACCGAAAAGTGCAGACGTCGAACAGCCACCATCTCGTGACGTGCTCCGGTAAATGCCAGCAGCCAGGCATTCTCAATCACATTTCAATACACAACACTTTGTACACAACACTTGTATCGTACTTAGACACTCATCTTATAACAAAGCCTTGCAGAGTTTCATACCATCATGAAAACCTCTCTTAGGGATTTACAGTTCAGACCCTTATGAGTGGTTTAAGTAACGGTCTAAAAGCTTTCACGTATACAGAAGTAGTCAAATATATAGACATAGATTCGTTTGCAAAAGGGAACGTTGAAGTAAAACAACGCAGACGGGACCTCAAACAGACGTCCAAATTACTCCTTTGTCCGAATACAATACAATAATGCGGGACGTATCGCGTTCGCCGTATGTTGGATAGTATCATAATGTTATCCATGTTATATATAGTTAGATAGGATCCAGTATACAGGGTGTAATCGTTAAGTGTGCACAGGCGATTATTCCGTAACTATTGCAGATATCAAAAAACTTTAAACTGATATCGAAAGTACTTTACCTAATGAGTAAAATGACATTAATAACTTTTTAAAAATAAAACGATAAATATCCAAAAAAAATACATTAATCACTCCCATACATTTAGTATGAGATAGTAGAAAGGTTTTTGTTGTAATGAATTTCTTACGAAACAATTATAATGGCTTAATAGCCAATATTAGTGCAACCCCTTGGCCTGCCAGATCCCCGGATCTCACGCCTTGTGATTTCTTCCTATGGGGATTTGTCAAAGACCACGTGTACGCTGAGAGAGTACACAGCCTAGAAGAGTTACAGAATCGTGTACGTCGTGCAATTGCTTTAATTACTCCGCAAATGTTAAGGAAAGTTCATTTAGAAACTGTAAATAGAGCTCGTCATTGTATTGCACAAGGAGGACGTCACTTCGAACATATGCTTTGAACACAAAATTTTGTACTTAGGTACTAAGAAATAAAATGTATGGGAGTGATTAATGTAGTTTTTTTGGATATTTCTCGTTTTACTTTTAAAAAGTTATTAATGTCATTTTATTCATTAGGTAAAGTACTTTCGATATCAGTTTAAAGTTTTTTGATATCTGCAATAGTTACGGAATAATCGCCGGTGCACACTTAACGATTACACCCTGTATATCCGACTTGGCTAGACGCTATATTTTATACGAACAATGTGACTTTTTCCTGGTATACTATAGATTTTTGGGAAAACGGAAGGAACAATAATCTAGCGAAAAGCTTAGGGTCTCGGGTATGACATTTTATAAAAAGCCAGAGCATTTTGTATACCTACTGAATCTAATCTACGAAAATGGGCCATCCTGTTTACACGGTAGGTCGCTATGTGGTTTTGTGTTCCCTGATGAAAAACCTGTTGAATACAAAGCGACCAGACATACGGTAGGAGTGGACCCAACGGCCAGGGCCGTAATTACGGAACTTTTCTTTCCGTAATATAAATGAACCCTGTCGAAGAGCGGAGAAATTGTTCAGCGTTCATTTAGCTTTTAGAGAATTTCAGTCGAGTAAGAAGTACCTATAATACATGGAACTTGTAAAGCTTCAAAGGGAAGGTTAGTAACATTAGTTTAAACAAGATGAAATTTATCATCTTGTTTCCTTAATTGTAGTGTAGGTAAACACTACTCATAGAAAAAAGCATTTTGAAAATTAACAAACTTACAATGATTTTCATTTGAATTCGGAGTGGTTTAAGACAGTTCTGAACGTTCAGTGCCAAAACAAAGCAAGAAAAGACACAAAATATTCGCAACAAATATCATGGAACCGTCGCGTCAGAGATAAGGGGAGACAGAATGTAATCTGGCCACCATCAGACTTAGATTAAAATGCCTTTGTATTCTTATTTCTGCAGGATATTTAAGCATGTAAAGTAATTGCTTTTCTTGTTTTGTTTGGATACTGAATAAACTAAGAGGGCGATTTCATTATTTTTAGAAGAGAGAGAAGGAATTAATATTAGAATTAATTCTGAAGTAGAATAAATATTAGATATACCTACATTTAAGGCAGCTATAGCTTCGAGTCGTAAATCGTTTAATCGTATTTATATTTCGCTTAATGTAATACATGTATTGGTATAGTGTGGTTTAAAATGAAGATTTGATTTCTTACCTACTGAATACACAATGCAATAACCCCCACAATTTGTACCTCCCATACAATTGTTCTCTGTGAAAAATACGTTACAGCTACTGAAAACTTGGCAAGCAAATACAATGTCGTATTTAAAACCACAATTGGAATAAAAGCAGAAAAACAGTTAAAAAGCTACGAAATTGTTCGGAAGGATAACTATAAGATACTACTCGGAATGCTTAAGAACTCCCGAATTCCGGATACTGTGTACCAAGAGTACAAAAACTAGCAAGCGCGAAGGTAGGAAGGTCTCAGCGCTTTTCATGAACAATACTTATCTCCAAGTGGACCCTCAAACACCGATGAGGGCACACGCAAGCACACTTCAATGTAAACCCATTGAAATGTTGAATACCGTGCTGATCAGTACTGCTGATGGCTCTCTCATTCTCTTCTCGTAAACCTTTGGTTGATATGCTGATTGTTGCTTTAAAGTACAGTACTACAAAGCTCGTGAATACTTGGCAAACGTTCCTGCTACTAACTACTAAAGCTGTGTTCAGTACCCGCAGTCAGAGTTCTGCTACCACATTTCGTCTAAGAAATGATGTTTTCGTTTGAGCACGTGAATCTTTTGTATAGAAAATTGATGAGACCAAAACTCGTTTCGATCGTTTCTACGTAATGTATTTTTGCTGTCTCATCTTTTCTCCATACAATAGAGCCAATAGAACAAATAGGCGAAACGCAAAGAACATTTGGTAGACGAAATGTGGTAGCAAAACTCCGACTTCGGTTACAGGACTCAAAATATAAAACCAGTATAACCGCTGTCTATATAGGGTAAAACCGGGATAGATGCCCCACTTTTTGAAAGAGCCTCATAATTTTAAAACTATGAATTTACCATGAATAACTCTTATGAATATAGCTAGTTAAGTATTTTATCTTGCATTACGGGCTGCCTTTTTTGACCTATTGATTACTGAGTGTGCAGAAATTGCGTTTTCGCAGAACCATTTATTTGAGGATAGCTGCCTATCTGTATGGATAGATGCCCCACCATGAAAATGCTAAGGAGGATAGATGCCAGTGGTGTAGGTTAGATGCCCTAGAATAAACAAATGCAATATATGATTTAAAATGTTTTATTTGAGCATATAGAAAAACAATGAAACTTAAGCATTTGTCTAATAAAAATCAACATTTATATTTTAATGTCCATAATCAATCATTACAAATATTGAAATAACCAACACTTGTAATAATATTTAGATATATCCTAATATTTGGTTTAGCTGGAAAGTGCTTTCAGCTTTCCACATCCTGAACAATAGTTTCTATAAAGTGTACACATTTCATGCAGCCACTTCTGGCACTTTATGCATTGAATCCAGTTGGATGTTGACTTCGTATTATTGTAGTTATCAAAGCATTCTATGCAGTAATTTTCGTCTATTTGTTTGTTTTCGTGTCTGTCATTTTTACTTTTCTTCACTGGCAAGCCTTTTGTTTCCTTTCCCTTAACTTTATAGTAATTGTTGGGTGAGTTGTCTTCATTTTCGCTGTTCGAACTGTAAATCAAATGTCTTTTCACTATGATCAGTAATATCGTCATCGCTTTCTTCGCTGGAATATATTGTATGGTTTTTGGCTTTCCTTTCTTAACTTTTTTGTCGTATGTGTCTTTGGTTCCTTTATTTTTTTTCTTGACTTTTCCTTTTTCTTTGCTGGTTTCAGTCTGGTTTCTATTGTCTATCTTAGCTTTTTCTTTGTTTTTCTTCCTTTCAGCAATATCCTTCTTTTCTTTGTTTTTTTCTTTTGAAATCAGAATGTCTGCCGATTGCTTGGCTCTCTTAGCCATGGTCAAAGGAATTTGTGGTATTGGAGACGCTTCAATTAGAATTTTCGAAGGGGTTTCCTTATCCATGCTATCAAGAATCTGTGCAAGGGTATCATCACCAATATCAACAACGCTTACCTATATCCTCTAAAACCATCGGATCTATTATAAGACTAGGAGATTCTCTACCCAATAGACTCGGTATCAGATTTGGCGGTGTTTGTTCATTTTGGTATGCTCTAGTAATATTTTCTCTTCCGTTCACATGCTCTGGTTGGTGATCCATCGAAAAAGTCTCAGGCAGGATAGATGGATAGATGCTTTGGGGGATAGATGCCCCTAAGGGCACCAATACCGCCAAATATTGAGGCGGCTATCCTTTTTGATACGGATAGATGCCTTTCTAATTTAGAACTAAACCAAATATAATAGAGCTGTTATTTACACTTAGGTGTGTAACTCAATGTATAAGTGTATTAACATAAGAAAAATTTAATGGAATTTATGACTACTTATAAAGTTATGCAACAGTGAATACTCACCTCTGAAACTTTGACGCGTTTTTATCGTTCGCCGCGGAGATGGTCGCACGCACAAGCGAAACAGGTTTATCCTGCACAAGTGCCTGCAGGGGACGAAGGTTTGTGACGCATGCGCTCCTTATTTAACCTATTAATTCGTTGATACTATTTTGGGAAGTTGTGTTTTTAGAAAACGAGGCACCTATCCCGCTGCGGCATCTATCCTGGTTTTACCCTAGTACATTGTTACCTGAGTGTTGAAAGTCACGTTTTTTGAGTCCCGAGACGGGTTTGGCGCCAGAGCGTAAGCGAGGGCGCCAATGGAGCTTGAGGGACTTAAAAGACTTTCACCCGAGGTAAACACTGTGCTTTTCATTACGAATACAAGGAAAGTAAAAATAAAAACATGAAAGAAAAATTAGTGAAAATGAAGATTGAATTGCCGCCTTCCCGGTTTTTTTTGACGTGATAACGTCTTATAAATCGATGGAGCCGGCTGCACGCACGAAAAAACATGACTCATGCGTCGTTACGTCGTTTCGTCGTTCCATTTACCTGAGCCCGAGCCCGGGTCGGGTAATGGGTAAGGGTAAATGAGGGTAAGGGTTCAGTCTGGGTCCGGGTCCGGGTCCGGATTTTCATTCAGTTTCATTCAGTATCATTCAGTTTCATTCACATTCAATACTATTCAGTAAAACTAAATTTTTCTTTTGAAAAATGCAACCATTCCA
This sequence comes from Thera obeliscata, assembly GCA_947578465.1. Lineage (NCBI taxonomy): Eukaryota > Metazoa > Arthropoda > Insecta > Lepidoptera > Geometridae > Thera > Thera obeliscata. The sequence goes on from OX387919.1 coordinate 4,423,260, forward strand.
TCAGTATTTTCTTATGACGTTATCACGTTCAACTATCGTCAGTAAACCGACTTTACAGACAACCGATTTTTTTCTTTTTCTCTGGAGGGCCTTCGGCTTCGGCTCGCCAGCATTATTCAGCCATTATTTTCATTCTCATAATTTAAAAAAATGGTAAATTGTTTGCTCAAATCTATGTTATTTTAAATAAATAGTTGAAGCTATATATTAATCAAGTAATTTAGAAGATATATTATTCATTTAATACTATCTTTATGTTATTTAAATTTTACATTGCGCTCTAATTAGACTTTTTAAACTTCTTACCGTTGTAATGGGTTTCCAACCTACTTGCTGAATAAAAAGTTCGAATTTGGTTCAACGACCTCCTTGCAGTCAGAAAGACTTTAGAAAGTTGGAACATAGTTGAATAAAATAGAACTTGTTTTTTTTATAATTTGACAGCTGTCAGTAGAAAGCGATTCTCCCTAGGGCTGAAAGTTTTACTTTCAATTAGACCCCTCAGGCAACTTCAGACCTACTTTCAGAGTATGAGTAATGAAAAAATGCTTAATGAAATGGACCTGCACACGCAGGAGGTTCCTTTTTGCTACGTAGTTTAATTAGGTAGCTGCTACGTTCCCTCTGAAAACTTGGCGAGCGTGCTTACAATTGGCGTACAATGCCGTTTCATAATAGCAAACTTCAAACGGAACGGCTGCGAGTTTTTGCTCGCGAGTCTACTGTATATTTGTGGATGTAAAATGCGCCCGGCTATTCTGTTTCAAAGTTTCACGGTGCTCGTAATAAGACAAATTGTTAATTAACAGCCTCACTAAGTTGAAACCATTCAAAGATCTATTAAAATACGGAGCTCGCACATGAAACTTGCGGATTTGCACAGCAACATTGCCCGCCCGCTCCCGTTACTTTTTCGGGATAAAAAGTACCATAAGCCCGTCTCCGGGTTCTAAGCTACCTCCCGACAAATTTTCAGCCAAATCGATTCAGCCGTTCTTGAGATAAAAATAGTGTTACTAACACGCCTTTAATTTATACAGATAGGTGGATAATACTACAGCATCACTTAGATTGTCTGATAGTGAAAAATCATCTGATACGGCTCTACATAGCCTGAATTTCGCGAGGTTAATCTTCAGAATGGCCGTTGGCAAACAAACATCTCAGTTAAGTTAGTCCATGTCCATATCAAACAAAACCAGCCGTGCGTAAACATGGAATGGATAGTGCGGAATGGATAGTTGGGTCCTTGGTAGTGGACGCTAGTGTAGAGTAGGTAAACACCTACTCTACACTAGCGTGGACCTCTCCAAAATATTTTTAAGGCGAGTATTCGCAGAGCAGGTTTTCTCTAAAGTAGGTTACCCGCACCGCATTAGTTTATTTACCGATTTTAAGCACATGTCTTGCGTCTATGCCCAAACTTAACAGCACATTTGGACGTTACGCTTTGCACTTAAAATCATCACAGGAGCGCGATCGAACTATCGAAGTCCGAATTCCAAACTGAAATCAGTCTGCAATGTGTAAATATTCTGAGAGAGTGTATTCTGAGCCCTTTCCATCCATCGACTTCCTGCGATCTTAACAATGTCGTAGGTCCACCAGGTCTATGGCCTATGTTTCGTCTTCCGGTTCGTGTTCACCATTCGAGAACCTTTATTCCCCAACGGTTGTTCTTCGAGCTATATGACCTACCCATTGCCACTTCAACTTACTAATTCTACGAGCTATGTCGGTGACCTTGGTTTTTCTACAGATATCCTCATTTCTGATTCCATCACGTTGCGCGACTTTAAGTTTGTGCACGAGGCCAATAGTTAGCGAACACGTCTAAGTTTCCATAAGTCATCCATCACTGGCAACACGAAGAACAATTAAACGCATAGATCTCTATGGCCTCTCACACGCTCTTAACGTTCTGATCGTGGCATGGTGCAAAGTTTCATAGATGGATAGGTAGTTAAGCTACTCTTATGTGTTCTGAAAACTAAGCCAGTCCAACGTGAAACCACATTGAACCAATTTTAAAGCTGCGGTCAGCAGTCCGGTTCTCGGACTAAGCCCCTGTGGTGTACGTTTCCTAATAAAACCCTTTCGCCTAAGTACCTACCTCCGGGAGATTGCTTAGCCTTTTCTCTCACCTATCTTTATAGCAAAAACCAAAACTAAGCAAAAGATTACCTACTGAAAGAATACTGGGGAATACGTTTTTCTCTGAAGGAAACCGGTGTTTTTACTCTCGTGATAACAGAAACAGACGATAGAAATATGTTAGGAATACATTATTATATTATGTACCAAAACGAGATTAGACTAGGCTTGGTATTTTGTAGTTTCTTTACCCTAGATTGTTTTAAATTGCACATTTTTACCTACTCTCTATTCATGGTTTAATAGCCATGTGGAACAAAGACTTAATTTTGACACTCAACCATTCTACGTGTCCAAAACTAAGAAAGAAATCTCAAGATGTTTTTGGAAGAGATCGCTTTGATTGACAAGACCGCCTGTCCTACACTATCAAAGTATCTGTAGAAAATACAACAATAACCAAAGTACACAGGGGTTTATTACGTAGTCGCGCGAGAAAATGTCGTCCGCGATATCGTCACGAGAAATCGCAGGAAATACGGAAGGCTACCGCACAGAGAGCCCGTCGCGTCCGACTGACGCCGAACACAGCCACCCCATTCAACAGTTTGCACCCTCAAACCTCACCCCTATCGGGAAGAAAGGCCTGTGGGACTGTAGAAAGGTATTCAATGTAAAATCAGCTTTGGCGCGCTAGTTTAAGATTCAATATAAAGTGGATGCGCGCAAAACATGCCGGGAAAATGGGTAAAAGAATCTGTGCGAACTGTTCTACATGTTTCATTGTGATGGCATTGACTGGCCTCTAGCTCAGTTGGCAGTAGCTCTGCCTTCTGCGCCGTAGGTCGTGGGTTCGATCCCCACCGAGAACAAATATTTGTGTGGTGAACATAAATGTTTGTTCTCTGTCTGGGTGTTATACTGTATTCTAAGTATGTATTTACAAAAAAAAAATGTATTCAAGTATTATATCAGCTATCTGGTTCCCATATTACAAACTCTGCTTAGTTTGGGGCTGGGTAGTGTTGTGTGAATTGTCCAGATTATTTATTTATTATTTATTTATTTACTGGATTGACTGGATGGCTGAGGATATTTCTTGATCCAGTCCCATCCACTTGCCGCCGTGCCGCCTAATATCGGCAATCCAGCAGCTAGTGAGGCAACATTTTCGCGACCTTCATTCTAGTTACAAGTATAGTGTCATAATCGCGCGTGGAATAATATCGTAACTTGCTATTTTTGTCGCCAGAGTGAAACTTCTAAATTGTGCCCCTGCGTTTTAGGAGTAACTTAAATTTACCCTGTGGCGAAGTTACCCGCCGCCTTTTGTGCGCAAATCTCTAACTTTATGAGTCACGCGATTTTAATATGACACATTAGCTGAGTGCCATGTTTTGAAACAAAATTAAATATCAATGTTCCTCATGAGTATTTAGAAGGAAATGACAAAGAAAATGGTGTAAGCAATTATTTTAACCTGGGTGATTAATCCCTTATCGCACATACTGCTTTGAATTAGTATTCAATGGGTTCCAAACTGAATATTTCAAAAATATCAGTTCATTGTTGGTTTATAAAATTAATATGATGAAAAGCAAAGTTTATTGTTTTGAGGGCAACCATACAGTATTTCTTTTAATGCTCAAGCAACATATCAATACACACTGTTTTGATATGTTGGTACAACATTTTAATTGTCTCGCCTCTAGGTACTTGTGATTATTGCAGGTACATTTGAAATAATTGTTTGTAACCTACCAAGAAGTTTAGCTGTTAGTTAGAAAATGTTTAAACATAGGAATGCAGTGTTTCTTATTAAGTGAGATGTAATTCCTTTTGAGAAAAAAAACTTTTACCTGAAGTAATAACAACCATACAATACTTACTTCTCTAAGGACTCAAGGAGTATGGTTTGTGATAGACGAAGTACCAATGTGATGAAATCTTTCATCAAAAGATCACCTCCATCACATGTAAAGCTTTTTTTTACACACTGATGGAACAAGTATATGGGCCACTTGATTTTAAGTGGTAACCATCGCCTATAACAAAGCATTGCCTTGTGGGTCAAGAACATAAGGCATAAAGACATGCAACCTGACATGCCAGTAATTTCACTGGCACACACATCCTTCAAACCAAAACACAGAGTTGCTGCTTCACAGCAGAAAAAGGTATTGCAAGCCTCTTGCAATTGTTAAAAAACATGCATAACTATACTGAACGAACTCAATTTTTGCAATAAAACCATAAAAAGAATATAAAATTCAAGCTCAATTCTATAAAGATAAGAACTAGATTACTTTGATAAAACAAGAGATAAGAATCTCATCTGATTTGAGCCATGATATCGGTGAACAGCATTTCTTTGAGAAAAGTGGTAAGATCAGACTATAATGGTAGTTATGTTATAAGAAATAGAGTGCTACATAATAGATAAATTAGGAAATGGAGACCCCATTATGCAGTAGACCATGAAATGATTATGGTGAATTATAGGAAAGTTTATGACATACGCGGGTAAAGTACATTATTAATAAAACGAGTTTCTAGCTGATTAATTCAGGATTAATGCCTTCGAATAGCGGCACTTACCGGCTATAATCCCATCCATCTGAAGCAGCGCAGCTTCCAATAGCTTTGCAGGATCAGAATCTGACAAAGTTGGGTTATTGTCGCCATCGACTTCTGTTGATTTTCCCATTACACCGCAACTCACAGCAATAATCTGTGCTTCCAAGATTTATCTGAATAACTACAAGTTCACTTTACGGAATCAAAAATATAAGTTCTAAAACTTTAACAAAAGTTAACTTTTGTCAACAAAACTTCGCAATCGCAACTATTGGCTGAAATTGGCTTGACATAAGTTGACATTGACATAATGTGCACACATGACAGATGACAAGCACTTGACAAAAAAAAAAACATTTACAAAATGGCAAATAGATGCCTAAAATAAGACGTCAAAAGAAAATCAATTTTAAAGCGTTTTGGGCTTCACAATATACGCGTTGTGATTTGTACAACTAAATGGATTGCTAAAGGTGATATCAGACGATTCATTTTTTGTTCATTTTTGCCTTTCATTCGGCACTTTTCACGCGAAATGAAACGTGTGAACACCGAATAAAATATTAGTGAACATGGCATGAAAGAAAAATTAACCATTCACTCGAGTGAACATTCATCCGAGTGAACCGTCTGATATCACCTTAAGGGATGCTGCAGATGATCGAGGTGAGATGGATGCGCCACACAACATAGTTACACACTTTTTTTATCTGTAGGTAGCCATGACCAGCGCTTGGCACATGCTTGGAACGGGACGCGCCACCTAGAGGGAATTATAGCTAGTTTGGAACCAATCATGTTTTGGTCTGGTAATGATTTTTTCGTTCTAGTTTGTTGTGAACGCTCAGTGTGAGAGCATCAATGTAAAATGACGAAATGTGCTGTAAAATGGTGCAAAAGCTATGGTGGTGGAGAAAATAAGGTTTCGTTGCATTTGTAAGTTCCTTCTTGCACTTATTTTGGTCTTGTTTCCAAGGATTTATATAAGTAGATAGATACATATTCAAATGGATATTCAAACAAAAAAAAACGATGAACTAATTTTTTCAGATTTCCTCGAGATCCTGCTAGACTGCGAAAGTGGGTTGCCGCTGTTAGGAGGGAAGAGTCGTGGATTCCCAGAAAGCTCAGCGCCATTTGTAGCCTTCATTTTGAAGAACACTGTTTCAATACTAATTCCAAAACTCAGAAAAAACTAAAGAAAGATGCGGTTCCTACATTATATTTACCGGTATATGTAAGTACCTACTTACATACAGAATAAACTTAGGTCTAGGGTACATACCCCAGCTAAATCTAGGCCACATATCTACCTAGTGCTATTTATGGCAGGTACCTGACCTGACGAGTAATTTGAATTACAAGCATACAAGGGAATAATGGCTAAGCACAACTTGCTAATTGCTATTTTAACAAAGCTGTTGTTTCTACAACACCGATAGATGGCGTTATTAATCCTTGTAGAAAGAACTGATTTAAAATTCGGGATGCTTATTTTTCAGTCACATGAAACAAAACTTTTGAATAGAGAGGTTACTCACGAGCAAAACGAACTACAAGAAACAGACGTACCAACACCTGAACGAAAAGAAATTTCAGAATCGAGAAAACGAGAGTTCATGAGGAAAATACAAAGACAGACCAAGAAAATCAAAAGGTTGCAGTACCTTAACCGATGTTTGAAAAAGAAAATTACAGATTTAGAAGAAGCATTGGAAAATGCCACGGATAAATCGGAACAGGAAACATAGGCTTTTTGTTAACTATTATTTCCCATTTCTGTTTTGTTGTATCAAAGCAACATTTTCACGTTTGCGAGATACGCATGCCTAGATATTTTTGGCGGGTAAAAGTTGCATGCCCTGATCTGTACTCTGAAGACATTTTTTTTGGTGTTAAAAAGGTAAAAGAGAGTCCGAATTCATTTCGGATGAAACGATCAGATTGAAATTGAATCCCACGAGCGTACGTTTGAAAGGCTCCCACTAAGACCACTAGTTCTCACCGGTCATGTGAACTTAAAAATAGTCATAATTTTCAAAATAAAACGACAAAATGTATGTCATAGTTTATTATTTCATTAGACCCTTTACCAAATTATAATAAAGTAAATAAATAGAACTACATATTGGTATTAAGTACCATTTAAATTCTAAATCGTCGCATTGACGACTCACAAGAACAAACAATATCAACTGCAAATAAATGATTCTCTTTTTCAACAAGCACAACAGCCATATTGCGAAATATATCTCTTTACAATAAATAAGATAAAATTTCAAAACTTTATAATTTTCTCTACAGTATTATAATATGTTTGTGTATAATCCAATTATGATGTGAAAACATGTTTCAAAATGCACACATCTAAACACTTCAAATATCAAATTCACACCAATTTATTTCTATTGTTCTAAGGCACCATATACCTATCCGACGATATTTTTAAACTAACACTGCAATAATTTGTAAATAGATTTATATTTTCACAATAACAATAGAACCTATTTGATATTCCTCTTAAGTTTATAACATGATATATGTAAATTAACATCGATATATCAACTCTGAAAAACATTGAATGCTTTAAAATCATGTTTACCCTACACATTACATAAACATAATAACAACTTAAAATTACAAAAACATACATATGGTAAGCTGTGTTTTGGTATTAAGGTGAGGATCACTATACTAAAACATTATGGTAGATACCTATTTGAAAGTTCTACTTTATGAGGTGAAAGGTGTGTTCTTGAAAAGTTCTTGGAAATTTACAAAAATAGAGGAATGTTGATGAATACTGTTCGAATCCTTTTATAACATTGCATCTTCATAAAAACAACACTTACCTAAGTATCGTTTTTTCGCATCACTATTTCACACCATTTGTTTTTCAAACTTCAACAATAAACTGCATTATAACAATTCTGTTTTGCATAAACACCAATTATATCCTTTTTCGTAATCAATACTTATGCTGGTTCCAGACTAAACGAAACAGTCGGCGCGGAATAAGGCGCCGCGCAGGCTAACACTCTTAAAATTTTTACACGTTTTAAATCTCGATTGTTTTCGAATCTTTTTGTCCTAAACAGCGCAATAGAGTTACATTTTTATCCCACACTGATTATTTTTTGAACTGCCATCTTTTACTATCCGGTAATGTCAAACAGAGACAGAGCGACCTTTAAGCAGTGCGCCACACCGTAGCGCTTGTAAGGCCATTAGGTTTACGTATTCGTAGCGCCTAAGAGCGAGATACAAGCCATCATCGTTTGCTTTCGTTCTTTTAGTCTGGACTCAGCATAATTGTCTATCAGATTAGCGCACACAGTTTATCAAACATTTAACTAAAAGGTAACAATTTCTTTGCAATGTTGATGTTTTTTTCATGGGATAGGCAAAGGAAGATATAGATTTTTGCACCATTTATGTAATATACCTATTATTCGTAGCTATAAGTAATATTTTGCTACCAAACAAAATAAATTAAATTAATTTAATGACATAAACCTCTGTGATTCTAAAACCATTTTTTATACTTATTCCTACATTATATCTAAAATCTATAAAATATATTACTCTATTAAATATTAAAGGCAATATCTATCATTAGATATGGACGGATTAATTGAAGGCGCCCATTGGGGTTACCGATTAAAGGACTGACTACACTGTGTCATACCAAACCATGGCCGTGTTACATGCTTTAGAACTACAATCATGCCGAGTGGAAAATAATAAATTATTATTATGACTATAGTTTTTGCACGGCAAATATGTGCAGAGCGACGAATCTGCGTTATTAATTGGGAATTTATAAAAGTGCTGGGCACAATAACGCGTTCAACTTGCACACTTACAAATATTGATCGCCAACGTGCAAGCCAACGCGGACGTAGGTTCAGGTAAATGACTTGATATCGAGTCACGTACGAAATCAAAACCGATTGCTTAAAACCCCTATCTACAAGTTAAGTATCTCTGTTTGTAAAGACCACGTCTAATAAGGCCAACCTTTGTATGAAACGCTTATGTGCTTTATTTCATGGAATACTAGCGATCCGCCCCAGCTTCGCACAGAAGGAAAAATAACGTGCGAAGCCGGGGCAGGTCGCTAGTAAATAGCCTATGTAACGCAGGGATAATGTAGCTTTCTAATGGTGAAAGATTTTTTGAAATCAGTTACCAGGTTTCGACTTATTATATTAGTGTAGATAACTTTTCGCATGTGCCAGTCATGGGTTGATATGTAACAAGAGTCAGATGTTAATAGTACATTAATAGCTCTTATTTCCTAGACTTAAGTAACAAATCGCGGCGACACGCAAGGACCGATATAATTAAAATCCGCTCTACAATATTAACAAACAACGAAACAGCAAATATAGAATCTCTATAAATAAATAAGTGTTGCTTAGCTCGGGTAACTCACTAGGTCCTGCGGTTCTGAACGAATGCGCGCGCCAACTACCTAATACCAATAGGTAGCTTTGTAGATGGCAGCACTAGCGACTGTTCCTTTTTGAATCAACTTAGCGCAAACATTTTACAATGTCCCAAAAGTAAGGTCGGAGATTTAAAGCAGCGACATTACTCTTGGTACGGCGATGCACTGACCACTGCGCCATCGGATCCAAATCACACAACAAATAACTCGTAGGGACTGTAACACGGCACTAATGTGACCGTGGCTCCATGTACAGGTTACATAATGTCAACTACTCGATAACCGAACTTACATTCAGTTGAATCGACGAGAGATGTATCTTGCTTATTCAACTGAAATTGTATGGGGAATGACAGATATGATACGTAGCTGTCAAATTTATGTACGTATCAGTCGGTTTAACGCATGCGCGGTTGTTCTATAGATCAGTCGATGGTGCTGCTATCTACAGTGAGCAAACGACACTTTTCCTCCCTATAATATGGACAATACATAATTGCACACTTCAGTTCATATTCACATGTCAAGTAAAGTTTGTATAGCCACCTCTTGAGTACTATAAGAGTATATTATTATGTCTGCTTGTCAAGAGGTGTTGACTATTTCAAAGAAGAGATCGGAGGCGTTAACAGTTTGACACGAGAAAATCTCACGATGGAGACGTCAATCTGACTTCTCGTTTGGACCGAGCTTAAGGCCCAAAATATTTATCACTTTTAATATGATTTGCCAACAAAATATAAAATCAAAACTTGAAAATGATTTACGATATTATTGTGTTTACCTTTGCAGTAGACTTTGATTTTTATTTACTTCTCTTTTGTAAAAAATAAAAATAATTTGCGAAATGGATAAAACATTAAAAACAAACGAAACTGTTAAAAGTGATATTTGATCGTCATCTCCTCAATTGTAAAAGTGTTGCTGAAGCATGCGTGTATAAAGTACCTGACCCATTGTAAATCCAAACACGTATTTCGTTGGTAATCATAATTTCAATTCCATCTAAGTCAATTTCGTAAACTTATCAGGCAAGACCACAACCGATATTAAGTACTTAATAACTAAAGGAATATAAATCTCAATCCTCTTAGACAAATCGCAATGGGAGCGAAACGAAAACGCTACAAGCAAATTGACTTTTATCTAAGACGTATAATCAACAGTGTAAAGTCCAACTTTTTTTACAGTGATTTATCGTTTTAATACATTCAAAGCGAATGTATTTACCTACAAATTATTTCGCTTCTATTGCTACTGGTTTTATGAGGCAGTGAAATTGAACATATGGAATGAACTGACCAATAGTTTGAGGACATGGAATTACAATAAAATATACAAATAATAACACCTACAATATTACGATAACCACTAATTGATATATCTTGGACGCAACTGGACTTTTGAATTTTTAATCTCCAGTAATTTTTCACCATATAAGTACAATAAGATAAAATCTTTCACCGTAACATTGAGCACATTTTTCATCTACGCTACACGTAGTGCTTCGAATTCCTGAAATACGAGATCCGTTATTGCAAGCAAACCGACATCGATAACCATAATCGATACTATTAAGCGCCAATAAAAGTTGTAAGTAGGTGATAAATACGATGCGCTAATAAATTGAGCCTTGCCATTAATATATCTATGAGATGCGCTATCAATTGTGGTTTTGTTGAAGTGCGGAGCGCTTAAAGTGTCGCTTTTCGTTTTCGATGTCTGTTTGTCTACGGGCTAGTTTTATAAATAGTGTATTTTGTCAATTTTACAACGTTTTAAATTTAAAAGGCACCGATCAAAGCACGCGTTACTTTCTAAAAAGTAACAGACTTAAAGGCATCTTGTATAATTTAATTTAACTCTGCAATTTTGTAATGCTTTTGTGCGACGAAACGCTCAATACGCCCCATACTAAGTTACATTGAGCAAAGTACTAAAAAGTCGTTTGCTTCAACCCATATTTACAGCAATTCACTATAATCACGTAAAACAGAGAGTTATTATAAATACTCCACTAAAATAAAATTTCAAATAAAATAATTTAAGTACATAATCGATAGGTAAATAATATGTTTGCATTTAGGTACTTTTTAGAAAGATAAGATAACAACGAAATAAAAATAAATAACTTGTACATAAGTATTAGTCGTGGACTCGCATCAAATGCATAAAAATAAATATATTACGGAATGTAGAATTTATAATTCCTGTCTGTACATAATCACAATAATTAAACAATCACGGATATGTAGGCTTTGCCTTTTCAATAACTTGTCAACAGCGAAATGTAAAAATATATTAATTTGTACACTCTTCACCATAAGTTTTAATAAATATTTTGTAAAATTCACTATCGCACCAAAATACTCTAATACAAGATTTTTTTAATCACGGTAATATAGTATACAGTTAAGTACCTTTAGGTGAAATAAATAATATTTCATTTTTTTTAATAACGTTAAGTAGTCTCCTTGTTCCCGCCAAAGACGAACACGCAGCAATCTCTAAATGGAATGTATTAATTCGTTTTGGAATGTTACAAACAGCGGCCGATCTAAAATCAACCTAATTAGCAAACCCTACAACTCAAAGTTAAACGACATATAATTTAGTTTACAATTATAACCACCTTATCGCACCCATTATTAAGTACCTACAAAAATATCCGTTAATAAATATCCTCGCATACCTTATCGCTAAAAACCTTGACATAATTTGCACTTTCCAATAAAACAGCTTCGGGGGGACGTTCAGCTTAGCGTATCGAAGCACTTCATAACCATTCCTTAACTATGAAAGGGATATGCACATCCTTTCATGACGCTGGCTCACGTCACAATGACCAAGAACCAGGAACTTAGGGGGTAAAGTAACGAGATAAATAAATAGTAAAACAAATTGAAGTACTATCGACGCTAGCTTTGTACGCGTTTGCGCACGAAAGTGCATCGAACAGAGTCAGTGATCGAACGGCCCCCCAGCAAACAGTCATTGATGGCTCTTCGATAACAGATGAGAGTTGAACTCGTAGACATTGCAACATTGCACCCCGCAGATGTTGCATTTCCAGGGGTTGGAGTCGCAGTGGCAGCCCTTGTGTAGGAAGTAGAGGGTGGAATCCGGGAAGGTAATGGAGCAGAAGGTACATACGAGGGATGAAGGCAGCATGGCAGCCTCTCCGTGGGTTGAAGTTATCACTCCGCCTTCGGACGGCGACGCGCGGGAAGCCTGGAAAGACATAAGATATTGGTTACTAGGAATATTGTAGTTTTGATTATTGCCAAGAAGCATAATCGGAAAATAATTGTATGAATGCTGAACATTTTAAAATCAGGCCGCATAGTTATCAAGAGAAGTAAAATTATGTTCAAGTTAGTAAAAATGCCAATGAGTTATAATAGTAGGAAACAAATATTGCACATCTTCTAATTCGGCTTCATAGAGCGTAGTGTGCGTCAGAAAGAGATAGCGCTCTATGATATCAGAAAAGCCGATGTGCAATATTTATTGTCTTTCAACCGTAGATCGGTAACCATTTTTTGAGATATCGCGTGTATATCTTATTTTCTTGATATTTTTAAACGAACATTTTCAGTCACAATTTGTCAAGTCGACTTCTCGCGTTGTTTTCTGTAGTTTGATTCAAATGAAATCCGCGCATGGGTTTTGGTAATCGGAAAATTAGGACGGATTCGAAAATCGCAAAAGTGCATCAACAATGCCTCTATGTTTATTTGAAGGGCCTCTTTATGTAGTAATGATAAGTTTTTTTTAAATAAATGGCAATTGCCAGCTCGTTTTCGCTTGATCACGCACGTGGCTTATTAAAGTGATTTAAAAAAAAAACCGCATGAAAACCTTATTTTAAAGTCGTTTACTATTCAAAAGAGTCCGTCCTTTTTTTATATACAACTAAGTAGACAAACAAGCATACGACCCACCTGATGGGAAGCGGTTACCGTAGCCTATAGACGCCTGCAATACCAGAGGCATCACAAGCGCGTTGCAGCCCCTTTAAAACGTCTTTTTTCAAGAATCCCATGTTATAGTCCTTAGAGAAAACCTCAGCAAAAGGGAGATCATTCCACAGCCTGAGTGTTCGCGAGGGGAAGTCCCGATACAGGAGATATAGGTCCGTCCGTGTGATAGTAACGAAAAAAAAAACCGAGTTTATAAAACGCCACCAGATGAATGGATGAGATGCGCGTGTGTATATCGATGTGACATACGTTGGAGGCGCGAGCGCGGCCGCGCGCGGATATGCGCCGGCGCAGGTCTTCGCGCAATAAGCTCTTAAGCGGCGACACCTTGATCAGAGAAGACAGGCTGGACGACACGCCGCGCTTGTCGCCATTCGTCTCTCCGTCGCGCTCGCCGCCGCTGCAATCCTCTTGGGTGTTGGGCTCCTGTAACAAAACACACACATTATTGACCGAGCGAGCCAAGAATCACAGTATCGAAATTGGTCAAAGAAAGTGTACGAAAAAATCTTATGAAAAATTAGCGAGGATATTAAATTACTATGTAAAGACGTTTTGGCTTTATCTAGTTGCAGAAAATATTGATATATTTCAGTGTTCTTTGAGCGATAAAGCTTCTCTATTTAGCCTAGAGTTATAATCTGTATAAATGTATATTGTTTATGTATATTGTAGATGTGATCTGCAGGCCGATCATGGAACTTTTGTTGCAATGGTTTCAATCAAAATCTTATTGAAACTGACAATTTTCGAACTAATACGTGGTCGCAAATTGACAGTTTCAATAAGATTGTAAGTGTACATTATTGTGTCAATTTTTATTAAGTATTTATCAATTGGTTGTAATGTATAATTATAAAATATTTAATTCTGATAATGGAAGGCTGCTGACCTGAAAAGATAGGGCAATGGTTATAAATAAATAAAGTAACGTGCAATAAGGTAACGCACCTGTTTGATAGGTATGAGAGTGATGGAGGGAGTGATGTTGGTGGGAAGCCCGGTCGATAGTGAGCTGCTGGCGACGGCGCTGTCTCCTGACTGAGGAGAGCTGGGACCTTCGCCGTTCATACGCGGTTCTGGAAAATAAAAAACACAATGCTTACATTTCTATCAAGCCGAAGATTAAAAATAAAGTTGTGGACAATCCATACACACTATCTAGCCTCAAATTAAGCAGAGTTTGTACTGTGGGAACTAGACAGCAGACCCCCGAATACTGAAACGCAACTCAGATTTAAGCACGTCTCAAGCGACGAATATTTGACAGATTTTCATTGAAAACTGTCAAATATTCGTCGCTTGAGACGTGCTTAAATCTGAGTTGCGTTTCAGTATTCGGGGGAGAGACTCATAATTTCTATTATGTTTATATAAGTTGGTGACGTCATATTAATATATAATGGGTTTTCGTTTTCCAATAAGGACTTGACAACTTTTTTTCAAAATAAGATAAATACCATTTGAGATATTTCAAAAACTTTATTATCAGATTGAAGTACATTCAAAAAATTTATGAATGGAACCCCACTTCGCTCATATGGCCACCGCGGGCACGTTTGCAGCGGTCGATTCGTTGGACCCAATTTTCCATGACTCAGCCACACATTTCGGCCGAAACGGCTGCTATTTCGCGTTGTTGGCTTTGAGCTCTTCCAACGTCGTCGGCTTATTAGCATAGACCAATGACTTGACGTAGCCCCAAAGAAAAAAATCTAGAAGCGCGCCTCGCGCGAACGAGGCGACCAATCGACTGGTCTATTTCTTGAGATAACACGCTCATTAAACTTGTTCTTCAATAAATCGATTGTAACGTGTGCTGTGTTGCTTGTGGCGCCGTCCGGTTGAAACCACATGCTGTTCAGTCCATATATTACAATTTGGGCCGAAGATAATGGATAATCATGGCGCGATAACGATCACCTAACAAATCCAGGGTTTCGGCCGACATGTGTGGCCGAGTCATGGAAAATTGGGTCCAACGAATCGACCGCTGCAAACGTGCCCGCGGTGGCCATATGAGCGAAGTCGAGTTTCACTCATAAATGTTTTGAATGTACTTCAAACCGATAATAAAGTTTTCGAAATATCTCAAATGGTTTTCATTTTATTTTGCTTAGCTGCGTGTGCGGTCACTTGAATATTAATTTTGTATAGAAAATATATCGGATTATACATTGTTATAAATTAAATTAATATAGATTATAGCTACTTGTGTGACGGGCTTTAATATCCACAGCGGTAAACACACGCCACATTGAGAAACATCCATAATTGCCCGACCGATTTTGAACCCACGACCTTAGAATCAAAAGGCGGGGTCCACAAGAACACCGGTAGTCAACAGTTTAGATAAAAAGCATTTTATAAAGTAGTATTAAGTTGGTCATTAACTTTCTTCTTCTATCTAAAGTTTAGTCAAAACCGGTTCAGTCGTTACGGCGTGATTGAGTAGATAAGTCATCCTGTTCAATCTCTTGATAAACCTTTAAAAAAAAGCAGCCAAGTGCGAGTCGGACTCGCCCATGAAGGGTTCCGAAGCATCAAGTAACATAATATAAAGGTTCTTGTAGTTCGTCGAAAGGTAAATTGCGGTATACGATTTATGACGAATAAAAAAAAACTACTCACTAGATCTCGTTCAAACCAAATATCGTTGAAAGTTTGCATAGTAATGTACAACATATATTTATTTTAGTTTTATCATTCTCTTATTTTAGAAGTTAGAGGGGGGGACCAACTTTTTTCCACTTTGGAAGTGCCTCTCGCGCAAACTATTCAGTTTAGAAAAAAACGGAATTAGAAACCTCAACATCATTTTTAAAGACCTATTCATAGATACCCCACACGTATGGGTTCGAAGAAAATTGTTTTTTTGAGTTTTAGTTTGAAGTATGGGGGACCCCCAAAATTTATAGTTTTTTTCTATTTTTGTGTAAAAATCTTAATGCGGTTCACAGAATACATCTACTCGCCAAGTTTCACCAGTCTGTTTCGGAGAAAAATGGCTGTGACATACGGACAGACAGACAGACATGACGAATCTATAAGGGTTCCATTTTTGCCATTTGGCTACGGAACCCTAATTAATAAAATAATATTTACATAATTATAGTACTGCGGGTAGCAGGTTCAGATCCGGCCAAATACACTTGCTTAGCTTCCCTATACATGGAAATGTAATTGTCAAGACTATAAGTATTTTAATATAATAACGTATCTAAATACTTAAGATTCCGTGAACACGAGTAACCTATCAAACATTTAAAATAATATAAAATGGAATATCACCATAATATTAGGACTTATTTGTGTTTCTTATGTGAGCCGAGCGGGATTCGAACCCGCGCCTTCCCCTTGGTACGGGGCAGCGCTGGCCGCTGGGCCATCGGATTCTAATCATACTCGACGTATAACTATGTGTGTATAACTATGTATGTGAATAACTACATGATTAACTTTTGGGACATTATAAAAACTTTGTAATTTGTGGTTGTATTGTCGCAAAAACTAGAGATACCAATGAAACATTTAAAATAATATAAAATTGAATATCAACATAATACTAGGACTAATATTTGTCGCAAAAACTTAAATATTTGTAGAAGCCTAGAAGCAAGTAGCTAAAGAGGATCCAATTAAAATTCATAAGGAATAGAAAAAACAACAACATTTGGAGGTCGTATAGTTCCCAAGTATGTAAATGTAGTCTACAAAAATGAGGAATATTAATGATCAAGACTGTCTTCTTTGCCTTGCGCTATTTAATTTAATACTCGTTTTTGCTTGGTCCCAGAATAAAATCCAAAGCAAAGGTTAAAAATATAAACCAATCAGGCCTCAAATAATAAGATATATCGTTACTTCTATACTGTGTTTCAATTTACAAGTATGTTTCTGTTCAAGTTTCATCCAAATCGAACGCGTGTGACGTAGAAAAGTTTAAGTTACGGTAACCGCTTTCCATCAGGTGGGCCGTATGCTTGTTTGCTAACTTAATTGTATAAAAAAAAAGAAGTTCACATGCGCCCGGTTTCGATCGGAAACAATCGGCGTGTTTTCGGTATAGAGTTCGTATTTTTTATTGTCCTTTTTTTTCGCGATCATATGTGTTAAGATTCAAAACACACATGTTGAAACTATTACACGGGTATTTATCATGTATATTACCTTATTTTATTTACATAATATTTTATATTTTTAACCTAAACAATTATAGCAAAATAAGCTAAAAATAGTTTGGTATCAAAACGTCCATTATATTTCAATTTATTAAAAAATAACGATATAACAGACCAATTATGGCTATCGCATCAAATTATACGATGACACACACATTATACACAGCTATCGATTAGTAAAACCCAACCATTAACTATCAACTTCTCTGGAATCTTCAGTACAAAAACACATAGATCGATAAGTCGCGTGACGGGGAACTTTGCTTTATACCTATACCTACTATTATATTTTCGATCTGCGTGTTCAAAGCCGTATACAATAAAAAAATAAATCTTCAACTTTTTTAAATTTAAAACAAGATTTTGAAAATGTGACGGGATCGCTTATTTATGCACAAACTCGTTATTCCCCCCTTGACCTTATTCCAATAATTTTAGGCTTACCTAATAGTGTATGGTGAGGCGACTTTCACTTATAACGGGACAGATTCACGTCATTACTATCTTTGGCGATACAGTCCCCGAATTTATAAAGATAGGATGACCCACGATTTGACTCTTACATCGCAAACAGATTACGTGGGTTTTCCAGTTAACAAGATCATTTTACAACAATAAGGAATGGAAATGTAAATTGGTGTTTGTCATTAAAATATTAGTATTTCTGGCACGTTTCCTCTAGACATGGTGTCGTTTATTTTTGTTTGTGCCATAAAGATGGACACTAATTATTCCGGGATTATACTAGTCATAATGCAAGAAAAGAGTGCTAAGGATGAATGTAGATGAATATAAAAGTAGAGGTAGGCCTAAGAAAAGATAGATGGATGGTGTGAGATGAAATTATGTCCAAGAAAGGAGTACTGAGATGACGAATGATATGGCTAGAAAAATACATGATGTGCCGACCTCACCTAGTGGGATGCGCAGAACAAACTTTTAGTAGAGGCGGGATTTTTTCGTTGTGCGCATTTCCCCACTTTTGGCGACGCTACCTATACTTCTTTTGGCGGTTTTCTTATACTTTTTTTTACATGATATAATAGACCACCCTTTGGCTACAATCTCACCTGATGGTAAGCGACGATGTAGCTGATGATGAAGCAGGATGGTCTAGAAGACACCTATTCACTCTTGCCTTGAAGAGGCCCAGATTGTAGTGTTCTGGAAAATCAGCCGACGGCAATGACTTCCATTCCCTGGAGGTTCGCATAATAAAGGTGGAGCCAAAACGCTTTGTGCGAATGGGTGGTATGCTAACCAGGTGGTAGATTATGATAGGATAGTCAAAACAACACTAACCTGAGTTGCCTAAATGGTTCTGCGTCGGGAATGTCTCGTTATTATCAGCCATTGATATTTCAACGTGCGGCGTCAGGTAATGCATAGGCGGCGTCGCATTATCCACTGATCGGTCACCATTGCTGTCTCCGCTGTCGGAATAAGCTGCTGCAACGGACACCGAGAGGCCAGACCCTAGGGCTCCCAGCGCGTTGATGGCGCTAGGGTCCATGGTGCCATCGGCATAGGCCGCGTTCGCTATACCGGCGGCTAGGAGAGACACGGAGTTGTTTCCTGGACCGGGGTTATCTAAGTCGATGCCGTGTCTGTTGGAATAAAAATGATGAAATGATGATAGGAGCCCTAATAATGAAAATATCGATTAAATCGAGTTGCAACTTTGAAATTCGCGGGGCGAAAATAGACTGGCCTATACCCAGTGGGTGAAGTCAGGTTGTGGATGATAATGATGCACTTCTCAATAAATTCTTATAAATATGTAACAAGTCAAACATAAATAATTTGCTAAATTTTAATAGTTGTGCTTGTTTTGGCTACCATAAATTGTAAGGACAGGAAAGGCAACAATTGAGGATAACATCTATTAGAAATGTGACTCACTGGAAGGCCCCAATATTTAATTGAATATTCATTGAACCATTGCAAAAGGTAGCAAATTGATAGTCTTGTTTTATTTTGAAGGCAAGTGTAAAAGAGGCATACCGTTTTTAAAGACACTTCTTGCAGCCAAGAAGAGACTTGGCTTTTTTTTTATACACCTGTTAGTGGTAACCATCGCCTATAACAAAGCTTTGCAGATCACGCACGTCAGAAACGTGCCCTACAATGCACTGCCCTGCGTCTATCACCTTGAGGCATGCAGATACTTATACTTAGAACTTAGTTACAGAATTATCAATATATTTTATTTTATCTTGCTAGTTTCTTAGAAACTAGCAAGATACAAGAATTTTGTTGCCTCCACTGATTTTACAATAAAAGCTATGAGAATTCTGTCTATAAAGAATGATGTAGTATGCTCTGTTGTGGGTAATTTGCTGCATTTATGTCGGTAATCGTTCGCTATGGTGTGGTTTGAGACGACATTGTCAATGACATTGCATTTATGGGCAGGACCATCTACGTAATAGTTATACACGACTGTAGATTATGCAATAAATCGTAGGTTTTAACGATAAGCAGGTAAATGTTCCAGCTTATTTTTACTTTTCAACAGGTACAGTTATTACTCAATTAACAGGTTTTCTCATGACGTAGTATTTTAAACTTCAACTGAATAGGAAAAGGTTGATCATTTATTATCAGTGCAAAAACGGCAAACCCTGCACCAGTTTTACGTCTACTGTTGCGTTCTAGAAATATTTTAACATGTAGTCTAATATCTCTCTTTGAACGATATTTAAAAATATAGTAGATTGTATTATTTGTATTATTTTGTATTGTATTGATTGTATTATTTGATTGTGTTATTTCTACCGTGAAGTGTGTTTAAGTTTTAAGGGTGTGGGTGACAGTGTAATTACACTGTAAGCCTCAAGTTGATGGACGCAGAGCAGTGCATCGTAGGCCACGTTCCTGACGTGAGTGACCTACGAGACAATGCTTTGTTATAGGCGATGGTTACCGCTTAATATCAGGTGGGCCATATGGTTGTTCCATCAGTTAGAAGTATTAAAAAAAAAATAGGTCAAAATTACCTGTTGAAGAAGTGTACTCGTAGGCTTTTCATAGTGGGCGCGCGATAACTACACAAGGGGCAAGTCTTGACGAGGTCGTGTTGGCCAACATGCTCGTTCTGGAAATGTGCGCGCATCGCAATCTGTCGCTGGAATCCTCGGTTGCAAATAGGGCAATGATACGGCAAGCTTTTCGTATGCGTCGTGAAATGTTCCGCCAAATGATCCTTTCTGAAGAATCTTTTCTGGCAAACGCGACATTCGTAGGGTTTGACACCCGTGTGTCGCATTTTATGGCGACGCATATTGGCGCCATTGGAAAATTTCATGTTGCACACGTCACACTCAAAGAGTTTTCTGTGCGGTCTTGCGTCGGCATTCTGAGCGGCTGCTACGTTGTTGTTGTCGGGGGAGCATTGGGCCATGTGTGTGGTGAGGGCTCGACTGCTTACTGTGCTGAAGCTGTTGCAAGTGGTACATTTCAGCAATGTACCACCCCGTTTTGGAGTTTCTTTGCTAGGTGTGGCTCCCTGGAATGAGAGATGCCTGGTTATGTACTAGTAGGTCCAACCAAAATCTGTGGACTAATTTCGACTGAGACATACATTTTGTCTTGATATTAATTTTATGTTGGCTTGAGAATAAATTGAAGATTTTTGAAAAAATAAATATGCAGTTATTGTTTTCTTATAAACCGACGGCACGACTCCTTTCACGACTTTTCCCTAACTCTCGCGGTTTTGGACTTGGCCATCACCATCCTTCTCCAAAAACCACCCTGTATATACCAATAGGTTTCTAATCTAGTGTGTACAGTTTAGTACACACTAGATCCTACACTAGACCTTTTGTGAGAGAATATTTTTTTACCAATTTATTTTTCATGATGTCTTTTTACAGCCTGCATAAAAAACAAACTTTAAAACTTTATAAAGTAAAGTTTGAACCAGCTGTATATTTCCCAGGCTTTTTTTGTTACTGGGTCATCAATTGGTTGGCCATGTGATAATGTCACATTTCCTCTAATTACTGTGTGAACTCTCTTAGTACAGGTGGACGTAAACAGCTGGGGCAATACTAGCTAGCTAGCACAAAAGGAGCCTATGTGGGGCGCACTTGAAATCCTTTCACCACATTGGTTCAAAATAACCAGTGACATGATAAGAAGAATTTGTTAAAACTTTTGTTTCAAGTAGGTATCTCATTGGAAATTCCAACTAATCAATAAGTTTCCAACAAGACTGTCCTTGTTAGTATTGATATAATATAATTTCTACTGCCATTCAAAGAAAAAAAGACATCAACTGCAAACAAAATGTTCTGACATTTTCTTAATATTCAATAAGGTAATTTCTATGCAACACAAGAATTACCAATTGAAATTCAAAGCTTCTTAATACCTATACATCTTATCAACTTCCAGTGATTGGAACCTAATTTGTTCCACATACAATAAGGAACAGCTATTACCAGTTTCTATAATTACCTGGTATTATCATTAGAAATTGCATCATTTAGAATCAAGACCAAATCACTGGTCATTTGATGGTTTCCCTAGATTTTTGAGATGATTAGGTTAGCAATTAGGCTGAGTTATTGTGTTCCTGACAAGTCATTTGTAAATATTTTGCAATTTAAAAGATGCCTCAAATAACCTTGTTTTATGATGTAGTCGCTGACTTGACCATAGAAGTTGATTTATCTTAATATTGCCTATCACACACATACCTATAAATAAATATATTGTGGACAATTCACACAACACTACCCAGCCCCAAACTAAGCAGAGCTTGTAATATGGGAACCAGATAGCTGATATAATACTTGAATACATTTTTTTTTGTAAATACATACTTAGAATACAATATAACACCCAGACAGAGAACAAACATTTATGTTCACCACACAAATATTTGTTCTCGGTGGGGATCGAACCCACGACCTATGGCGCAGAAGGCAGAGCTACTACCAACTGAGCTAGAGGCCAGTCATTAGCCTATAATACATATTATTATGCAGTGCTATAATATATTTTATAATAAGCTACAACTCAAATAATTTATTGCACTTATGTTAGATACAGGTGATACACCACACGGAGACGGTAGAAATATATATTATAGCTGCATGTGCATTCACTTGAATATTTGTACAGAAAACACATTGTAATATGCTTTCCTGTAATTTATATTAATATATATAATAGCTAAGTGTGTGCGTGGACTTTATTCATGGTAGCAAAGTGTTGTTTATGTATAGGCAATAACACTTCACCTGTGCCATTGGATGAACAATACCTACAGTAACACAAAGTATAACTATGTTCTCGAGAACTAATAGGCATGCAATTAAAATAATACTATTTAAAATTGATAATCTGCCATTGAATGTATGCACACTGGAGAAGTAACATTTAGAAATTAGGTCAAAGTTTGCTTCAAGAATTAGTTGGTAAGAAAAAAGCTCACCGGTTCATTTTTGACTACAGCCAGGTTTGGTGAGATGGTGCCCGAATCGGCTTCCGTTTCTCCTCTAGATGACATCACAGTGCCAAGCAAGGGACTTTCTGACCATCACTCTCCCGCCCTCCAAACTATAAAAACACAAACAATAGAATTACCTACTTCAAAACATAAGCGCTACGCCACTTTCGTAATTCACTTTATTGGTCATGAGCTTACGGTAAATTCACAAAACAACTTGTTTCTCACAAGAATGGCGAGGTGACCCATTTACGAAAATATATGAAATACAGACTTGCGTTAAACTATTACAAAAACCATAACTATCACAGTGGATGCTTAGTTGCTTAGATTTTTCACCAAAGGAGAAATACAACTTATGACGGAATAAAAACTCACGATAACTTCATACGTCGACTGCCAGAACAGCGGTATTTTTAGGGAGAGATCGCTATGTGGCCTAATTCAATGCTCGAGCTCAATGCACAAAATACGTGTTACGCGTTTAACTGTAAATGCACAAATATGTCGATTCCAGCTTATTTTCAGTGTTTACGGGTTTGCTAGGGGTTTTTGAAAGGTTATTATTTACTGGATTCTATTAAAAATATTAACTTTTGGCTAAATTCATTTTTACAAAACTAACTACACACCTGTGTGATTTTTTTTAAATATTTTTTTGGAGTTTTTTTCTTTTTCATGGCAGCACTATAATCATAACGTCATCGAGTCCGTATCGTCTGTCTTTGTTTTTCTTGAAGTACCGTAAAACGTGCCTACTTTGCACCTTAATGGGTAAAAATACTCCAATTTTTTAAAAACAATTTTTCGTTCATAACTCAAAATTTACAAAGTAATTCAAAAATGTTTGAACGCATTCGAGTAGTCTTTGAACTTGTTGGCAACACTGAATACCCACTTCCGGTATCCACCATTTTTTTCTCTCATTATCAGCCATTCTTTCAGAGTGTAACAAAAAGTAAAACAAAAATAATCGGTAAAAGCCACTTCCGATCGAGATAACCGCTTATATGTTTAAGGTAAAAGGGGGTTTTATTTAACTAGGTATATAATTAGCTAGAGGAACAATAAAAGTTTCTAATTTTTCTTATACATGTATTTTTTGTTTCGACCATAAAAACTAGCTAGAAACACCTAAATCTACTACTTTATGGTTTTCTTCAGGAGCATAGTAACAGTTTATGCTGCTATTTATTCACCAGATCTCAATAGTACACTTTTTTTGTCCGGAGATAGTGCAGGAGCATTGTTCCCCAAAAGGGTGGGTAAAATTGCTCAAAATTTAGCGTTTTATATATACTTCAGAACTCAATAAAAATCATTTTTACTAGTGGAAGTCTATAGC
This sequence comes from Thera obeliscata, assembly GCA_947578465.1. NCBI lineage: Eukaryota > Metazoa > Arthropoda > Insecta > Lepidoptera > Geometridae > Thera > Thera obeliscata. Next base: position 4,447,354 of record OX387919.1, read on the forward strand.
CTATAAGGTCTTTTTTCAATATACATTAAAAAACAAGCTTTAATGTAGAAGGTTTTTAAGTAATCACACTTTCTCTAAATTTGGAGCCAATTTTGGAGCAAAGTAGGCACGTTTTACGGTACGATATATTTCGTATCTTTCTAGCATGGTACCACAGATAAAATAACTACACGATTGCCTGATTTAGCGCATTTCAGACTGATAATAATTTCTTGTTCTTCCTTGTATAAATGTTTTTGATACGACAACACTGTTAGTATTTTATGTATTTGTTTCGAAAGAGTGGAAGGAAAAAAATAGTTCCACCTCTCTAGCTAGATGGCGTAGTAAGCGGCAGGAAGAGTAAAAATTGGGTCATTTAGGAAATAATCCTAAATTCTTAGCATCTCAGTGCTGCCAATTTAATATTTTTATGGCTAAATCAGGCATATTTTCAAGTGATTCTGCATTTAACTTTTTATTTTTTTACACGCCCGTAGCACACCTACGCTGCGGAACCGTTATAGCGAAACCGCTAGATGAATTCCGCTGCTATCAAGAGTGTAGCTTGAGTAGCGGAATGTGCATCGGAACCTCGCTCGAGTCTATTAAAAACAGTTAACGCCCGTAGCACACCTCCACTGCGGAACCGTTAAAGCGATACCGCTAGATAAATCCCGCTGTGATAAAGTGTAGTTTGAGTAGCAGAATGGGCATCAGAAACTCGTGCTATGTCAATTTCTACAAACAAGTGCGGAAACAACGCGGCACCGCATTGGAGCAGATCAACGAAACTGCGGGAAGAAAGAGATGGAATATAGTCAAATATAATGCGCTAGGAGTTAGGACAGGCAGTTTCACTAGTGTTCCGCTTCTCCTACACGGGATGAGACATGACGAAATACTTTATTATAACTACATGAGTTGATATATAATATGTACTTTAGTATAACTATGAAGCGGAGTGTGTGCTGTCTTTGAAACTTTTGCTTTTATATTATTGCATTGCATACGTACGTCTGACTAAGTGAAGTGGCACCACACTGGAACTTCACTGCTATTATTTAAGATTATTATTTTTGATTTGTAAAGGATCATATTATTATGAAAAAACGGTAGGAACCGAGCCGTAGTTTGTTGCCTGTTCTTCTAGGCTTGATCGCGTGGAACTGGCACCTAGACTCAAGACTAGCTCTAGGACGTTTCAAAGTGATTCTTGTAATTGAACTGAATAAAGACAATTTTGATTTGAAATTACTGCGGTTCCGCAGTAACGGTTCCGCAGCAGAGGTGTGCTACGCGCGTTATTATGACAATTGACATTGATTATTTTGGCATCTTACAAACATAGTTTTAGCATAGAATCTATTTTAGAGTTGGCAGCACTAGCTTTTCCGTTCCGTTCCTACATGGTTCCTAATCCTATGTAGTCTGTGGCAAAGTCTGTGGGCAAGACAAGACAGCTGTTGTATCGTAAACAGTTTTGTGATTTTTCATTTCTTTCTTTTCTCCACTACCAAAGGATATTCTTACTCAATTTCTTAATATATTGTGTAAAATAGATTTTACGGCCTATGGGACAAGACAAACTATGACCGTGAAAGTGGAGGACTGACAAACAAGAAGTGCTTATTTTGTAAAACTGGTTTATTATTACCGAATAATTATTGACAAAAAATGTGTTCTTCGTCGACAATGACGTTCTTTAGCCAATGGAGACTGTGGATCAGGCCACTCTTGATAGCGCTATACGTGATACTGATAGTTGTTTTAGTTCCAATATTGATAGCTCATTCAATAAACAATGGGTTCAAGAAGTCTGACCAAGGCTCCTTGGTTGCTGGAGGATTTGTTCTGCTTGCTCTGCCTATTTCTATTTGGCAGATTACTCAACATGTAGTCCACTATACAAAGCCTTCGCTACAAAAACACATTATCAGGTTGGTATAAAGTAAACAAAAGTATGAAATACAAATTGGGTAGTCTAACCAATACTAAATAACATACATTAGTCAAAAATAAATTTAAATATTTAAGACCAAGAAATAGCACACGGCAAAATGGAGAAAAATCAAATTGAAATGTTATATGAAAACTAATATATTTACGTTTGAGAAGGCTCAACAGCTAACATAGGTATTGTAATTTGTTTATAAATAATAAATATAATTCGTTTGCAGAATATTATGGATGGTTCCTATTTATGCGTTGAACGCATGGCTCGGCTTGGAGTTCCCAGAGCAGTCCATATACATGGATTCTCTCCGAGAGTGCTACGAGGCCTATGTCATATACAACTTCATGAAGTTCTTGCTGAATTACCTGAATGAAGGCCATGACTTGGAAGCCGTATTGGAATCAAAGCCACAGGTGTATCATTTATTCCCGCTCTGCTGTCTGGCTCCTTGGGAAATGGGCAGGTAAATAGTTACAAAAACTGATATTAAAAGTACAAAAATTATCCACAAGGATTTGATGAGATAGAGTATCCTATAATAAAAGTCCTGTGACTGAGATGGGTCAGAGAAAGGTCCAAAAATTATATTTGGTAATCCATTTTTGATTTGTAGCCAGCAGTTACAGATTTACAGTTCTAAGCATTAATGCAACCATGAATAAAATAATCAATTATAAAAAAAAATATAAAAAGTGGAAAAACAAGCCTCCTTGTCACTTTACATCCTTCCTCCATGCTGGTCCCAAAGAAAAAGTTTAGTTTGTATTGAGAGTAGCCTTAAGGACCCTAAGTATGGCTTTTACTAAAGGCTCAACACTAAATTCAACGATTTTTATAATGTCCCAAAAGTTAAGTCCTGAGCAAGATTTTAACCGGCGACCTAAAACACTATATTAAAACTATTAAGGCGATAACTTAAGAGTTAAACAGAGTTCTAGATATATTCCTAGAACTCTGTTTATCCCTTAACACGGCAAATATTAATCCACGCATTACGGCGCCATCTTTTCTATCTCCCGACTAGTGTTGTGTCTTGCCACCTCTCATTACTAATCAATAAAATTCTAATGCTAACTAACTTAACCTCAGCTGATGTAAATCTATACCTATATCCAGGGAATTCGTCCATAACTGCAAGCATGGGATTCTCCAATACACCCTGGTCCGACCTGTCACAACCGTCATATCAATGATATGTGAACTGTGTGGAGTGTACGGGGAAAGTGACTTCAGTCCCAACGTCGCCTTTCCATACATCATTGCAATCAACAACTTGTCGCAGTTTGCGGCTATGTACTGTCTGGTGCTGTTCTACAGAGCTAATAGGGCGGAATTGAAACCTATGAAGCCTATTGGGAAGTTCCTTTGCATAAAGGCAGTAGTCTTCTTTTCATTTTTGTAAGTATTAACTTCTAAGTCTTGACTGAATGGTGGCCGAAGTCAGGCTGAAGAAATCTGGGTCGTCTGAAAGCGCGCTGTGTCGACGACATCGTAAAGTTAGCAGGAAACACATGCAGACAAGAGATGCACAGGACAGAGGAGGCTGGCAAAACAGCAGTAGGTGATACCGGGCTGAGAACATGATAATGATGAAGTACTAAGGAAAAAAAAATCGGTTGTCTGTAAAGTCCGTTTACTGACGATAGGTGAACGTGGCAACGTCATACAGCTGTCCACGCGGACGCATCGCTCGCTCAAGTAGGAGAGAGACAGATGTCGAACGCGGCCGAACGCGGAGGCCGATTGTGCCATTTTGTCGCTCGTTCCGCGCTCTCGCTTGCACTTCAAGCCTTAAATTGAACGCCTCAGAGCGAGGTAACGCCGCATGAGTCATGTTTATTCGTGCGTGCAGCCGGCTCCATCGAATTATAAGACGTTGTCACGTCAAAAAAATTGGTAGTGACTTCATATTATTCACCTTTTTTTCTAAAATAAACCCATACAAAGCCAGGGTGGGTCTCCAGTAATAATATAGCCTATGCTAATCAGAGCTAATGTACCACCAAACTATATTAAGTTTACTTATTATTCTAGTTAACTTATTTTTGCAGCATTTGCCTACCCTTAAGTACTAGTATAGTATTATCTTATCTGTGCCTTAAGCGAATGTTAGGTACGAGTTCTGTGCATTCTATTGCAGCCGACTGTACCTGCCACATTATGTGCTGTGACACGGTTATAGCTGGTGTTGAAACAACCTTTATTTTGTTTATTATCAATGTTTTTATTAACATAAGATTATTAATGATGAACACTATTAAAGGAAAGCAAATATAAAAATAAAAATTATCAGCTGTGCTGAGAATAGAACTTAATGAGTCATTGTTCATTATATTTACTTAGGTCTGCTAATGATATTTGCATATTCCTTAAATATTTCTTCCTATCCTCTTGTTTTATTGACTTCTTCTTCTTCTTATCGAGTCACTGGTTTTTCTTTAACCAAGTGTGGTGAAAGGATTTTAAGTGCGCCTCAAAAAGTCTCCTTTCGTACACTTGACACATGTTTTCGAACTTTTTAGACACTACGACATGCCGGTTTCCTCACGATGTTTTTGTGTGCATAATTTTTTGACAGAAAAACTCATTGGTACACGACTGGATTTGAACCCACGACCTTAGGATTGAAAGGCGGGTGGTTTTCATCATCATCATCATCATCATCATAGCTGGACATAGGCCTCCCCTACACATTTCCAGGAAGAACGATTCTGAGCCCTTTCCATCCATCGACTTCCCGCAATGTCGTCGGTCCATCTGGTGGGTGGTCGCCCGACGCTTCGTCTTCCGGTTCGTGGTCGCCATTCGAGAACCTTTATTCCCCAACGGTTGTCGGTTCTTCGAGCTATACGGCCTGCCCATTGCTACTTCAACTTACTAACTCTACGAGAAGTGGGTGGTTTTAGTGACTAAAAATATTGTACAAAAATCCATGCTTCTGGGGGGAGTTAGGCTGGCTACAGTTATTGCCAGCACATTTTAACGCAAAATAGACCGAATTTGAGTCTAATTGCGGACACAGGAATCCCAATACAAGATAAATAAATAAATAATGCGGACAATCCACACAATACTATCTAGCCCCAAACTAAGCAGTGCTTGTACTATGGAAACCAGATAGGTGATAATTACTTAAATATCTTCTTCTTCCTGCCCTTATCCCACTTTATGTGGGGTCGGCACAACATGTCTTCTTCCTCCATTTCCCTCTGTCAGCCGTCATCTCTGCATTCACTCCTCTCCTATCCATGTCATTTTTCACACAGTTCATCCATGTTTTTCTTGGTCTACCTCTGCTCACATATCCATCCACATCCATACTCATTACTCTCCCAGTCACATGACTTTCATCCCTCCTCATGACATGCCCGTACCACGCCAAACTATTGATAATTACTTAAATATAATTATTTTTTTTGTAAATACTTACATAGAATACAATATAACACCCAGATAGAGAACAAACATAGATTAGAGATTACAAATATTTGTTCTCGGTGGGGATCGAACCCACGTCTTCCAGCGCAAAAGGCAGAGCTACTAACAACTGAGCTGTGAAGGCAGTCAACCCATCAGGAAACGAAGATACCTCACTATAACTCTTTTCTATTGTTTTCAGCCAAGGAGTCCTCATCAATATTTTGGTATACAGCGGGGTGATTTCAACTATATTCGATATATCCAACACGGACAAAGTCAAAATTATATCTTCCCAGCTGCAGGTAAAAACACCTTTTTGGAAATAGACCTTTTCTATACATTTCCAGGAGGAACGATTATGAGGCTTCTCCATCCACCGACTTACCGCGATCTTAACAATGTTTTCGATGAGTCGGGTGGAAAAAGATGAAACGTAGGACGCCCACGTTTCATCTTCTGGTTTTGTAAATAGGGCAATATTAGTTAGTGGACAAAAAGGGCGTTTTAAAATGTTGAAAGGGTCTGCACCGCGCTTGTAATCTATAGTTTACGGTGACCACTTTCCATCACGTCGGCTGTAAGCTTGTTTACCTAATGTGTCGTATTAAAAAAACCGGCCAAGTGCGAGTCAGACTCGCAAGCGAAGGATTCCGTACCATATCTATAAAAACAGCAATAAATTTACGTTGATTGTATGGGAGCCTTCTTAAATGTTTATTTTAACTATCTAACTATCACGGTTTCTGAGATATAGCCTGGTGCCAGACAGACAGACAGATCGACGGACAGCGGAGTCTTAGTAATAGGCTCCCCTTTGGGTACGCAACCCTAAAAACATACCTACATATTGTTTTTTGTTTTAATAAATTGTTATTATAATTATAATTTCAGGACTTTCTAATCTGCATAGAGATGTTCCTAGCGGCGATCGCCCACCACTACAGCTTCTCGTACAAGGAGTATGTCTCGCCACAGAACCCGACGCGCTCGTGTCTCGGCTCATTCCTCGCTATGTGGGACGTGTCTGACGTCAAACGGGACATTTCTGAACATCTCGGTGTTGTGGGTAAGTTAAGATTAACTATCAGGTTTATGCTACTCTTAGGATATACATATACTTACTTCTTGCTGCAAGTTACACCGGCCGAACTGTTCTTACTGCGTCTTCTTATAGTGCCACTGTTTCGAAACAACCAGTGTGATAGAAAGGATTTTAAATGCCTTCGTGCCTTTGACACATGTTTGCATACTTCTTCTTCTTCTTCTTATCGTGTTACTGGTTTTGTCGAACCAAGTGTGGTGAAAGGATTTTAAGTGCGCCTCAAAGAGGTTCCTTTCGTGAACTTGACACATAATTTCGAACTTTTTAGGTTCTACGATATGCCGGTTTCCTCACGATATTTTTCTTCACCGTTTGAGAGCACTGGCATAGTGTACATACAATTTTGGGCAGAAAACTCATTGGTACTCGACTGGATTTCAACCCACGACCTTAGAATCGGAAGGCGGGGCCGCTACCACTAGGCCACCAGCGCTCTGTTTGCATACTGACCAACTCCAATCAATTTTTGTTCCAGGAAGCTCATTCAGTCGTCGTCTCCGAGGTAAGTCCATGTACCACATGGCACGAGGCTACGACGAGAGTTCCAGACTAGTCGGCGAACAGACCGCGGCTAGCAGTTCAGCGCCCGACCTTACAGTAGAACCGACAGTCGAGACTAGACCGACTGCGTATGGTTCCATAGAACATACAGCATCGACGAACTCAGAAACACAGCCGTTGATTTCTAGCGAACGACCGGACGATCCTACAGTTTAGAAGATGTAAAATTAACTGCTTGAGTATTTGCCTATATTAACAATCTCAATTAAAAACACCACTGTATGGCACTTGTCCGACAGTGATAAGGGAGTTGGCGAGTTTCGAAAAGCGAATAGTTTTATTAGTCTATAAAAATAGCGAAGACAGATTTCTAGCCGAAATTAATAAAGGAAAGGGTATTATTATTATCATACAGATATTGTAAAAGCTAGTTTCTTTTAGACACTACAAGATTGAATGTTCGATTTAAAAATTGAATCCCTATTTTTGTTAGCACGAAATAATTTCGTCTGCGGGATTTTTATCTGTCTAACAAAATTTGTATGCTCTCAGATTTTGCCTTAGTGTCAGTTGCACAATTGATTTTTAACACTGATGGTACAAGTGACACAACTTTGTATTCTTAGGACAATTGATGGTGTAAGTGACAATTATTTAGGATCAGAAGTACCATCATAAATATTGATGTATTCCTAGTACCATGAATGAGTACAACTAAGCAAACTTGAAGTACCGTGGAGCGGTAATAGGGCCCAATAATGAAATTGATATGAAGTAATTGAGATTGGGGTTTTTTGGAGAGCAAAAAACAAAAAAGTTATACAATAATTGAAATTAGTTTAGGAAAAGGGATTTATTTGTATATTCCAATGAAATTTATATTTATTTTAATTACGCGGAATATCTTACCGTATCATACGTTGTACCATTAATGGTACAGATCAATGGTACAACTGACACTAAGGCAGATTTTTTCGTGCATATGGCACTCAGGCGGTACATAAGATTATTATAATTCGAATATTTATAACTAACAGTTAATTTAGTTTTAACTTGCTGGCATGTATTGTGGCTGGCAATGGCTTTAGCATTTTTGCTAAGAAATTATAAGGCTTGCATTTGTAGTTTTGAGAAAATTATTGATGAATGAATAATGCTGTTAAATATTTCAAAGCTATCATCATCAGCAGCCCGACTTTACCCACTGCTGGGCATAGGTTGGCACTCGTTAATTATACAGGGTGTAAAAAACAACCCTATAAAATTTAAGGGTTCCTCTTTCAAAGGATGTAGCTTTTTTACACTCAATATTATCACAATATATTTATTAAAACACTAAGACGGATTATGATTGAATTCGAAGCTTTAAAATGTTTAATCGTCATTACAACCCTTAGGAAAGTAAGAGCAAAATTATGAAATAATTATTGTAAGTCTGTATGTTGCTCTAGTTCCCTTAAATTGAATGAGGGTTTCTTTTCTACCGTTTAGGTAACAATTTTAAGCATCACATACGCGTAATGTGTTGTTTTTATAACATTTGTTTAATTGCTTACTCATAAAAAGTGATATTTATACCTATGAATAAAATTATATTTATATTGTAGTATTTACAAAGAACTTAGTTCATTTATGATTTTGTACATTCCTAATTTTAGTACCTAATCTAAGCCGGTATTCCGAAACATTGCTGAGTTTTTACTGTAACATCTCGGTCTACTACAGCATTGTTTCAAAATACGAATATTAGATTTGATTATAGTTTTTCACTAGAATACAATTTCGTAACCAGAAGTCTTCTATAAAACTTGGATGAGCAATGATCAGCAATACCCAAATATTTAAAACCTATACTACCTAAGTATATTAATATGTGCTATCTATCTAGAAATTGCGTAAAAATAACTACCGAAGGATTTCATACTCGAATTATTTATTGCAATTATTATGTTACATGATCAGATCTTAAAGTTAAAAATGGTGAACACAAATAATAAACCCCCTTTAATTTAGGGCATAGCAATATTTGGAGTAGAAGCCTGTCAATTCCCATTTGGTGGTAAAAAATGGCCGGTTTCGAAAAAGTAAAAAGCTTGGTTACGAAAACGAATCATAGGACAACAAAAACCAAAGTACAAGAGTACAGACCTACTGATTTCTTGTCATTATTTTATTTTATTAAATTACCTAATTGATCTGCAATATTCATTTTGTATGTAAGTACTTTACATTTTATTTTGTTGTGATATTTATGTGTGTACATGACTTTGTAATTATTGTTAAGTTTCAGAAATAAATAACATATTTTAAATTTGTTTATTTATTGAGAACCTGGTTTTAGGACCAATTTTACCTGGCGGTATCAGTAAAATAAAGACTCATTGCAAATATGTTATTGTGTAAATTAGGTACATTCTTGTGCAGCCGACTGTATCTATACTATGGGACAAATAAAAAAAATACATATTTCTGATTATGCTTTAATAAATTAATTTGTAGAAGAATAAATTACACTTATTATAATAACATTATTAATTAAGAAAAAATTGTGGAATGTGGAAGTGCTGAATAAAATAGAAGGTAATAGGAGGTACATATTATAAAAAAAACCCTGCATGGTAGGCATTTTCGCGATCTCTTATTACTAGAGACCTTTGAAGCTGGGGGTAGTGACAGAGAAAGTTCGAAGTCCTGACATTACATTTTGCACTTAAGAACAGTGCACTTCTCATCATCATCATCCACATCCCGACTTAACCCTTGTAAGCAAAAGCGTATTTGATGTTCTGTGACTTAACCCACAGCTAGGCATAGGCCTCTGTTTGTTATTGTCATTCACCATTTTCTTGGGCGACCCTCATCCACCTTCGACTCACGACGCTGACAATATCATTAACCCTAATGAACGTTCAACGCTTCTTGTTATAAAAAGTTATTATGATTTTGATAAGAATTACTATTACTATTATTACTTATTACTATTATTGTGTTTAGATTTAGATTGTCATACTGATAAGTTATTTTCATGGTTTGCTTATCATGACAGCTTGAGCACCTTATCTTACAGTAATATCACTTTAGTCTACAATAAGTACTGTTAGCACGAAAACTCTTCATTGATTATAGCTACAATTTTGTTTAACTTTATTACACCGCAAATAATACAACTCTATGTAACCACGCCATATCTCCTTCCTCTCCTTTGGAAAAAAAGAAGAAGGAGAGGAAGAGACGTTACTCCTTGCTCGACTCGAATAAGGACGCCCCATTCCCAAAACTGGTTAACAGTACATTATATGAATTTATTCTCCACGGCGAGAATAAATTCATCATTATAATATTTCGGAATTATTCTTCTTATCGTGTCACTGGTTCTTGCAAACCAGTGTGGTGGAAGAATTTTAAGTGCGCTTCAAAGAGGCTCTTTTCGTGCACTTTATTTAATTTATTTCGGAATTTATTTTCGGGACATTTTTTTTTTGGAATTAATACTTGTGGTAATAATTAAGTTAGCAGCCTCAAATAAATGCATTATTTCTAGAAGAGATAGTATAGCTTTCGGCTCAGTCAATTTGACTCTATAAAAAGGAGTGTTAATTATGACTGGTACGGAGGTCACCGACTTAAAGCAAGGAGATCAAGAAAAAGCAGCCAAGTGCGAGTCGGACTCGCCCATGAAGGGTTCCGTAGCATCAAGTAACATAATATAAAGGTCCTTGTAGTTCGTCGAAAGGTAAATTGCGGTTTACGATTTATGACGTATAAAAAAAAAACTACTAGGGATCTAGTCAGATCTCGTTCAAACCAAATATCGTTGAAAGTTTGCATAGTAATGTACAACATATATTTTTATTAGTCTTATCTTTCTCTTATTTTAGAAGTTAGAGGGGGGGGGGGACCAACTTTTTTCCACTTTGGAAGTGTCTCTCGCGCAAACTATTAAGTTTAGAAAAAAACGATATTACAAACCTCAATATCATTTTTGAAGCCCTATTCATAGATACCCCACACGTATGGGTTCGATGAAAAAAACATTTTTGAGTTTCAGTTTCAAGTATGGGGACCCCCAATTTTTATAGTTTTTTTCTATTTTAGTGTAAAAATCTTAATGCGGTTCACAGAATACATCTACTCGCCAAGTTTCATCAGTCTAGCTCTTACGGTTTTGGAGAAAAATGGCTGTGACACGGCCGGACAGACAGACAGACAGACATGACGAATCTATAAGGGTTCCGTTTTTGCCATTTGGCTACGGAACCCTAAAAAGGAGTGTTAATTATGACTGGTACGGAGGTCACCGACTTAAAACCATTAAAAGCAAGGAGATCAAGAAAAAACCAGCGATAAGATTATTAAAACTCAGCATCGTTCGGGCAAATCATTAGTTTTCAGCGCCGATTCGTTCTTCAATTCCTTCCTAGTCTGGTTGAAATTTTCTAAAGCACTCAACGCGGCTTTAATGCCGTTCATTTCTATTTTATTCCACAACGTGCCCATAAGCAGATGGTAGAAACACAAAGCTGAAATCACCAGTTTTATAATATCATAGACTATGTAATTCGGCCAGTATCCGACCGTACCTATCAAGAACATGAGAAGAAGACCTCCTACTAATAGAAATAGCTTTTTCGACCGCGATAAGTCTTTCTTAGCTTCTTCGCAGACTGTTATAGCCTGGGTTACTGTCTCATCGAATGTCCCGTCTTTGCTTATTTGCCGTAGAGTTTGGAATGGTGTCTTGAACGCTGATTTTCGCAGTCGAAGCTCCAATGCGACTGCGTTGTGATCAGAATACGAGAATGATTGGCCAGGTACTCTGTCCTCAAGGGGATTCCCGAAGGCTATGACTGTCGCCTGAGGAAAAGAATAGAATTTCTTTATTTGGAAGAGGCGTGACAGGGTGTTGCAATTTCCTAAAAAGTGTTACATATTTTGCTATACAGTTTGGTTTTTTGAGAAGGGCGGTGATGGCCAAGTCCGAAACCACGAGAGTTAGGGAAAAGATTTTTGAAAAGGTAAATATGCAGTTATTGTTTTTTTTTTATAAATCGAGGGCATGACTCCTTTCACGACTTTTAATTATATTTTCCGAAACTCTCGTGGTTGCGGAAAATATAATTAAAATTACCTAGGTTCACAAGACCTGAATTCAGATTAAAAAACATATTTTTCCAAACCTACACACAAACACCCTTACACAATCATCATCATCAGTCTGTAGACGTCTACTGCTGGACAGGCCTCCCCTATACAATAAAGAACAATTCTTAGCCTTCCCATCCACCGGCTTCCCGCCATCTTACCAATTTCGTCGGTCTTCCGGTTCGTGGTCACCATTCCAGAACCTACATTCCCCAACATTACAAACACAATACACAGACAGAGATTGAAGGTATAAATTAACTAGAACAAATATATAGTACTAGTCCGCTAATCTAATCTATGTAAGTTAACTTATAGTAGACTTGAAGTTGGCTTGATGTTGAATTTTTCAAAGTCACGCCTGAATCAATTAATTAGAGATAGAAGGTTAGGGGTACCTACCTCCCAGGCAGGAGCGGCTTGGAACAGGATATGGTCAATTCTCTTCCCATCAGGACATATTTTGACTTGACTGGGTTCGGAGTAGCTGTTATTGGCATTGTCACAAGTGCCAATAAACCTCTTCACGGTTGGGTTACTGCCTTCCCAAGCCATCTCGTACGGGTCGAGTAGTGTAGGCAGTTGGGTGATGAGTCTGGAGAGAGAAGTGTTGCTATAAGAGTTTTGAGGATAACCAACCTTAATGCCCGGGCAAGTTCGGCAAGTTTATCATGCGCACTTGATGTGCGGGCAGGTTTTTCCGCAAGTAGGCCGCTGGTGGGCCCTTTTTGCGTGACACGTGTTGCTCGAACTTTTTAAGGTTCTACAACACGCCGGTTTCTTCACGATGTTTTCCTTCACCGTTTTCAGAGTACTGGCATAGTGCACATAAATTTTTGCTTAATGCCCGGGATACACGAGGCTAGTTTTTCAGGACAGGAAGAAAGATTTTGATAGTAAGCTAGCAAGCTAGAACTGCTAGCTCACTATCTTTGCAGCAACAGAACTCCATATGAAAAACTAGCGGCCGCCCGCGGCTTTGCTCGCCCCGTTCCTGTAACTTTTTCGGAATCAAAAGTATCCTATGTGCTATTCCAGACTATAATCTATCTTTGTGCCAAATTTAATCCAGATCCGTTCGGCCGTTCTGGCGTTATTTAGTAACAAACATCCATCTATACAAATTTTCGCATTTATAATATTAGTAGGAAGTAGGATGCCCAACTAGGTGGACTGACCAACTTAAAGAGAGGAACATGGTGGGGAGAAGCCAGTTTTATGATGTGGTGAAATAGGACGCGCTGGAGGCAGGCCGTCCACTCTGTACAACAAAGACATCCTAAGGATCACGATCTTCAGTCATGAAGTGCCGACCACAGAGAGGAAGCAGGATACAGCTAGTTCTGGTTCCACGAAGCTAGAACTGCTAGCTTACTATCACTCGGCTTACGAGCGGTTTCACATTTGTGTTTTTTCGCGAGTATACGGTCGTTTTGGCTAGGCGCTTAGACCCGTGCTTCAAAAATACAAATAAGTTTATTGCCAAATAAGACAACACACAAAAAGAAAACACATTACATACATTTTACAGTTTGACAGTAGGAGTAGGCTCAGCACTAATTCTGTGCAACTTATGTACATACCTAGATGATGCACAGGGCTGGTTTTCAACATACCCCAATGTTCGACGTTGCAGGTGGTAGTCGAACCAGAAAAAAAATAAGTAAGTAGTGGGATTTAAAAACAAAGAAATAACATGTTATAAGCAGAAAAAAAGGAAATAGCAATTAAAAAAATAACAAATACACAAAAAAAAAGAGATCTTTGCTACCGTGTGTTTTGCTTGTATAGTGTGGGTGGGTGTGTGTGTATGTGTGAGAGTTGTGTTGTGACTTGTGACAAGAGTGGGCCTCCATGAAAAAGAAAAATGCACGCACACGGGCTTATTCCAGCGTGTAAGTACACTCACTAATCACTGTGTGTTTGGTGCAAAATAAAATATTTGTGGATACTTCTGAGTTCTGACTACTGCCTTAGGAAGAAAAAGGCTAACATACTTGTAAGATAGATCCCCTGGTCCAGTATTTAGGTCTCCAGCTAAGATGGACACATCAGCAGGCGCGGCTGTCAGATGAATAAATTCTGCTGCGGAGTATGCCTGGAGCACCCTATGAGCCAGGTAGATATCATCAACATGGTATTCCGCGTGAAGCTGAAATAATGATATAGGTTTCAAAAACTTGAGAAACCCACATCATGCCCAAACGGCTGAAGCGAGTTTGATGGAACTTCTATGAGACCAATCTGGAAGTAGGTATCAGAATTTCAGATATTTTTTTTTTTCAAATCGGCGAAATTATGCGATAAAAACATTTTTAAACCAATTCAAAGAAAACGGATATACCAATTTTGATTTAATTTCTATGGGACAAATCTGGAAGCCTTCGAAATAAAAAAAAAAATCAAATGAAAGTTATGTTTGGACAAAAAAAAACAACCGAATTGACAACCTCCTTTTTGATTTGAACTCGTTTAAAAATAGAGCTTTACACCCCCTGTTCTGATGATTATAAAACTGATTAAACCATACTTACATGAGTACAATAAACATTAACCAGCCTATCATCACACCTTATTCGGCACAATCCGAGGCCCTTTCCTCCGAACCAGTCACCATGGTGGATTTTGTGAATGTACCCATTCAGGGGCCACTGGTGGAAGAATACATCCTGAATCATCCATTTGGAGAACACACATAAACCAGAGCCAAGTACACCGCTAAAACAAAAAAATAGTTATTACCATAATTTAGGCATCACTGCTCCACAACAGAAGAAGCAAGGTCCAAGACAGGGCTCAGGGAACTGATTGAGTCTTGTTCCTCCAAATCTACATCTGTGGCAAGTTCGGCAAGTTTATCACGCGCACTTGATGTGCGGGCAGGTTTTTCCGCAAGTAGGCCGCTGGTGGGCCCTTTTTGCGTGACCCTTGACACGTGTTGCTCGAACTTTTTTAGGTTCTACAACACGCCGGTTTCTTCACGATGTTTTCCTTCACCGTTTGGAGAGTACTGGCATAGTGCACATACATTTTTCGACAGTAAAACTCATTGGTACACGTGTGGATTTGAACCCACGACATTCGGATCGGAAGGCGTAGCCACTACCACTAGACCACCAGCACCGTGCTCTCAGTTGGTAGTAACCCTGCCTTCTACACCACAGGCTGTGGGTTTGACCCCCACTGAGAACGAATATTTGTGTGGTGAACATAGATTTTTATTCTCTACCTATTGCATTCTAAGTATGTATCTACAAAAAAATATGTAAGTATAATACCTAATGCCGGTCACTCACATTCGCACGAATACGCAAACCCACAAGTGTAGGACGACATTTGCAAATGATTATACGAAGTTTTCGCTGCATTCGCGCTTTTCCGAGCCGTGTCGGTTTTTTAACGGACATCAAAGCGCGCGAACCTTGAACCTTCGCGTAATCTCCCACACATTCGTGTGATCAGTTGCGCACACGATTGCGAAGGTAACGGACGTTTCGCCATTTTCATAGTTCGTGGCGTCTACTGTGTATAACCTAAATTAATCATGGATTGGTACAACACCAAGGTGATGACGTTCATTGAGCTCCTGCAAATTGAATCAACCATATGGGATCCTCAAAAGAAACTCATAAAAAGACATTCGTAAACAAGTGTAGGAGGAAGCGCAAACGGGTTCGCAAATTGAGTATGCGAACCCATTTGCATAACTGCTAAGTTTGCGAAAGAATGTCTGACGGCCCTTCACATGCGTGCAAACATTCGTACAATGTACGAATGTTTGCTCGCATGTGAGTGACCGGGGTAAGTATTATATCAGCTATCTTTTTTCCCAATGCACAATCTCTGCTTAGTTGGGGGCTAGATAGGTGGTGTGGATTGTACCCAATATTTATTTATAAAATGTTCCTATATTTTTTAGTATCATAATGCCTGCTGGTCACAGAGAAGAAATAAAGACAATTTAAAGTTTTGAATTGAAGAAATGAAGAAGAAAGAGATTAAGCTATTAAAGCAAAAAGTTGTAAAATTGAATAGAAATTATGAGTTTCATTCATGATTTGCACTCGAAAAGAAAATGTGTGTTGTTTGGTTATTACATTGAATTTTTGTTACAAACAGACTAGAACAAAGACTTTAAGGCCTTAGATCAGATTTCCTGAAACATTTTAGTAAGACATACATACTCACATTCCTAAATTAGTACAGGTAAGTAGAGTTGCTAGAGCAGATGAGATTATAAGTGTTTACCTGTAAAAGTAGTGAGAGTAAGGAAGTTTATCCTTCAATCTATCTTTCAGTTGCAAATAGTCCTTTTCACTCCAAACTTCCTGAAGACAAACTATGTTGTGCGAGCTTTCTGACAAGTATATAGCTATAGCTTCAAACCTTTCCTTGCGATCCTTTGATATTACTGGTATACCCCTAAAACAATATTATTAATTAGTTTAATAATACCTTAGTCTTGTTAAATTTCAGATATTGAGCACATATTGAGAAACTTACCAACAGTTCAATGTAAAAACATTTAGATTGATTTCCATATTGATTATTTTTATTTAAATATGCTGTCGCCAATAAACCTAGTACTTAAGTAGCATTGAAACCACCCTAGTTAATGAATTTTTGGAAAAAATTACTGCACTCTTTCACCCAACAACACAACAGTTTTGTATTAGCGATGGGTGATTACTACTATATTTTATCGAATTAGTCGATTGTTCGGTGCAGTCGATAAAAGTCGATAACATAACAATTGAAACTAGTCGATTGTTATCGACTGACGGCGCGTGCGGCGCCGGCGTGCGGCGCGCAGCGACAACGACTAGCACCAACTTTAACTACTATTTGCCGCGTGGTCACGCCACGCAACCACGCAACGCACCTAACTACTATTTTTGCCGCGCGGTCACGCATTCACGCAACGCACCTAACTACTATTTTCGTGCGTACTACTGAATCAGTAGTTACAAAAGATGGTGCGTCGGGCGTGCGCTGCGCTACAAATCTATAGATTAAGTCCGTGCGCCGCTACTTAATGCAGTTATTATGCGATTTAAGTTATTACATTAATTAATTTGTTTTAAAGTATAACAAATTACGAATAGAAGGGTAGGTAAAGAGTTTCTAACTAAGGAAAACATAGACTAGAATAAAAATTAAGTAAATGAGGTACTTATAGATACTTATTTGAAATACATTTTCTTACAGAAAATCAACTTATAGCTAGAAATCTACCTTCAAACATAATTTTGGTAACTATACTTTTTACTTGACAAGGTCAATTTTACATTTCTATAAAATGTATATTCATAATATTAAAATATACTACCTACGTGTTAACATTAAATGCAAGTATTATTACTTAGAAACAATCGACGCAACACCGTCCCGCCCCCGCATGCACCGCCCCGCGTGGCCTTCCGCAGCGCAGTTCACCGCACCGCACGCATACTTACATGTATAGTAGTTAGTAGTTTGTCGATTGTTATTCGAATAATCATGGGGAGGAACTACTAAATCGACAATCGAATGCGCAGTAGCGCAATTTTCGATTTATTCGATTGTTTTTTTTTAAGCAATCGCCCATCGCTATTTTGTATGTTAGATCCGGTTAATGTACACCCAGTTAAAACGAATCCATTTTTTTCCCACTGTGAAAATTGTAAAGGCCTATGTACACTGTCTCAGATGAATATTTCAATAATTATTATATAATTGTCCTGAACGGGACAGCTCTTTTATTGGGTATTGAAAAAAATATTTTCTGGCACTGCGGCGGCGGCGGCCGCTGCCGTGGCACGCTCGCTCACTCGCCTTATGTATGCGTAATTTTTATTTTCTAACATAACCTTACATATTCAAGTCAGATCCACCCTTTATAGTATCAAGGACAAGGTATAAGCATCCAGTGCCAGAATAAAAAAGGAAAAATCCATGTTTGAATTGCTCCATTGTGCATGTGGCTTATCTGTCATCGTAAAAACGGGGTGTATAATTACGTGATGTACATTATCACCTCCCGTTTAGTATGGATCAGAGGATAAAGTTTTTTTGACAGTGACAGCGTATTGAGTTTTATTTTGTGCTGTCGCTGGAGAACACTTTTTTTTTGCCAAGTCCTTAGTGAGCGAGTTTTTTTTATTGGCTTGAACACAAAGTCTTTCCACCAATACCGGTATGACCAGATTACACCGAGGAACCTCATTAAAATACCGGAAAGTATCGACCTACACAGGGAATATAACAATTAAGTTGACGGACGCAGGACAGTGCATCGTAGGGCACGTTTCTGGCGTGCGTGACCTACGAGGCAATGCTTTGTTATAGGCGATGGTTACCGCTTAACATCAGGTGATGCTTGTTCCATCAGCTAGTAGTAATAAAAAAAAATACAGACTTCATCCGAAAATACTTACGACAGTATTTAACCCAAGGCGATGAAATAACTGATAGAGGTTTAGGTACCTACATAGCTAACTACGGTAAGCAGGTACCTATCTTACTTTTTTCGTAAGGGACAGCTCTTTCCGACAGCTAAAGACTTCTGCTGCAAACAAAAACATTGAAAATGAAATACTTAGCACTTTTTGCACACATCATACATTTAATTCACATAAATGTTGAATTGGATGGTCCTTAAAGCTCGGGTTTTCGGAGCTATGAAGACTTTTAGCGATATCTAAGGATTCTTTGACTGTTTCTATTAAAGATACTTCCATGGTATTACATAAAGTTTCAGAATCATGTTCAACATCGCTTTTCTGTTCAAGACCAGAGACAACACTTTTCTCGGTTATAGAATCGGAAATAATAACTTGTTCAGATGTAGGGTTGCCAATGCTTTTTGAAGTTCCTCTTAGGTTCTCATCCTCAGGATCAAAAAGCAACCCGGCGATTTTGAGAGCCGTCGACATTTTGGCGGTTCCTTTATCGCATCTTTCTTTTCGGCCAGTTTTAATAGTTGGCTGTGAAATGGAGTCCTTCGGTTTAGAATGTGCTCTAAGATGCAAAAGTAGCTTGGCCTGGAAAAAAAAATACTTGATTTAAAATTTATTTTGAAATGATTTGTTGATAATCTAAATGGGGAAATAGTATCACAGAATATAACATTTACATTTGCATATAATCATCATCACTTGTCTAAAGAAGGCCACTGCTGGCCATAAAAATTATTAATGCATTATGAAACATAAAAAAAAACAATATTGAGGAAAATGTTTATGACCATAAACATTTTCCTCAATATGGAATTTTTATGTTTCTTAATTGCCTTTCAAGATACTAATTTTATAACCATAGTAATTCAATACCTTTGATGATAATTTAGCTGCGCAAATCTCACATTTATGCTTGATTTTGAGATGTTTCATCTTGATGTGTTGTTTCAAGTTACTATTCCTGGTGTAAACTCTGTAAAATATAATACAAATGTTATAATCAGACACAGTTAAATGAAAAATGTTTTATTATATTATATTTGACTAGTTCATTTATGTGACCTATGAATCCTATGATGTTTTGTTGTAAGCCATGGTTACCACATAACATCAAGTGGGCCAAATACAACCTGTCTAAAAAAAAGTTGTCCTAGAAAGGCAGATTTAATTTAAATATTGTATTTAAATTATATTCATTGATATTGTAGAATTCTCTTACCTATTACAATTTTCAAATGTGCAGGGATGGAAAGTTGGTGTATACCGTGTATTGTGGGTCTTTGAATGACGCACCATGTGGGCCCTTTTGTTGAATTTTCGCCCACAATCATCACATTGGAATTCTGAAAAAATCGTTTGCTTTATTAATTTTATCATGCACACAAATACAATAAAGATATTTAAAACTAATAATGGAAATAACTTTTTATGGTGCTCGATAACTTTTGGAATATTCTAGTATGCTTTATTTTCGACACCGTTTTTATCTCTTTGTCTACCTGTCACAAACTCTGCTTTCTTTTCACTGTTTAGCCGTAGTCTTGTCAATCCAACAAAAGTATAGTTCGGCCTGTTTGACTGAACTGACCCCCCAAGTTGGCCGTAATTGTTGACAATTATTATGTAAATACAAACCTTTATGCATCAACTTCTTGTGCTTCAGAAACTTTGACCACTGAATGAAAGCCATATCACATAGATCACAGCTGTAAGTCTTGTGGTGTTTCAGGTGTCGCTTTTTCTCTAGAAGTGTGATAAATTCACCGCTGCACAGTTCACAGCTGGAAAATATTTATTGCATTAGTTGGCAACCTTTGTTTCAGCACTGTTGGGGCTAACTTTAATTTTTGAAATGAAATGTATTTATTCGCTTGAAGTATGGTCAATTTTGAAAAACCGAGACCGACGTGCAAAGTTTAATTTTAAATTGCTAACATAAAGCAAAACTAAATTTAAAAACAATAAACTACAAAGACAATTAAAAAAATACTAGAAATTTAAAGACAATTTAGGTATACAGTACAAAAACATAGAACATGCTTAGAACAAAAATAAATAATTTACAGAATAAAAATATAAAATTAAGTAATTAAGTATCAATGTCAGATTTAATCCAATTCAATTCATACCTACTTTTAAGTCTATAATACTATAAAAACATTTATCTATCTACTAGTTACATTCATTTATCTACTAGCCACAAATAAAGTTTTGTCTTAAACTGCTTTATTGGTAACTCTCTTTAGCAGGATATGCACGATAAATTATGAAGTGTAAACTTCTATAGGCAGGGTTGAGCAATTTTTGAGGTGGGCAAAAACCAATGAACTCGCATCATCAATCACGGTGGAGGTTCATTGTTTAAGTTTTCTCTTCTGTCAGCATTTCCAGAGTACCACGTTTTTTTTAAGGAAGAGGAAGACCTCCAAGTCTCTCCTCCAATGTTTGCTGTAGAAATTTAGATTTTAGATATACTGTCTATGACAGTGAAGGTGAGATGTTTGTTATTATTATTTGAACCACAATGTAAGTATTTTAAATCTATTGTATTAACTAGTTGCTTAGTTTACTTTAAGCTTGTATTTTACCTGAATGACTTCACAAAGGTGTGGTGATACATGTGAGCACTCAACTGGTGCTTTTTCTTGAAGTTTTTGGTACATACATCGCAGGTAAATCCTATTTTCCGCAAATGATTGACTTTAATGTGTCGTTTTAAGTTCTGACGATTTGCATAGACTTTTGTGCATTCTGGACAGCTGAAAAACGTGGCAATCATACTTATATTTTATAGAGGGAATATTTGTATCTTTGTTACTAAAAACAACTGGACCAATTTTATTATCGTAAGAGTAACATGAGCTGTATTTGGTAATAGCAACCTGCTCGGGTCGCTTGTGGTTTTTATAAAACAATAATAATTGGGTTAGAGAAAATAGCACATTACCTGTAAATAATAACTTCTGGTTCCATGTGTACGCTGTAAATATGCCGGTCTAGGTGGCTCTTGTTAGTGTATGATTTGTTGCAGTTGGGCTCTCCACACACAAACTGTTTCTGAAAATATTTATAATTGAGTGTAATAAGCGTTGAACGGGGCGTATGGTGGGACTGTAGGGCTGAGAAAAATATTTCTTCCGATACCACGTGAAAATTGAACATTAAGATCTTGGTAAACTTACAATATTCTGATGAATTATCTCGTGCTGTTTCAATCTGTATGGTCTATTGAATGCAGCGCCGCATTGTAAACAAATGTGTGTTTTCTTAGTTTCGGCTTTTGGCTGTGTTTTACTCATTTTGCTCTTACTTTTTGAAACCCAACAAATCAAAAGGAGCTGAAAGGAGCAGGGGGGCAACTCTAGACCAGTGACTTTTTTGTCACGGTAGATATATATCACAAGAACTGTCAAATTTAAATAGACATGACATTTTCAATAAATATCGTATTCCAGGAGGGCAATTCTAGACCAGTGACTTTTTTGTCACGGTAGATATATATCACAAGAACTGTCAAATTTAAATAGACATGACATTTTCAATAGATATCGTATTCCAGCAATATCACTATAGACATTTATCGAGCGAAGGCCGATAGATATGTGTCGAGTGGTGAGTAGTAGTCGACATTGACATCTCTAATATACTTTGGGTGACTTTGGGCTTTATTTTTCTTTTGGTCCTTGGAGCAGGCTAGAGTACCAAGACCATACCACCTAGTCTTACTTTTTGATAAAAAGTCAATGATGTTTACTTGTTTGTAGGGGATACAAGTTGGGACCGAGAACGCGAATAATGCTTTCTCATAAACCTACAATAAGTGAGGAGTGATTGAATTTAGCTCGTAGGTACTTAGTAATTATTCAATGGCGCAGTTAGAAGAGCAGTCAATCAGACAGTCAACGTCTATACTTGTATCCGGGGTTCAAGCTTCGAGAGAAATATTCTTTTTGCATTGAATGGCCATCTAGTTGTTAACCTTTGAATAAAAAAGTCATCGGAGTCCTTCTCTTGAGTGTAATGATCCTGAATAACATATCTACAACACTTAATAGACAACTGACTATAGACTACAAACAACAAAGTTTACAGTTTTATGGTACCTACATAACGTTCCGTGTGTTTCCGGAATTAATTATTGTAACTAACATTTTGTGCGAAAAGTCCATTGATTACTATCTAATGAAAATGAATCTATTTTATACAACAACAAGAACGCATTATAAACGCCGTTTAATAGGAAATGTGTTTATTTGAAGACAATAATAAAGTTAGTGCTATCGAACTATTCTATCGATAGAAACGGAACGTAGATAAACATGAACAACAACGGGATAGTCTGTGGAAGTTCTAAGAATGAACCTTCTTTCTGACATCTCTAAAGTAAAAGTCTAACGTAAAAGTCTAACGGTGGCTAGAATACGCATTTTAGCGCGGTTCGATATTATCTTCGACAAATTTGGTGATATGACACTGCTTTCGCGACATTTCAAATCTCTATTTCGAGCGTAAATCTCTAAAAGTCTAGAATTGGCCCCCAGCAATATCACTATAGACATTTATCGAGCGAAGGCCGTTAGATATGTGTCGAGTGGTGAGTAGTAGTCGACATTGACATCTCTAATATACTTTGGGTGACTTTGGGCTTTTTTTTTCTTTCGGTCCTTGGAGCAGGCTACAGTACCAAGACCATACCACCTAGTCTTACTTTTTGATAAAAAATCGGTTGTCTGTAAAGTCGGTTTACTGACGATAGTTGAACGTGATAACGTCATAAGAAAATACTGATGGAATGGTTGCATTTTGACGTGATAACGTCTTATAAATCGATGGAGCCGGCTGCACGCACGAAAAAACATGACTCATGCGTCGTTACGTCGTTTCGTCGTTCCTTTTACCTGAGCCCGAGCCCGGGTTGGGTAATGGTTAAGGGTAAATGAGGGTAAGGGTAAATGAGGGGAAGGGTAATTGAGGGTAAGGGTAAGGGTTCAGTCTGGGTCCGGGTCCGGGTCCGGATTTTCATTCAGTTCCATTCAGTTTCATTCAGTTTCATTCAGTTTCATTCAGTTTCATTCAGTTTCATTCAGTTTCATTCAGTTTCATTCAGTTTCATTCAGTTTCATTCAGTTTCATTCAGTTTCATTCAGTTTCATTCAGTTTCATTCAGTTTCATTCAGTTTCATTCAGTTTCATTCAGTTTCATTCAGTTTCATTCACATTAAATTCAATTCAGTAAAACTAAAATTTTCTTTTGAAAAATGCAACCATTCCATCAGTATTTTCTTATGACGTTATCACGTTCAACTATCGTCAGTAAACCGACTTTACAGACAACCGATTTTTTTCAAAAGAATTTTAATTAATATTTGTGACTCGCGGAATCGCGGACTCGCGGACTCGCGGACTCGGACTAAGACTCGGACTCGAACTCTCGGACTCGGACCCGGAACCCGACGGAACCCTTACCCTTACCCTCATTTACCCTTACCCATTACCCGACCCGGGCTCGGGCTCAGGTAAATGGAACGACGAAACGACGTAACGACGCATGAGTCATGTTTTTTCGTGCGTGCAGCCGCCGGCTCCATCGATTTATAAGACGTTATCACGTCAAAAGTCAATGATGTTTACTTGTTTGTAGGGGATACAAGTTGGGAGCGAGAACGCGAATAATACTTTCTCATAAACCTACAATAAGTGAGGAGTGATTGAATTTAGCTCGTACTTAGTAATTATTCAATGGCGCAGTTAGAAGAGCAGTCAATCAGACAGTCAACGTCTATACTTGTATCCGGGGTTCAAGCTTCGAGAGAAATATTCTTTTTGCATTGAATGGCCATCTAGTTGATAACCTTTGAATTAAAAATTCAAGTCATCGGAGTCCTTCTCTTGAGTGTAATGATCCTGACAATGACATATCTACAACACTTCATAGACAACTGACCATAGATTACAAACAACAAAGTTTACAGTTTTATGGTACATAACGTTCCGTGTGTTTCCGGAATTAATTATTGTAACTAACATTTTGTGCGAAAAGTCCATTGATTACTATCTAATGAAAATGAATCTATTATAAACAACAACATAAACGCCGTTTAATAGGAAATATGTTTATTTGAAGACAATAATAAAGTTAGTGCTATCGAACTATTCTATCGATAGAAACGGAACGTAGATAAACATGAACAACAACGGGATAGTCTGTGGAAGTTCTAAGAATGAACCTTCTTTCTGACATCTCTATAGTAAAAGTCTAACGTAAAAGTCTAACGGTGGCTAGAATACGCATTTTAGCGCGGTTCGATATTATCTTCGACAAATTTGGTGATATGACACTGCTTTCGCGACATTTCAAATCTCTATTTCGAGCGTTAATCTCTAAAAGTCTAGAATTGGCCCCCAGAGCGCAGCGTGCGTGCGCCTTTTGCTTGTTTCGGTGAATGAGTGAATGAATGAATTTTAGGGAAACGAAACGGAAACGAAAGAAAAAAAGTTCATTTTCTTCTTAATTAATGGCATCTGTTTATTCGGACAATTTAGCCAATGAGGATTAATTATAAAATAGTTTTAAGTCAAGTCTGCCAATAGATAAGTCGGCTGTTTGCTATAGAGAAAATGGTGGCGGTTTTATCAAAGCCATCGGAAACATTTTCATTCAAATCAGGATATCACAAGCTTAGGTAGGCTTAGACTTTCATTCCAAATGCTCACACTTTGTGACCTCAAGTAATGTTGAATAGAATACCACTGAAATTACACAGTAGAAATCGAAATAACACCAAAAAAACATTTAAAACAAAAAAGCCAGGTGACTCCCTAAACTACAGAAAACGAATCTCCAAAGTTAAAATCCAAAGAAAGTAAAGTTTTTTTATCTGCCAACCACCGTCTCCGTCAGCTGCCAATGTTATTTTTTATGATTTTTATTTGAAGGCATGATCATGCATGGTCTTGGTGGGTTTTATTTCTAGAGGTGCTATTCCTAACCTATGGTCTAATTTGAATCTCTAGAAAAATCCGTTGAAAAGAACTAACGATTTTCTATAAAACAAGCAGCAAACTTTTGAAGGGGTTGCTATTTCTAGAATAGCTACGCTATCACTCTCTTCTCTCGCCCTAGGTTCGTTGAAACTCCTTGGTTTTTTTTTTATTATAGCAAGCCGATAAATGCTACGCAACCGATACACAAACTATCCAAAACTACATAAACACAAGCTCAAAATAAACAATCAGGAATAATTTCAAAAATCACACTCCCAGTAAATAATAAGTACCTAGATACTTATAATAGGTACCTCAATCTACTTAGTACCTACATACAAGTCTAGTGCGGTACCTTAAATCCTAGGCTTAGGGGACTATATAGCACTTTGATTCCAAAGAGCAAGGAGTTTGGCTGAAAAACAAAGAGCTAAGAAAGGTAAGCATCTGCCTAGGTAATCATTATTAGGAATAGCAGGTATTAGGGAGGAGGCCCATACCCAGCAGTGAGTGCATACAGGCTGAATAAATAGACCTAATAAATAGAACCTAGAAAAAGTTATGCCTTACGTATCAATCCCAATTTCAGATATCTGAAGAAATCCAGTCTAAAACGAAATGCCATTCTTGGAAGCGCCGTGTGTTGAACTGGGCACCGCGCCGCAGGATAATGTCGTCGCGTCACCATCACCCTCGGAGATATCCAGTGCCAGCTCTCCAGAGCCTCACACTATTCGAGCTACTCCTTTATTCCGGTGCGTAATCTAAAAAGCGATAGAGTGAAATTAAACATGAACAACTCCTGATTCCAACCAATCGGCTGCAAGCCTTACAAGATTTGAAGCAGACTGGCTTAAATCAGGAGTTGTCTATGCTCAGTGAACTCTACCAAACTTCGGCTGGAGCTCTAAACCAGTGCTGTGGGATCTGCACGATTTCATCTACATTTTCTGACCACCAGTGCCCTGGCAATGCCTCCACCAGACCCTGAACAGCCAATAGGCCAGGATGAGCTAGAGCGGCGTCTGCCAGGTTACCAACGTATCGTAATACCACGCGAACTTACCTTGATCGAACTGTTGGTAAGTTGAATTATCATAATAAATAGTATGATAGGTATTCACCTAAATGTCTAGTTAAAAGAAAAAACAACCTACAACTTGTGATGAACGCCATGTAAAGTGTCAAAGTGATGACCGTTTTTGATTTGAATTTTTATGCTTGCTACACCAGCTCTGAGCGTCGAAGCTTTGAAGGTTGCCGGTCCCAGCTATAGCGGACGTGTAGCCATGACGAAGAGGTTAGGGTGGCCTAAAAACTCTGCCACCAAAGCTGTCTGTCTTATGAATGTATGCAAAAGAGCACATCAAGATTTATTTCGTGTGCTCCCTCAGAAACAAAGCAGTGACGTGACTTCAGACGATGAGGTGCTCCAAATCCGTGAAGCCCGACTTAGAGTGGTAGCTGAGAGGGTGGGGCTGCGACGCCTCAACGTGCTGGCTCCGAGGCTACGGTCACTCACGCTCGATGGCAGCGCGTTGACTTCTCTAAGAGATCTTGGCATTGGTTTAATCCATCTCAAGGCAAGGTTCCCACATTACAATAAGACTACAATTAACTAAGAAGTCCATATTCTTATCAGTCTGTGCTGCTAATGTGCTTTTGGAAAAATTAAGGATTGGTTCAGATATCCACGAATTTTCTGTTGATCTCAACATGCCATGTAAATAGATACTTTATGCATCGTCATGTAAAGAGAACGCTGGAAAAAGGTGGATCACCTATTTGGTGGTATGAGATGTAGGTTTTGCATGCGAAAACTCACATCCTCCACCTTTATAAACGTGACCATAATCAATACCTTTTTCATCCCACCAGCTCTGAAAGTGTATTTTTGCTGTTTAATTTCTGACTGGAAAAGCCGTTTTTATCCGCTAGAGGATAAAGTAAATTTGAATTTAGAATATCGTGTTCAATAAGTTTGTGAATACACAACCTATTTACTTCTACCTCCATGGTGCCGAACTTATCATACAACCTTTTTTATTTTGTTAAAAACTCGCACTCGTAACCTTATTGGTGTATTTGTGAATTCAAAACACCATTAAACCTATTTACTTCTACCTGCATGGTGCCGAATTTATCATACAACCTTTTTAAATTTGTTAATATATAATATCTCATACTCGGAACCTTCTTGGTGTGTTACTTTTAATCGCGCCATGTTCTTTTTTGCATTTCCTCGCTGAGGTGGGATGAAAAGTTACGTGTTGCACTCGAGTGCAAAGATTTTTCACCTTGTGCTCTTTTGATTCCTTCGCCAACGCTTAGGATTCTTAAACTTTAGAATCCTGCGCTTGCTCAGTCATCAAAATTGAGCACGCGGTTAAAAAGCAGCTTTGCACTCTTGTATAACAAATAACTAATTTTGCCCAGGGGAAATCCTTTATGGATACCCACTAGCCGGGGGAGCTAGTGGGTTATGTCAGACTCTTGCTACTGACAACCCCTAGGGTGTTGCTCTTCGCTTTGCTGGGTGACGAGGTCATGGGATTTTGCGTTCCACAACCCCGTCAGCGACTGTTCTTGCGGACCCATCTTAAGGAAGGGCTGAAGCCCTTTCCACTTCATCTGAAGGTACCCTGAACACTAGGGCACCTTCCCTCTAGGGCACCTTCCCTCTACCATCTATAGGTACTTACATTAACCATCTTAGCTAAAATAACTTTTAGGTGTTGAGCGTAAACCGTTGCGGCTTGACCAGCCTCGATGGAGTGTGGGGGTTGGGAGCTCTCCGCGAGCTCAGTGCTGCCGGGAACCGATTGCAAGACCTACAGCCTCTGGCTGCATTGCAGAAACTACACACGCTGAATCTTGCCGAGTGAGTTTTTTTAGCTTTCAGGATAGGATAAGAAAATGGTTAGGTTAGAAGGTTAACGGAGTTCAAAGTTGTGAAAATTATTGATGATATTTTTATAATCACTGTTCGTTTTTAAAATTATGACGTAGGTATTTTTTGTAGGTAAAAAATTACACGTTTTTGGTCGTCTACAAAAAAATATTATCTTAGGTACACTTGTTTCGTGTTTGTGGTAACAAAATTTGCACTTGTGAATAGACCCCATAAAAATTAATATAATTTTCCCAGAAAAGATTTGAAGATTCTGTGTGCATGAGGAATAACTAACATTCCTTTGCGCCATTTCTATTTTCATTTCATGCTTTAGTTTAGATCACTTACTTCAGGCAAAAATTGGACTAGGTTATTGATCTAGCTAGTACATTCGCGATCTGTATAAATGAGAGTGTTGCTAGCCGCTGTCTGATGATGTCTGTGAGCGCAGTATAACGGAGAACAAACATCTGTGTTCAGCACACAAATATTTGTTCTCGGTGGAGATCAAACCCACGACGGCGCAGAAGGCAGAGCTCGAACCAACTGAGCTGAGAGGCCTGTCATAATAGTGTATTTATTGCGCCAGCAATCCAATATCGGATGCGGGTCGCCTGTGGACTCTAGGCATCTGCAGCGCGCTGCGGCGTCTTACGCTGACCGGCAGCGCGGCGGCCGACGCGCCGCATTACCGGACGCAGGTCGCGGCACAGCTGCCAATGCTGGTCTACTTGGACGAACGGCCTCTGCACACAGACGTCGAATGTAAGCTTGCTAACATGCACATACAGTCATCATAATCATCATCAGCCTAAAGAAGTCCACTGCTGGACATAGGCCTCCCCTATACCTTTCCAGAAAGAACGAGATCTTTCCATCCACCGTCTTCCCCGTACCATGAAAAATATACTTCTATTCTTTCAAATATTTCAGCCTCTAAAAGAAAAATCATCTGATTCTGTAACAAAATACCTATAATCCAGATGATTCGGACGGTCTATTCGGCATGGCGTCATCATCTGGCGAGAGTGAGGACGAGCTGGTCCCAACGGGAGTGGACCCACCACCGGCCGAACCAGATCCTGGACCCTCTTCTGATTTGCAGGTTTTTGATTATAATGGCTTTGATCACAGGCAGCATCAGTGGAGACATTTTTAACCGACTTTTATTTGAAGGAGAAGGTTCTCAATTCGGTCGAATTTTTTGTAACTTCGTTAATTAGGAGCCGATTTAAACAAAAAAAAAAAAATAATCTGAAAGTTTTTTTGTTTAGAAATAGTGTAGGTACGCTATGTTTTATAACCTACGCTAATAATATTACAATCTAGCCAGAATTCCGGCTAATAAGTAATTTGTCATTGACCTAAATTTCTAAAGTAATGTGTCCACTAACACTTTTCTTACTATCTGAAAGATAATACTTCCATATTGATCCCATAGAAATTCATTTTCTTGATGTTCAGGCAAGACGTGAGTTTAAAAAAAAGTCGCGACTACCTTTGATAATTTTGGTGTTTACGACCACAGGATACGGAATATTAGGTGTTCTGTGGCCTTGACCTTGACTCCTTCTAGATATAGTTGACCTAGAATCGAGGAGAGTGGACAAATGCCCGGCAGGGACGAAGAAGTCATCAACTTCTGATATTGATAAAGTGATTACACACTATTTTTCTTTAAAAAATAGGTATGTTTCATAAAAAACACCAACCTCCCATTGGTGTTATGTAAAGCTTCTGGTTCACCAAATTAGACATGGGTGTAAAGGAATAAAAATAAAATAATAGTTAGGCAAGACAAATTACCTACCTGGCATTTAATGACCACCCATCATGGACGTAACTTCACGCTTCCCATATGTGTTGCTATACGCCGGTACTTCTACGTCATCATTAAAAGGTAAATCCGTTGAACAATTAGCTATAATATATTAATATAAATTATAGCAAAGCATATTACTATAGGTTTTTTCCACAAATATTCAAGTGACCGGCAGAAATAGCATGTTGGTAGCACTTCATCGGACGAGCCCTTCACAAAGATCTGCTACTATACTGCTATGTATTTTATTTCAAAATTCACTGTTTGTATTACGTACGTATTATGTACAAAGTTACAAACCCATGTAATCATTTTGTTCTGACAAAGGAAACCGTTGGTTTAATGATTGCGCAATATTAAACAACCATTTAATAAAACTGCAAAGCAATCGTAGGCTGTTAGGTATTGTGTCGTAAACATTGACACTTTCTTGGTCTCTAGTATATCTACGTAACTTTCACGATGGAGCTATAAGGCCCGATTATATAGAGGGCCTGTTTCGATTTCCATTTGCCCGCATTAGAGCTATTTAGCATCTATACGAAGCCAGCTTGGTATATCACATTACTTGGGACTCGCACTAGCCACTCTTAGAAAGGACATCTGTGCCATCTGTACAATTTGAGAGTATGTGGTCTAGTGGTGGATACCCCGCCTTCCGGTCCTACGGTCGGGTTCATATCCAATCGAGTACCTACGAAAATACCACGAACCGGAAGACGAAAAGTAGGGCGCCCACCCACCAGATGGACTGACGACATTGTTAAGATCGCAGGAAGTCGGTGGTTGGAAAGGGCTCAGAATCGTTCTTCCTGGAAATGTGTAGGGGAGGCCTATGTCCAGCAGTGGACTTCTTCAGGCTGATGATGATGATGACCTACACAAAGTCCACTCGTGAACTTAGCTGTTCGAAAAATGTATGCACACAATGCTAGTGCTCTCAAACAGTAATGGAAAACATCGTGAGGATACCCGCGGCTTAGTCAGCTCCGCAGGGATTGACCACGTCTTTCCTGTGGATCAGGCCGACTAATCCACAGGATGTTAAACAATCTAAGCTTTCAGGATTTTATACATAAGTGCTGGGCAAGCCCATTCCATCTAAAATTCGATGCCATGCAATATCCATATCAGCTTTCAACATCCTTATAAAAATCTTTGCAACAAACGTAGTCGCATTTCCTCATTTACAACCCTTAGTAAATCTACTTTCTCAGTGTGATCACCCTCTATCCCCGGGACGGAATCCTCAACCTCAGGGCAAAGGCGATGGTATCCTCAGCAGTGTTGAAGCCAGGGCTCGCAGGCGCCCCGCCACCACGGAGGGCGCTGGCGTCAGGCCGACTAAGCCTCTTGTGCCCCCAAGGCCTAGGACAGCTGTAGATCGACGGGTTAAAACCGCTCCAACTAAACTGCAGATATTGAACACGCTTATGGGTAAGTTTTTCGATCACAGAGGGGCTCTGATCAAAGGGTAAAGTTTGCGTCACGATTTTTGTATTGTTTGTGTTTGTGATCGGCCCATCAGGCAGTTCCATGGCGCTCGGCATGAGTGGTGTCGCGTCACGTAAAAAGGACGCTGGAAAAAGATGGATAGGGTGTTTTTTTGCTGAATGACTGCCGAATGAAACTATACTTTTGTTGAATTGGTAAATTGAAAGGGCAATGGGCAGGTCATATAGCTCAAAGATCGACAGCCGTTGGGGAAGCTGAGCTTTGAAACGTAGGACGCTGGGAAGTCTGTGGATGGAGAGGATTCTGAATAGGGGAAGCTTATCCAGTATTGGGCATCTTAGGCTGATGATGATGGACAATTTAGAACAGGATTAGAGAGAGAGAAAAAAAGCATGGCTCGTATCCAATCCTTGGGCCCGAGTTGAGTCTTGATGAGTTAGGTTTTTTTACACAACTGTAAGGAGAATTGTCAAAGTAACTACTACTATAATCCTTAAAACTCATTTGATTGTTTGATATAAAAGTCAAGGTTTCCAGATGAAGAATGGCGATGTAGCGGCAGTGACTTGACCTCTCAAACCCCGGTGTGCGGAAACTTGGCGCAGGCACTGAGGAGATCCACTTCTGCATTCAATCGGCGTACCTTAGGTCAGTCAAACTTGTAAAGATTTCTTATCATAAGAAAAGAGAGGTTTTCACCAAGGAGTTTTGCATAGCTTGATAGCCAGTATCAAGCATACTTCCAAGCAAGCATAGTGTGACGGCAAAATGATTTGAAAATGGAACGCAATAACAATGCATTGAGTAGTAAATGCACACAGCCTCTTTGCACAATGCACAACAGTAAATCCTACTTACTGAGCATGTAAGATGTAAAAAAATATTGTTAAAAATTACAAAATAGAAAGGCAGGAGATGCACCGAATTTTAGGTAATCTTAATATTTATGAAAGCGTAAAAAAACTTGTGGGATTATGTTGTGCACAAAATGTTTCTTCGAATTAAAAATTAAGATTGCAAGAACATTAATTTTGTATAATTTTCAAGATATTTATGATGGCAGCTCAATTATTTTAAATCCTAGGTACATGTGTTAGGAAATTGCGCAGTGCTAGTCTAGTCTAGAGTAGAGTTATAATTTAGAAAGTTGCCTAGTTCCTGGTGAGTCACGGTTACGAGCATGGGTTTTGTGAGATGGTAATAAACCCACCCACATGACGGAAAGGTGTGTGTAATCATATCATAGCAGCAAGAAGATTACAAATATTGCAATAAACGATAGGCGCAGTACCTACCTAAGTTCTAAGGTTGTAGGCACATCGGCTATTCAGCTTTGTAGAGCGCTTACTCTTTCTGACGCACACTACGCTCTATGAAGCCGAAATTAGCCGATGTGCAATATATTTTTGTTTCCTCCTACTATACCTACCTATCGAGCATTATGGGTTAGTGGTAGCGACCCCGCTTTCTGATCCTAAAGTCGCGGTCGTGGGATATAATTCAGTTGCGCACCAATGAGTTTTTCTGTCCCAAAATTCACAATGCACTATGCCAGTACTCTCAAACGGTGAAGGAAAACATCGTGAGGAAACCGGCATGTTGCAGAATCTAAAAATTTAAAAAAATGTGTCGAGTGCACGAAAAGCCAAAATCCTTTGACCACACTGGTTTGAAAGAACCGTTGACACGATAAGAAGAAAAAATCAGTACCTACCATATAGTGTTGATAGAAGCAGGGCAGTGCATCGTAGGGCACGTTCCTGACGTGCGTGACCTGCAAGACCTGGCGTTGGTTATCACTTTGTGTGGAAGCAAACAATATGCTCTTTTAAAGTCACCTCACGTAATCAGGCTTTGCTTCTAAGCTAATAGGCAAAACAAAGCATTTTCCCCATTTTGGTATCATGACTGTTTATGTACTGGGCGAGCACATTCTGAGAGATGGTTTGATAGACAATATTTGGTATGCATAAATGAATAGGTACCAAATCTTTCCTAATTTTTCTTGGGTACCTCATCCTATAGAGTGAAAAAGTCGTTAAAAACGTTATGTAAAAACTACAAAATTTGAAACTAATTATTTTCGGTGTTAGCGGACTAAATAAATGAATAGATACCAAAACTTTCCCTAATTTTTCTTGGTACCAATTCACTGTCTACCATTAATAGAGTGAAAACGAGCCGTTCTAATGCCGTATTTTATGAAAAACAAAAAAAAACTACAAAATATGTAAAAAAATAATGATTTTCTGTATTCGCATTATGAAAAATCTTTATACTTATTACTTTTTTAGTCTAGCTAGAGCCATAAAACTGTATCTTTATGGCATCCTCAGTTTTTGATAGCTGTCTTTTTACACCACGTAGGTACGCCCCGTGTGTATATGTGCCTATATTGACATGCACCTAATGTTGACTGTAGAAACGTTACGCCAGTATTTTACTAAGACGCAGAGGTTTTGGCCCGTTCATTACTGACTGGCCTCTCAGCTCAGTTGGTAGTGTAGCACTGCCTTCTGCGCCGTAGGTTTGAGTTCGATCCCCACCGAGAACAAATATTTGATCTCGGTGGGGATCGAAATAACTAGACCCAAATTAAGCAGAGCTTTTACTATGGGAACTAAATAGCTGATATAATACTTAGATAATTTTTTTTTTGTAAATACATAGGTACTTCTAATACAATATTACACCCAGACAGAGAACAAACATCTGCGTTCACCACACAAATATTTGTTCTCGGTGGGGATCGAACCCAAGACACGGCGCAGAAGGCAGAACTACTACCAATACCAACTGAGCTAAGAGACCAATCAGAAAGCCAGAATTGTTGAGGTTTTTGCTTCTTTTGGCATTCCCGGAGTGCCACGATTTTTTTGAGAGTCTTATGACTAAGATCTGGATATTGAAGTGGATATGGGCATGTGTTGTTAGTAGGTACTAATTCTACGAGCTGTGCATATATTTATATACCTATTTGACTACGTGTAGATGCTGAGAAAGAGATAATTGAGGCTACATTGGAAAATGCCAGCAGATCGCTGGCTTCAGAGATACCAAGAGCTCCAAAAGCCGAAGACTGGATCAAGTTCAAGGAAGAGACAGGGTAAGCAAAACACATAAGTATGTATCTACATTACATACATACTACTATAATATCAATTAATTAGCGACCAGCACCGGCTTTGCAAGGGTATATAATTTAGAATAAAGGAGCTGAATTAAGTAACTTTTCTTTTAATCACTCCTAACAATAAATACGTATTTTGGACAATTCACACAACACTACTAATAATACTAGCAATTAATAGGTATAGCTTATTTCAGATATAATGTAGCATTATAATGGTAAAAGAGTTTTTGAAATCGGTCCAGTAGCTTTTGAGATTATTCTTTACATCATGGACTAAATATAATTAGTCCATGGTTACATACAATAGTACAGTGTTACCCGAGTGTTGAAAGTCACGTTTTTTGAGTCCCGAGACGGGTTTGGCGCCAGAGCGTTAGCGAGGGCGCCAATGGAGCTTGAGGGACTTAAAAGACTTTCACCCGAGGTAAACACTGTGCTTTTCATTACGAATACAAGGAAAGTAAAAATAAAAACATGAATGAAAAATTTGTGAAAATGAAGATTGAATTGCCGCCTTCCCGGTTTTTTTTTTCTTTTTCTCTGGCGGGCCTTCGGCTACGGCTCGCCAGCATTATTCAGCCATTATTTCCATTTTCATAATTTAAAAATGGTAAATTGTTTGCTCAAAACTATGTTATTTTAAATAAATAGTTGAAGTTATATATTAATCAAGTAATTTAGAAGATACATTATTTATTTAATACTATCTTTATGTTATTTAAATTTTACATTGCGCTCTAATTAGAGTTTTTAAACTTCTTACCGTTGTAATGGATTTCCAACCTACTTGCTGAATAAAAAGTTGGAATTTGGTTCAACCTCCTTGCAGTTTAGAAAGTTGGAACATGGTTGAATAAAATAGAACTTGTTTTTTTTTATAATTTGACAGCTGTCAGTAGAAAGCGATTCTCCCTAGGGCTGAAAGTTTTACTTTCAATTAGGCCCCTCAGACAACTTCAGACCTACTTTCAGAGTATGAGTAATTAAAAAATACAAATGTTTCCCTCTAAACTATTCGTTTTGATAGGCATGCAGGTTGCTGTGTAGTTATTGGCACTTACCGGGCATGTTGTTAAACAATGGTGAATAATGTATGGTAGGTAACTAAATACAGTTTTTACTAAAAAGGTTACAGGTTAAAGGTTTAACTTATTATGTGACCCGCTTGTGATGTGATGACAATGAAGAATTTTGGCAGGTAAATTACCTACGCCTAGTTCGCTGGCGGTAGCGAACTAGGTGTGTTCGAGCCTTAAAGGCCTGCGCACACCTAGGCCGCTGGCGTCGGCGATCAGTGAAACGCTGTCAAATTTGACAGCGATATTTGACAGCGTTTCACTGATCGCTACCGCCAGTGAATTATGTGTGATGATTACGAAACAACTTGACTTTGATGCAAAGGTTAGGACTTTAAGGTTGTTCGATTTCGATACAAACTGAATTTACACAACTATGGGCAAACAAAGTATAAATGTACACTGAAATAGCTGTAATAGAATTTTACAGTGGTCTTTATTGCCGGCCAGTTATATAAAGTTGGAGAAAACTGTAGGATAACAGAAATATTAATAAAAAAACCAAAAAAAGTAATTTTTTCGTCATTCTTTTTCTGAAGCCCCAAATGCCACGACCAACGACTGACACTCCAACTTTATATAACTGGCCGGTAATAAGGACCACTGCAAAAGCCTATTACAGCTATTTCAGTGTACATTAATACTTTATTCGCCCATAGCTGTGTAAATTAAGTTTGTATGGAAATCGTACCTCCTTAAAATAAAACTTGTATATTTTTATGCAGATACAGTCAGTGATTGATAATTGGTATTTTTTTGGGCTTTTTTTTTCAAACTTGTACTGAGAAGCAAAAAATTGTTGATGTTGAAAAATTATAGGTTCTTATCCAGATGTAGTATACTTAGATAAAACAATTTAGAAATTCTAAAAATGTCGTCAACTTCTTACTAGCACTCAACTTAACTCAATAACATTTTATTTATTTCAATTCCAAGAATCAGTTTGAAACATCTTAAAGCTAGGTGAGTCTAGGTGCCAGTTCCACGCGACCAAACCTAGAAGAACAGGCAACAACTTTACACAATGCATACTCAATTCAAGTTCTTCCAGGTTCCATTAGGCCTTGATTTAGTATTCAATGTCGATTCAGGCTTTTGGCAATAGGATATCTTCAGTTCCCCGTAATCATCTTTCAACGGGGTCAGATTTATAACGCACGCTCGACTTATTCTCACGTTTGAAATCTCACCTTTTCTTACAGAATCGACATCGACATAGACTTCAAACCACGCCTTGAATGCGACGCCACCAAAGCAATCGAACGACTCGAGCAAATAGAAAGAGAAACCCAAGAAAGGTTTAAACAAGGAGAAACACAAGCCAACGTCACCCCAAATACCTCATCTAACTTCACCAGTATAATGAACAACTTTGAGGCATGGAAACTGGAGAACGTTCGTTCTGACGACTTTTCGCTGTTCAATGATTTGAACACTGAGAGGAATGAGTTTTCCGATAATGAGTCACGGTCGGATTAAGAAAGTGGCTTTCCCTTTAACTGAACACGATACTGTCATAGCCTTTTTACATGGAAAAGGACAAGGGTTATCGTACTTACCATTATTGGAGACGTTTGTAGATGTTGGACGTTGAGGTTGGGGACGTTTGAGTTTGGTATAAGTGGGCGATCCGTTGGCGAGCCAAAACCGACGAGCCTGCGAGCCAAAAGTATAAACCGCCAATGGAGCGCCTACAAAACCACGGTCTTTTAAGTGCTCCATTGGCGGTTTATACCTTTAGCTCGAAGGTTCGTCGGTCGGTCACTGAGCGAGTTTTATCTGAGACAAAGTATTAGAGACAGAGTTTCTCGCCGGGCAATGTGACCGGCCCGCAATGAACTAATAGTATTTTTTTAAATTATTTTTCTATTGGTTTTCTGCGACGGATGCAAAACGTTCGGTTTAGATGGAAGCCGTGTGCATGTGAAGGGCATTGTACCTAGTTTTATCTATTGTTTTGTTTGTTGGTGTTTTCACTTAGTGCCTAAGCGCCGGCCTATTATAGGTAGATTGGGTATTGCCTTTCTCCTTAGATTATACCTTAGAAGAATTAATACCTCAACATTTTATTGTATTCCTAGTTTCAACTGAGGCATTTCATCATGATGACATGGTACCTACTAGGTATTGCATTTGAATTATGCATTCGAATAGATAACTCGGTCGAATTTTCGAAGACCGAAATCGGAAAATTCGATAATGTTTTTGTACGTTTAATTCAGACCTACTTTTGAATAAATTCTTCTAAATATTAATTATTTTATATTATGGTTAATTCTTCAGATTGTTGTCAGAGTTATTTTTATTACTGTTAGTAATAAACAAAAGTAATTTTGTAAAACGCTGCCGTTTTTATTGAGTAGCTTCCTCACCTTAGCCACTTGTGTGACGGGCTTTTTACTTATAGGTAGAGTTACTGGAATAACATAGCATAACAATGGTAAAATAAAGCTTTAACTTTGTTTGAGAAGGTATTTGGATATCATAAATGTTGCGCAATTAATTTTAATAACCTGAATATTTGAATTTTAAGTAATCCTCATTAAATTCTCGATGCAGGCAATTTATCTCGCTAAAAAAAGTTAGGTAAGTAGACTCTAGGTCAGGCATTCGCGCGTGCAAAAATTAATCATTAGGTGGGTTTTGTTTTTCTTATAATTACAGGCTCTGTTGGTTTTAAACCCACTTAAAAACATGGGAGGTTCTTAATACGAGTATTTTTTTTAAATTTACATACGCTAAATTCTAGACGCCTCCGAAATCCAAGGTTAAACTCTTTTTATATTTTGATCAGTTGAGCTATCTCTAGATCGTTTGTAACGGTCTGCAGATAGCTCAACTGTTTCTTGTATATTTTGTAAATATTTGTTTATTTATAAGTTTCTTTATGCTAATGATTAAAATAAACTGTATTTAGAGAAGTAATAAAAAAGCACGTACGTAATCCGCTCTCATAATACCTACCCGGATAAAAAGTCGTTGTAATTATGTTCTTACAGGTCACGAATTATTCCTACACGTAGGTACCTATATTTACCAGTTTCACCAACATTCGTTCAGACGCTACGAATAAAATATTTGTATTCTAGTAGTTCATCCCAGAATGTTAACGAACATTCCAGAATGTTTAGGAGCGCTCTATTCTAGATAATTTTGGAAAAACCCTCATGTGATAGAAAAAAAAAGACATGGATTTCAAAACTTTTGCCACCCAAAACCACCCCTTCCATCAATTCTGTTCAAACTCCATCAGTCACAGAAGGGGTATCTATCACCACAATGTAAATCCTAGTTGGCGGTGAGAGAACACACACTATAGCTGTTTAATACTAGATACTAGGACTTTGACTGGCCTCTAGCTCAGTTGGTAGTAGCTCTGCCTTCTGCGCCGTAGGTCGTGGGTTCGATTCCCACCGAGAACAAATATTTGTGTGGTTAACATAAATGTTTGTTCTCTGTCTGGGTGTTATATTGTATTCTAAGTATGTATTTACTAAAAAAAAAAAATGTATTCTAGTATTTATCAGCTGTCCGGTTCCCATATTACAAACTCTGCTTAGTTTGGGGCTGGGTAGTGTTGTGTAAATTGTCCACAATATTTATTTATTTATTTATTTATACTAGTAAAAAATTTGAATTCGGCACATTAGTTTTTGAGTTTATTCATTACAAACATACACACAAAAATATAAATCTTTCCTATTAATAATATTAGCAATGAACCAAGTACCAAGGGGAAGGTCGCGGGACATTATATAAATCTGTTGGTATAGATATATTGATTATATTATTTAGCGAGGCAACATAGATATACGTATCTGATTCTGTGCTATAAGTGTGATGACTCCATCACACGTGCAACTTTTTATCATCTTTCATCACAATTGCAAACTCGTGATGCAGATAACTGCAGCGCGGTTTCAACACACAAAGAGTACCTAGGTATCACGTATGGTACTTTAAGTAAACCGGTTTACTTATGCTATGTTATACAGGGTGTTAGTGACAGGTTCCGAAACTGAAGAGAACATAATACCTGTCTGTACCCGAAGTCGGAGTTTTGCTACCAAATGTTGTTTTCGTGTGACCACGTGTCTTTCTGTTTTGTATGGAAAATTGATGAGACAACAACTCGTTTCGATCGTTTCTATGAAACGGCAAAAATACGTTTCATATCGTATCATCTTTGCCGATACAATAGGCGAAACGTAAACAACATTTCGTAGACGAAATGTTGTAAATGAAATGGGTCTTCCCCTCTGAAGGCACGTCAGGCTTAACATCTGTATGCCTCAAGTTGATGGACGCAGGGTAGTTTATCGTAGGGTAAGCTCCGTGCGTGACCTGCGAGGTAATTTGTTATAGGCGATGGTTACCAATTAACATAAGGTGGGCCATCCTTGGTCAATAATTATATTGTACTAGCTGTGCCCCGCGGTTTCACCCGCGTAAATTTGTCGAAAAATATATTCTATTACTTTATGAGCATTACTTAATACATTACTATAAGAAGCTATTTAAGGCATACATCACGCTATGCTTAAGAGTGAAACTCTAATAAAAAAAATACGGGTTGCACTCCGGGAGTGCCGGCAGAAGTGAAAACTTGATTATTAACGTAGGAACCCTAAAAGTTGTTTATTTTATCAAGTTCCTCAATGTAGTAAAACCCCAATCAAAGTCATAAGGAACCCTAAAAATTTTAGCATTATCAAGCTCCTAAGTGTAGTTGAAATTCCAATCAAAGTGCTAAGGAACCCTAAAATTGTTTACATAATCAAGGTCCTAAGTGTAGTTGAAAGTCCAATTAAAGGCCTAAGGAACCCTAAAAGTTGTTTATTTTATCAAGTTCCTCAATGTAGTAAAACCCCAATCAAAGTCCTAAGGAACCCTAAAAATTTTAGCATTATCAAGCTCCTAAGTGTAGTTGAAATTCCAATCAAAGTCCTAAGGAACCCTAAAAATGTTAACATTATCAAGCTCCTAAGTGTAGTTGAAACTCCAATCAAAGTCCTAAGGAACCCTAAAAGTTGACCACTTAATCAAATTCCTCAATGTAGTAAAACCCCAATCAAAGTCCTAAGGAACCCTAAAAATTTTAACATTATCAAGCTTCTAAGTGTAGTTGAAACTCCAATCAAAGTCCTAAGGAACCCTAAAAGTCGACCATTTAATCAAATTCCTCAATATAGTATAACCCCAATCAAAACCCTATACGGAACCCTAAATTTTACGTAAAGCCAAATCCTCAACGGGTCGGAACCGCTAGAAGGGACCTTGTCGCGCGACCTACAAGTAGGTCCTAAATGAAGTAAAACGGCAGACATAGGAGGAGGGGGTTCTGGGGGGCTAAGGGGGGTCACAGCACGGCTCGCTTCGCTCGCCGCGCTGTTCCCCGTGGTCACGTGGCGGCTCGCTTCGCTCGCCGCGACGCTCCCCCCAGGTTCAGGAAGAGGGGGTTCTGGGGGGCTTAGGGGGGTAACAGCACGGCTCGCTTCACTCGCCACGCTGTTCCCCGTGATCGCGTGGCGGCTCGCTTCGCTCGCCGCGACGCTTCCCCCGGGTTTCGGAGGAGGGGGTTCTGGGGGGCTTAGGGGGGGTCACAGGACGGCTCGCTTCGCTCGCCGCGACGCTCCCCCCGGGTTCAGGAGGAGGGGGTTCTGGGGGGCTTGGGGGGAGTCACAGCACGGCTCGCTTCGCTCGCCGCGCTGTTCCCATGGTCGCATGGCGGCTCGCTTCGCTCGCCGCAATGCTCCACTCGAAAAATAAATACAGTAGATCTATAAAATCATGTACCAATGACCACTACTACCTGCCGCGGGCGGCCGCTAGTTCATAAAATCTATAATAGGTATGTACCTATATCTACTACAGTCACGAAAAACGCCTTGGTATGCTTGCTACTAACTATTATCTATTCTGTGACGTTACCGTGTCATAGTAACTACTAGCGTATCTGTAGCGTCTTACGCTTTTTTTCGATTTTTATTATGAACTCTACGTTGTAGTCTTAGGGTACATTTCTGCAAAAAATCCGTCCTACGCTTTTTCGATCAGGGTCACGTGATCCTGACGCGAGTTTAAGATTTTATCCCCATTCAGAAAGTGCTCAACGCCGCTAAAGAAGTTTTCACTTCAAAAAATACGGGTTGCACTCCGGGAGTGCCGGCAGAAGTGAAAACTTGATTATTAACGTTGAGCATGTTTGATATTTTGGAATGGTTAGGGGGGGCTTGTTTGTTATTTGGCACGCTGTAACATACACGAACATTCGCGCAAGCGCCCTGCGCTGCCTAAACGAAACAGTAGGCCCAGGCATACATTTTCGCCGCGCCGTAGAGAGGGGATAGCTGTCTACTCTCCATCCGTCTTACGCTTTTTCGATCAGGTCACGTGTCCTGACGCGCTGACGCGAGTTTAAGATTTTATACCCATTACTAGAGATGGGTTTTTGCCTGGACATTTATGGACGTATTGAGTAAATGCCGAGTAAACGTCCATTTACGCCCAGTAAACGTCCCAAAACAGGGCGGATATATTTTTATTGTAAAATATCGCAAAATTCACAAATTACTACACAATGCTATGTTCAAATTACTAAAAAAGTTTTTTTTAAGTAAATCTATAATCATCATCAGACTGAAGAAGTCCACTGATTTTTTTTTGTTTTTTTTTGATACAACTAATTTGACAAACAAGCATACGGCCCACATGATGGGAAGCGGTTACCGTAGCCTATGGACACCTGCAATACCAGAGGCATCACAAGCGCGTTGCCGACCCTTTCAAACTTTTAAAACGCCCTTTTTGAAGAACCCTATGCTATAGTCCTTAAGGAAAACCTCAGCAGGGAGATCATTCCACAGCAGGAAGTTCCTCTGAAACCGAACGGTGCGCGACCACCCAGGCTCTAAGGTGTGAGGATGAACTCTCAGCCTTTGGCGAGCAGTGCGATGGTAGAACGTAGCTGTTGGCATGATGTCAAACAGTTCTTCAGAGCATACCCCATTATACAAGGTAGAACACGCACAATGAGGAGAAGTCTCTCCTCAGACTTAAGGGCTCAATACCGCTTGTGAGCTTGGGATCGTCAACAATTCTCACGGCACGTCTTTGAATCGAATCAAGGGGTCCAAGCTGGCATCCAGGTGCTCTTGCCCAGAGGTGACAGCAATACTTCATGTGAGGCCGGACTTGCGACTTATAAAGAAGAAGTCGCTGGCCTGCACTGAAGTATGACTTCACTCTGTTCAGCACACCAAGCTTTTAGGATGCCAGCTTGGCCTTATCTTCCAGATGACGACGGAACTGGACGTCACTAGAGATGTCGATACCCAGGATCCCAATGCTCTTGGAAGTGGTGGGGGGCATGTCTTGGAACTTTGCGGTATCTGCGACGAGAAGGTGTGGCGCCATTTCCCGAACGCTTCCCATCCGAGTTGGATTCGTCAGCTGACC
Source organism: Thera obeliscata (assembly GCA_947578465.1). Classification (NCBI taxonomy): domain Eukaryota; kingdom Metazoa; phylum Arthropoda; class Insecta; order Lepidoptera; family Geometridae; genus Thera; species Thera obeliscata. The sequence goes on from OX387919.1 coordinate 4,490,713, forward strand.
TCTTTGTCGAAGTTGGCTCTACCTAATTGGATCGTCTGACCCAAATAAACATAGTGGTCCACAACTTCGATGATATCGCTCCCAACATGTACCAGCACGGGTGTGACATGAGACATGATTTTTGTCTTGCTCATTTTTAGACCCCCTGTTTTGAGACAATATTGAGGTCTCTGAGCATTGTGCCTAAGTCTTCCGGCAAATCAAAGGTGAGTGATGAATTCGCCGTTGAACATCAACCTTTGAATGCCATACCTTGTCCAGGACACGAGCTTGAAAATATCCTCCAGTGCCGAAGTAAACAGTTTTGGAGATATGACATCTCCCTGTCTCACCCCTTTTTGCATGTGGATTGGATTTGTACTCTGGTCCTGAAGTCGGATAGACATTGTGGCATTTCTGTAGATACATTTCAACACTTCGATATACCGATAGTCAATTTAACATCGCTGGAGCGACTGTAGCACTGCCCAGGTTTCGACTGAATCGTAAGCTTTCTCATAGTCCACAAACGCTAAGCATAGCGGTCGATTATACTCCTCAGTCTTCTGTATAATCTGCCGTAGCGTGTGGATGTAGTCTATGGTGCTAAAGCCTTTCCGGAACCTGGCTTGTTCGGGAGGCTGAAAGTCGTCGAACCTACGAGCGAGACGATTGGTAACTACTCTCGAAAACAGCTTAAAGACGTGGCTAAGCAGAGAGATGGGCTTGTAGTTCTTTAAGAGACAAAAGAAGAGAGAGAATAAGAGTGGACAGGAAGTTGTAGAGTTTCAGAAGACCGTAAGGTGGAGGGTGGAGTTAGAAAGATTTAGGTATTCAAAGCGTTTAGATTAGTTTAGCTTTTAGATAAGGGGGGTTACACATGACACTGTACAAGAGGGAAAGGAGATGAGTATTCCGGCAAAACCCAATAGGCAACCACTTAAGTCTATTACAAAAATCGGAAACAATGTCATATTTGCGTAAACCAAATATGAACCTAATGGAGAAGCAATGGTCAAGCGTCAACTTCTACATCCAGAATATTTGAATTGGTCCCGACTTTATTATTATAGTACAGTATGGGGTTAAGAGATTTCAGCTAGGTTGGGTGGTATTTGGGAAACTTCGTCAGGTCTTCTAGTAACCCATCCCACAGTGCTCAAAAACGAAAGCCTGTGCGTCCTACCTACGTCCGTCCTAGTAGTCAGTGACGGTAGGACGGGTCCATAAATTAAAAGTCGCTCAACAAGCTGTAGTAAAGACTATGCTCGGAGTCTCTCTCAAAGACAGGATTCGGAACGAGGTCATATGATAGAGGACCAAAGTTCTCAACGTAGCCCAAAGAACTAGCAAGCTCAAGTGGCAGTGGGCCGGTCATGATTCGAAGAACCGATAATGTAAAGACCACGTTTAGGCAAACGTAGTGTAGGATGCCTCAGATAACATGGAGCGACGATTTGCGCAGAGTGGCGGGCAGCAACTTGATAGGAAGAGCCAAACCGAACCCTGGGCTCAGTGGAGCGCCATGGGAGTGACCTATGTCCAGCAATGGACTTCAAAAGGTTGATGATGATTACGATAGTGACAGCGATTAGCAGGCACAAGATTTTTTAAATAATACCATCTGACTGTGGTTTTGTTGATAATTCTGTAATTTGGCAACAAACAAATTTTTTATTTTCAGTGAGATCCTCATTTTTGGTCAATTGCCATTTGTTCTAATATTTAAATGGTTTATACAGGTACTTCTTACGAATACTCAATGAAAAAGTCTGATTTTGACTAATTATAGTTTCCGCCCTGATTTTGGACATTTAAAAGGACGTTTATTCGTTTTTGCCCTATTTGTCCAGTTTATGGCCTTTTCGCCCAACTGGGTTTAAACCCTCTGCCCATCTCTACCCATTACAGAAAAAGTGCTCAACGCCGCTAAAGAAGTTTTCACTTCAAAAATGACACGATGACAGGAATAATAAGGAACTCAGGATAAAAGTACTCGTATTGTACTAAGTATTTATTAGCAAAAAAAAGTATGTAAGTATTAAATCAGCTATCTGGTTCCCATAGCACAAGCTCTGCTTAAGAGCTCCTTAGGCCGCAAATGCTGTTGTAAAATCAATATGAATCAGTCAAAAATTAACGTAAAATTCTGAAAAAAATACATGTTTTAGTTGAGGATCTTACAGAGTACAATTCGCTTACCGTTACACAATCAGATGAATTTCGTTCGATAGAAAAAAAAACCAAAGTTGCCTATTTTTAAAAAACAAATTCAATACTGTGCCTAAAATAAAAAAAATATTGACTTTATTTTTACACCAATCTTTAGATAAATCACTTTTCTAGTACAAATCGCTGAGTTGGATGTTGTAATGTTATTTTCCTATTTTTATTGAATTATTTACCTACAAACACACGAGCGGCGCGACGCCGTGGCAGCGTTGCCAGATCATACCGCTTTTCCACTTTTTACACCGCCTTTTTGACAATGGATCCGCCATCCGCTTTTAGCCAGCGGGGTTCCACTTTTTTCGACTTTGATAGGACATGAGGATTAAAATATTATCATCCCACTAAAGACATATTTATGGGCACCGATCCGTTTACTCTTTCAAATAGAAGAACCTAAAAAATGTCTATAGCGGGCTCTACATTCCTGCCAAAACTACGCCAAATAGGATAGATAGATAGAAAATTCTTTATTGCACAAAATTAAAAATTACTGTACACAGGCGAACTTAATGCTAGATAGCATTATCTACCAGCTAACCTTTGGGTAATAGGGAGATAGGTTGGGTAGGAGACAGCGCTATACGAGAAAGCAAGACAGAAATACTTGTATCTCTTTTCTTAGTATAGCTATGTCCCTTAGAGTCCGTGAAATTTATGTTGTCAAATCACTATTGTCATGTTGGTACACAGTGTTATGAAGTTGCACACGCGCAAGTTCAGATCGAGCTACAAGTTTTTCACTGACTGTGAAGAATGTAGATTGAACTTGAGTGATATCTTTTGTGCCTCCCTGAGCCACCTTCTGTTTCTGTTCTGTGAAGTAATAGTACATTGTTACCTGAGGATTGAAAGTCACGTTTTTGAGTCCCAAGACGGGTTTGGCACTAGAGCGTAGCGAGGGCGCCAATGGAGCTTGAGGGACTTAAATAAGTCTTTCACCCGAGGTAAACACTGTGCTTTTCATTACGAATACAAGGAAAGTAAAAATAAAAACATGATAGAAAAATTAGTGAAAATCATCACGTAGTACTTAGATCTCGATGGTGAAAATGATGATTGAATTGCCGCCTTCCAGCTTTTTTTTTTCTCTGGCAGGCCTTCGGCTGGCCAGCATTATTCAGCCTTATTTTCATTTTCATAATTTAAAAAATGGTAATTTTTTTGCTCAAATCTATGTTATTTTAAAGAAATATTTGAAGCTAAATAATAATAAAGTCATTTAGAAAATATATTCTTTATATAATACTCTTTATGTTATTAAAATTTAAATTTCACATCGCGCTCTTATTAGACTTTTTAAACTTCTTACCGTTGTAATGGGCTTCCAACCTGCTTGCTGAATAAAAAGTTGGAATTTGGTTTAATAACCTCCTTGCCAGACTTGGTCATTGACTGAGTTACAGAAGTCTAGACTGCAGATTTGCCAGAGGGCAATGGAACACAGCATTCTCGGCCTTAAACGCATCGATCGGGTGCGAAATACAATGCTGCGTTTAATGACTGGCATTGCCGATGTAGAGAGCAAAACAGCCAAGCTCAAGTGGGAGTGGGCGGGCCACGTCAGCAGGATGGACCCTAAAAAGTGGGCAAACACAACGACTCATTGGGTGCCGGAGGACGGAAGGTGACGGCGCGCGGCGTGGCCACCCAAAAAAACGATGGCGAGACGATCTGGAAGCTCTGGAGAAGGATTGGTGGAAAGTCGCCGAAGATCGTGATAGTTGGAAGATTTTGGGGGAGGCCTTTGCCCAGCAGTGGGCCAGTGCAGGTTAAACAAAAAACCTCCTGGCAGTTAGAAAGACTTTAGAAAGTTGGAACATGGTTGAATAAAATAGAACTTGTTTTTTTTTATAATTTGACAGCTGTCAGTAGAAAGCGATTCTCCCTAGGGCTGAAAGTATTACTTTCAATTGGCCCCTCAGGCAACTTCAGACCTACTTTCCGAGTATGAGCAATGAAAAGGAAGTTTACTTCACATAACTCTTTGATTTGTAATACGATTATGAACTGAGTGAGAAAAATCGATCTAACGTTAAAACAGGAAATTCCGCTTTTTTTGTTGAAAATCCGCGTTTTTGGAGTACCATTACCGCATTTTCAACTTTCGCATCTGGCAACACTGCGCCGTGGGCTAAGTCAGTCACGCGGTAGCGCTTACCGACGACGGACCTGTGCCAGTGCTCTTCCCGCCCGACGCGCGACTTGTGACGTGCAGTGGTTTTACGAAAATAAACTAAAATTGATCTCGCTAAGTCGTCACCATGGCTAACAAACGCAACAGGACGAATGCATTACAAAGAAATGTTAAGCAAGTACATTACTTGCACGTACGTGTTTATTTATTATGTAGGAACCTATATTGTTCTATTTAAATATTACCTACTTTACTCCTTACGTTTTTTTTGGGGTTAGATAGTGTTGTGTGGGTTGTTCACAATATTTATATTTATATTAATGGAAGATGGAACTATACAACCTGTATACTGAGATGAAACTATGTTACAATCTAAAATTAGCATCAAATGCAAACTGCATTGTTGCACTGCAAAGTAAAACTGCTTTAAAAAGTTGTGTAAAGTAGTAAAAAATACACCTACAGTAAGCCAGCTCCTATAATGATTACAAATTGTAACTTTCATGGTATTTGCCCGCGCAAGATAATTTTGCGCGTGACAAATAGATGACGAAAAACATGAATAAAATGGACCGAAAATATTAATTTCGAAATCAAACTTGTATTGCGTTTAATGCAAGTTAATATCTCAGATTGGGAGTTTTTCTTCAATTTGGCCATCTGTCACGCGCAAAGTATCTTGATTATTGTGCAGACTATAGTGTCGCATTATTGCAATATACAACGGACATTTGACATAGATCTTGAAATCAGTTGGTAGGTTTACTAAGTTTTTGCGTGCCTATTTGCGAATGTAATCGCGAGTTTACCTAACTATGAGATACATTACAATGTATGAGCAATAATTAAATAGAAAATGGATTGTTTTTTGCATAAAGATATCAGTTATCCACTAAAACAATCTAAAGCAGTAACATGCTATACACAGTACAGACAGCATTAGAAATTGATGAGTTTTTCAGAAATTCGAAATATACTTATTTACCCGCAACGAGGTCTTTTTTCAAAGGGTCCCTCAAAAGGCGGGTCTATCACTTCTTAAAAGGCCGGCAGCACATCAGCACCACTTCTGGTGTTGCATGTGTCTATGGGCGACGGTGACTACTTTCCATCAGGTGGCCCGACAGCTAGTCTGCCTGCTACGGAATAAAAAAAAGTAGGTCGCATACACCAGGTTGAGTCATCGACATGGTATCTTTGACTTTGGAAGTGATTGTAATGATGAATTTCCAAAAAGCAACTTCTGATTATTTATACTTTTGGGGTGTTATTAATAATCCTGGCGCAATGCTGGAGTAGTTAAATCGTGTTTTGTCACATTTGTTCGAGTTGACAATTGCATGTCAATGCAAGAGACAAAACACGGATCAACCAGTCCAACGCTACGCTAGGATTATTAATAAAGACCTTGGTGGATATTTAACGACTCACAATAGCTGACCGAACTTTTTTGACGTGACAACGTCTTATAATTCGATGGAGCCGGCGCGGCTGCACGCACAAAAAAACATGACTCATCGGCGTTAAGGGCCCCCTAAGTCGAAGATTTAGGTATTTAACTCACCCAGTCGACTTGCATCCGCGTTACGCGGGAGCCGACTTGATATGAACTCCGGTGACCCTTTGACGGCGGGCGAGAACGCCACAGTATAACATAATGCAGTAGGCAAAGTAAGTTTAATATTATTGACTATATTCTTTTAGTATATTGAAATGAAAGTTTATTAGATTTAAATAGGTATTAACTGTTAATATATACTCTAAAAGTCTAAACTATTTGAATTAGTGAGGTGATAATGATATGATGATTATAGGAGAGTACCTAACCTAAAAATACAAACAACAAATGAAAACAAACATAATTGTTATGTACAATATTTATTCTCATTTATTATACTTACAGGTTGATTTAATATGATGTACAGAATGCTTATTTTGAATTAAAATTCATTATAATTTGTTGTTGTGACGTGCTTTTTCCTGTAATTGACTAAACAAGTAGTTGATGTCAATGATGCGTCTCCCTGAAGCTGGTTGAAACTCGTATTCTTGATTTTCAGACTCTACCAGAAAAAGGTCATCTTGACTAGATTTTCTGCAACAATAAGTGATTTTTAATATTTAGTAAAAATTTTTAAAATTCTTAATATGGAAAATAGCAATGGTTTTAAGCTATAAATTATATCTTATTTCCATAAACTAACAAAATTATAAAATGATGAAGAATTATTAGTAGAAAATATTTTTCCAAACTGGTATCATCGCAGTAAAATGTAAAAAAAAAATTATCTACTCCTGGTTTGTCCTGGTACTCCTGGTTTGTTATCCCTTAATTTGGTAATGTGTTTTCTCAGATACAATATTTATAAAAAATCATATGGCTCTATAAATCAAATTTATTCAAAATCGATCGATTCTATCCTTGAGGTGTGTTATTCATATCACTATAACAAAATAAATCGACTGCATTTTCGATTGTTTCCCATCCCTTTCGACGTCAAACAGCTGAGATGTCGTACCACGGGAGCATCAGATCCGTCAGTTTTATTTATTTTGCCTATATTTTATTCCTTTTTGTGCTGGATTTTTGTTGAATTCCAATGTTATTGAAACTTACTATCGATATGGATAAAAATTTAACTTATGAATGCAATTACGAACCCGTAATAAGTTTTCTAACCTAGTTGTATCCACAAAGATACGTTGCCAAAAGCCCATTGAAATACTGCATAACTCAGCCGTATCCAGAGAGATACAATGCCAAATGCTTAACAAAATGTTTCATGGTATCGATACTCAATAACTTGGCCAAGTGCGAGTCGAACCACGTATAATTTAGGATGCCTAACTAGGTATGATACCTAATTTTATAAAATTTATAATACCTAATTTTAATAAAATTAGGTATGATACATAATTTTATTTATTGACTTGGTTATGGCTTTGTTTTTTTATTAATATTGAAATCATAAAAACAGCTCCTGTTTTTCTTCAGGCACATTTCATTGAAGCTTACATGTCACGCAAGAAATACCAGCCTACCCAGTTTTGCACAAACAACATCAACTTTTTTCTTCAAAAATTGTTAGGTGGGCTATTCCGTCATACCTTGTAAAATTATATTGATAAGACTATCAACAGACCGAGGTACAACTGGTCTATGTATTTTCTGGTACATCATTTCTGTGCACTAATTCTTTAGAAGTCACTGACAAACAAATTTGGCATAGGAATTTTTTCAGAGCCTATGTTTTCTTCAAGCCTTTTTGCACACAATACCTTCAGTATCTAAGTATCCAAGCATTATTTATACTGATATCTAGAATCTGGGCAAAAATCTCCATGTCCCACTTTCAAGTCCTAAAGAAGTAGTGCACAGAAATGATGTGCCAGGTTAAGGCAGAAAATACATAGACCAGTTATGCCTAGGCCTACTGATGGTCTCATCAATATAATTTAATAAGGTACTACGGCATAGGCTACCTGCCAATTTTTGAAGAAAAAGGTTGATGTTGTTTGTGCAAAACTGGGCAGGCCAATATTTCTTGCGTCAAATGTAAGATTCGTTTGTGCTTAACGAAAAACAGGAACTGTTTTTATGAATACCATATTAAAAAATGAAGATTTAAAGACTAAACCCATATTTTACCAATTGTTTTACTATTATTTTCAATTACCTAATTTGGCAATGTGTCCGTACGGATACAGTGTCATAAGACCATACTTCTACTAGTATTTGGCTATGTGCATTGTAGGATACATAGGATTTTCGCAAAGTTACAGCATTTATATATTTTTTTATATTTTTTCAGGCTTCTATAAGTGTTATTAAATAGGTATATTGAGTTTTTTTTACTGAAATCGAAAAAAAGTAATCTTGCCAAATTAAGGGTTATACTGTCATAACAGTGACATACAGTACAGGGGGAGTGTGGAGGGGAGGTGCGAGGGGAGTGTGGAGGGGAGTACAGGGGGGAGTGTGGAGGGGAGGTGAGAGGGATGCGGGGGGAGTGTGGAGGGAGTACAGGGGGGAGTGTGGAGGGAGTACAGGGGGGAGTGTGGAGGGGAGGTGCGAGGGGTGATGCGAGGGGGGTGTGGAGGGGAGTACAGGGGGGAGTGTGGAGGGGAGGTGCGGGGGGGCGTGTGGAGGGGAGTGTGGAGAGGAGTGCGGGAGGAGTTTAGTGGGGAGTGCAAAGGGGGTGTACAGGGGGATTGTGGAGGGGAGTCTGGGGGGAGTGCGGGGGGAATGTGGGGGGGTGTTGAGGAGAGTGGGGGGAGTGTGGGGAGAGTTCGGAGAGGAATGCGGGGGGGATGAAAGTGTGGCGTAGTACGACGCCATATGTCTATGTTTAGTAAGAGGGCAGACCACTGTGTCACGTGCACGCGAATATGACGTTGTTATTTAATTACTGTTTTCTTCCGCTGCAAATTAATAATGCTACCCATAGACACTATACCACGCGGACGAAGTCGCGGGCACAGCTGATAGTTAATATTTCATATTTCTTTCCGTACTTATACTGCTTTAACTATACTGTGGCAAGGAGTTGGTACCTACATACTAAGTATATTCTCAGCTATTTATGGAACAAAGTAGGTAAGTAACGTAAGGAGTAAAGTAGGTAATATTTAAATAGAACATTAGAGGTTCCTACATAATAAATAAACACGTACGTGCAAGTAATGTACTTACTTAACATTTCTTTGTAATGCATTCGTCCTGTTGCGATTGTTAGCCATGGTGACGACTTAGCGAGATCAATTTTAGTTTATTTTCGTAAAATCACTGCACGTCACAAGTCGCGCGTCGGGCGGGAAGAGCACTGGCACAGGTCCGTCGTCGGTAAGCGCTACCGCGCGACTGACTTAGCCCACGGCGTCGCGCCGCTCGTGTGTTTGTAGGTAAATAATTCATTATAAATAGGAAAATAACATTACAACATCCAACTCAGCGATTTGTACTAGAAAAGTGATTTATCTAAAGATTGGTGTAAAAATAAAGTCAATATTTTTTTTATTTTAGGCACAGTATTGAATTTGTTTTTTAAAAATAGGCAACTTTGGTATTTTTTTCTATCGAACGAAATTCATCTGATTGTGTAACTGTAAGCGAATTGTACTCTGTAAGATCCTCAACTAAAACATATATTTTTTTCAGAATTTTACGTTAATTTTTGACTGATTCATATTGATTTTATGGCATAAGGAGCTCTTAAAGAAGGGAGCCTTAACTCGCTCTGAGGCGTTCCATTTAAGGCTTGAAGTGCAAGCGAGAGCGTGGAACGAGCGACAAAGAGGCACAACACAATCGGTCTCCGCGTTCGGCTGCGTTCGACTTCTGTTTCTCTCCTACTTGAGTGAGCGATGCGTCCGCGTGGACAGCTGTATGACGTTGTCACGTTCAACTATCGTCAGTAAATCGACTTTACAGACTGAACTAACTGGATTTTTTATATTTTTTTATGTCCATAAAAGAATAATAGACTATCTCTCTGGCCACGATCTCACTTGATGTTAAATGGCGGTGTGGCCGACGATGTAGTAGGATAGTCTAGAAGACACCTATTGATATCGAATAGCCTCTCAGCTCAGTTGGTAGTAGCCCTGCCTTCTGCGCCGTAATTCCCACCAAGTACAGATATTTGTGTGGTGAACACAGATGTTTGTTCTCTGTCTGGGTGTTAGGTATATTGTATTCTAACTATCTAAAAAAAAAGATGTACCTAAGTATCATATCAGCTATCTGGTTCCCATGGTAGGTACAAGTTCTGCTTAGTTTGGGGCTCGATAGTGTTGTGTGGATTGTCCACATCCACAATATTTATTATTCAATCACTCTTCTAGTTTTTCTTCTCTTTATTTTTTTACTCTTGTTTAGGTTTATACTTTTTAATTGCTGTCCGATAATCATCTGCTTATAATGCTGATTGTCCGTCTACCTCTCTCGGTCGTGTAACGATACCGATAATTTTGTAATTCAGGTTTACAGACTGAAGATATCGTTATCTTACATAGCCACATCGTTAACTGCTTACCTAACTAGCATGACGTTTATCTTATGCCAAAACGATAAGACAAAGTTTCGTGTTTAAGTTTAGACTTACATTGCTGCCAGTTAAAGCCTACGCACACCTATATAGGTCGCTGGCGATGGCGATCAGTGAAACGCTGTCAAGTATGACAGCGATATTTGACAGCGATTCATTGATCACCATCGCCAGCGAACTAGGTGTGCGCAGGCCTTTAGATGGGTTATCGCTGCTTCGGTATTAAAACGTCTCTTCGATCATATTAAGAATACCGGCCATTTTCTGATGATACTTCTCCATCCTTTTATGACACTAGCATGAAACGGGCACTCGCAGAATTGTGACAATTAGTCACAGCAGCCAAATAAGAAGAAATGAAGTGATCTCAAAACGTCAGTCAGAATTAAGATTGCAGATTGATAAAGACTACAACAACAGGTAACAAATATTGCACATCGTAGCGTGCTTTAAAAAGAAATAGCCAATGTATAAATAACTGTACCGTACCCAATGAGTGGTACGGTACAGTTTAATTCAGTTGCTTGGGGCACGCAGTGCGATACGGACGTGTGTAGTGCGATACAACAAAATAATATTTAAATAGTCGCAGACATGGGTGTGGGCCAATTCCTGTACCGTGTTGCGGTGTCCAATGTTTTAACAATATTTTATAGCTGTCTAACTGTGATCCTGTTCGGGGTGCAGTATCTGAAGAATCCCTTCAGTAACCCTTGGGCGCCGAAGTTGAGGTTGATGCCGCCCACTCGTCTGACGGACCCCAAATATGGAATGCACAAATATACCAAAGTTAATGTAAGTACCAATTGAATTTTCTTAAACTTTTTAAACATCGAAATATTAGGAAAATTCGGAAAAGCCAAAACTTTTATATATTTTACCAACCATAGTTTATAAAGTGTACCTAACACCTTACATGTTATAATTTTATCGGCATCACTACATTTAGGGCCGTATGCAGGAACAATGCTATTGTGTCAAAAAAATTAATATTATGCTTGATGTTCGACTCAGACTCAAGCATGATTTCTGCATACGGACCAGACATTCAAATATTAAACCTCCATAAATTTATTAATGCATACATTTTTTGTAGCGGCATGAAAATAATGAAAGTGGTTTGGGCTGATAAGAAAAGCTCGCATTCAAAAAACGAACGAAAACGATTCACTTGTTGATAATATTTCAAGGTTAAACTCTCACTGAATTAAATAAGCAGTGCACATGACGTCTACTACTATGTCTGGTTTTCTTAAAGGCCTGCGCACACCTAGGCCGCTGGCGATGGCGATCAATGAAACGCTGACAAATATCGCTGTCAAATTTGACAGCGTTTCACTGATCGCCAACGACCTAGGTGTGCGCAGGCCTTTAGTGCGCGGTTAATAACTTGTTGCTAGGGAGAGATCAGTTCAGTAAAGGCTCAGTACCTATAGTTTATATTATTATGTAAGCTGTATGTACCTAACTGACAAAAACTCAAATAACCCAAGAATAAAATTCGTACGCTCCAGCCGGCAAACATAACTTGGTCCTCGCCATCATAAATTGATTTCGTCGAACTTCAAACTACGTAGGCATCAGGAGCGTAATTCTCGGGCCGACTGAGATCATTTTGCAATTTTATTCTATTGCTTCTTTTCGAAGAGAGAATGGATGATTTTCTTGAGTAATTCATCGACGACCTCATCGTAGAAGCCTCGACAGCTACGATATACGGAAAACGTAGAAAAAGTGCGGGGTTGTGCAATGCCAATGTGTATTTAAGAGACATTGAAAATCTCGGTCAGTCCGAGAATTAGGCTCCTCGGATGGTACTTTTAGCACATCAATTGAAAAATTATAGGATGTTTTGCACAAATACATTGCTGGCCCCATTTATACTGGGATAAGGACAGGAAGATGATGTTTAGCCAATCTCGTATTTTTTATTTATATCTTGTGATTTCCGAATGGATTTTCCTCTAACTACCTCCTTAGTGACAAAAATACTAACAAACCTCTTTCATAGCCTTTGATAAAGTTTTATTTTTTTCCCGTTTGTGTAATAATCTTATCCTTAATCTTTTTTTTTGACGTCGCATCTTGTTATATGCATTTTCCATTTCCAAAAACCTCTTGCATGATGATTAAACTCAGATTTATTACCAGTAAATTTCTCAACTTATCAATTTTCATGCGGACGCTTCAAAAGTTCAGACCCGACAAGGGTCCGACAATAGAACATTGTAACAATGTTGAGTGTTGAAAGTCACGTTTTTTGAGTCCCGAGACGGGTTTGGCGCCAGAGCGTTAGCGAGGGCGCCAATGGAGCTTGAGGGACTTAAAAGACTTTCACCCGAGGTAAACACTGTTCTTTTCATTACGAATACAAGGAAAGTAAAAATAAAAACATGAAAGAAAAATTTGTGAAAATGAAGATTGAATTGCCGCCTTCCCGGTTTTTTTTTTCTTTTTCTCTGGCGGGCCTTCGGCTTCGGCTCGCCAGCATTATTCAGCCATTATTTTCATTCTCATAATTTAAAAAATGGTAAATGTCAAATCTATGTTATTTTAAATAAATAGTTCAAGCTATATATTAATCAAGTAATTTAGAAGATATATTTTATTATTTATTTAATACTATCTTTATGTTATTTAAATTTAAATTTTACATTGCGCTATCTTATTAGACTTTTTAAACTTCTTACCGTTGTAATGGGTTTCCAACCTACTTGCTGAATAAAAAGTTGGAATTTGGTTCAACGACCTCCTTGCAGTTAGAAAGACTTTAGAAAGTTGGAACATGGTTGAATAAAATAGAACTTGTTTTTTTTATAATTTGACAGCTGTCAGTAGAAAGCGATACTCCCTAGGGCTGAAAGTTTTACTTTCAATTAGGCCCCTCAGGCAACTTCAGACCTACTTTCAGAGTATGAGTAATGAAAACATACATTCTTCATGCTTAAAATAATTGAACGCCTAAAGCCCGTCACACACGTAGCTATAATATAAATTATAACAAGGCATATAACGATACGTTTTCTATACAAATATTCAAGTGACCGCACACGCAGCTTTTAATATATATTGCTATGATATCACCAACTTACACCATAATAATATATTATAGCACGGCATAATATGCCGTGCTATAATACATATATAAACTATAATATATATAAACACGTAGATATAATATAAAATATAATAGATATTATCTATTATATTTTATATTATATCTACGTGTGTGACAGGCTTTACGCTCAAGCCTGAGAGATCTTCGGTTGGCTTCGGTCACTCGATCAATAATAGCTTGTTATTTAACATCTGCTCATTGGTGAGGAAATTATATGATAATTTATTTGTAGCGTGGTTGGCCTTCGATGACTGGAAGACTGTTGAATGCATGTATGGTGAACGAGTTCTTCATTCAAACGCGTGTAGATTTTTTTGGCGGGGATATACAAACTTAGAATTTTTTGAAAGGAGCCTCTCTGAGGTGCTTTTGAAATCCTTTCTCCACACTGGTTCGAAAGAAGCAGAGACACGATAAGAAGAAGAAGGCGAGGGAACAAACGCTTGTCTTGTAAAATAAATTTTTAATACAGTTGCTCAAAAAGTGGCGTATTGCAGGGACGTATAGCGTTCGGGATGTGGGCTATTACACAAGCGTGCTTTTTTTTTACCATTCCCGCACTAGTGCTTTTTCTTTCCCAACTGTCAAAATAATGTCTAAAAAGAAAAACCAACCATGAAGTTTTTACTAAAAAAATTCATCGAAGATTTTATGATTCATGCAAATACGTATTATTTCTAAAAAGAAGCTACTAATTTGTTTCATTAACAGATTTAATGATTTGATTGAATGAATTATGTTAGGTTTCATTTCATTTCATCTCATTAAATTTCATTTTCAATTCATATCAATAAAAAAATCTACTGAAGACTTGGCTGTATGGGTATAGTTCCCTTTGTTCCCTTTGCCTTCCAGAATGGGTAAAGAAAAAAAAAATCTCTGCTTATATTCTCTGCTCTCAATAACTATAACTCTAACTCTAACTTGCTCTCAATATAACTCTGCTTCAATTATTGATATAAATTTCACCTATAGAAAAATTACGAAAGACGTAAATTTTAAAAAACCCAACTCAAGGGAAAAAACAAAACGTAAGACTAGGCGGTATGGTCTTGGTACTATAGCCTGCTTCGAAAGGAGCGAAAAGAAAAAAAAAATATTCTACGGTTGGCGCCATTTTTCAGAAATTTTCTTTGCGAGTTTATTTGTTTGTTTGTTTTATTTGTTTGTGTGTAATTTCGACCCTAGTTTTTTTGAATGAACACCACCGGAACTCAGTCAGTATAATTGCACAAAATGCTTCGGAGAACATTTTACCGGAAAAGTCAAAAAGTCGCTACATGCATACATACGACGAACTTATTGCGTGGAGAGAAGAGAAAAAAGCAAATGGTATTTTATTTTATTAAATTGCTTCATTTTTTCGCAACTGTATTAAAAATAGTCGTTCAGTACACGTGCGGAACCGTCATTGCAACTTGTTCCGACTGTCAACCCTCGCCTTCGGCTCGGGTAGACATTTGTCGGAACTCTTTGCAATGACAGCCTTCCCGCACTTGTAATGAAATATACTATTTTAATACAGTTGCTCAAAAAGTGGCGTATTGCAGGGACGTATAGCGTTCGGGATGTGGGCTATTACACACGCGTGCTTTTTTTTTACCATTCCCGCACTAGTGCTTTTTTTTTCCCAAGTGTCAAAATAATGTCTAAAAAGAAAAACCAACCATGAAGTTTTTACTAAAAAAATTCATCGAAGTTTTTATGATTCATGCAAATACGTATTATTTCTAAAAAGAAGCTACTAATTTGTTTCATTAACAGATTTAATGATTTGATTGAATGAGTTATGTTAGGTTTCATTTCATTTCATCTCATTAAATTTCATTTTCAATTCATATCAATAAAAAAAAACTACTGAAGACTTGGCTGTATGGGTATAGTTCCCTTTGCCTTCCAGAATGGGTGAAGAAAAAAAAAATATCTCTGCTTATTATCTACGGTTGGCGCCATTTTTCAGAAATTTTCTTTGCGAGTTTATTTGTTTGTTGCACAAAATGAGTAATTTCGACCCTAGTTTTTTTGAATTAACACCACCGGAACTCAGTATAATTGCACAAAATGCTTCGGAGAACATTTTACCGGAAAAGTCAAAAAGTCGCTACATGCATGCATACGACGAACTTATTGCGTGGAGAGAAGAGAAAAAAGCAAATGGTATTTTTATTATTTTATTAAATTGCTTAATTTTTTCGCAACTGTATTAAAAATAGTCGTTCAGTACACGTGCGGAACCGTCATTGCAACTTGTTCCGACTGTCAACCCTCGCCTTCGGCTCGGGTAGACATTTGTCGGAACTCTTTGCAATGACAGCCTTCCCGCACTTGTAATGAAATATACTATTGTTGCTACGAGCGACTAGGAAAAAATATAGATTTCCCGTACAAAAGACATCAACGCGCGTATAATTCTTCATTCTTCATTTCTGCGACATTTTTAGTATTCCATTTGAGAGTTCAGCGTCTTAGATGGAAACTATTGCTTCTTTGAAATATGTTTTTTATCTAACAAAGTTTTAAGTTTCTAAAGATTTTTCCTCACCACATAAGGAAAAAAAATCTCTGGATCAGAACCTATGTAATTTATTATTACCTATCTACGTAAGTAAGCACCAAACACAGTAGGTACAGAGTATATATATAAATAGATTTCATTCAGTTTAAAAGTACCTAACGTAGGTACATTGTTTTTGTTCTTTATGCCCCACTTTATTTTTCCTTCGATCGATTGTTTTGCAATGACAGGAAAGTACGAGGCCTGTAAAAAGCTACTATTTACTTACATGCCTCGATTGTAATAGACATAATCAATCACATAACAACAGTGTTGTATTCGCGTGAGTGTTACTGAATAATGAAACTGGGAAACCAAATGCACCGCTTTCTGGTCTTGCTGGCGTGTTCTTAGGTATACTGGTGGGTACAGTCAGCAGCTAAACTAGATTAACAGTTTGAATTTCTTAACGGAAAGAAAAAATATAGACTCTGCTACGAGAATCGTTGTAGATCGTTGTAGAAAAGATCTATTAGAATATTTAATCATTTTATAAAAAAATATGGTAAACAATCTACACAACACTATCTAGCAAATAAAAATATGTATATTGAGTATTATATCAGCTATCTGGTTCCCATAGTACAAGCTCTGCTTAGTTTGGGGCTAGATAGTGTTGTGTGGATTGTCTATGATATTTATTTATTTAGCCCTATACTAAGCGGAGTTTGTACAATGAAACCCAGATAGCTGATCTGATCACTGGTTACCTGACGCCGGTTATCTGCTAGAATTATGCGGATATAATGCACTTTTATGACATAAAATAGACTTTTTTTGTAGAAACATACTTACTTATAATACAATAATAATTTTTTGGGTGCTGGCACTAATTGTCGAAATTCTGTTATTCTTACCCCATCTCCATCTCTATTTGTTGACATGAAAGTAACAGTGACAAGTGAAAAGAGACTGTTAACGAGCAGGTCAAATGTGACATGCTTTCATTTTAATATTTTAAAACTGACGTTTTCAAACTTACAGTTAATTAAACTACCTATGCTTATCACTTAAATAATTGTAGGTACAGGAAGGTAACTACATACCTACTAATCTTAATTATTGTTATCAAGATAAAATCTAATGCTTGGACTTTGAGCAGGTATAGTAATCAAATCAGACAAATCATTACAGGAATGTTACAACACACGAAGATAATTGTTACGGAAGTGGGTACAGGGATTGGAAGGAAACGAACGTTTTACCGAAAGTAGCGATTTATTCGCACTACGAACACGTAACACTGCACTGAACGCGTAGCACTGCACGAAACGCGTAGCACTGTCCGACACTGTCCCCGCGCACTATGCGTTACACGGTCCAACGCTGTGCTCCGAACACTGACAGTCCACTGGGAGCACTTTACCACTTTGCACTTCACTTCACTATTCACTGTTCACTTCACTATTCACTTTCACTGTCCACTTTTTTCCACTTTTTCACTTTTCCTTCTTGTTCCTTTCTTCAGATCACTTTCCACTGAACTGCCCGTAGACGCGCTTGCAGCTCCTTATATACCCGGAATTTCGATTGTCATTTATTGGATTTCGATCGTCATTTATTGAATTTCGTTAGTCTTTTCGTTTTCTTCTGTTGGATTCCGATCGTCTTTTCCTTCTTACATCATTTCTTGTTTTAGCCCAGAACTTTCGGTTCTTTATTTGAATTCCTTAAAGAAGGCACTCGCCGCTACTAGAATTTTCTGGTAACATTAAAATGTCGAACAAAAATCTTCATAGCTGGACCGGGCTCGAACTCGCGTACGTCTGCTTTGCAGTCGTAGTTCCGACGGCCCGGCTGTTGGAACATTGACGATGTTTGCCAAAAACTTCACTGCCTTGCACGCTTGCGTAGTTACGTCAGCACGGCGTCACACTACCCCCTCCTTAAACGTGCTCGTCCCGAGCATCGTTAGAGCCATAGTACCGTGCCAACCTGTCCACATGAACCACTTTCGCTGGACTTCTTGACGTTTTCCGAATTCTATATGTGACATCATTGATCCTCGTAATTATTTGAAAAGGGCCTTCCCAACTCGGTTGTAGTTTTGGAGATTTTCCTTTCCTTCGAACGGGGTTGTGAAGCCAAACAGCAGAACCTTCTTCAAAGGACTTGGAGTTGACGCTTCTGTCGTATCGCGTTTTCATTCGCTCACTAGCACGCAGATTCTCTTCCCTCATATGCCCGTGAACTTCCTCCATTTTCCTTCTCAAATCTTCCGCGTATTCCGAAATACAGCTAGGCGCATCTGGAGGACAACCCGCGAGAAGATCCGCTGGAAGTCGAAGCTCTCTACCAAAGTTCGCTCGGGCCGGAGTAGTAGAGATACTCTCATGAACTGCCGTTCTATACGACAGAAGGAACAGAGAAATGTACTCGTCCCAATTGTTCTGATGGCTTTCAACAACTTTTGCCAGATGCCGCTCCAGAGTTTGGTTGAACCTCTCCACCATTCCATCAGATTGCGGATGATACGGCGTAGTCCGAGTTTTGTGTATCCCCATAATCTTGCATGTTTCCTGAAAGACTTGTGACTCGAAATTCCTGCCTTGGTCACTATGGATTTCAAGGGGTAGTCCAAATCGGCAGAAAACTTCATTCACCAGTTTGCTAGCCACAGTAACAGCTTCTTGATTTGGTAATGCGAACGCTTCTGGCCACTTTGTGAAGTAATCCATTATTACCAAAATGTAACGATTTCCACTATTCGTCATTGGAAACGGCCCGGCCACGTCCAAAGCTATTCGTTCCCAAGGAGCACCCACGTTGTACAACTTCAACGCTCCCCGACTTCTTGTTTGAGGTCCTTTGACAGAGGAACAACTCGTACATTTCTTGCACCAGTCTTCAACATCTTCCTTGCAGTGCAACCAGTAATAACGTTGACGAATTTTCACCAAAGTTCTCTTCACACCGAGATGACCACCTGATGTTCCGTCGTGATACGCTCGCAGTATATCAGAAATCTTTGACTTCGGCACAACTGTCTGAAGATGATTGTCTTGTCCTGATGCACTCTCCCATTTTCGACATAAAAGACCATTGTGTAAGAGCAGGCTATTCCATTGTGCCCAATAGCTCTTAGTTACTGCACTCATTCCGGCAACTTCACTCCATCCTGGGCGTGCGGATCCATCTCTCACCCAATTGAGTATTGGTCTAAGGTCTTCATCTTCTTCTTGTAGTTTACGCATGGCATCGCTGCTCCAATCATCATTTACTGTATCAGTTCTTATAACTCGGACCATAGATTTTTCTTTATCTTCCTGTTTCACACAGTGTTTGCAGTCTTCAGAACACGGCCGTCTTGACAAAGCATCAGCATTCCCATGAGACTTCCCACTGCGATGCTCTACTACAAAGTCGTACTCCTGTAGTTGTTCAATCCATCGCGCAACTTGTCCTTCAGGATTCTTGAACTGCAGTAGCCACTTCAAGGCTGCATGATCTGTTCTGACTAGAAATTTCCGACCCAATAAATACTTCTTAAAATGCTGAAGTGTTTTGACAACTGCTAGTAGCTCCCTTCGAGTGACACAATAATTCCGCTCTGGTTTTGACAGGGATTTACTGTAATAAGCTATCACAACTTCTTGATCTCCTTTTCTTTGTGAGAGTGTTCCTCCTATCCCTGTATTACTTGCATCTGTGTCAACTACAAATTCATTGTACTGATCCGGATATCCGAGTACTGGTGTTTCACATAACCGGCTCTTAAGTTCCTCGAAAGCCGCCTGGCATTGTTGGTCCCAGACGAAAGGCCGTTTTTCTTCTGTTAGTCTATGCAATGGCTTCGCTATATCCGAAAAACTCTTGACAAAACGACGGTAATAAGAGCAAAGTCCCATAAACGCCCGTACTTGTGTTTTGTCCGCAGGCACAGGCCAATCTTTAACCGCCGAAATTTTTGATGGATCCGTTTCGACGCCGCTTTCCGAAATAACGTGTCCCAAATAGTTCACCTGCCGTTTGAAGAATGAGCACTTCTTCTGGCTTAGTTTCAGATTTGCACTTCTCAACTTGTTAAATACGGATTCCAGCTTCTTCAAATGGTCATCAAATTCTTGCCCCACTATTATAATGTCATCGAGATACACCAAGCAGGTTTCTCCTAGCAACCCAGCAAGGACACGTTCCATTAACCTCTCGAAAGTAGCCGGGGCGTTGCACAGCCCAAACGGCATCACTCTGAACTGCCAGAGGCCCTTTCCTGTGGAGAACGCGGTCTTCTCCTTATCCTTAGGATCCAACTCCACCTGCCAATAGCCACTTTTTAGGTCCAGCGTAGAAAACCATTTCATGCCGTTGAGAGTATTCAAGGTGTCGTCTATCCTTGGTAATGGATAACTGTCCTTTTTGGTCACGTCGTTTAGGCGGCGATAGTCAATACAGAACCTCGTTGACCCATCCTTCTTCTTTACCAAAACCACTGGTGAGCACCACGGACTGGACGATGGTTCGATTACTTCATTATCCTTCATGTCTTGAATCATGTCGTCCACCTCCTTTTCTCTGGCAAAAGGAATTCGGCGGGGTCGTTGTCGTATAGGTTGTTCATTTCCAGTATTGATTTTGTGCTGAACCATACTCGTCCTTCCGATATCACCATCATTCTTCGAGAATATATCGGAGTACCGACGTAGCAAATTCTTCGCCTTGAGCAATTCAATAGTTGTCAAATCGTGCTTACATTCTTCCAGTATACTGTTGACGTTGATTGAACTTGCATCCGTCTTTTTGGTTTCTTGACAATTCCGCAACCACACGATTTCTTCGCTCCGTCCTATTAGGGTACCCTTCTTTAACATCTGTTCTTCATTGCTCAAATTTAACACAGGTACCACTGTTTCTGCGGATGAATTGACAACCGTACGTGCTGGCAGCCACGATGACTCGTTATCCACTTCTTCTAGTATGGTCCACCGTCGCTGTTTCAAACTTTTACTTCCAGGAAAAATTACTGGAACTAGCGTCTGTGACCTTGGCAATAGTTTAGTGTTCTTTATGCAGTACACCTTGCCTTCGCCACCGCCTCTCATCGGTATTTCGTCTTCCCCACACTTCAGGAGGCCGGAGTGAATGTCAAGCTTGCACCGATGGTCCTTCAAGAAGTCCAGGCCAATAATGCAGTCATCCACAATGTCAGCTATTACCGCTTGTTGCCAGTAAAGTTTATCACCAATCCTGATAGCCACTTTCTGTTCACCTGATACTGGTATGCGCTGGCCGGTAGCCGTTGTTAGCTGGTAAGCTCCCTTCCGAACGTTGATCTTTCCGTTTCTTCTTATCAGCTGTGTCCCAATTACCGTACGTGACGCTCCAGTATCCAAAGTCAATGAGCACGGAATTCCATTTACTGATCCATTAACAGTTAAGCTGTTGCCATCTGTGCTCTGATGAATCTTGATTTTCGGGGCTTCATGTCTAACGGCCAGCGCCCACCCCTCAGCCCTGGCTGGAATTAGTTTTCCTGGTTTTCCGACGCTTGTACACAAGCATCGGTTCCTCGTCTCTCTGTAACCCGATTCGGGCAGCCGCTTCTCAGATGTCCCCGTTCCCCACAGTTGTAGCATCTAGGGACGAAAGCTCTGCGTTGGTTAACCCACTCCACTTCCGTTGAATTAATCTCCCTCAGACGTCCACTCCTCGGGTCTCGTCGGACGGCTTCTACTTCGAGCGCATGCGCGACGGCTTCCTTGATGTGACCGTGATGACCCAAACGCACGGCAGCTCTTACTTCCGCGTCGAAAATACCGTCGACAAACGACTGCAAAAGCATGCTGTCAATGACCGATGCCGGCGATGTTTGGTACGCCTTCCGGACCAACTTTTCTACCTCCAGGGACCACTGTTGCAATGACTCGTTCGCTCGTTGGCATCGATCACGGAGTTGAGCGCGGAAAACATGCTCCAGGTGCGAGTCCCCGTAGCGCGATTCCAAGGCTTCCAGCAATTGCTCGTAGGTTGCATCACTCCCCAAGGCCTCCAGCACGGTCAAAGCCTTGTCTCGTAGTCCCAAAGTAAGCGCAGTTTTAGCCTGGTTCTTGGTCCACCCATTCAGGTTCATCACAGCCTCAAACTGTAGCTTGTAAGCCGCCCAGGAAGAGGTTCCATCGAAAGGCGGGACTTTGAAATTTCCGCCTGCAGTCGATGCACTTACTATGGTTGCTGAGCCCGGGATACCATTTGTTTTGAGCTTCCTGACGTCTTCCTCGACGGAGGAGAGGCGGTTCCCGTATTGTTGTACAGTTTTGACACCTTCCTCAATGGAACAGAGGCGAGTCCCATGTTGCTGTACAGTTTCCTCCACCGCTTCTACCCTGCGCATGCTGTCGGTGATAGCGGTCAAAAGATTCTTCTGCAATGCGCACATCTGTTCCTCTTGCCGGTGGGCCTGCTCTTCCTGGATGGCGCGTAGCTGCTCCTCCTGCCGGCGGGCTTGCTCCTCCTGGATGGCGCGCAGCTGCTCCTCCTGCCGCCGGGCTTGTTCCTCCTGCATGGCGCGCAGCTGCTCAAACAAGGCGCCCAGGTCTGGTCCAACCTGGGTTCTTGTCGGCGCACTTACGGTAGTTGCCCCACCGGAGTTGTCTTGGCGTCCAGGGGTTTCTTCCTCGGAAGCCTCGGCGCCAGAGCCACTGGCTTGCTGCGAAGCAGTCTTGGCGCGCGTATTCACGCCTTCTCTCGGCATGACAGGCATTTTACCTTCCAATCCCACTTCTGACACCAAATGTTACGGAAGTGGGTACAGGGATTGGAAGGAAACGAACGTTTTACCGAAAGTAGCGATTTATTCGCACTACGAACACGTAACACTGCACTGAACGCGTAGCACTGCACGAAACGCGTAGCACTGTCCGACACTGTCCCCGCGCACTATGCGTTACACGGTCCAACGCTGTGCTCCGAACACTGACAGTCCACTGGGAGCACTTTACCACTTTGCACTTCACTTCACTATTCACTGTTCACTTCACTATTCACTTTCACTGTCCACTTTTTTCCACTTTTTCACTTTTTCACTTTTCCTTCTTGTTCCTTTCTTCAGATCACTTTCCACTGAACTGCCCGTAGACGCGCTTGCAGCTCCTTATATACCCGGAATTTCGATTGTCATTTATTGGATTTCGATCGTCATTTATTGAATTTCGTTAGTCTTTTCGTTTTCTTCTGTTGGATTCCGATCGTCTTTTCCTTCTTACATCATTTCTTGTTTTAGCCCAGAACTTTCGGTTCTTTATTTGAATTCCTTAAAGAAGGCACTCGCCGCTACTAGAATTTTCTGGTAACATTAAAATGTCGAACAAAAATCTTCATAGCTGGACCGGGCTCGAACTCGCGTACGTCTGCTTTGCAGTCGTAGCTCCGACGGCCCGGCTGTTGGAACATTGACGATGTTTGCCAAAAACTTCACTGCCTTGCACGCTTGCGTAGTTACGTCAGCACGGCGTCACATAATGTAACAAAATGTATGTATTCAAAGTCCAGTCTTGCGACGTTAGATATAAATAATGACAGATCGCTACGTGAGGTGAATACAAAATCGTTTTAAAATTATGAAGGAATACAGGTACAGTCTGGATTAGCTTTTAGTAAGAACTGTAGGTACCTACAGTTAGATAGATTATATCCATTCTAACCAATCATATTCAAATCTTTACGGCAAGGCTTGCAGCCAAATGGTTGGAGTCAGTGGCGCACAAAGTATCTTTTGTTGCAATCAAAACCTTGTCAGTTTTTACATTATTTTGAGCTTCGATTGCAATAAAAAAGGAATTGAAATCTTTGACAAGGAACGATTGCAATCAAACTGAATGCAGACATAATAAACATGAGATAGCGACTATTCGCTATCTCATGTTTATTATGTCTTGTGAACTTCGCTTTTTAAGACTAGCACGACAACAGATAGTGGTCGAAAAATGATGGCAATAAGATTATGTGATCGCTGTTCCTTTGTAAGTATCAAACTTTTGATTGCAACAGAGTTACACAATCGCAATCGCCCAGCAGGAGTTGTTTTAGTCTACTGGTTAACTACACCAAACTTCCGCCAAGTTGTGTAGCTAAAGCTGCAAAACTAAGCACTACCTACACTTTTTGGACTAATCGATCATAATTATATTTACAAGCGATTCTAATTTTCAGGATGGCACAAAACTTCACTACGTAGAAAGTGGAGACACCACAAAGCCACTGATGCTGTTTCTGCATGGATTTCCCGAATTCTGGTACTCTTGGAGACACCAAATTCTGGAATTTCAAAAGAATTATTGGTG
Organism: Thera obeliscata; assembly: GCA_947578465.1. Lineage (NCBI taxonomy): Eukaryota > Metazoa > Arthropoda > Insecta > Lepidoptera > Geometridae > Thera > Thera obeliscata. The sequence goes on from OX387919.1 coordinate 4,515,053, forward strand.
AGTTAGGCATCACAAACATTTCAGCACAGCGCGAACAGCTGCGAACTGGGATGGCAAACAGATAGGGCGACCTGCAGGCCTGATCTCGGCGGTGTTTACGGTATAGTTCGCACATAGTTCGTACGATCACTTCGCCGTCGTATTCCGCAGTCGTTCGCCGCTGGCCGATCCTATAGTTCAACTTTTTATTTTAATTGCTTATACCTAACTAAACTTTTTGACTGCCATCGCACCTGATGGAAAGTGAAAAGGTTCCAAGGAGCACGCCTAGTTAATCCACTTGTTCATTCTTGACTTCGAAAAAAGTTTTTTTTCTTTTTCACAGGTGTGTCGCTGTGGATCAGAGGGGGTATGGTGACTCTGAAAAGCCAGAAGGCGTAAGCTCCTATAAAATAGAACTCCTTGTCGAGGATATTCGAGATCTAATACGCGAATTAGGTAAGATAAATAAGAGTCCTACTTTTTATGCTCATCCTCACATGCCAGTAATTTCACCGGCACGCACACGCTTCAAACCGCAACACAACAGTGCTGCTTCACGGCAGAAATAGACATGGTGGTAGTACTTCCCCGGACGAGCCCTTCACAAAGTGCTCTATACTACGTAGGTACACTAGGTACTACTAAAGTAATGAACTAATGTCAAGGGATTGATTATAGGTTATCTATATAATTAAAGTAAACTTGTAAGGCGGATTATCGCACATATGCCTAAGTAGGTACTACTTACTGTAAGTAGGTACCTACCTATTAGTTTATCTTCTTCTCTTGTCACCGTATTAAGGTCGATATGTTCACTGACCTTTTCCAATATCTGCAAGCTTTAGGTAGATAAAACACTTTTTTGGAACAAGTAATGGAAGAACAATCTTACATTCAGCGGTTACATAAAACTGGGTTTTTTAACGATGCCCGGCTGGCTGATTGGGTTCTAGGGGGTTTTGAACACTGCAAACGCTCACGGTTAGTTAAAAGGTATATTGAGTAAGAATGAACACGGTTACAATGAAGAAATACAATTAAAATACAACAAAAACGTAAATGCTAAGCGCGGACAGATATTATTCGCGGTATCGCGCCGGCCGTCTAGTTCTCCTCGCGTCCCGACAGGGGTGCGAGGATTCAAGATGTTTACGACCCGTGCCGTTGAGGCGCTGCGGTCGCGTAGTTCACCCACATCTTGGCTGACTGGTTGACTTAAAGGATGGCGCGCTACACACTCCCCTTCCAAGTTGGGAACGCGTCCCGAGTCCGACTTGGGACTTAAAACACGACAGCGTGGTCTCCCTCTGCGCCTTTTAGGCCTTACTGGGACAGTGGAACTCAAGGGAGCTGAAAAGGGGGTTAGGTCCGAGCTATGGTACTTCCCTATGATGGCGTCTGAGAGGTCAGCTAAAACGAAAGTGGTAGGGCTAGAAATTTCCTTAATACTGTAGGGACCATCACGCCTAGGCATAAACTTTCGTGTGATACCTTTAGATGCATTACTAAGATCGTGCGTCCTGACCAACACCAAATCACCTACGTTGTACTTAGATTCCTTTTGACGGGAAGCGTCTGCTACCTTTTTACGGATATCCTGAGCCTTTTCCACACGGTCCCTAACGTCTGAGAGAGACGAGATGAAGGTTCTCAAGTAGGGTGTCACTTGAGGAACGAAATTCTCTTTATCAAGAATACTACGCAGATCGTGATGGACATCGAACGGAGTTCGCAGCTCACGTGCGAAAGTTAAATATGCAGGTGTCTTACCAGTAGTTGAACACACGGCGCTGTTCATAGCGAACCTGACGTTCGCCAAGTGCTTAGGCCAATTGGCGTGAGTATTCTTCACCAATATGGAGAGCTGTACCTTAAGGTCTCTATTTTTGCGCTCAGCTGGGTTTGCTTCTGGGTGATACAGTGGTATAAGCTCCTGCTTCACACCCATCAAATGCATGCACTGCTGCATGACAGCGGACACAAACTGCGTGCCGTTATCGGATATAACCCTACGCGGTAACCCGTATCTGAGAAAGTACTCCTCGAGAAGAACTCGAGAGCAAGCCTCGGCGGTAGCCTCAACAAGTGGAAACAACTCTACCCATCTTGTAGCTACGTCTTCAATTAAGAGCACCCAACGCTCCCCTTGGTCTCCTGCTGGTAGCGGACCAAACAAATCGATCGCTAAAACTTCTCCTCGCTGTTGAAGCACGGGGGTTTGTAACAACCCAGCAGGCTTTTGATTAGATGGTTTGTAACGGAGGCATTCGACGCACGCCTTTAGATAGTCGGTTACAAACCTACGCATACCTGGAAAATAATACCGTTCCCGAAGTCGTTGTAGGGTTCTGTCTACGCCTTGGTGACCAGCGGTGGGAGAATCATGTAACTCCTTCAGGATCTCATTCCTCATAGAGCTCGGAACCACCAACTGAGCCTCTTCGGAATCCCCATCTGGATCATAGCGGTAGAGAACTCCTTGAAACAGAACGTACCCTCTTTCAACCCATCTGCTAAGGGTCAGTTCGTCGGAACTTTCCAGGTCTTGGATGATCTTTTGAAGATCAGGATCCTCGAGTTGAGCAGCACGAAGGTCAACTGGACTGGTGGAAGGCAAGTTTAAGACGACGGAACACATACCACACTCAGTCGCATCTTCTTCACTACACGGCGGACGGCTCAGAGTGTCCGCCATCACGTTGACTTTGCCAGGAGTGTACTGGTAGGTGATGTTAAAGGCTTGTAACTTGAGTGCCCAACGAACCAACTTACCTGAAGGTGACTTCAAAGTAAGTAGCCATTTCAACGGTTGGTGGTCACTTCCTACAATCACCTGATGTCCGTCAATATACCCTCGGAAGCGCTCAACAGCCCAGACGACGGCCAGAGCCTCTCGCTCCGTTGTGCTATAGTTCTTCTCAGCGGACGTAAGTAAGCGGCTGGCGTATTCAATGGGACGTTCCTGAACGTCATCGCCCTGAAGAAGCACCGCACCGAGAGCGTAGGCACTAGCATCCGTTCTGAGAATGAACGGTTGTGAATAATCAGCCTGTATCAGAATGGGAGCGGAAGTGAGATGCTTCTTTAGGACAGCAAAAGCGTTGGCCTGCTCGGCCTCCCACACCCAAGGCTGATTCTTTCTTGCCAATCGAGTGAGTGGTTCAGCTATGGCAGAAAAATTAGGCACGAACTTGCGGAACCACGAACACGTTTGTAGAAAAGTTCTTAAATGTTTCAGATTAAGAGGTGCGTTCATCTCCACCACAGCCTGTACCTTGTCGTAATCAGGAGATACGCCGTCCGGAGTAATGACGTGGCCTAGGTACTTTACCTTTCTACGGCAGAAAACGCACTTCTCACGGTTTGCTCGTAAATTGAAAGTACGCAGCTTTTCAATGACGGCGCTTAGGGCAACCAGATGACCTGAGTAAGTCTCTGTTATGAGCAGAAGGTCATCCTGATATGCTAGAAGCGTTACGTTGTCGCCCTCGATTTGACAGAAATCGCGGTTCAGAGATGAACGAAGCTTGTCGATCAGCCGCTGAAAGGTGGAAGGAGCATTTTTCAATCCGAAAGGCATCCGACAAAAGCGATACGTACCAAATGGCGTTTGAAAGGCTGTCTTATCTTTGTCACACTCTCGGACGGTCACCTGCCAGAAACCGCTTCGCAGGTCTAAGGTGGACATGAAGCAGTTACGCTTAGTCGATTGAACCAAGTCATCAATGTGCGGCATGGGGTAAGCATCAGTTTTGGTTACCGCATTGAGTCTGCGGTAATCTACGCAAAACCTTACCTTTCCATCCTTCTTTGGAACGAGCACCGCAGGAGAGGTCCAAGCAGACTCGCACTCTTCAATGATGCCATCCTCCAGCATCTGGTCGAGTTCCATCTTCATGAGCTCCCTTTTGGCAGGATTCAGCCTATATGGAGGAACGGATATCGGATGATGATCACCTGTGTCTATGTGATGTTCTGCGAAAGATGTAGGCTCCCCCTGCATTTCAAAAATTTCGCTATAATGCTGCAACAGATCGGACAGCTGCTGCCTGTCATCGTCGTTCAGCATGAGTCCTTCATCATCACGCAAGAACTCGGCGGCAGCAATGGACGCGATTGGCTTGGTAGGATTTTCATATTCAATCGGGTACATGACATGGTCACCCGAAAAGTACCAGATTGAAGTATGAAAATCGATCACTATACCCGCGGCCACCAAGAAATCCATTCCAAACAAAGTCTCATTATTTTGAGCATCAGGAAATATCGTAAACTCTAAAGTTACTGACCTTTCTGGGGTGATTCTTACCTCCAAGGTAGTTAATAGTACTTGCCGCGTGCGCGCGGAACCGTCTGCAAGTCTCACCCGTCGAGTGGTCTCCACGCACGGGTGGTTATGCTTTAACAACAGCTCATAAAGCAACGCACCAGCGATACTGCTTTTAGCACCTGAATCCAACATTGCCTTCCCCCTTATACCTAAAATTTGGACGCTTAAAATAGGCCTTAACCTAACCTGGTGCTTAAAAGAGTCACTCAGGGAAAAATGTTTTACATTTTCCATGGTCACCCTACTTTTTGTTGATGTGGTCACCCTAGTTTTGTCCGCAGGTATTTCGGTTTGTTTACGTTTAGAAGGTAAGTCCGCACGATCAAAACAACGCTTAGGTATATCGCAAGCACTAGACCTACCTAACTTTGACCTAGACACGTCATTTTCGGGGCCAAAAGGGTGCAGAGGGAGAATTGCTGCAAAATCCGTGGGAAAGTATTCGACTACGTTAACCGTGTTTGCATTGCAAAACAACATTGGTAATGCCGCTTTAAAGTGCGTAGGGAAATACTCTCGCATATCTATTTGTTTGTGTTTACAAACATAAAACTCGGAACATAACCCGGGAACTATACTCGAAAGGGAAGTTGTAGGTATAGTTGTAGATTTGATGCGCTCAGTACATTTAGTCGTACTTACTTGATTTTCGACCTTACCGGTCGAAAGCTCGGATGTAGGGGTGGACCACGCGACGTCAGCGGCGTAGTAGTCGGCGTTGCACTTCGTACACTGAGACCTGGTTACACCTTTTTCGTTGCACCCGTAGCAAGATACTACAGCTTGCGTATCACTACTGTCTGGTTTTCCTTTTAGTTTAAGGCACTCGTCACGTTGATGACCGTACTTTTTACAGTATACACAAAACCGATATTTATTTGATGACGTAGTATTGCCGTCGGCGGCCACAGATCGCGGAGCGGTAACATCGCGCGGAGAGAGACGCGCGGGAGCGCTGCCGGCGTAACTACGCGGCGCAGCGACGTCTCTGTTGCTATGCGGGTTCTGCGGGCCGTGCGGGCTGGCGCTCGACGTAGGAAGTCCGCGAGTCTCACGCGGCGTCGTCGGCGCGTACCGTTGCGGTTGCGGCAGCGTTGATCTACGTGCAGGAGTTTCAACTGCGGTAGATGATGATGGCTGGACCGGCGCTTGACGTCGGTTCTGTAATCCGTTGACGTTCTCGTCGGTAGCGTCCTCGACATGTCTCGCCTTGCGTAACAAAGTGTCGAATGAAGTTATTTCATCTCGGCGCAGGCGCTCCCGTACTCGACGGTGTAAAAGGCCGTAAAGCATATCCAACTGAACTTTTTCACTGACGTCGCCATGTGGAAGGCGGGCCAGTAAGGCTCGGACCTTAGCAACAAACAGCTCGGTTTTTTCTGAGGGTCCCTGAGACATGCTGAACAGCTCCATGTAAATGCGATGAGGCGGTCGACTGTCACCGAAGGCGCTTCGCAGTGACGTCACGGCTTCACTCCAGGAGCCGATGGTGTGCTTGACGCCCTGCCACCATATCGCTGCATTTCCTGTCACCAGCATGGACAACCCTCGTAGGGCGTTGTCGTCTCCTACGCAGGCGCATTCTTTGTAGGCCTCCACAGCATCAATGAATCCATCGAGCGAGTCGCCGCCGGGCGCTCCGCTGAACCGTGCGGTGCATAGCGCGAAGGTTCCGTGGTGAGCGGGCGCGTACGCCATGGCGGGCGAAAACGCCGCCGCTGGCGTCGGTGGTGACGACTCGTGACGAGTGAGAACTCGGTCGAGAAGGCGTTCAAATGCTGTGGCTTGAGTCTGCTGAAGAGTCGCCATGATGGACGCCATAGCGTTCATGTCGACGCTTGCTGTCGGCGTGATGTGAGACGGCGTCGTCGTTGGCGCCGGCGTCGGTGACGCGGGCGCGGAATCCGTTTCGATCGCATCTTCGAAATCGGATTGTCGACGCGATTGTCGGCGCGTACGTGGCATTGTAGATATGTATTTTATTGTCCGGGAAATTCACTATACAACACTGTTCAGTTCACACGTTCACGTTTGCAGGCCCTCGCTTGGGCAGCCAGTTTAACGATGCCCGGCTGGCTGATTGGGTTCTAGGGGGTTTTGAACACTGCAAACGCTCACGGTTAGTTAAAAGGTATATTGAGTAAGAATGAACACGGTTACAATGAAGAAATACAATTAAAATACAATAAAAACGTAAATGCTAAGCGCGGACAGATATTATTCGCGGTATCGCGCCGGCCGTCTAGTTCTCCTCGCGTCCCGACAGGGGTGCGAGGATTCAAGATGTTTACGACCCGTGCCGTTGAGGCGCTGCGGTCGCGTAGTTCACCCACATCTTGGCTGACTGGTTGACTTAAAGGATGGCGCGCTACAGTTTTACTTTAGTAAATTAGGAGCCGAAAATCACTAAGTCTGTGGAATTGTAAGAAAACTTCCTACTATTTCTCACTTTTCTATTACAGGTGCAAAAAAATGCATCCTTATATCTCACGACTGGGGCGGCCTTATCGCCTGCAGGTTCCGTGACCAGTATCCAGAGGTCCTGAGCGCGTGCGTGATGCTGGGCAGCACTTCTAGAGAGGCGTGGCTGCAGCAGGTCTGGGGAGACAGGAATCAGATGCTGAAGTCTTGGTAAGTTCACTTACAACTCTTACACCACTCGTTGTTCTCTTACACTGACCGTGTTGATCTCTCGTTCTCTTACTTACACTCACTATGTTTGATTGACACGTTACTGGAGCTACTATACTTACAACTCATACACTCCCGTGTTGATCTCTCGCTCTCATAACTCACTAGGTTGGTTTAACACATCACTTTTACCACTCTTACATTCCGTTGTTGATCTGCGGGGTGATCACGTATCTTCTGTTGCAATGAAATCCTTATTTCAATCGTCAGTTTTTGCATGTTTTTGAGTTTCGATTGCATTAGAAAACGAGTATGAATTGCAATCCTTGCTTGTCAGACACAAGGCTTTGTTTGTATTCGTTTTTATTGCAATCGAAGCTCACAAACATGTAAAAACTGAGGATTGCAACAAGCATTTGATTGCAACAAAGTTACGTGATCACCCCACTGTTGATCTCTTATACTCGCAAGGTTGGATTTATCCCTTACTATAGCTACTCGTCTTATAACTCTTACACTCCCTTAATGATCACTCGTTGCTCTCTTAAACTTACTAGGTTGGATTGACTCCTCACTGGAGCTACTATAATTACAATTTATGAATAATCGAGTTGTTTTACGGTGTCAGCACCATAACAATTTATTGTATTCTAAGTATGTATTTACAAAAAAAAAAAAGGATTCAAGTATTATATCAGCTATCTGGTTCCCATATTACAAGCTCTGCTTAGTTTGGGGCTGGGTAGTGTTGTGTGAATTGTCCACAATATTTATTTATTTTATGCATGACGATTCCAGCTGTGGAACTAAGGTCACTCGTTATAAAGGAATTCAGTCGTACCTATCTCAAAAACTATACTTAAAGTCAATAAATCCGGCTAATTATACAGTTTTTGATAAATGCTGCCGCGTCGCTGGCCGGTAGGTATTCGCTCCGCTGGTTCGATTAATAATTAACTATAACTACCTATCTTAGTTTAAGCGTCTGTTTCCTGTAGAATATTACTGAAATGTATATTGTAGGTGATTTGCCATATTAAATTAATTCATTTTCATCTCCATTCGCGGCATTGAAAATAATTCTCATTGGTGACCCCAACTGTTGAAATGGTTGACGGTACGTTTACATTGAAACACAGTTTTTAAAACTCAACATCACACAATACTTACCTATACCTTACTGTAGACAAATAAAAAACAAAAAACAGCTATGTCCAATGTTAGTTTACATAGTTGTAGGCACATCATCTCTTATTCAGGTCATTGGCCTCCCAGTATACAAACAAAATACTGACAGTGTCCTCTTAGGTCTGATGGTTTTCATTGATAAGATTGTGACCGCAGACAAGAATTTTACTGTGCAAAGGTCAGTCGCTATCAGTAAGGCCAACAGTACTTTTATTACGTCACTATACGTCATGGATTTCTCGTCAACCTTTTTAGCTGACTTCTGTCCCACTTTGCTGGATCGTAAGCAACATTGGAATTTATTCATTCACACTTACGTAAGATGGGTGTGTAGTTTAGTACCTGTGTGGATTACCGGCATACATTGTGTGATTGTATGCTGTTCATTTTATGATACCTTTCGCCTGGGTAATAAAGAATAATAAAATAATTACCTACCTCAATCACTAGGACGACTAGGAAGTAAAGGCCTACGCACACCTAGGTCACTGGCGATGGCGATCAATGAAACGCTGTCAAATTTGACAGCGCTTCACTGATCGCCATCGGCAGCTTAACTGTCTGAATTCTAGACTTTTGACACTTTGAAGAATTTCGAAACGACAGAATAATGCACCAAGCGAAAGCGTTTTTGCTTTTCTGTGATCGAAACAACGCCTCCAAACCATTTTAGAAGTTTATGTGATTCGTAAAAAAGTAGACTAGGTAGGTACATTTCTGGTTTGCTTTCAAAATATTCCTCACTTTTGATCAAAGTGTTCGCCATTCGCCCTGCTGGATTTGCTTTATTTTCATAAACATTGTTATTCAATATTATTTTTTACATTATTTCCAGGTACGTGTTCATGTTCCGAATGCCATGCCTAGGTGAGCTGATGTTCCTCATGAACGACATGAAGGCGTACAACACCGTCATGCTGCATCCTGGGAACGACTTCACCGATGAACATGACATCGAGTGCTACAAGTTCTGGTTCGGGAAGCCATGTAAGTTTATGAAGGTAACATTATCAGTTTAGAAGTCGGCTGCTGGACATGAGTCTCCCCCATAGGTACCAGGTACAATGATTCTGAGCCTTTGCCATCCACCAACTTCCCGCAATCTTTACCATGTCGTCAGTGGGATGGGCCCGCACAGTTTAAGTACCTTTACAAGTACGTAATATCATTGAATCGAATCAACAAATGCACACACGACAACAACGTAATCAGTTTTATTTCCATAAATCCAGGCACCCTCGTAGTAGATACATAATATTATATCCCAAACACATCTGCAGCCCTACCGTCAAGTTTGGTAAAGTTGGCCGAGCATAGACAATTACTCATAATTCCAACCAATCAGCTTCATTCAAATAACAGCGGCAAGGTTTGCAAACTATTTGCAAGCTTGCAACCGATTGCTTGGTGTAGAACCAAGAGTTGTCTATGCTCGGTGAATTTCACCAGGCTGTTGAAACTACAAAAACCTTACCTATTAAACCTTCTTTACAGATGCGTTGACTCCGCCCATAAACTACTACCGGGCCAACTTCTCCTACACCCTCCCGGCTAGGGTCCACAACGAACCGGTGCCACTCCTCGTGGTTAATGGTGAAAAAGACGTCTATCTGACCCTCAGTCTGCAAGACGTCATGAAGGAACAATACACTACAATAGAAACTGTCGTGCTAGATAATGTAGGCCACTTCATGCAGCAGGAAGTGCCTGGGAGGATCAACGAGCTTATCAAGGGCTTTCTTGCTAAACACAATCTTTGAAAAGTTACCTAGTAGTTTTTTAGAACGTGGACATTCATTACGTATTATCTATAAGAAAATATTTTGAGAACTGTCACCGTGCTAAGGTAGACAGGGAAGGGTAATGAGGACTAGTGAATGGTTCTAATTATAATGATTGATCTTAATCAACCTAGGTATTCACCTTATGACCTAAATCAAGTATTTTTTTGTTATTATAATAGTTCTCATAAACTTCTCTTCTGGAAGTTTTTGGAGGAAGCCTTTGCCCAGCAGCAGTGGGACGATATAGGCTAAAAAAAAATTGTTCTTTTAAAAAATAAGTGTAAATGGTAAATCAGTAGTAGAATAGGTACTTTTTATACCAAAGCGCCAATACTGTAACCAAATAAGAAAGTAGGTAAGTACCCTTCTGAATTAATGTTTTTATTTTGATATTCATTTCATTAGGTTTAAATAATAGGACCCATTGATAATATTTAAGAAAAATAAAATAATTTGAGGCCTTTGTATCTGTATTTTATTTTGTGTGCTAGTTTCCAATAATTTTAATTATAAGCAGGTTAGCCGTATCACCTATTCATATTCATATTCATTTATTCATTGTTTCATGTGTATTATAGGTCTTAGGGGGTAATAACGTCCAGAACATGAGCCCCGCTGGGGCATTACAATGGCCTTACGGCAAAATTAAATTAAATTATGTAAATCTAGGTAACAAACTTCTGTAGAGAATCTAGCTTAACAATAAAATCTTAAATCTATGTATGACTATTTGACTTGGACGGCTTGGTAATATTTAGAGGTAGGTAAGGTGTAGTTTTTAAATCTCGTCTTCCATAAATTCCTTAATGCTGTAGTATGATTTATTGAGGAGCAATTTTTTAAATTTTCTTTTAAAAGTACTATGTCCCCATAATATGATGCCGTATTTTAGCCAAGAGTGAGCTTGCATAGTATGCAGATAGAGCGGTATCGTAGTGTGTATTTGTTTTAAGTATACCCAGAGCATATATAAATTGTGATAGCTTAGATTTTATTTTTGCAACATGGTCTTTCCAGTTTAAGTGTGTATCTATTGATATTCCTAGCAATTTAAATTCTTTTACTTCTTCAATGTTAAATTTACTTTTGATTGCACTAAGATTTAAAATATTTTTTTGATATGGTCTAAATTGAATAAATTTTGTTTTCTTTGTGTTAACTTCTAAGTTGTGATCTTGTAGCCATTTACTAACAGTTTTAATTGTATCTCCAATTTCATCATTTATGTCTTGATTATTTGGATATTTAAATAATATCGATATATCATCAGCGAATAAGACACACATGGGGTTCAGCGTTTTCGGTAGGTCGTTTATGTAGACTATAAATAGTACACATCCTAGCACGCTGCCTTGAGGAATAGAACAGTTAGAAATAAGAGTCTCTGATTTTATTTGTTGAAGTTCAAACGTGGTGTTATTAAAGTTTTCAATTTGTAGGTACATATTGTTTCCTATCTGCTAAATAAGATTGTAGCCATTTATGCGCTTGGCCGCGTATCCCTATTCCATTAAGTTTAGTTAGTAATATATTGTGTAGAACTCTATCATATGCTTTGGACATATCCAATAACAGACCAACTGCGTAGTGAATAGCTCGAATGTAGCTCAATATTTCTTGGATATAGTGGTAAACTGCAAGGGTAGTTGAACGTCTTTCTCGAAAACCGTATTGGTGTTTGTCAAGGAGCTGATATTTTTCGAGAAATTTATTAATGCGGATGGACATGGGTTTTTCAAAGATTTTAGAAACTGTAGGGAGAAGAGCTATAGGTCTATATTGACCAGGATCGTCTGGCTTTCCTCCTCTTTTTAGAATTGGTTTTATTTGAGCTATTTTCAATTTATCTGGGAAAGTACCCTCATGAAAAGACTGATTTACAAAAGACCTATTGACCATGTCTATTCTGTGGATCAGGCCGACTAAGTTGTCAGGATGGTACAGGCGCTGGGCAAGCCTATTTCATCTAAAAATCCTGTCCCAGGCTCCGTAGCGTCCCGTAAGTAGGGGGAGAGCGGTTGGCCACCAGCGCTCTTCCCCTCTCCCCCGCTCTCTTGGGTTAAAATCCAGTCGTGTATCGTGTACCAATGAGTTTTTCTGCTCAAAAATGTATGTACACTATGCCAGTGCTCTCAAAGATAGGCTATGATTTGTAATAAGGTTTTGTCTAAACCATCGTCTCACTAAGGTAGGTATCATCTTTGGTTTATCTTTAGTCTCTGTTTTATAATAAGGCCGAAAAAGTTCGAATAATCATAGGTAATTTTGTCACGTGCTTGAAATTAGCCTCTTTGAGGCGTACTTAAAATCCTTTCACCACACTTGGTTCAAAAGAATCAGTGATACGATAAGAAGAAGAAGAAGTAGGGGCATGAGTAATCACCAGTTGCCCCTGACGATATACTAAATCATCTAGAATAGATGCAAAGGTCCGTTTACTTACTTAGATAGGTATCTATCGATCTATCTATCTACCATAGATAGGTATCTATATTTTTTAGTATCTGCACTTAGTCTACCTCATCAAAATACTAGAGTTTAAAGACATGACAAAATCGGAACATTGAAATGATGAAAGTAGAAGAATAAGCTTCCGGGACTTCTCCCGGGAGACCTTATCCTTTTCACCAACTTTTAGGCGAGGTGAGTCAGTGAGGACTCAAATGCGTAGAGATTAGGTAGGTAGGTATATAATATACCTACCTACCTAATCTCTACGCAATACAATACATAACAGACATTACAAAGCTTCGGACTATAATAATTATAGTCCGAAGCTTTGTAATGTCTGTTATGTATTGTATTGTAATAGCCTTCCATGGTGGTGTCTGTGTAGTAGTATGGTAATTTGATGATTGTTAAAATATGGATTTCAGGTAAAAAATATTTTGGGCAAAAAATCCTGGCTGTGGTTTTTGCCTGTGTTTTCCATGGTTGTAATGTAAACTGTTATTCATGGTTGTACAGTAGCCGGCCCAAATATTTTATCATTCATTCACAAAGATTTTGTATACTTCCTTGTTCATTCATTCCAATTTTGGATGTCATGATTACAGAGTTGGTCTCTTTTGCTCATGGCATTTTTGGTATACTTTGTTTCTTTTACTCATGCTTTATCTAGGAGGCAGTAGTGTGGCTGTGTATTGGTGTAAAGTAAAGTGACATTTTCAAGACAATTTGATTTGAAAGCTTCTCATCTAATTCTAATGGCTGCCCTATCAAAACCACGAAACAGCTGATGTGCATCGTTTGGTTCTAGTGATCGTAATGTTATTCTGATTCAATAAATTGTATACATCTAGTTAGATGAAACGTTATTCGTGCTTCTATTCTGTGTGGATATCAGGGTGTGTGTCTCAAAAGTCGTACGTTTGTTATTGAACTTCAAGACTTGGTATTCTATTGTGCCTTCTGGCTTCTGCCGTTTTCAGATGTCACTGACCATACAGCAAATAATACTGGACGCAAAAAGACTCGCAGGTCGCCTGAAAGAACGGGAGACCGAGGCAGATGCTTTGCTAACCGAAACCCAGACAGCTTACAGACAAATACATACAATGAAACAGGTAATTAAAACTACGGAAAATGGTCTATCTCATGCAGCAACGTTTGGAGAAACCTGTAGTCGGCCTTTCCACGTTGGCATTGAAATATAACTAGTTGCCAGCCACCTTCAAGTCTTATTGTTGTAGAATGCCTCTGAAAAACTCACGTGACCTTGAAATATGTACCCTCCTCACTTAGAAAATGTTATAAACAGCTTGAATTCTAATATACCACATAGGAATTTCTAACACACTATAGCACGATTGTGTTTAGTGTTATTAATAGATAATTTAGTAGATAATTTAGTAGCACCTACTGTTGTAATCTAGGTTAGCAGTATTATTGTTCCAATTATTTTTCAGTATAAAGAAGAGGTTGATACCCTCAATGAAGCATCCAGGGAACGGCCTCGGGGTGCTCTCATAGCCAGCATAGAGAGGGAATCTCGGCTGATGCGGGATGTACAGCGTGAGAACGGAGAGCTCAGAGCTGCGTTAGATGACCACAGAAGAGCTTTAGATCTCATCATGTCAAAGTACCGCCAGCACACGGAGAAGCGAGTGTGGGAGACCAGAATAGATTTCACGGCTGCTGTAAATGAAAAACAACAAGAGGTAATTCAATAATCTTTACTATTAGTTGGCCCACCCAATGATGACATTTTAAGATCGGGAAAAGTCAGTAAATGTAGTAGGCTTAAGATAGTTATTCCTGGAAATATACAGGACAGGTCTATGTCCAGCAGTGGACTTCTATAGGCTAATGTTGATGATAATTAGTTAACTTCAAATAAGTTAATGTTTATTAAATGATGAACTATGTGAGTTCTGTAGAATACATCATTAAGGAATTTGTTATAAAGGCCTGCGCACATATTATATTCATTTAGCAATATTTGACAGCATTTCATCTGATCGCTTAGATGTGCGCGTAAGAAGCTGAAGTGAAGTTGTCTGTCTTAAAACAGCTTATTTGTCATCATCTGTCAGTGGTATATCTGCATCTTAAACTTCTTTATTTACCTTCCTATCTCATTATCCATTTTTACTCATAATCTCTAAAACTAGTTCCAGCTAAGTTTCTTCTTCCATGCACAATAGAACTTTATTTGATATGTGGATTATTTTATTTATGATTCCTACATACAAGTTTGGATTCCAAATATCGGCAAGCTTTCTCCTTTTGTGATTGTCATTCAATACAAAGCTTATAATTGGGATGACACTGGGCCAAGCATGTGGGCGCAATGAGTTCACAATACAGTTGTACAGTCAGCATCAAAAATTATTTGCATTTCTGGTTTATATAGCCGACAACTGTTGGTGAATAAAGGCTCTCGCAAGGCGACCACGAACCGGAAGACGAAACGTAGGGCGCTCACCCACCAGATGGACCGACGACATAAGTCGCGGGAAGTCGATGGAAGGAAAGGGCTCAGAATCGGTCTTCCTGGAAAGATGTAGGGGAGGCCATGTCCAGCAGTAGACTTCTTCAGGCTGATGATAATGATAGCTCGAATATTTCTTAACCCAGCTCAATAAGATTGAAGTTTTGAACTTCATTCGAAGATTGGCTTTGAGTCATAATTATTTGTAAACAAAAGTTGCCATAACTTTGCTAATCCAGAGAAAAGAGGAATTGAATAACTGAAATTGCCATCTACTTTTGATACTGACTGTACCAATCAAACCAGTTAGAGGTCTGTTAAAAATAGTATGCTATTAAAATGGTGTTCAATGTGTTGGATATTGACCTCTCATCAGCCTACTTATAAAATGTGAAAGTTTGTATGTTAATGCACAGTCATCAAAAACTGACTTTGAATGTTAGAATTGATAATGTCTATAGGAAATGGGAGAATAAAACATTTCTATTATCAGTCGGCAGCTAGCATTTTAATATTTTCTTTCTTTCTTTCTCTTTATCTTCTTTTCTTCCATTCCCCTCTATCAGCCGTCAATTCACTCCTTTCTTGTCCATGTCCTTTTTCACACAATTCATCCATCTTTTCTTTGGCCTACCTCTATTAACATATCCATCCATATTCATACTCATCATGGAGAGTGATCATATGATTTTTTTACTAAATTTTAACTAAAAACCATTTTTTTTATAAATTGTTCCAAGTTTCATCCAAATAGCAGTCGTTCTTGAGTTATAAAAGATGTTTGTTTTATTTATTAAGATACTAGCGACCGCCCGCGGCTCCGCTCACCCTGTGCCCGTTACTTTTTTGGGATTAAAAGTATCCTATGTCTGTCTCTTGGTTCTAAACTGCCTCGCCAACCCCCCAATTCTCAGCCGTTCTTGAGTTATAAATAGTGTAACTAACACGACTTTTTTTATATTTATGTATGTTAATTGTTTACATGTTTTTTTTATTCAAGTTGATCAGACAACAAGCGGAGAGGATCAATGATATGACAACAGTCATGTCTAAGGCAGTCAATATGGATGAGAACGGTGATGCTAGGAAAGAGGAGGAATTATACCAAAGGCTTATTACAGAGAATAAGGTGAGTGGAGACAAATTATATGCATCGGTATGAGCCAAGCAGTGTGTTGCCTGTTCTTCTAGGCTTTGGCGCATGGAACTGGCACCTAGACTCACCTAGCTTTAAAGTGGGTGATAGACGTACGAGCAAGTACGCGTACTTATGGCTCGCCGACCTAATGTATCGAAAGTAATGTGTATTGAAAGTACGCGTACTTACGGTGACACACAAGCGAAAAAGGTTGGCGAGCCATAAGTACGCGTACTTGCTCGTATTTAAAATGTAATTTGAAAAGTCCAAAGTGGGTGATAACCCACTTTGGACTTTTCAAATTGATCCTGATCAAAAAATTAATAAATCTTTTTTGATTTTGACATAAATCACAATGACTTTTTGTGTATTTGAAATTAGGTGGTGAATCTGTGTCCTAACTGCATACAATGTATTGTTTATAATATGAGTGATGTTGGGATCAAATTAACTCCTATGAACCCAAGGATTCCATAAAAGTAAAATGTTATGTTTCCTGACTCCATATGGAGCAAAGGAGGATATTGTTAGTGGTATAAGGGCAAACATTGAGGATATTTAACATATATACAAGCGAGCAGGTTGAATAATAAATTTGATATCGAGTCCTAAATAACAATTATGCAGTTTGTAAACTTCCTTATTTTGTAGAATTTATCATGGTGTTAAACAGTTGTTTTTATTCAAGTAAATTTTAACTGTTTAAGAATATTAGGTATGTATTATAGATGGCTACTTACTGTACGCGAGCAAAGCCACTGGGAAAGCTAGTATACACGCTAGGCATCAGAGTAGATACTCTACTTGGGCTTTGAATTATTGTCAGTTGAATGTGAATCACGCGAAAGGATGCGATATATTCAAATATCGTTTATTCAGTTGTATCACAAAGATCAATAAAATTAGAAACATCTTTTTATATTTATTTATTTATTTATAGTCTAGGTGCCAGAACCACGCGACCAAGCCTAGAAGAACAAACAACCAACTATGGCTTGGTTCCCACTGTTTTATTGCAACAATCCTTTTACAAAATATAAATTATCGTTGTTATTTCGTGCGTGTTATTTCACCCTTGCGCGCCATTTTTTTTCCTACTATCTGTATTGTTATGTAGCGTAACGTGCTTATCATCATCATCAGCCTGAAGAAGTCCACTACTGGACATAGGCCTCCCCTATACATTTCCATTTCCAGGAAGTACGATTCTGAGCGCTTTCCATCTGCCGACTTCCCACGATCTTAACAATGTCGTCAGTTCATCTGGTGGGTGGGAGCCCTACTTTTCGTCTTCCGGTTCGTGGTCGCCATTCGAGAACCTTTATTCCCCAACGGTTGTCGGTACTTCGAGCTATACGACCTGCCCACTTCAACTTACTAATTCTAAGAGCTATGTCGGTGACCTTGGTTCTCCTACGGATATCCTTATTTCTAATTCTACTCATGTCATGTCTTTTGACGTGACAAATGCGGCGTTACCTCGCTCTGAAGCGTTCTATTTAAGACTTGAAGTGCAAGCGAGAGCGCGGAACGAGCGACAAAGAGGCACTATCGGCCTCCGCGTTCGTCAGCGTTCGACATCTGTCTCTCTCCTACTTGAGTGAGCGATGCGTCCGAGTGGACAGCTGTATGAAGTTGTCACGTTTAACTATCGTCAGTAAACCGACTTTACAGACAACCGATTTTTTGAACGTACCAATAAATAAATGTAATTTGCAGGGATTGAGAGAAATGCTGGATCTGTCTCGGCGATACGGGTCGGATCGTCCGTGCGCGCCGCCCATGGCCGACAAGGATGTGCAGACAGACGCGTGACGCTGTGCACGGCCCTAAGCGCAGACTTGCTTTAGACGGAATAACTCTCCCTTGCGCCCCCGAGTTATGTGCACCTAGTTTCTATTAAAGGCACGATCTTCAATCGTTCCGTTTGCCTACTGAAGCATTTGTCGGTCAAACGAACCAGCGTGCTACCAATCCGCTGTACATTTTAGATTAATATTGCAAGAGCAATGGGGTGGAACACGCAAAGGTTTTTGTAGATCGCAGCAGAATCGCGTGAAACACAGCTAGCTTGGCGCATGCGTGCCAATTTGACAGCTATATAGGTTTGTTTCAAGGAGTCTGGAAATTGTGCAGCAAGGAGTTTGGAAACTGTGGAAACTGCTTTGAATAGCTGTCAGTTGCATACATGCGCGGTTGTTCTTTAGATCAAGCGATGGTGCCTAAATCGAGCAAAAGGCAGTTTTCCTCCCCATTGCCCTCTTCAGTTTTATCCTATACGTTGAGGGTGGTTAGTGTGGAATGTCATTTTTACACGAAACACTACTGCAATCTAAATTTATAAAATTATTTCGGTTCGGTTTTACTAAAAACCTTAAACCGCCGTTGGCATGTTGTCATTGCATAAATTCCTGCTGTTTTGTTAACCATGGAACTTGTCAAGATCGCGACACTTCTGTAATGCTGGGGTAACATTATCGGGGTATGGCGAACTATTCACGCGGTACAAAGAAATTCTGTGCGAGTATTCGCTAGACTCCTATAATGTGATCCCACCATGAACTACATCTAACTGGCCCGATTGTTTGTAACACCTCTAGAATGTATACCTTACCTAAAGTCCTATGAGAGTGTGTAAAAATGTACAAACTTTGTGCCTTGTGCAATTCATCTTTAGCGTCTGTATCATTATTTGTTTGGCGTTCATCGTTCTTTTGTAGTAGAGCTAGTACACATCTCATTTTTTGTATGTCTTATCTTGAATTATAAATAAGGGGAGCGCCATTTGTCTAACGTTCACGGTCCATTATACAACTTGTACTATATTAAAATTTGTTACTTGCAGATTTTGGAACTAAAGTCTTTTGACGTAAATGTACCTTTCATAGTCCTCATTTTACTAGCAAATAATATGAATTACAAATAAATATGCAGCGAATAGTTTGAATTTAAATCAATTCTACTTTTTGGTTGTATTTTGGTGTTTAATCTTTTTGAGTGAATCCTCTGGGTGTTTAAAACCTACGAGTGAGGCGTCTATATCGTGAATCAATTCAATGATGTGTTTGTAAAGCCAAATCATTTGTCATGGCAGAAACTGTGATCTTTAGTATTTTGCTGTTAAGTTTAAGATTGATTCATGATGCTAACCGTGTTGCATATGAACTAAATTGTCATCTAATTAAATAAATTCTATATGTAGTTTCGAATATTACGTTAGTTACGGCTTATATTTTGAATTAGGGGTTTGGACCTTGTATTATTTTTAATAACGTAATTAGATTTAATTAGTGGTTAAATAAAATACTCCTTTTAATTGTTTTGATCGGAAATACTAATTATAATTTGCACTTTTTTGTTGGTCAACAATAGGTACCTAAATAGTAGATGCTTGTGAACTATTCTCTGTTATTTTGTAAGTGCAGTACATTTTGGGACCCACTATCGAATCAAACAATAGAATTTATAAATGACCACGTTTTATCTACTTGATACCTGATCACAAAGTACTAGTCAACCCTGGTACTGTATTTAGTTTTACCTTCTGTTTTACATTATTGAAGTAGGTCGTAGGTCCTTTCAGTAGCTACTACAATGTAGGCCTTCTTACTTACTACAAGATAAACTGTTACAATTAGCAATTTGAAAAATGCTTTTATTGAAGAGAGTGAGGTATTGTGGTTTGAGCAAAAAAATATGTATAAAATATAACTGTCTTGTTTATCTTCGTCGTAAGAAAGACGGTTTAAATTTATATTAGATAAAATACTACGTCATCTGGTTATTAGATCATTGTGCAGTGGCGTAGTGACGAGTAGTTGTGTATAAAATACTAGAATATGCGATATTTTTTCATGCAATTTAAGAGAGTTAGCTTTGAATGTTAGTGACGTAATGTACCTAGGGAAACGTAGTCTCACTAGTTAAAATTATGATTTCTAACCAGAAGCGTACGAATATCTGAAGCAATAATAAGCATTACGAATAGGTGATTCATTAGTGAAGTAGTAATGTTCTCTGGTTATATTTCAGTAGTCTGTACCTGTGCTCGAATATTGAAATCTGGTTCGATTATGTAACACCTCCTTTTCACACAAACAAGACTGCAAGGGCTGATACCTACCAGTATCTGAGCATAAGGCCGCGGTCTCATGCGGATGGCTAAGATATAACTAGCGGCACATAACTTTAGCGTTGAGCGATACGCGGAGGGAATAGCTGCGCATGCGTCGTAGTGTGCGCATGTCGCACACACTGGATGTGTTGATGCGTGCAGTGTCTTATTGGTTCAGAGAGCGGAGTGCGACTGGAGAGCCAATCAGCGCTACGCACGCCCGCTCTTCATTCCGCTAGCCCCCCTCAGGTACCTTATTTTTGACTTCTGCGCAATAACGCTCAGCGCTAAAGTTATGTGCCGCTACCTATACATACCATTTATTAGCAGCGCCAATAATATATCGGCGATATCTTGGTTGCTCCCTGGATGACGGGAATCAGAGTTAGCAGTCTACCGCAAACCGCGTTCATAATAAACTAGCTGGTCTGTACTGGCCTTTACTCAGTTTAGTTGTGATGTTATAATAGTGACAATTTAAAATAATCTAGAATAATAACTATCTACAAAAATATTGTTCTCTGTAAAAGTATCAAAATTTTAGTCTGAGGTTTGTCTTTTAGAACTATGTATTTATTTATACAAAATGAATTAAACCAGACAGCAAAAAATAATAATATTGGGTATTTTACACCTTGTCTACCTAAGTCTTGCTATATTTTACCAAAGTTATACTGGAAATACTATCGTCTATTAATTTGCCCCTAAAAAGGACTGGTGTGGTGAACGATCAGTGCTTTTATGAGAGCACAATACATGTTTTGTTCAGCAATAGTTCCGATCCGAAGGTCGTGGGTTCGAATCCAGTCATGTACCAATGAGTTTTTCTATCGAGAAATGTATGAACACAATGCTAGTGCTCTCAAACGGTGAAGGAAAACATCGTGAGGAAACCCGCGGCTTAGTCAGCTCTGCACGTATTGACCATGTCTTTCCTGTGGATTAGGCTGACTAATCTGTCAGGATGGTATAGGTGCTGGGCAAGCCTATTCCATTTCAAATCCTGTCCCAGGCACTAGCGTCCCGTAAGTAGGGGCATGACTAATCACCAGCTGCCCCTGACGCTATATAAATCATCTACAATAGATGCAAAAGCCTGTTTACTTTTTTACTTAGTTTAATGCGTATAGTTTTTTATTGTTAGCCAAAAGTAACCATGCCCAGTTAACATTTCAGTTGTTGGTTTAATATTTCACCTATAAGTCAAACCTCTGAAGACAGAGGTGAATTACCTCTTGTGCAAATTGGGAGTTTTAAAAACCTTTATGAAGTGTGTGGCAAGTTTTTGTTAAGTAAAAGTTTAAGTTAGTGAGTATCTCTATTTAATGATTGGATTGCATAATAGAAACATGTTAAATTGGCACTAAGGCAGCACAAATAAATTAAACGTTCACAGTTATAAAAAATGTTTTCATTGAACAGCAGTTTGTTAACAGTATTTACCACATAGCAAAACTAAAAGCAGTATATTGTAACATTAGATCTTTGTTAAAAATATACTATTTTTACAAATTAATACATAGATAGATATTGTTGAACATAGACTTGTTGTAGTGTTTGTCCAAAACTATGATAATGTTATTTAGATAATTATAATATTGTATCATGCATAGTTAAAGGTAGTGTCTAATGAGATTACGAAAGTGGATGCAGTTTATGTTAATGCATTGAATTATTTAATCATCAATTTATTTTGAATTTTATTCATAGATTTGTTAATAAAATCTGACTACAAATAGTAAAGGCTGCATTTTTTGAAATCCTCACCTATGAAATTGAAAAATCTTTTACTTTATTGGAACCTTTTGTAGTTTTAGCCAATGTAATTGGTAAAAAATACTGTAATACACAATATGATGATCAAAATGTAGATAAAAACAAAGATGGCAGTTTGTTTTCTGCTTTAGAACACTGTAGAACAAAATAATAATGTATTATCATAATAATTAATGAATATACTTATTACAAAGTACATTATTCTATTTCTACCATTTCATATTTCACCATCTAATATTGAGAAAATGCATAATGCAACAGTTCCAACAGAATACACTTGAGTCCTCGGAGTAAAAACAAACACTAAAAAAAAAATATTTCCGACTCAACTGTACCATCCACAAGTGTTTAGATGGAAAAAAATATCACTCGTGGAGGAGGGATATCCCTGGATCATACACGCGTCTGCGTGTAATCTGTGGGGAACTTGAAGGAGTGCGCACCGAGTGCCATAATGTTGGGCAGGAGGCCAGCATTGGGAATGATGTTCCATGAAAGGGTTAGCGTAACATTGCTGTGGGCCCTGTGAACAAACAAGCAAGATCAGTAATCATTTAAATAACTTGTGAGGAAACTGGCATATCGTAGAACCAAAAAAGTTCGAAAATATGTGTTGAGTGCACAAAAGGGGCCTCTTTGAGGTGCACTTAAAATCCTTTCACCACACTTGGTTCGAAATAATCAGTGACACGATAAGAAGA
This sequence comes from Thera obeliscata, assembly GCA_947578465.1. NCBI lineage: Eukaryota > Metazoa > Arthropoda > Insecta > Lepidoptera > Geometridae > Thera > Thera obeliscata. Next base: position 4,537,630 of record OX387919.1, read on the forward strand.
AGAATTCAAATAACTTTGCATTTGAGGCATGGTTCCTTAGAACTACCAGCTCTGGATAACAGGTTAGTATTACAAGGATGAGAATATTACACAATACACATCTATTTTAAACACCACCAATGGCAATTTTATCTAGTGGTGTCAAGTGGAATAAACGAGAATACAATAAAAGAGCCTAATAGGTTACTCATCGAAACAGCAAGTGCGCAGTTGCCAGCATAGGCCAGCAGCAATTTTGATGTAATGTAAGTCAACATAAAGTGAGAAATACTCTATGTTGGATAGCTTAATAAACCAGGAGAGAAAGTCTAGCTAATTATACTCACTTAAGACCGTTGCCATCATCCCAGAAGTAGTACTTAGTGTTCATATTCTTAAAATCTAGAAGAGCATTTTCCCCGCGCAGTATAATTTTGTCCCAAAGCACCACCTGGTTGAGTTCATTGTTGGGAGTAACATACTCAGCGGTTAGGTATAAGAACAACTGCTTGACATTCCAGTTGAAGAGATGAGAGAGGTCAGTCTTGAGATCAAAGGTGAGGAAGCCGAGATCGTTCCGTTCGCGAGAAGCCCCATAATCAGGTACGTTTTTTCTGGAAAAGTAAATATGTTCAGATAAATATTGGTACAACTTGGTCAAATATTGGCAACAATTGGGTCCAATATTGGCTTTAAGGTATGAGGATTGTAACAAGCTGGAGACACGAACGGGTTCATATCAAACCTATGCTCAGCAGTTAGACCACGTTCAGCATTGAAATGAGAGCAACTCTTTTCATGTTGTTGGCTAGTGACTAGGCGCTTCAGTCTAGTGGAAACTTACAGTAACCTAGCTTTATTTAATGTAGCGATGAGGAAAGGTGGATAACCATGTATACTTACACGACTACCTTCACCGTCTTCATTTGTGCGGCAGTCCTGTAATCCACAGTCAGCGTCGACAGAAAACACAAAAACGTGAGACATGCTAGGACACTGAGTGTATACGTTAGTATCGCATTGCCCCTAGTTAACATGGAATACATTGTGACTCGATTTTTGGTTTAGATTTAGGTAAAAACGAAGCAATGAAAAGCTACATTCACTCGAAAATTCTGAAAATATTGCCGAGGCGATCGAGCGAACAGCGGTGTTGACGTTGCGCCGAGCAAGAATTTGACAAACAAAAGAATGACATTTTATGACACGTCACGGCTGGTGCTGTCAAAGTCATTTCGCTGGATACGAGTCTTTTGAAACTTGTTTGAATTTGAAACCGACTGAGCCGTCGTAATAATCCATGGAATTTACTAGCCTGAGAGCCTGCGTTGTGCTCACTGTATTTTTGTGGTTTTTTGTTTATGTAGTTAGTGCGATACGGGCTCATTAACCGTGGGTTTGTTGGGTTTTGTACAAGAGTTCTCAATACGCCGTAAATAAGTACAAGTATTCTTTCATGCCATGTTTACCGTAAATTTTTTGGTGTACAATAAAGTTATATTCTATTCTATTCTATTCTATTCTACGCCCGATAAAGTCGCGTTCTTGTATTTATTTTTATAATGAGGCCATATAGTAGTAGTTTAAAGGTAGGTATACTTACATAATTAGGCATGGAAGACAGAAGTGCTTAGAAATATTTTATTATTTTTAAAACGATTTATTTTGAAACTTAAATAGCTAGTTAGTCAAATCTTTGTACAGCACAGTTGTTAGCATAGCTATAACCACTGCAAAAGACGATGCAATGATAGCATTTGCACCACTGCCGTTACATGGTATCCCGCCAGGAATAGACCGGCAGAAGCAGGCTCTGGTGGTGAAACTGCCATTTATTTGCGTATAGCATCCACTCGTGATGGCCTGTCCGTCGCCATCTACGACCCGTGTGCACATGTTTGTTGAGTTTTCCACTGAAAAAAAAATAGAGTGAAGCTAATTTTGTGTGAGCAAGTTTGTATCCACTAACCACATTCATAATTGGAACGGAATGGTTAATGGTTCGTAAAACGTTCTTAGACCTACTAAAATATAGGTATTTTGCTTTGCTTACCATGTCCATCGAAATAGTATGTGTAAGTTGCGCACACGTCGTTGTTTGCCAAAATGCATGAAGCGTTCTGTCCGTGATTAGTCCATATATAATTTACATCTGGCCATGATCCATCATCTGAAATAAGACAAAACTTGCAACAAAATATTCAGTAAACCAACATTTTAGAAAATGAATTTCTCTCTGGGTAGGAATAAAGTTGACTTCTACGTGCTTCTACGCCGTAGCATGCTACGACGTGACATAGCCAGTTGGGATTTACGATGAAATTCTCACATTGATACAAAATAAAATTGTTTTGCAATTTCTGGAATAAATTAATGACAAGGGGAAGGTTGCGCCGGTAATTGTTACGTCAGGGTTCGAACCTTCCCATCCATTCACGTGTTCTATACCGCATTATTTGTTTTTGAACAAATACCTACGCCACGTGTTCTGAGCACTGTTTCTCTTCATCGATTGACCTCTACCAAGTTCTTCAACTAACAAGTGCGTAGGTTGAGCAGCCCACGTGCTCGAAACGTAGCGAGTGGTCGCTACCGGCTATTCGAGAGCTCCTTCAAAAAGTATAAAAATCTGTTTGTCGTTGACCACTTGGTCATAAGTGCTTTTTTTTATTAGGTACTCTCGTACGTTATCGAATGCTAAGGATTTTCATCACCATAATTTCAGCCCGTTTGCACCCAGGAGTTTGAAAACCACTGTGCAGCAAGGACTTTCGTAAGTCTTTGGTTTGTACGTGGCTTGCACGTACTACTGAGTATACTATTACTACATCACTCCAGTCCCTTGTGAGTCTCATCTAGGTACTCTTATTTCAACGATTTTATAGTTCAACATTTAGGAATTTTCTTAGGTCCAATATATTTATATACATAAGCCCTTAAGAAATTCCACACAACACTATCTAGCCTCGAACTAAGAAGAGCTTTTACGATGTAAACCAGGTAGCTGATGTAATACTTACACACTTTCATACGGCTAAGATACTTACAAGAAACTACAAGCGGTAGAAAGCATGGAACTCCCGAGGCTAGACGGGTGGCATCTGCACAGGTGGCGTTCAGGAATACGCTCTCGTTGTTCCAGCGAGGCCCCAGCCAGGTGAATTGGAAGCATCGCGCGACTGGCCCTACTGCTTGGCTGGTAACTCCTACCAATACACCTTTCAGGGAAATGATAAATGATTCAAACTTGAATACTCAATTCTCAATATATTTATTGCATACACATGGTTTAGTTAACCCCACATAAAGTGAGATAAGGGCAGGAAGATGAAGATAGTTCTTAGGTGTACCTATATAAGTCAGTATCACATGGACCCTGTGTATAGGGTAAAGCAACATGGAGGTAGGCCGAGGTTTATAGACAGTAGTAGGTACGTATATATTATAGATTGAGAGTTTCCAAGCACAGTTTGTTACTTTATTTTAACTAGCTGGAACTAGCTGGATGACCATGATACCCTGTATATTGGACTTCGCCGGATTGATAATCTAAGCAGCAGCAAGTGAATTGCCTGGTTTTTTTAAATTCAACAAGCGACGTGTTAATTTATTTTACTTCTGCTTGTGCTATCGCTACAGCTTGTTCTTAGAAAAATAGCCTAGCCGTTAGACTCAGTCAGTCAGTCTATTATTCCCTCAGGATGACACTCTGGCTGAATTTTGACGACATCCTGTGACTAGTGGACTTCTCGTGAGGGGCGCATTCTTTTGACGGACGACTGCGAGATTTTATAACTTTAATCAAGACAACAATAATACGATTTGCAAAATCTATCTTGTACGCTAATATTTATATAAGCTTTGGAAAATGAGCCTAGTGCACGAAATTTAAATCCATTCACCACCTTGCTTTCCTTTCGACAAGAGAGAGAGAGAGAGAGAACAGACCTGCGTACAACTAAGCAATGGCGAAGGCGATGGCGATCAGCTGAAACGCTGTCAAATAAGACAGCGATATTTGCGTTTCAGCTGATCGCCATAGCCATCGCCTAGATGTGCGCAGTCCTTTACACTCGTAACTAAACGTTATATCTAGTCCTGCGTCCATGTTAATGTAAACAAAGAGACCAAAGAGTCTGTGGTATCTACTTACCCGATAACAGTAATCCCAACAAAACCGAAAAAGTAAACTGACACATCTTTCCGTATAAATTGACCACCTTATAGTTCACAAAAAAATAAACAAATAATGAAGATTCCTTTTAATATCTTTGTGTTCGCTCAATCACTGATGTAGGTAAATTGCGATTTCATTTTATCAGTATCAATAAATTCTTCATTATCATAGTTGCAATGGGAACTGATTAGTGATTTTGAAGATAAGATTAACTAGCGTGTTTAAATTCATTAGAAGCAAACATAAAAATATGCGTTTTCACTATATTATTGTGGACTTTGCAGGTTTTATATGTACATGCCTATTTCTGCCGTGAAGCAGCATTGTTGTTTGGTTTGAAGGGTGAAATTACAGGCACGTGAGGCTGATTATCTGTATGCCTCAATCAAGCTGATGGATGCAGGGCAGTGCATCATAAGGCACGTTCCTGACATGCGTGACCTACGAGGCAATGCTTTGTTATAGGCGATGGTTACCACTTAACATCAGGGGGGCCACATGCTTGTTCCATCAGCTATAGTTGTATAAAAAAAACCACAGTGGTCTGCAAAATATTTGGTGTCCTCGGAGATAACTGGTTATTTCAAAGGATTTTTTTTTCTTCGTAGATAACTGATGGTTATCTGCTTAGGAAAAATAAAACTCAGGGAAAACTGATGATTATTTCAAAGGCTTTTATTTTCTTCCTAGTTATCTGATGAAGGTTTTTCTTGATGATGTCGTCTTGCGTAACACCTAACCTATACCTATATACCATCCTCAGTTTTGTTGGCCTAATCCACAAGAAATACTTCCTCAATACCTTCTTTAACGATTATGAGTACCTACTTTTCCTACTTCGTCGATTTTCGTCGATTTGAAAGGCTGTCAAATCCTCCGCATGGCTGATAACTGGATAGGTATCCGAAGTTGCTAGGACAGGTATTCGATACGAGACAGCGCCTTGCATGCAAATCAGCAGACAATGCCTGTCCTCGTTACCCGAACAATCTGGAATTTTCTGGAAATCGGAAGTTTGTGTGTGGTGCTTCCACTCCTGTATAATTTGTGTTACCTACTTAATACTAAAACGCAACTTCTGGTTAGTTTTTAGAAAGAAAGAAAGAAAAGAAAGAAAATACATTTATTTTGGACACACAACACACATAAACACAGCACAAACAGAGTACTTAACACAAAAAGAAAGAAAACAGAATAGTAAACAGAACAAAGAGTAAATACAAATATAATTGTAAGTGGAGCACAAATCCGTCTGTGCGCGTGTCCTTATGCGCGTGAGCCAAAACCGGTCCCATCTCAGCTATATGCCACCCACTACAAGCGTAGTGAGTGACGCTGGTTTTCAGATGAAACCGAAAGTGACCTCACGGCGGCCACCGAGGGCCAACTGAACTATATCAATTTAAATTAAAAAATAAATATACCTACTATTATTTACATAAACATAAATAGATATCTGTTGTTATTACATACAAAAAATAGGAGGCGGGATAAGTAAGGACTAGACATTGTGTAATATTCTTCATAGTCTTCTGAAAATGCTAGTGTGTATGAAAAATAACTATAATGACGGACCACAAACATGACACTTGCATTAGGTTATCAGGCGGATTACTTTATCTGTGGCTCGGCGAGGCGGCGAATCGGCGCGGAAGCAAGCAAGTTCAAATGAGTTCAAACAATTTCAGACCAAAATGTGTTGCTTGTTTGGTGAAAAATTTTCCTCAGCGTTTCTGTTCGTTTGGGTGTGATTTTAGTTAAATAGAATATACCTACCAAAACAAACGCTAAGTGTGTGGCGGCAGTGATTGTGTTGTGATTGTGCAGTGGTGGTGGAACGAGAAAGGAGAGAGATTTTGAAGGTTTGAAAGGGCTGACGTATGCTACCTGCTCCCATGGGTCGCCTGTAGTACGTGTGCGCATTGTTTGGTTAGTATTACCTACTTATAGAAAGCCCCAATACGGTAGCTTCTGTAAAGCCATGAGTTCTATTTTGAGCCTGTATTTAAACGTGGAAATTGTTTTCAGATCACGAACTGGTGGGGGCAGGTCGTTCCAACACCGAGACGCAGCATATCGAAATGACCCTCGGAAAGCGATGGATTTGTGTCTCGGTGTAACGAATACCTTGGTGCATGTTCGCTTTATGTACCGCGAATTTTCATATGCCCAGGTGAGTTTCGTGTACAAATATGTTGGGATTTTACTTTCAATCAGGCCAAAGAGTAGGGCTGCTAGGTGGAGTCTTCTACGTGCCTCCATCTTCAGCATGTTGGCTGCATTTAAGTAAGGAGTTACGTGTGTGCGGGGAGGAATATGAAAACAGAAGCGAGCACACGCATTTTGGACGCGTTGAATCAACCCTACTGTACGACCCAATAGACAGGGTCCATAAACTACATCACAATAATTTAATCGTGATAATATCAATGATTCACACAATGTGATACGGAGTTGTTCACACAGATAGCTACGGATTTTATATAGTAGTTTAAGCCGATAAAAACAGTTTCGAACACTTTCCCCAACATGACTCTCAAAACGAAGGTTGCTGTCCATCATGAGCCCTAGGTTCTTTGCTTCATCAACGTGGTCCACTCGTTCCCCATTAACAATAATATTTAAACTTGGAATATTTAGTTTCTTTAGAGTATTTTTTGTGCCAAAAACCAAGAATTTAGATTTTTTAGGGTTCAAGACCAAAGAGTTCAAATTAGACCAGCATGAAACTGCCGCTAGGTCAATATTTATTTCACTTACAGCTCGAGCAATATCTGAGGGCAGGGCAGAGTTCCAGAGCTGCAAATCGACGGCGTAAAGATGGAAACGGCAGAATGCAAGGTTCTTGACTATATCAGCACTGTATAAGATGAACAGGATCGGCCCAAGAATAGATCCTTGTGGCACGCCGCGAGGGACTGGGCGCAAAGAAGATTTTACCGATCCACCATTGGGGGCCTCAAGCTCTACATATTGGTACCTACTGCTGAGGTAACTTGAGAACCAACCAATACTTTTTGAATCAAAACCATAGAAAGCCAGTTTAGATAGTAAGAGAGGAATATTTATTGAGTCGAAAGCCCTTGAAAAATCTAGTAAAACAAGAATACTGCACATCCCCTTGTCTTGGGCAGTCAGAAGGTCATCCACCACATCCAGTAGTGCAGTGGATGTGCTATGGCCTTTACGGAAACCTGATTGGTATTGAGGCAGAATGTTATTTAATTCTAAGAATTTTATCATTTGTAGGCTTACAACCTTCTCTAAGATTTTGGAAAGGCTGGGAAGCAGGCTTATTGGTCTTAAGTCCCCAAGAGAGTTGGGCTGATTGGTCTTGGGGATTGGTTTTATCACTGCAACTTTCCAAGCTTCTGGGAACCTACCACTTGTTATTGATTCGTTAATCACCGCAGTAATCGCTTTTAAAGATTGAGGCAATGTTAGCTTAATCATATCCAGTGATATACCATCCACACCCTTAGCATTTGATTTGAAACCCTCTATGATTTTAAGCACTGTATGTTCTGTTACAGATTCAAGTGAAAAAATCTCCGGTCCACACCTGTGATGCTCAAAATAAGTAAGACGTGATATGTCCACAAAGTCTGACCCTGGGACGTTAAGGAAATGAGAGTTAATCATATCAGGATGTTTAAGATGAAGTGGAATCTCAATGGATTCTTTTTTGTTGGGTATGATATTGTTTTTTAAGTTTTTCCAAAGTTTTTTTGGGTTATTTTTATTATTATTAATATTAAATTCAAAATAGGCTATTTTATCACTTTCTAGAGCTGTTGATACAATTTTTTTCATATTTTTGTAGCACGCTTGTAGAACTTCTGTTTTACTTGCTTTATACCGCTCATGATAACCATCCCGTATCTTCATCATTGTCTTTACTGTGTCTGTTATCCAAGGATGGGGCGGGCCTTTGAACCTTACAGTTTTTATTGGGGCATGCAAATCAAAAAGGGTTACCATGGCCTCCGTAAGCAAAGATACTAGTTCGTTCAAATTTATGCTTGTTGTAAAATAGTCCCAATCAATAGAATTTAGATCAGATACAAACAAATCAACAAGGATATTTTTTAAGGGTCTGTATGTCACCATCCGTGCTGGGATTTTTTCTTTTTTAATATGGAATTCCACCACCACCATTGCATGTTTCCCCAGTGAAGGGATGTGTTTTATTGTGGTCTTTTTTACTTTTACATCAGTGCACACTATGTCAATCAGAGTTTGGCTATGCTCTGTAAAATGTGTGGGTTCAGTGATTACTTGGTTCAAGTTAAGACTGTGTAGAAATTGGTGTAGTAACTGAAATTTACTTGATATTGGCTCGAGCATATTTATATTAAAATCCCCCAACAGTATTAAGTTGTCGCACTTGGGAGAAAAAGAAGTAATGGAATCTGTTAGAGCGTCGAGAAATCCCATAATATCATGTTGATCAGGTGCCCGGTAGGCGGTTCCGATGATAATACACTTGCCAACAGCATGTAACCTAAGCCAAAGTTGCTCAACAGAAGCAACGGCTGGGTGAGGACAAACTCGCGCATTAATTCCTTTTCTTATATAAAATCCCACACCACCGCCCCGCCCATTCTTGATGCTGATAGGCCTTGGCTTTAGAATTAACCGGAAGCCCGGTATTTTAGGGGCTCTCTCATCCTGTCCATCACTTAACCAAGTCTCGTTTATGGCCATGATATCTGGGTTTAACTGTTCCATGGCGACAAGAAACTCTTCGTGGCCTGTGTTTAGCGACCCTGCATTGAACAAACCAACTTTAACATTAGCTAAAGGAAGTTTTGTTCCTGGAATGGGTTACTATTGACCAATAAAATATAAATATTATAGTAATAATTATTATTAAAATGAGTCGCAACAAAGTAAATACAAAGTAAAAAATAATGAAAATTGAAGTGGGAGTTGGCACTTGCTATTTGGTTTTTAGATAATATAGTGAATGGGAGATAGAGATGGATACACTCATGGAAAACTATCATTATTATATAAATTATTACATATAGGAGTCTAATAGTTGGAGGGTTTTGGTATATATTTGTTAAATTAATATTTTGGTCGATACATACAATAAATATAAGTACACTTGCATTCACTGTGAATACTAGTCCAGTACTAGTAGTAGGTAAGTATGGCGTCAGACTGATTTGTGCCCCATCGATGTAGTAACACAGTATTATAAAATTTTTTTTTGCAGAGCAGAAAGAATACAACATCAGTGGCAACTCAAACGGGGGCAGGCCCAAAAACCCTCTCTACATCAGCATCTGAACGGATGGGGTACGCTGGCTTGCCATCGCTTTGCCTCGCGTAGATGCGACCGCGGCGCGTCCAGGAGTACCTCCAGCCTGCTCGGCGACACTCCTCGCGCACGCGGTAGAATAGCTGGCGATTGGTCCGCGTCAGCCGCTCGTTCACGAAGATGCGGGCGCCGGGGGCGGTGGCAGCGGCGGCGGCTGAGGACCCACCTGCAGCGGCGTGTCCCGCGTCAGCGGCGGTCAGAGTGCGGCGCACGCGTGCCCCCTGCAGGATCTGATCACGCAGGTGTCGGCGCGCCAGACGCACGACCACTCGGCGTGAGGTCGGTGGGGGGCCCCCCGCCGCGCCGGCCAGCTGCGCGACTCCTATTCTCTCAGCAAACACGACATCGCGGTCCTCAAGGGTGACGCCCAGCTTCGCCGCCAGCACTGTTACTGTGTGGACGACGTTCTCGCCTTTCTCTTCGGGAAGGTGTCCGATCTCCAGGTCCGACAGCAGCGCCTCCTGGTCGCGATCGTTCAGCTCCTGCTGCAGCAGTGCCACCTTGCACCGCAGATCGGTGACCTCAGAGGGGGTCTCTTCGCGCCGCCGCTCGACCGCTCCAAGCCGCTCCTCGAACGTGTCGACTCGCTTGGAGAGGCCCCTGACGGAAGCCCGGAATTCACTCATCTCCTGCCGGAACTCACGAATCTCGTGCATCCACGCGGCGATCTCTCGGTGCATATCCTGCACAGCTGCGTGTGGCGCGACGGGAGAGGAGGCGGGCAGAGTTGCGGGGGTGGCACGCTGCGCGTTGGCAGTTCTCGGCACCGGCACATCCTGCGCAGCCGAAGCGGAAGCAGCACGCTGCGCGGTGACCCTAGGGGGCAGTGCATCTTGCGTAGCGGCGGCAGCAGAGGTGGTGGCGGCGGCGGCAGCGGCGGTGGTGGCGGCAGCGGCAGCGGTGGTGGCGGCGGCGGCGGTGCCCCTCACGGGGGTGTTGTCCCCCTTCCTGGTTCGAGTCGTGCAGTTAGGGCACACCCATCCCTCGAGCCGAGTTGCCTCAGTAAGCGACACGCACGCTCTATGGAATAACGCCGAGCAATTGCTACAAGTGGCGGCCCCTGACGACGATAAATATTTGCCGCAAGCATTGCACGACTTTGGCATGGTCGGAAAGTAGGCCATAGGATCCGGTGTCAGCGCCCTAGTTCCGCTATTTGTCCAAAGATGGCACCTTCAATTCAGTTTCACCTCACCATAGTAACGTCTTCAGATTAAAATATTTGGCTTTATTTACAGGGTTATTTTAGTCTAACGGCTCATTCACACTGTATCCGTGATTTTGCAACACGGTTCGATTAGGTCAAAAATTAAAAAAATACAGTGAATTCAGCGATCGCCTGAACGAATTTTATTGCAAGAATAGACCCGCAGGTTTGTTCTCGTACGTCGCTAGGTTCTTTTACAAAATCGGGAGGATTCGTGAATGACGGATGCCGTTATTAAGTTTGGTCGAATCTACTCTTACCCGGATTAAAGAGGAACGTAGCTGTATAATGTTAGGTTTCCTATTGGTAAAAGCCTGCTGTGGCGAGCGAGTATAATTAAATAACGATACAGTCCCCGCATCCGTGAGGCATCATGCAAATGCCAATACCTACTCGTGAATAGAAATTGGCGTATCGAAAAAGGATTTGTAAATGAATTTGCATGCAATCTTTTTATTTTTTTCAAGGAAGAAAAATTCTGCCTTACATCCACCGACCTCCCGCAATCTGTACCATTTCGTTTGTAATGTAATGCAGTATTTATTCTGTGTAAACGCTTTGAATAAAATTATGAGAGATTTTGTATTGCCTACGTCTCTAAGTTTGAATTGCACCACACTGGAGCTTCACTGCTTTGTTAATTTTTATTTTTAAAGAAACAAAGAAAATCTGTGCATTTCGCACATTTTTTTTAAATATTACTTTAATTAAAAATATTGCCATGGTTTTATGTTGACAAACTAGACCCAAAACTCAATTTGGTAGTAAAATAGAAAATGGCGGGGGTACGACTTTGTTCCCTAAGCACTGTAGATATTCTCTAAGATTATTTCAGTACCAAATTAAAAAAAAAACAAATTCAAATTCTGTTTATTAGAATCATTAGCATAATATTACAATGCGCTAAACTATGTACTGAGGTACTTACCCAAGAACCCAGTCAAGATTTTTAGCAAGATTTTTTGTAATAATTATGAAGATTTTTTGTAATATTTTTGAATTATAATAATAGTTCAGAAGTTTCTCCGCTGTTACGAAAATGATATCTCTGTATAGGTATAAAAATCTGTGACTTATTAAAGAAAAAATCACTTGGGAAGTCAGTTTTCAAAGTGAAAAATTATAATCAGGTTCGTTTATGAAGTTTAAAGAGCAGCCTCCATTAATCTTAGTTCCAGAACTCGGCTCATTGTTTCTTTCAGGCGCTGTATAAAACGGCTTTAATTATGATATCATGGAAAATATACTTTCCAGTTTAGAAATTACTTTGTGTTTTGCCCTGTTATAAAAACTACCTGTGTTTGTATGTTTTCTTTAAATATAGTCGTATCTTGTAGAACTGAACACCTCTGGTGAATTATGTAATTGTTCATTCACTAGCTTTAGTTCAACTATTTACCAGACGCTATAGCGCAAGGGTCATAATCGAGTAGTGACTTAAATGCGCTATTATAACTAAGGGTTATTTAGTCCAGATGTGTTAATTTGTTTTTTTTTTTCAGCAAACAGCATTTTGCAACCCAGTTCGAAATTTAAATAAATATCGAACTGGCCTTTGCTAAGTTAACTCCTTGGTATGTATATTTTGGAGTAATTGAACGTTCTATTTTTAAATTACACGACTGATATGTTTCTACTAATTTATTCATCCTGCAAAGTTATTTGCATGATCATTAAAAATGGTCCTGAAACGCAAGCATTGTTTTTTTTTTAATCAGCACTTACGTATGTGAAAGGAAAATGATACAAAAGCTTTTAACCAATTTTATTATGTAAGTACTTATCATTAAACCCATTTTCACTACGCAATAAATGTACAAAAATATAAAATGGTAAACACAAGAAAAGTACAATTATCACAATATAGTTAACCTTCATCTACCTATCTACAAAACTAAAGTCTAATTTTTATAGCGTTAGAGTAAAAGATACATGTTTTATATACAAATAAGGTAGGCTATGTATAAATTAATTATTTACAATACAATTTTAAAATAGGTACAAATCGTATAAGGTTTTGTTTGCTCGCACATAATCTCTTGGCAGACATAAAGAAAAGCTATAGGTAGGTATCCCTGAACGCTGCGCGAGCGAAGAAAATAGTAAGAAACACAACTTTACAGTTTTCGTGTTTTCACAAAGGCCATAAATCCAGGCGTTGCCGCTCTTGCAGTTTACTGTTCACCCACTCGCGATGTAGTTTTATACGAGTTTTAGCAACGCTGCTGTTCACGCTCGCTTTCTGTCCTAAATCACGCGCACTATGGCTATCCGTCACATACACTAAAAAAGCACAGTGTTCGAATCAAGAATGTTCACTAATTTACACATATTTTTGAGAACTACCCTACGTAAGGGAAGGGAGCGAAGGGCCCTGGGTAGTATCCCGGGAAACCTTGGGCAGCCGAGGGTTGTACAAGAACAGATGACGTCACCCAAGAGGTTACCGCTGACGGCACAAGTCTAGTCGTGTACAGAGTTGTGTGCACCGCTTTTGCGCCGAATGTCAGTTTCAAGACTTTGCTTTCGGTCGCTACAACTTCAGTGTTTACGACAACCGGCGTTGAAATTAAAGAATACTGTTGTTGTGGGTAAAGTGGATTGATTTGCTGCATTGGTAGGGCGGGTAAGCTACTTGTGCCTAATTCGTATTCAGTTTTCGTCACCGTGGCGACCGCCCTTGAGATAGTGGTCTGAATAGTGCTCTTCCCGTCAAAAACTGGGATCACGTGCGTCTCGAAGATAGTCTCGAATTTTAGGACGGGTTTCGAAGTGGTCACCACGTTGGGGATCTGGGCCGCTGCTGCTGGATTTAATAGTCTCAGTAGAGCAAGTTGCTGTGCTTGTTCCGGTGTGAGCGCAGAGGGCACTTCAGTCACTTGGTTTTGTTTGTTTTGTCCATGAGCCTTTTTAAGTCGCAAGTGGTTTTCCTTGTATTTGTCAACTTCAGCCAGGTCAAAATCGGACCCAACGTTAGCCAGGTCCAAGTCCGGAGGGAAGACTCTTCGGGGAACTCCATCTTCGTCTTCGCCGCTGTCTCCAAAGTCAAGCTCTAAGTGTAGCTCGGATCCAGCCTCGTCCAGACGGCTGTTGAACTCCTTTAGAGTTTTACTGGGGATGAACTGGAAGTAATCCATCGGCGGGAGAGTTTTAGTTGCAGTGACAAATCTGGTCACCTCGTATGTTTGAATAAAGGTTAGACTGCTTGTCAGGTTTACATCAGGCCTAATAACAGGCAGAATGTGAGTTTTCAGCATGTGCTCAGTGGTGCTGAAGGTCTCAGTCACCGTTTCAAGCGGGGGTGTTTCCATGTCAGATGATAATGTGATTGCGGGCAACGTAGCGATGCTAGAATCCAAGTTGTGGTCCTTTCCGTAAGGAGAAGCGGTCGCTAATATGTTTTCTGTCAACGGTTCGTTGAGAGAATTTTGCGGGCTTGGAATTGCTGTTGGTTCTATGCGTTTTTCTATGGTTGTAGTCACTGTAATGATTCGAGTGTTCTTAACGCGCCCAACCTGAAAGTAACAATTAAATATTATTAAAATGATTTAATATAGATAATATTTTTGAAAATATTTACATAAAATATAGACATAAGATTACCTGGAAGGTATAAGGTGACTTGATAGTAGCAATTTCGTAGTAAATATCTTTGAAGTCAGCAGGCGTAGAAATCTCTACTTTCAACGTTTCCACGGGTGGTGGTTTCTCAATGGAGTTGTCATCAGTATCGTTTTCAAGCAGAGTACCAGGACCACTCTGGGAGCCAGATAGTTCTAAATCATTATCAGATCTTGACTGTAGTGATAAGTCATTCGATTGAGGGTCTTCAAGAAGTGGATTCGGGTTTGGGGTCGTCTGTGGCTCATCGTCGCCGTTCATTTTACGGATGGTGACTTTAGGTTTCGGGCTGGTTTTGTACTGCCAACGCCCAGAACCCGGGGCTCGGTTTAGCTTGAACTTATAGATACTGGTCGATGGCGACGGTGTAACTTGCTCGACTGGAGACGCCTGGACGCGGGGTTTGAAGCCACGTCTTTGCTCGTTGCTGCTTGCTGGAGTCACCGCTGATTTTGCCCCAGATATCCGGCTGCTCTTCCTTCTGTTGGAGTATGAGGGTGGTGGTGAAGGGGTTTCACTGAAAACAGAGATGATTGAAAGTTGAGGTTTATTTGAATATCCCCAAATACGTATATTGAAATTAATCACTTTACAAATTGTTACATGCATTTTCGTAGCACAAAGTCCCATACAAACGATTCTTGTGATTTTACACTCTACTTACCTTTGCTGTGCTCTTTGAACATGTGCAGAGTTCCTGTTTTTGAATTTTTTAGTTTGGCTCGAAGGGGCGTTGTCATGGCCTTCATTGTCAGGAACCTGAGCTCTGTGACGATTTTTGAAGGAGCCACTGCCGCTCGGTTGTCTACGAGTCGTTTTACTAAAACTAGTATCCTCATCACTGATCGATGGTGTTGGTTCTAAATTATACCTATGATTTTTAGTAATAGCCGGAGCTACAGTTTTCAATATCCTATGAGGTGGTGTTGGTGCAAGTTTTCCTCTATGGCCAGGACCAGATCCTGCTCCGAAGATTTTAGTGTTGCTATTCAAAACTTGAGCGTATTTGCCCGAAATGTAGGTGCCGATTACGCTCGTTTCATGAACAGTAGTGAGACCATCTTTTACTATGGTGCCTCCGAGAGTTGTTACAAGACCAATGGGGTGCTCTTCATCATCTGGAGGTGGCGTTGGAGCTTGTTGTCTGTGCTTGTGAGCGTGCTTCGGTTTTGGTCCGTGCGTTTTAGAAGGTCGTATATTTATAACTTTGTATGTTTCTTCAACGAACTCAGACGGCTGTCTCGAGAGGAAGTCGTACTCAGGTTCAACGATGTGGTTGTTAGACACCAAAATAGCTGGTTCATCTTCGACTCCACTTGCTTTGACATTGACAACGCTGTTGATTTTTGAACTAAGCGGCGCTTGCTTGACTTCTACTTTGCTACTCACGATGTTCACGGCACTTTTTATTTCACTCTTTTTTTTGCTTGTTTGAGGGTTTTGCTTTGATTTTTGGGAAGGTTTAGGTGAGTTAACAATTTTAGAAGGGCCAGCTACTATTTCAACTTTTGATACAATTGGTTTCGGTTCTTTTGCTACTGCTTTGGGTGAGTTAGGTTCCTTTTTTTCGCTTTTGGGTGGAGATGAGACGACTGATATAGCACTGGAGACTGGAGATTTGTTTGCTTTCTTATCAGAAATTTTGCTAGGCTTAATAGTGTCTGGGCTGGGGCTGGCTACTGCTGGGGGAGGTTTCGTTTCTATGATATTATCTTGCACAGATTTTTCAGTTGTTATTTGTTCTGTAATTATAAAAAAGAATTCGTTAGCTCGTAAATGCACTATTATTACCTTAGTATTTTTATAAATAACTTCAAACTATTTTTATTACATTATTAGTTAAATAATAGTACAACCTGGTGGTGGTGCTGAATGCGGAGAGAACACCATGACAGTGTTTCCTATTGTAGTGGTAAAGTCCAAGAATCCATAAACAGTCTGCGTGAGGAAGTTTCCATCTGCTGAGGTAGTGCAGCCTGAAATAAAGAAAAATATCTAGTTATTTAACAAAGCTAAAATACGAAATATGAAAACATATAAGCATTCCTGAGTTAACCATACAAAATGCCGTATTACACCATTGTGCCGATAAGACGCGCCGTATCTTCATCACGGAGTATTGGAACGAATATCAAAATATATCCTTTTTACGTGCTTACTAGCTGAACACACAAAATATCAGCAAATCCTTGTACGAAAGCAATAAGTCATCCATTTTCAATATCGGATATACTTTACACATTAATATATCAAGACTACTTACGGGGCTTTATGCAAAAAGCTTTCGGGAAAATGTGCTGATATAAACGAAAAGTGGAGATGCGTTACTTCAGTATCATTGGATGGCAAATGATCTGTGATAATACATTTATATGGCTTAAAAGGGAGTCGTTTACGGAGTCTTTCAGGTACCAACTGCTTATTTAATGACTCGAAAATACAAATGTTTGTCCTAAACACCGACCCTTCAGAGGTTTATGTCGGTGAAAAATACATAAAATCCAAGTTTGAAAGTGGCATTGAATAACATATTCAGAAGATATCTCGTCGGTATATCCTGCTTACTTCCGCACCATTTGCCATCAAGTGGTCTGAGATAGTCCTCCTTAGATACGCATCGGGGACTCCTCGCCCCCACTATTCCAATCTATGTATTTTCAATTACTTACGAAACCCTTTTGGGTATTTTGCTCTTCAATATTGGAAGGTGGGCTGCTATTTCACATTCTTCGTCGGTCTTTTATTAAGTTTTGTTGGGACTTTTTTTATTTACGTGCCCATTCAAACTATTATATGGATTTTTGTGGATGAATGCGCTTTCCCAATTACTGTTAAAAAAAAAAACCTACTAAAACGCTTTGAATCAAATTCAAATATTATGTATTTATTCAATGAATCACTTTGAAACCTCCTAAAGCTAGATGAGTCTAGTCTCCTAGAAGAACAGGCAATAAACTACGGCTTGATTCTTACCGTTTTTTGTATGATCCTTTTACAAAACAAAAATAATAATAATGATAGCAGTGAAGTTTGTTGGGTCATACTAAAATACCGTATCCAATTGAAACAAATATGTACGCACTAAAGTAAAAAATGTAAATGATTACGGTACATTTTTGACAAAACATTACGGTAAGCCCACGAGGGTCACTTTTAGGGAACTATATTAGGGGCCAAATAGTATTTAAAATAATTACATTCCACTCTACAAAAAGGTTAAGTAAAATAAAAACAGTACATACTCGTTTTACAGCGCGAAAGCAAGCTAGAGAAACTAAAGTGAAACTTTATTTGGAAGGTAGGTACTCTATAATATTTATATTCATAAATGAATCCCTATTTCCCTTTGTCACGCCGCTAATTCTTTTTTTGTTGTGTTTGTTATTGTCAGGAAAAGGTTCTTATGAAGGAAAATTGAAGAGACGGGAACGGGGCAAGCGAAGCGGGCGGATGCTAGTTCTATAATATTTATGCTAAGCTGAGCGAGTTAAATAAATAGAGTGTGATGTAGTTTTGGTCCCATCTTATGAAAGGGTTGCAAATTTGGAGTACACAACACTAACCAGATAGCTTTGCTTAAAATACTAATATTACTTTGGTACTTACAAAGGTGAGCGGTGGCCGCCAAAAGCAAGATAACTCTGAGCTCCATGGTGATATGTCCAGTTGCACGAGGTTACACCAGAAAGACAATGCTTGCACTCATATCCTGGGAGGCAGCATTATGAACCTGAAACAAGGAAACGATAAATTAGACTTGAATTTTAAAAAGTATGCTTATATACGGCTGTAACCATCCAATCGCAGATTAAAATAGTCAATTTGTAAAAAAAAACTAAGGCACCGTTTACATAGAGCTCATAGAAATCTTTGAGAATGTCTAAAAGTAGTTGAGAGACATCCAAATATTCGATCATTTGACTGTGTATTTAGAAAAGAATGAAATAAAATACATTTATTTGACATTAGAACATAGCTAAGCCAACCAAATAGCTGGTTTTTGCTGCCTGACAAGAATTATATTATTATTATTATTTATTTAGCATCCAGGTATTTCATCTATACTATATATATCTATATACTTCTATAACTGCACTAATATTATAAAAAGAAAGATTTGTATTTTTGTGAAAAACTATACTATACATACTATGCAGGGCGTCCCAAACTTATGGGACATGAAGGGGAAGTACCTTAAATATCGTAGATAGTGAATTTTGCTCAAAGAAGACTTTATGTTATTTTTAAAAGTTAGTAATTCTACATTCATAGATTTTTTAAAAAATACTTGCTTCGTCTGGGAATCGAACCGACTAAAATGTGAAAAAAAATCACCCTTTTTTTATGATGCCAATCGAAAGAACAGCTAAAAAATAATAACTCTGCTTAAGTAACATAGTATTTTAAAATAAAGGAACAACGTGAAATTAATCATCTAATCAAATAAAAAACATACATGAAACTGCCGTAGTCAATTAAGTAGGTATTTTTTTGTAAATTAATTAATTAAATGCTCAAAATGTGATCCCTCTTGTCTTACGCAAATCGCCAATCTTTTAATAAGCCCGCTGCCTGTTGATTTTCTAATCATTTTATGGTGAACACTCGATGTGATATGGCACAATTCTGTTTGCAACTCGCCTACGTTCTCGTATCGCTTTTTGTATAGCATATCTTTCACGTATCCCCAAAAGAAGAAATCTAATGGTGTGAGGTCCGGGGATCTGGCCGGCCATCTAATCGGTCCATTTGTACCAATCCATGTAGGAAAACATTCATTTAGAAAATCTGCTGCTCTCCGACTATTATGAGCCGGAGCTCCATCTTGTTGGAAAATTAAGTTTTCTTGCTCCGCCGCGGAAAGGTTTCTTATCTTATCCCTTAAAATTTGAAGTATTCCTAAATACTTTTCTGTGTTCAAGGTTCCTTGGTAAAAATGGATTAAGAAAACCCGGTTTTTTAAAAGTCCGCACCAACAGTTAAGTGAAAAACGCACTTGGTTATTAGTTTCAGTGACTCGTAGGGGATTTTCTTTAGACCAAATACGATTATTGTTGCGGTTATACATACCGTTATTGCTAAAGTTAGATTCGTCTGTCCAAATAATATTATCCAAAAAATTTGGATCTTCAAGCAAGCGTGCCTGGATATCAAGACAGAAATTTTTTCTCCTTTCTGTATCGCCCGGAAGTAACTTTTGAACCAATCGTCCTTCAACATAACTCTTAAAACCGTGTTTTTTTAATACACGGTGTATTTTACTTTTTGAAACTCCAATTTCCTGTTCTCCTTCTCTCACCGATGCTTTCGGAAAAGCCGAAAAGTAAATTAAAATACCAAGGTCTTCGTCGTTGATCGTATGGTTTTCTTGCTGTGGTTCTCTTGGGCGTTTATCGAAACGTCCCAGAGTTTTCAAATTGTTCACAAGCCTTTTCAAAACTTTACGAGACGGTATTTGTCTATCAGGATATTTTACGCCATACCACCGCAAACTTCTAGAGATATCTTTATCGTTCAAAAAATATGCTTCCATTAGATCAAAACTTACTTGATATGCCATGTTCGCAATAAATTAACACAATAACATATGTAAGTGATTAGAGTGATATGTAAGTGAATTAAGACTAAACAGATCAATATCCGAAAAACAAACGCTTGCACAGACTGTTCTATTTTCAAATTTAAGAACAACATTTAAAAATATCACTTCTTTTTAAAATATCTTAAAAAGTATGCATTCAAACAAACGCTGTCATAAACTGTTCCATTTTCAAATTTAACAATTATTTATTTTTGTTTTAAATTTGCCTTCTGTCTAGCTTACAGAGGACGTATTGAAATACTAAGTTTTATCAAATTATCATTTTATCCACACGTGCACTTATAATAAGGAAAACTTATGCCAGTAGGTACCTATTTTATGAAGTGGGTACTTATTTACGAATAATCAATGCTATCTTTGGAATGATAATATTGCTACTTTTCGAACGTCGTCTTCGGCAATAAATAACTTTCTTGAAATTTGACTCAATCATTTTATGGTGTTCCTTTATTTTAAAATACTATGTTACTTAAGCAGAGTTATTATTTTTTAGCTGTTCTTTCGATTGGCATCATAAAAAAAGGGTGATTTTTTTTTCACATTTTAGTCGGTTCGATTCCCAGACGAAGCAAGTAATTTTTAGAAAATCTATGAATGCAGAATTACTAACTTTTAAAAATAACATAAAGTCTTCTTTGAGCAAAATTCACTATCTACGATATTTAAGGTACTTCCCCTTCATGTCCCATAAGTTTGGGACGCCCTGTATATGCTATACAAAAACTAATACTTGTCCGATTTCAATTTTTTTTTCATAATTAGAAAGCTATATTCACCCTGAGTAACATAAGCTATATTTATGTGCTTATAAAACAAATGTACATGATAAGTTGTAAGCCTGGTTTCCCACTGTGTGTTTTCTTTGATCGTTTGAGAGCACTGGCTATAAAAGTTATTTATGTGTTGACAAATTGGAAGCCGCATAAGATTTTAAGAGCACCCACAAAAGTTGAAATCGTACTTTGCATTGGGTTCCTGAGATCTGACCCTTATAAACCTTCTTTTTTAAGAGTGTCAGTGCAAAGGATGTTTAATGGCTACGGCGATATAACTTTGACCAAACCCTCGCGACCGAACCGATTGGGTGAAATGAAATTGAATCATTTAGCAGCAGCTATTGTATTGTATTGCCAGACTAGCAGTAAAAAAGTAAACAGGCGGTTGCAGCACCTATACCATCCTCACAGCTTAACGGCCTAATCCATAGGAATAACTAGCAGCAGGTACTTTGCATTATAAGTTGGATGTTCTAGTAGGTTTTAATAAAACATAATTTACTATTGATAATCTGAGTTTAGTTTTATAGGCAGTGAATCCTTACAAAATTTTAATTCAAAACGGGACGCTGCAATACTTGCATTCGGTTGTTTTTTTTAATGTTTTTTGTCGAATAGCTCCATCATTTATGAACTGATTTGAAAAACTCTTTTTTTATCTGAAAGGTAATATTTTCATATTAGTCCCATAAAAAATCATCAAAATCGGTTCGGCAGTTTGGCCATGAAGTCAGTTTCACAAGTTTTTTAAACTAATATTTTTCAAAAAAATAGTCGAAACACGACACCCATTGGTCGTGACGTTTGCGAATATCGCTATTTGTTTAATAGAAAGCACTCGTATATCAATTTGAAACGTGTGCAGGTTACAAGGGTTGGTTGGTCACATTTGTTATGTTAATTCCTATGGGAATGAATATGAAACCGTGTGCGTGTGTTCGGCAAGCGGCAACGCATGAGAGCACAAAATAATCACTCGATATATGCAAAGCGATGGTCGGTCTGCAGTGACCATAGACCCTAAACCTAAAGGACGATAAACTAATTCAGGTAAGCTTGCATAGCTGAGCAACATGACTTTTCAATCCCATTCTGCACGACTTATTATTACGCATTCGATGTGATACAGCCTTTATAATTAAATGTAGGTACATAGCTAAGAGCATAATATACCTAAGTAAAACCAAAGTTCAACTAATATTTGGTCCATTAGCTCGTGGGACCATACAGGAATAAGTAACTCATTTTGATATATCGCTTATCATGCAATTTACCCCCACACGATGACGTAATATAGATCTGTCCTATTATTGATGAGTATTCGTTTATTTGTTCAGTATCTTATTTGGGATAGGTATATCGGCTAACAAGCGATGGCATTGTAAAAGGAACAGGGCATATCTCGATGTTAATTTGCCCCAGACGGCACGACGCCAAAACTCCTCATTTCAGCGGTCACCCAATTCGTTGAACCAATAGAGCTTTTAAAATAAATATGTTTGTTCACTGGCTTATGCCGACGCTATTGTAACCCAATATTAAATTATTTGGTGTCATTTTGGGACTTTACGGTCGGTTGCGTTGGTTTTGAGCGTAATTTAATTTTGGTCAATAAATAGTTGTGTGTTATTCAATTAAGTGTGTCAATTATTTGCTTTCATTCGTTTATAGTTTGTTTCTACAAATTGGTTAATTAGTCAAAATAACATGTTGAAAACATCGATGGTATGTGCGTAAATGTTCTATAATATTTTCAATATTTGGAGTCCTTTTCCCTAGAACCGTTTGGATTTTTCCTCCCTGCATAAACCCTCGATCAAGAGGGCTTGTGACGGCTAACTTGCCAAACAACTTGCATCTAAATCTTAAATCAAGTCAATAACCCCAAATTGGGGCGAATAACCTTTGAAACCATTGAAAACAAACACTTAGCAAAACAGAAACGTAAATAGCACTATAACTAATGATTATTTCGCATCGAACTGAAATTTCCGATATTCACCACAATCGTGGACAAATTCACGATTGGCATCTTTTGTGGTCTCAAGGCATTCGAAGATGGAGGAAGGAATCCTGAGGCCGCATACATTAATCTTTAACCGAGACGGGAGCCTTTAATGTAGGAAATAGAATAATGTCTATGAAAATACTCTGCAAATACATCAGCGGGCAGCAAAGGTCTATAACGGCATTTGAATAGCTTTTGACGTCATGAAAGGATTACAAGAAAATGTAAAATAGAAAGGAATCAAATAGTAATCTACATTCAGTCCTATCAAATTGACAAATCCAATGCTCGTCGTGCTACGCAACGTAGACCGTGCTCTACGCCGTAGTATTTATAATCCACGGCAAATGGAGCATCTCTCCAGTCTGCTATGAGAATAGGTACAAAGGAACACAACAGGGTTTTACTGAGTAATCGTACAAGAAAACTTGATATGATTGTCTTGTTTCTCAGAATATACGACCGTTTTGTATATTTACTTCGAAATCCATTCAACTACACTGAGCTTCACTCCCGACTTCCTATTATAGGTCCGCAAGGTATTCCAGAGTACTGATTCGCAGTCGAAGCCAAATTCTCCTACACGTTGGCATCCATTGTGCCTGGCATTATGTGAACTGACTTCTACGTAATCTGTGCCCTACACTACTGCACCACAAAGTTAAACAGTAAATACATTTTGTTGATGTGGAATTCTCACTCACGGGCGACACAGTAAACATCAGCTTGCACTGTCAATATTGGGTTTCAGTGTTTAAACTATCGCCATCTCTTACTGATGGGCAATGACAAACAGTGACAGGGTTAACATCGACTAATGTTTCAACGAATAGTGTTTTTCTATGAAAGCTTTGAAGTTTGAAGCGATTCAAAGGTACTTTTTGAGGTAAGCTAAAATGATTTACATCGCCCTCCGTGTAATTACTGTTTATAATAATCTTTACTGTGCATATACAAAGCAGTCCTCAGCAGTGTAACTGTGGAGTGATCTACAGTGCCCATAGAAAATGCAGTCTAGCGTGCTGAGAGTACCGATGGATAGATGAATGAGTAGAAACTGTTGCCCATTCTACGGCCAAGTCCGGATTGCGATACCTTTGTGAGATGAGCTTGGAATCAACTGTAATCATCGGTAGGTGCGTGCTATCCTATCGGTGTTCGGATAATTACAGCAAATTCTAAAGGGTTTCTGAAAGTCCAAGTGAGCGTATTACAGTCACTCAGAGTAAATAAAATAGATATTTCAATGATGTGCGGATGTATCCAATAACTCTACAGTGCTTGGCGTGTTTTTACTTTTCAAATTTTTAATAGTAGGTTAGGTAAATGGTGAAATGGTCTACCGCGCCGTTGTCACTTTTTTTATAGGAATTTAGTTTCTACGTGATTATACTTATAGAGAGAAGGTATGACTAGTAGTAGATAGAAAAGAGCTATAAGCTCCGAGCTGTAGAGTGCAGCTCAATCACTAAGAAGGGAGTGAAAGGCCGCGCGCCCTTTGTGCCCTGCTTTTGAAGGATTTGATAGGCAAAAACAGGGTTGTCGAGCTGCCATACTTTCAAGAGCTGTAAAATGTTTTTTTTTTTTTTTTAATTTATTTAATGGGCTTTGTCGCAATGCGACCACACTGCCCTATAATAACACAACAAATAAAATTTAACTTAATCTAAATTTATACAAACTTATTATTGTCTAGCTAAACCAATTTCTGCTAATTTATATAACATCTTGGCTTGATCCGACAAGGGACAAGCCAAGATGCTATTTATCATACCAACATTCATACATCTTCTTCCAAAACAACCTAATCTAAATCTATCATTTCGAACACACTCCAGCAAAACATGTTGTACATCTTCCAATGTACCACATTCGGTACAATTCGGAGACTGTAAAATGTTGAGACTAATCCTAGTCTTCAGGTTATGATTCCCTAATGTTTAGTTCATGCTAAGAAATTTAGAGGTTGATTACCAATATAGGCGTTTTGCATGACGATGTCAAGAATTATTAAGCCTTGCACACATCCAAGCGTTCTACAATGGCGATTAGAAACGCTGCCAAATATGACAGCGTTTCATTGATCGCCATCGCCGTCGCTCGACTAGATGTGCGCAGGCTTTTAAAGTGAATTAAAAAAAAAACTCTGACGGTACAGCACTCGTATTGTGTATGTCTAGGTATCTTGAGTGGGGTTGGATGTGGAGTTCTAATTTCAAAATAATACTCATCAGCAGCTTTTAACTGACCAATTGCAATTGTGTAGGTAATTTTGTACATTTTAATTTGAAAATAGAAGAGCATGGCTACCATTGGCTGCTTGTGTGTGGCTCAAGGATCACGTTGAAATGTCTTAAAGCTGGTAAAGCCTGCCTTACAGCCCTGGAAAAGGCCTTTGTCCAAAGACAACCCGACCGCCACACCAGTGTCATATTATTATAGCAAACTTTTGCTAAGTTATATTTAGTAAGATTAGTATACTTAAGTTAAGATTTTTTATCACCGACTTAAACACTATTTTTTAAGGTCAGTGAAATAAAAGCTTTTTTTTATTTATTTGGCAAAGCTAGAAGCTTACACTGGCAACCCTGGGTATAGAAAGGGTGTGAGTGTTTACTCGCGGCGTAGGCGCGGTGATGAGGCGGTGATGCTTGTGGCTCCTGTCTGTCTGAAGCCATTCACTCTTTCCATCCCTTCGTGGTGGACGGTCAGTAAAAAAACAAAAAAAATACGACTATTTGAAATACGTAAGGTGTTCAATATTTGTTCGTGTGGGCCACGATTTGGCAACAAGCTAGATTGGATTGAAACAGAATGTTTGAACAAAACGCAGAAAATAATAGTGAATTTCGTGTATCATTTTATTTTAACTTACGGTCCTTATGTTTATTTATTCTGTATTTTTTTATGTACTAGAAATTAACACTATTATTTATACTACTTTATCAGTAAACGAATTTCATGAGCATTCTGACTATGAATAGGTTACTCCAGAATCGGTCACCTCATGGCTAAAATTTTGGCTAATATTCTAAAATTTGTTTTGGGTGATTTTATTTTTATTCCACTTTCTGTACATCAATAAGGAAAATATAATAATTATTGCTACTATGAATCAACTTCTGCTGCTGACTGTACCTCATTTATCTGACCGTGTAGCTCTTCCCTCTATTCAAACAAAATTTAATGAGGCATGCAATTTTTTCAATGCTATACTTGGGCATGTATAAGAAAAAAAAATTGGAAATAGATAATAATATGATGTAACATAGTTTTTTTTAAATCTCTGAGTTCGAATATTGTATACATGTTATGAGAAATTTTACAGTAGTTGTGACGATTCAATTATTCCTAATTAGTTGTTTTATTTCTATCCTATATCTTACATGGAGCGATCAAAATGTAAACTATTTTTTGTTTTATTTTTGTCTCTTATCCAAATATTGTTCCATATTTGAATATTAAGTTCTACATGAGATCCAGTAGAAGGAGTTTTAATTAAATTGACTTTGAAACTCCTTGCCGTTTTAAAGGGTTTCTAGCTCAGAACGCAGTTTTTTTTGTTCCGCGCGCGGCTCCTAGCCAAGGATATTTCTCCTAGCATATTATTTTTGATAGTCTTTTTTTTTTATTCAGCGCACCTGTTATTGAAGCTTGTCTCTGCCTTTATCAATAATCTCAACTCGTTTTAGTACCTACCCAAAGGACTAGAACTGAGGATTTTACATACACATCATAAGCATAAGCAAGTCCACTGCTGCACATTTACGCCTTCACCATCCACCGTCTTCCCGGATTACATACCTTCGTTTATTTCATAAATTATGCACTAGTACAATACTAAATAATTTAGCACCAGTAGAGACCAGTATGGTTTAGTAATTACGTTCCAAGTGTCAATTAGGACAAGCAACGGAAACCACGGCCAAAATGTTCTATGTTTGGTAGAGCATGGCTAAGATCACATTTAATCATAAAACAGGTTGGTCCAATACCGGCTTACCGGTAGTTTTGTGTCACCCTTATTAGTGTAGTAGTTAGTTGTTTTAGCTCTAGTCCAGATGTTGTGAAGCACTTCTTCTTCCTGCCCTTATACTACGAAGCACTACGACATGAAAAAAAAACAAAAACATTTTCCCAGCAAAATGAGTGACCTTTGAAAAGGGGTTTCAAAAATCACACACGGTAAGCACTATAGCTCTATTGTGAGCCGGGAAGAATAACAAATCATGCTCTGTTTTTTAAAGGTCAATCAAAACAAACAATCTCAATTTTTAGCTAGCCCATTGCAAATGCTTGATCAAGATTTAAGGTTGTCAGGAGCAAATACTTTTCACTCCTTTTGCTCAAAAAGACCGTCATTGTGGCGTATCAGAGCGAAGAAAATTTCTTCCTGTAAGGGAAAAAGCTGGAAAAGTTTTAATTTATATTTTGTCTGTCAAATGACAATGAGCTTACAAAAAGGAAATTATAAGTTGAATAATCATGAATAAATACTCGACTTATTACTGTTTAAAAAAAAAAACAACATGTTATTTTTGAAAATGGAACTTAATATGTCGAATCTTTTTGGTAGAATGTATGCAATGCGTTGCGGTTACAGAAGAAAAAACAAAAAAGACTGGCGCCAAATCTTTAGTTTCTCAACTATTTCATAATGTATAGAATTATTTTATTTTTTTGCAATCGTAGTGAAAAGTTGAGAGTACACATCTACTATTACGGTGCCAAAATGTTGCTGACAGCCAGCTTTCATGTATAAATGCGCCCAAGCCTTGTCTATTGGCAAAACTTATTAAGCAAACTACAAATAACACAAACTTAGACGCTTCTTTGTTTGTTTAGTAATAAAAGTTGGGCAGTGTATCCGAATTAGGTTGCGTTGCAAGGTTTTTGATTCAATGGTAGCATGGATACAAATGCGGAGAGCGGGTGGAATATTATGTTAAGTAAATAAGTTGTGCGAGCAGTCTTTTGCTGGGATCGCTTAGGGTCTATGCAGACCGTACTTCGATACTCCGACTGCAACATGCTAGTTTTGACACGCTTTATTGTTGAGTTGACCACGAATATTATTTTTAAGTACACAAGTTTTCTGACAGCAGTCACAGGGTCAGTTAGTGTTCTACTTATTTGTTCAACAAAAGTCTGTGTAGACCGCATTTGGGCTGTAAAATTTCGGCTTGGATACTTACTGGTTTTAGGTAATAAGAATATTGACGTCGCATCAATATTTTTGTTCTCTCTCTCTTGTCTTTGTTCTTTTGAGAATTGAGCCCACAACCAACAGCACAGAAGACAATGACTATCAAATGGACTAAGGTCAGTCTGCTTAGTTTGGGGCTAGATAGTGATGTGTGAAACGCCCACCTATGTTTTTACTTGCCAGTAGAAACATACCTTTTTCCCGCGGCGCAGACTGTTTTGGCTGCACCCCAGACACGTTTTGCATTTCATTCAAAACGTTGACGTGGAGGATAAACTTTTATTATTTTACTACTTCGACGTGATCTGAATGCACCTGAGTTATTTGCTCGCAAACTTCTCGGATTGTAGACATCTTAGTTTTTTGTAATAGATACATCAATAAGATTTTAGATCGTTTTAAAAGTAGGTATTTGAACACATCAGTGGACACGGAATAAAATAAATATTGTGGATAATTCACACAACACTATCTAGCCTTAAATTACTATGGGAACCAGGTAGCTGATGTACAAGTAATACTTGTACACATTTTTTTCTATATTTCATACTAAAAATACAGTACCTATAACACCCAGACAGAGAACAAACATTTGCGTTCACCACACAAATATTTGTTCTCGGTGGGAATCAAACCCACAACTTACGGCGCAAAAGGCAGAGCTACTAACCAATTGATCTGAGAGACCAGTTGGTTAGTTGATTAGGTTTAAAAAAAGAAATTGGTTCTGACATTGTAAAATGATCTTTAAAGGCCATCATTTCTCATTTCATTATTTCTAAAAAAATAATGAAAATGCCGTCAAAACGTAAGTAAGTATAATCATTTGATACTCTTTGCTAAAAGCTTTTTACCTACACTAAATAGCCAATCGATCCGTTACCCTAAAAATAAATCACGCGTACGAGAGTGCAAAAGGCAAAACATTTAATTTTGTATTAGAGCATCAAAGGGCTTTTATTACAGGTATCCAATTACTCCCATGGGCTTACATGATGCGTTGTAAATGGCAGGACAATACCTAAAAAGGGTTTCACGTTACCCTTTTATTATTCCGAATGAGCGCCGCGTAACATTATTATACAACAATCGAAGTTGGCGAGTGTCCAAAATTTATTTTTGATTTCACTCGTTTGAATGCAAAGTTGCGGGCGGAGGGCGAAAGGTTCTACACGTGGACATTTTAACGTGAAATGAATGGACCGTGATTGAGTTACCTTTATTAAATTCTGTGTGTTGTGTACGAAATTGGCGTTTTCATAAATTTAATTAAAAGCCTAAAATTTAAATAAGATGAGCAACCTATTTTTTTGCAATATGTGATAGGAATTTAGGTACTTATTTGATAATATTAAAGAATATGTATTACTAAGAAATCTGAAATGGCACAGGTATTTTCTGAGGGGACTAAGATTGAGGCTATAGAGTATTTGATAATATTAATGAATATAATTATATTACTAGGAAATCTGAAATGGCACAGGTATTTTTGAGGGGACTAAGCACTCGGTAAAAAACTATTTATGAAAATCGAATGATTCGGTTTGAAACGGGATGTCAAAGTATGGAAAAAATTACACGCTAATATCAAGTCGCGTGGAATTCCACTAGCCTACTCTTTATACAAAACTGTGATGTACTATTCTATAGAACCTATGAAATTTCTCAACAAACCTTCCTCTACACGATTGTTGTTGAAATGCTCCGTTTCGTAAGGCAACCTGCGCCTCGCGAGGCATTTGATGATGCTCAGCGGGAATGAGTCATGAGGCGAGGCATGGTGGCGCGCAGACAGAGCTTAGTTATAGTATTCGATGAAAATAGTAACTCAACTATTTATTTTACTGGTCGGTGCTGTCCAAACTTTGTTCCAACTCATTTTTTTTTGTATACAATTTATAGGCTTGCGACCGCAATCTCACTTGCTGTTAAGTGATGATGCGGTCGATTTAAGACGTTTCAAAGTGATTAGCTGTTTCAAAGTGATTAGCTGTTTCAAAGTGATTCTTGCATCGTACTGAATAAAAAATTATTGACTTTTGACGGTGTTGCAAAGCTAAATAAGCTTTGAAGATATAGTGATCATTAAAGTCTAGCACACATATGAGCGTTCTGCGGTGGCGATCAATGAAACGCTGTCAAATATGACAGCGATATTTGACAGCGTTTCACTGATCACCACTGCAGAACGCTCAGATGTACGAAAGACGGTATTTTTTGTGTTATTATTATTATTATGTGCCCTCCAGGTAATTTGTGTTATTTACAAAGTTGAGTTACTGTTTCTAGATCACTATGGTACAGCCAAAGATAAGACGATAGATCTAACTATGGTTAAGCCAAGAACACATTGGCGCAACGAACTGTAGCGGATCGCGTTGCAAACCAAGGAACTGTAAATTAACAACCTGGATGCGAAATTACTACGGGTGATTCAACTTGATTCAAGTAAAAAGCCTTCCAAATTTAACCGTAGTTTAAATACCATCTTTTTTTGATTAATCTGATAAAAATGCATATTCAAGGCAAAGACAATCGTCGATGTACTTCTTGCTCGCACATTTTGACCCTTTCAAAAATATAAATTTCATCGAAAATCGCGAGTGTGCAATCTGATTAACAAGTTCAGTGTTATTACAATCTTTCAAAGGGTCAACTTGTACAAACGTGGAGCTGTTTCAAGATTTTCCTCTTATTATTGTTTTTTTCTGTTGGCTAAAGTAAAAGAATGTTAGAATTTGGCAATTTTCTTCTTTGAGTGCTACTCTAAAATAATTCAACTATTCTGGTTTATCTCCTCTACGAGGAAAACCAAATGTCCTGAAACTGAACAGTTCCCGGCATGAACCCATCAGCGCTGAATATGCCAGGAGCTGCAGTGCATTAACACAATTTTCCGCTAACAACAAAGCTAGAACTTCATCGTGGATTTACTAGCTCAGCTCGACCTAGTTTATCGCTGGAATTATAGATAGTTATGGAACTACGGGTATCTTTAATTTCATAGCGTAAGAAGTAATAACTTCTATTCCAAGTTTGTTTGGCGGAGAATATGATTCACATTGCTTATTCGTAGGTAATTTTCTTTGAAAATATTTGAGCAAAACAGTAAACACAGGCATTATTTATACGGTATAAGCACTTTGATATATATTAGGAATATGATGTTATTATGTCAAGAGATGACGGCTGCCAGAAGGGAATGGAAGAGGAAGACATGTTGTGCCGACCTCACATAAAGTGGGATAAGGGCAGGAAGAAGAAGAAGATTATGTTGTGTACGTACCTTTACTGAACCATTTGTGACCTCTAAATAAATGAGATAGCCGTGAAATTTAAGAAAACGATTCCCAAGGTTTGCTTAGACTAAAAGAAATTAGTCACGCGTCAACTTTAATGTATTGTACAGTCGGTTCACTAGGATGTATACAGTTACCTTATAATGGGAGTGCCAAAAGATTAATTTTAAAAAATAATAATATGCCTTTTTTGGAGTATTTGCTTCGTAAAGGTACAATAACATGCTGTGGCAATCTTGTGCGTCTGATGGTAGTCGCTGGTTGGTAAGATCTTTTTAATGATTTCTCTACAAACGTTGGTTATTACTTTTGCTAGCAAATAAACTGACCAAAAATAAAGCTATGGGCACAGTAAAAGAAAAAAAAATTTCATTGCTCATACTCTGAAAGTAGGTCTGAAGTTGCCTGAGGGGCCTACTTGAAAGTAATACTTTCAGCCCTAGGGAGAATCGCTTTCTACTGACAGCTGTCAAATTATAAAAAAAAACAAGTTCTATTTTATTCAACCATGTTCCAACTTTCTAAAGTCTTTCTAATTGCAAGGAGGTTGTTGAACCAAATTCCAACTTTTTATTCAGCAAGTAGGTTGGAAACCCATTACAACGGTAAGAAGTTTAAAAAGTCTAATGAGAGCTCTTAAGAGAATTTAAATTTAAATAACATAAAGATAGTATAAAATAAATAATATATCTTCCAAATTACTTGATTATTATATAGCTTCAACTATTTATTTAAAATAACATAGATTTGAGCAAACAATTTACCATTTTTTAAATTATGAAAATGAAAATAATGGCTGAATAATGCTGGCGAGCCGTAGCCGAAGGCCCGCCAGAGAAAAAGAAAAAAAAAAACTGGGAAGGCGGCAATTCAATCTTCATTTTCACAGATTTTTCTTTCATGTTTTTATTTTTACTTTCCTTGTATTCGTAATGAAAAGCACAGTGTTTACCTCGGGTGAAAGTCCCTCAAGCTCCATTGGCGCCCTCGCTACGCTCTGGCGCCAAACCCGTCTCGGGACTCAAAAAACGTGACTTTCAACACTCAGGTAACAATGTACTATAAAACACAAAGCAGCTATGAAAATGTTGAAACGCTTTCTTGTAGATTATTCGTTAAGAAATAGCTCTCGGCTCAGCGGGCTTAAGCTCGAATGCGTGAGTTTCTAAAATCATAATTTCAAAGCTTAAAACGAATTGTTTAAAGGTCCATTTCAACACAACATTACACATTTAACTGCCCTTTTGGCAGAGGATAACTTTGATCTTTTAGTTTGAATAGACCATAGGCCACTTTTTAGCCCTAACAAAAACAAACACATGATTTGTATGTTTCGAATAAACTCAAAAACTTCTAAACCGATTTTACAAGTTCTTTCAATGGAAGCCACGTTATCCTTGATTAACATAAGGCTGTATTTGTTTACTAGTGACTCACATCACACGGGTGTCATTTAGAAAACAGAAGGGGATTTTTTTTAAGTTTAAAACTCTTAAATTTTTCCTCTCGTTCGAAGCAGGGGCATATCGCTAGTATGGGATATGGAGCACACAGGCAGCGTAGGCTTATATCGATGGAATGGTGTTTACTAAAACAACACACCCTTGTTTGTTTCTCTTTTAATTTATGTGTTATTCGATTGTGGGGATATATATGTCAAGGAATCTTGAAGAACTTCTCCAGTTCTGGACCCAAATTCACTTGGACATTTCAATAACAGATTCAGATTAATTTATTTTATTCCAGTAAGATAACATGGTACACTTGGGAAAGTTATCTGCGTCGATTGGTCAAGTAAGAGTTTGTGACGTCACATGTTTTTGGCAAGGATATTCTAGACCTACGATCGTCATTACAAGCTTTTTTTCATTTTAGCTTTTACAACAGACTAAATATTAGACGTATGCCAATTTTTTTTTCGGTTTGAAGGGTGTGGGTGCCGTTGAAATTACTGGCACGTGAGGCTAAACATCTGTATGCATCAAGCTAATGGACGCAGGCAGTGCATGGTAGGGCACGTTCCCAACGTGCGTGACCTACGAGGCAATGAAATGGAATGCTTTGTTCTAGGTGCTGATGGTTACCGCTTTACATCAGAAGTGCCCTAAGCTTGTTCCCATCTGCTAGTTAGATTATACGCTGGGTTGCCAATTCAAAAATGTTTCAGCTAGCTGCAAGAAAGAGTGCTCCGACAGGCGCCGAAATCACAATATTTCCTCACATTATTTGTTATGAAAGTATTTGCTACTCGACAATCGGAATGGCACGAGTAAAATATTTGTGCTCCGCACTCACTGATATATTGTGGATGTTACTCACTGGCGCTCTGTCTACGGCCATAATAAATTTTGCGACAAACAATATTCCCCAGTCCTTTGTCTGCCGGCCGCATCGATCCGAACTAACAATACCTCGCAAACCTCTACAATCTACATTGTTGAGTCTACAACTTAGTTTGGCGTTTTCTATCCAGAAGGTACCGGGTGCCTTCGGACTGGAAACTTTAAAGATTGAGCATGACAATTGAATAAAAAAAAAGACCGGGCTCAGTAACCAGCTACAAACAAGGAGTAGGTTGAACTTTATTTATTGTTTTTACTCAAATCTATGAGCTGCCAAAAGTTTTATTCTGTATCTATCTAGCCCCAAACTAAGCAGAGCTTGTACTATGGGAACCAGATAGCTGATAAAATATTTAAATACATACATAGAATATAATAAAACACCCAGACAGGGAACAAATATCTGTGTTCACCACACAAATTCTCGGTGGGGATAGAACCCATTACCTACGTCGCAGAAGGCAGAGCTACTGCCAACTGAGCTGACAGGCCAGAATTAGGAGCGATTTTGTTAAATAATTAACCATAATGTCTGGGGCTTGTGTTATGCATCAAGTCACATAATAGAAAAGTTGGTATGTTGGTATAAGCTGTCAATAACATGGCATATGTGGGTCGTGGAGTAGGTACCTGAAGTGGAAGACCCAGCTCACCATTAGGGTTGTGTAGTTGACATCTCATCGAAATGAAAGCTTCAAGTTGGTGAGAGTGCCAACTGCTCGTTTTTATACCTAATATAATCTTATAGACGCTTCCTGGACGCCTGCGTGACACTGTAAGATGGACGAAGACAATCCTATTAATTTATTAGTTAAGCTTTTAAATATGCCACATGTCTGAAATAAAAATTATACATTATGGCATTATGGGTCTTATTAATAATCCTGGCGTAGCGTTGGACTAGTTGATCCGTGTTTTGTCTCTTGCATTGACATGCAATTGTCAACCCGAGCAAATGTGACAAAACACGGATTAACTAGTCCAACGCTACACCAGGATTATTAATAACACCCTATAGGTGCAGTCAGCTGCACTAGAATGTAATAATTTCGTAACTTTCGACGTAGTGTGGTGGCATCGCTATAACGACATTTAATAGAACAACTTAAAAAACCATGAAATCAGCTGATAAGTTCACTTATTTTTTCAGCATTTGCCCTGTACCTAAATGTCCATTGCAATGCTGCAACATTACCCAGAAAGTTACAAAATAAATTGGAGCCTATTGGAGTGTTATTCTGATGTATAAGCTATATTATTGTAAAGTTTCATTAAAATCCATTCAGTAGTTTTTACGTGAAAGAGTAACAAATATCCATCCATCAATCCATACTTACAAAAATTCGCGTTTATAATATTAGTAGGATTCTTTAATCATTTTGAGTGCTTTAGTAACAGGTATGGTATATGTTAAGGTGAGTGCCAGAAAGCTTCCAAAACGTTATTTCTGAAAGTACTTCTAGTGGAGGACAGATTCAAGACTAATAAATTTAAATGTTATTCAATTGAATTCATATGAATTATTCAATAAAGCATGTTAATGGAACAACGCGAACCTCCCTTGGAGATTTCGTTCTAATTAATTACTTTCACCGTTGGGTACCTTATTAGTCGAAGTCACTCTAGAATTTGATTTGTTATAGGCAATGGTTACCACTTAACATCAGGGGGCCATTATTCTTGATCCATCAGCTAGTTGTATAAAATATACATATCTACTTGTATAAAAGAAAGTCGAGTTAGTTACACAATTTATAACTTAAAAACAGCTTAACCGATTCGGCTCAAAATTAGTGGGGAGGTTGCTTAGAACCAGGAGAAAATTTTTATTTTTATAAAGTTCGAAAATATGTGTGTCAAGGGCACGAAAGGAGCCTCTTTGAACCGCACTTAAATTACTTTCACCAAGCTAGTTTCGAAAAAATTAGTGACCGAAAATTAACGGGAACGAGGCGAGTGAAGCCGCGGGCGACCACTAGTATATATTATCATAGAATTTGAATGCTTGCATTCAGATTGCTTTTTAATATAATAAGCAGATATATTTAAAGCAGCGGGATACGCACGACTTAATATTGTATCGCACGACTTGATAATGTGAGTGGTGAGTTATTCCATCCTCTTATGTACAAAATAGTTACAGCGATGTGTTAGTAAGAACTCGGTTAACATTTTATTACCGAAAACAGATAGATAGATAGAAATCTATGCATTCTGACGCCATCTTTATATCCCCCGACGAGTGATGTGTTTCGTTGCCCAGTCTCAGTAGTGATGTCCTATTTAAATAAGCTATCAATAAGAAAACCAGGAAAAAATATTTCCTGAAATTACCCTCTTTCATAACATCACTTCTAGCTTTTTTATCAATTGAAAGGTTTTTCAAAATTGGATCACGCATTTCATCTCCGTTGTAATAACATTTGAATTGTGGTAAAAAAATACGCCAAGCCCCAAACATTTGAATTGGAAAAATCTAAAAGTGTATTGGTTGTTGCAATCAAATAAATTACAAATTTCTTTTTTTTAATGCAAAATATAGACAACCCGTTGGTACTCGATGGTAGAAAAGAAAGAAATGCATTTCTTCATACAAACTGTACACGACTATAAATAATACCTACCTATATGGTATATACAACTTCAAAAAAAGAGAACATAGAAAAAAAACAGTAAAAGTGACATCGTAAATGTGTCACATCTACACAATATGTAAAGTTCTGGTGTATGTGTCGAATGCTGCCGGGGTCACCGTCAAAATGTACGGGGTCACCGTCACCCATTTTAATGCTCTAAGTCACCCATAGACACCAACGAAACCAAAGGTGCTAGGTGATTTTTCTTGAACGCATTCATGTATATTATAATAGCATGTACGTATAGCTGAGGAGAAAAATTGCCGTAGATACAAAGCATAAAAACATAGAAACAATATTTTTCAGCGTATCTAAAAGAATCCTCGCGAGAAATGGTAACTACAACGTTATAAATGTGAAAACTATTGAATGAAAATTTAAATTTCAAATCTTGAGACGCTGCTGAGCTATTTGCCATAATAGAAGAATAATAGGTACTCACTGCTTACCAAGGGAGCATACAGAATCTTGATTATTCAGGGTGAAGTATTTGAATAACCAGTTACTTAGGCACTGAAATAGAACCTTTTAGTTTGCAAGTATCTTCGCTCTCGTATCTCAAGCTTTTATCTTAAGGAAGGCATTTACACAGGAAATCTAGACAAAAACAGTAAAACAAATGCATGCGCTGACGTTAGTATTGTTACGTCGTCAGCGTCGGCTTGATAGCGCCTAAAAGGGTTTAAATTAAAACCAGCGTTGTTTCGGGGCTTTTGTAGACCGTGCTTCCATGCGACTAAAGTTCTAAACTAAACAGTCGTTTGTCTTGATGAAAATACTAGTAACCTCTGTCTTTCTAGAATGCCTTTGTAGTGCGGTGAATTTGAAATGGAAAACCCGGCGTTTTTTCATGAGAGCTTTGTTCTAGTTGACCTTTTTGGAATAATGAACTTATAGGTCACTGCGATGGCGGTACCGAGTGATCTATAAAAAAGGCCTTGGATAAAGTGAACCGGAATAGTGAGTCAGTTTATATTCAAAGTTGTTCAGTGATAAGTACTTATTTTTATTTTTTGGTGGAAAAAAAATTAGGATAAATCTAAATTGACGTACATTTCCTTCAAAACGGAACATAAATTACTTTGATTATTTTACACCTTATTGCATCTGATATTATCTGTTTATTGGCATTGAAATATTATGATAAGCATAATTTGGACTTATTTTTTTGTACTCGCGCGTTTATAATGGTGTGTATTTTTATACAAATTTTCTAACAAAGGAATACCCTGGCATATCACGTCGGTGTTTATGTGCACATTAGCATAGGAGATTATTTTGCCGCTCGTTGCTAAGCAACATTTACTAGGAAACCAGGTTTCCAGCGCCGTCTAAGCTTACCGGTTAGCTTCTCAAGTCAAAACATATTAAAGTTGAAATATGTATTATGATGATAGGTATTTTTATATTATTTTACAGGAAATTGTGGCAACGAACAGTAAAATGCTGGGAAGCAGTGGGCGACCAAAGCCAAAGACTGGGATCAATAGCGTCTCTTGGGAGAGATCTACGTTCAGCAGTGGATTATCATAGATTGATGATGAATGAAAGCTCTTACCATAAAAGCCAAAGTTATAACATCACACTTACCATCAAGTGAGGTTTTAGTCGAAGAACGATCTATGCACAGTAAAAAATAAACGCGGCAATCCTTTCCGAAGTATTATGGCGAAGTATATCGATCTTTGCCGAAGAGATGTCGGAACGGGGTGACGCGGTTACGGTGACACGAGTTCATTGGTTTTTTCCCACTTCAAAAAATGGTCAAGCCTATAAATTTTTACTTCAAAAAGCGACGGAGCGACTTCCCACAACACAAGATATTCATATAAATAGAAGTTAATGTTCGTAGAGATTGTTTATTTTATACCTGCTTCACAATTATGTTGGGCAAGTGTGATTATTTAACCTCCATTACAAATAATTGAATAAGCTAGCTGGTATGAAAGACAATGCGCTTTGTTTGTAAATTCAGATTGTTTAGTCTAATGTA
Organism: Thera obeliscata; assembly: GCA_947578465.1. NCBI lineage: Eukaryota > Metazoa > Arthropoda > Insecta > Lepidoptera > Geometridae > Thera > Thera obeliscata. Next base: position 4,575,805 of record OX387919.1, read on the forward strand.
CATTAGCCTATGACCCTATATTACAGGATCGGAGGCTGTAAATTGATACGAATTGCATACAATTATTGGGATAATAGCATTGGCCATGGTATTACAGTTATTCTGATCAAGAGCCTCGATTCAGACTGTTTGAGATGATGGAACTGGTAATCGAGATCAAACTCCGAGATATCATACAGAAAAGAAATACCTACATGCTCAACAATAAAAAATATTACATTTTTTATTATTGTAAATGATCATCAAAATAAATTAGCGTTACTGCTGGACATGGCCTCCATATTTTTTTAGTAGTTTTAATTATACACACATACGTACTTTTAACTGTATGTACTATAATACTGTGAGTCTGTGACACGATAAGAAGAACTACTTATATTTATTGAATTATTGTATTTATAATGAGATTAATCAATGTTTTGGGCTTTGGTAGTAGTGTTGTATTTTTAGATTACTCTGGTCTCTCTGGTTTAACAATGGACCCTATTATATCCTCAAAACACCCTTTCCTTTGTTACTTTTGCTTCTGACAACCCTATTGTATGGATATGAAAAGTAACGGTCGATGTCATTGCGAATGCATTATTGGTTGTAGATTTCGTGCAAATGGATTAAATTTCAGCTAAAGATTATTAGCTTTACGAATTAATAAAGCAGCATACTTTCTTGATGAAGCAAAAAAAGGTTTTAAATAAAGTTAATTTCTTTATACAAGCCTCGTTTTGTTTTACAAAACAACGAATCCGGGCAAGACAAAAAGGGATTTCGCTTAAAACTCACCTAGTTTTGAAGTCCATATTTTAGGCAGTGTATTTTTTGTCGTCGAAACAAAGGGCCTTTTTAAAAGAGAATTTATCTTCTCCCTAAAAATATTGGCAGCGCTTTATAATCTCATGTTGCTGGGTTACAATAGGCAATGGTGACAGCCTTCCACAAGTTGGCACATCTGTTTGATGATCTACTCCAGGAAAAATAATAAATGTCTGTTCTACTTCGATTTCATTTACCACAAAATGAGCAACAAATAGGCACCTTCTGTTCCGTAAAATTTTAGCTGAAAGTATTTCAAATTTTCGACGTAATTAATGATTTTCCGTGTTATGTAGGTGGTTAAACATATTAACAGTTCATGAATTAGCTGGAAACAAGTTACAAGCTTAATTTAATTTTTATTGGCAGTGAGCCCATTCGCTAGTATACTTTGGTTGCATCTGCAAGGTAATGCATTAGCGGTGAAGCCAAATTGCCACGCAGATAACAAGTCACTTAACCAATAACTCTTTGATAAAGGGGTTATACTCATACAAATTACGAGGATATTTAATGTTGAAGGAGCTTTTTTTATCTTTCAATGTTTATTTTTCGTTTAAAACCTGTATCATCTCTTGCTATCACGATTTGTTGTTTTTTTTTTAGGTTATTTCAGATTTATTCAGCAAATCTTTTGCCAGCTAGACTAACTGATATGAACCTATTTGATTTCTTGTGAAAGCTCGTCTAATCAAATAAATGCAAAAGTAAACAAATTTCCTGACACGTGACACGCATTTGAATCCCATTCTAATTTCACGGCGTGACGAAGAGTCTCATTTTCCTGACGGTTGCGGATATTTTCAATTTTCCCAGCGGCAGCTCCTTTTTATTAGTTGTTGTTTCGCCTTGAATACTAATCGGGGAAAATTAACATTTGCGGCCTCTTTTATCGAGTGGCTGTATGACCAAACTTTGCCGTGCTTACTGGGGATGTGTTTAGAGGTATGGTTTCTGACAAACTGCCGTCTACTTCTCCGTTGTCCTCCGCATACTTAGACAAGTTTTTTTTACAAAACTTGCTGTTGGAACAAGCATATGGTCCACCTGATGTTAAGTGGTAACTATCGCCTATAACAAAACATTGCCTCTTAGATCACGCTCGGAACGTGCCCTACGATGCACTTCCCTGCATCTATCAACTTGAGGCATACAGATGTTCAGCTTCAAGTGCCAGTAATTTCACCGGCACCCACACCCTTCTAACCGAAACACAGCAATGTTGCTTCACGGCAGAAATAGGCGTGGTGGTAGTACGAGTACTTCCCCGGACGAGCCCTACACAAAGAGCTCTAATACTACTTAGACTACTACCTACTAAGTTTTAGAGTCCCAAATGACAAGATTACCCCATCGTAAGGTGAACTCGTCATGTGAGTTGTATCCTGTTCCATCTCATCAACTCTAGACACATTATTTATCTGACCCCGCAGGTTTGGCGATGCCTCCCTATTTTCAGGGCAAGGAGTCTCTTCGACCTCTCCCTGGCAACAGCGAAAGCCGAGGCCTGTACCTAAGTGGAGCCCTTCAGTTTGTTGCTGAAAACATTTTATTTTATGGTAGAATGCCCTTTGTGTTTCACTCGGTATCGATATACAATTATGCGAGGTTTTTTATGCAAATGATAGACCGTTTGTGTATCATTTGCATATGCTTACGGCCCACCTGATGGTCAGGGGCGAAAAGTGTCGGCAGATGAAACTAATTCATGGTAAGCGGTCAACAGTCACCACCGCCCATCAGACACCATGTCGTTGCACTGCCTATGAAGGAACTTCTTTCAGTCTTCTTAATCAGATTGTAAAAACTATCTTCAGATAGAGTTTTCTAGGTACTTGAATCAATAAATCTATCGCGTGTGTGTAATTTGCAAGTACAAATCCGATCCCATTGTAAAACAGCCCGACCGATCTGATCGTACCCATTTCAGGGTGGCTGGTAACTGGCTCATGTCCAATCTATTGAAAACTTACTTGACAGTTGGCACGGTTTTCTCTGGAAATGACTGTGAAGTTATTTTTTGGAGCAACATTTTAATTCATATTAATCTTCAGTTTTTATGTTGAGTGGTACTGAGGGTAAGCAACAGTTGAAATAAAAATGGATTTCGTCATTACAGATAGGCAGACAACTTTATTTGAAACATGAAAAAAATGTTCGCTCTGCAATAAAAACGTTGTTATAGTAATCAAGTTGGGCCGTTTCCATACTCTGCTATTATGAGTCTAGTATCTTGTATACGCTTTTGGAATGTGCTATTGTTCCAGTGTCTATTTGAAGGCACTTGACTATTGTTTCACCCCTTTCAACGATTGTTATTCGTTTGAATCACAAAGCATTTTTCAGTGGCATTCTCTCCAATTTTCAATTCTATTCGCTGGTACTTAAACAAAGCCATAGCTCCAGTTCCACTGAAATTTCATTAACTTCTCTTTGATATTATTAACTACGCACACAAAATCCTCTTTATTAACAGACTGTTTTATATTGCTTTCATAAATCAAAATTTTAATTAAAGGGTGGACCTTTTAACGCTCTAGTGGGCCCGAGCTTTGACACCACGAGTATCACTTCATTAATGGAAGATGACCTAACTTGCCGCACTAGACAAACGGATAGTATTGTCGAAAAACGGCTCAAAAACAGACTCTTTTATATTCTATTAATCTAAGTTACACAAAAACCTGAAAACCCTCGAAAAGTTCACTGTCGAAGGTATGCCTCAAACTTTTTTCAGGTTTTTGTTTTATTGTGGACAATCCACATAATACCTTCTATCCCCAAATTAAGCAGAGCTTGTACTATGGGGATTTGTTCCTGGTGGGGATCGAATCAACGACCGACGGCGCAGAAGGCGAAGCTAAAACGCTGTCAAATGTAACTGCGATATTTGACACAGCGTTTCAGTTGAAGTTGATGTGTGTAGGCCTTTAGTAGGAACCTGTAGGAACACAAATGACGTAGCCTTGGTGGTTGATGTTCGTCTGCTGACTGCCAATTGTGACGTGTCCTATGACAGGTGGGTAATTATAAAGTGACGAGGGGCCGACGACTGGACCATTAATTATTTACTGTAAAGAGAAATCGAAAGTGCCTTTAAACTATGAATTTTAAGCCAATTTTTATATTTATTGCTTTAAAAAAGATATGTTCTCGCAAGACCAAGCATTTACCTAGTGTCTATTACAAAGTCGTGGTTTATGATGTCAATTGCCCTGCGTTCGGAGCGTCTTGCATCTTCTTATTAGCTTCTGAAGTTATAACGATATTCTCTTTGCCCGCTTCGTCTTAATGAGCCAAGAGTATTATAATGCTACAGCACAATTTTCTTTAATGGGCCCTCAGGCGGTCGCCGATTAAATTCTTTCCTCGTTCATAAATACACTAAACTGAGTTTTTTTGATTCGCTTGGATTAATTATTGAAGTTGAATCCTTTCAGTTGAAGTCCGACGGAGTTAGCGAACTGAATAATTTGTTTAAGCAGTAAAATAGGCAGCATTTTACATTAGAGCGCTTGTGTAAAATAAATAATATCGGGAAAGATTTATTTTTTAAAAGGTTTTTCTTGCACATCCTACTACTAAAATGCGGGGAAACGGGTTACCGTTTCCCCGCATTTTAGTAGTACGTGTGTGTAACGTATCATTATGCTGGCATACTTCAGATGCAGACATAAAAGCTAGATTTTTCAAGAAAAGTTGTCCGTTATATAAAAAGCGGTAGTAAACTTACATTGTGACAAACTATTTACACACTTACTTCAAATGGTGTAAATTTGGACCCATCCCGTTTTTTCTCTTCATCTTTTTGCAGGTAATTTTGCATTGACGTCTGAGTGAACTATGGTAACGAGAATTTTACGATGCTATTGTATGACCAGAGTGGTGTATTGTATGATATTGTATGACCAGAGTGTGTATTGTATGACCAGAGTGGTGCCGCAAACGAAATAATTAAAAAACGCACGCTGGTTTTCAGTAAAACCAGGGCTTAAGTTGGCAAGTAGGGGTACTAAACCAGCGAGTCGACTGGAATAGTGCAACGTAATTAAGCTGAAGTTAATCTCCTGTCACCGTTCGCGAGTGAACCAACTTAATTAGATTTTTGATGAATCGTTCCAGCGACGTGAATAAACAGTTGATGGCGCTGTGTAGAGGGAGCTTTATAACCGGACTGGCTAGACTCCCCCTTAATTTTATTGGCAGTTCGCGGAAACATTGGCCAAGTTAAAAGGTACTTCATTTTATGAATGTGTGAGGTCTCAAGCAAACTACTGTGCGTTCCAGCAATAGTAGTAACCTTAGAACAAGTTTATGCTAATCCATCTGTTTATTGTGTCTAGCAAACATTTCTACAAGAGTCGAGAGATACCTTCAGCAGTGGAATTACACAAATATGTTGATGATGATGATGACATCGTTGGGCTGTTTTAAAATGGTGAATATGACCCCCCCCCCCCCACGTGACGTCACTACGAGGGCTGGTATTACTTACGGCAAGATCTGATTTGTTAAAAATCATCGTGTGAAAAGTTTCTCCCAAAAAGAAGCACCACAATGCAATGACACAAATTTAATTTAACTTAATTTAATTTAATTTAATTTAATTTAATTTAATTTAATTTAATTTAATTTAATTTAATTTAATTTAATTTAATTTAATTTAATTTAATTTAATTTAATTTAATTTAATTTAATTTAATTTAATTTAATTTAATTTAATTTAATTTAATTTAATTTAATTTAATTTAATTTAATTTAATTTAATTTAATTTAATTTAATTTAATTTAATTTAATTTAATTTAATTTAATTTAATTTAATTTAATTTAATTTAATTTAATTTAATTTAATTTAATTTAATTTAATTTAATTTAATTTAATTTAATTTAATTTAATTTAATTTAATTTAATTTAATTTAATTTAATTTAATTTAATTTAATTTAATTTAATTTAATTTAATTTAATTTAATTTAATTTAATTTAATTTAATTTAATTTAATTTAATTTAATTTAATTTAATTTAATTTAATTTAATTTAATTTAATTTAATTTAATTTAATTTAATTTAATTTAATTTAATTTAATTTAGTTTAGTTTAGTTTAGTTTAGTTTAGTTTAGTTTAGTTTAGTTTAGTTTAGTTTAGTTTAGTTTAGTTTAGTTTAGTTTAGTTTAGTTTAGTTTAGTTTAGTTTAGTTTAGTTTAGTTTAGTTTAGTTTAGTTTAGTTTAGTTTAGTTTAGTTTAGTTTAGTTTAGTTTAGTTTAGTTTAGTTTAGTTTAGTTTAGTTTAGTTTAGTTTAGTTTAGTTTAGTTTAGTTTAGTTTAATTTAATTTAATTTAATTTAATTTAATTTAATTTAATTTAATTTAATTTAATTTAATTTAATTTAATTTAATTTAATTTAATTTAATTTAATTTAATTTAATTTAATTTAATTTAATTTAATTTAATTTAATTTAATTTAATTTAATTTAATTAATTAGAACGGTCTGGGAACCAATTACACTAATTAATAGGGAAATAACATTTTGTCATTCTAATTACATAATTGATTTTACATTAAAGAACATAAGTAATTACAAGAAGTTAAACATGTCAAATTAGGTAGGTCTATCTTTCGTCGAATAAAATAATACTAATAACAAAACAAAAATTAATTCATCATAAAAAACAGTCACAAATAAAATTGATAACAATAATAATCATAAAAACAATCACAAATAAACAACAAAAAAATAATAAGTCTAATGTCACTCGTTGATAATGCTAACAAAAACTAAAAAAAGTTAATTAAATTCTGTCTGTCTCACAGTACTTGAGGCATTCAGCCATGATTTCCCTCCAGCTATCTACAAATAAGTCACAGTTTGGGTTGGCTTTTAAGAGTTTGTTGAGAGCGGTGAGGGTTCGAGGTATCGGAGAGTTTGCGCGCGCGACAGTACGACTAAAGGGGGGAGCAAAAAGTTTGTGGTTCCTAGCCCGAAGATAATTATTAGGGACAAAGAGTAGAAGTGACTCACTAAGCAGGTCAGGCGCGTCTATTGTGCCACGAAAAACTTTACAGATGGTTGCGATCTGATCTTGCTCTCGCCTGGTTTCCAGAGAATTAAAGCCCAGGCACCCCTGTAAGAACCCCGTCGGATACATGAAGGGATAATATCCAAACCTGTACCTATACAGAAATCGGAGAAAGGCCTTCTGCACCTTCTCTAGCAAAAGTGCGTAAGTAACCTCATGTGGATTCCAAATACAAGAACTTGATTCCAGTTTGCTTCTAACTAGAGCACTGAAGTGGAGCCTGACAACGTGCTCACTCCGAAAGTCACGAGCATTTCTTAACACAAAACCAAGTCTCTGGAAGGATTGCTTAGCAACAGCCACAATGTGGTCATGAAAGGTTAGTTTTCGGTCGAATGTCACTCCCAAGTCCTTTATAACAGTGGACCTGGGGATTATATCTCCGTGGATTTTATAATCAAAGGATATGGGATGCCACAAACGGCCGAAAGTCATTATAGAGCATTTGGCAGTGTTAAACTCCATTTTATTGTTAACACTCCATTGGTAAACTGCATCAACATCGCGCTGAAGTGCTAAGCAATCCTCCAGAGAGTCAACAGTAGCGTACAACTTCAGATCATCTGCATAAAGAAGAGAGTATGCAAATGTGAGGTGATTAGGCAGATCGTTTACCATTAATAAAAATAGCAACGGCCCCAGCACTGAGCCTTGACTAACCCCAGAACGCGTGTGATAGGGCCTGGATTCGTAAATTCCAAGTCTGACATACTGTTGGCGATCGCGCAGATAGTCTGCGACGAGTCGAAGAAGACCTGGCGCGAAACCTATGGCACTAAGTTTTGCCAGCAGTATATCATTGTTGACCCTATCAAACGCTTTCCGGAAGTCAAAGTAGAGCACATCCACTTGCCGCCTCCGATCAAGTTGCGCAGAAATGTACTCCACGAGCACAAGTAAATTGGTGTTTACGGACCTCCTACGTCTAAAGCCGTGCTGAGCGTTGCTTAAATGCTTTTCAACCTGCAAGAATATCAATTTATGGAGAATATTTTCGAATACTTTTGCAGGTGACGACATGATTGCTATGGGACGATATTCTTCAACTGATAATTTATTTGAGGTTTTAGGAATCGGGGTCACTCTTGACACCTTCCACTGAGGAGGATAAGCACCCGTGCTTAAGGCTAGGTTAAAAATGTGGTAGAGTGGGAGCACAAAAGCACTCTTTGCCTGTTTTAAAACGGTAGGGGGTATACCATCTGGGCCCCCCGAACTGCTGGACTTTAACTTTCGAATACCGCTATCGACATCTGTGGCTGTGAAGTGGAAGATATTAATATAATTACTATTGGAGCTACTGTCACAGCTGTTGACACTCGCAGAACTTAGCAGGGGCATGTCTGGAAGAAACACACTCGCGAAAAAAGTAGCAAAAGCCTCGGCCGCTCCAACTCCTGTACAAGTTTCACCTTTATAAGTGACACTAGGTTCGAATCCACCCTTCACCCGTAGGCTTGAAATATGACGCCAGAATTCACGTGGATTTAACGCAATATTCGCCTCTATACGCAGCATATGCGAGCTGTAAGCGGATGCAACGTCTGCCTTTAGGGACGATCTAAGTTCAGAGAATAGTTTATAAGACACCACTGACTTATTGCGCTATACATTACGATGCAAAATGTATACATTACGATGAAGATCCTTAAATGGGCTAGACAGTGTGGTGTGGATTGTCTACTATAATCAATTAAATTTAAGAGTTTTTTTTTGTTTTTCAGCGACTGTAAAAAGATAGCTGTAAAAACCCACAGCAGGATCACATTATTAATATTCAATCAGCCGTGACTTGAGCGTTATTCGAGCTGACATAAGTGGTTAGGGTACTTTTGACGGCGGCAAGTATTCTATCACATCACAATGAGTCCGTTCGCTTATACCCTCCCAAGCATAGTAAACTGAAACTTACAGTAATTTACGTTCATCCATGAACTTAAGACATCTCTCTTCTGGTACCAAATTCAAAAACTTGATTTCGATGCCGATATAATAACCTCTAGCACTTACCGTAAAATTGATCGTAATAACGAACGTCTAATGCATTTATTCAGTTCTTCTTCTTGTCATGTCACCATTCGTTCTTAAGAACTGTTCAGTTGAATTACTTCGTTCTTTTCAAAATACGTTCTCATAAGAGATCTATCGTGTCTCTGTGATTTTTGATTTCCAGTGTAACAGTGCCAGAATAGTTGAGTTACTTCATGAAAGTTTTACTTTGTTCTATACAGATAACCTTTGGCCCAATATTTTGATTGAACCGCTAACACCAAGGCCGCTTTTATTGTGGGCCATTGTGAACGGAAACTTCGCGATCCTATTCAGCTTAAAATAGATCGAACTTTGAGATAGAGCCGAGCGTATTATTAAAGCTAAACAATAAAAAGTTTGGAAATAAGAGTAATAAGAGAATTTCACATACCTTATTCACCGTTTTTGGTATTAGTTGGTTTTGTACCGATGATCTAAATACTACTAATATAGTTGTTCGAGTCCGTTCTTACCCAAACCCCAAATGTCACTTCATCTCATGTTCATGCAACTGTCAATAATATTGAAATGTCACTTGTTTCGGGAATATAGAAAAACTGTGTGCAAGAAAAGTGAAAGAATTTTATTAATTACAAATCTGAAAACATCCTTGTGAAAATCATAACATTTAATGGTCCTTCGAGCCGGATTAGTGAAAAGATATAAGTGGACGGTGAAATCTGGTAAGATTTAAGATTTATACACCATACAAAACAACATGTCGGAGCCAATTCCATCATTGAAAAAACTGGCACTGCGCATCGAAAAAATATTGATAAATACCAAAAAGTGCTCAAAATCACGCCTTACGCGAGGTTACCTAGAGGCCCGACTAGAATCGGCTGAAGATAATTGGAAAAAATACCAAGCCGAATACGATAAAATTGATACGTCATCGGCAAATCAAACCGAAATGGAAAATCTGTATGACCAAACCCAAGAAATTTACCTAGAATTGAAAGCACTGTTGAAAGACGGCATATTTTCTATAACGCAAGACACGTCACAAGAATCTGCGCATGAGAGTTCACAAACGAAAACATCTAGTGAGAAGAAACCTAGGGTCAAACTACCACCAATATCACTACCAAAGTTTGCTGGTAGCTACAATGATTGGCTTAACTTTCGAGACCTGTTCTTATCCCTCATACACAATGATACATCTCTCACAGATGTTGAAAAGCATCAGTACCTCAGCTGTAGTTTGTCAGGTGAGGCAGAACAGTTGCTCAAACATATATCTGTAACAGAAGCCAACTACACCTTAGCATGGAATACCCTAGAGCAGATATAACAACAAAAGAGTTATTGTGAATACATTACTGAACAGGTTTTTGTCTCAAAAGAAACTCACCACTGAATGTCCGCGTGCATTGAAGCAACTGCTTGATACTACCAAAGAATGCTTGCATTCTTTAGAGAACCTCGAGATATCTACAACATCTTGGGATGCCCTTGTAGTACACATCACAGTTTCCAAATTAGATACTGAATCGCACAAACTTTGGGAACAGCACCTCGGGATATCACATGAGACACCTACTTTTCAACAATTAACTGAATACTTAGAAAGCCGCTTCCGCTCAATGGAGATGATTCAAACTACCAAAGAGAATAAACCCAAAAATACCCCCACCACTTCCACTTATAAACCGAACCAACCGATCAAGTCACTTCACACCGAGCTACAACAACCATATTGCACATACTGTACACAGAACCACTATCTGTGCCACTGTACTGAATTTACCCAATTAGATAACCTCAAAAGACAAGATTTCATCAAAAAGAATGGTATCTGCTTTAACTGCCTGATCAAGGGTCACACTGTAGCTCTATGCAAGCAAAGCACTAGCTGCAAGAAATGTGGCAGACGTCACCATACATCCCTTCATCAGTCAAACCTCAAGGAAATGAGCACTGAACCTGAAAAATCCACCGAGAATGCAGTTGTTAGCATGTGCACAGGCATTAATGATGGTCAAGCACTGATTGCTACCGCGCATATAACTGTCAAATCCAAGATTGGAAATGCTCATGTATTGAGAGCACTCATTGATCCAGGGTCTCATGCTTCATTTATCACAGAGGCAGCATCCCAACTATTGAATCTTGAACGTACCTGCATTGATGGAATAGTCACTGGATTGCAAAATAATGAAGTGGGAAGAACAAAAGCCTATGTCAACCTAGATATTCAATCAATTCACAACAGAACTTCATTTCGCTTGATGGCTTATGTATTGAAAAGAGTAACTGCGCCTTTGCCCACACAAGACTTTGCAAAAATCACTTGTTTTGAAAATCTCAAGTTGGCTGATCCTGATTACAACCGAAGAGGACCCATTGATTTGCTCCTAGGAACAAAAATCCATGCTCAACTGATTTTGGAAGGCATGAAGAGACACAAATCACTTCTAGCTATGAACACCCAACTGGGTTGGATAATCTCAGGAGAGATTACACAAACTGGACCACTACCCCATGAAGTATTAGTACTACACACAAAGATTGAAGTGGATAACTTACTCAGACAATTTTGGGAGCTAGAAGAGCCACACCAAAACACAAGACCCATATCAAAGGATGATATCCGATGTGAGGAACACTACCAGAGAACACACAACCGACTTGAAAATGGACAATATGAAGTTCGTTTACCCTTTGTGAATGAAAATAACCCTGATGTGGGAGACTCTAGATCCATGGCTGTCCAACGTTTACTCCAGATGGAGAGGAAGTTCAAACACAAACCAGACTTCAGAGAACAATACTGCAAATTTATGAAAGATTATGAAGTCCAAGGACACATGGAACTGGTCACCGCAACCCCTGAAACAGAAACTGATTATGAAAACACTCATAACACTGAAGTTAAAACACAGAAAGTATATTACTTACCCCACCACGCAGTCTTGAGAGAATCCAGCATCAGCACCAAACTGAGAGTTGTCTTTGATGGCAGCGCCAAACCTGTGAATGGAAACTCACTGAATGATGAATTACTGACTGGACCTGCCCTACAGCAAGACCTGCGAGACTTAGTTACCCGATGGAGAAGACACAAGATATGCCTAGTTTCAGACATAAAAAAAATGTATCGCTGTATCCGAATGAATCAATTAGACACAGATTACCAAAGAATAGTCTGGCGAGAGAATGTGAGTGAGCCTATAAAAGACTATCGACTCATGACTGTCAGTTATGGCACTTCTAGTGCACCCTACCTTGCGATCAAGACCATCCATCAACTGGCTGATGATGAGCAAGAGAACTACCCCACTGAAACTGATATCATCCGAGGTTCCATGTTTATGGATGATCTGCTCACAGGAGCCTGCTCAGAGATTGATGCTATTGCACTCCAACAACGCCTGACTACCCTGCTCCTGAAAGGCGGTTTCCCCCTCCACAAATGGTCCTCTAATAGTGAATCTGTCATGAATGAAATCCCCGATCCCCTAAAAGTATTCCCCGACGCGGTAAATATAAAACTAGATGAATCCATAAAAGCATTAGGTGTTTTATGGTTTCCCCAAAGTGATATGTTTGAACTAAAAATTGACACTGACTCTCAAACAAGTGAAGTGATAACTAAGAGACTTGTCCTATCCTCCATTGCTAAGACATTTGATCCCCTAGGCTGGTTAGCACCTATCATCATAGTAGCTAAAATTCTTATGCAAAAGTTGTGGCTAGCTGGCTTGGAGTGGGATGAACCTTTAACTGATGATTTGAAAAACCAATGGTTTTCTTACCTTGATAGTGTTGCCAACATGACTCCCATCCAACTGCCACGCTGGCTAGGAACTTGTCACACTAATACTAAATTAGAATTACATGGATTTTGTGATGCTTCTTGTTCTGCTTATGCTGGTGTAGTGTACCTCAGAGTTATCACCGAGACTGATGTACAGGTTAGATTAGTAACAGCCAAGACTAAAGTGGCTCCTGTCAAACAAGTCTCACTACCCCGTCTCGAACTCTGTGGTGCAGTGCTGCTGGCAAAGATATTGCATGATGTAGAACGTAGCCTTGATGTTCATGAGGTTTTTGCTTGGACTGATTCAACAATAGTTTTATCTTGGTTAAGAAAAAGTCCAATTACTTGGAAAACTTTTGTTGCCAACCGTACTTCTGAAATCTTGAATACTACCAACAGTAGCCAATGGCACCATGTAAAATCCCAAGACAATCCCGCTGATTGTGCCTCAAGAGGTATTTCTCCTCAAGACTTGACAGACCTTTGGTGGACCGGACCCACATTCCTAACGGAATCGAGAATAATTAACTATCAGAATACTTTGATACCTGAAACTGATTTAGAATGCAAAATCAAGTTATCTAATTTATTAGTAACAACTGTGGAGAATGAAGCTAAAACATATTTGAATAAATACTCAACCCTCTTGAAATTGATCCGTGTCACTGCCTACTGTCTGAAATTTGTGAAAATGTGTAAACATAAGATTCAAAGAACTAAAACCCAAATTCATAATGAAATTGATTTCCAACCTTATCTCACAGCTGATGAACAGAAAAATGCATTAAATATTTGTGTAAAATTATCACAATATTATAGCTTTGAAAAGGAAATTCACTTACTAAATAAGAAATGTACTATCCCAAAAAATAGTAAACTTAACACTTTGAATCCTGTGATGGATGACAATGGAATCCTGCGTGTAGGTGGAAGACTATCCAATGCTTCTATTCCCTATGACATGAAATCCCCTATACTGCTGGCTTCTGATTGTCATTTAGCCCAACTGATTGTTTTAGATGCTCATGTTCGTTCTTTGCATGGTGGACACCAACTTACTTTGAATATTGTTAGACAAAAATATTGGATTATTGGTGCCAAAAATCTTGTAAAAAAAACTGTTCATAAATGCATGACGTGCTTTAAGTATAGAGCGACCCCGAAAGCCCCATTCATGGGAGACTTACCCAAATACAGAGTCAAACCATCTCGTCCTTTCTTAACTACTGGTACTGATTATGGTGGCCCCTTCAACTTGAAACTGTACCCAGGTAGATGTAATCGCACTAGCAAAGCTTACATTTGTCTCTTTGTATGTACTGTCACAAAAGCCATTCACCTCGAGTTAGCGAGTGATTTGACTACCTCAGCTTTCATAGCAGTATTTCGACGCTTTGTAGCGCGCCGCGGTCACTGCCGTGATCTATGGAGTGATTGTGGAACTAATTTTGTCGGCGCTTCCCGCGAATTAGAACTTAACTTTAAGAATGCCAAATCTAGTTTTGTCCAAGAGATTTCCCAACTGCTGGCCAATGATGGCACCACTTGGCACTTTATCCCTCCAGGGTCCCCTAACTTTGGCGGCCTTTGGGAGGCTGGGATAAAATCCGTAAAAAATCACATAAAACGTGTAGTAGGTCAAACAAACCTTACCTTTGAAGAGTTTACAACTCTGTTGACTCAAGTTGAAGCTTGTGTTAACTCACGACCTCTCACTTTGATGAGCTCATCCTTGGATGACCCTCCCCTTACTCCAGGTCATTTTTTAATAGGTGAACCTTTAATTGGAGTCCCTGAAGAAAACATCACTGATGTTCCCAACCGTTTGAGTCGTTGGAAACTAGTCCAAAGACTAGTTCACAGCTTATGGTCCCGTTGGCATTCTGAATACCTAACTACCCTTCAACAACGATTTAAATGGAACCAACATTTACCTGACATTAATGTTGGAACTATAGTCTTAGTAAAAGATGAACGTTTGCCTCCTGGAAAATGGCTTTTGGGAAAGATTATCGAGAAACATCCAGGTGCTGATGGAACTACTAGAGTTGTCACTTTGCAATACAAAAATCAGCTGTTCAAACGTCCTGTCTCAAAACTGAGTCCCTTACCCCTGGATGATTCCCCTATCTGAGAAATAGAATTTATGTTAACTTTTGATTATTCTTTTGTTTGTTTTCCCTTGCAGAAGTTAGCATAATTATGTTTAGATTTATTTTAGATTTAATACTTATTTGAAATTGCAGTTGCATAGAGAACATTTTGAAACTTGAACTTTAACCTGATAGAGTCCCAACTTGAACTAAATTGTAGAGTCCTTTTTGATGTAGAGTCATGCATAAGATAGAGTCCCTAATTTTTTGTTGAAATGTATAGTTCTACTTAGCCTTACTTTAAAGGACCATATTTGCCCTTTGCGGGGGAGAATGTTCGAGTCCGTTCTTACCCAAACCCCAAATGTCACTTCATCTCATGTTCATGCAACTGTCAATAATATTGAAATGTCACTTGTTTCGGGAATATAGAAAAACTGTGTGCAAGAAAAGTGAAAGAATTTTATTAATTACAAATCTGAAAACATCCTTGTGAAAATCATAACAATAGTCTTGATACAAAACGCTGGCTCGTCATTTAGGAAATCATGAAAAACTTTCGAACTTGATCTACAGTATGCAAAATAAAATCAGAGTCGTGTTTTCCAACGAGATTTTTATTGCTCGAGTATTTGCGAATTGGTGGACGAACCATGCTTCCTACTAGATCGAGGACATTATGTTGCATGTCCCGCTGAATATTTGATCCCAACCATTGGATCAGAAGCAAGGGCACTTTCCTAATCGATGGTTCTTAGTACAACAATGAATTCCAATAGGAACAGATTTGGGACAGATTTATGCAAAACATATTTTAGGTACGCAAAGTAAAGGCAAATTACAAAGTCATTTGTTTCAATGTTGTTTTTGCTGATAAGAGGTCTTCAGAAATTGAATCCACCCTTGCGGCCACAGATGACTTATCATAGCGCGAATTACAATATCATGGAAACAAAATAAATTATTTATGAAATTCTGAAAGCCTAGTATTACAGAGAATGGGCCCGGGTTTTAGTACAGTTATGCTCGGTAGAGTGTGATCTTCAAAGCCATGCTAAAATCAAGCCAATAAGCTGGATTCGTGACTGTCAGAATTTGTCAGTACTGCGGTTTTATCTCGACTGTCACGAGATTTGAGTTCCAATTTCTCTCATGCAGCATTGCAATTCTGATGTGATTTACTGAGAACTGAACGGTTTTTTGCATCTATTCTAGAGATACACATGCCCGTTATTATATTACGGGAAATCAATAGTGCTCGAAGCTTACTTACCATCTATATCGTCATTTCAATCTAGTCGGCTTTATTTATATGTATAAGGAAATTCATGGTCATAATGCCCTGGCTGACTAAACCGTAGACGTACTTACGATGTTTTTCCTTCATTGTTTGAGAACACTGATATTGCCAGTATAAATAGTAGGTTGCAGTTTTACCCAAGACCTAGGGATCATTACATATAGGGCTGTCACCACAATAACATCAGGGCTCAGAAATAAAAGTAGGTATCTAGCCTGTGGTAAAAGAAAGAAAGTGACAACTATGAGTTTAATATACAGTAAACAACGTCTCATTTTAAAGTTACTGTTACTATTTTTTCACAATTCTGTGATTTGTGGTCACAGCTGAGCGAATCAAAGTATAGGACCCGCGTTTGATGTCGTTCCACCGAGCCACTTGCACTGTTTACTTTAACTTGAGTGAATTGCATTACTGGAACTGCTGTGATATTTCAGCATAACATGAATTTAAAACACGCGGTCCTATTTCACATTCCTCGTAGCACGAGAGCAGACAGCCAATTTAGCAAAGGTCATCGTCGTGTTAAAACAAAATGTAATTGTAACGTTCATTTATAATTACTTTGATTTGTAAATTGACCTGTCAACTGTCAGTTCACGGTCTGAGGTCAGAGGGCCTACTTTGCAAACGATAAACACATATTTGTAATGACCTATTTAAATTAGGCTATAAAAATATGACTGGTATTTAGAGTTACACTGCGCGTCAAAGCGAAAACACTTTTGTTTGTTAAGTTGTCGTAAGATGCATACCATGCAGTGTAGCTCAAAAAGCCAACACGATCATGTATCGTTTTGTAGAGTTGACACCCTGAGGTCAAGTATTATCAAAGACACAATGATGACGCAAAGCTTCAGAAATGATCTTGTTCTGCGTATGATTCAAAAAGAGTTATCAAAGGCTATTGTTATTCGACTTTACACGATGTAATTGAAATATTCTATAGTACGATTGATTGATGACCCTTCAAGATAAAGCCACAAATGCAGGTTTGATTGAACAAACCATTCAATGGGTCTTCCTTAATACTCGTTTAGCGGTGCACATAATAAATCTATTATTCTACCAGCCTCGGATATTTGTTAAAGTTCAAGGGTGGGGTGGGGTTATTGTTTTCTAAATGCAGGCGTATCAAATGTGAAGACAGATGGATGTTGTACATTTTGAAAGGTTTTAATTGGTATTTTCACATGGCTATAAGTGATGCGTAGGCCTGCTACGTAGGTCGCTCAGGGAACATCGAGGTCAAAATATGAGTAAGAACGTGAGGTATTAGACTTGATACGTACTTATTAGTTAATGTAATGATGTCATGTAACTTTATCACTGGCGTTGGTATAGATACCCAAGAGTCAACACAAAAAAAAATTGTTTCTGTAATGTTGTTGTTGTTGTTGTATGTGTTGTATGGATTACCATACTCTTATTTACAATGACGGTTTATAAGCAAAATGAAATTTACATAAGAATTTTCTTGACAATAATATTTTCTCGATTATTTTTACAGTGTCAGCTTTTTCAACTCCCGATCTGTCTTTTTCTTACATAAAGCTCTAATAAAGCCCGTCACACACGTAGCTATTATATTAATATGCCGAGTGATAATATTATATATATCGCTTATACTATAAAACTCTTACGTTACTGACTGACTGACTGACAATCAACGCACAGCCTAAACCGTAAGTCCTAGAAGCATGAAATTTGGAGGGTATGTTCGTTTTATAGCATAGGGGTGCACTAAGAAAGGAAATCGGAAAATTGTTTCCATAAGCGGAGAAAAAGAGGAAAAACTTTTAAAAGAAAAATCAACGGGGCGTAACGGCTACGGGGCGAGCGAAGCCGTGGGCGGCCGCTAGTTACTGTATAAGTTGGTGACATCATAGAAATATATATTATAGCTGCGTGTGGGTCACTTGAATATGTGTATAGGAAATATTATATCGTAAAATGCCTTGCTATTTTTTTTTATTCTAGGGAAATATAAAGTTTTTGATAATCAATTGTCTGTATTAAGTTAGAAAAGACAGTATTATGTTGAAAGCAGTAAAACAGCTATCAAAACTCTGCCATGGTCGACCACACAATTAGAAGCAGAGCCTTCATTGTTGTCATATTATTCGTTATGGTCATCATTTTGACGTTACTATCATCATTCATTAAGTAATTGGTAGGTTTGTACTAATTGATTTAATTGTCCGTTGATTTCGTCAATGACAAAACTATAAGAATAAAACACTTCCTCTACAATTATAAACATTTCCCTATTGTTTGTTTACGGTAATATTTTGAGGCGGACCTGACTACTCTCTTACGCATCCTTGATCTTTGGCAGCTTGAGATCTAAAGGCCTACCGTGCCTATATAATCGTGATCTTAAGTTATTTATTTTTAACCGACTTCAAATAAAAAAGGAGGTTTTTTGGTTCGGTTTTTTTTATGTTTGTAGTAGCATAACTACGTCGTATACTAAGTGCTAATTTGAATAATCATTTTTGATATCTCATGGGTAATACTTTCAGATTGATAGTATTTCCATAAAAATCGGTACCTACAGCCGTTTAAGAATAAGAGAATAACAATAAGAATAACGTTTATTTCTAAACAAACAAGACATTCCAGAATCAGCATCTGCACCTGGAACGTCGTTTGGCCATGTAGTCGGTTTCTCAAGTTTTTAAACTTATATTATTATCTACATAGTAACTTTTAGGTTACAAATAGCTGAATCATCCGATACAATATTAATGAAAATTGATTCTCATCCAAACAAGAAAAAGAGGAAGTTTAATTATTTTTGCAACGGACTCGATTAAGGGTCGGTTCACGATTATACGGCAACCGCTTTCGTACTATTATTTATATGCATTATTTTAAAATGCATTTATTTTTATTGATGCTTGTGGCACCGGACACCCAGACACAAAAAGTGTAGGTTGAAGCTCCACAAGACAAATTCAAAATTTAATTATTCAGTTGTATAATCATAAGGATCACTTTGAAACGTCTTATAGCCAGGTGAGTCTAGGTACCAGTTCCACGCGACAATATTCTCGATGGGGATCGAACCCACGACGACGCAGAAGATAGAGTTACTACCAACTGAGCTGAGAGGCCAGTCTACATTTTATTAGAGCATACAAAAAACTCTTTGTTTTCACAGAAGTTCTGAAGTTCTAAGTAATCTGTAGCTTTTTGCAGCGGTATTAATAAAAGTAGCCACTTCTCAGAAACTGTACTTGAAAGGTTTTTTAACGATCATCGCTAATAGATTTTTCCATCGGTGCTTCTGCACTGGAAATGAATACGAGATTTTTTCAAATTAAAATTTGCATAAAGAAATGCCCATTAAGATGAGGATTAACTCCCAACTGTACTCTAGGGAGGGAGATCTTTTTTGCTGCATGCACTTATTATGCTTTTGTCCGGGTTTCATGATATTACAGTACTGTAAAATAACGAGGCATTCTTAAAATACATGGCTTAAAGTATTTGAGGTCAGACTTCAAATTAATTATCAAATACTTTGAAAAGAGCAATGGTGTAAGACTCATAAGCACTGCACTGAAGCAAGAGCACTGTAGCGGCCTTGTTTTCCGATTCTAAGGTATTGGGTTCGAATCAAGTCGTGTACCGATAAGTTTTTCTGTCTAAATTATGTGCACAATGCCAGTACTCTCAAAATGTGAAGGAAACCATCGTGAGAAAACCGGCATGTCGTTGAACCTAAAAAGTTCGAAAAACGTGTGTGTAGTGTGAATGAAAAGAGCGTCTTTGAGGCGCACTTAAAATCCTTACACCAAGAAGAAGAAGACTTTAAAAAGATTGGATCATGAGCTAGTAGTTTCTAGTGATGGAGTTCTTAGGTCGCCAGAAAACTTCCACTCATAAAAACACTCAAATATTTTGATGAATGTGTAAGCAGAGCAAGCTACGCTACACCGCTATACGTATTATCAAAAACCTTGCTGGTTTGTTCTAAAATTAATCAATATACATACTATTTGTAGATTGCAGAGAAGATGAAAAACCAGGCTTACCTGAAAGAAGAAAATATAAATTAAAACAGGGAACAAAACAAAAATAATGACGATACTTGAACTCTGGCTCAGTTTTAATGTTTGCGAATGCAGATTCACTCTATGAACAGAGTGTGTACATAATATAATGTGTGTATACTATGTACATATATGCGAGCACTAACGAGCTAAGCCGAGTTTTCAGTATTTCTACGAAAATGGAGTCGTTCCGCGCGTGTCACTCTAAATCAGCGGCAATGCAAAATAAGCTTTATTTATTACTCTTTTTTAATTCAAGATGGTTCAGCGCAGCAAAGTTATAACGCCCATAACAAAGCTTTGCCTCGTAGGTCACGCACGTCAGAAACGTGCCCTATGATACACTGCCCTGCGTCCATCAGCTTGAGGCAAACAGATGTTCAGCTTCACGTGCCAGTAATTAAACTGGCACCTATACTTTTTACAGTAAAACTCATCAAGTACATTAGTTTCTAAATTCACTTATTCAACCAAGATGCATATTTTTAGTAATTAAAAGTACCTAATTACACATTATAATGTGCCTCTTTTGGGCTACCGGTTCCCGGTTGTTCAGTTTTTGGGTCATCGTTGAGTGAAATTTCATGCAAGTTCTATTAAATATTCCTTGTTTGCAGAGACCCAGCAAAATATAGAAATGCAGGTAAGTTTGAGATGTTGCAATGTTTGAGTACAAGTTTTATGAGACGAAGTTTGTTTAGTTTGTAAACAAGACGGCACATGGATTGTGAAAGAGCTGTTCGAGAAGGATCTCTCACCGTCCCATGCCTATCATTACTGAAACCGACCGAAAGTTAGTAATACGAGCGTTCTTGTGTTACGATTTAATTTTGAAGCAGTCTCAACACCTATATGCCTATTTTGTCTCCGAGCGATGGACACTAAAGGCTTGAACACACCGCCAGCGAACTAGTTCGCTAGCGATGGCGAACTAGCCCCCAAATAATTTGAAGTCTCCGAAATGTACATTGCCATCACAATGGCGCTTTTGGCGCTAGGTCTAGCGCAATTTCAAAGCATTTAACTGCTATTATTTTGTAGGCTAATCTTGGATTAACCTTGGATTTTAAATACGTGTCGCAGTTTGTAGTTCATATAAATTGCCAAGTTAAAAAAAAATTACATTTCTATTGAGTTTTCAAAAAAAAAAGATTTATTGAGCACTGTGACATGCGCACCTATTTTATCGGACAACTTGTGTCTATTCAAAGTATCTAGAAGCATTTAAAGTGTCTAGGTTTATGACTACAATGCTTAATTTAAAAAAAATAAAAATACATTAGTAAAAATAGCCAAACCCTGGAATGGACCTGGCAGCACTGGCCGCAATTTAGACTGTCAAGATATGAAAGATATTTAGCCCAATCAAAACACTTAACTACTGCTAGGCATGGGAAATAATTACCTGCAGTTAATCGGCTCATTTACAACCTTGAGCTTGTTCAGCTCAAACAACTCAGCGGCTCAAACATCATGTAGTTGTTGTAGAAGTGTGGAAGTGCGAGTGCAGAAGTTAAGCCGCTTACAGACCTTCTGGCTTCACTTCGGAATCATTCAGTTAATATAGTTACCTACTTTAATTTTTTTCACTGAAATACCTAACCTACCTACCAAAGTAGCAAGCAGCAAATAAACTGAATAAATAAAGTCTGTTTAAACTATTATCGCCACTGTTTGTTTTGAGCCGTTATTTATTAAAATTAAACTATGCTAAAGTATAAAATGCTATGATGTGCGGTTTTGGCCCTTACGTATTTACTGCAGAAGCAAATTTTCAACATAGTTTCTATTATTGGCTATGCATACCGTAAACCTTATATCTCTTTGTGCTTCTTCCAGAACGACTTCCAATTTGATCAGGGCGAGCAACGCCAGGCTCCATAGCTCGTCTTAATCTAGGTCTTTACCTATGAAATTGTACATTTGAATATTTTTTATGCCATTAAAATTAGATAGGCGTAAGGCTCCAAACCCCACAGCAAGCTCAGCCGTATAATTAGTTGGTCTAACTCCATCACGGCTAAGCTTGCCGCGGGGTTCCAATTCTTCGGTCCAACTTTTTCACCACTTCTACTATCGTCTTCAATTCAAGGCCTGCGCACACCTATGTGCTCTTTACCGTCGTCAGTATTTTCGAAGCATTACAACCTTGGAATTTTCAAGTCAAGAGTGAACAAGTGAATAATAGCTAAGCGTGCTCCACCTTAGGCTGCATTTTCACTTTCCATCAGGTTTGATGGCAGTTAAACGTTTAGCTATCAACAATAAAAAAAAAATACCTATATATGTCGCTGGCCATGGCGATCAGTGAAACGCTGTCAAATTTGAAAGCGATATTTGACATCGTTTCATTGATAGCCATTGCCAGTGACCTAGGTGTACACAGGCCTTCATATCGTTGTTGACAACGGTTGCCAGCCGACCACAAGGCTCGTTTTTCAACTCATAATTTGCAGATTTAAATTTAAGGCTTTGCATGGGTGCAAAATACAAAAGCACATTTTGCCCTCCTTTTTTCTACACTAAGCCTGTGCAAAGCTAAGGCGATTGGCTAGTTATGTACATGGAATACATAGTGAGATAACTGGCATGTCGTAGAACCTACATAAACCGTAAAACATTGTCAAGTGCACGAAAAGAGCCTCATTGAGGTGCGTTTATAATTCTTTCACCACATTACTTTTGAATGAACTTTTGTCACCATAGTATTAAGTATGTTAAGGCTGCAATGCTTTCTAAGTGAGAGCTGAAATAAAAAGTTTTGGTTTGATTCAATTTTGGTGTGAGCTACACTGAGCTGCACAAAACGTAGATAATAATGACTCCTTCTGTCTTCGACCATATCACATTACCAAACTTTGACACAAGAGGTGGGCGTGGCTACGCCGCCGCCACGACCAAAGAAGTAGGAAATATAAAACTTGTTAAACCCATAGAGCAGCAGCATTGTTTTTGACAAAGTCAAACGGCTTCGTAGGTATTGCTTTTACCCAACATGCTGATGCAAACAGGAATGTTATGATATTGACCACTATGTGTGTGTATAAGTATTTTATGATTGCTCATCTGTTCCCCTATATCAAATAAATATAAAAATAGAACTAGTTTATTTTAATTATATGACAGCTGTCAGTTGAAAGCGATTCTATCTAGGACTAAAAAGTATTATTTTCAACCCACTCCTCAGGCAACTTCAGACCTTCTTTCTGAATATGAGTAATGAAAAATATAAAATAAAATGTCAGGAAATTAAAAACAAAAATAAAGTAGAAAATCACACGCAGTTATACATCACGCTCGCAGAATCCCAAGCATTCAGAAATAGTTTTCATCCAGCGATCCTCAAACATCTCACACCCAAGATTAAATGAAATGCGTGGAACAGACATGTTAACATACATAGCATAGGTACATAGCGGTGAAAATCATAACCTTTCCTTTTTTTATTTTCTTCGCCGCAGTCTATGTCTATATCTAGTCGAGTATAAATAGTATAAGGTCGGGCGCGATATAGATTAGATAGATCAGAAAACGTCGAATACAACAATTCAAATTCAATCAGTTTTAAATTTCTAATCCGCACAAGATTTTCGCCGAACACATTTTGTGCTAGACCTAAATGGTAAGAAAGTTGACAGACTGAACAGTATCCTTGGTTCATTAGAATTTTTCTATCAAACGTTTTCTGATGTACTTACTTAAGTACCTACCTATTAAACACCCGGCCTTATACTATTGAATTAGAGCACGGGTAGTCTAGTTTAGAGGGTAGCGAGCAATCCAATCCAAAGATTGACTGGACTCTCAGCTCAGTTGGCAGTAGCTCTGCCTTCTGCGCCGTAGGTCGTGGGTTCAATTCCCACCGAGAACAAATATTTCTTTGGTGAATGCAGATGTTTGTTCTCTGTCTGAGTGTTATATTGTATTCTAACTATGTGTTAACAAAATGATGTGCAGTAAAATGTATGTACTATAGGAATGAGATAGTTGATTGTAATACATCAACTATCTGATTCCAATAGTACAAGACAAGCTCGGGGATAGATAATGTTTTGTGGATTGTCTACATTATTAATTTATTTTATAAAGATCGTGGGTTAAAATTTGGTCGTGCACCACCAATGTATACTATTCTGTCAGTTCATCACCTATCTTATTATATAAATAGATATACTGTAGCTGTAGGTTTATCGACAAGATAAACCTAGCTCTAAGACTTCTCAATGTGATCATTGATATTATGTAATTTTAAAGGTACAATGAATAAAATTAAACATTTTTACTTTACTTTGACTTTCACTTTGAATAGGTACTGCTACTCCATTGTAATCTCCATTTGATAACTCTTTGAATTGCTCGAAATCAATTGTCAATTTGAAAAAACGTCAAAACTATAGCGCTTGCAAAACAGGAAAGTATTAAAAACCGGATTATCTCCGGCTTCCGGCCAAAAACCGTTTCCAGGTTTGGTCAACGTAATATTTTTTTATATAGTAGAATTTTAACAAGAAAACAATATTCTAAGATACCTACAAAATCAACTATTAAAAAATTTTACGAAATAGGAATTAGTATCTAGTGAAGTTTAATATTACTTACTTTATTATTGAGTAGTTTATTGTTGAGTAGATTAGTAGTAGTAGTGGAGCTTTTTGTGAAGTGCTCATCCAGGGAAGTACTACCACCATACCTGTTTCTGCCGTGAAGCAGCATTGCTGTGTTTCTGTTTGAAGGGTGTGGGTGCCGGTGAAATTACTGGCACTTGAGGCTGAACATCTGTACGCGTGAAGCTGATGGACGCAGGGCAGTGCATCGTAGGGCAAATTCCTGGCGTGTGTGACTTACGAGGCAATGCTTTGTTACAGGCTATAGGTACCTACCACTGTTACCACTTACAGGCCTATACCCGAGTGGGATCCTAGCTAAAGAAAAATAAGAACACAAATGAACAAAAAGTAAAACTGAAAAAAAAAACTAATAAAAATAAATCTAACATCAAAATATATGTATTAAAAATAAAGTTTAAAATTAAATTTAAACAAAATAATGAATATAATGTATGAATGTAAATAATAATGATGATATAATAATAATCGAAATAATAAGTAATAATATGCATGAAATGTAACTTAATGTAGTTATGGAATGAATGGGCTTTTTTTTTTTTATAGTTACCACTTAACATCAGGTGGACCATATGCTTGTTCCATCAGCTAGATGTATTAAAAAAAAAGACGCAGTGCAATAATAGAAAAACAAAGTATTGGTTTTATTATGTTTTATCGGTTTTTAGCTATGTATGCTGGGGTTTTTTTTTTTTTTTTTTTTTTTATAGTTACCACTTAACATCAGGTGGACCATATGCTTGTTCCATCAGCTAGATGTATTAAAAAAAAGACGCAGTGCAATAATAGAAAAACAACGTATTGGTTTTATTATGTTTTATCGGTTTTTAGCTATGTATGCTTTTAGACAAAAAAATCCATTTATAAAAATAATGCATCTTTTTAGTAATGTTTCAATTACCTGGACATTATTAGGGCTAAGAATAAAGTGATGGTGAACTGAACGCGCGAACCTTGTGCAAACAACACCCACACCATTGCCTCCATATTGCCACTGTTATGACTTTTGAGGAACAAGATTTAGCGCAGTTTCAAGACAGTATCTAACACTAATACTAGCTCGCTGCGTACAATGACAGTTCGCGGCGCTGTGTGGGGATGAATGCAAAACCCTACGCTTGAAACTGATCGCCATCGCCATCGCAGTTCGAAACTGTTCGCCGCAATCTTTTCTAAGCTTAATTCATTCACCCGCTAGTCCGGGGTACCTAGGTAGTTTTTGTTCACGGGGATTAAAAACAAAACAATATTTTTGAGGCTCAATCAGTAAGATTTATGTTTCTGATACTAAGGAAAATCGGAATACGTAAAACTTCCCTCACTGTATAGGCATACGCCTATCTATCATTGCGTCCTGAAGTGAGGGTAGTTATTATACCTCCACCTCTCAACGACGATAGCACTCATGTCAATGCTCCAGTCTGCCCACGACCACAGTTATTACAACATAGCCGAAGCATCGGGGAAAATTATACGCGGTAAACACCCATCATCATCATTATCATCATCATCAACCTATATTAGTCCACTGCTGGACGTAGGTCTCTCGCAAGACGCGCCACTGAGCCCGGTCTTCGGCTCTTCTTCTCCAGTGCTTGCCAGCTACATTTCGCAGATCGTCGCCCCACCTTGCCGGAGGGCGTCCTACACTACGCTTACCTAAATGCGGTAAAAATACCCGTGTAACAGTTTAATGTGTGTTATGATCGCAAAAGTTTAAAAAAGTACTATTGATAAATTTTGCTTAGCTGTCCGGCTTTTCGCAAAACCGGAAAACCGGGTTTGCACGCCCTAGTCAGGACGTAATGTCAGATGGGAAACTGATGGGTGGCTGAACTAATTGATGCCCGCGACTTCATCGACTGTCTCCACGGGTGGTGATTATACACTTCCTTGTTTCGATATTATATTTATGCATTCCATCTCTTATAAAAAAGTCCCCAAATATTATAAATACATTCACTTGTTCTGTTTTTTCTCCATCAATCAAAATATTACACGCTGTTAAACATTCATATCGAATACCATAAACTTAGCCTAATGATTGTATTTGTTTTTGTATTTATTGATTTACTTTGATTATGACGGTTCATTCTAGGTATGTAAATGCCCTTATTTTATTTTTTATTGATATTTGATCTTATTCTAAGCTTCTCTCCATCCAAAATTTGATTGGAAAATACTGATTTGCAGCGATATAACCGCCCATTATGCATTACTATATTTTTAAATAGTTTCAAATAAGATTCTATCCTATTATTATCTTACACAACATCTTTTTTTGCTTTTAACGTAGTTAAACAAATATTTTTAGAAGTAATATATTTTTTTTCTATTAAAACTAATAGGAAAAACAATTTCCAGAGTTCAATAATATTAGAACGAATCCTCAATAGTTCTCTTTTTCCAAATTTTAGACTCTACGGGTCGTTTTCACCGATGACTAATCAGTAGATCAAATATTTGACGATTGTTTAATACACAAAATTAAGAAAAATTAAGTAGGGGGTAGTAAAACATTAAATAGGGGATGCTTTGTCTGTCACGATCTGGGAACTTTCGTTTTTATTAGTAGTGATCGCAGCGTGCAACTGTCAAAAGACGCGGCAGTGTGTGCGGATGTATACAATTCCCTATGTTGAAACTGAACGGTTCGCCACCGCGCCCGCCAGCGAACTAGGTGTGTTCGAGCCTTATAAGATTTTTTTTCATACACTCATGACCATCGAGAATGTATGCAGGTAGTCAGAAGTCTATAGTGTCACTGGTTCTTTTGAAACAAGTGTGGTGAAAGGACTTGAAGTGATATCGCTCCATCGTCATGATGACTTGAACGGTTCATCGAGCGTGTGAAGTCAAAGGTGAAAGCTAGTGTTTCATGATTACTCGTTACATGAGGGAAGAATTACACCCGGAAGAATTACTGCACACGTAGGAAGAATTACAGAACTTGCGGTTTATTGCATACAGCCGTCCCAACCAACTGTCGACCATTACTCTTCCGGTTTATTTTACCCTAATTTTCATGTCGAGCCTTGGGAACCCAATGGATTCAAACTACACATTTCTGACCAAATAAAGAAAAGATGGTTCCTTTATCTACTTTTTGGGTTAATTTATTTACGCAATTCGGGCACTAAAGGCACAAATTGAGGGAATATTTTTTTTAATAAGGCGTCTGGGTAGATAAACAGTTTTGCAAACAAAAGTTTTATTCGTGCAATCTGTTTCGGGTTTTTCGATAAATATTTTAACTAACTCAACGAACAATAACAAAATAGGCTTGAAAGGGTATCGTAATATTTACTTTTATCGTGATTCCCTCATGAATAATGTGTAGGTTTATCGAGTATTGGGTAAATGGCGTGATTTTGTGAACGTCTATAGCTATTGTGTAATTAAAGAGGCTTGAGTATAAGCTTATGGAAAGATACTGTTACAGAATAATTTATTAAAAGCAGTAGATAAAGGCCGCCATTTTCTTTGACTAGATAGAAAAGGTAACGGTGAAGCTGCGAACAGAAACCATGGGAGTAATTAAAAAAATAACTAAGTTTGAAATAAGTAATGTGATGATGAATAAATTACTACTTGTTTATTGAGTAGCTTCATCTTGCTCGGTATTTGTAGCTTGATCAATGGGAGCTAGTACTCTTTGAGCTATAATAATATATCTAGCTTGTATAATGGGAACAACATACTGCAAGTTAGATTAAGCTAAAGAAATCGAACAAGTGCTAATGGCCTGCGCACACCTAGTTCGCTGGCGGTAGCGAACAGTGAAACGCTGTCAAATATCGCTGTCAAATCTCAAATCTGACAGCGATATTTGACAGCGTTTCACTGATCGCTACCGCCAGCGAACTAGGTGTGTTCGAGCCTTAAATTGATTTAATAACTTCAATCAAAAAGTGAAATTAAATTTATTTTTGCCAAACGTCAGTTACATAATATGTAACTACATAGTAGGTAGTGGATGTCAAAGTAAAAATAAATAAAGTACCCCACGCCCCAGATGTTCTACTGCTTGTTATGTTTTTTTTCTGTGACGTGATCATAGCCCGTTATTTGATATCGTTGCGTAGAAAATGCAAATGAAAGGATCCCCTGGGTTTACGCCCCTACCCTTAGCGCGCGATAGCTCAATACTACGTGTTTAGGGCCCTCACAGTATGAACTATTTTAAGGAGAGTCGTAGGACCCTTTGTAAATATTCCGGGACTTTATTGCGAGATCTCTTTGTCTTGTTTGTTGGTTGTTAACTCAATATTTCGAAATGACAAGGAAAAAGCGCAAGTTGAATGACTAACGGACTTTAGCTTTTTCTTTTCGTTCTTTCAGAAAATAGTTAACTGTCAATGTCAATGGAGGCCACAATCCCCACAATCTAGCCTAATATCAAAGGTTGGTTTTTTCAGCATTATGAAGCGTGTATTCGGTCGAAACCTCTCACCGACGATGGATTTTTTCGACTTCCTATCGACGAATTGTGTTTTCGACGAACCTAATTGACTCAATGATACAAAGCCATTGAAACATCTCGACATTGAGCGATTCAGTAAAGTGGATGTTACATAAATTGTTTGCTATTTGATTTAATTACCCATTCAAATATTAAAAGCTTATAGATTCTTGATGTTATACCAATTTGAGGCTATTATGATTTCATCGGAAGGTATACCTAATAGTCATGCATTTATCTATCAACCTCATGTTCATGATAGCTTACAGATTATGGAGTCAGATTTACGAAATGTGTCATGATTGGTGCGAATATATCGGGGTCAGTACTACTGGTACTAGATACTCATTATGAATAATGATACTCCATAGCTACCTGGATTTTAATATCATGTCTAGATTCTAGAAATCATCGTTCGAGGCTCGTGTGAACATTTGGAAATAAAGTAATCAGTGTAGATAGATATTGCTATAAAGCGAGGATTGTGACGAGGAAAACTAAAAAAACAATTCTACGTGGAAGTAGAGGAATGACGTACGGTTTACCTTTTTTAACCTTTTTACAGGAGTCCAGCTCTTATAAATACAAGTCAAGGCCTGCGCACACCTAGGTCGCTGGCGATGGCGATCAGTGAACGCTGTCAAATTTGACAGCGTTTAATGGATCTCCATTGCCAGTGACCTAGGTGTGCGCAGGCCTTCAAAGTTTCCATCTTGGGGTTTTTGATGCCAGGTACTCAGTCACGCCGTAACGGTTGAATCAATTTAGATAAAATTTTAACAATGTATTTACCGGAAAAAAATAGGCAAGTTTGTTACTTTTTAACCGACTTCCAATCAAAAAGGAGGAGGTTCTCAATTCGGTTGTATGTTTTTTTTTTTTTTTTTTTTTTTTTTTTTTTTTTTTTTATTTTTTTTTTTAATGTTTGTTACCGCATAACTTCGTCATTTGTGAGCCGATTTGGAAAATTATTTTTTTATCTGAAAGGTACTGCTTCCAGATTGGTCCCATTTTAATTTTATTAAAATCGGTGTTGCCATTTTTTTTAAATAATTTTTTTAATGTTTGTAACTGCATGCCTCCGTCATTTATGAACCGATTTAGAAAATTATTTTTTTATTTGGAAGGTTATTCTTACGTCCAGATTGTCCCTAACAAATTTGATTAAAATCGGTTTAGCCGTTTGACAATGAAGTCGGTTTCTCAAGTTTTTTAAACTTAAATTATTTATAGAACAGATCAAGGATTTTAGGGATCACAAACACTGGGCTGACTGGATAATAATTATTTACTTATTGGTAATAATTAGCTATAATAACAAAAATATTTTCAAAATAAATTGTATTTTAGTTATACAATTTATTTAGAATTTAATACAATAATAGTTGCTCCATTCCCGGGTTAAGAGAGTTACATAGAGCCTAAGGGCTAGGGCTCACAAGCGTAATCTAGGCGTTTATTCACCGTCACGTGTATATCAACGCTGCGTCATTATTACCCGGCATGCATGTTTCAAGAGAGGGTTTATACCACAGAATTTGGAGTTATAGAATGGACCTTGCATGACAAACGTAGAGAAAAATGTTACTATTCTGGCTGCTCTAAATTATGAGCTGTAATGAGGTTGTATTCTAATATTTATTTTATTTTAACTGTACATCACCATCGCGAAAGCAAGCGTTCGATTATAGATGAAAGCTCAAAATCGTTCTTACTAGAAACTTAATTTTTTGATCGAAAAACTGGTTCTTTCAAACCAGTGTGGCGAAAGGATTTTAAGTGCGCTTCAAAGAGGCTCTTTTCGCGCACTTGACATATGATTTCGGATTTTCTAGGTTCAAACTTATAATAAGGGAGACCTATATCCAACAGTGATATTTTCAGGCTAATGATCATGATGACAGAAACGTATTAAAAACAGTTGAGTAGTTGCATACTTCTATGTCGCAACAGAACTGTGTACATGTTAGACAGGAATAGGAGTGTATGGCTGTTCTATTTGTTCCAAGTGCATTGCACATACCACACAGATAGACGGCGCTGAAGGGCTGCAAGGGTTCTTGTAGCCTCGCATTTACGCTGGCAGCTGGCATATTGCGAGTTTATGGTGTGCTCACAGCTTTACTTACCCTACGTCACTCCGAAACACGCTTATTGCGAAAAAAAAAGAAAAAAATTAAAAGCGCTTTGCTACAACCTTTATAATGCAGACAGCAGAGAGTAGACTATCATTCTACCTCTTGAATCGCCTGACAGCGCGCCAAATACTTTGACATTCCATGATATGACAGATGGCAGACGACAAAACTTGAGCACAGATAATAGAGTCTTAGGCCCGTATTCCGAAACAATAATCAAGTCTGAGTCGAGCCTCAAGCACAGATTTTTGACACTTTTCAATGGAGAACTGTCATAAAATCTACGCTTGAGGCTCGACTCAGACTCAAGCGCTGTTTTGGAATACGGGCCTTACAGCTTATTAAAACGGTAATAGTACAAGAGTACAATAGTGACCCGACAAGAAGAAGAAGTTGTCATCGTAGTAGTACATCTAAGCATAGTACTGTTATGCAATCTGTAATGGTGTGCTAGTACGCTCCTCCCATACGTTCGCGATAATTCTTTTCTAAGTTCAGTTAGTGTGGGAATTTAACGACCTGTTTCACCCCCTAGTGAACATCCCCTAACAAAGAAATAAGTACCGAAACAGCCCCTTTTGCTTTAACATGGTTGCCGAGTTAATTATGACACTTCTCTTGTGAAGATTTGTTATTTTTTAGATAACAAGACAGAAGTGTGTTATCATACAAATATTTTATGGAGGATAATTATTTGTATGTTTGTAACATAATATAAGCTCAGAAACTACTAGACTCATTTTAAAAACAATTACCATTAGAAAGTTAAGTACATTATCTTTGGGTAAGATAGGCTATATTTATTGCTCGTGACGCGCCCCGGCTTCGCATAGGCGTAATTTAGAAAAAAAAGCAAGCTGGGCTGAATCGCTAGTTCTACTGGAACCAGAGTTTGGTTATGGGTTGTTTGTTGCCATCTCTTTTGGTTGGCATGAAAGTGCCAGTGACTTTTAGCATGCCGCACACCGTCAGATTCTCCAGGTTAATAACTGTGGTGCACTGAGAAAAATGTAAGGCTGAAAAGTTCGTAATTAAGGTGGATTTATTCGTAATAAAGGCAAA
This sequence comes from Thera obeliscata, assembly GCA_947578465.1. Lineage (NCBI taxonomy): Eukaryota > Metazoa > Arthropoda > Insecta > Lepidoptera > Geometridae > Thera > Thera obeliscata. Next base: position 4,608,230 of record OX387919.1, read on the forward strand.
AAAACGACCAAGCGTACTTGGACGAAAAACGCCTTCCTAGGTTGGAGGCGTTTTACGCCTTAAGCGTGAGGCGCAACAAATAAGCAGCATTATACTCTCTAATATGTGTTTTAGACGTATTTTTTTACAGATTAGCCTTAAATAAAAAGCTATTAACGTGGTAAGTGAGATAGGATCGACAAAATGACGATGGGATTTAACTTCCGGTAAGGCGATATAAACGGTAAAGAAGGTGCTCGGGTCACACACGTAAATCTTTCCTAGAGTAATATCCGACGTATCATTGCGCCCCAATTTACTTCAAGTAAGGCATTTTACGCCTTTTCTTACTGCGGTTTAATTTGTTCACAAAGTGTTTTGAATATTTATTGACTGCTTCTTAAGTCATAATAGACTTTTAGTAAGGTGTTTTATACCTTTATTCGCTGCAATTTAACCGATCCACTAAGAGTTTTGAACGTTTCATAAATCGTAATTCGCTTCTAGAAAGGCGTTTTAAGTCTTTACTTACTGTGGGTTTAACCTGTCCACTAAGCGTTGTCAACGTTTACTAAGTCGTAATCAACTTCTAGCAAGGCGTTGTACGTCTTATCTTACTGTAGTTTAATCTGTTCATTAAGCTTTTTCAAAGTTTACTAAGTCGTAATCGACTTTTTGTAAGGCGTCGTACGTCTTACCTTACTGTAGTTTAACCTGTTTATTAACCGATATTGATGGTTTTTTAAGTCGTTATTCTCTTCTAGTAAGGTGTTTTACGTCTTTACTTACTATGGGTTTAACCTAAGCATTAGGCGTTTTCAACATTTACTTAGTCGTATTTGCCTTCTAGAAGTTATTTTAGAATGTTTCATACGATTAGGCTAGCCGTATCGTACGGTAATTTGTGCTTTCTTTACGAGCAGAAACGTTTTATAAAGACCGGAAAAAAGCCTTTTAACGGCTAGTAACGCTGTTCCCTAAGGGCATGATTGACTTGCTTTACTATCATTTAGTTCATATTAAGGGCATTGGGCCGCTCAAAGGTCACTCTTAGGTAACGCGGGCCAATATCCTTCACATGAACTTTATGATGATAGATCAGCCAAACATGCCTTCAGTGAACAGCGTAGCCTGTTGCCTCAGAAAGCTGTTCTCCCAGTCTTTGTAAGCTTCTGAAATTAATAGATCAAAAATTTATAAAGCACCTCAATAATAACTGATTACAGGTTACCAAAGATATGTACTAGATAGACTAGTATTTTCTCAACCCAACAGTTTAACCTCAACCTAGCCTAATAGCTTTTGCATTTTATATAAATAATAGTGGTATTGCAATAAAACCATTCAATTAAAATCTATAAATCTGTATTAGAAAATCAATTTAGATAAATAATTAACTTTTTAAATACCTACTTAAAACAAGATAAAATCGTCTTGGAGAATGTCCTTTTCGTTGTAAAGCTTTTGTAGGCGCGCATTTGCTGTTATTGCCCACAGGCTAGCTCCTCTCAAGGCGTAGCTCCTTCCCCGGCATCCGTTATTGCAAGTGAAGCCTCCTCAACTGGATTACAATATCTGAAATAAAATTTACAATATCTGAGTACAAGTAGGTATTATGTTTATCTAACCAAACTACGACCACAGGTCTATTAGAGGACAGGTCGGCCTGGCATTGCAGGTTCTAAGTCAGAGAGATCGTTTGAATAACTGATAGAAAATGACAAGTACTTACAGCTATAATCCTTTTTAAATTGTTCTCCAATACCGCGTGCCCATGATTGAAATCACTCCATTGAAGTTTGGTGTTTGGATTTACTTCTAGCCCAGAGTCCAAATGGGCCAATTATTTTCTTTGTTTGGAATCCAGGAAGCCATTAACAGTCTGTTAAGTAGCCCGTCCTCTTTGCGTATTATGTTAAGTACACCTTATCTGAAAAAAATAAACAATTAATTTTCCTAAGTTTAAAAACTCCTTTGTACCAATTTACAAAATTAAATGCAAAAGTTCAAAACTGAAAACACTAAGTACATATTTTTATAAATCATTTTTCGTTCGAGTTTCCAACACAACCAGAATCTAGGGATTAGGTACCTAAACTTATCAAATACAAAACATGATTAGGTTCAAAAACATTAGGGAATAACTGAGTTTGATACAGGTACTCTACTTACCTCGAAATGACGTATCAATCAGGTGTTTGCCCCATTTTGTTAACAAATCTGTGGGAATCTGCCACGTTCGAAGCACGAAGATGTTTGTCTGGTTGGTTGCTGCTGATAGGTCTGTCTTGGACCTCTCTACATAGTGTTGAGTACATAGTGTGTAGTGTACATAGTGTTGTGTGAATTGTCCACAATATTTATTTATTTATTTTATTTTACATCTGTTTGTCTGTGCTTCCATACACTGACACAGCCAGCAGCATTCAGAAAATGAGGGAAAATAAAAAAAAAACCCGCAAAATAAACTTTTGAATGACTCATAACTAAACCAAACACTCCGTCCAAAGTCAAACCAAACTGACGAATGAAACAAGTCGTTACGTGCTCGTGGCCTCGTGGGCAGTGCTGCCAACTCGACTACTGCAGATTATGCTAGTGGTGGGTGTTAAAAATAACAAAATAATAATAAATAGATATTCAAGACAATCTACTCAACACTTTCTAGTCCCAAACTAAGCAGAGCTTGTACTATGGGAACCAGATAGCTGATATAATACTTACACACATTTTTTTTGTAAATACATCTTAGAATACAATATAATGCCCCAACAGAGAAAAAACAACTGTGTTCACCACAAATATTTGTTCTCGGTGGGGATCGAACCCACGACCTACGGTGCAGAAGGCAGAGATCCTACCAACTGAGCTGAGAGGCCAATCAAAAATATGCTATACGTAATCTTTAAGCCAAAACTGTACTGCATTACTAACTGCCTGTGTCATATGTGTGTCGATTGGCTTATGCTCCAAGCATAGTTCGTGTAGTTAGCACACAGCACAGAGCAAGGTAGGTATTGAATCTCGTTCGTCAGGGTTTCAACCAAAAAGCGAGTAAAGTCAGGAAATGATTCTAAATGGGTGTTTTCACGGATATTTGATTCGTTTGATTTTTTTTTATGTTTGTTACCACATAACTCGTAAAGTAATTTGAAAAATTATATCTTAACTTTACTTTCAGATTAGTGCCATAGAAATTTCATCATAATCGGTTCGGCAGTTTTGACGTTGGGTTTTCAAGTTTATATACTTTCTCTCATACAGTCATACGAACCAAGGTTATTTGCCTTAGTAGCTGGCAGCATTATTGAGATTTTCGTTGTACCTACGATAAGTGCCTTACAAAGGTGTATCTCTCAGTATTAAGAGAGCTTTTTTAAACTTAGCCCCCCACCAATTGACTGAAAGTCGTTAAAATAATAAAACTGAGTAAAATTTACTTTTTTTCCACCAAATTAAATACAAATATTTGCGGACATTCCACACAACACAATCTAGCCCTAAACTAAGCAAAGCTTGATAATATGAAAAACAGGTAGCTGAGACCTATATTACCTAAATAGGTACCTATCAAATTTTTGTAGACATTGGTTTAGGTTCTTCGCTTGATCTAAGTAGATACCTTTCTACAGAAGTACAGAAGTTGTATGTAGAAGTGAGGGTTCTGCCTTTGAATAGCAACAAGGAGTCATAGAGCGCAGCAAACTTTTTTGAATGGAACAGCTATTAATGGGTATGATTCGCTATGATTCAATAGGAACCTCCCTAATAAAACACAACGAAACACTAAGTGGGTAGAGTACCTACTTAAGTATTTAGGTAGGTAATGTACAAATCTGCCTACCTATCTATTACCTAGAATCGTACTTATGTAGGTTTTAAACGTTTGTATAAATAGTTACGAAAGTATTATCCGTCGAACATTGCCATATCTATGGTTTCATTCACAGAATATGTAAGTCGCCAGATGACGTTATTTCACCATTTGATCAGTCGTAACTTGAGCATTATTGAGCCTTTAATATAGGCAAATCTTGCTAAATTTACGGTTATATTAGCCAAATATGTATGCCGTTATTAGGCTTTTTTAAAGTTTGACTATATAATATCTCAAGTACCATCCGCCCTATCTTAAGGTGAATATTGCTATATCTACGGTTTCATTTACTGAATATAAAAGTCGTTAAATGAAGTTATTTCACCGTTTGGTTAGTCTTAACTCGATCGTTTTTCGCCTTAAGATACGGTAAATATTGCCAAATTTACGGTTAAATTGGCCAAATATGTATGGCGTTATTAGACTTTTTAAACTTTTGATTAAATAGTAACTTAAGTATCATCCACCCTACCATAAGGTGATTTTTGTCTTATCTACGGTTTAATTAACCGAATAAGTAAATCGTTTCATGATGTTATTCACCGTTTGATTAGTCGTAACTTGATCGTATTTCGCCTGATGATATCACTAATATCACCAAATTTACGGTTATATTGACCAAGTATGTAAGTCGTTTTATGACGTAATGTTAACATTTGATTCGTCGAAACCTGAGCATATTTGGCCTTATAAAAGGGCAAATGTGGTCACATTATACCTCTAAGTTGCCGAATTCATACGTTGCTGAAAGACTTTAGGTTTACGTTCAAATTTTTGTGACTAAAGTATATTCTGCCTTATTGTAAGGTGTATATTGTCATGCTTAAGATTATTTATGCCGCTTTCGAAAGTTTGTTTATGACTTAGGTTTAAGTTTGTTTAGTTTTTATTAAAGCATAATATCGCCTTAATTTAAGTTAAATTTTGCCTTAATTACGGTGATATTCAACACATATTCAACGTCGTAAATTTAAAGCGTTTTCAATAATCCATTACTGCTGTATTAACAGTGTTAAGTTGGATTCCAAGACTACCTTACGGTAAGTCATTTGAGACGGTTCGTGTTTATCATAAGAGACGTACCAGTTTATCGCAAACGAATAGTAAAGTCAAATTAACCGTAAACGTTTCAAAATCGCCTCGCGTCATTACAATTCAGCCGTCAAAGGTGGAATTCATCTTAGGCCAGAAATCCATTTTTCTCAGTGTGTACTCCTGTAGTTTTCGGGCAATTCTATTCTCATTCCCATTTCATGAAGTTTCATGGTAGCTCTGCATAGCTTGCATTCCACACTAGCAGAGCGTTGACCGTACGTTTGTTGACCTCAAGCTTCGAGTGAAGACATTGTCCCTTGTTCATATTGGTCGTATAATACTCAACTAACTTATGTGTATATAGCTTCTAAGTTTGCTATCATCTCTTTTGTTCACATGAATAAATACAAATTTGAATAAATAAAATAAATATTATGGACAATCCACGCAAAACTATCTGACCCAAAATTAAGTAGAGCATTCGGAATCAAATAGCTAATATAATGCTCACATAGTACATACTTATAATAATATAACACCCAGACAGAGAAAAAACATCTGTGAGCAAATATTTGTGTGGTGAAAACAACAACAATGAAAGTGGCAGTGACAAGAATAAGACGGATTTTTTCTTTCAACATTTTCTTTCAGATTCTGCACTAGAAGCTTTTGTTTGAGTTATAAAAGCTCGTATTGTGAAACATGAATGGTGGCTGTAAAATTATCGTAAAATATATTCAGACAAAAACATGTTATGTTTCTTTGTTGTAAATAGTTTTGTTGCATAATGATTAGTACACAATGCTAGGGTTTTACGATGTACCAAAGATACACGCATAATTTGTTACCGCCAGAAAAAAAATAAGGACAGTTTCAGCAGAGGCTATTGATAATAATAACTTGGTGAAAAAAAAAATATTTGACATATTTATCTTAGTTTTTTTAGGTTTTAGGCAAAAACGGGACCTATTTTAAGAGCACAGTACTAGAAAATCCTTCATAAGCCAACCTTGTAAATCTACGCAGTGCTTGCGAGGTTTATTTTATTTAGTATTTTGGAACCCTTTTCGTAAAATTTGTCGTGTTATTGGTTAAAATCAAATTTCGATAACTTTGAGCTAAATATAGATTAAAAACTTCTGTATTTTTTTATATAGCCACTCCTGAAACAGTTCTTATTTTTTTTCTAGTAGTTACACAATAGAGGGTATACCCCTCTACTTATACAGGGTTATTCATTATTAGCTGCAAATACTCAGGAATTATGTTCAACAAATAAAATAAAAAATATTTATAAATTATTTTTTAAAAGTTTTGTTATGAAAATCCCGAGAAAATCGATAAAGGAATCATTGGCGCCTGTCCTATTTTGACCTTTGATCCGCACCCGCGCGCCGTGAGCGACACTCTGCGTTCAGTGACCGCCTGGGTGGGTCATCGTCCTGTTCTCCATGGCAATCATTATGCAATAGCCGTAAAGAAATTTAAAAAAATAAAATTTTGATACAAAAACTTAAATCAAAATTAAAAAAAAAATCATTTCATAAATATTTTTTATGTTATTTGTTGAACCTAAATCCTGAGTATTTGCAGCTAGAGATGGGCAGAGGGTTTAAAACCAGTTGGGCGAAAAGGCCATAAACTGGACAAATAGGGCAAAAACGAATTAACGTCCTTTTAAATGTCCAAAATCAGGGCGGAAACTCTAATTTGTCAAAATCTGACTTTTTCATTGAGTATTCGTAAGATGTACCTGTTTAAACCATTTTAATATTAGAACAAATAGTAATTGACCAAAAAGAATAATAATAAAGAAAATAAAAAATGTTTTTAATGCCAAATTACAGAATTATCAGCAGAATCACAGTCGGTCAGTATTATTTAAATCAACATTTTACCGCACATAGTATTCGTGATTCGCGCCTGCTAATTGCTGTCACTATCGTCATCATCATCAACCTTTTGAAGTCCACTGCTGGACATGGTCACTCCCATGGCGCGCCACTGAGCCCAGGGTTTGGTTTGGCTCTTCCTATCAAGTTGCTGCCCGCCACTCTGCATAAGTCGTCGCTCCATCTAATCTGAGGCATCCTACACTACGTTTGCTTAAACGTGGTCTTCACATTGTCGGTTCTTCGAATCATGATCGGCCCACTGCCACTTGAGCTTGCTAGTTTTTTGGGCTATGTTGACAACTTTGGCCCTTTATTGAATGACCTCGTTCGAGACCCTGTCTCTAAGAGAGACTCCGAGCATCGCCTTAACCATAGCTTGTTGAGCGACTTTTAATTTATGGACCTGTCAGTGTCCACGTGTTATTTTAACTGGTTACTAACTGGTTAATTTGGTTGGTAACTGGTAGGACGCACTGGCTTTCGTTTTTGAGCACTGTGGAATGGGTTACTAGAAGACCTGACGAAGTTTCCCAAATACCGCCCAACCCAGCTGAATTCTCTTACTTAACTCCATACTGTACTATCATAATAAAGTCGGGAACAATTCAAATATTCTGGATGTAGAAGTTGATGCATGAACATTCCTTCTCCACTATGTTCATATTTGGTTTACGCAAATTTGGCCATGTTTCCGATTTTTGTAATAAGCTTAAGTAGTTGCCTATTCGTTTTTGCAGGAATACTCGTCTCCTTTCCCTCTTGTACAGTATCATGTTTAACCCCTTCACCCCCCTTATCTAAAAGCTAAACTAATCTCAACGCTTTGAATACCTAAATCTTTCTAACTCTCGTACCTTACGGTCTTCTGAAACTCTACAACTTCCTGTCCACTCTTATTCTTTCTATAAGCACTTATTCACTGTACAAGCTATCCGTATTTGGAACTCTCTTCTTATTGATATCAGAAAAGTGATATCTCTTCCCATCTTCAAAAAGCTTTTGCACAGCCGCTATTCAGTTGAATTAAGAAGTCGCTATTTTCGTCAGCCTATACGAGATCCAAACGGCTCTCAAGGAGCTTAAGAGTAACAAGGCACCGAAGGAAGACGGAATAACGACAGATCTTCTGAAAGCGGGCGGAACGCTGATACTTGAGGTTCTTCAGAAGCTTTTTAATTCTGTCATCCTCGAGGGTACGACGCCTGAAGCGTGGGGCAGGAACGTATAGTGGTGCTCTTCTCCAAGAAGGGTAATAACACCCTCTTAAAGAACAATAGGCCCATCTCTCTGCTTAGCCACGTCTATAAGCTGTTTTCGAGAGTAGTTACCAAACGTCTCACTCGATGGTTCGACGTCTTTCAGCCTCCCGAACAAGTCGGGTTTCGGAAAGGCTTTAGCACCATAGACCACATCCACACGTTACGGCAGATTATACAGAAGACTGAGGACTATAATCAGCCACTTTGCTTAGCGTTTGTGGACTATGAGAAAGCCTTCGATTCAGTCGAAACCTGGGCAGTGCTACAGTCGCTCCAGCGGTGTCAGATTGACTATCGGTAAATCGAAGTGTTGAAATTTATCTACAGGAATGCCACAATGTCTATCCAACTTCAGGACCAGAGTACAAATCCATTCCACATGCAAAAAAGGGGTGCGACAGGGAGATGTCATATCTCCGAAACTGTTCACCTCGGCACCCGAGGATATTTTCAAGCTCGTGTCCTGGACAAGGTATGGCATTAACATCAACGGCGAATTCATCACTCATCTTCGATTTGCCGACGTCTTCCAGTCTTCCAGCGACTCCTCCATTATGACTGAGTAGTCATAATGGTGGAATCGCTGGAAGATTTAGGCACAATGCTCAGAGACCTCAATATTGTCTCCCAACAGGTGGGTCTAAAAATGAACATGAGCAAGACAAAAATCATGTCTAATTCTCATGTTAATTTGGGTCAGACGATCCAATTAGGTAGAGCCAACTTCGACAAAGAGGTCAGCCGACGAATCCAACTCGGATGGGCAGCGTTCGGGAAACTGCGCCACATCTTCTCGTCGCAGATACCGCAAAGCCTCAAGACGAAAGTCTTTAATCAGTGCGTGTTGCCAGTGATGACTAATGGAACTGAGACGTGGTCGCTAACTATTAGCCTCGTGCACAAGCTCAAAGTCGCGCAACGAGCTATGGAGAGAGCTATGCTGGGAGTTTCACTACGTGATAGAATCAGGAATGAGGATATCCGTAGCAGAACCAAGGTCACCGACATAGCTCGTAGAGTTAGTAAGTTGAAGTGGCAATGGGCAGGCCATATAGCTCGAAGAACCGACAACCGCTGGGGAATAAAGGTTCTCGAATGGCGACCACGAACCGGAAGACGAAGAGCATGGGGCGCCCACCCACCAGTTGGCCTGACGACATTGTTAAGATCGCGGGAAGTCGGTGGATGGAAAGGGCTCAGAATTGTTTTTCCTGGAAATGTGTAGGGGAGGCCTAAGTCCAGCAGTGGACTTCTTCAGTCTGATGATGATTATAGATTAACTTAAAAAAATCTTTTTAGTCATTTGAACTTAGCATTGTGTAATAATTTGTGTATTTTACAATAAAAATATATCCGCCCTGTTTTGGGACGTTTACTGGGCGTAAATGGACGTTTACTCGGCATTTACTCAATACGTCCATAAATGCCCAGGCAAAAACCCATCTCTATTTGCAGCTAATAATGAATAACCCTGTATACTATACTCTATGTACCTATAATTTGTTTAAACAATACAATAAATACTTTATTGTATGAGTAAATAAATTATGCCTGATTCTCGATTCAGAAAGGAGAGTTGTCAAAGTTTCAAAATAAGGGCGTAAGAAGATTCGTGCCGTAAATATAGAAAATTATTTACGCCCTACTCCGGCTTATAAACAATGTTCAACCATTTTAGAAAAAATATATATTACTCTCATGTTGGCTCAGAGGATTCACATTAATCTTCGTAAATTGATGAAATATTGAGTTAGCGAGTCGAAGATAAGTATTCAATCAGTTGGTGAATTGGTATTTCTAGAAGTTCATTTAGAATCAGGATGTAAGTACTTACATACGTCAGACGCGCTTCATTAGGTTGCATTATTCTGTGGCACGTTGCGCCCTCGCTTCACGTCACTCAATAGATGAGCCACGAAATCAACGGAAAGATGAAATTAAAATTTTTGTACACATGTCTCTCAAACGGTGAAGGAAAACATCGTGAAGAAACCGGCATATTGTACGAAGGAATCAGTGACACGATAAGAAGAAGAATGGAAAGATGGATGGATTGTGTCAGAGATGATATAATGTATAAGATCGTGAGTAATATGGGAAGAATGGAAGAAAAAGACATGGGGTGCCGACCACTAGAGGGATAAGGGCAGGAAGATGAAGAAATCAACGGTTTTATGAGAATAAGGGCTACTTTTCAAACTCCAATTTATAAATTTCAGAATAGGTTCAGCAGTTTGGCCGTGAAGTCGGTTTCTCAAGTTTTTTAAAGCTTCACTTGTTTAATCTTCAGATAAACTTAGGATTTATTAAATTAGCGCGTTCGTTTTGTAGAATTATATGACTTTTTCATATTTCCCGACGTTTCCATAGTCGTGATCCAACAGCCGTGGTCGCGGGCAGACTGGAGGTCATTGGATTTACCATCGAGAAGCGGAGGCAGTTGCAGTTGTAACTACCCTCACTTAGTTTGCAGGATAAAAAATAATAAGGAATAGAATTATATGTATTAAATACCTATTATATCCATATTAATGTAAGTAGGTACAGTTTTTTTGCCCGATAAAATTATTTATCCATCATTAACATAATTAATAGGGCTTTAAAAACAAGGGGTTTTTAATGATATTTTTAATGATTATTTTAAAACGGCTTACTGAAATAAAATTTATGTAACTATTTTTAAATATCGCTATTTTTATGGGCAAACTTGTATAAAACGAATTTATGTTATGTGGGTTTGCTACGTAAACGCTTGATTAACCCGAACTTAAATTACTCGGAATGGATTAAAATTTAAGGCTGTAATGGATTACAACTGTCTGTTATAATAAGCCTTAATAATCTAGTAATTATCCTAATACCTATCTAGTAAAGTAGTAGTACCTTAAGTGCAGTGAGTAAGGTATAAACTAAGTATACTTATAGATTACCTTATAGTTGGTACTTTCCAGTATAGTAGTAGCTCAGACGCGAATTGAAACTCAAGTATAGGTTTTAAACATTTTTTAATTACTTTATTAATTGAATCAAAAAATTTATCAAAACAATGCCTATAAGTGGGTATTGTTTTTAATCAAGATAAAAAAAATACTGTATACTAGTACCTCAACAGAAAATTCTTGTCCAAAACGCAAGCGAACTCACAAATCTTTGAGTGGACGTATAAACCCGTATTTTTCTTGAAACTTTTCTACACTTATCAGTGTCAGGAGCTAAGCTTTGCAGTCTGAAAACGTAGTAAAATTTGCAGTCTGCGATTCAGGATCTCTTCATACGGCAGATGCACAGCATATCTATCAGATATAATTAATCAGCAAGCATTCCACGTACTGGCATTCAGGCGTAGGTGCACTTTGCATCTACCCAATAGACTCAACACTACAAACATCCAACCACATCGCATTTCATACTCTGCAGGGATATAAATACAGATTGAAATCGATTGTCGGGTTCAGAATCGAGTTTTATTATCGTCGCGTAGTTTCGATTTGTCAAGCGAGTTGCGTGATGCGGCGATGAGTTTGAAGTGTTTTCGAATTGAGTTTTGATTGTGTTTCCGTTCACAGTCCAAACAAAATGTAGGTCGTCGTTATACATTCAGCACACGAATCTGCGGCGACCCTTTTGTACAATGTCGCGAAAAGCTTCATAGGTTTTGTAGTTCTCTCTTCGTCTTAAGACTCAGTTTGGTTCATTCCTTCTTGTTGACTGTACGATCTCGTCGGCACGTCAGAAATCACCTACTTACCCTTTATGTGAATTAGAACTCTATATGGAAACGGTATTTTTTGCGTTACAAATCGGCACCATAAGATTTGCAACTAGATGGTCTTAATGGCTAGTGGCATTAGATAAAATGACGGACAAGTTTACTGTCATTTTAACCGGCTTCAAATAAAAGAGGAGGTTCTAAATTCAGCTGTATTTTAGTTTTAGTAGTCATCTTGTTTATTTGTTATTTATTAACTGTACTTTGTCATTTATTAGCCGATTCATCTTTTTTTTCTGAAAGGTACTATCTCTTTTTCCAGATTGTTCCCATAGACACAGTGACAAATTTACTTTAAAGAGCCAGTATATCAGGTATTAACGGAGGCTGAATTTTATACGGTTGAAATAAGTATTTGGATAATGGAAAACGAAGCAAATTATTTATCAACTATCCCACCATCCCTCTATGCAGTGAAAGTGATGATGATATTTATTTCAGTCAGTATATAAAATGAACATCCCGTTATCAAAATTGGCGGTAAACAATCCAATGGTTACCACATCTGAAATTGCTTCGGTAACCAGAGATAATTTGAAATTGCACTGAAATGTGGTTCGGTACACTTATGGAAATGAGATTGTAATCTAATCACTAACACGCGTCATGGTTTGCTTTGAATCGCTGGATACCTACTATAGGGTGCAGGGCTGGCTGTAGGCACAGGGCCAACTAGTTGTTATTATAAGTAGCTCAAATGCATGTTAGACATGAATGTAGATGAATATAAAGGTAGAGGTTTAAGAAATAGAATCAGTGATACAATCAGAAATGGGGATATCCGTAGAAGAACCAAGGTCACCGATATAGCTCGTAGTAAGTAAGTTGTAGTGGCAATGGGCAGGTTATATAGTTCGAAGAAGATTAAGACCTTGCTTGTTAAGATCGCGGAAAGTTGATGGAAAGGGCTGAGAATTGTTCTTCCTGGAAATGTGTAGGCGAGGCCTATATCCAGCAGTGGACTTCTCAGGCTGCTGATGACGATGATGATGCCTAAGAAAAGAGTGATGGATTGTGTGAGAGATGATATGTCCAAGATAGGAGTGAGTAGGTACTGAGATGACGAATGATAGGGGGTAGAATGGAAGAAAAAGATATGTTGTGCCAACCCCACCTAGTGGGGTAAGGGCAGGAAGAAGAAGAAGTACCTCAAACGATCTTATGGGTGATCCTTTGGGCAACTAGCAACAACACTTCGAAAACAGGCAAGACAAGAAAGTCGACCGTTGAGTTGAAATGCCTGGAAGAGCTACTGGTCCATGAAGCAGCTAGTGAAGGGCGACCTTCTTCTATCACTCAAGCGTCAACTCACAGACTCGTGTATTCTCCCTGTTCTCAGCTTACGGTGCCCAGTCTTGGTCACTGACAGAATCACAAAAGTTCGAGCTCGGTGTTCGTCAGAGAACAATGTAGCGTAGCATTTTGGGTGCCAAGAGAATTGACAGAATCCGTAACACTTGGCTGCGCTCAAAAACTGGTATCGCTGAAGTCGCCCACGCTGCAAAGTTGAAGTGGGACTGGACATGTTACATTTTCCTTATGAAACCTGAAAGCTAGGCCAAGACCAGCACAGAATGGGTTCCTATAGACGGAAATTCTCTCCAGGGGTCCCTGCAGACTCTGTATAATCATAATCCTATTTGAAGATTGCGCAGCGCTACTGACTGTACAAGTTAACTACACCTCATTTATAAATGCATCAAGCTAGAGACTGAATAAAAAAAAAACAAACAGACACAAACCAATATGGCCCCTGAAAGTCCGGTAAAGCAAATGGAATTAATGTCAAACGTTTTGTACAACTCAGCGATTTGACCCCTCAATGCTACCTAGGCCCGGCAGCTTGTCCCAATGATTGAGGCAGGCACGCACGACCCCGTCATTTTGCGGGACATTCACGGCACCCATAGGATTTTCGGTGTCACTCATTCGTGCGACAGAAAATTGGAAAGCCATTCCCCGAGTGATTCGTGCTTGTTTTACTAACGAGAGCAGGTGTTTTTTTGAAATGATGGGATCACGTTCGCCTTGTTCTGTATCAAACGGTAATTAAAAAAAAATACGGGTTGCACTCCGGGAGTGCCGGCAGAAGTGAAAACTTGATTATTAACGTAGGAACCCTAAAAGTTGTTTATTTTATCAAGTTCCTCAATGTAGTAAAACCCCAATCAAAGTCCTAAGGAACCCTAAAAATTTTAGCATTATCGCGCTCCTAAGTGTAGTTGAAATTCCAATCAAAGTGCTAAGGAACCCTAAAATTGTTTACATAATCAAGGTCCTAAGTGTAGTTGAAAGTCCAATTAAAGGCCTAAGGAACCCTAAAAGTTGTTTATTTTATCAAGTTCCTCAATGTAGTAAAACCCCAATCAAAGTCCTAAGGAACCCTAAAAATTTTAGCATTATCAAGCTCCTAAGTGTAGTTGAAATTCCAATCAAAGTCCTAAGGAACCCTAAAAATGTTAACATTATCAAGCTCCTAAGTGTAGTTGAAACTCCAATCAAAGTCCTAAGGAACCCTAAAAGTTGACCACTTAATCAAGTTCCTCAATGTAGTAAAACCCCAATCAAAGTCCTAAGGAACCCTAAAAATTTTAGCATTATCAAGCTCCTAAGTGTAGTTGAAATTCCAATCAAAGTCCTAAGGAACCCTAAAAATGTTAACATTATCAAGCTTCTAAGTGTAGTTGAAACTCCAATCAAAGTCCTAAGGAACCCTAAAAGTCGACCATTTAATCAAATTCCTCAATATAGTATAACCCTAATCAAAACCCTATACGGAACCCTAAATTTTACGTAAAGCCAAATCCTCAACGGGTCGGAACCGCTAAGGGACCTTGTCGCGCGACCTACAAGTAGGTCCTAAATGAAGTAAAACGGCAGACATAGGAGGAGGGGGTTCTGGGGGGCTAAGGGGGGTCACAGCACGGCTCGCTTCGCTCGCCGCGCTGTTCCCCGTGGTCGCGTGGCGGCTCGTTTCGCTCGCCGCGACGCTCCCCCCGGGTTCAGGAAGAGGGAGTTCTTGGGGGCTTAGGGGGGTAACAGCACGGCTCGCTTCACTCGCCACGCTGTTCCCCGTGATCGCGTGGCGGCTCGCTTCGCTCGCCGCGACGCTCCCCCCGGGTTTCGGAGGAGGGGGTTCTGGGGGGCTTAGGGGGGGTCACAGCACGGCTCGCTTCGCTCGCCGCGACGCTCCCCCCGGGTTCAGGAGGAGGGGGTTCTGGGGGGCTTGGGGGGAGTCACAGCACGGCTCGCTTCGCTCGCCGCGCTGTTCCCATGGTCGCATGGCGGCTCGCTTCGCTCGCCGCAATGCTCCACTCGAAAAATAAATACAGTAGATCTATAAAATCATGTACCAATGACCACTACTACCTGCCGCGGGCGGCCGCTAGTTCATAAAATCTATAATAGGTATGTACCTATACCTACTACAGTCACGAAAAACGCCTTGGTATGCTTGCTACTAACTATTATCTATTCTGTGAAGTTACCGTGTCATAGTAACTACTAGCGTATCTGTAGCGTCTTACGCTTTTTTTCGATTTTTATTATGAACTCTACGTTGTAGTCTTAGGGTACATTTCTGCAAAAAATCCGTCCTACGCTTTTTCGATAAGGTCACGTGATCCTGACGCCCTGACGCCCTGACGCGAGTTTAAGATTTTATACCCATTACAGAAAGTGCTCAACGCCGCTAAAGAAGTTTTCACTTCAAAAATACATTATAATAAAGACACAGAGAGATAAGTGGAAGTCTTTGGGGAGACCTTTGCCTAGCAGTGGGACAAAATAGGTTTGATTAAAAAAAGAAACCATTCTGCTCAAAATTTTTTAACAATATTTTAAGAGTTTTACATTATAGTATACGTTCTCACTAAGAACGGACTAGTTTCCGCAATTAGGCTGCTGGTGGGCTCTTTTTGGGTTCTACGACATACCGGTTTCGTCACGATGGTTTTCTTCACCGTTGGAGAGTACGTGCATGGTGCACAGTGCACATAGGTACATCTTTAGGTAGAAAAACTTATTGGTGCAAGAATGGATTGAAGCTCACGACCTAGGATCGGAAGGCGAGGAGTTACCACCAGGGCTCTTTTTTTAAGAGGGTTGTTAGATACTAGCAAATTTATATTTAGCACATACCTGGCATAAATCGCTTTAGAATGTATAATAAATGAATCATAAATATTTATGCTTGCGTTGTATATGTGTAACACAGTTTTATTACGCTTACACACAATACTTACCTATATTTTCACAATAAGTTTTTCCTTTGTCAATCGTTACATTACAAATCCATTAGTTTAATAGATTCTGAAGGTTGCAACAATATATTACTTCTTAATCTTGGTAACTCAAGCTTGAGCACAATGACAATATTGTATAGAAGAAATTAATCGTCATACAAATAAATGTTTACGACGTACCGCTCTATGAGCGGTAAATAAACGGCAATTCTCTAGTGGAGTTAAATACGGGATTTAACTTTTTTTTATTACATAGTATGGGCTAACTTTGTTGTTTTTTTATACAACTTTCTGGTGGAACAAACATAATATAACACTCCTGACGATAAGTGGCAACGCTTATAACAAAGCATTGCCTCGTAGGTCACGCACGTCAGGAACGTGCCCTACGATGCACTTCCTTGCGTCCATCAACATGAGGCATACACGTGCCAGTAATTTAACTGGCACCTACACCCTCCAAACCAAAACACAGCAATGCTGCTTCACGGCAGAAATAGGCATGGTGGTAGTACTTTCCCTAGTATTATCTTATCTGTGCCCAGAACTTTATGTTTTTTAATTAGCTTTTCTACCTATTTAATGTTTGATAAACTGTCACTTTCAAGTAATCTAGATCTTATTAGTTGCAAGGTATTTAAACTCCTGAGCTTTTCCACAATCAGGTTAAATCGAGGCGTGTCGAAGTAACGTTATTAAGTTCCGGTGAAAAGGCCAAGCTAGCAGCTAAAACTAAAATTTACAACGCCGTTGGGTAACCTTAAAATGTAATCTAAACCAAAATCTTTGGCTGCAAGTGCTTTAACTATCAAAAACCTTGCAGAAATTATGTCCTGCTTAAAATGCACATAATAATGCAAAAAGGTGTTTTTTAATATCGCTTTTATATGCCATTAATCGCAAAATACACTCTTGATGATGGTAGTGTTAAACGCCATCTGTGATTTTACATCTGAACCACCTTTCACTTCCTTAATTCGCTAATTACTGACAGTTCCGTCAATATACGCGTGCGACACCAAAGCGCGCGGCATAAAGGCCTGCGCACACGCTGGCGGTAGCGATCAGTGAAACGCTGTCAAATATCGCTGTCAAATTTGACAGCGTTTCACTGATCGCCGACGCCAGCGACCTAGGTGTGCGCAGGCCTTAAAAGGTTTTGTCCGAAGGCTCTTTTTCGCTCGGCACCACCACACTGTAACTCACCTACCTAATTAATAAGTCTCTCTAAATATTCCAGATCCTATCATTTTACAGGTACTTATTTGTAATTTGATTAAATTCGCCAGTAATTTGTTGTATAATCTTCAAACGAACGTTTCTTCATAAATAAAAGATGGAGTGTAAAACAGACACACGATTAAATTCAAGAAATCAAATAAATTATTTGTGATTGACATATCTGTCAAACAGAAATCATTCATTTACTGCCTATCATGACTTGTCTTCAAAGACAAAACGGTTCATCGACAGTCAACTAGACACCGCTAAGTTACGTCTGCGCGTGACAGATGGCGAAAATTACTTATAAACTTATTTACACAAAGAAACTTACAATTAAACAAATATTTACAAAATGTACAAAATACACAAGAAAGACTTGAGTTATCTGCAGACCGTTACAAACGATTTAGAGATAGCTCAACTGATCCAAATCAGTGTCAGACGAAAGCATCCCCAAGACGATGGCGGCATTGCCACGCTGTATAACAATGCTAATGCGCTGCGCCAGATACCAACCAGCCCTTGGGTCACGCGTCGCTTTGATCAGTCGCCTAGACAACATTTTAAAGATTAGCAAGATGTTTGTTTTGATTTTTAAGCCTAATCACTTGCGTTGAATAGAGTAATTTACTTAATAAGTAATATATAACTTAATATAAGCTATCGTTGGCGGAAGGCTAAGAAATTACTCTATCCGTTAACATCGTGATTGCTTTGTAAGCGTAGCTTCCTAGTGGCTGAGGGCTAAGGAGGTTGTTAAGTGAGTTATGAGCGGAGCGACAAGTGGACCGTGTTCTTGCTGCCGATATTACACTTATGTTGAACTGTTCCTATTAATTTTAAGTTGAAGTAAAACTGTTGAAGTATAACCCGTACCTAATAACTCAACATTTTTAGCCTTTATGTTTTATGTTCTTTGCATGTCGGTGTCCGCCGAAGTATGTGGTACTAACAATATTATTAATAAAAAGATTTCCATAGTTCAAGTGAATAAATACATTTAAAGTAAAGTCATTAAACGCTAAGTGGATCGCTCAGCTTGCCACAAACGTTTTACAAAAGCGTCGGAAACTTTTCCGCAAGGTGCAGCAACTAAACGTGACTCAACACATACGAGATAAATTATTCAGAATCTTAGTGAATTACGAAAACAACATTCAATGTGCCGCTTTCAAGCCTTAGTTTTCAATTTCAACGTTGTAAGTTTCTTTAAAAATTAAAACGGACCGTTTCATTTAGTGAGTATACTCAACCTAAAAAATGTTGGTTTTGAATGTTGGAATTTGAGGAGCACTTAAAATCCTTTCACCACACTGGAAGAACTGAATAACTGGAAAGAACTAGTTTTATTATTTTTATTTTTTAACAACAAATAAACAAAACAGCATACGGCCCACCTGATGGGAAGCGGTTACCGTAGCCTATGGACGCCTGCAAACAATATATAGGTATCACAAGCGCGTTGCCCCTTTAAAACTTTTAAAACGCCTTTTTTGAAGAACCCCATGCTATAGTCTTTAGTGACACGAGAAGAACATAAAGCTACTTAAAGTTTGTTAGTTATTATTTTTTAAATAAGTTGTTGTAAGTGGATACTTAATTTGGCATTGAGTTTATCAGTTTCACACGAGTCAGTAATTGGCCGTTTAGTTTGTAGGTTTATTTGAACTAGCTGTATAATTTGCAAAGTGATACAGAGAATTAACCACTTACCTACTTAAATTAAAAAATTAAAATGCTTTTATTCAGATGTCATGGATCCATAGGTACTTACAGCTTCTTCTTCTTCTTAAATTTAAGAGCTTAGCTCTTGTCGGGGTTTTGATGCAGTTTTCTCCAATTAAGTCTTTCGAATGCGGCCTCCTTGACTTCCATAAACGACATGACAGCGACTTTTTCTTTTATCTGGCTCATGTAACTAATTCTTGGCCTTCCTCTTCCCCGTTTCCCTTCAACCTTTCCTTCAATGATGTTCTTTATGTAGCTGTCATGTCGTAGAAGATGTCCAAACATTTTTCCTCTTCGATTTTGTATTGTCTCAAGTATAACTCTCTTCTCCTTTACTTGCTCTAAGACCTCGCAGCTAACACATACAAAATAATAAAACACACAGCAGCCAGTAGCAATAGGTACACAGAGTTTTTGTGGTTTGTAGTACACACAAATATGTAAGTAAGTAAGACAGCCAGTACATTATGATATCGTCTTAACCTCACTACTTTGACTGGCCTCTCAGCTCAGTTGGTTCGATTCCCACCGATAACAAAGTGTATTAATACACAAATGTTTGTTCTCTGTCTGGGTGTTATGTTGTATTCTAAGTATGTACATATTTACAAAAAAAATATTTAAAAAAAGTATCATATCAATTGTTTCGTTCAGCTGTTATAGATGGCGTTTCACAGTTCTCATAGCACAAGCTCTGCTTAATTTGGTCACTAAATAGTGTTGTGAATTGTCCACAGCATTTATTGATGATATCAGACGGTATAGCCAGCCATGTCAATCCATCTAAATGGTGCAAATAATCTTGTTAAAGCGGTTTGATTGTTTAGTTATTCGCTAATTAGTTACGGATTACAGAATATTTTATAGACTAATCGCACACACACTACAGTTGAACAGTATATTGTTACCGCAGGCGGGTAGGATTAACGCAATTTATGCGAAAACAACGCTCATAGCATTGAAATGGGAAATTGAAAACTGGCGCGTCTCGCGATTCGTAGCGGGATTAACTAACGGAATTATACACCCAACCGCACGTGTACAGTGACAGGGAAAATAAAACAACATTCTCTTTTCAGAGTAAAATAGAGACCTATTTTTTACCGGCTTCAGATAGGATAAATAATATATATTTTGCCCTTTTTTCATGACTATACTCTTTCCAGTTGATAATCTGTCCAGCTTAGAATCCGTCCAGCTGCGAATCTGTCCAGTTGCAAAAGCTTTGCTCCGGAGTCAAAAAGAAAGTTCTGGTGCAACCAGAACCTCATATCGAATACTAGCCGGTTCAAATAAGATTATCAAAATATTACAAGCATTTTGTAGCAGCTAGGTAGCATAGGAATAATGTAAATCGACTCATTGTGAAAATCTTAGGTTTTCACACTCTTTAAATGTTATTTCAAAGGGATTCTGGTGAACTGATTAGTTCACTGGGATCCTGGTGGCATCACATAATTTCGTCATAAACGGCGAAATTCACAAATTAACCGATTTGAAAAAATATTTCTTTACCTGGAAGATGATGCTTTCAGTTTGGTCCCTTATAAATATCAATAAAATCGTTTTAGCAGTTTGGCCATGAAGTCGGTGTCACATGTTTAAATTTAACTTGTTAAACGGATACTTCATGCGACAAAAATGCATTTTTATCAGCTCTCCGCCTTAACCTGCATGACACGTGCCCCGATAAAATAAACACCAAACCTGCAGCTTAGATTTCAAGCTGCATGATCCATATGCATCGGCATTATACACATTTTCTAAACAAATTGTTTTATCGCCGCTTCTAAAGTGGATCCGCACCGTCGCGCACGTAATTCTTCTCAGTCCGCATACAAACAGCCCCTAAGGAGGCGACAATCCACACGGCAAACAATAAAAATATACATAAAAATAAATTTGATACTTGGAAACCGCGGGCCCGACCGTGAGGAATATGCAATGCAGGTTTATCAGGTTCGGGACGAGACCGTTTCGCAAAACTGAGAGGCTACTTTCAAACGGTTTTTTACATAAATTTCACGTAAAACGTTTATAAATTCCATTATTGCATTATAAGGATAGAATATAACTTTATTGCACACCAAAGAGAAAGATTTTACAAAAAATAAAATAAGAATACTTACTTAAAAAAACTACAGGGGCGCCAAAAATATAAAAAAATCCTTTCACTACACTACTGGTTTGAAAGAACCAGTGTCATTATAAGAAGAATTACAAAAAATATGCTTTCTGTGAATACAATAATAAAAATGTTCTAAATGACGGCGTATTCTCTGATAATCTTTGGATTGAGATGTATATCTAAAAAAGTTTGAATAGAACGCTGTCACAGGTACATTTCAAGCGTTCATCTCGTCTCTTTGTCACGCTCACGGCTCGCAGTCTCGCACAATGTGTCGATTCACGTCGATATTTTCATTCACTGACAGAATGGCACTCCACGGATGAAAATAGGTGTGGAAACGTACGTGTTGAAACGTCGAGAACCCATAAAATTGCATTGTGATGCGGCTGTGAAATTAGATTGCAGGTACTATCCAATCATTTACAATCGTGATTTTCGATGATGATGGTCGTGACAGTCGAAGTTAATTGCAAAATCCCTAATAACCCACTCCGTCCAATATTACAGTACCTGACTATACGGTTTTGTCACGAAAGGCAATTGTGATCCTTATTTTGAGATGTGATATAGCAAACTATCCTACCTTACTTAGATCCTCATCTAGATCACCTGCGATGGCGATCAGTGTAACGCTGTCAAATAACGTACTGTCAAAGTTCGCGGCAATGTGTGCGATTGTATGCAAGACCCTGCTGTCGCCACTGCCATCACAGTTCGCAGCTAATCGCGCAATTAACTACCTTTTCATTTTATTGACTTAGTAAAACTAATTTTAATGGTGTAGGCGTACGATATTTTTATTAGTATGGATGTTATTTCCCCAAATACTAGTATGCAAAAAAAACGTAGCCTTTTTGAAAAATGGGAATCATTTACTCAATTGTGTTTGGTAAGTTTATAAAATATAAATAAATTAATCGAAAGCCCTTGTTATTTTATAACAACACAATCATCATTATCATCATCATGATGATTCAGTTTATAAAGTATAAGTAAATTCATCGAAAGCCCTTGTTATTTTATAACAACACAATAATACACAGTAAAACACAATAATAATTCAGGTACGTAAACAAATCTAGGATTCTGTTCCAGACGCTATAGCGTCATGTAAGCAGGGGCATGAGAAACACCAGTTGCCTCTGACGCTATATAAATCATCTACAATAGATACAACGTAGTAAAAAACACAGAGTTGAGATAAAACAAAGATTTTAAATACGGAACTGACAACACGGGCTTTAGACCAACAACAATACAATTACAAAATGAATAATTAAAACACCAGTCGTATTAATTATAAGGTTGTTTATTCATAGGGGGTGTTCCAATCGCCCCAAATCCATTCTACTGAAACAAATTAGCATTAGCGCAAGTGAGAACAATACTGTTATGAACAATGATTATGAATTAATAAAGCTAGACATACAGGCAGGTTTAATGCTGCTTATTATCTAGAGAAATCTGAAGCCAACACTAAGCTTTGTATTTCTATAGACAAATCTATCAAGTAAACCTACTCAATAGACAAAAGATGGATAGAAAACTAAGAACACAACTAAGAATTTCAAATTAGGAATTTATAAGACAAGAGTGAACAGGCGGATTATGGGTAAGCATGCTCCATCTTAGGCTGTACCCTCACTTTCCCTCAGGTGTGACGGCAGCCGAATGCCATCTAAAAAAAAGTAATAAAAACTAAAAGTAAATAATACACAATCATAGGCGAATTTAGTGCCCAATAGCATTATCTACCGAGTAACCTTTTGACAACAACAGACAATGAAAGAGCTTGAAGTGGTTTTAAAATAAATACCTATAATGGTCATTTCTTCTATGTTGTGTGTTGAGTGAAGAGTAGGTTTTTGAAATCAAAAATTTACAAAACTAAAGTTGTGGCAAGCGAGTTACAATTATTGTTTTCCTATTGTATCTTCAATTGAATGAAATCCTATTAATTAATCTTTGACCATGAAAGTGGGCTGCTGGACCAATCCATCAAAATGTGGTTCAGTGACAGACCATAGACAATAAATAATTTTACTAATGCAGTTTGCCCACCTGACAAATCACCGCTTGTGAAACAAAAAGGTGTAATGAAGGCAGTAATATAAATTTATTGCTAGAACATTTGCGTAATGACAGGTCAATAATAAGAGTGAAGTTTTGTGAAGCTTAATGCCCATTTGCACGGTACTAAATTACAGTATCGATTGATTGGAAACACGCATAGCTCTTTGAAATGTCTGTGCAGTCAAGACTAGTGCGAAGAAATGGATTCTTTAATAGTTTAAATCATCACATCATCAGCATGGGGAAGTCTACAGCAAGACATAACTATTCTACAAACGATTTTGAGCCATATGTCATTATCAATATCGTCAGTTCGTCTGGTTGCATATTACAAGCTGTGCTTAATTTGGGGCTAGATTATTGTTGTGTGGATTGTCCACACTATTTATTCAATTTAAATTCTAGCACATGGACTTTAGCTGGATAGCGTGAGCGAAGTTGCGGACGAGAGATAGTCTGCAAATGATGATAGGCCTTGGGCACACTAGACGGAAATTCCGTCGCCGAACTTCCGCGGCGGAACGCCAATACATGTTATTGCATATACAAATATCGGGCACACTACGCGGAAGATCGGTCGCTCCGTCGCGGACGATAGCGGACTGCTCACTCGTTCGCGTCTGCGCGGTCGTCCGCGCACCGATCTTCCGTCAGCGTAAGATCAGCAACGTCGCATTACAGGTATTTGTATGCGACGCGCCACATTCAGTGGATAACTCGCTATCACTTCTATCGGATCCATCACGAATTACGACCACCGTATACGCGCAGGCAGCCGACTGATGATCTGCTACTGAAATACAGTGTGGCTGGTATCGTATAGAACGGATTGACCGCCGCGAAAGTTCAGCGACGGAATATCCGTGGCCTAAGTCTGACGGTGGGAATCGCGTTGCAAATTTAGATTCACAAATTACTAGGTGGTGACTGACCTGGCATTCAAACAAAATAACTATGTAAAAAAAGGAAATCCGTTGATTATATAAAATTAGCAATAGAAAACTAGAACATTCCGTAAGCTCCTTGCCCATTCTATAATCTTATTGTCACAAGGTGCAAATGATTGCCCAAGTAATTACTAGGCTCATGGGAGATTCCCACGGACCATTGTATCTATAGGAGTGCACTTCTTAGCGTTCTGGGAGGCAAATGGGTGAGCATACGACCAAACAATGGGATTGTCGCTCCGTTCGCTCACCACTCCGCTTTTCCTTATCTCCACTTTGATTAATAACCACTCAAGAGGGCAATGCAATGCGTACTAGGAATCACGTTCATTCAATGTGTTTCCACACAGTTGCCTCAGCGTTGGGTGGTGTTGGGTAAACACAGTCGCCCTGTGAAAATATAGAAATCCATTCTCAAGGCAAATTTGTTACACCTCCGTGCGCACAGATTTCGGCTCTGATTAGTGATACAATTAAAAATGAGTATCTAATTTCCTCTGACGTGATTAAGGTAGGATAATCGATGTGAATCATTATACCTATAATTTGTGTGTATTATAGTACTTATTTCATTGGAATGTACATTCCAGCTAAAGTTTGATTGAAGGTGGTCACAACAGCACAAGCACAATAGTATTTTTGTTTGGTTAAAGGGATCATAAAAAAATGGTGGGTGGTAGAAACTAAGCCGTAGGTTGTTTCCTGTGCTTTTAGGTTTGGTCGCGTTAATTATGAAGTAGGTAGAGTCAGTTTAGTTTTTAGGGTTCCGTAGCCAAATGGCAAAAACGGAACCCTTATAGATTCGTCATGTCTGTCTGTCTGTCTGTCTGTCTGTCTGTCTGTCTGTCCGTCCGTATGTCACAGCCATTTTTCTCCGAAACCATAAGAGCTAGACTGATGAAACTTGGTGAGTAGATGTATTCTGTAAACCGCATTAAGATTTTAACACAAAAATAGAAAAAAACCTATAAATTTTGGGGGTCCCCATACTTGAAACTGAAACTCAAAATTTTTTTTATCATCGAACCCATACGTGTGGGGTATCTATGAATAGGTCTTCAAAAATGATGTTGAGGTTTCTAACATCGTTTTTTTCTAAACTGAACAGTTTGTGCGAGAGACACTTCCAAAGTGGAAAAAAGTTGGTCCCCCCCCCCCTCTAACTTCTAAAATAAGTGACTGATAATCCTAAAAAAAATATATGTTGTACATTACTATGGAAACTTTCAACGATATTTGGTTTAAACGAGATCTAGTCAGCAGTTTTTTTTTTATACGTCATAAATCGTAAACCGCAATTTACCTTTCGACGAACTACTAGAACTTCTAGAACTCTATGTTATATTACTTACTGCTACGGAACCCTTCATGGGCGAGTCCGACTCGCACTTGGCCGCTTTTTTGAATTTGAGTCAACCAGTTTTGCAGCATCCAGTGGTGCAATGGATCTGTTAGAATCTTACATTAATGTTTTTGTTACTATTGAGTCAATACTATTTATATTTCTTGTAAAATTAAGTAATCGCATTTAAATTGTCTAGACCTGGCTTCGCTCAATTGCTCACGCATTTGCATAGACTTCGTAGTAAATTAGGTAATTTGTGTGGACTTCAGAAAATTATTTTGGCAAACTAGTCACGTTTTTGTTTCTCATAGGTATTTGTAGAATTGAAGGAAAGACCTATAAATAAACACTTGACACTAGCATAATTTTCGCATTTTTTGATTTTTTTGCTCTGATAACTTAACACCTAGGTATTTAGTTTTCAAAGTCCAGCGTTTTGGAATAGTACTTATTTGGACCGATAGATATAATTTTTCAGCCGTTGTGACTTACAGTCCCATGGCAGGCTAAATGCAAACCTTCTTCATTCCAGTCTTCTTTATTTTGGGCCAATTAAAAATAATATATATAAGCTGCTGTCCTACTGGTCGCGTGGAACTGGCACCTAGAATCACCCAGCAATACATTATTTATATAGAGAACACTGGTGGCCTAGTTGTAGCCTTCCAATACAAAGGCCGCTGGTTTAAATCCAGTCCATTATGCTGGAATGTCATAGAATCTAAAAAGTTCTATAACATGTGTCGAGTGCACAAAAAGAGCCTCTTTGAGGCGCACTTGAAATCCCTATTCCACGCTGGTTCGAAAGAATCAGTCTTTCGAAGGTTATTTCAAGTCTGGTAAGCATGTGGTAATAATAATAGTACTTATTATTTATAAACATACGAACTAGAATCTTCTTAAGTAGGTATCACATCCACTCATCAATATTGTCTAGGGATGTCCATTTCGAATTAATTTTCAGATTTTTCTAGATTTTGTTCCTACTTTAATTTTGAATAATAAATAATATCAAACAGTTGCATTTTATTATTAATAAACAACACAAAACAAAGATGCTTGTTTCGTTTAAGATGCTAGTTTTCTAATGAAAATATTTTGAGTTTTTGTAATAATCAACAAAATATTGAATATCCCTAGTACAATGTTGATAAGTGTATGTTCTAGAGGTAATGCCACTGTGAGTACATAATCTCGAGTGTTTTGTTTCAAATGTCGCTTCCAAGGCATTGCAGACAATCGATGTTGCAATACCGCTTATTCTGAACCCCAAGCATGCACGATCAGCTCATTTACGTCAAAGTATCAAGGATCTAGCCAATTATTTACCGAAGTAACAAGTCTGTGATGACATGTAAGATTCTTAATCTGTATTTCGGGATGTCTTAGCGGTGCCAGTAAATTGTATTCCTTAGTTTATGGTGCTTTGTTGTTTGATTTACCAATTATGGAACATTGTACATTTACAAAAGCACTTGTGTTACTGTGATCTTTAGATTGAACATTGTTTTACTGACTTTACAAAGCAATGTTAATGTTATAACATAATGACTTAGAACATGTAAACATGGAACCCTGTCCTATTATCCTACGTTTGGTAAAACACAGCCGTATAGAATGATAGGAAACTTAAGGTCACCGACATACGAGTAGCTCATACAATTAGTAACTTGAAGTGACAATGGGCAGGTTAGCTCGAAGAACCGACCGTTGGGGAATAAAGGTCCTCGAATGGCAACCACGAACTGGAAGACGAAACGTAGGGCGCCCACCCACCAGATAGACTGACGACATTGTTAAGCTCGCGGGAAGTCGGTGGATGGAAAGGGCTCAGAATCGTTCTTCCTGGAAATGTGTACTTCTTCAGGCTGATGATGATGATGGTGTATTCTCTCAATGAATATTGCACAACGCCGGATAAAGCGATGTTCAGAAGGCTACATTTTATTTAATTAGCATTAGTTTATTGTGTGTTGGTGTGTATCTACTAAGATGAATTATGCACAAAGCACATCCTTTATTCAATGGCTGTCTATTGTTTTGGTGCGAATAGGTGAATAAACAACGAATTGAAAAGTGGTGTATGTAATTTTCATTAGTTTTTTGTTACAGGGCCACTAATACTGCAACCTACACTCCAAATCTCCGGATCTCTGGCGGGCTCTTTTTTCATATTCATATTTGATTTATTGCATACATGTCACATTTAATATTAGCTTCTTGAGCTTTAAGGTACATGTACCCTGTAAGGGCGCAGCAATGTACCTACATAAGTTGGGGTTTTAAGTATATTTTGCGAGACGCTTGACTTTCTTACTCTTTAGATTCTACGACATCGTTGTTTTCCTTCACTGTTTGAGAGTACTGGCATAATTCACATTTTAGGACAGATGAACTCATTGGTAGATTTAAACCCGACCTTAGGACCGGAAGGCGGGGTCGCTACCACTAGACCACCAGTGCCCTAAGAACAGCTGTAGGCATGTCGCCTGGCAACTGTAGGTACATATCTTTACAAACAGCTGTAGCCTGTCGCTATAGCCATAAGGATTATACGAACGACTTAGTGACAGGCAGGGGCTTATGGCGTTTGAGGAACAACTGTTTGAGATTGTGAAGATTTATTACATGATAAATTACAACGTGGATCTGCTTGAAAGAACAATAAGGCTTAAAATACTATTGTTAAAGTAAAAATGCTGAACTGGTGGTGTTTTTGTTATTCATTGTGTGTATTGAGGACCTCAAGAGGTGATCCAGTCAGTCTGTGCTCGAGGCTCGAAGTCGAAAGACGTGTCGTGACGTGCCTAATTAAATCATATTTGAACAATTTTTAAAATAAAAGTCTTGTAAATATAAGAGGAAACTATGAGTTATTAATTAACTTGGAGGACATAAAGCCATACCTCATACTCATATTACTTATTGCAATTGTTATGTTTCATGGTTAGGTTGGTCTTAAAGTTAAAAATGACACATGCATAATAGGCCCTTAGGTTAAGGGTATAGCAATATTAAAAGCGACCTAAAAGCGTGCTTCATAGCCTAATGATAGTATATCTACGTACTTGTCTCTGATGTCTTTCAAAGTATACAGACACCGTTATTCAAGTACCTATCAAGTACCAAAGTAGAGAACTAATCTTAGAGGAACTATTTATCACCAAATACGTACCTGAAACAAGTAGTTTTCCCACAAAACCTTCAGCCAATTGGCCGGTGTCGTCGATTTGTAAAAATTCTGTTCAAACTTACAACAAAGAAACTAGGCAAACACGAAACTAGCTTACCCTACTCTAAAAGTTTTACGTCACAGTGTTTCCAACAAATGGTATACGGGCGACCCCCTGGAGTCGGTAAATCTCGGGATAAAAAGCTAACTTCTGCTAAAAAACAGATATTCTGTAGGGAGCTTGCTGAAAGTCTTTTGAATACTTCAAGTTGGCTACTATAGTGAACCAGGTGAAATAATGCTTTACTTTTTTATGCACGCGTGTAAGAAATAACACAAAAAGATTATGATGCGACAAAAATGATGTTTATGATGTTAAAGTTTGCGGTCATGATTGCAAGTGGTTAAGTCATAGTAAAATGCTGCGTTTTACTGGTGTCACGGTAGACCAGCATTATGGTGACGCTGGCTAATAAAGCGTATGCTGAGTGATGCCCTATTTTTATGTCATTGTCACTTGTAGGTATCTAATAGCCCCTTCCGCATATCGCGCACCAGCTCGCACGACACACCATGGGAACGGTCTCGTGCGCCGAGGTGCGCGGTAGCACAGGAGTCTTTTCTGTGTGCGTTGCCGTGCGTCATCGTGCGCGGTGCGTGATGATCTGCAGAACCATGTACCGTAGGAAGGCAGCATTATACCACATTACTTTCAAACTCCTTGTGAATTACTGCTATTTTTGTGTGGCTTTGGTTTGATTTGAAAACAATGAGCTGATTGCTAAATTTGCAATAGCTTTTTGCAAACGCAGTGACTACCAATATTAATGACTACCCTACGAATTAGAAATATTCAAATCAAATAAAAAGTTATAAAAATAACAATGACATAAAATTTGGCGTTATTTATACTATTCTATATAATAATGAAAAAACTGATAAATTTTAAGCAATACTTATACTAAAATGGTATTAATTTCTCCTTCTTCTTATCATGTCACTGATTCTGTCGAATTAGTGTGGTGAAAAGATTTTAAGTGCGCCTCAAACTTCTTTGTGTTTGGCACATGATTTCCTATGATAGTGATAAGTGATACAATGATAGGGCAAATTTTATCTGCTTAACATTCATGCAAACGTCTACATTCATGCAACGCTTAGTACTCTAGAAAATCGTTCCGTTCCATAGAGATTTCCAATAAAGGGAAACGGCGTGGCAACAAGGGAAGGTAAAACCCGCGATAATCATAATGACTCAATAACTCACGTGAGTGCAAAACGTACGGCACGCACTCGGTCACGCCAGGATTACACGCATCTGGAATATTTACAAAGAAAATGGGAGCGTCGACATTCTTTTGGTACTATCTACTCCTAAAAAGATTTTAGGAGATGTCTATCTACTGTTAACACTACACGTAACGACGCCATATTATCCTTCTTCCGCTTATTTTTCCACCACTAGAGATGTGTCACGCTGTTTGATTCGATTAGGGATGTCCTATTCCCAAAACTGGTTAATACTACTCAAAAGTGCTTAAAAGGTTTTTGGAGATGTCTACAGTGTCTGGCATTTCAGAGGCTTATTTAATTTCAATAATTAATTAGCTACCTATGAACAAAAACCAAACTTTAAATGAGAGCCTCTCACTAGTCTTCATGAGTGCAAAAGTTCAAATAAACCTTTTAGACAGAGTTAAAGTTTTGACATACCTAAAAAAGTACAAAAATTACAAAAATACCCAACGTCAGTGAAAAAAATCCTTTACGTTTTCGTAAATATATCTTGGAAACTAAAAAATGCTTTACCATGTTTATTGTTAGCTAAGCTTTTACCTACGGCTTACAAAATATCAGAAACAATCCGGCTGCATATAGTCCAGACTTTATTGGGGGTCGTTATGGAAATTGAGCCGTGCTTTGCGACCGTATAATTTTGTCATGTGATCCAATAATTTTGCCATGTTATTGCCACATGTGAATTACATTCGCAAAATCGCAATGGCACGGGGCGCTCTGTAATTTATTTTAACTCTGTTGCAATTGCTGTAAGTCAGCACGATTGCTTTACGAAAATTCAGTAGCTTTGTTATAGAAGAATTTGTCAGAAACTGCGTATTTTTAACAAGTGTCTACGCTTGTTTTATAAATAGTATTGGGGAAGGTAGGTACTATTTATCAGGCACTAGAAGAATATACCTAATTATAGTTTTTCGAAAACCTTAGAAGTTTTTAATTTCGTGTTATCTCGTAGTTAATAGATACTTACGCCCTTCTACCTAATAGTACCTTCTACTTTTGATGTTGTGTTTTCGAATAATGTATAGAATTTTGTTATTTATAATTATAAAAAAGATGATAATTATTATTTGCATCTATTGTTGATGATTTATATAGCGTCAGAGGCAACTGGTGTTTACTCATGCCCTTACTTGCGGGACGCTATAGTGCCAAAATTATATATGTGTAGTAATATATTTTTTTTCTATTCCATCGTTCTTGAATACTTTCATTAAAAGTTGTCACAAAACTTATTTACAAAACATTATATCAATGGTCTAAGCAAACATTAATAATAAAATAATAATAATAATAATGCGGACAACCCACACAACACTATCTAGCCCCAAACTAAGCAGAGCTTGTACTATGGGAACCGGGTAACTGATATAATACTATACTTTTTTTTATAAATACAAACATAGAATAAAATATAACACCCAGACAGAGAACAAACATCTTCGTTCACCACACAAATATTTGTTCTCGGTGGGGATCGAACCCACGCCCTCCAGTGCAGAAGGCAGAGCTACTACCAACGAGCTGGGAAGGCAGTCACATTAATAGATGCTTGCCCTGAAAATAATAACACGTGGGCATACATACAAATGAGTGAAGCTAAACGACAGAGCTAGTGTTGTCATTAATATTGCCAAGCAAAGTTTGGTTTGGCGGCATCTTCGACAGCCGTTACGGAAATAATTAATGGATTAGTTAATAAGCTATTTACAATTACGTGATACGATTTTCTTTCAATAGGAAAATAAATCCTTCTCCCTACCAACATCATACAGAGTGCACCATAACTTTTTGGGAAGGAGTCACAAATCCACCATATTTATTTATTATTATTATTATTAAAAGCCTGTTGTGTCCCACTGCAGGGCAAAGGCATCCCTTCTTTCTCTCCATTCATCTCTTGTTTGGGCTATCTGTGGACCAATCCTTAACATATTTTAACATAATATTTTATACTATACTAGCAGACGCCCGCGGCTTTGCTCGCCCCTTTGCCGTTACGCTCCGTTGATTTTTCTTTTAAAAGTTTTTTCTCTTTTTCTCCGCTTAGAGAAATCATTTTCCAATTTCATTTCTTAGTGCACCCTTATGCTATAAAAGAAACATACCCTCCAAGTTTCATGCTTATAGAACTTACGGTTTAGGATGAGCGTTGATTGTCAGTCAGTCAGTAACGTAAGAGTTTTATATATTTAGATTAAATATTTTAATTCTTAATTAAAACTTTAATTTAACAACATACAATATTTTTTAAAAGTTTTACAATTAAATCGAATGAATTGAATTGAATTTATCGCGCTGGTTCAAAAGAACTAGTGACACGACAAGTAAAACGAAGAAACATCGCAAGGTGTGTATTCCAATTCTCCGAATTGCTGTCATTTGCCAAAAATACTTTTAAGCGGCAAACTTTCTCCATTGCTTTAACAATCAGAAAGAATTGCAATAAAGCTTCATGGTACCCTGTGATTGTTGGTTATAAAACGCCGTGAACCAGTCGTGAGGTGTAAACCTCCCTTCCAGAACTGACAGCTAACAGCGGCAGCGAATCGTGTGCGTGTCAACAAGCCCTGAATAATGACATTGGGTGACATTTAATTTCAGATACAAAGGGCTCTTTATACAGTGTTATTCATAATTAGCTGCAAATACTCAGGAATTAGGTTCAACAAATAAAATAAAAAATATTTATGAAATGATTTTTTTTAAGTTTTGTTATGAAAATCCCGAGAAAATCGACAAAGAATATCCTTTGGAATCATTGGCGCCTGACCTATTTTGACCTTTGATCCGCGCCCGCGCGCCGTGAGCGACACTCTGCGTTCAGTCACCGCCTGGGTGGGTCATCGTCCTGTTCTCCATGGCAATCATTATGCAATAGCCGTAAAAAATTAATAAAAATAAAATTTTGATACAAAAACTTAAATCAAAATTCAAAAAAAATAATTACATATATATTTTTTATTTTATTTGTTGAACCTAATTCCTGAGTATTTGCAGCTAATTATGAATAACCCTGTACTGTTTACCCTAATCCATTTAGTATCTCGCCGAGCGAATGAAGCCGACTGATATTCAACCTTTCAACTTGCTCGTTTATACATTATCAGCCTAAAATTGGGGTAAGCGACGTTATTTCGCACATTTTAGACACAGCCCGTAGCATCGGTTTCTGACACTGAAAACATGTAAGTAAACATTCTTTGAGTGTTCAACCACTGCTGATTCGTTTTGCGTGTTCGAATGCTATAAATATTGTTCAATATGTGCATAAATTAAAATTGGTAGGTTAAAAAACAAACTAGTGTCAATAAAACGCTTCATATGAATAGAAAAATTTACTATCTCACGTTAGCATGAAAGCAAACACAGATTTACAAAAGCCTACGCCTGAATCCACATTCAATAGATACTAATGGATGCACGCGGATTTAGTATAACTTAATTAAGCCATACGCGGTATTCAACGCTGTGTGGGCTACCACGAGCTAGCAACAGCTCAAAATATAGGTTCCATTTGGTAGGTTTTCTATTTTTTTACTATCGCAAACAAGCATTAGGCTTACCTATTGGGAAATGGTTACTGTAACCTTTCGCCGGTCGCGCATTGCCAAAGAGACGATAGTAATGAAGAACCCTAGTAATTGAGTACCTTCAAAACCGAGAGGGAGAGAGAAAGAGTACCCTAAAGTAGAATACAAACAAAGGACACGAGGTAAAACAAAAGTAAACCCTGATAATGTAGTGCCACCAATTTACGAGTATTTATGCGCAGTTGACCAAATGGCAAGAGCATGAGAACTAATAACGTCTTCTTATTTTGCTTCGCTCTCAGTATTTTTTGAATCAATATTTTCTACAGTGCTTCTCTCGATTGAACCAATTGTCTGGAATTGGCGACACTTTATGAAGTCTTGTCAAAAGAGGCACGTTATCATGTTTTACCATTTTTGCGTTTTTGTTTCATACGTCATAAATTGAAAATTTGTCGCTTTTCAAAAGAGCTCACGCTCACGCTTTTAGTGTTTTCCTTTACCGTTTAACAACGTTGATTTTAACGTAGATAGGTCAAACGGCGTCAAACATTTCTCTACGTAATTATATTGATTCTGTGGGCGGTTTCAGCGTTCTACACATTTTTTTGAGCAGAGCTGTAAGCAGCAGCTGGTGGGATCTGAAGTGGCGATTTGATGCTGCGTCAGTGGATTGGGAGAGGGATTTATGTCATCATAACAATTGACTGAGATGGATCGTAGGGTCAGCTATATTTTCAGATTGCCCCTTTTATAGCGAATCGTTTTCATTATATTCATTTAATTTGCCGGTCTGTTCCGTCCTGTTTCTTTTTGATTAATTGCTCATCAATGATTCTGGTTATTAGCCTGTAACACATGTTCCTACTGAACAAATGAAATGACTATGCAAAACGATTCCTAAATACATATAATCTTACGGATCAAATTTTTGTATTTATGGTGGAACAAATAGGCCTACTTAATGTGAAGTGGTTAACTATAGCCTATATAAAAATATGTAGTTTTGCTCGAAACTCGAAGTTTATTATAAACTTTGCTAGACTTTGATTTCCACACCATCGTCACCATCATCATCATCCACAGCCCGACTTCACCTACTACTGGGTATACCCAGCAGTGGATGAAGTCAAGCTGTAAATACATCCATCCATCTTGCTGCAGGGCGCCCTATGTTTCTGTAGCCAGTTATTGGCCACCATTTGGTTGTTGTCCAAGTATTACTGGTCCTATAGATTTGATTTCATAGTAAATATAAATACAAGACAACCTAATGCCGCCAGCGTCTTGGGGACGCTTCCGTCTGGCACTGATTTGGATCAGTTGAGCTATCTCTAGATCGTTTGTAACGATCTGCAGATAGCTCAACTGTTTCTTGTGTATTTTGTAAATATTTGTTTAATAGCAAGTTTCTTTGTGTAAATAAATCAATAAATTATTTAAAAAAAAATACAACCTAAGGTAACAGGTGAATAATACGAATAACTCGCATAAAGACGCTGCGTAGGCTTCGACTATTACAAAACCGTGTAACTATGTGCCTTCAAGTCTTTATGAATATTAACAATACGTATTGAATAGATCGATTACAATACAAGCTTGGCAGAATGTACAAACAATCGTAATTTTTTACCGATCAAATATTACCTATTGACTATAGAATGAAAAAATCGTAAAAACTGTTCAATTGATCATAACTTACCTTGATTGATGATACACACGCATTAGGTACGTAGGTACATGTATAGTGGCGGAATGAACATGTTCGTCGATTTGCAATTTGATTTGTTCAACGAATCACGATCACTTACTACCTTTTGAAACTGAATAGTCAGAATACACCGATAAGTTAACGTCACAAATTATGTCAAAATGTGTTCATGATCAAGGCACTGTGTTTGGAATCCGCATGAGGTCACATACGCTCTTCTCCTAGAAAAGGTACAGAAGGCATTCCTCCGATTTCTCTACAAACGAAACTTAGGGTACTATCCTTTCTTGTACCCTACTAAATATCTTTTAGGGTGTCTAGGGTACAACTCTCTCAGCACCAGAAGAGCGTATGACCAACTGACCACCGTTTTAAAAATTTTCCGCTGCAGGATAGATGCTCCCGATTTGCATAACGAGCTACTTCGCCTCTACGTCCCAAACAAGTACATTAGATGCAGAAGACACAGGCTTTTTGACCCACCTTTGAGCAGAACAGTTGCGCGTGCTAACTCTCCACTACCTCGCACCCTCACCACTCTCAATAAACTCCTGACGGACAATCCTGATTGTGACGTGTTTTCGGACGAATGGAATAGTCTTATGTCGGTATGTCTGAGACATTGTGAGAAAGAATGATGAAAGGAAGGGTGAGCATGCATTTGACGTTAATTAATTTATTATAGAACTTTATTGTATTATTAATTTGTGTTATGACATTTAATTTGTATAGAATTCAAATATTTGTTAGCTGTAGGTAATTTTGATCTTTATTGTGTGTTATGTTTAATTATTTTGATTTTATTTTGACATTTTTTGTATTCTATTTTAATCGTAGTTTTATATAGTATTAATTAGTGTAAGTGGTCGACATGTAGACCGTATTAATTAATTCATTCATTCAATAAACATAAACTGTACTGGTGCAAGCGAAAACCGATTCTAAGGTGACGAACATTTTCATACCGCGACTGTACATACGCAGTCATAGACAATTAATACATACCTACATAAATCGAGAACTGTAATTCTATAAGAAACGAGTCTTAATTTGGTCAAATTGTATCTCACTATGCCAGTACTAAAACAGATCCATCGTGAAACCGGCATGTCGTAGAACCCAAAAAGTTCGAAAATATATTATTATGTCACGTGCACGAAAGGAGCCTTTTGGGGCACACTTTTAATTCATTCACCAACTTGGCTCAAAAAAACCACTGGCACTTTATGAAGAAGAAGAAGATCTTAAATATTGTATAGTCATCGTAGAAAATTGAATTACAGACTACTACTACTATTACAAAAAACTATCAGCGATGTTCCAAAAAATATATGTATAGAGCTAAATATAATATATATGTATACAGCCACTGTTCTTATTTTTATTACGGTTTATAATTATACTGTTCCTTAGCCTATTACTTTAGCCTTTCAGATCACGTCTTTTTATTCGCCACTTAACGCATTTTGTAAACTCTTAAGGGTCTCCCGTTATACAGGCTAGTTATAGTGCGGGATTTTATATCTTGATTTTTTATAAACTGAATAAGGTTAATTAGGTACCTAACACAAGTAGGTAATATAATATTTATGCTTTCCTGGATAAAAGGTTAAAAATCACTCCGTGTTTAAGTTTCAAAAGTTAAACAAAACTCACCTTAGCGGAAGGGTCGAGGAGCGGCAGTCGAGTTGTTGATTCTGTAACAAAAAATTAAACTAATTATTATTGAACATTCATATTATTATAGAGTATAATAAATTGTTAGGCTAATATTGTTCTTTTTATACTTAAGGTACTGTTCGAAACGGAAATTATACTTAGTTTAACCTAACTCTACCTATCACAAAAGCAAGCAGTGGATAAGAAAGTTTAATAATGTTATAAACCAATGTTTTAGGCAGGTTTTTTATTTACTATTAGTCTCCAAGAAAAAGCTGCTCCTGCTTAGAAACATACAGTTAGGGTGCACTCGTAGAACGTGTCTGTTCAATCCAATATTTTCTTTGGTCTTCCTCTTATTCTACAACCACCATCTACATCCATATCCAACACTTTTCATGTAATTTGACTTTCATCCATTTCAAGGAAATTCTACTATCCATCCATCAATACCATCTTGGTATTTAATACATCTTAGATGTGATGTCTGATGTCCCAACATCGAATTATTCATGTACAACGGGGCGGCACTCTTACTTGACGTTTTGTAACAACAGTCAACGAGAAAAGTGCTTTTTGACTGACAATTTGACAATGTTTGCGAAAACAATTGGATTAACATTTTCTGCCATGACGCAAGAGGATGTAAAGTATTCCACTTTCGGATTATTCATCCATTATTTATGCGTCGTATAAAAATTAAATGATAGAAGAATATTGTTATTTAGTTGATTAATATTTACTAACTTTTTTAAATTCAATAGGACCCTCCAAGCTGATGTTAAGTGGTAACCATCGCCTATAACAAAGCATTTCCTCGTAGGTCACGCAAGTCATGAACGTGCCCTACGATGCACTTCTCGTATCCATCAACTTGAGGCATTCAGATGTTCAGCCTCACGTGTCAGTAATTTCACCGGCACCCACACCCTTCAAACCAAAATACACCAATTATTTAAAAAAAATGTATGTATTTTTTAAACTGTATTGTCGTTTTTAGTTTTTTTGTGTTCGTGATTGTTCAATAAACTTTTTTCATTATTTTCATTTCAGATACTTGTCACACTTTCGATCAGTATTGTACCAAGCATTGATTCTATTGTAGTATTATTATGCAAAATTAACTGTAGTTTATGTACTACATTTCTTTGTGCTAAAGGTCATTAGAATGTAGGTCTCGATGTTAACATTTTCAAGGTTAAAGTTGTGGTTTTGGAAATTGATTACTGTATTGGTGAGATAAGATTTCAATAGACTACTGACGGGAGTGACAAATTACATTGATAAAGCGATGAAAAGCTATAAAGTTTATTAGATAAAGTCACGGTAAAAGCCAAGGTTTTAAGATATCAGCTACCGATAAATAACAGTAGGCCTACCACAAGCTCTGTCTGGCTCTGACTCTGGGTTTGAGTCTGTGTGAGTGCTCACTGGTGTATTATACTGACTGTGTGACGTTTCGACGTAAAATGTATTTAGTCAACACTCACACAGACTCAAAACTAGAGCCAGAGACAGAACCAGACAGAGTTTGAGGTAGGCCTACAGGCGTGAGTAAATTTGAGGGCAAATTGCATTTTAAAAGTTGTATTTTTAAATGTGAGCTTTGATAAGCTGTCGCTATTTACTTCTCATGATTATTATTATGAGTAAGGTGCTAGCTGAATGGCATCCAAGAACTGGGTATAGAAAGCGTTGGTCGTCCTGCGGCAAGATGGGCAGACGATGTGGTGAACATCACAGGCAAGACCTGGATGAGATTAGCACAAGACCGCGTCAACAGTGGCACATACAGAGAGAGGCCTATACACAGCGGTGAAGTCGGGCTGTGGATGATGATGACTATTTCATTTTGTACGTTACATATTACATTTACTTTCATATTTTACATTATATGCTTTGCTTAGTTGGTGCAACTTATTTCTATTTTGTGTTTTCAGAATAGAATAGAAAATAGTTTATTGCACACCTTGTAACAAACGATATAGAAACATGTAACAATAATTTAAAAATATAATAATGTATGTGCGGTCTTATCGCTGGAGAGCGATCTGCTCCAGACAGCCTTTGGTTGGAGGGAGTGTAAATAAGATGTAGGTATTCATATTTCAGACAAAAAATCTGTGTTGATGTCTACTGTTGGACAACAAGTGCCTACCTACCTGACTGGCCTCTCAGCTCAGTCGGTATTAGCTTTGCCTTCTGTGCCGGAGGTCGTGGGTTCGATCCCCACCGAAAACAACGTTGATGAACGCAGGGCAGTGCATCGGGCACGGTTTTGACGTGCCGGGCCTTGCTTTGTTATAGGTGATGGGTACCACTATACATCAGGTGGGCCATGGGCTTGTTCCATCAGCTAGTTAGTTGTAAAAAAAAAAGAAATA
Organism: Thera obeliscata; assembly: GCA_947578465.1. Classification (NCBI taxonomy): domain Eukaryota; kingdom Metazoa; phylum Arthropoda; class Insecta; order Lepidoptera; family Geometridae; genus Thera; species Thera obeliscata. Next base: position 4,647,494 of record OX387919.1, read on the forward strand.
TACAGCTGTTCTCAAAAGTAAAAAAGAGTGGTAACAAATTGAAAATTGATTTGGATTTTTTTATAGTTTGTTATATTTCTCAATTCGTTTCAATCTGTGCAAAAGCTTTCAACTACTATTTTGTTCAAATGTTCACCATTAAAGGATTGCTTTGCTGTTATAAACTGAAAATCCCGAGTATTTTATCTCAGTCTTCAACATTTTATTAAATCCAGCTGAAACAGATTGAAACTAAATGATAAAGTGTTTATAGATAATATATTAAAATATTTTAAAGCTGCGGTGGACACACCACTATCTGGCCCCAAACTAAGCAAAGTTTGCACTTGAGAACCAGATAGCTGATAAACAGTTATATACATTTTTTTTGTATATGCATACTTAGAATACAATAAAACACCCAGACAGAGAACTAAATCTGCGTTCACCACACAAATATTTTTTCTCGGTGGGTATCGAACCCATGACCTACGGCGCAGAAAGCAGAGCTACTACCAACTAAGCCGAGAGGCCAGCCAATATGCATACTTTTATATTTTCTACTTTGTAATATTACTTTGGGTTTTGTTAGACGCCATGAATGCAAAGCACCACTGCGCCCCCGTCTCCAATACATTTGCAAATGAAACTTGTCAGAAGTTCACTAACTTTATCTAGGTACACTAGGGAGCAATAAATTCGGATACAATACAAGCATAAACCTTGATCATCAGCTAGTGGTGCAGTTGCTAATTTATTTAAACAAAGGGGGATTCATGGACCATTCAGTTAATTTTGTTGATTTTATTTGGGTAGTTATCATAGTCTACATCGTGATGACACTGGACACACCTGTAGGTATCATTGTTATTCTAAGCTATACATAGTGCAATTCACGAAGACGCGCCCCTCGCGGGGTGCGGGGAGTTTGCTCCGAGCGGCAGTCGCGAACCGTAGTCTATTCATTGTAGTGTGCGTGTGCACTCATAGGTAATTAGTGTGTACCGATAACACTCAAACATTGACGGAAGCTAGCACACATATACTATAAACGGTTAGGAGAAATAGTGGGGCGCGTCTTCGTGGATTGCACTATCTATACAGCCAAACAAAATTCAAAGGCTAACGGTCATATTCGTATTGGTCCTGCTCGTATAACAGTCATAGTAATTAGCTTAGCACACTGATAAGTCTATTGCCATCTCTATTTGTTGGCATGAAATCTAAATACTTATGTAAATTATTATATAATACAAAAAAAATATAAATCCATTTTTGTGAAAACAAATTTGTTCTCATTAAAACAAACCCTGTATAGTAAAGCTTCTGTGAGGTGCTAATCGTTGAACTAAATTCGTTGCTCTCAAATATATTCATAGTATTATTTGCCTCCAAACTTGTAAATAGCATCATTTACATGCAGGTTAATACAGAATGAGATTAATTACATGATGTATTATTCATTAATCATTCCATGTTAAGTTCATTACCTGAATCAGTTTGAGCTCTGTATTCAAAATGTCACCTGACAGGGAAACTACATGTCATTGTCAATCAAGGGGTAATTAGCCCAGATTACGTTTAATTTTTAAATAAAGTTCTAATGATTTTATTAATAAAGCCTTGCGCTCATCTAAGTGATCTGCGATGGCGGTGGCAAATCAGTGAAACGCTCTCAAATATCGCTTTCATATTTGACAGCGTTTCACTGATTTGCCACCGCCTATTAGATATGCCTGAACTAGTGGAATCCCGCGTGACTTCGTTCCCGTTAAAGTTTTTCTATACAAATTTTAAAACACTCCTTAGGGGTTGAAATCCAAGAATTTCTTCCTTACACAAAACGATGAATCTAATCTGCAAATTAAAAATGTGTATTTTTGTTAATATTGTGATATGTTTCTTTATTTTTTTTTAATAGTTGGTTTTGTGTATGATGTAGCAAATAAATGATTGTCTTTTTCAAAATTTCATACTCCTAGTACCATTAGTTAAGGCTAAATAAACATAATATTATTATTTTGACTTTTACTCTTCTGATATAGTTTTCTGTCAGGGGTGCATTTGAAATTAGTAGCTTATACTACCAGTATATCAGAGACGGAGTAATTACATAACCATTTCACAATAACACCACGACTTAGTATATTCCCTGTGCCAAAGCGAATTACTATGTAATTCTATTTCAAGTAAGAGCATTATTTGTAAGCCGATGGCTTACCTCAATCACAGGATAAGGTATCATTATTATGGAGTAATTTTAGTTTACAAATACAATGTATCTGTTTACGTTTATAATACGTGGTATTAATATTTTTATAGCAGTAAAAATGTATTTCATACTCCGATGCACTGCCTTGCATCCATCAACTTGAGGCTTATAGATGCCTAGCCTCACGTGCCAGTAATTTCACTGTCACCTACACCGAACCGAAATGCAGCAAGGCTGCTTCACGCAGAAAAATAAGCAAGTGTTAGTACTTTCCTGGACAGGCCCCTTACCAGATACTCGTAGCTGATCTAATACTTGCGTTTTTTGGTAAATGTAAGAAGAGTATAGAAATAGAGGTACGTCAAAGAAAAAATGGATGGATTGTGTGAAGGAGTGACTGCTGAATTGACAAAAGCTTTGACAAATGTGGCGAACAAAACCCGTTGTGCCGATGAAGGGTTAAGGACAAGAAAAGCTGATGTTTTTTTTTGTAAATACATATACTTAGAATCCTTCTTCTTACTAATATAACTTGTAAGTATGGATGGATGGATGTTTGTTACTCTTTCACGTAAAAACTACTGAATGGATTTTAATGAAACTTTACAATAATATAGCTTGTATACATCAGAATAACACATTTACACATAGGCTACAATTTATAAAGATATTGTAGTGGAGAACGGAGGTCAGTAACGGGAACTGGGCGTAACAGGGACGGGGCAAGCGAAACCGTAGGCCGCTAGTACAATATAACACCCAGACAAAGAATAAATATTTGCGTTCACCACACATAATAATATTTGTGCGTTGAATATCAGTCAGTCAGTAACGCAAAAATATTTGCCCGCTCGTGACGTTGTTGAAACTAAATCAACTTTTGAAAAAGGAAGGTTCAAATACGGCATGTAGGCTGGGACTAAATTAATGTATGAAAACTTTGTTTTCTCATTCGTATGGACGTGGCATTCGTGGGACTAACCCGTATAAATGAATATTCTATTCCCTCTTGAACTCCTCAAATACCTCACAAATGTCATATCCGTGAGTCAACGGAAATCCTTTAATCATAAATGCTCGATTATCGTTGATTGTCTGCAACATGTGACAGTAATTGCGGCAAGGATATTTCACTCCACTACGGATATTACAAAGTGAATTACTTAACTATGATTAATAGGTAACTATAATGCTTAACCTTTCCGAGTATTGAAGCTTTGATCGCTTGGCGAACCTCATAAGTAAAGTAACTAGCACTGTACAATCTTAAAAAAACATTTCATTTAAGTTTACACAAAACGGGATAGTCCCACGAATGCCACGTCCATCTAATGTAAGAAAATCCTTCAGGGCACGCAGCGCAACAACACCGCTTACCATCAAGTGGGCCGTAAGCCCGTTTGTCTACCATTTGCATAAAAAATGAGAAATCAAAATTTTCACACATTGCTTCTCAACCAATGCCATGACCAATGTATTTGAACCTTCCTTTTTCAAATGTAGATTTTGAAAAGGGAAGGCATAAAAAAAAAGTTTTATAAGTTTATGCTTGTTTGTCTACTTTGTTCTCTTTGCTGTATAAAGAAAAAAAGTTTTAGTTCCAACGCCAAGAAAAAAAAAAGTTTTAGTACTTAGGAACATTAAGCAACAAAAGGTAAAGAAATATTAATGTGCATGCCTCTGGCTTCCTCAATTTCCCAAGTGATTTTCCTAGGTTCCGTTCAAATTGTATATTATTCCAGGGTCCTCTTCTTCTTTTCTTGGTTTCAAAGTCTGAATGTTTGCGTCCCACAAAATAGCAAACATCAATCTGCATTAGTTTTCCGGTTGATTGGCCTCGATCTCGTTGATCCCGGTCCCGGGATATTAAGGCCGGCTAAGCTTATAGATCCTCGTTTCATTACGTCGACGTTTTTATTGTGCTTTATAAGGAAATTGTAGACGGTGTGCTATTTCGTTTTGTTTTAAGTTACAATTCGTAAAAGTGTGTATTTTTGTTAATATTGTGATATGTTTCTTTATTTTTTTTTAATAGTTGGTTTTGTGTATGATGTAGCAAATAAATGATTGTCTTTTTCAAAATTTCATACTCCTAGTACCATTAGTTAAGGCTAAATAAACATAATATTATTATTTTGACTTTTACTCTTCTGATATAGTTTTCTGTCAGGGGTGCATTTGAAATTAGTAGCTTATACTACCAGTATATCAGAGACGGAGTAATTACATAACCATTTCACAATAACACCACGACTTAGTATATTCCCTGTGCCAAAGCGAATTACTATGTAATTCTATTTCAAGTAAGAGCATTATTTGTAAGCCGATGGCTTACCTCAATCACAGGATAAGGTATCATTATTATGGAGTAATTTTAGTTTACAAATACAATGTATCTGTTTACGTTTATAATACGTGGTATTAATATTTTTATAGCAGTAAAAATGTATTTCATACTCCGATGCACTGCCTTGCATCCATCAACTTGAGGCTTATAGATGCCTAGCCTCACGTGCCAGTAATTTCACTGTCACCTACACCGAACCGAAATGCAGCAAGGCTGCTTCACGCAGAAAAATAAGCAAGTGTTAGTACTTTCCTGGACAGGCCCCTTACCAGATACTCGTAGCTGATCTAATACTTGCGTTTTTTGGTAAATGTAAGAAGAGTATAGAAATAGAGGTACGTCAAAGAAAAAATGGATGGATTGTGTGAAGGAGTGACTGCTGAATTGACAAAAGCTTTGACAAATGTGGCGAACAAAACCCGTTGTGCCGATGAAGGGTTAAGGACAAGAAAAGCTGATGTTTTTTTTTGTAAATACATATACTTAGAATCCTTCTTCTTACTAATATAACTTGTAAGTATGGATGGATGGATGTTTGTTACTCTTTCACGTAAAAACTACTGAATGGATTTTAATGAAACTTTACAATAATATAGCTTGTATACATCAGAATAACACATTTACACATAGGCTACAATTTATAAAGATATTGTAGTGGAGAACGGAGGTCAGTAACGGGAACTGGGCGTAACAGGGACGGGGCAAGCGAAACCGTAGGCCGCTAGTACAATATAACACCCAGACAAAGAATAAATATTTGCGTTCACCACACATAATAATATTTGTGCGTTGAATATCAGTCAGTCAGTAACGCAAAAATATTTGCCCGCTCGTGACGTTGTTGAAACTAAATCAACTTTTGAAAAAGGAAGGTTCAAATACGGCATGTAGGCTGGGACTAAATTAATGTATGAAAACTTTGTTTTCTCATTCGTATGGACGTGGCATTCGTGGGACTAACCCGTATAAATGAATATTCTATTCCCTCTTGAACTCCTCAAATACCTCACAAATGTCATATCCGTGAGTCAACGGAAATCCTTTAATCATAAATGCTCGATTATCGTTGATTGTCTGCAACATGTGACAGTAATTGCGGCAAGGATATTTCACTCCACTACGGATATTACAAAGTGAATTACTTAACTATGATTAATAGGTAACTATAATGCTTAACCTTTCCGAGTATTGAAGCTTTGATCGCTTGGCGAACCTCATAAGTAAAGTAACTAGCACTGTACAATCTTAAAAAAACATTTCATTTAAGTTTACACAAAACGGGATAGTCCCACGAATGCCACGTCCATCTAATGTAAGAAAATCCTTCAGGGCACGCAGCGCAACAACACCGCTTACCATCAAGTGGGCCGTAAGCCCGTTTGTCTACCATTTGCATAAAAAATGAGAAATCAAAATTTTCACACATTGCTTCTCAACCAATGCCATGACCAATGTATTTGAACCTTCCTTTTTCAAATGTAGATTTTGAAAAGGGAAGGCATAAAAAAAAAGTTTTATAAGTTTATGCTTGTTTGTCTACTTTGTTCTCTTTGCTGTATAAAGAAAAAAAGTTTTAGTTCCAACGCCAAGAAAAAAAAAAGTTTTAGTACTTAGGAACATTAAGCAACAAAAGGTAAAGAAATATTAATGTGCATGCCTCTGGCTTCCTCAATTTCCCAAGTGATTTTCCTAGGTTCCGTTCAAATTGTATATTATTCCAGGGTCCTCTTCTTCTTTTCTTGGTTTCAAAGTCTGAATGTTTGCGTCCCACAAAATAGCAAACATCAATCTGCATTAGTTTTCCGGTTGATTGGCCTCGATCTCGTTGATCCCGGTCCCGGGATATTAAGGCCGGCTAAGCTTATAGATCCTCGTTTCATTACGTCGACGTTTTTATTGTGCTTTATAAGGAAATTGTAGACGGTGTGCTATTTCGTTTTGTTTTAAGTTACAATTCGTAAAAGACTGTTTATTTGTATAGACCTATTAATTCACCTTCAAATAGGAAAATATAACACGGCAAATTATTCGAGTAGCTCTCGATTATCTCAAATTTACATTTTTTAGAAACAAGTTAGGTCACCCACGATGTGTTGCGATGTCGCACTGCAATGATTTTGACGTGTTGGCTGAGCGCGACTTCGAAGTTTTCACACTGGAACTTCACTGTTATTTTTATTTTGAAAAAGGATCATACAAAAAACGATAAGGACCTATCTAGTATATTTCTTGCCTGTTCGTGTATAAGCATGATCCCGACGAACTCAAACTTAGACTTACCTAGCTTTGAGAAAACAATATCTTTACAATTCAAGTAAATAAAAAAAATATTTTTGACTTTGACTGTCACTTTTATAAGTGTCTCATAAACAGTTGAAATCCTAAACACAGCAGTGTCGCACCAAGAGTATTTTCATGTACAACGCCACATTGTTGCCGCCGCAACGCAACGGGTGCATTACGCTTAAAGTCAGGTAGTAATTGAAAATCGGATTTTAAATAGATACACGATTTTTTCTAAAGTGAATACCGATTTTAACAAATTGTTTATTATACTAGATTGGAATTACTGACGTCATTATCGTGTAAAAACTGAGACAAGGATCATCAGTTAGTCATCCTCACATCGCGCTTCGGAGAAAAACATCTTTATTTTTTGCTCAGTGCCATCACATCATCAAAGTCATAACACATATTTTTTTAAATATGTCTGTAATTTTCAATGTCGTACTCGTACTTGACTAGACTGAGAACAATTCTAAAATTAAAAAAAAATTGGATACTATCTTTGTCATTGTGCTTGTGTCAACTTATTCCAAGTAACAGATTTAAATCCTACTAATATTATAAATGTTTGTTACTCTTTCATACAATACAAACTACTGAATGGATTTTAATGAAACTTTACAAAAATATAGTTTATACATCAGAATAACACATAGGCAACAATTTATAAAGATATTGTAACGGAGAACGGGATGTAAATCGGGAACGGGGTGAGTGAAGTTGCAGGCGGCCGCTAGTTAATAATAAAACTAAAACTATCTTCATTTAAAAATTAAAAGAGATAGCGAGCTCCGTTTTATTCAACATATTTGTACGCTATACTTATCCCATACGTAGAGTAAAAGGTATTCCCTTGAGTTTTTAATTAAAACGAAATAACATGCCCGCCCCTCTATAATATCCAACTAAAATTACTTGCGATACTAAAAATACAATGTTTAATTAATGTTTGCGTCAACAATACTAGGAATGTGGAGCAATGGGCGCTACAAAAGGCCGGTCACGACTGGTCTGACAGATGTACAAACCTTCGATTTGCTGTCAAGGTTATGTCAAATGTCACTATTGAATAGAGCAGGTAGAATGGCGTTTGGGTTCAAGCCACTTGCTGTCATTATGAGTAATGGTATCAAGTGCTTCTAGATCCTTGCATGGCTATCGTCTGATTTGGATGTCGTGCCGTTTTTTTTTCTTGGTATCCGTTAGCAATGACTAATTACGTTTCTATCAAATATCTTTAAAATTACATAATCCATGGTTATCTGAAACACCTTTCTCTGAAAAAAACTCAATTAATTCTAGATCCCATCTCGAGTTTTTTGTTCATTGAGATGCTAATTAAAAATGATAGTTTTTCTACAGCGGTGTACGATCAAATACCTTCACTAATAATTATGCAAGAAGATTTTTCTGCGATCGACGTAATCCCAGTGGTTTTTACCCGAGAGAACCAACAGTTTCTTTCCTTGGCGTTTTTACCATAAAATTCTTGTCTTTTTATGTTTTTATGAGATCTTCGTCAGGTAGTTAAATTATAAGACTGCGTACGCAAGGTTAAATTAAACACGGTTTAATCGTAGACTGAATTATGTAAATAACTCGGCTAAGTTAACCGTGGGAAGCTGCGTTGCATAAGATCAAGATCATTGTTGAACAAGAAAGTGCAATTCTGTGTGCGATGTTAATCTTAATTTGAGTTACAAACACGCAGATGGAAAAATTGCGTGTTTGCGAACTCTTCTTCCGATGCTTCCTCTTTATTATTTTACTAGCGATCTGCCCCAGGTTTGGATGGGTGTAAAAATGACTGACGGGTCAAAAATGGGTCGCTAGTAAATAGCCTTATTGTACGCAAGGATAATGTAGCTTTTTAATGGTGAAAGAAATATTGAAATCGGTCCAGTAGTTTTTGAGTTTATTCGTTACATACCGACACTCCCTACGTATAGTTGTGTATCTGCAAAACACAAATTTTACAGGAGAGCGTTTTTAAGATTTGAAAATGGTAAAATGCCTATAACTGAGGCCCTTTTTGAGATATTTCTGTGAAAATTGGTGAGATGCTCTTACTGTAGATCTAGTCTAAGATGGATTTTTTATTTTATTTAAATCTATACTGGTTTAGATTTTATTACACTTACATATTTTTACGTGGGGCATTAAATGCCGTATGTGGCACATACACACTTTTTCGTGGGAACTTAGAAGAATGACAATATCGTAACTGCCTGTTACACGGTTATACTTAGGAGATCTATTTGACTAATTCTGTTTAACTGGTGTTTACATGTTTAAACGTTGGAAATTGTATAATTTTATAATATGCTTCTACATACTTATTCTGTTTTGGCAATTGATTCAGCCTGGTTGACCAGTACCTAATGCAGGTCGCCAGGCCCTAATTGCTGAATACTCACTTGCTTACGAAACTAAACCTATTTTAAGGTAGGTAGGTAATTTTTAGTAGTAAAATGTAAAACTGTATTCGTGATTTGGGGTTTCCCACTTATCTTATTATTTTATTGTTAATATTGGTCATTCTTATATTATTATCTTAAATAAAACAAGAAATACAAGAGCTCAAAATACCATTTATTAGGGAAATAGGTGCTCACCTAAACACATAAAACCTGTTTTATTTCAAAAATAAGAAAAACAAAACCAACTAAGTAGTCTTTACTAGTAGTAAGTATCGTATGGTAAAATCTCTTCTAGTGGGTGCTTCACACGTGAAACGGCGTTTTGGGATTTTGTCACAATCACCATTATAATTCCTGAATCATTATCAGCCTGAAGAAGTCCACTGCTGAACGTAGGCCTCCCCTACACATTTCCAGGAAGTACGACTCTGAGCCCTTTCCTTCCATCGACTTCCCACGATCTTAACAATGTCGTCAGTCCATCCAGTTTGTGGTCGCCATTCGATAACCATTCGAAGCTTACTAATTCTAAGTGACCTTGGTTCTTCTTCGGATATCCTCATTTCTGATTCTATCACGTAGTGAAGTGAAACTCCCAGCATATTTGAGTTTGAGCTGGTGCACGAGGCCAATAGTTAGTGACCACGTCTCAGTTCCATTAGTCATCACTGGCAACACGCACTGATTATAGACTTTTGTCTTGAGGCTCTGCGGTATCTGCGACGAGAAGATGTGGCGCGACGATGATTTCCCGTCACAATATCTATTGATAAAATCCCAATGGCGAACAAGTTCTCCCAATGAGCCACAAACTGCAGGTCTCTTTCAAAGTCATTCATTTATTGTTAGCAGAAGAGAGAGATGCGGCTTGCTTGTGGAGACAAATCCACAAGTAAGTAAGTAAGTAGGCCGCATCTCTCTCTTTTTCCTTAAGCTGCTCAGAATTATTCCCTGACATACCTGGAGAGCCAATTGGCAATAGCGTCAGAGTGGAGGCTGGTGACGCAGGGCAGCCTAATAACTGTTCATACATAACCAACTGGTAATGTCGCTGGAGTGGGTGCTGTTAACACAGCGCAACCTAGGTGGTCATCTGGAGAGACAACTGGCAAGGCGACTCCATGCAGCCTAATTGGTCTATCTGTTGAGCTATAAGGTGTGCGTAATTGGGAGAGTCACACAATGATAATGGCATATTAATGCTTGAGGAAGACTGTAGCAGTAGGGGAGATTCAGGCATGTTTGCTGCCAAAGCAGGGTCATAGAAGCTATATTCCGGCAAATCAGGTTCAGGATGTTTTTCTTAAGTTTTCTGGGTCAGGTTTACAAAAGCGTGGCGACGACGAGCTAAAGGCAATGTCATTATTCCCTGTGTCATTGCTGGAGCCTCCACCACTAGCTTGCAAGGAAAATTGTAAGATATGGGAAGCTGGAACATGCAATTCAAAAGATGCAGGACTATCACCGTTAGTGTTCGTAGAATGCAACAGGAAATGCGCGGTGCAAGAAAAAAAAGGTTCTTCATCACAGTCAGATATTATCTCACCTAATCGGCTTAGGTCATCCTCAATAAAATTTTCTAAGAATGGCACTGGAGATGCAACTTAAAAACAACAACAACGGGGAAGATTAAATTTTTTATGAAAATCGACTTATATATTTTCATGGGATAAAGAGCACGTTGCACTTTTGAAGTGCATTTCTGTTCATAACTCTGAAGATCCTTTTCAGATCCTCAACATTTTAATGGCCACCATTGGAATTACCTTCTTTCCGACAAAAAAAGAATCAACAAAATCGGTTCACAAACAACGAAGTTATCCGAAGTTGTTAATTGAGAAATCCTCCTTTTTGCAATTGGATAAAAATAATAGTTTTTGATTAAAATAACATGAAAACACTAACACAGAACTATGTAAGTGCATGGGTTACTATAACTTTAATTCAATAACTTTCCGATGTAAAGCTATGTAAAAGTCAGTTACCGAATTTTGATATAACAACTTTTCAAAGTATAAATATGTAAGTGCCTAGATACACCTTATGATCATAGTGAATCCCGATGTATAAATATGTAAGTGCGTAGTTACACATTTGTACGTAGGGTATCAAATTTTTTTGGAAAGTTTCAAATTGTACTTACTAATAATTGTCTATTTATTCAGCAATGAAAGCAATAACACACAACTGATTCAAGAAACCTAATAGCTATGATTGGACATCAAAAAGTACAAAAAGTTGGTAAATAATTAATTATGATTTACTTACCTGGACTTGTAGTAGATATAGTTGGGTCTAGGATATCTACTTTTCCTTTCTTATTAGCGTCTGCTTTTAAATTGTTCAGGAATCGGAAACGTACACTTGTCATTTTGCGGCAATCAAATATTTACGAATCGCAAACGCATTCTACTCGCTATCCGAGGAAGAACTGTGTAACGGGCAGTTACCGCCACCAGCACCTCATTCCTCCCCGCGTCAAAGTTTGTATGTGGAAGATACAGCATTATATGGCGGGAAAGTAATGAAGTTGGACAGTTATACGATTAAGAAAAACGTACTTAGAGTAGACTTTTTATTTTTTTTGTAATTTATAATGATAGATTGGCATGTGTAGATGCCAAAAATGCATCAAACGTATAAGTGTGTATCTGGCACTTAGACGAAGATACGTAGGGAGTGTCGATACAAACCATTCCTCTTTATAATATTAGTGTAGATGTAGATAAATATATTATAGAAATTACGATGCTGGCATATTTGTGGCGCAATCCTGTGCTACTGGACCTTTTTGGATGAATTTTGGAACGAATATAAATTGTAAGCAGTGATTCTTAGCACCCTCTGCCCCGCCGGAATTGTGACCGTTGTCAAAGTCAGGACTATCGGAGCTGCTGCTGAATGAAGGCCGAGGCATATTGACTCTAGTGTTTGAAGACCCGCTTATTCAAACAATGCGTCGTTTCCACTATGACTTATGACTACAGTACATTTTATTTGTGCAATAAATAATTTTCTATCTATCCCTAAAAAAAATGAGGAACGGGAAAATACAAATCGCCGCTGGAACTAAATAAATCATAAATCTATCGACGACTTTGTTCGCTCGTTCAGTTAAGTTAAGTGCGCCTTCTATTTCTTGACTCACGTTTTTGAATAATACATTCAAGAACCTAGGTGAGTCAAGAGAATTTCAAGCTGTTGCAATATTAGACACCTAGGTTGATTGTTTGAGGCCCACTCGATCACTTTAGGATATTAAAAAAAACAAAAGGCGCACGACTATGACCAACAAACAAGGGTAACCAATAAGGGGGAAGGGTAAACAATAGGCATCTTTTTAGGTTTCTTGGTAACTTAACTAAGCATCCTTCGAAAGATAAGTCACCTAAAGGGAAGTCAGAGATGATACATATCAGTATTAATACTCTTTGCGAAGGACTCGTCGGGATAAGTACTACTACCATGCCTATTTCTGCCGTGAAGCAGCATTGCTGTATCGGTTTCGAAGGGTGTGGGTGCCGGTGAAATTACTAACACTTGAGGCTGAACATCTATGCCACAAGTTGATGGAAGCAAGGCGGTACATCGTAGGGTACGTTCCTTAAGTGCGTGACCTACGAGGCAATGCTTTGTTCTGCGATGGTTACCACTGTAAATCATTTTGCAGGCACGCATCTGTTTTTATAGAGATGTTTACAAAATCATTATCATTTACGAAAGCAGTAAAGAAGTTGACAACCTTTTAAAAAAATCTACAATATTTATGTAGATAGTAAGGAGTTGACAACCTTTCGGACCTTGAACTGGTCAGTTAAGGCGTGGTAAGTGCTAAAAGACTTCAAAGCGTGCACCTCTAGGTGTGCGCAATTGAATGTCAACAAGTCCCGACACGTTTCTATTGTTTGTGATAACAAATGTCTAATTAAACTGATAAGAAAACTAGCTACCATAAACACGACTGCTGATAAATAAACAATTAATCTTAAGCCTGTGGCGTACCTATTGAACACGTTCGTAAAGTATGACTGACTTACTGAAACAAAGCTTCTAAAATGCTTAACTTTTTGTCTAAGGTTCGTTTAAACAACATTTTATATTAATAAGTAGATAGAGATCCCAAAAAGTAAAACATGCCTTTTGCATCTATTAAAGATGATAAACGTCAGGGGCAACTCATGCTTTTACTTACAGGACGCTATAGTGCCTGGGACAAGATGTTCGATGGAATAGGCTTGCCCAGCACCTTTACCATTCTTACATCTTAGTCGCCCTAATCCACAGGAAAAACAAGGTCAATACGTGTGGAGATGACTAAGGTTCGGATTTTTTAGGTTCTAAATATGCCGGTTTTTTTACGATGTTTTCCTTCACCGTTTGAGAGCACGCTTATTTAAAAACACAGGGCTATATATTTTCACTGCATTAAACTGCATTAATACGGCCTTACTGTTACGGACTAATAATAAATCAAACAATTGATAATAAAATAAGATCGCGATTGGTATCCGTTACAATGGAGGCTATCAACATTGCCAAAGTAGGTACTTACCTACAAGTCAGATATGACATAACTTATAAATTCTTTATTTCGTGACATTGACCTACGGGTAATGTCGGTAATGGTTGACGCGTGCCACAGAATAAATAATACTAAATACTGTCGGATGTTGAATGTTAACGTATTAAACCTTTTTATTGGCTGTTTGTGAATTGATTTTGTGGTATCTTTTGTGCGCTCGTAAACATTTTGCGATCCTTTATAAAGATGCTCTGTTTTGCTTTATTATTTCACTTTTTAAGGCTTTAACCACAGATGATAGGTAATATGATATTGACAACTAAAAACTTCGTTAAATTAAATAGAGGAATAGAGGTCACCTCTTATAAATGCTTAACCTAATATTCTTGTAAAAAGCATACAACGCTGAGCAGTCCTGATTAAAAATAATTAGAAAAATATTACATGGCACTTTTTTTTGTTTTTGTATTTATTTTTTATACATTCACTAGCAAACCCGGCGAACTCCGTTTCACCACCAGATGGCTTCGTTTTAGCTGTCAAACAATGTATCACGCACCGGCGCCATCTACTTAAATTTTGGTTTGTCCTGAAATTTTCCTGCATTTTCTTTGCTATAAACCTCACGGAGCCCGAGACCTTTCCAACGAACGCAAAACCGTGGAAATCGGTTCGTGCGTTCTGGAGTTATAACGTCAGGAAGGAAAACCCGACTTATTTTTATATAGTAGAGATAAGCATGATATTATTTAACACCCGGACAGAACAAACATCCATGTTCATCACAAACATTAAAGTTCCTGGTGGAAAGCTGGAGATCGAACCCACGGCCTGCAGCATAGAAGGTTACTCCTGCTAAGCTATTACCAACTGAGTTGTGAGGGCTGTCAAGATTTAACAAAGAAGAAGATCGTGCATCCACTGCACAACAGTTTGATATTTTAATATCAAGGTTCATTCCTTCGCAAACGTGACATTTAAGGCGCACCCTTTGGCATACCTTTATCTACAATAAATTCAGTTTTCGTCTATTACAACAATAAATGTAAGATATTGTGAAATTAATACTTTTCGCAAATTAAGTGCATATTTTTAACAATTAACCCTTTGGAAACTATTTATCAACAATGTAAAATAATATTAAAAACATGTTAATATTATTAAAATAATTAAGTAGGTAATGGGAAGTAGAGAAAAATTTTTAAAATATAATAAAATTTTGATTGCTCTCCATTTTTTAGATCTATTTTTCAGACTGAAAAAACATTAAGGAAAAAGTAAGAATCCCCGGGGTTTTGCTAAAAGTTTATATAAAAGAAAAGGTTATAATTAAGCTTCAACTTTCATTAAAAACATACTAATCTGCTAGCGTTTTTTATTAAACAGTTGCGGCCAAGACCCCTAAACCTTTGGTCCATTTGGGTCGAAGAAGCTTGTTAGTTGTGCATCATTATCAGCCTTATGAAGTTCACTACTGAACATATGCCTCCCGTATACATTTCCATGCAGAAAGAACAATTCTGAGCTCTCTTCATCCATTGCATTCCCACGATTGCTGTGGTCAGTTCATCGCACGAAGGCATCCTAACGCTTCGTCTCCTCAGTATGTCTTTTCTCCCAGCCCTTTTGTGACTTTTGGCTCATAGCTCGCCAATAGTTGACCACATCGGTTCACTTGGTTTCTACTATCAAAACGCGCTGATAATAGACTTTCATCTCTAGACACACCCACCCACCAGATGAACCGACGACATTGTTATGATCGCGGGAAGTCGGTTGGAAAGGGCTCAGAATCGTTCTTCCTTGAAATGTGTGTAGGTGCGGCCTATGTCCAGCAGTGGACTTCTTCAGGCTGATAATGATGATGATGATAATCTTAAGGCACAAATTTTACACAATTCTTGCATAGCTGTAACGTTGCACAAATTGTGCATTGGGTTTTGGATATTTCAATGGTTGGTTATTAGAGGTCAAAGTGTTCCAATTCTCATTATAAATAAATTAGAAGCTATTTACTTTGAAATTATTAGCTTGATTAAAACTTTGTTTCATTGCCACCACATTGTAATTTAAACAAATACGTATCAAATTAATCAAACTATCGAAAATAATGACAATACCGCAGTCGCTGTTCATTTGTTTGTATACAGTTCTTTACCACAGCTGGGAAGTGTCACGCTGAAATTCAATCAATTATTGATTTGACAGGTCATTTGTGTACGTTACTTTGAGTATTATGATATGAACTTGATTGGGTAACTAACTTGGGTAATTCGTATGTAAATGTACTTAAATAATACGTACAGCGATTGTTATCATGTTTTTTGTTGTCTAAAAACCGATGCACGAGCGGGTGTATAATTAAACTCATAACAATATGCGTAACTCATAACATAAATTTGAAAAACTTGAGAAGCCAACCTCATGGTCAAACGTGAGGCTGAAAATCTGTATGCTTCAAGTTGATGGACGCATTAGAGAAGTGCATCGTAGGATACGTTTCTTACGTGCGTGACCTACGAGAAACACAATAACTTTAAGTGACCCATGATTAATTTAATAAATAAATTGAATTTGAATCTTCGGAACGTGCACTCATTGTCAATAGGATGATTAAACTTATTGTTATTTGTTGCCATAAATATTTATTCCTGCAAAAGGTTAATTTGAAATACCAAGGCGATATTTATAAAGGTTTTGAACATTGATTTTAGATAGCATGGCGTTATGTTGCGATCGTAATCAGACAATTGAACAAATCAATATTATGATGTTTGTAAAGCTGGGACCACCTTGATTCTGACTTAGATCCCTCACAGCTCAGGTTGTAGTAGTTTTGCTTTCTGCGCTGGAGGGCGTGGGTTTGATCCCCATCGCAAACAAATACAATTTTATTCGAAGAACACAATTATGTATAAAAAAAATATGAGTAAACGTCGCCAGCATTTTGGGCACATTGCCTGCGGTTGGTGATGTAAACTCTGTTTTCTACCTTTAATATCTACTAAAGGTACAAAACAGAATGTATTGTATTGTGTTTAATATATAACCATCTGGTTCCCATCGTACAAGCTCTGCTTAGTTTGGGGCTAGATAGTATTGTGTAAATTGTTCATGATATTTATTTTATTTCATTTATTTATTATTTTTAAATTTGTAGTTTTTTGTTCTATTCATTCAATGTTTTATAACAATCGTTATTGTAAATAATGTTTATTCTCTCATATTATGTATGACATCAGATATATGGTGTCCATAGTATAAGCTCTGCATTGTTTGGGGCTAGATTGTGTTGTGTTGAATGTCCATTTTTTTTTTTTTTATTCAATAATCTTCGGATCGAGATATAGTAAAACCTTAGTAAAATAATTGTTTTTCTATGAAGTTTCCTTCTAGCAAGTTTCATTTAAAACAGAAGCGATAAATTTTTATCTGGCTTTTAATTTCTTGAAGGCAAAGAAAAGCTTCACAAAGGAATTTCATTATGGAGGAAACATTCTTTTAATTATGTATATTTCAATGATATCCTATATATCTGTAGTGATAAAACCGTTTTGATTCTGATATTTGGAAATGAGTACAAATCATTTGAGAAACCGAATTTTTTATCTGAAAGTATCTATTTAATACCTTTCAAATAAAAAATAAATATTATCAAATCGATTTTCAATTTTATTTAATGACAAAGTTGTGCGTTAACATTCACTATAGAAAAACAAACTGAGAATCTTCTCTTTTTCATTTAAAGTCAGTTAAAAATAAAAAAAAAGGCTGGGTTAGAGAACCCAGCCTTTTTTTTATTTTTAACCGATTTTTAACCGACAAGCACTGAAAGAATAGATTATCTACTACCAGAGGGTAGTAGATAATCTATTCTTTCAGTGCTTGTACAGAGTTCCGACTCCAGATTTACTGAGATTAGATTTGTAGCGATAAAGATCTGATATTACATTTACCATGGAGTGCCTACCATAAAGCTTTGCGCACATTGAAGCGTTCTGAATTGGCAACTTAGATGTGCACAAAGCAGAGGCACGTATTTCTTTTTTTTGTGTGAATGACCTAAAGCTTTTCAAATATGGACCGAATTGTGAACGGTATTCCTTTATTGAGCTTAGCGCAATTGAGCGTTTTATTTTGCATTGTCATTGGAACATAAATGCTTTTGTCTATAACAAAAGATACCAAATAAAGATGAACACAACCTGGCACTTCTTATGAATGTCGTAAGACTAAGAACTAAGACTTAGACTAAAGAAGCAATACTGCGATAACCAATTCACCTTTGAAGCGGGAAAAATGAAAATAAATTACACAAATCATTGCTTACCATTTAATCGTTTGTAATGCAATTGCTGTAATACAAACAGATAAGGGAAAAAGAAACTTATAAAAGTCGTTTTCAATAAAAAGCGTAAGCATAAAGCTTGTTAGAAGTTGTAAGCTATTATTCACATCTTTATACTAGAGCCAGCAAGATATTTACGCCTTGATTTTCACGTGATCCCTTTTACAAAATAATAAAAAAATAAACTGTTTGCACACAGAAATGCTCCAACCTTAAGTATCGCCAATAAATCCGTGATTATCTCACTCGTCTCAGTATCGATCAATCAGCAGAACAATGCAGACATCGAGTTATTGAATACCAAATAAATGCTTCAAAGAGTTATGTCATACTGCGTACTATGTTTTATTATGTGGCTGGACCTTGATTGTTGACCCTAATCGTGAGCGGTCGATGTGACCGCTATGTGGCACAAACATAAGAGCTAAGCGATTTGAAAAAAAAATACAAAAATGTGTGCTTACAATGCAATGCAATGCTCTCGAACTGAGAAGGAAAACATCGTGAGGAAAACAAGTTCGAAAATATATGTCAAAGTGCACGAAAAGAGGCTCTTTGAGCCGCACTTAAAATCCTTTCACCACGCTTGGTTTGAAAGAACCAGTGACACGATAAAAAGAAAAAGCGATTTGAAACCAACCAGAGTTGGTAAGAAATGTTTATTGCACTGTGTAAAGATAAGAGAAATTTTAAAACAAACAATACAGAGTGTTTTTATCATGCATGATGGACTGGTTTCACAGATTGCCATTTGAACAATTATTTTTTTGACAAATGTTCGTCCCTTTGGCAAGCAAAAAATTTAGTTATAATTGGTTGATTAGCAATCCGCGAAACTAACCTAAACTAACCTAAATCGAAAGAAGTAAAACTTTTGCGTTGATTATCAACTTTTTCACGAAGTTGTTTTAACAACTATATTTTATTTGAGATAATTACTCGTAACGGCTCAATAACTCTGCAAGGCATTCTTTATTGTTTAGTTTTTTGTACAAGCTTTGTTATAGTAGTAGAAGGTATGAGTTCAAAGGCAACTAAGAAAGGCAAAAGCTAAGATTATGATCTTCTTCTTAACGTGTCGTGTCACACTGGTTCTTTTGAACCAGAGCGTGGTAAACAGATTTTAAATAGAATTTCAAAGCATTTTTTTTCATGCCTCTGACACATGTTTTTGAACTTTTTAGGATATACGACATGCCGATTTGATCACGATGTTTTCCTTTACCGTTTGAGTACTGCTCATGCATTTTAAAATTATAATATTCAGTTTACTAATGATACCTAATCAATGAGTATGATTAGTACGTGATTATTTCTATTAAATTAAAATAACATTTAGTTCTATTATTGTATTAACATCCATTTGTAAACTGCAATTAGGATTACATTACTGACAACTTGAAGTACGAAGGGCACGATAAATGTATATATGACTCATTGCATAAAATATCTGCACTCACGACATTCATAAATTATAATCGTGGATATTGTTTTGACCGAACCCTGTCACTTTACCAAATCTATTTCGAGGTTTTCTGGACAAAAAAATAGAAAATTATCAAATTTGCTATTATTTTTATACCTTATAAGTTTTTTAGTCACAGATTTGATGATCCGTGAAACCTACATATTCTTATTTTTAACTGACTTCAGCTAAAAAAGGAGAGGTACTTAATTCAGTTGTATTTTTTTTATTTCTTCTTTTAATGTTTGCTATCGCATAACGTTGTTTATGAGCCGATTAGATTATTTTTTCATCAAAACAGGCTCACCAGTTTTTCATGAAGTCGGTTTCTCAATTTTTTAAAACTTATATTATCTAGTTGGTACATAAAAGTTTTCATTCAACAGCTTAAGAGAGCATTTTTAGCGTTAGAGCTCCAATTTGATCATCAAGATAATGTAACCTAGCCATAAAACAACCAGTGTTAAGAATTACATTTCCACACGGAAAAGGCATCAAGGTTTGTTGTATCCTTTTCTCTACCGACAACGTATGATAAATCACTCCAAATGAGTAGGTAGCTATTTAATTATGATAAATTCAAGTCAAAGTCAAATACCGTTTAATCAGTAGTATCACAAGGATCACTTTGAACCGTTATAAAGCTAGTTTAGTCTAGGTGCCAGTTCCACGCGTCAGGCAACATTATTACGGCTTGGTTTCTACTGTTTTTTTGTAATGTTCAAATAACAATCAAATAATATACACTTACACATAATAATATATATTTATCGTAACCGAAATTAATACAATCCTTGAGCACTGACAATAGATAAATTACCCATATTAACTAAGTGCTGCCCTATTGTGTATTAGAGTGACCTATATTTAATGACATTGTGAGCAAGTTCAATTGAAAGTATTAATTAATAAGACGGATATTATTGTGCGTTTTGACATAATGTAATAAATAATGTGCACCCAAAAAATATAAAAGGAAATGCTTGTAAGTATATTTTTTTGATTAATCGTTTATGAATGTGTAATTGTTAAGTACTGATCTAGTATTTTTATTTCCGCAATTATATTATGCAAATGCTCTATATTTTATAAAATAATAATTATATGTGATATAATTATTTTAGTTAAAATTTAAAAAATTGTGCTCATGAGCCAAAGTAAGTTATGTTTTGTTTGTTTTATTAAATAATAATGGCTTCGCATGGGTAGACATTTAGCTTTTAAACACATGAATATAGTCTCACTCAAGGTGCTACTCAGCTACTCAGGGTGAATGTAGCTTTCGAATGGTGAAATAATATTAGAAATCGGCACAGTAGTTTTTGAGTTTATTCACACAAAAATACAAAACTTTCCTCTTTATAATATTAGTATATAATAGTCTAGGTAATCTCCATTCAATCAGCTTATCAATCTCACGCATCAAATACGTGGACTAAGTAATTTTAAGACACATTTTTATTAATGTAAGCCCTAATGGTATGAATTTTAGGGATTTCTTTCTTGATTTTACCCCGAAACGCACGACAAAATATACCTCAATTCTCCAAATTTTTACAAGCAGTATGTTTACAGCTGTGTAGTGGCTGTGCATTGTCTGTCAGCTGTGATTGTGTCGTGCAAAAAAAAACAATAGCTTAAAATTCAAGTTCTAGGTATTAACGTGTGTTTTCTAAAAATACCTGTGTCTAACAACAACTGAATCACCTGACGCTGCATTCTTGCACGAAGATTTCAAAGATAAAGGTACAAAAAAGCAAATAGGTACTTACTTACCTATTCATTTAGTTAACTTGAATAAAAAATAAATGATTTGCGGTTTCCACTTCAGTTGCCAATCGTATTGTTTAATTCAAGCACGTTTAATTCAATATGATAGGTTTCAGGGTATTTCCGTATCATTTTTTTGTTAGTTTCTACTCTAACTCTATGTAATTAGTACATTAGTGCATTATACTAAGTGTTTATTTCAAACTAGCTCTTGCTCACGACTTTACTCGCGAAACCGGATCCCTTCTAAACAATGGAACGCTTATTCCAATTTTTCATAAAGCTTATTCACATCATCTTTCATTTCCGAAAATATTTTAGGTCCTTTTCTGCACAACTTTTTTGTACGATAATCCAAAAAATTAAGTCACCAATTCAAGTAAAATTTGCGTCCAGCCATGCCATTAGATCACACCTATCCCCTAGATCAATTTATCTATCCATAAGTTTCTAAGTAAATAGTGTCAAATTTGGCAAGAGAGTAGGTACGACAAAAGAGTACTTTAAAATTTGCATGCAAAAGCATAATAATTCTTGTTCAAAAATGCTATACTGTTAAAAGATTACCCAACCAAAGAGAATCCACTTCCCCTTGTTACCCATATTCATGAAACTCGTGGTTCCGAGCAGGTAATATGATTAAAAATATAAATGAAGCTAGTTTTAATTGCATGTGAGGTATAGTGATGTGATGGTTTGTCAAAAAGAACCTTACCTGGCAGCGGATAGCGGATAGCGGATTAGCGGATACCGGATATTCTTTTGTGTAGTGATGAGTGGACTAGTGTAACACAATAGAAGTACGGGCTGGGTTTGCGTCGCATTACGAGTATAAATGTTTCCAAGAACTGTAAGTATTTATTTTAGGAGTAGAAAATCAAAATTCGTCTGTTTTTCCTGACCCCTACATTCGGAATCTTTTCAAGAGAAGAGTGAACCTATGCCTTCTAGACCACTTTTATCTTACGTCGGCTACATAGTGTCGCTTACCATCAAGTGTTAGTACAAGGACGGTCCATTCAAGCCTTGCGTACATCTAAGCGTTTTGCGGTGGCAATCAGTGAAATACTGTCAAATATTGCTGTTTAGCGTTTGCGTTTTGCTGTGTTGTTTTGTTGTGTAAAAAAGGGAGGCGACCTAACAAGATTTTGGCCTTGGGTCAGAAAATGAAAATCCACGGATAATTAATAAAACGGATTGTCGCGGATACTGCGGATATCTAAATATTCCTTACATCACTAGCAGACCGGGTTTCGAGGACATAAATTAACAGAAAGACTACGTCAGGCTTTGTTTAACAAACGCATTACACGATTTAGTCTTCTGCAAACATTTTGCCACAGAAAACCAGTAAATTAAAGTGTCTACTAGCCACTATAAAGTTTAATATTTCTCATAGGGGCAAGTTCGACCAATTCAGAGTAACGCTATTCGTCAGATATAAATATTTCAGTTTTTTTATAATTTGCAAAGTAGAGGCAGTTTAATCTTCTTTAGAAGCAAACTTCAAGGACTTTCTTTTTAAACACGCTTAGCCCAAACAGATTAATTTACATGACTGACCTTCGTATTAAATAAGTAATTCGCGACAGGTCTGCAATAAGTATGATAGAGCAATAACTAGCTGTCACCATCATCAAAGCAATTACGTCAGTTTTTGTACTATAAAGTTACGTTTGTCAACAATTATGAAATTATTGCATCTTTTTGCGTTTATCGCGGACAAATTGCGATTAACGTAATAAAAGAAAATTTTGAAAACACTTTTGGTGTAACAAGCGTATGGCGTACCTAGTAACCATTGCCTATGTCTATAGCAAAGCATTACAAACGTACTTAGGTGTTTATAGTAAAATAATGACTTCCGAAAATCTTCCAAATTGGCTTGTGGCTTTCACTCACAGTTGCTAGGGAATTTGTGTAAATATAAGTACTTTTCCCCAAAATAAATAAATACCTTTCATATATAAGAAGTACGAGTCAACATAATTATGAGTGGTAAACAGACAAGGTATTAGACCTTTTTCCAAAGAAGAGAGAAATTTACTTGTATGCTCACACGTGCTTAAATAAATCTGTAAATATGGATGCTTACAGAGAAATGGTTTTATTTTACTTGAATGGCTTCTTTGGGGCCCAGAACACTGTTTCGTGTATTCAATCTGCATTACGTATTTTCATAGAAAGTAAAATAAAGTTTATTGTTTTGTAGGTTTTATTTTACTCGAATGACTTCTGGACCCCAACCATGGAACAACGTTTCATGTATGAAATCTGTATTACGTATTTTTAAGTAGTAAGTAAAATAAAGATTTTTATTGCTTAAAAAAACATGTGTCAAGTACATGAAAAGGACCTCTTTAAGGCGCACTTAAAAACCTTTCACCTCTGGTTTCACTGGTTTGAACGAACCTATGTGGTGAACCAGTGACACGATAAGAAGCAGATTGTTTATTAAATAAAATTGATCTTAAACAGACCCGTTTTGTTTTTATTGTTTTGATAGCAGGCTATTTTTGTGACAAGTCCTTTGCCTCTAACTACCCTCCTTAGATTTAAAGATTTAATGGCCTCGGCCGCTTCACTGGGTCGAGAAAAGTCAAAAGTTTTGAAAGTTCAAAATGCAATTGATTTTCAAGCTAATCATTGCTTACCATTTAATTGTATTTACCATTTAAACAATTAAATGGTGAAAAAACAGATAGGTGAAAAAGCTATTTAGCAAGTTGTTTTATAAAAAAATCGGTTGTCTGTAAAGTCAGTTTACTGATGATAGTTGAACGTGACAACGTCATTCAGATGTCCACGCGGACGCATCGCTCACTCAAGTAGTAGGAGAGAGACATGTCAAACGCTGCCGAACGCGGAGGCCGATTGTACTCTTTACCGCTCGTTCCGCGCTCTCGCTTGCACTTCAAGCCTTAAATGGAACGCCTCAGAGCGAGGTAACGCTGTCATGAGTCATGTTTTTTCAAGCGTGCAGCCAGCTCCATCAAATTATAAGACGTTGTCCCGTCAAAAAAGTATAAGTCATCAAGTTGCAATGAAAGGCGTTGGAAGGAGTAGACTCTCATTTCCTGTCTTTGATGCTGTTGAAATAAAATATCCCAGTATTTAAATGATTGCCGTAATAAATCCAGGCGCTATGCTTTCTTGCAGTTTATTGAAAGTCGAAGTGTTAGGTTGAAGCTAAATTTATTACTGAAGTCATGAAAATAAATTACTTTTCCGTGAGTTCCAAGTATTTAGGGTCTGTGATGACGATTTTAAAGCGAATTTCGTTTGTAATAATCAAGTATAAACATACTTGAAACACTGACTTTAAATTTATACTTCTTTTAAAACCAAATTACGTAACCGATTTTGTTTAAATTTTAACATGATCAATATGAACGTATAGCATTTTAAATAATACATTTTCAAATCAGATCATAAAAAGACAAAAAACAAGAAACTATTACTAATTAGTACAAAAAAAAGTTTTCCTAATTGGTTGATATTTTTCTTAAAAGTTGTACAACTTTCAAGAAAAATATCAACCAATTAGGAAAACTTTTTTTTTTTAAGTCAGTTGAAAACCATTTAAAACCAACAGTTAATTTATACCAGTACTTTAAGCACCACAATACTTTTCCTAAATTACGGTTTCAAATAAAAACCTAGTTACCAGCTCGTTCACCCAAAATCATGCCTCAGGTACAACTTACCAACAAGCTATGGTCTTTGCGTAAATCATTCTAGAATTGTGATATAAAGCCTTGTCTACGGGTTTGTGTCTACGGGTATCGATATTTCAGGTGTCATGTGATCTGTGTTCTCAAACATGAAATACTGATGCATAAACTCCTGTCTTCTCCAAAGTCGTAAACACAATACCACCTGCAGTATTGCTACCTCGCATGCCACGAGGCTTGCAAGCTTGTTGGCTGATTGCACATATCAATATTGTTACTCATGTCTTGCGAGACGGCTTGTTAGTTGTCTACATTCGTTTCAAGATGTAATGTTTTAAACTGAGTTATAACAAAAAAAAAACACCTTATGGCCAGCGCACATCCAAAAAAAAATTCGCGCTTTGTTTGAAAACGATTTCACGATATTCCTTTGAGAGTGACCGTGGAAAAATCGACATTTGATTCAGTATGAACTGAGCAGCGATCACGTATCTTGTTGCCATCATTTTTCGGCCGCTTTCTATAGATAGTGCAATTCACGAAGACGTGCCCCTCGCGGGGTGCGGGGAGTTTGCTCCGAGCGGCAGTCGCGAACCGTAGTCTATTCATTGTAGTGTGCGTGTGCACTCATAGGTAATTAGTGTGTACCGATAACACTCAAACATTGACGGAAGCTTGCACACATATATATACTATAAACGGTAAGGAGGAATAGTGGGGCGCGCCTTCGTGGATTGCACTATCTATATCTGTTGCTACACTAGTTTTACAATGTGAAGTTCTTATTCGCTTTTTTATGTTTTCAACGTCAACTTTCTTGTTTTTAAAGCTGGGTTTTCCTTAAATTTATTTTTTATTGCAATCGAAATTCAAAAACATGTGAAATTAACAGATGCAGCAAGGTACAACAAAATATACGCAATCCCCACGGGTTGTCCGTGGAATTTGTTCAGTGACACATATAATTTAGAGACCGTTTCCTAGTACAATCAAGCAGCACTGTCACTGGACCTGATTGACACAATTTAAGGGCTAATTGACTTGCGGTTTATCAGTTCTCGGCAGGGTCTGTGGGTGGCGGTGACAGCCGAAGGAAACCGAACGACTTAATTTTAGGGCTAATTTGGCAAGCTTAGAGTTACTTGTGGCAGAACCTCTGTCGTTTATGTGCTGTAGTACTGAGTAGAGTTCTACCGTCTTACACAATTATTGTTATAATAGGAAGTAACGCTTGTACTCGTAAGTTTTAAAGCAAACATTTGAAACTTACGGGATTGAATGTTGTTTTTTCAAGAAAGTTTCTAGAATAACAGTATAGTGCTACACTAAGGTCTTATAATGAGTCGTGAGAGATAAATGTCTGTTCTGACAAAAACATCAACTGATGTTGACTGTTCCTGGCTTTTCTCTTTCTATACACGTCAACAGTGATGGGACACATTTGGAAGACAAAGTAACATTCGCCAACTCACTAAAAGCCGAGTCTGTTAACAATAACCGTCGTCCTATCAACCAACTCATAAATAGTAAGAAATGAGCGTTTTTGCACACAATAACATTTGGGATCTTATTTGTCAAATAAAATGAACGTTTGTTCTATTACATCATATTTTGTTTGTTACTGAAATGAATGGTATTTGCAAAGTTAACCTTTAAAAAGAGCTTAAAATACCAAAAGCATTTACAAATCCATTATTCTAAAGGTGCATCGAATCGGCGAATCAAAAGAGAAACTAAAGGATGATTCTTCACCATAAACGTAAAAGCGAAAGTTCTTTAAATTCCAACGAAAGTAAAAATACCCAGTCTTGTTTGAATTTATCGTAGTCATCTACAAATATCGCTTTCCGTAATCCAACAACGCAGAATTCCGACCAATCGTATAGAAGACAAGCTTCAGATTGTAAACATTATTGTAGATGATCATGGCTTAAACAGTGTTTTAGCAACTTTTAATACACATAACAAACGTAAATTGAGGAGCAACAGGCTGGCATGGTACGAGCATGTCATGAGGACGGGTGAAAGTCATGTGACCAGGAGAATGAGTATGAATGAAGATGGTTATGCGGGCGGTGTGAAAGATGACATAGCTAAGAAAGAAGTGAATACATAGATGACGGCTGACAAAGAAGAATGGAAGGAGAGAACATGTTGTGTCGAACATACATAAAGTGAGATAAGGGCAGTAAGAAGAGGGGCACTGCTTAACTTGAATGCTTATAAAGATCAGTAGGCAACTATACTGGTGCTTTTATATAGACTACTGGTGTTTTAGATCACATACAACCTTCAGTGCTATGTATTCCTCATATTCAATCAAGAAAACAACTACCTTTAATTACACAAAGACACTAAAATTATACAAAATACTTACACAAGAAATAATTGAACTATCTGCAAACCGTTATCTAGAGATAGCTCAACTAATCCAAATCGGTGCTAGATTGAAGTGTCCTCAAGACGCTGGCGACATTGCTTTGCTGAAAAGTAATGCTAAATCGGTGCGCCATATACCCAACAGCCTTTCGGTCACGTGTCGCATAAATCAGTAGCCTTGACAATATTTTGAAGACTAAACGTCGCAGAAAACTAGAGAAACTCATAAGTATACTTAATGTAGAGACAGTTTAACTAAATCATCATCTGGAACAACATTTTAAGTACGGGCCAACGACTTTTGCTTTATTACAGCATAGATTCGGCCATGACTCTGGAGTCTGTATGCGTCTGAAAGTTATTGACTTCTGGTAATGAACAAAACCAGTTTGCTGACCAAGTACGCGGCCTCATTCAATACCAGATTATTTATCCACAAATTCGGCGAGATATTACAGTTTCACTCTCTCCATCATACATTACGCGGTTGATTGAAGGCAATTAGACTCTGCATGAATTGAACGAGTAATATGATTCGAAGTGACAAAGTAATCGCGCGGATTTGAAAGGAGTTGCGGTTATAGTAGATGATAAGTTTATTCTAACGGACAGGTCTGAACTAGGCCTGTTTCACTTCGAAATAATATTACGGAGATTTTTGATAGGTAGGCACTCAATCATTGGCAATTAAATTTACAATTCCAAAAAATGCTTAACAATGCCGCAGTTTTTCTCACCTACTTAAACAAAAGTGTGTTTATAAACATTTTCTTTCTCTTCAATGAAATGAAACAAATATTATTGTACCATCTCCGATTTGTTCTGTAACGACAGGTACCTATCCAGTTTCACTGACTATCGTGTCTTCCGGGCTTACTTTGTAGGTAGACTCCACCCACAGACTTCATAGTAAAACCCTCCAAAACCACAGGTACAGAGGAGCAAAAGTCTAGTGATGACTGTCAGCGTGAAATCTCCGTACTAGTATTACATAATCTGTGGGTCAGAGGCGAAGGCTTGTTTCCGATGCAAAAAAGATAAAGAGAAAATGTTAAGTCATTTTGTTGAGAAGTAATCGGCTAGCGTGGTATGGTTGGACATGTTATGAGGAGAGAAGAATGTCATGTGACGAAAAGAGTGCTAGGCATGAATATAGATGGATATTAAAGTATAGATATGAAAAGATGGCTGGATTGTGTGAGAGATGATATGTCCAAGAAGGGGGCGCTATCTCGGACTGTGGCCCGAGTCTCGTCACCAATTCCACGCATTCTCGCCGTACTCAATGCTCTCCTTGATGCTAGTCCTGGGTGTGATCTGTTTGAGGATGGCTGGATGAAAATAATCTCTGATTGTTTGAGATTCTGTGAGCGTGATGTATAGCTGTGTGTAAATTTCCAATGTCTAGTGTTGTATATTATTGTCCTGACATTTTGTTTTATATTTTTTACTATTTTAACTATTGACATTGTATTTAAATTTGACCAAAACTGTTTACTTATGCTTCGTTTATTTTAATTTTTCTGTCTGTCTATTATGTCTTTAATTATTGTAATTGGTGTTAACCGTTATAATTAAAGTAAAACAATAAATACAAATACAAAGGGGTGTGTACTGAGACGGCGAGTGATAGAGAAGAATGGAAGAAAAATACATTTTGTGCCGATCCCACTTAGTGAGATAAAAGCAGGAAAAAGAAGAAGAAGAAGTTAAGTCATTTTGTTGATAACCAATAACCGGGGGCGTCGGCGTCGCGGTGCTTTGCTATGAATAAATAATGAGACGCGCTGATGGTGTCTGCAAACTTTTTGATTAATGGTCACTAGAGTTTGTTCTGAGACTTTTGTTATAAACGGTTATTCTATTGATTGCGGTGATTGGCTACGTCTTCTGCTGTTTTCCGTCTCAACAACGTGGCGATAAGTTTGAGAAGAAGAGTTGTTTGACCTTTTCAACGTCTCATCAAAGTTTCAAGCTGAATTGTTGAGTATAGTTCTGTATTTAGCAACAGCAATTACGTGCGGGGAAACATACACTATGGTTAACTTGGATATTTAAGTTGTTTTTATTTTTGCTACTAGAGTATTTTGTACTTATTGTGAATATATTTCTGATACTTCATCCACTAAGAGAAAAAACAGTCCTTCAGTTTTGGTATTTCACAGGGTTTACAGGTTGGTCCTTTTTTCTTTCCTATTTATTTATATGAAATTGTAGGTGTTTGTAGCTCAATGATGCCATAACAGGTTGGTAAAGAATAAATTATATATATATTTATGTAGTTTTTGGTCGAAAATATCGATACGCTACTTTTTATTTATGTACCACACGGTGTAAGCTGTGTAACTACGTAGTATATAAATAAACATTTTAACAGAATTATAAATAAAGACAGTTATTGACAGCCCCCACAGGTCAATTGGTAGTAGCCGTGTCTTCTGCACTGGAAGACGTGGGTCACGAACAGTTTCGCAAAGTTTTCTTGTCTGTATCTATAGAGCCTCTTTACGCAAGTCAGAAACTATATTTTTTCTTAGTATTACTCCATTATTTCTATATTTCACGCGAATGGTAAAAGATCAGACCTTACGATACAAATTCAGTGAATTAGATTAGTGCTGGTTTTCAAATAACAAATTGCAAAATGGATATCCATAAGATATATAACAGGTTGGTAAAGAATAAATTATATATATATTTATGTAGTTTTTGGTCGAAAATATCGATACGCTACTTTTTATTTATGTACCACACGGTGTAAGCTGTGTAACTACGTAGTATATAAATAAACATTTTAACAGAATTATAAATAAAGACAGTTATTGACAGCCCCCACAGGTCAATTGGTAGTAGCCGTGTCTTCTGCACGGGAAGACGTGGGTTCGATCCCCACCGAGAACCAATATTTGTGTGGTAAAAAATTGATATTAAATAAATAAATGTCTGTCTATGTCTATATGTATTTAAAAAAAAAGTATAGAAGTATTATATCAGCCTTTTGGTTTCTTATCCTACGAGCTCTGCTTAGTTTGGAGCACCAGGATAGTGGTGTGTGTATGGTCCACAATATGTCTTATTATTTATTTAGTTGAAACAAAAGTACAGTAAAACAACAAGATAAGGAGAACTTGCGGTGTAGCGGTCACGAACAGTTTCGCAAAGTTTTCTTGTCTGTATCTATAGAACCTCTTTACGCAAGTCAGAAACTATATTTTTTCTTAGTATTACTCCATTATTTCTATATTTCACGCGAATGGTTAAAGATCAGACCTTACGATACAAATTCAGTGAATTAGATTAGTGCTGGTTTTCAAATAACAAATTGCAAAATGGATATCCATAAAACATAAAAAAAACAAGCTTACATCCATTAGATAATAAATCAATAAAAATAAATATTGTGAACAATCCACACAACACTATCTGGCCCCAAACTAAGCAGAGCTTGTAATATGGGACCCAGATAGATAATATATACAGCAATGGAAAAACGAGCTCGATTTTGATTACATGTTGTGCTGATCCCACATAGTGGGATAAGGGCAGGAAGAAGAAGATGACCTGTGTTAAAAAAAAACATTTATTACTCGGGTTTTTTTCTAATTGAGTGCTTTAAAAATGAGACGTAGAACATTATGTTCCCTTAATTCAACGATTTCTCTTAGATTTTAGGATATTTTTAAAGCCCTGCTGCAGTCACCTGTATAACCACGTAAGTAAAGTGCCCCATAATTTTGCAGTCTTAAAACTTCCCTAGCATCAGTTGACTTTATCAACTCAACAAGATCTTCTATACTCTATTTGTCTTTTTAAAACGTAAGTAAAAAGTAGCTTCGTACGTAGTTCCATTTCAAAATACACTAGCGACTATGCATTCTTTGTGAAAACATCTCGAAGTTTTTCAACACTGTGAAGACATAAAATACCTAACTAACCGCAAAATAATGGTGCACCATTACTATTGTGTGCAAAAAGACATTTATCATTGTCACTGCTTTCTAGTGACGATTGAAGCACAGACTATGCACATAAAATGGTCAGATTGTACAGAAGAATACAGCTCAAGTTACCTAAAAACAAAGAAAAATGACGCTTACCACAAGGACATAAGAACGAGCAGTGTATAGTCTGATGTGTATCCTTGTGTACTATTTATTTTATGCTGTTAGGGTATCTATACACTAGCCACATTAGCAGCTGACATGCAGTTGTGTGTTTATTATGACACCGTTTGCTGAGATCAAGGCTCTACGCTGTAAGTAATCCGCCAAGACTTGACAGAAACATCCGTAATAAATGTTATTTAATTTGTATTTATCCGTGTCTTATTTCATAAAATTGGTAACACCTAACACATTATTATTTAAGAAGAGGTGGCTATGATAAAAGTCAGCGGCAGATGGTAAAAAATAGTACCGTCTGCCCCCATTTCTGAGACGTGGGGGTGAATGGACATAAGTAGTGTCATCTGCCGCCATTTTTTAGATTCGGGGGCGAAAAGAGGCGGCAGATGAAACTAATTCGTATTTCGGCGCGGAGGCATATTATTACGGGGATTATATTCTCGCTCCGCTCGTGTGTAGACTGCTTTTACATAGAACTAGTCAGTAACTTTTTGGGGAAAAATTACGTCCATAAATGTTATTGCCACCAAGCGTAACGCTCGCATTGCTGTGTTCTGATTTGAAGGGTACCAGTAATTACATATCAGAGTGATGGACGGAATGCAATGCCACAAAGGGCACGATCTCTGTTAACGTGCCCTGTGAGGTAATGCAATTGTCCTAGACACAGGTAACCACTCAACATCTAAAAAAGGGAATACAACGCACAAACCACGGTAAGTTGTATTTATATACAGTAGACTGTCCATATTTCATTCAGATTAAATACTTTAAATTTATTTTAGGAATATTTCGGCAAATCTATTTTAGATCATCATCATGAGCCTGATTAAGTCCACTGGCTGGACAGAGGCCTTCCCTTCCATTTACATTCTACATTTCCAGGAAAAAAATTCTCTCTATCCATTGACTTCCCGCGATCTTAACAATCTCGTCAGTGTGTGTAATTTTTGATAGTTTATGACTTCAAAAACTTTTGTTCTGTTACAAATAAAGGCCTGCGCACACCTAGGCCGCTGGCGAACGCGATCAGTGAAACGCTGTCAAATTTGACAGCGATATTTGACAGCGTTTCATTGATCGCGGTCGCCAGCGGCCTATGTGTGCGCAGGCCTTAATAGTAGTTACGTCTGTCAGAATGAAAGCTTTCTTTGTATAGATAGTGCAATTCACGAAGACGCGCCCCTCGCGGGGTGCGGGGAGTTTACTCCGAGCGGCAGTCGCGAACCGTAGTCTATTCATTGTAGTGTGCGTGTGCACTCATAGGTAATTAGTGTGTACCGATAACACTCAAACATTGACGGAAGCTTGCACACATATACTATAAACGGTTAGGAGGAATAGTGGGGCGCGCCTTCGTGGATTGCACTATCTATACCACTGATCAATTCGTTCATTTGTTTTAATTAAACAGGTTTTTTTCATTTTGTTTCACTAGCTGATGGAACAAGCATATGGCCCACCTGATGTTAAGTGGTAACCATCGCCTATAACAAAGCATTGCCACGCCAGGAACGTGCCTTACGATGCACTACCCTGGGTCCATCAACTTGAGGCATACAAATATTCAACCTCACGTGCCAGTAATTTCACCGGCACTCACACCCTTCAAACCAAAACACATCAATGGTGCTTTGGCAGAAATATGTATAGTGGTAGTACTTCTCCGGATTAAATCTTTCACAAAAAGCTCTACTACTAATAGACAAAACGTTACGAATATGCAAACTTTTGTATTTATAAATAGGTGTAAGGGAAACGCTCCTACGGAAAAGCTCTGTGGCTTCACAACCTCTCACATTGTCAGGAAGCGGCATTGTTCTGTCGCCGAGGCGTCCACACACGCTCGCGAGTCTTATGGTAATACCTCACATAACTACATTACCATACCTGGCGTGGTGAATGAACGGTTTCATTAGCGAGGGACATAAACTGTTCTGCTGTCCTGAATGTCGCGGGATTCTGTTCTACCACTATACAGGGTTATTCATTATTAGCTGCAAATACTCAGGAATTAGGTTCAACAAATAAAATAAAAAACATTTATGAAATGATTTTTTTTTAATTTTGATTTAAGTTTTTGTATCCAAATTTTATTTTTATTAATTTATTTACGGCCATTGCATAATGATTGCCATGGAGAACAGGACAATCACCCACCCGGGCGGTGACTGAACGCAGAGTGTCACTCACGGCGCGCGGGCGCGGATCAAAGGTCAAAATAGGTCAGGCGCCAATGATTCCTTTATCGATTTTCTCGGGATTTTCATAACAAAACTTAAAAAATATTATTTCATAAATATTTTTTATTTTATTTGTTGAACCTAATTCCTGATTATTTGCAGCTAATAATGAATAACCCTGTATACATATGTGAACTGGTGCTAAGGTTATTAAAGTTTAATGCCACTGTTTTTTTTATGCTATAGCAGGCATACGAGCAGATGGACCACCTGATGGAAAGTAGTCACCGTTGCCCATAGACACCTGCAACACCAAAGGTGGTGCTGATGCGCTGCCGGCCTTTTAAGAAATGATAGACCCGCCTTTTGAAGGACCCCTAAAACCATCCTAAGATAGTCATACCTCTATGGGCAGGTCATATAGCTCGAAGAACCAACAACCGTTGGGGAATAAAGGTTCTCGAATGGCGACCACGCGCCGGAAGACGAAAAGTAAGGCGCCCACCCTACAGATGGACCAGCGACATTGTTAAGATGGCGGGAAGTCGGTGGATGGAAAGAGCTCAGAATCTTTCTTCCTGGAAATGTTTAGGGGAGGCCTATGTCCAGCAGTGGACTTCTTCAGGCTGATGATGATATCTCTATACACACAGTAACAGATAACTTAAATCTTAGGCTCGTATTTCGAAACAGTGCTTGAGTCTGAGTCGAGCCTCAAACACTCTCAAGCATAATTGTTTATTAATTATATAGTGTTTACTACACTTAAGGAAATCACTTAAGGGAATATTCGTCGAGTGTGATTAGGATCCGATGGCGCAGTGGTCAGCGCAGCCCCGTACCGAGGGGAAGGTCGCGGGTTCAAATCCCGCTCGGCTCTTAACTTTTGGGACATTATAAAAAAACTCTCAAGCATAGATTTTAAGACAGTTCTCGATTGAGAAGTATCAAAAATCTGTGCTTGAGGCTCGACTCAGACTCAAGCACTGCTTCAAAATACGGGCCTTAGTCTTCAATTAGATCGGGTCATCTGAAACTAAGCCTAACCTTTAGTGTTTTTAAAAACCGCTATCCATGGAAAACTATATTTTGGATTGAGAATCACCTCTAGTATCACATCTGTGTATCTAGTTTAGACGGATTAGCTAAACAAGTAATTATGGAACAGTTGGAACTATCAATAGATTCCTTTTGAAAAATAAAAATGCTTAGGCGAAGAGCAGATCATACAACAAGTAAAGTTTTAAAAATTTGAGAATTAGATTTCATGGCCAAATTGCTGAACCGATTTTGATAAAATTTCTATGGAACCATTCTGGATATATTCTCAAAGAGTTAAGATCCTTACCTTACACATAAAAGAATATCCAAACAAAGTTACGCAATACCATTAAAAATATACGACTGAATCGAGAATCCATTTTTATTCAAAATTGGTTAAAAATAAGGTCTTGCGACAACTGAACCCATGACTCTCTGGTAGCAGTTGGTCACACGTTACGGATATTAAGGTATGTGACAACATGCATGCAAATCTGTAGCCCTACCACAAGCTCTGTCTGGCTCTGTCTCTGGCTCTGGTTTTAACTCTGTATCAGTGTTGACTGAATAAATCCTACGTCGAAACGTCACACACACACAGTATAATACACTGGTGAGCATTCACACAGTCTCAAAACCAGAGCCAGACAGAGCTTGTGGTAGGCTTACAGGTGTTAAGGGCAGGTGTTACGGACTTTCGCTTCGAACCGTGTAATTTCAAAGAAGACTTGTTTAGTTGAAAAAGGTTTCTCTTTACGAGAGTTTCTCGTTGCAAGAAGCAGTTAGTCGCTCAGGGAATGAGGATAAGACGCCTGTGTTAAGGGTAACTATTCGTTGAGCGTGTTTTGCTGAAAGTGCAGTGCAAACTACTTTTTGAGTTTTATTATAAGCTACATTTACCACAAAATCCCTTTTAAAAGTAATTCATTTTATGATGGGTAATTTATCAAAAATAAACATTATTTTTAGTAGTAACTTGTTTCTTCGCGCATTAAAAATAGGATCGACTATGGTTTAAAACTAATTTTTAGTACTATTACACCATCAGCAATAATGCCCGGCTTTTAAGATTAAATATTCGAAATTACAGGGTGGGAAGTCTGAGGGAGAGAATATTTTTGATTACCATAAAACTCCACATTAAATTTTGTAAACTCCCATAAATATAAAACTTACCAAATTGACGTCAAGCTACTTTTGAGGAAAATTAACTTACCTGAAATGAAAAAAAAATGTTCATCAATTCAACAACAGTACGACAGTACATAGAACGATCACAATTTTTTACTTGATATGATAATTGACTTGACTTGATATGTAAATCCAGGGGGCTAATTCTCGCGCCGATCTCGATCATTTTGCAATTTTATTTTATTGCTTCTTTTCGAAGAGAGAATAGATGATTTCCTTGAGTAATTCATCAACCACCTCTTTGTAAAAGCCTCGACAGCTACGATATACGGAAAACGTAGAAAAAGTGCGGGGTTGTGAAAAGAAGCAATAAAATAAAATTGCAAAATGATCGTGATCGGCCCGAGAATTAGCCCCCAGTAGGTTAAGTAAACATTTGGTCCTGCGTCGAGAATCGAAATAACACATTTTATCTCTGCAGTCAGCCAGTGAGTAGGTTCAAGCATTGAAAAATATAAATAAATAAATAGTGTAGACAACTCACACAAAACTATCTAGCCCCAAACTAAGCAGAGCTTGTACTATGGAAACCAGATAGCTGATATAATACTTATTTACGTATGTTTTTTGTAAAAATATACAAATTTAGAATACAATCTAACACCCAGACAGAGAACAAACATCTGCGTTCACCACGCAAATAGTTGTTCTCGGTAGGGATCGAACCCACGACCTACGGCGCAGAAGGAGCTACTACCAACTGAGCTGAGAGTCCAGTCTAATAATATAATCTTTGGTTCAAGTAATAAAAACAAAGATGCTAGAAACAAGTTCTGTAGAAACACTAACTACAGACTAAATAGATTTCGTTAAACGCTGCCATTTCACTAAGCGTTAAATTGTAATGCTCGGAAAAGGAATTTCACTTAAAGATATTCTTTTACAAAAACTTTTCTTTTAAATACTACTGTTTGCTATCTACCAGGGACTAATCATGAGTCTGAACGTAACTGCTAAATTATAACTTGTCCTAAAAACGTTGCGACGCAAGAAAAATTTAGGTAGATTGAAGAGTTTATTCCAAAAGAAAGAAAAAAAAAATGTAAGTGATCTGCTGCTGTGCTGTGCGTAAAAACTGCCATTGCGTCTCGGTCTATTTCAAAAACCAATACAAGTAACACGAAGGCTTATACGTAGTTTAGTTACTTCTATAACTAGAGTTATAGTAAGTGATTTTCTAAAGATGTTTTCCTTCATCCTATAAAAGCACTGGCATTACGCAATTTTCAAAGAAAAAAACCATGGTAAGAAGACCAAATTAACACCTAGAGTACCCCTTTCGAATACTCTTACAGAACAAGTTTTAGATGATTCCACTTGAAGCACTTAAAAAGCCTATATTACAGTACGAATAATATTTCACCGGCTCCGTGATTGGAGCTCAAGAGGAAATGCTTTAGCGTCCTGAATAGATCGAAGCTGAAAAGGAAATTGAGGGCTCGTTACGTTCTCCTTTGAATCCATAAATTCATGAATGGATTGGATTATTCGTATTTTATTATATTCGCTGAAGGGTAAACGCGAAATTTTACTATGCCTGTCGTGTTGCCAAAAAGCCTATTATTGTTTGATAAAGTATCAAAATGTTTTTGATGTCTAAGTCAAAGTCAAATATGCATTTATTTAATGGTACGAGTATCACAAGGATCACTTTGAAACGCCATCGCCATAAAGCTAGGTGAGGTGCCAGTTCCACGCAACCAAGCCTAGAAAAACAGGCAACGAACTACGGCTTGGTTTCTACCGTTGTTCTGTAATAACGTTTTACAAAAGCAAAATAGTAATAGCAGTGAAGTCCCAGCGTGGTGTCATTCCAACTTAGTGAGACGTAGGCAATAATACAAAAGCAAAAGTTTCAAACATAGCACACGCTCGATTATTTTTTCTCTTTAAAAAAAACAATCTATATGGCAGCGTGTACGCATCTCCGTAGAAAAGACTTCAACGCGTACGCGCAGCTTTTTGTTTATCAAATAGAAAATCTTTGGCATCTATTTTATGATCCCCATTTATCATAAAATTATTTTCACTGTGGAAAACTTTGAGAAAAATCATGTTTGCGCTTAGGGTGCACACCACGTAGTCAAACTAACATACTTTGCGTTGAAGTATAGATTCACAAGGATACGCATCAGACTATACACTGCTAGTTCTTTATGTCCTTGCAGTAAGCGTCATTTTTCTTTGTTTTTAGGTAACTTGAGCTGTATCTTACTGTACTTACGTGCTGTTCTGTGCTGTTCTTTTTTCAAACTATCTTTCAGCTGCATACCTGAATGAATTGACCTTGACTATGCAAAATGTGGTAACTAGCGAATTTCATAATTTAATAGCACTTGAAACAGCTATTAAAAACATGAACGGCTTTTACGAAATGCATTTGATATGGAGTTACTAGAGTGTAAGATTTTAGTTTTTCTAGTGGCATTGACTTTTAGCTTTTGTAACTTATTTAGTTCAATACCCTGAGCACTAGTTTTTGGAGACGGTGCAGGGTTCAATTCAGAATTACGGCGTAATCTGTGAGGGCAAAGCGCTTGAAAATAATCTGTGAAGTTATGCAATAAGGAACACAAAAAACATGATTTTCATTTTTTTTTCCTAGGTGGCATTATACATATTATGTATAAGAAAGTAAACATTTCCTCTATGGATTGACCTGGCACAGATAACACAGTAAAATGCATTTCCTGATTTTAATCCCTACCAATAAATACTACTGGCTACTTCCGCAATCTATGGTTTATGGAAATAAATCCTTTTTTTAATAGGTTAATACATCCATGTTAATAAAAAAAATGTGTCTGCTTACTACATGACAAGCAAGTAAGTTAAGGTTCAATGACAGTATCAGCCACAGTAACTAGTGCTAGCGGTACTATTATAATGCAGCTAATTTACGTAGTCACGGGGCATGAAAGTGCGTTAGTAATATTTTTGGCAATTTAATTAAGCATTAACATGACACGACCAATGTGTTACTTGTTACGAGACAAGATACTTAGTGCGTGCTCATAACTTTTGTAACATGTACTTTTTATTTAAATACAACTGTTGGTCAAGTTTACAACATTTTTATAAGTTTATACATTACTGCAACGCCTTCCAACTTTCAACCTTTTAATGGATTATCATAATATATATAGAGCGCTGGTGTCCTAGTGGTAGTGGATCCTAAGGTCGTGGGTTCAAATCCACTCGTGTACCAATGAGTTTTTCTGGCCAAAAATTTATGTTCACTATGCCAGCGCTCTCAATCGGTGAAGGAAAACATCGTGAGGAAACCGGCATGTCGTAGAACCTAAAAAGTTCGAAAATATGTGTCAAGTGCACGAAAGGAACATCGTTGAGGCACACTTAAATCCTTACACCACACTTGGTCCAAAAGAATCAGTGACACGACAAGAAGAATGGAGATCATAAGGTAAGAGTCTGGAGTCCAATTTGTTTGGCTGAAAAATGTATATAGATACATATAATAATGATAATGAATATAATACATATACATATACAATTTAGCGAAACTCCATTTACGTGGATCTGATAGACCTGACTAGATTTATACCTAGGGATGAAATATGGGATAAAAACCTAAATCTAGAAATCGTTGCTTATTGTTTTAACAAATTCCAAAGACAATTCATGCAGAACAGTTTAGTTTAATAGTGTGACTTAATGAGGGAAAGTTAGACAAAAAGTTGGTTTCTTGTAAATTGGTCGCGCTATGATGAAAGCGAGTTGATTCTGCAACAGTTTTGTTTCTTAAAATAATTTTTAATCAATCTGATTTTCCACAACAAACAGTTGCTTGTCAAACTTCAGTAACGTAGTTAAGGCCTGCGCACACCTAGAACGCTGGCGATGGCAATCAGTGAAACGCTGTCAAATTTGACAGCAATGTTTGACCGCGTTTCATTGATCGCCATTGCCAGCGACCTAGGTGTGCGCAGGCCTTTAGTAGTAATTGATAACTATATCGTTGTCAAATATCGCAGCGACATTTGACAGCATACAG
The DNA here is from genome assembly GCA_947578465.1 of Thera obeliscata. Taxonomy (NCBI): domain Eukaryota; kingdom Metazoa; phylum Arthropoda; class Insecta; order Lepidoptera; family Geometridae; genus Thera; species Thera obeliscata. Next base: position 4,687,450 of record OX387919.1, read on the forward strand.
GTATCGCTGTCTCTTAACTTTTGACATGCCAAGATTTCCGATGCACAGAAAAAGGTAGTAGAAAAATATTTTGTCTCGTCGAAATCTACATTTTGGATTAATAAACCAAATAATTTCCAGGGCATATAGTACATAATAACCCTTCATCTTTTAGTACCAACTACACATAACTCAAAATTCTATAAGGATTTTTAAGGGTGTAAGTTGTAGGGTAGGTCCATCCAAATACACATACACTACACATACACATAGTAGTAGTAGAGCTCTTTGTGAAGGGCTCGTCCGGGGAAGTACTACCACCACGCCTATTACTGCCGTGAAGCAGCATTGCTGTGTTTCGGTTTGAAGGGTGTGGGTGCCGGTGAAATTACTGGCACGTGAGGCTGAATATCTGTATGCCTCCAGTTGATGGACGCAGAGCAGTGCATCGTAGGGCACATTCCTGACGTGCGTGACCTACGAGGCATGGCTTTGTTATAGGCGATGGTTACCACTTAACACCAGGTGGGCCATATGCTTGTTCCATCAGCAAGTTACATAAAAAAAAAAAAAAAACACTCATCAACATTGTCCAGGGATATTCAACATTTTTTTTAATTTTTCAAAAACTGAAAATAATTTCTTTACAAAGTAGATATGGCAAGAATCTTTATTTTGTGTTGTTTATTAATAATAATGAAATACAATTGTTTGATATTATTAAATAAAAAAAACTAAATTAGGAAAGAAATCTCGAAAAATCAGAAACACTATTCGAAATGGATTATCCCTAGACAACGTTGATGTGTGTATTTACATTTGACACATATTTTTGGTCGTATTGCATACTGGACAGATTGCGTGCCCATTGTCATAGGTAATGCCACGTTTCCACGCGTGCGTTCAACTCGACATTCAACGTGCACATTCACATTCACGCGCGTGGAAACGGTACGCCCGAGCCCGTAAATGCGCCCGTGAACGTGAATGTCGCGAACGCGCGCGGGCCAAATTGGTGTTGCCAATTATACAGATTTATCTGTATTTATACAGAATTTAGGGTAGTATTACAGATTACAGATTTTACCCTACTTTTATACAGATTTTTGGAATCTGATAAGTCTATGATAAGATGAACATCTTTAAACATAATAAAGGCAAAAAATATTCATTTAGATCCACTTTTGATAATACTATTAGTATAGTTAATATGACTTCACTGTCTGTCCGTCTGACTGTCTGTCTGTCTATCTGTCCGTCTGTCCCCAGATTAAATAATTAATTAATATTATTAAAAATTCATAATTCAAAATACCGTAGAAAATGACACGGTAGTGAAACATTACCGTATACCGTGTTTAAGCCAAAAATACCGTGCATCTACGGTAATTACCGTGTACCTGGTAACACTGGTTGCATGCCGCGCAGCTCGCCAGGCAGCTCGCCGGGCTGCACGGCATGCATGTAAACAGCTTGAATGTTCGCCGGCCCGGGACGGGCTGCATGCCACGCAGCCTGCCAGGCAGCCTGCCAGGCAGCCTGCCGGGCTGCACGGCACGCATGGAAACATAGCATATAAAATACTAACTTTTTTACTTTTTTTACTCACGATGTTGTCTGTCACTAATTAAGAGCTCCTATAGCCAGGACTAGCTTTTCAATATATTGAGATATTGGTATCCTAAAACATTAAGTACTTTCAAGTACAAATTCATTACCTTGTTAAATTCGCAACATAGGTACTATTAGATCATCGATAGATAATCGAAATAGGACTTATGACGCATTGAAACTAGTCATTACCAGTAGGTAGAAGTAAAAATAATGTCTAGTTGAAATAGTTATGGCTACTTAAACCTAATTAATAATATTTAAGTATCACTTTCGGGTGTAAAAACCAATTCGTGATTAATTACTAACAAAATATAGCGCAGTATGCAATTTGCAAATCAACATTAAAAACCTAAGGTCGTAGTTGAATGGCCATGCTCCATATTTGAATATAAGAAAATAATTCACATAATACACATACACAAATTATAACAAAATTGTTTTAACCCTTTTCGAGTTTCAGAAACATTTTACCACTTTACCATCCCATTTTACACTAAAAAATTGAAAAAATCCCAAAATGTTAGACTTATTCCCTTTTTGTGCCGAAAGCTTTCTCTTTAACGAATTGCGTAAAATGCTTGTTTTTTTTACAGCACCATAAAGTCACTGACCTTTTTTTGTTAAATAAAATATACGCGTACATTTCAAGTTAGTAGGTACGTTTAGTTTTTCCGTTTTGTTTGTTTGAAGGTTAACTTACGATTATCATTAGTAATTGAAGTACTGTATTTAATAGCACTATTTGATCTTCTACGTCTATGGTATAATAATACTTCTTTGTAGAAATAGTAGCGCCTTGAACGTGTTGTTTCCGTCATTTTTCTTCCGCTAGACTATAACCTGTGGTAAATGGGCTGAGGCGGGGTAATTACACATGACGCGTGAAGGTTAACTATACGTAGTTTAAATCTTTACGCATCATTTTTTTAACGTGTACTTATACATTACTATTACTACTATTATTAAAAGACCGAATCATCCCATTGTTGGGCATAGGCCTTATCCCAATCCCGCCATTTTCCACGATCTTGTGCCACCAGTTGCCATTCCTTCTCAAAGGCGTCCAGCTTTTCCCGCCACCGTCTGCGTGGTCTACCGTGGCTTAGGCGCTGTCTCCACGAGCGAGAGAATCGCGGCGATATTATCGTCGTGCCACGTATTTCTATACACTCTCTATGGAACCGTCTCCACACGGCGATATTATCGCCACGATGCGACGAGTGGCAAGGAGCGCGTGAAACGTCATTACATCGTTGCTAGCCCGCCGCGAATAGCAGCGGGCCCGCCGCGCGCTCGTGCAGCGGACCCGGCGCTCTCGCGACGAGCGTGCAGCGGGCGCGCTGTCAAACGCAGCGTCATTTCAGCGTTGCAAGGACGTTTCGAGAAGCTTTTTATTAAACAATAGTACAATGTTTGACATTGAAAAGTTTATACTTGAAGTGAGAGAGAGACCTGCCCTTTACGATGTTCAGTTGGCCGAGTATCAAAAAAGTTACCGTTACGAGTCGCGGCGATACCGTTACGAGTCGCCGCGGAAACGCTGCGATTCCGTTACGACTCGCGACGATACGCGGCGGAATTATCGCTCGTTCGTGGAGATTATCCGACAATATAAGGGCGGACTCGTCGCGATTCTCTCGCTCGTGGAGACAGCGCCTTATACATCAATAAAGAAAAAAACGTTATTTAACCTACACAAACATACACACAGGAGTAACTTAGCCTACTGTTTTCTTTTAATTTTATTGAAACGAAATAATAAATTTAAAACAAAAACAAAGTGAGTGAAAAAAACGGACACCAATATAGTATATGATCAAACGAACTTGCAAAGTGAAGTTCGATCGATATTATATGAGTACGCTTCATTCGAAGTTATAAAACGAGGTAGTATTCTTTTATGCTACTGGCACTATAAACACTACACTACTTTTTATAAAATAGTATGGTTAATAATGTTAAATGACAAATAATCTGTTTTTTCGGTTTTGGTTAATTTAAACAGGGGACCAACAGGCACCTTTTCGAAATTGAAATCAATGTTTCTTCCGTATTGTGCAAATATTTGTTTACTTGCAAGTTTTTTTGTGTAAATATTTATTTGATCCAAGTCCAATTTTTTACTTTTTTCAGTTTTTATTTAAAAAAAATTAGGTACTACATATAAAAACAGCCTGTATGTATAGCCCAAACTACTTTATTTATGTTAGTAATCTAAAACAAATTCTTTGTGGCACAGTTTGAAACTAGTACAATGTATATTGGTTCAGATCGAAACGAGCAAAATACAGGGTTATTCATTATTAGCTGCAAATACTCAGGAATTAGGTTCAACAAATAAAATAAAAAATATTTATGAAATGATTTTTTTTAAGTTTTGTTATGAAAATCCCGAGAAAATCGATAAAGGAATCATTGGTGCCTGACCTATTTTGACCTTTGATCCGCGCCCGCGCGCCGTGAGTGACACTCTGCGTTCAGTCACCGCCTGGGTGGGTCATCGTCCTGTTCTCCGTGGCAATCAATAAGCAATAGCCGTAAAGAAATTAATAAAAATAAAATTTTGATACAAAAACTTGAAAAAATTTTTGATCAAATTTTAAAAAAATAATTTCATAAATATTTTTTATTCTATTTGTTGAACCTAATTCCTGAGTATTTGCAGTTAATAATGAATAACCCTGTCTAAGTTAATTAAATTCTAAAATTCATTTTTACAACAAACTCGGCTGGCTATCGAATGATGTTGTTTAAAGCAAAATTATAACTTGGTTACGGCGAATAAAGCTAAATATTCATAATATTCCAAGCATTGATTTCAAATTTACGCTGAAATTGTACTAATATGAATGCGAAATTTAAATTTAGATGTTTGTGGCTAGGACCAATTTGGCTATAAGTCGGAACATTAAATTTCATCTTCATTCAGTGATTATGTATCTTTCTAAATATGGAAATGTGAGGTGAGAAGATAATTGACAATAGTCAGCTCCTTAATGATTTCGGGATCCTTCAACACAAGATTGAGATATCCTATTATAATCCTCTTCAAATCTTTGGTCAATTCATTTCTTTTTTCAAAGTCGATATAAATAATGACACTTATATCTCGTTCAAACTAAAGTCCAAAATCGTTCAAATTTGATATGATACAAGCAAAATTACACTAAATTCATGTTAAGTTGATGGTCGCAGGGAAGTGCATCGTAGGGTACGTCCCTGACGTGATCTACAAGGCCATGCTTTGTTATAGGCGATGGTTACTAGTAAACATCAGGTGGGCTGGTGCTTGTTCCATAAGCTAGTATAAAAAAAATACAGTCTTGCTTTCAAAGGTCGTCAGCTTAATCGTGATTTTGACCTCTAATTGTTTAGAAGACAGTGTACTACAAATTGTATCGCCAAAGAATATTGTGATTTCGTATTTGTGTTCCAATCATCGTTGGGTACGTTCAATGGAGGAGCCTTTCGTAAGCTGCATACTCATTTGAGAATCTTCAAAGTCAATATACAAGTGGTTTCGTCCACTAGGCTCAGACGTGGGTTGGGTACCAAATTGAATTTCAAGAAGCGAAAATTTGACCGGCTAATAAAATACTTGTCGACTTTTTTCCAATTTGCTTGAACACTCAAGACTGCAAACAGCCAGTGTTTGAAATTAACTTTGTGAGGAATTTTCCAAAAATGGTGGGAAATTCAATGAAGTGCCGTGACCAAATAGAGTGGATGATTTTTCGTTTGGCATCTCAACTTGTCGCAAAAGTAATAGCTGAAAATCCGTGTTAGCACTTGTGCAATATATGCGCTGACCTCTTTGTCTGTAATGCAACACACACACCACCTTAATTTTCGTTGCCATTTTTTGATTTTTTTGTTATTTAAGATTTCTTTTTGTATTTATCTATGTAAATTTTTACTTTTTATTTTTATGTTGTGTGTGCTATACTGAGACAGATAAAGTTTCTATCTATCTATCTCTCTTTATATCTGTTTTATGTGTTGGTATCGTTTTGAAGCATTACGCTGAGTTATATAATGTTAAATAGATATAGTATAGATAGATAACACCTTATTGTACACAAAGATACATCACAGTAACGGCGTAATTAAATTAAGTAGAAATTATGTGATTGCTACACTATTATTTACTATTTAAAAACTATTTACAAATAGTTTAGTAAGCACATAAATCACAGAATATTTTTCTAGTCGACAAATAAAAAAAATTGAAAAAAAATATTCTGCGTATTAATTTTGGTCCTGACTAAACATTTCATTTACCAACATTTTAACCATTTTCTACCATTAAAACATGCAACAGTTTTAGAGCATAATAATATAAGTTATTTAGCACATACTAACTGAACTCATATTTTATACTGTTGTATGATTGGTGCTGCAACTAAGTATAATATTATATTCTATGAATCAACTCCTCAATAAGCCACGTCACGTACTAGTATTTAGAATGCAAAGCACTATTCAACATTTACTCAGGCATACCTATATTATTTCAACCTCTAAAACCAATATTGAGCAAGTTACAGACATGTGACAGATTCAAAAGATGACGGAAGTAGTGCATCTGTGTGATATTATCAAGGACAGTTATGAAAAAAACATAGCGACATTGTGCCAACATACAAAACTGTTGGCATGAAGCTCGAACGAAACAATTTTTAGCTTTTAATATATTTAGGCTGGACTCACTTACTGGGCACAATATGCTATTTATTCTAACCAGGAGGTCTTATAACACATCTGTTTGTGTGTGTTTTAGGACCGTACCTATTCAAAAATAGTGCTTGAGTCTGAGTTCATCATTAAGCACTCTCAAGCTTAGATGATTTGACAGTTCTCCATTGAAAAATTTCAAAAATCTTTACTCGCGGCTTGACTCAGACTCAGGCACTGTTTTTGAATACCTTAGATGTATTTTATTCTAGTTAATTTTGAATTTGGAACGCATCTTCCAAGCTTTGTGTACATGATGTGCGTTTGCATACGCTAGTATCAATTTTGAATTTCGAATAGATGCGTGTCGGCCCCACCGGTAGTAGTGTAGCTCGATATTCTACTCTAGTTACATAAATATAGGTACGTGATGGGTCATCAAAAAAGGCGATGGGTTGCCAATTTCAATTGTGGCTTCAAACAAAAACGATGATGTCACACACAAATAACAATTATTTCATCTTTCAACGCAACATGTCGAGAATTACCTAACACCTAGGTACCTATTTACTTGACAAATGTCTCATTGTATGCGCTGACAAAAGGGTCAAGTCTCCGATTCGCGACCCTTGCCTCATGAGCATTGACCTAGTATTCCGTTTGAATACTAATTAGCTGGAAACCGAGGGTTTTGAGCACTTAATGCACAAAACGTGGTGTGCTTTGCGGTGCACTGTGCCGCGATAGCACTCACTAATGAGCGCAAATAGAGGACAAACGAGCTGTGCTTTTTTTGCAAGAACTTTAAAAATGACTCATGCCTTAAATATTGCTCATTTTTATTTTCAATTTATGTTGAAGATAAAGAGCATAAACTAACAAGGCAAGAAACTTTAACGTTAGTAGTAGCGTGTCTTCTAGAGCATTCTGTTCCATCGTCTGCTTCATTGTCTCTTATCAGGTAGGTGAGATTGAAACCAAAAGATAGTCTATAAAAAAAAAAATGTACCGTAATTTGCAACTAGGTAGGTTACTACGTGCAGTTGCACTTGATAGTAAAAATGTACTTTAACTAAAACTTGCTGATAAGCAGACGCGCTTATTGCGCATATTTTAGGAACCTCATTATCCCTAAGAGCCTTTTTGAAGGGCTCGTACGGGGAAGTACTACCACCTTACCTACCACACTACCACTATACCTATTTCTGCAGTAAAGCATCATTGCTGTGTTTCGATTTGAAGGGTGTGGGTGCCCGTGAGGCTGAACATCTGAATGCCTCAAGTTGTTGGACGCTGGGCAGTGCATCCTAGGGCACGTTGCGGACGTGAGTGACCTATAAGGCAATGCTTTGTCATAGGCGATGGTTACCACTTAACATCAGTTGGGCCTTATGCTTGTTCCATCAGCTAGGTGTATAAAAAAAGACTTTATTACTTAAAATACTAAAGAAAATTAGGCATCCGTAACTCATAGTGAGGTAAAGCAGACATCTTGTCTCGACATAAACCGGCCCCATTACGTAATAATTAAATTATGTTTTGGCGAAGCTGCTACACATTACAATCATGTTTCCTCCAATATCTCTAATGATCTAAGACTAACTGGATTGGTTCGTGACACTTTTACTTTCATTGAATGTCACATATGGCACAGACTATAAATAGTTATATAAAGGTGAAAGTTTTTTTTTGTAGTGCACTTTCGATTGGTGTCACCTTTGAAGTCTCTACTTGTATCAACACTCAATCTAGAAAGGGCGAGCTTATGAAGTAGAATGTTAGCACAGCCAGTAGTTTTCAAGCAATAAAGCTTTATTTATTCTGTGGCATTGCTTAGAAATAAGTAATAGGGCAGAATATGGACCGTATCACGACAGGATAAAAGTTATTGCAGTGTGAGACGATTCGGGGAATCGAATTCCAATAGTTCGTAAAACTAGGCCCCGGTCCGTAAAGTGCATTCGATTTTTAAATACCTACGAATTTATATTTTGAATATGGAACTGAACATGACATAAGGTAGCCATGTTTCCCGCGTTAGTTTTGACTGTGTTGCAGGAAAACTATAAAATTATTTTCCAAAAGAGTAGGTAATAAAATCGTAACTGTTGGGTATTAGTGATTACGTAAATAAATAATCAAAAGTAGTTACATAAATCACGGAAAAAACGTGAAATAGTATGAAAAACAAAATAAAAAATCGGAATATAACACTTATTCTTGTAATCTTAGAATTTCGTGAAAGTATGTAAAAGCGAAACGTCAATTTGGCAGCTACGTGTAATGTAATGTAGCGACTGTGTAAGTGTCGTTTGTGTTTGTCAAGTTTTACTTTTTACACGTTTTTGCACTCGAGAGAAATACGAACATAGAAACATAAAAGTAGGAGCAGTGTGTGAAAAATGTAAAGACTATACATCTTTATATACATGTATAAAAAGTGGGTAGATTGTGAAAATATTACTACGTCGTTTCAAATGAATCCTTGTGTTTTACTAATTAAAGATCGTTTTGATTTTATTCGTTTTTACGGGGCGGGCTTCTGTAATTTGATGTTGACAGCTCATTATAATATCATGTCAGAGAGAACATCGGCATTCTATCGTAAAAATGAGAGAAGAGATTTTTCCTAAAAGAAAAAACATTTAAACGAAAAAACAACATTAGGATTTGTCTGTATCTGGTCAAAATTTAATTTAAGAAGGTTTTTCAGTTCGAATAAACATCAACTGTAAAAATAAGCATAATCCACACTCAAAAGTATAAAAACCAATCTTATAGAGTATTGCGATATTTTATTAACATTAGTTTTTTTATTAATATCGATTTATTTATCAATAAGTGACAGAAATGTCATAATCGATTGCGACTTTCGACACATCATTGTTTTACAGCACATCATTGCCAAATCAGTTTGTAAATTATAATTTTATTATTGGCAGTTTGTTTATTACGTGTCGTGTTATGTCAACGCGTGCATGTATGCAATCATTGGGTTGTCAAGTAAGTGATGATCGTATGACATAACGAACGAATAGTTCAATAAAATTCAGGTGCTAAATTTCCCCCCTCCCCCTACCCCGACGGCACGTGACAATGACATATGTCATAAGTTCATTGTTTTTTACCTCATAAAATCGCCGCCTAAAATGTCATTAACTTAAAAAACTCACTTCATAACGAAAAATGTTGTACCAATTTTGATGAAACTATGGAATTACCCTTTCCTATCCTGACTTCCTGCGATGCTTACAGTTCGTGGAACGTTCTACTTCCCGGTACCCGTATGTAGAGTTAACTATTTTTTTTAAATATATTTTTTTTCGAATGGATCAAATGGATCGTCTGACGACTCTTACAGCGCTACCGGACAATAGTTTTAACTAATTCTTCAACATTTCAATTTATACCAAGTTTAAAATTCAGTCAAAAAACTGACTATAATGACTGTGTTGTAAAAATTATAACTTTTGATGCCGAATGCACTCGCATCCACTATCGACTGACAGGTTAAAAAATACTGCACTATTTTGAATGCCAAAGGCCTATTTTTTGCGTAGGCTAATTACACTTATTAGCAGGCGATTACAAGAACTTCAAGGCGGTGGTCACAGTCTAGTTGCCGTCTCAACTACATCGGCATTGCATTATCCGGATAATTGAATGCTTTTCATAACTTAGCGTACATAAGCTATGTTATTAGAAAATGGCTCCAATACATAGCTCTTAGACTACCTTCACAGCTCATTTGGTAGTAGCTGTGCCTACGGCGCTGGAAGGCACAGGATTGATCCTTGCCGAGAACAAATATTTTGTGTGGTGAACGGTAGATGTTTGTTATCTATATGGGTGTTTAAATTGTATTCCATTTAGATATGTATGTATAAAGCACGAGTTATTATTATCAGTTATCAAGTAGCCAGTAGTAAAGTTAGTGCTTAGTTCGGGGCTAGATAGTGTTGTGTGGATTGTCAGCATTATTTATTTATTTATTTAATCGATTCTTCGATGCAGCAACATGTCCAAAGGAGATAGTATGTGGCGTAGCACTGTGTACATATGTAATAAACACGTCATAATTAAGATCAGAACACAGCCATACAAGCAGGCAGTGAGAAAAAACCAATGTTTTTTCTTTATTTTTTTTGTCTGGGTGGGCAAGTTTGACGCTGCTCTGTGAAGCTTGTCCTCCTCACAACGGAATGAATCAAACTGTTGGCACGGGTATTAATAAGTAGGTAAAACAGAAACCATAGAGAAGTAGAAGCGTGACCGTGACGTCATCAGGTAAAATATGGCCCACTCGGGCTCGCTACCAGTTGACAGTTGCTACAGTTGTTTGCGCCGAGGAGTTGGGAAACTTCGACCGTACCGACATAATTTATCGAAAACACGTATTGAATGCGAAAGTGTAATTATGAGCGGAACAGACCTTGAGAGTTTCGGCTTAGAATAGTTCGCTTCAACTAATTGGATTAAAATTTTAGGGCTTGTTATACTTGGAAATGGTAATTTGGAACTCAAACACGGGGCTTTTTTCTTGCCAGTACACTGAGAGGGGTCTTTTGATCGTAAAAACAATATTAATCTTCTGAATTTAATAATTAAATTTCCAAAAATGTAGAAATTAATTAATATTCTCGTACAAATTATTGTAGTTCAGATTTGAAAGTTTAAGTAATTAATTAACACGGATTGTCTACGCAGTGTCACGCAGGCGTCCGCAACCTAAAGCAGAGCGAATAGTAAAATAAAAGACCAAACTTTGACCCAAACTCTGAGTCTTTAGAAGAGTAAAACTAAAAAAACGAGGAGTTATCACTCCTATCGTAACATACTTCGTTAGGATACCACCATTATAACCTGCATGATGTTTGGTCTTCTTCTTTTCCAAGGAGGTCGTGGAGCACTACGACCTCTTCGGTGGCTAGGGTAAAAAAGGGGAAAGTAACTACTTACCCCCTTTTTAGTTTTTAGATTTGAAAATTTTGTACTTACCACATTGCATCACATTCCTGTCCTGTGGGAACAATATATTTTTCATCCCACTAGCTCTGAAAGTGTGTTTTTGCTGTTTAATTTCTGACTGGAAAAGCCGTTTTTATCCGCTAGAGGATAAAGTAAATTTGAATTTAAAATATCGTGTTCAGTAAGTTTGTGAATACACAACCTATTTACTTCTACCTCCATGGTGCCGAACTTATCATACAACCTTTTTTATTTTGTTAAAAACTCGCACTCGTAACCTTCTTGGTGTATTTGTGAATTCAAAACACCATTAAACCTATTTACTTCTACCTGCATGGTGCCGAATTTATCATACATCCTTTTTAAATTTGTTAATAACTCATACTCGGAACCTTCTTGGTGTGTTACTTTTAGTCGCGCCATGTTCTTTTTTGCATTTAGTTATTTCCTCGCTGAGGTGGGATGAAAAGTTACGTGTTGCACTCGAGTGCAAAGATTTGGTTAAACTTTAGAATCCTGCGCTTGCTCAGTCATCAAAATTGAGCACGCGGTTAAAAAGCAGCTTTGCACTCTTGTATAACAAATAACTATAGTTTTTTTATGTTGGCATTCGTTCATTGCTTTTGAAAGTACCTATTTATTGAAAACCGACCGGGTTATTGTTCTAAATGGGGCTATGTTATTGACACGCACACAGCTATCAGTAAATCTCTAATCTGAGTAAGATCGTGAGCTCGTCTAATATAAATTATTTTCTAGCTTTATTACACTGCACGCGATCTGGTCACACCTAAAGAATTCCTTCACTAACAAAAGAAATTCAATAAGTACATTTAAGTTCTTGAATGGTACAAGCCAGAAGACAAGCTTACGGTGTTACTCGTAAGTTGACATTGTAAAGATCGCAAAAAGTTACTACAATGAAAAACGCTAAAAAACTTCAAACTGAAAGACTGCACAACAATTTAATAAGAATAACTAGTAGTTTTCGTTCGAATGCATTTCCTAAAGCGTTACGCTTCGCATTATAAAAAACGCAATCTAGCTAAACAAACTTTAGCTCATAGAAAGTTTTCCCACTCGCCATAAAAGCTGCTCTTTATAATGACGTGATGTTATGAGGCGTTTGTGATGTTAAAACTTGCAGAATTTGGCTTTGGCCTCCGTAAAGAAAAAATAACGTTCTAATTTTAAACCTAAAGCCGTAAAAGGTACGTTCTATTTTTGAATTATTATGAAAGTTTGATTGACGTAGATACAGTTCGATGACATGACACACCTTTTTCCTTTTTTCTTGACTTTGTAGACGTAACAATACCTATCTATCTTACGTGTTTACGAAAATGTTGTTTGCAAAATTAATCAATGATAAAAGTGGAATTTGAATTTAAAGCTGGAGAAATAAACAAATCGTGACGTTCAATGCCCAAATTCTTGAATTCGATCTGGAGGCTAATTCTCGGGCCGATCTCGATCATTTTGCAATTTTATTTTATTGCTTCTTTTCACAACCCCGCACTTTTTCTACGTTTTCCGTATATCGTAGCTGTCGAGGCTTTTACGATGAGGTCGTTGATGAATTACTAAAGGAAATCATCCATTCTCTCTTCGAAAAGAAGCAATAAAATAAAATTGAAAATGATCGAGATCGGCCCGAGAATTAGCCCCCTGTTCCTGTGAAAACTATCCGTGAGATATCTAGGTAAATAATAGCATAGTATTGTGAAATGGCGGGAAAATATTATACTGTTTGGATTATGCGATCTTCTTTCATATGTATTCATGTATTCCGCATAGGATTCTGTAAAGTAGTTCCGCGGTGTGAAGGTAATATCTGTAAAATGTAAACATGAATCTGCTTACGTGCAACTTACTTGACATGTTTTTGATGATAAACCTACTTAAATAACCAATATGAAAGAAGTTTCTGTCAAGCACGCTGAGTATTTCTAGTAAACGGTTATTTTTTAATCGGTTACGTGGATTTTTAACCTCAACGTTTTTTGACGTGATAACGTCTTATAAATCGATGGAGCCGGCTGCACGCACGAAAAAACATGACTCATGCGTCGTTACGTCGTTTCGTCGTTCCATTTACCTGAGCCCGAGCCTGGGTCGGGTAGTGGGTAAGGGTAAATGAGGGTAAGGGTAAGGGTTCAGTCTGGGTCCGGGTCCGGGTCCGGGTCCGGATTTTCATTCAGTTTCATTCAGTTCCATTCAGTTTCATTCAGTTTCATTCAGTTTCATTCAGTTTCATTCAGTTTCATTCAGTTTCATTCAGTTTCATTCAGTTTCATTCAGTTTCATTCAGTTTCATTCAGTATCATTCAGTTTCATTCACATTCAATTCAATTCAGTAAAACTAAAATTTTCTTTTGAAAAATGCAACCATTCCATCAGTATTTTCTTATGACGTTATCACGTTCAACTATCGTCAGTAAACCGACTTTACAGACAACCGTTTTTTTTTTAGATAGATAGATTATAATAGATACTTAGATATTTTTTGACAAGGTAAAGCAAATTTAAGCAATTTTTTTTTATTTGCGTTTTTTGTTTCTATTAGCTAGTTATTATGTAAAAAAACTTTTTGACGGTTATTTCTCAGATAAATAGCAAGGATATTTAAACTGTCCTAGAATATTTCAATCAATATTTCGGAGCGAGTGAGCGGTAATGCTTATTCTCACAGCGCAAACTGCGGCAGTAAAAATGATCTACGCATAAAGTTGAATACACACTGCACCCAGTCCGACACTTTCGTACCCCTTAAATGGTCAGGCCTGTATCACTTCAAAGCAATTGAGCTTTAATGAACACTTTAACCTTTAAACTGAATTTTACCGAATATATTATATAATAGTCGAATTTACCATTTGGTGAATCAAATCAAAAGTGTATTCAGTAGGATCCCAAGGATCACTTTGAAACGCCTTAAAGCTAGGTGAGTTATATTCGGACGTACCTCTTTAGGCAAACTGAAATAATCTTAAGTGGGTTTTTAGATTTTTTACAGTTTATCTGTTTTTGCTTGTACAACAATTTAGAAAACAAAGCAGGCCATATTTCTATGCAGGAACCTAAACCACCTCTACCTCCTAAATATATTGATATAAGTCAGATACATATTTATGTATTACCTATATTTCTTCTATTTTCTTTAACCGTTCATTGGATAATTCTGTCAAAAGCTACAACGCTTATAAACTCTCTCCATCTCATAAATACCTATCGTAATTATTGACGCCATTTTAGATTCATTGCAACAATTAGTAGATTGATGTAGGTGGTTATAAATATGACGTCATAATAGTGACTCTTCGCGAGTAGAAACTATTACTTATTCTACAGCCTGCACCACGATAACATAACATAAATTGTGTATGTATGAAAGTGGAAGATTTACTGCTTTCTATTAACATTATTCCCATTTAAATATTAAGATTGTGGGAATATGCAAAGATTTGTATTCTCTTGAATAATGAAATGAGAAAAATTCACTTCTGTTATTCTCAGAAATATTGTCGCAATGCTGTTGCGAATGTCTAAAGCCGTGAAGAAAATGGAGAACAAAATAGTAAAAACATGTCTTGGTACTACTAGCTCTGCCACGTACTTAGTATGTCAAGTACTTAGTACACAGGTACTAGGAGAATCACAAAAGGATAGTAAAATAAAATAATACGCGTACAGCATGAAATATATTCAGTTGAGGTAAAACATGTCAGTAGATAATCTTCACAATTCAAATAAACAACACTTTCTTTTAAATAATTACAACTAAAGAGATTGTTAACCAACAGTACCTACCACGGGCCTGAATTTTGACAGCCATAAAAAAAATAGCTATAGTAACACTATTTTTTGACCTTATTATTACTAAACTGCAGCAATTCCAGAAAATTGTACATACTGTAGACAAAAAAAAAGTCAAAATGACAGCATTGTCAAAAATGACAGTAAAAGACACATGGCACAAAACGTCAAGCTACTGAAAGTCAAGTGTGACAAAATCGTATTTTTTTATCGGGATAAAGGTTCAAGTGAAATAGACAAAATATAAGCAGTATCACAGTAATAATACATTTTGTGAGTAGTAGTCGAGTTCTTTGTCCGAGAAATTCTATCACCATGCCTATATCTGCCGGGAAGCAGCATTGCTGTGTTTATAGACGCATGGCAGTGCATCTTAGGGCACGTTCTTAGCGTACGTGAACTAAAAGGCAATGCTTTGTTATAGGCGATGGTTAATTCGGGTCTATACCTAGTATAATCCATGAGCTAGTCGTATAAAAATAACAATACTTACATAAGTATTTTTTTTAAGTATCTTTCATTTTTAACCGACTTCCAATCAAAAAGGAGGAGGTTCTCAATTCGGTTGTATGTTTTTTTTTTTTTTTTTTTTTTTTTTTTTTAATGTTTGTTACCGCATAACTTCGTCATTTGTGAGCCGATTTGAAAAATTATTTTTTTATCTGAAAGGTACTGCTTCCAGATTGGTCCCATTTTAATTTTATTAAAATCGGTGCTGCTTTTTTTTCGTGGTACCGTGTCACCGTAACGTAATGCTCGTGTTTTTCTTTTATGGCGTCTCGCATGCTTTTGAATTAGGAAATGAATAACGTGATGAAACTGATCTCCTTGTGGTATGGTATCTTTTCTAATATTTTATCTACGTAGTATAGTGCATTGGATATAAATATATTCGGTAATGTTATGCTAATAATTAAAATAATCGGAATTTTAATGCATAATATTTAGACTACACCAAGCATAAACCATGCGAATTTGAACTCTATCGATTAATACATATAAGTTTTATGTCGATGTCCGTGCTTCGGTGAGTTAAAAAAAAGATGATTTCTCGTGTTCGAAGTTCTTGTGTAGTTTGAATACGTGTGAAGGTTTGGTTGTACCAAGTACCTAATCCCCATCCTTATACGATCGTTGACAGTTTCTAAAAATTCTTTACGCACGTCTAGCTAAGGCCTAAGAGCCTCTGGGGAACATGTTTTGTGCCCATTTGAAATGATTTAAACAAAGCTACACCCAATGTTTTATGTTAAAACTGTACTCTCATTACGTTTTCGCCTCCAGTAATGGGTGTTCTGTTTCAAGGCTTTGAGTAATTTTATGCGAAAATAAGGTGTATAACATAAATTATATATATACGTATAAGTATAGGGCCACTGAAACTGAAATTCAGATGATTAAAGTTACGGCCTCATCTAGGCGATAAGTGACAGCGACTCTCAAATATTGCAGCGATATCTAGATGTAGCTGTACTTTAAGGGCAAATTTATTTCTATAGAGAAAAACTGTTTTTTGAATAAAATTCTGCCAGTCCTTGTTTGTGAGGAGAAGGAAATATATTTATCTGATAAATAGGGTTGCTTTAAGGAAGCCTTTCTTTGCCTTTATTTTCTTTGTTTATAAATATTTTGGCTGTTAACAAGGCATAATATTTCACAACATAACACAAACAATTAAACTACCCCAAACGACTTGACAGATTAAACGTCTTGACCGGCGATAAATTAACAATGGCCTGACAATTGCTGACCTCTACGGAGACGTGTATTTTGCCTCAGACCACTAAAAATATTTCAGTCCAGCCGTTTCAAAGGAACCCTAAACGTAATACACGCGATAATTGAAAATATAATTCGGGAACAGATACGAGGTCTGTGGTCAGTTCTATATCTCGTTCCTTAATTTCCCGCGGGAATGCGCCTTGCGGACACGAGACAAATCGAACTGTTCCCCTTATGTATGTCATATCAAGCCTTTACTCGTACTATATTGCTTTATAAACAAAAATGGGCTATGAAATAGCTTTGAGTGAAATATATTTATACACACTGAAAAATTTATAAAGAGCAAAAGTTTTTAATCACTGTTTTGGTGTTTGAATTTGGAATACACTAAAAGACTAATATAGTCGACCAACTCAATGCTCTTCAACCTCCTTGCGCAAAAATACTCGATACAAACTCCTTGTGCAAATAACTCTTCGAGATTTGATTGGAAGAAGCACTACCACCCACTCCACATAACACAATGGTTAACTGGAAGAAAATGCTAATTAGCATTAAGTTCGCCTATGTACTATATTTTGTGCATTAAAGTATTTTCTAATCTAATCTAAGAAGCATTAGATTAAATACTGTTTTGTGTTCTTTGTTGTCATAAGTAAACTGGCTGACGCAAAAAAAAAAACTGCCGTTATTTTGGATACTTACTGCAAGTTGCACAACACCCAATTCATTAAGTAATAATAAATTGATTTTAAATTTATTACAGTGATGAAGAAGATGTAAGTTGAGTTTACCAAAGAGTTTGCAGCAGATTAAGTAGAAAATTTGCATTAATTTGACCTTCCTGTTTTCTTTATGGAATGTCAATTTCCCCTTAGATATTTATTTTTCTCGTAGTTGTAAAAAGTGTAGCATAAAATTAAACCCTTGAATAAAACGGAGGACCATGAACCACTCGCGTTACTCAGGATTCAAACTTTTTTTTATGATTATCACGAATCACTCCCTACGGTTTCCAATCATTCAGTCGTTAGAATCCTTCACTTGCTAGTCATCTATGGCCCTCGCTCATAATATAATATTATTTAAACTTTGAACTCATCTTACAACTGACCCTGTACCTGTGTCTTTTATTAAAAAACTTCAGAGTATCATTGTAGTAGCTTAAATGCTTGGTATTAACAGATCTACCGTTGATGAGAATCAAAATCGAAATCTGTTTTTCTGTTCTTTTTTTCCTTCACTAACTGACCAAGAGTAGACAAAATTGGAAGCAAAAATACTCGTCTAACAAGTAAATTGAAGAATAACATGGAGCCTAGCCAACTCGAGGTACAAAAAAAAATCTCGAGCCAGATTAACTTGCATCTTATTTAATTTGGCTCGTGCCATATCGGAAACTATCGATCATGGAGAGAGAACTACTAGACTGCAAAACTACTACTAGCATAATAATTCAATCTGTCTCTTTCTTTTTTGTTGTTTTTGTTTTATATATGATTTGGTAATTGAACTCTTTGAAATTGAGCGCTGCGGTTTGTACGATACACCTACTTGCAGTTTTGTATGGAATCGTGGTGAACAAAAAACATGAAAAATCTCAACAGGTCGTTAAGTTATAAGTTTTTATAAGCTAACCAAGCTATGTTTTGCGGAAAAGTAAGTTATAACTTTTTCTTGTCGTGTTAATAGTTTTCTCCAATGCGTGTAATGAAATAATTTTAAATAGGTAGGTACGCTTCAAAGAGGCTTCTTTCGTGCACTTACTTTCGAACGTTTTAGGTTCTATGACATGTCGTCGGTTATCTCACGATGTTTTCTTTCACCTTTTGACTACACATATTTTTGGACAAAAAAGTCTCCAGTGCAGTACCGGATTTAAACCACGACCTCCAAGCAATGCTCATGACCTATTGCAAAGACTGATACATTTCGAAGCATAGACCAATGGCTTCAAGTCCAGAAGTGACCCGTTCCATCCCAACCCTCAGGCGGAATGCCGCCGGAAATCGCACTAATCGATTTTCATTTCGCCGACAGGAAATTAAATCCTTTGAGAGCCGCTCTCGATAGCGACTACGAGTTTAGCTCGACACGTGTTAAACAGCTAGTCTTTAATTTGCTTCTTTATTAGTAGATCAATCTTTATTTAGCACTGTTTTTCTCGTGAGGAAACCTGCGGCTTAGTCAGCTCTGCACGTATTGACCACGTCTTTCCTGTGGATTAGGCCGAAGCTGTCAGGATGGTATAGGTGCTGGGCAAGCCTAGTCCATCTTAAAAATCCTGTCCCAGTCACTATAGCGCCTCGCGATAAGGACTTGTGTAACCACCAGTTGCCTCTGACGCTATATAAATCATCTACAATAGATGCTAAGGCCTGTTTACTTTTAAATTGCTTTTCTAAAAAAATCGGTTGTCTGTAAAGTCGGTTTACTGACGATAGTTGAACATGACAACGTCATACAGCTGTCCACGCGGACGGATTGCTCACTCAAGTAGGAGAGAGACAGATGTCGAACGCTGCCGAACGCGGAGGCCGATTGTGCCTCTCTGTTGCTCGTTCCGCGCTCTCGCTTGCACTTCAAGCCTTAAATGGAACGCCTCAGAGCGGGGTAACGCTGCATGAGTCATGTTTTTTCGTGCGTGCAGCCAGCTCTATCGAATTATAAGACGTTGTCACTTCAATAAACCAACTTTAGAAATGACAACCTACATTTACAGTTTAGTTGGTATACCATACGTGGCGGGCGGCACGCCTATTGCCGCTGCTAGAATATTATGTGGTTTCTACTAAGGTAAAATAAAATTGAGCGAGAGTTTTCTCACTAAAAGTAATTCTACTCACCGTTTTTTGAATTCGAAGAGTTGTCAGCCGATCTGTAACAGAAAAAAGGCGATAAGTTAAATAAATATTGATTTTTCTTTGTTTATTACATAGAGCTACCAATAAATAAAACATTTCTCTTTAATTTTAAAGCTAGTAGACAGCCACAGAAAATGTCTGCAGTAAGTAAAAATAAGTAGTAGATATATGTATTCTTTATATGAAAGGAGTCTCTCTGAGGCAGAATTAGAATCCTCTCACCACACTGTTCGAAAGAACAAGACGAAGAAGAGTGATATTCATAATGAAGTTGTTTTTTTTATAAAGATCGCAGCCGCATAACGCCATCACAATAATAATTGCAGGTCGCCTAGATGTCCCCTAGGCTTAAAACCACCTCTAATTATTTTGTCTAGATATTTCAAATGCCACCACTAAAGAGCTGAAATGTCTCTATAATTATTATGCCAGGCTTTAATTATAATAATTACAACCAGACCGCAATGCCATAGCATATACGACTTATATAACCGCAAAATACGACGCAGTTTAGATTAACAAATATTTTACTGAACTGTTTTCAGTGGGTGCCGAATGCTTAAAATGTTATTTATGGATAGTCTTAATAATATGTGAACCAAAAACAGAATAATTTAACGTGCCTGAGAAATTAATTTCTGTTTTTTTTTTAATTCAAGATATTGACTTTAAGAGACAAGTTGTTAATAACTTAAATAAATACCTATAATAACAATTAAGTACCATAAACTTTAACTATGTGGTAAATCATTAAAAAACTTCATAACAAATATTGCTACCTACCAAAAAGGTTAATATTAAATCCCGTCTTTCCCAAATCAAAGAAATGTTTTTTATTTATTTGGTGCTCTTTAGACATCTCGTAGGTCACGCACGTCAGAGACGTGCCCTACGATGCACTGCCCTGCGTTCATCAACTTGAAGCATACATTATGTTCAGCCTCACGTGACGGTAATTTTACACCAAAAACATGCTGTTTTAAACATTTGGTCCTTCAAGCCGGATTTCAAATGATTTGAATATCACATAGAGTCCGACGGTAATTACTTATCCACCTATCATCTAGCTGTCGCCTAAAAGCATTATTACGCTGTAGTGAGACATTCAATTACGTGTTCCAGCGAAACGCCCAGCGGTCATTACCCCGTCAATGGAAGATAATTTTCAGAAATGTATCGCGTAAAGCTACGTTCGAACTGACGCTACCGAGGGGCGACGGCTCGGCTGATGGCAAATATTTTTTAACCGATTTGAGATAATTCCCTTTATGATAACAGTATAGTTAAGGGAGCTTAAAAGATGCAGGAGATAGAAAATAGAGAAAAAAAAACGCCGTAAATAAAAAAAAAAGAAATCATAGCGGTTTATGAGATACCACCTGATTATAGAAAGAAAGTTAAAAAGTAATCGAAGAAGGGGATGGGCCACCGTCTTTTAAGTAAACATAAAAAACATAAATAACATGGGCATAAATCTGTTATATCAGCTATCTGGTTCTCATTAGTATGTAAGTACAAGCTCTGCTTAGTTTGGGGCTAGATAGTGTTGTGTGGGTTATCCACAGTATTATGCAATTTTTTTTCCAAGCGTGGTAAATTCTATCCCACTTTTTCAAACATGAGATATACAGCCGTAGCACACTTTCGCTGCGGAACCGTTACAGCGCCAGCGGTTCCGCAGTAATTTTGTCATGTCTTGTCCCGTGTAAAAGAGCGCGGAAGTTTGGCTGGCGTTGGATCAGATCGACGAAGCCGCGCGGAGAAAGTGATGGAATATAGTCAAATCTACGCGTTAGAACAGGCAGTTTCGCTAGTGTTCCACATATCTTCTACATAGGACAAAACATGACAAAACTACTGCGGTAGCGCTTTAAAGGTTCCGCAGCGGAGGTGTGCTACGGGCATGATACCTGGCATTTCACCGACGGCTGTGATTCAGCTTTACGACGCCAGTGACACATTAATTGCCTTTTAACGAACCGTTTACGGCAGGCGCTGGAATTCAGTTACCCATAGTTTACTGCCTTCAAGCGGTTTGCTGATATAAGTAGATAATGGTATTATTATGGTTCAGATATCGAAACCCGGTTTGTAAATAAATTACACACAGTCATAATTACAGTTATGACTCATAGGGTTTTAAGTCGTGAATATCCGAAAACATGAGGGTGTGTCACACACAAATAATTATTTTGTATATTTTTGTAAACTTCTTTGGGGTGTATTTTTTTAATTGTCCAATTTTCACTTGTGTCAGCATTCGATGGAGTGCCACGATTTTTTTTGTTTTTTTATCTTGATCATAAGCGGTAATTAGAAAATTTGGTAGTAATAGTTAAATCAGGTTTGCAGGGCCTAATGACACAAATGTTTACGATTATGCTAGACCAATAAAACTGTGGTAATAAAAACTTGTGATCGATCATAAAAGTAACGATGTGTTGAAATAATTAAATGCGGGTCAACTTGAGCGCGAATTAGTGCAGATTTATATTTATGATGTGACGTGTTGTGACGCGTCAGAAGAACGCCATCACTTACGGCCGGTATAATATTTATGATTAGTGTCGAGTGCACGAAAGTCGCCTCTCCGAGGAGCACTTAAATCCTTTCACCACACCAGTTTGAAAGAACCAATGACACGATAAGAAGAAGAACCTATGTGCTGTGATAGCATTTTAGTCAGGCAGCAAACATAGCAGTATTGCTATGTTTCGGTTTGAAGGGTGTGGGTGCCGGTGAAATTGCAGGCATAATGAGCTCAACACCTGAATGCTTCAAGCTGATAGATGCATGGCATACATGTAGGGCACGTTATTAGAGAACGTGACCTACGAGGCGATACTTTGTTATAGCTATGGTTAAGCCCATCACACACGAAATTAATATTGTATTAATTTAAATTATAGCAAAGTATATGACGATATATTTAACAAATATAGCTAGTGATAGCACACACAGCTATAATAATATATTTTAATGGCGTCACCAACTTACACCGTATAACTTACATGTGTGACTAGCTTTACCATTTAAAATCAAATTATATTTAGTTCATCAGCAAGTAGGTACTATAAAAAAAGCTCCTTCAAGGTTGTTACCTAAAAACAAGCAGAAGCAGTTGGAGTAAAATGTTTCGTTGTTTGTGGATTAAACAGATGAACTCGTCACTAGATAGACCAATGAGCCAGTGAAAGCCAGTGCGTCAAAGCTGCATATATAAAAAAAATAAAAGTAACAATTTTGTAGGTTCAAAAAACGCCAGTAAACAACACGTCAACGGTTGGCCATCACATTACTACACATCACGACACGAAACGTCATACAAATCCTATAAGAATTCGCTATTACATTTCTCTCAGAACGATTACCTACCGACGTAGTTAGAAGAAAATAAGATTATTGTGGATCTCCGCTCGTATTCGTCAATTCACTGCTTACGTAAGCTGTGCCAAGGAGCTGTGCACAGAAAACACGATGTCAAAGGTCAGGAGAGAGCGGTGAATGACCTGTGGTTCGATGCCAGTAATGTACCGGAAACAAAGTGGGTAGGTAGCGAACAAATACTGGTGGAAATGAATGAATCTTAGCACCAAACTAACCTGAAAATGTTTGCATCAAATCAGGTTTTTCGTCAAATTAAATAGCTGTTTACTAGATTCATATTTATTTACACAAAGAAGTTTCCGATTAATACCAGCATGAACGATATATATATGACGGCGCGTTGCTAGATTGTCAACATCACGAGTGACGAGTGACTGTCACTGGCGGAGCGTCGTGTTGACGGTAGCGGGGCAACCGTCTTGTTATTTTCACTTTGGAAATACAGGAACGAGCCAGCGCACCACATCTGCGACAAATCGCTATAAATCTGAACAATCTAAGTTAATCTGGACCAAATTAATGTTGAATAACGTGCTAGTGTTTTATAAAAGACTTTATTCTTGTTAATTAAAATCAGTGGAGTAAAATTAACTGTTATTTTGAGTGTTCGGTTTTGGTGCCCTGCCATAGGGCCCCTGTGGTAAACAATGAGTTCTGATGAAGGCCCTCCTGCGCTTTCATCAGAAGTGGGATCGAACGAGCTGCAAAATGAAAGGCTCTGGATATCACATCTATGCTGTTCAACAAACGCCCACATGGAGTAGTATTACAACCAACAGCTAAGTTGAAGTTTGATTCGGATGAGCCGGATTTGGATATCAATGATTGGTGTGAAGTAACGGAAGTAATAGTGTAGAGCAAAGGTCTGAACGGAGTTATTTACTTGTGGCTTTAACGAGTGCACTAAAAACTCGTGCAACTTCAGCTTCATGTCTCTGAGCTTAACTGTAATGACATTACATGGAGCTCAGTTTAACCCAGCGAGCGTGATGGTTTTGAAAATCAAGTTTATTCAGGACTACTTTGATGGCGTCGTACGATTCAAATCAGGAACTAAAGAGACGGCATCGGAATCTGCTCTTCGATTGGGAATATAATCGAACGAATACCAAAATCTAACATGCCTAAAGAAAAAAATCATAACTAGGTTTGCTATATCGGCATTGTGTCAGAAGGACAGTCACATACGTTGTAAACTAAATGCACAGACTGCCATGAGTTGAGCTCATTTATTTCAAATTCTTGGAATAACTTATGACAGACGTTTGGATGCTGAAGCCTAAGAACCTTAAGCCAAGCGCTCTCGCACGAAGAAGAAATGGTACTTAAAAATATCACTAGTGTGCATTAACTGGATATCGTACAGCTGAGTGGCAAAAGCAACGGAATGGTGTCGAAATCAAATCCCCTGAAACTCTAAGTTTATCGCACGCCATGTAACAAGACTAACGGTGATAACATTAGGCTTCACAGCCAGTAACCACGCTTCTCAATCAAGTAAGCGAGTGGATTTGCTAAAGTTAAGCTGGTGACAACAGACTTGGATGCTAGATTATCAGAGACTGGAATCGAAATATGGAAAATGAAGCAGGGCATGGGGCTTGTCCCAACGATTTTGAGACGACAAGCAGATTATTCGACATTGACATAAGCAGCAGTTCGCCATTCAGTGCAGGAGTGGTGGTAGCCATACGGGAGGCAGTGGCAGCAGCCACGATGGCTGTTCCGGTGTGGTGCAGCGCACAGCGAGTGCCATGCAATTGCTTTCGGAGACAGTTAATATAAAGGTTAGCTGTATTGTTTTCAATCCTTTTCTGATTCTGAGTACTAGCTAGTCGGTAGAAGCCTATAGGCTTATTGATTCAGCTAAATTATTAGCGGATGACTCGAGACTGCTTTCTCGTTCAATTAAATGTTTTCTTGGTTATCCTGAGGAGCGTTGAGATAAGTCGTTGGAGCGACGGTATGTTTTGTCACGTAACAAAGGCCAAGTGTCACGTTAGCGACTACCACGATATCCTACTAGTCCTTTCTAAGTACCTACCTACCTAGACTAGTCAGGATCCTATCTAAATGCCTAGCTTCCCTGCCAGTGGCCTAGTCGACAGAGCATCTTGAGGGCGTGGGTTCGATGCCGTGTGTCCTGTTTATTAGGCCGTGACATGAGTACCTAGCAGAGTTGTGGGTTCCCTTGACAAGGAAATAACAAGTGTTCAAACAGTAATTATAATGAGATCAGATCACTAGCAAACATCATCATACAACACGACAGAGGGAGACTTATGAACTAAACCTTTCCTAGCGAGAGCGAGTATCGCGGTTCAGCCATACCAGAGGTACCGGGTCCACGCTGCACGTCTTCCAGCTTGCGACGGTAGGGGAGAGGAGTGGAAGTTGCACGACTTGCAGGTGGCGGCGGCAACAATGCACGCTCCGGAGAACAGCTCAGCTTGCGTCTACCCAGGCTCCAAGATGGCTGCTCGGAGGCTGCTGATGGCCGGCGAACACGTCCTCCCGTTGCGATGGCTTGGCCCAAAGAGAACGACGCTGCGTCATTCAGTGAGCAGGGTCGCGATATATTCCCGTCTTGCTCTCTCGGCCGACACAGGCCGGTTTCGTCCGATTGTCATCCCAACTGTCAGTGTCATCGATTGCGCAGCCAATCAAGGCCGTAGCTGCGTCTGCTTTTGCAAAACGGTTGCGGATCCTCCAATAAAACGCCCGCGCTGCTAACCGCCATATTCGTCTTCAGACGCTTTCTTCCCGTGCTGCCAACTGCGAGGTCCGCGACGACAACTACAAAAACTACAATGCTTGCCATAATAATAAACTAAAATATGTACCACTACATTTTTACTGTTATTTTGCAGTAGTGGGTGAGATGAGTCATGTGTCGGACGGTGTGTTCCAAAGGATATATTTTCTAATAGGAGTTGGTAAAGTAAATGAGTCGTTCATAAATTATTGCACGCAGTCGTATATTTTCTTGATGATGATAAGAATGAGCCAACAGACTAGTTTCTGGCTTCCGCTTCCGAATGTTGTCATAATAGCTAAACAGAATACTGTGTCGAGATTTTCTTTACAGAGATTGCACACGATGACAGCGATGCAACAACGATGCGATAGCGATGCGACAATAAAGTAACAGCGATACGACGCGACATCGACGCAACAGCAATGCGACCGTGAGGCGTCTGCCGTGCAACCGCGATAACAACACTAGTAGTAACACCGAATTCAAGTGGTGATGTCATGTAAAGTCATGCTTAGATGACACCTACAGTACTCATATAAAAGAAGTGAATAAAGGTGGAATCAACAAGAATATCCCTATGTATGAAGAAACATGTAGAACGATGTAGAGAAGTCATACGAATTTAACACACCCTCGATGATGTGCTTCGTGGACTGTCAAAAAGCCTTTGATGAGCCACAGCTATGGGCTGTTCTGCATGAATCGGGAGTGCCAGACCACCGGTCTGGCTCCAAAGGATTCCAAAGGATAGGTGTTCATAATTAGTAAGCTTTATGAAACAGGTTGTGGTACTGTCAAGCTTGGAAGTCTGGACACTCAAAGCCGCTGACAGGTAGAGGGTGGATGCGTTTGAGATGTGATGCTGGCGTCGCGGTTTGAGAATTCCATGGACTGCACATCGTACTAATGCATCTGTACTGGAGGAACGGAAAACCAACAGCGCTTGTCCTCTGTCTGCCTAATTCGAGTACAACAATACTTTGGCCACATTGCACGCAGAGGTGCAAATAATCTCGAAAGGCTCATCATAACGGGCAAGATAGAAAACAAAAGACTAAAAAGACGAACCCCAAAGAGATGGTCGGACCAGGTGACAGATAACCTGGATATGCCCGTTAACATCGCACTCCACCAAGCCGAAGAGAGAGTCAAGTCGAGGAAAACCGTACGAAAGGTTCTTGCAAAAAGTCATGATCCTCAGCAGTGAGGGTCCGAGGGAGGAGGAGGATGAAGAAACAGCTCCAATGAATCTACAACTACCATCAAATGCTACGAATGCGGTTACAAATGCTAGCAGATGATTCAAAAAGTTTAAACCTATTCCATGAAGCAAAACAAGGTTGAAGTTGGCAGACAGCAACAAGGCTGTCATCTGCTACTCCTGCGGCAGGAGAGGCCACTTTGCAAAGCACTCTACAACAACAGGCAGCGCCATGGCATCTTGTGCACCTGGATGCGCTTATGGTGGCGGTGGCAGCGCTGCTGCCTATTGCGGGGGTTACTTCTGCAAAATTGATGGCATTTTGCAAGAATCAGGTCAGTCGTACCCATTTTGTTCTCTTGAACGTTATTTATGTTATCTGGTTGGAAAGTGCAGTTAATAAGTTTACGGGAAAGCTTAGCGGGCGTGACCGAAAGGAATACTGCTTAGTGGTAATCGATGGCTTAATCAAAATTACGACTAGTCTTTTAAATTATGATGAGGCCGAGACGGCGCCAGATGATGATGTAGAGGATGAGGATGTAACAATGACTGAACGAGATGACACATTGCCTCATGATGACAATGACACTTTGACCGTATGCTCGGATGCTTTATCCACGAACCCGTAATATAACAGTTGCTGACAGTCCCAGTGTGTACTTGCTTCAGACACTCTCATTGTGTACTCAGATCCCGAGCCATGGGATATATGATCATAGACACCATTAGTAAATTATTGTGTATTGTGTTTGTCAAAGTCGATCCTGGTCTAAATAGTGACATCCTGCATAGTTGGAAGGATTCACTGATTCAGTCCAGATGGTTTCCGAAGTTTAGTCGTCAAAGTCGATCCTGGGCCAGAATGGTGACATCCTGCATTGCTGGAAGGATTCACTGATTCAGTCCAGATGGTTTCCAAAGTCTAACCGTCAAAGTCGAGCCTGGGTCAGAATGGTGACATCCTGCATTGCTGGAAGGATTCACTGATTCAGTCCAGATGGTTTCCAAAGTCTAACCGTCAAAGTCGAGCCTGGGTCAGAATGGTGACATCCTGCATAGCTGGAAGGATTCACTGATTCAGTCCAGATGGTTCCCGAAGTCGAGCCTGGTCGAGAGGTGTCGATCCGGGCCACACCTGAAAAGGTTGGTTGAAGGGATGCACTTGCTTGGTCCAGATGGTTTCTGAAGTCTAGCTGTCAAAGTCGATCCTGGGTCAGAATGGTGACATCCTGCATAGCTGGAAGGATTCACTGATTCAGTCCAGATGGTTTCCAAAGTCGAGCCTGGTCGAGAGGTGTCGATCCGGGCCACACCTGAAAAGGTTGGTTGAAGGGATGCACTTGCTTGGTCCAGATGGTTTCTGAAGTCTAGCCGTCAAAGTCGATCCTGGGTCAGAATGGTGACATCCTGCATAGCTGGAAGGATTCACTGATTCAGTCCAGATGGTTCCCGAAGTCGAGCCTGGTCGAGAGGTGTCGATCCGGGCCACACCTGAAAAGGTTGGTTGAAGGGATGCACTTGCTTGGTCCAGATGGTTTCTGAAGTCTAGCTGTCAAAGTCGATCCTGGGTCAGAATGGTGACATCCTGCATAGCTGGAGGGATTCACTGATTCAGTCCAGATGGTTTCCGAAGTCGAGGGCCACACCTGAAAAGGTTGGTTGAAAGGGATGCACTTGCTTGGTCCAGATGCATTGCGTTGGTTTATCTGGTTGAAGGGACAGAGTTGTCCGGGCCATACCGGTGAGTTAGTTGGAGGGATGCTCTCGTCCGGGCCAAGGTTCTGTTTCTGTAGTAATGTTCTTAATCCCAGAGATACAGTGAAATTTGATGTTGAAGATGGAGTCAGTCTAGTTTATGCAGGATGGACGAGCGGATGTCCTGTTGATTGAGACCCCTTTGTTCCAGAAACAAATTATCGCCCGAGGACGGTCGTATGTCAGTCCGGCCGTGACGGCGCGTTGCTAGATTGTCAACATCACGAGTGACGAGTGACTGTCACTGGCGGAGCGTCGTGTTGACGGTAGCGGGGCAACTGTCTTGTTATTTTCACTTTGGAAATACAGGAACGAGCCAGCGCACCACATCTGCGACAAATCGCTATAAATCTGAACAATCTAAGTTAATCTGGACCAAATTAATGTTGAATAACGTGCTAGTGTTTTATAAAAGACTTTATTCTTGTTAATTAAAATCAGTGGAGTAAAATTAACTGTTATTTTGAGTGTTCGGTTTTGGTGCCCTGCCATAGGGCCCCTGTGGTAAACAATGAGTTCTGATGAAGGCCCTCCTGCGCTTTCATATACAAGAAACAGTTGAGCTATCTGCAGACCGTTACAAACGATCTAGAGATAGCTCAACTGATTCAAATCAGTGCCAGACAGAAACATCCCCAAAACAATCGCAGCATTGCCACGCAATGCTAATGCGATGCGTCAGATACCCACCAGCCCTTGGGTCACGCGTCAATTTCGAAAAATGTTAATACTATCAAAATTATAGTTATCTACTTGGTCGCTCTAGATCTTAATAATAAACAAAAAAGTTAAGAATTTATTTTCCTTTGAAGCTGAAATTTTGAAATCTCTGAAATACATGGATAGTAATACTTTTAATGATGTAAAAGTTTAAAAGGTAATTCCGTAAGTAAGTAAATTAAGTATTAATTACTCAAATAATTTATGAGGTGTTACCAAACTTTGAGAAGCTTTCAGTGACCCCAAAACAAAGCAGACTCATTTAAATTTAGGTAGGCAAGACGCATTCCCTTGAATAGCAGGTAACCAGTGCCCTAAGCACTAGAATCTGTCAATTTCAATCAATTTTGTAGATTTTTATAGGCACGTATGGCCCGTTTTTGTAAAACGAATATAGTTTGAATATCAGCTGCTTTACCCCAGAGAAGGATATCCTAAGACATAACACTATGGAAGTAGCAAAAGCAAACAGAAGCTATCGTCATAGTTTTAATCTTATTATCCAGCCTTATTATCAGCTCTCCTCACATACGCCACCAACCAAGTCACTGAATTGTCCGGTAGCGCTGTAAGAATCGTCAGACTATTACCAGCACTTAGTCCATTCGAATAAAAAATGTTTTTTTATTTGCAACGGACCCGCAAGCTCTTTATAACATCTCAACTAGTGCTAAGGTCTTAAGAAGATTGAAAAGCGCCGGAAAGCAGGCTGTTCAGTTGCTTTCTACGTGAAACAGCCGACGTGCCAAAGCTCTCAAGAACTTATTAATTAAACTTGTTTCACTCGATGAAACTGAGATGGAGCTCCCAAAATTTATCATCAAGCAACTTATTTGAATAAGTCAAGAAAAAGGAGCTTGAAAATTGTGGGAAATTAAATTTCATTCTATTTGTGAAGGGGAACGATTAGCATAATACAAGTCAAGATGAGATGGTACTCACTCTTCGGCTTCTTCGCTGAAGATTTACGGAGTTCGTCTCTTGCATTTTGATACTATTTTTAGTCATTGCTTTTTCAAAGAATATTTAATCTAACCGGTTCTTTATCAAGCGGACTATCTGCTTATTTTGTTAAGTTTTCTTTAGTTACCAAATACTAAATATACTCTTAAAAGTTTGTGTCATGAACAATGAATTGTGTTCTATCAAAGTTGACTTTATAAAAGAGGGAATTGGACATGTATCTAGCGCAGTCTCGAACTTGGCTATGCTTTCACAAATAAAGTATACAGTGGTATGTGATCTAAGCACAAACAAAAAGGGGACGCATCCATCAAGTATTCACTTAGGCTGAAACCTGAGCCTATGCTTTTAGACGGTCACTTAGCCTTGTCATGACGTATCAAGTTCCATTTATACCCACTGGTGACTTTACCAGTGTCAGATATATCTTCTGTCCATCATTTCGACAAACAATCTTGCCATAATCTCAAATGATATGCAGTAGAATCCGATAATAAACAGACGTCACACAAAACGTTTTGTGTAAAAAATTACCTGGTAAATGGATAAACAAACTGATTCTATTGTAATTGTAAACTTTATAGCAAAATCAGTCTCATTATTACTGTTGTAAAGTTTCTTTAAAATCCATTCAGTAGTTATTACGTGAAAGAGTAACAAACATGCATCCATTTATCCACACTTATAAATTTACGCGTTTATAATATTAGTAGGAAGTAGGATGACATTGCTGCGAGCATCTCCTGCTAATCGCTTTTCTAAGTTAGGATAAATCAAGTGTGCGGAGTTTCAGAGTTTTGACGTTTCTATTGCTGCTATTGTTAGGGATTGCTTGGGGCAGTCAATTTGGCCAAATGTTGAATAAAAATATTTTGTACAAATAAATATTGGTTCATGTTTACAGGTTTTCCTGTATTTTTAACCGAGGAAAAAACCAAGGAGGCTGTCAAGTCAACGTGTATATCATATTTATTTACTATGTTAGATGTAGTTTATGAAAAGTTCAAGCATATTAAAAGAAAGATAGGTTAGTTTACTGCCATTCTTAAATATAATTACCTAGCTACATTATGATCTTCATGTCATGTTGGCTGAAGATCGCAACGCCTGGCGAAAGCCGTGGCTGACGGCGTTGTAGCTCACAATCGTGCCTGGCTCGACCATTTATCATCTAAAAACGTCACCAACGCGCTGCAGACCGCGTAACGTCTCCGGGTTCTTTCATCTGCGGTCTCTCGTATCGGTCTTCATAGCCATGAACGGAAGTGTTCCACTTCTGGTTCATGTGCAATAACCTGACTGACGCCACCTATATCATTGTAATAGATGGTACAGGCCAATGATGATGATGATCTTCATGCTATGAGCTGAGTACAATATGATGTCAAATTTCACTTTAAAACTCTACGGCGAGTTAATAAGACCCAAACTCACACTCTTTACAGTCTTATTGTCAAAGTAATTCGATAAAACTTGTGATTTAGTTTCAAAAGCCGGATTGAATGGAGACGGGGTCCCGACTCCAACATTCAATATTTTAATGAGAAATTCGTATCTAGGAGTGTCAATTTATTCTGGCGCCCAAAGTTTTGACTGTTTTACTGAAATTCGTTTAGGGTATGTCTTATTTGTCTATTCGTCTCCCAAATTAAAAGATAAGTGTTGAAGTTTGGCCGTTGGGGAAGTTTGGACGTTCCCGTGGTGCAGATTGTGATTATTACCTGTTCGGGTGGACTAAAGCATAGGGTTCCTGAAAAGTTACTACCGTCGTCATTGTTACCGTTGGAATAATGATTTTGAGCTTAGATGATGATGTTGTGCATGGATTTAAGTAAGCTGTGACACGAACAATATTTAATTTCGTTTTTTAGTCTACTCTATTCAACTCATTGTTTGTTTTCTTCTTCTTCATTAAGTACTTATTAATAGGGAATAAATAATGCCTAAGTAAATTATTGTCTCATCTTCTGATCGCGATTTTATTGATTTATTTTGTGAACCAATAATTTGACAGCTCAGTTTATATCTTGTATCTTTCTCGGTGTCTTTTATTTTATCTCTGGCTCTTTTGCGTCGACCTTGATTTCCGTATCATTATCTCAGCCTAATTTCACCTAATGCTGAGTATTGGCTTCCTTCATTTTCAGTCAACCTGTCCTTTTGCCTCTAATCCTATTTGTTTTATTTGTATTCCACGTACACAATTTTACACACACTATTTATTTGCTATATTATTGATGTTTTCGACCTTTTGATTTTATATTATCTTTTCTAATTTGATTGTACTTTATGTTAGGCAAAACCTATGAATATACTTGACCTGTAAAAATTCTTACCCAAAAAAAATATTATTGATTATTATTCATTACGTACGTCATGAGTGTAACGGTCACCGCACCTTACGAAAACGCATCTTTAATTCCGAAACTCCAGGATTTATTCCAGTGGCCAGATGCCGACTACAATCACAATGATAAATTGTTTTAAACCGTGATTCTAAATTTTTACAACTTTTCCTTCGAGTTTTGTTTATTTCAAAAAATGTAAAATGCCGTCGTAAATCGAAAGCATTTCTAGTGTACGGCTGGCACAGTTTAGAAAATAATCTCTTTAAGATTCAATTGTGTATGAAAAATGCTCAGAGCGGCCCCGAGGTTAATTTTTTTGAACATTTAAACTTAGATAAATCCTTTGCCTTGCCGTCTATTCGCTGTTGTTAGTGGTTTTAAATTTCATGCTCAGTTTTTTCTAGAATATTTATTTGGTATAAGGTTTCGGTTGTGCCACGCGGAAAATAAAAAGAGCCAATTGTCGAAATCTATGTAAATTTATAATTGGCCGTCGAAGCCTATTAAAACTACAATCAGTCATAATTGCCACTGCAATTACCCCGTAACTATCCGTTAAAAATCAAAGATGACGCAAACAGGGTGTAAAAATACAAAGGAAGTTTACCATACTAACTTTGGCTAATATATCAGCTGCCTTATGTAATACTCGTGACATGACCTCACGACGGAGTCAGTGAGCTTTTTGTGCCCAAATATCTGAGGACTGGTTTAAAAACGGTGAGCACGACTGGCCATTACTCTAATGCACCACATGGCCACAATGTCCAAGACCTCTTCCGTATATTTGACATGACTGACAAAAAACACACAAAGGATATTGAGTAAAAAAATGTTTTACATCACGAACTGAACAATTTTAACATTGACTTTGACATGAACGGTGTTTTTGCTACTGTTTGTTCTGTTGTTCTTTTATAAGCAGCTTTATTTGAGTCGAGGTCAAGGCTCATCATAAGAGGATTACATCTATTTTTATTGAAATCTGTGTTCATATTATCTGTAAGCGTTGTTATTGTATTTGTTTATCCTCTTAATTGAAATAAAGCTGTAAGGTGCCGTATATTCTCGTACTGTATACCGGTTTGCTCTGACCCTTGCTCTTTGTTTACTTCTTTGTCGCCTTGGCTTCTTCAATTTTCTTTTTTTACAAGATTTTATTTACCTTACAATGTTTGATTGTTAGTTTGTTTGGTGAGGTCAAATCTTGTAAGCTGGATTAAAACCGTGGTCGGTCAGGAGATGCACAAGTCAGTTAGTAGGTGTACAAACCTCTTGTGTCCGAACACCTTGCACATGGGATGATCTTGTCAATGCCACAGGAATTCCGTAGAGGTGGCAAAATATTACTTGAAAACTGTCTAATATAACACGATAGAAGAATATTAATTTATGTGTATAAATTTAGCTATTTTATTTATAGTTTTTATAGCCGTGTATGAAAGTTAACATTAGGTAACATAATGTCATTTGGCACACGTAATATTGCACGACTTCATGCAGCAACCACACTCCCAACATGATAGCCAATTTCACATCACATTTCATTAGAAAAACTTTAGAAATCTCATTACTTATTTCATATAAAACTAATTGAAATCTAGTTAGAACAAGAGTGTGTGCTTAAATTTTTAAAACTACTTTTTGATAAATTTGTTCTCTTCTTTCTTAAACAGATTCAAATGTTGGAATCTTTAGATAACCGCATATATTTCATCTAAACAGTTGTTAAATAGTCCGTTAGTAGTCTAGGTGCAGCTTATCAATGATAGGTATTGGTGCTCAAGTATCAAACCAGAAATGAGCAGGTAGTTCGGTAACTTGGCACGTAAGATCTCGATGTGCGGAAGAAAGTGGCCGTCGCGTATCACTAAGCTCTGTGCTTATTGACTCATGCAGGGACTACTGTATGAAAAGGTAGTGGCATGCATAACAGGTAAGATCTAATTTCAATGAATTTAATTAATATTAAAATAGCTATTTAGTTCTGACTACAAACTAAAAGTATGATGAGTGACAGCAACTACGAATCCTATAGCACTCTGTGCACCTATAGTTTAACCTATCTAGACTTAGTTTAACTTTAGACAACTTTGTTAACCTTTTTTCAAGTAAATAAATATGTTTACTCTAACCTAAACTAAAAACTACCGCTCGATATTTTTTTGGTTCATAAACGAAGTTTTGTTCCAATTTATTATTATTATTATTATTATTATCCAGCCGTTTTTGTCCCACTGCAGGGCAAAGGCCTCCCTTCCCTCTTTCCACTCTTCGCGACTTAACGCAGTGACAGGCCACGATTAGGTCCGATTTAGGTAAATTTTTTTTATATGCCTTTCAATGCAATATCACAGATAAAGTGAAACTAATAACAAAAAATAATTCACCATCATCAGCCTGAAGAAGTCCATTCTCGTACAAAATATTATGTTTACATAAGTCACAAGACATATCAAAATAATAACAACTAACGACAATCCTAAAATAAGACATCACTAATTTACGTGATTTCTACTAAATTCGTATCAAAACACCTAAGAACCCGAAGATTAATTGATAAATTTTATTTTATTCACGCAACATTAATTTTACACAGACTACAAGAGACGAGACTACACTAAAAAAGAGGGCTTTGAATGAGAACTATAGATTTGATTGAATGGATGAACTGTGTGAAAGATGACATGGATGAGAGCGGAGTAAATGCAGATATGACTACTGACAGAGGGGAATCGCAGACAAGTTGTGCCAGCGCCACATAAAGGCAGGAAGAAGAAGAAGCAGTGAATTTAGGGCTATCTACATGTTGTAAAACAAACCCAAAATAAATTGTATTCGACAATCATAAAAATGTTTGACTAATCAGCCTATTCGTAGAGAGAAAGTCGTAGATATACGACATATCGCTTATCTAAGATCGTAATGTCGACAAGATTAGGTGTCTAGATGTAATTACATTCAAATGTGAATGATCTGCGGATTGCAAAGAGTATTGGAATGTCAATCTTTATAAAGTAAACAGGTATTTGCATCGATTTTAGATGATTCATATATCGTCAGGGGTTGCTTTTGTTTATGCCCCTACTTACGGGACGCTATGATGCCTGGGACAGAATTTAAGATGAAATAGGCCTACCCAGAACCCATACTATCCTGACAGCTTAGTCGGCCTAATTCACAAGAAATATAATGCTCAATACGTGTGGTGCTGACTAAGCCGCGAGTTTCTTCACGAAGTTTTCTTTCGCCGTTTGAGAGGACTAGCATTGTGTAAATAATTATTTCGAACAGAAAAATCCTTAGGTACATGTCTAGATTCACCGCGTCCATAGGATTGGAAGGCGAGGTCAATACCACTAGACAAAAGCTCTCAATCTTTAATATTATTATAAGCGTTTATTTGCAACTGTGTCCACGTTGAGATCTCTATCAACAACGCCGTTGGTTCATCGGGTATATCCGTCTTCGCTTCTACTTCCAGTTCGTGGTCACCTTTCAGAGACCTGCATGTTTGTTTTTCAAGTGTCTTTGGATCAGTAGTTTAAGCTGGGTACTTTGATTCTTATTACATTAGCCTGGTACTTATTCTGCTACTGTACTGAATAATTTTAAGTGCTCTGCTTTCAACGGCTTATTCACGCTTGACAGCCTAGAGAAGGTCAGAGAGCTAAGCCTTTGAAATACCTTCTTATCTACATGGAGGTATGCGCGTGAGTCCAAACAAAAACGTGCAAGAGGCTCGTTGAAATCTTTACAGTGAGTTTTCATTTCGTGCCGTCATCGTAGGCGTAGGCGTTACGTATCAGTGGGTATCCGAATTAATTGAAGCATATTTTTGTTAACCAGGGCATGACTGTGGCGTACTGAAGTATGTAGTTTATCGGTTTTTACTGAGAAATGTAGTGCGTAATAGATGATTAAATGTATTTTTAAATCATGTTATTTTTTTAAATATTCAAATTTGAATTTGATGATAATTTTGTTTTGTCATATCATAAGTGACGGATGAATTAGGTCTCCGTCCTATGCAAGGAATATAATACTCTCTACGAGAGGTCCTATGTCTCAGACTAATGGCCCGAACACACCTAGTTCGCTGGCGGTAGCGATCAGTGAAACGCTGTCTAATATCGCTGTCAGATTTGAGATTTGACAGCGAATATTTGACAGCGTTTCACTGATCGCTACCGCCAGCGAACTAGGTGTGCGCAGGCCTTAAGGGCGCTTGTACACGCTAAGAAAAAACGCCGGGCCTACCCAAGAATTCGTGTCGTAACAAGAAAATAACTGTGTACACTGCTCGCAGCGGTGCACGAAAAAAATCTTATCTGCGCAAGACAAGAATTTTGTCTTTTCCACACACGAAAACGCAACAACGTTCGCCGCGTCGTGTCTTGCACAGATAAGATTTTTTTCGTGCACCGCTGCGAGCAGTGTACACAGTTATTTTCTAGTTACGACACGAATTCTTGGGTAGACCCGGCGTTTTTTCTTAGCGTGTACAAGCGCCCTAAGGCGTCCCGCAAATATAGGACGAGTGAAAAACTGTCTCCGTCAGGAGGCACTTTGAAATTCTTTACTATTTATTATTTATTTTACTAATCTTTTATATTATTACAAACAAACAGCTTGAAAAAAAATTCAGGCAACAAAGTAAGTAAATTAAAATACAGGGCCCATATAATAAATACCTTAAATCTAAAATATGTATTATATTTAATACTTATAACATAATAATGATATACGAGTAATATAATACACCACTATTTTGTAACTACCAAAAAAAAATAGGGTAATGTAGTAGGGGTAGAACATTATGAATGTGCAATCAGAATTTTTAGTTTCGATAAAATAACAAAGTTATTAAATGTTAAAATTTTCAGAAATCCTGCATAAAATTATGGACACATTAGTTACGTAGTACTAGAGAGAAAAAAAAATACGATGTTCGGTTCCGCTTGGTATTTAGCGTTTATGAATGAAATGATTTTTGCTTGTTGAATCATTTCTCAATATTTGACAAAAATTTTTGGTTATTTAAAAATATTTTTTTAATGTCTCAAAAATATTTTTTTTTTCGTGGATGTGTTCACTACTGGTGGTGGTGTACTATGATGTGTGTACTGTGCGTGTGTGTTGTGGGTATCAGCAGCCAATATCGGCTTTATTTTTTGGTAATTACAAAATAGTGGTACCAAAAAACCTATGTGCCAACTAACATAATATAGAGTAACATAGTAAATAATTAATAAACAAACACAGACTTACAAACCTTACTACAATTGACAAAGAATAGATTTCTCTCTTTCAATCTTTCTTTACTTTTTCACATAAAAGATTTCAAGTCACCACTTTTTATGCTAAGGTTGCTTTGATGAAATCATTGTCAGCAATAAGGTCGTCCATTGTACTTTATTTAGTTACGCCTAGTAATATATGATGTATCCTTAAAGTGTTATCTATCTATCTCAAGATAGGCAGAGTTATCCAAATTAGTGTCAATCAGAAGCGTCAATATGACACTGCCTTGCCGCGCCGAATGATAATGCTGACGTGATAAATCAAACACAATAGAAGCAAATACCTGTCTACTTATGAGTTGCAACGTGCGTTGAACTTCGAAACCACAATCTAGATCACTATGCAACCATCTAAGTACCATGGTTGGTTGCGCAAGTGTCACTGCCGATATTTGCATCACAATAAGTGAGCAACCGACAACCGCTGAGCAATTATTGTATAACCTCTTTGAATTCCTTGACACTTACATTAACTATTCATGTAAATCATCGTCATCATTAGCTTGAAGAAGTCATAGGCCTGCCTTAT
Source organism: Thera obeliscata (assembly GCA_947578465.1). NCBI lineage: Eukaryota > Metazoa > Arthropoda > Insecta > Lepidoptera > Geometridae > Thera > Thera obeliscata. The sequence continues at coordinate 4,726,057 of OX387919.1, forward strand.
ATCTTGTAGTAGTAGAGCTTTTTGTGAAGGGCTCGTCCGGGGAAGTGCTAAAACTGAAACACAGCGATGCTGCTTCACGCATAATAATATACGCATGGTGAACCATACCTTTTTCTGCTATCGCTGTGTTTCGGTTTGATTTTTTTCGGTGAAATTACTGGCACGTGAGGCTGAACATGTTCAGGCCGCAAGTTGATAGACGCTGGGCGGTGCCTCAAAAGCACATTCCAGACGTGCGTGACCTACGGTTCAATGCTTTATTGTTGTTGGAATTTATATACCTGAAAAATTTTACTAGTAGTGTCTACTAGTCTGGTAGAGATTCATTTATGATTTTTTAGAAATTACATCAACTCAGACAAAACACGAAAAAGCTGTATTGCTAGTTCTATAGTTTATATTATTGTTTGCGCCTTTGATTTAAATTTGGCGGCATTTCGCGAATCGTCTATGACTGGTGGACGGAAGCGGACTTACGTCACCAGTCAAGCGACGGTGGCGCCATCCCGCGACGATGGCGCGGTAGACGAAAAAGAAATATGGCGGATTCGGTGTGTGCAATGAACTTGACGAGCGCTTTATATAAACTTTATACTTAAATATTATTGTCAACGGCTAATAAAAGTGAGTGTGTGCGTGGCGGAACTAGAACCAATTATTCTGGACAACTTTGGAAGACTGGCTGGCTACGGGACGCGGAAGTTCGCCGTCGAGTCGGTGAGTGATTTGCCGTTAAAATTCGGATCAAGGCACAAGCAACAGATTTCCAGGGTCTTCTCTAGGTCTCCCATGTTCTCCCGAACATTTTTCCTTCGAGTCGGATCGGTATCAGTAATTTTGGGTATTTTTTGGGTATAAAAAAGTCCAAAGTTGGTCGGGCCACGCGTACCTACGCGTGGCATTCTTTCGGTTTCTTTCAATATTTCGGTTAAAGTATATCATTTCGGTTGTTCATTTTTCGGCTATCTATTTTTGGTGATCAGTATAAGAACCCATTATCGTCATGTCGGCCCTAAAAGGTTATGAAAGTAAGTTTAAAATTAAAAACGATTGGCTTGTCCATTCATTAGAAATGGCGGACGGTAAGACCAAGTCAGCGAGCATTATGGCCGCGCGACTAAATAAATTAAATACTTATTATGATTCGCTTACGGATGCATACGAAGGCATATTGATTGGGTGTTCTACGGATGCTGCGGATATAGCAATTATAGAAAAATATAGTAAATTGTACGAGGAAGCTACTCTAATTTACAATAAGTTGGAATCCATAGCAGCGGGGTTTCCGAGTATGTCGGGTTCATTCATGCCTACGGACAGCGCTCCCACGGCTAGGCTGCCGCGTATCAGCCTCACTACGTTTGACGGTGACGTATTTTCGTGGAGTAGCTTCATTAGCTTATTTAGCTCGCTAGTACTGAGTAGGAAGGATATTTCAAAAACGGAAAAGTTCCACTACCTATTTTCTAATGTTGAAAAGGAACCTAAGTCTTTGATAAAACATCTACCGATGGTGGATGCCTCGTTGGACACGGCATTGGAACTTCTACGTAATAGGTACGAGAATACTCGGTTGCTTGCGGACTCACATATTTCACGTATCTTGCATTTACCGGCTTTGAAACAAACGTCTGGGCTTAGGACTAAAATATTAAACCCGTTGTTAGAATCTACATGGGCATTAAAAAACCTAGGTTTTCCAACGGATGAGTGGAGCTATTTACTGTTCCACATAAGTCTATCTAAGTTGCCGGTCGAAATAAAAACACGGTTTGAACAATTACACGGCGGTAATCGAAATACGGTGCCTACATTCGAACAATTGACCGAGTTCATGAACAATGAATGCAGGCTACTAGATACGGCGGCGGAACCGGTTTACTATTCGGTGCCCGAGCGCCCTCGCCGAGGCGAGCGCGCTGTACACGTAGGTAAGTTCGCACGTAATGATAATAGTGTTGCTAAATGCGCCTACTGCGATACAACGGGACATAATATTCATGATTGTTTTAAGTTTCGTAACTTGGATAGAACGGATCGTAAAACGGCAGTGCAGACTCGAGGTTTGTGTTTTAGATGTTTCGGACACCATTCGGCGGCGGATTGTACTCGCGTGACTGCATGCGTACAGTGCGGACACACGGGTCATGATAGTTTGATTTGTCTAAGCTACTCGCGTCCGAGCAGCGGCGATCAAATGCAGGTTTCACGGAACCCACCTAATAATCTATCACGGGATAGGAGGGACGGTACGGGGGGAATGGGTGATCGTGGTTTTGCCAGAACCCAAGGGTTCCGCACGGGCGGGCCCACCCCGCACGTTCGTTGGTCGGACCAGTCGGGCAACTCGTCACCGGCATCAGCGCCGGCTTCGCCTAGAATGGGTTATCAGAGCGGAGATGTGCGCGGTGGTTGGAATCGAACCCGCGACGATCGCGATAATGATTCGCATCGGAGATGGTCGCCGCGCGGGCCGAGTCCTGCGGAGGCTCGCCGCTCTGACGCATAGCAACTACAGAACACAATATGTACGGCCGCCGATCCACTACCTACAATGCCGGTTAATGTTATCTTACCTACGGCCGTCATAGAAGTGCAAGCAGCAAACGGAGATTTTTTACGGGCGCTTGCATTATTAGATACGGGGGCGGAGGCTAGTGTTGTTCGTAGTGATTTAGTTACAACACTACGGTTAAAGCGGTATAATACACTCATTCGGTTAACTGGGATTGGTGGTACTCACTCGGGTGACTGTACTCACGTTGTTTCTGTCAACTTTCGGCCATTACGGACAGGAAAACCTTTATTATCGGTTACGGCGGTATTATTAAAAAATCCAACAGCTTATTTGGCACGGAAAATAGGTATTTCAATAAAACAATTAAATTTAAAAATCAATTCGGATGACGGTAATAATAATGTAGGTGAGGGTCAAATAGATTTAATTTTAGGTTCGGATATTCTCGGTCAAGTTTTAAATCAAGCGGTTGAGCTAGAGGTCAACGGGCCCTATGCGTTAAATACTATTTTTGATCATGTAATTTTTGGTCCCACGGAAACTTCACAGGAAGTGACCACGACCTCCTCACTAGTGTCTCGAGCGGGTCTCGTATCTGGTGCCACTTTGGCTGACCAGGTGGAACGGTTTTGGCGGACCGAGGAACCTCCTGGACGGCCAGTGAAGGATCCGTCAGATATATTATGTGAACAATTATTTAGTAACACTGTTACACGGGGCTCAGACGGTAAGTACACAGTACGATTACCTTTGATGCCTAACAGTCGGCTAGGAGACACCAGTCAAACTGCATTACGTAGGTTTTTGTCTGTGGAACGTAGGATGGAACGGCAGCCTGAGTTTGGGGCTAAGTATGTAGAATTTATGTCAGAATATATACGTCTCGGTCACATGCGGTTAACAAATTTTAATCCTAACTCTAATGAGCAACATTACATTTTAGCACACCACGGGGTCTTTAAGAAATCGGGGGACACAAATAAAATACGGGTCGTATTTGACGGCAGTGTACGGTCTAGTAACGGGGTATCCTTAAATGATTGTTTATTTTCTGGGGAACGGTTACAAAACGATATTACGGATATAATTATAAACTTTCGGTTACCTATAGTAGTTTTTGCTACAGATGTCAAAATGATGTTTCGCCAGACTTGGATAAGTTCTATCGACCGGAAATACCAACTTATTTATTGGAGGGCATCTAAATCGGACCCTATACAGCTTTACGAGTTGACAACAAATACCTACGGCTTAAAATCAAGTCCTTTTGTTGCAATACGCTGTCTTCATCAATTAGCGAGTGATGAGCGTCATAGGTATCCTAGGGCGGCTAGGTTACTTGTAAAAAATTCGTATGTCGATGATTTGAGTGGGGGAGGGGATTCGTTACAAGAGGCTACGGACTTACGTAATGAGTTAACGGCTCTAATGAATTCGGCGGGATATGAACTTAGAAAATGGTCGTCTAATGACCCGCGCTTGCTTAGGGATTTGCCACGGGATCATTTAGAAACCCCACGGACATTCGATGAACAATCGGATGACGTCACCAGCTTTGTTAAAATTTTAGGTATTCAATGGAACCCAACGTTAGATAACTTTACTTATAGACTTGAGCTGCCTCGGGTAGAAAATGTTACACGGAGAATTATTTTGTCTACGGTCGCTCGATTGTTTGACCCACTCGGATGGATATGCCCGGTTGTTTTTCGGATGAAACTATTATTGCAGTCGTTATTAAATAGTGTTGATGACTCACGGAAGATTGAATGGGACGCACCTGCATCCTCGGACATCGTGCGTCAGTGGTTAGATATAACGGCGGACCTACCTAACTTGCAGCGGCTATCTATTCCTCGTTGTATAAAAACGGATAAGAACGCCCGGTACTCTTTACACGGGTTCTGTGACGGTTCTTCGTTAGGTTTTGCGGCAACAGTGTATGTGCGTACACAACATGTTGATGGTTCAGTTCTAGTACGATTATTGATAGCTAAAACACGGGTTGCGCCACTAAAGTCAAATCGTACCATTCCAAAGTTGGAGTTGAGCGGAGCGACGTTGTTGACTACGCTACTAAACCACATAAGTACGTCAGCTGACATGGAGTTTGATGATGTTACCGGGTGGTGTGATAGCACTATTGTGTTGGCCTGGCTTCGGACGCCACCACATAAGCTTCAAGTGTTTGAAGGGAATCGCGTTGCTCAAATTAATTCATCTCAAGTAAATATTAATTGGCGGCACATCCCGGGAACCATGAATAGTGCGGACGTAGCGTCGCGCGGTGCGACGGCGGCGGACCTGCTTACTGATGGCAGCTGGTGGGAGCCACAGTGGCTGTGCGCGCCGCCAGAACAATGGCCACGGACATGTACAGATTTACCTACGGAGCCATTACCGGGGCTAAAGGTCAAGTCTGTTCACATAGAAAATGTAGATTTGGAATTTGATTTGTTTGAAAAATACAGTTGTTTTGAAAAATTGGTAAATGTCACGGCTTATTTATTACGGTTCGGTAGTCGGATAAATCGGGGTAAGTATCACGGTAAAAATATATCGGTTTCGGAACGGCGCAACGCCATATCTTATTTAATTCGGTCGGTTCAGGAACGGTTCTTTCATGATGAAATTTTAGCTTTACGGTCGGATATTCCTATTAGAAACGCATTACGGCGATTAAATTTATTCATAGATAAGGATAACATAATAAGGGTCGGCGGTCGGATAGATGCGGCAAACTTACCATACGATGCCAGGCATCAAATATTGTTACCGGGCAAGTGTTCATTTACGGAATTATTAGTAACATTTTATCATCGGACTTATTGTCATTGCGGAGCTAACACACTTGCAGCTATTTTATCTAGGTTTTATTGGATTCTATCGGTTCGGCGGATCACTCGGTTTATTACTTTTCGGTGTATACAATGTTATCGGTCTAAGGCACGTCCTACTCAGCCTTTTATGGCAGACTTACCAGCGGATAGAATCCAACAATCACGCCCGTTTGTGGGAGTCGGTACGGACTTTGCGGGTCCGTTCTTCATCAAAACAAGTACTCTTCGGAATGCAAAAATTCAGAAATGTTATCTGTGTGTTTTTGTATGTTTGAGTTCTAAGGCGGTCCACTTAGAAATTGTTTCTGATTTAACGGTAGAAGCCTTCGTGGCTGCACTTACACGGTTTGTCTCTCGTCGCGGCCTACCTTCGTTAATACGGTCTGACTGCGGTACTAACTTTACGGGAACGGACAGACATCTCAAGGAGATGTTCATATTTCTTCGTGACAATCATTCGGATATTGAACGTCATCTCGGTAGGCAGGAAATCACATGGCTTTTCAATGCTCCATCCAGCCCAAACCATGGGGGGTTGTTTGAAGCTGCGGTAAAATCGGCTAAAACCCATGCACGGCGCGTAATCGGGGACGCTCGATTAACATTCGAGGAACTTACGACGTTTTTCACCAAGGTTGAAGCGGTTATGAATTCGAGGCCTCTGTGCCCGCTCAGTACGGACCCCGCTGACTTTGAAGTATTGACACCGGGTCATTTTTTAATCGGTCAATCTTTAGTAGCACTTCCGGAATATCCGTACACGGAAGTCAAGATGCCTCGTCTGTCTCGGTTTCAGCAAGTTCAAAAACTATCACAACATTTTTGGTCACGTTGGAATATGGAATACTTACATACGTTACAACAACGGTTCAAATGGACTTCTCATACTGATCCACCAAAGTTAGATGATTTGGTTTTAATCAAGGAGGATAATCAACCGCCTTCTCATTGGAAACGGGGTCGGTTAGTTAAATTATTACCGGGTAAAAATGGGGTTGTTCGGATAGCTGAGGTTAAGACTCAGACTGGTGTCCTTTTAAGGCCCATTTCTAAATTATGTCGGTTACCTATCGGAAATTAAGGGAACCAAGGGGACCTTGGTTCGGGGGGAAGATGTTTGCGCCTTTGATTTAAATTTGGCGGCATTTCGCGAATCGTCTATGACTGGTGGACGGAAGCGGACTTACGTCACCAGTCAAGCGACGGTGGCGCCATCCCGCGACGATGGCGCGGTAGACGAAAAAGAAATATGGCGGATTCGGTGTGTGCAATGAACTTGACGAGCGCTTTATATAAACTTTATACTTAAATATTATTGTCAACGGCTAATAAAAGTGAGTGTGTGCGTGGCGGAACTAGAACCAATTATTCTGGACAACTTTGGAAGACTGGCTGGCTACGGGACGCGGAAGTTCGCCGTCGAGTCGGTGAGTGATTTGCCGTTAAAATTCGGATCAAGGCACAAGCAACAGATTTCCAGGGTCTTCTCTAGGTCTCCCATGTTCTCCCGAACAATTATATTTCGGTCAAGGCGTCTGTTTTATTAATGTTTGAAAATAATATAATAGCTGTCCTGTATGTAGGTAAAATAGGCGATAAAATTAATTCTATGCAATATAGATTCAACGATAATATTACAAGCAATTACTTGTAGTAAAGACGAGTAATGGATTTAATAAAAGGCATCACAGCTTAGTTTATTTTAGCTTTGATGAGCACTACCAACAAAAAACAAAAATATAAAAAACATGATTTTTACTGTAAGCTATCCCTCATGGTTGAATTTGATAAATATACTAGCGGCCTGTCCTGGCTTCGCACGGGTGAACATTTATTTTTAAACACATAATTAAAGCCAAGTAAAAATGTTACTCAGGGTAACCATGCCATGGGTAGCTTTACCCATGGTGAAATAACTTTTGAAATCGGTACAGTTTTTTTTGAGTCCATTACAAAAATACAAGTATTTCCTCTCTATAATATGAAAGTATAGATAAATAAATCTTTTTTGCCCGGGGGTAAGTGAGTTTATGCTAAGTTATAGGTTAGTTAATTACGTATTTTTAATTATCACTTGACTGTGTTTATTTTTGTTCAGTACTTAAGCCCTCATTTTATAATGTGCACTACTCAACCTATCTCTCTATTACCCAAAGGTTAGCTTGTAGATAATGCTATCTAGCATTAAAGGTACATTTTATTTGTGCAATAAAGAATTTTCTATATCTATCTAAGCTAACTTTCTACTGTGTGTTTTCTTTATAAACCGTATAAAAAACTCAGGTAGGTAAAGTAATGAAATTGCTCACACCCATTAGAACCCCTAGCTCGCTGGTAGATGGCGGTTTGTTCAAATAAAGTGGCCATTCAGCTTTCTGTATGCCAGTTTTAATCAACGTGCTGGGATCGCAGAAACAGAGCAAGATAAAATGGTTAAGATTGTAAACATTATTCTACTTTTGCAATCTTGAGTGTTAGATTTGCGTAAAGTTTTTTATATGTTTATTTTATTATTCCATTATTTTTATTTTTATCTCCTAGTGAGAAATAAGTAAATTATATATGATTTGCATCTATTCGCAGCTTTGTTTACGACGAGGCTGATTAAGTAATCCAAGTAAGGAATGGTAGTAATTTTGTTGCAACAGCAAACTAAAATTATGTAAATATGAAAGTTTTTATTGTGTATTTAATTTAAATTAGAATATCTCGGGCTCAGAATTCCTATAATTCCCTTTTTTGTTCGAGTAAATTTATTTTATGTATGATAATCCACACTCGTAATGACTAAATCCACAGTTCATAATGCATTATCCTAAACAGTCCTCTTTTGAAAAAGTCATTGCCTTAAATGGAACAAAATTTTTCATTGCATGTGAGAATATTATTATGTGCCTTCCGGGTCCCACAGCTGGCCAAAAGCCACTTCCCATTCCCTTCAGACATCGCGATCCTGAGCTACGATCGGTTAGTATAATCGTGTTATTTACTAAGGTTTTTTTAAAGCGTGCCACAGTCTTGAAACATCACACTGAATAGAATGCAGAGCAGTTCTACTACCACATATTCTTTGCAAATGTGAACGTAGGTGTTTTTAGCCCGTGTGTAGCTAAGAGCTCTTACGGACGTCAAGTGCACTCCTAGCTCGGCTGATTAAGTTCACGGAGCGAGATCCCGGCCAAATTCCTTTTTGTTATAATGACAACGGGAACGGTGCTCCAAATGAAAAGACACATTTTGAACCCTTGCTGGGGATTCATTTCAGTAAACCCTCTGAGTTGAAGCTGTTTACTTGGGATATTTAAGAACATTTTAAACTAAAAACGTCTATTTTATAGTACTAGCGTACTAGTACTATCTTTCCAAGCTTCGCATGGTAGTAAAAATTCAAAGGCAGTGCAATCACATATTTCGACTTCTTTTCTCTAGACCTTGCAAAGTCGGGCGGACTGCTTGTAAAAACTATAGCCCATGTTACTAAGAGATGTAGCTTTACAGTGGTGAAAAAACTTTGAAGAAGACCGTGCATGTATATATTTCCCTACAACCAGCCAATTTACAAAGCATGTTATTTTTAATCTATGAATGCATTGCAACAGGCCTCCTTATCTTAATTGCTAAAAGCTTGTGGTTTAAAGTTACTTACGCTTAAAGAATTTTATATTTAAAACAACATTTTCTTTCAAGATGCATTACAAGATAACTGTGCGTAACTAATTCTGAGATAACTGCGCTGGGTACAGTGAATTGCAAAAGTTAATTAAAAAATCGGTTGTCTGTAAAGTCGGTTTACTGACGATAGTTAAACTTGACAACGTCATACAGCTGTCCACACGGACGCATCGCTCACTCAAGTAGGAGAGAGACAGATGTCGAACGCTGCCGAACGCGGAAGCCGATTGTGCCTCTTTGTCGCTCGTTCCGCGCTCTCGCTTACACTTCAAGCCTTAAAGGGAACGCCTCCGAGCGCAACGCCGCATGAGTCATGTTTTTTTGTGCGTGCAGCCGGCTCCATTGAATTATAAGACGTTGTCACGTCAAAAGTATGAATGAAACAAGTCCCACTGCTATACCCCGTGGCTTAGTCAGCTCCGCACGTATGAACATGTCTTTCCTGTGGATTAGGCCGACTAAGCTGTCAGGATGGTATAGGTGCTGGGCAAGCCTATTCCATATTAAATCCTGTCCCAAGCACTATGGCGTCCTGCAAGTAGGCGCATGAGTAAAACACCAGTAGCCCCTGACGCTATTTAAATTATCTACAATAGATTCAAAGGCCTGTTAAATCTTTTTTACTGCTATTATGTCCCACTGTTGAGTCAAAGGTCTCCCCCAAAACTTTTCACTTATTCTGGTCTCAAGTGGGACATAATAAGTTTAAAAAAATAAAAATAAGTCAGGACTATTTTGAGACTGCTATGTTTGGTGTTATGATCAGAAATGAGGATATCCGTAGAAGAACCTGAATCACTGATATAGCTCATAGAATTAGTAAGTTGAATGGGCAGGTCATAAAACTCGAAGAACCAAAATCCTTGGGGATTAAAGGTTCTCGAATGGCAACCACGAACCGGCAGAAGAAACGTAGGGCGCTCACCCACTAGATGAACTGACAAAGATCGTGAGAAGTCGGTGGATGGAAAGGGCTCATAATCGACCTGGAGATGTGTAGAGGAGGATTATGTCCAGTAGTGGACTTATTCAGGCTGATGATTAAGTTTTATGATTGTTCAAGGTATTTACCGTAAAATATTTGTGTTGCAGTTAGCGACTTGGCTTTTACACGCGAATTTTAGCATGGAAATACGAGGAAGTTCTAAGTGTAACTCTTCATCATCATTACAACCGGGTGTAGCTTAGTGCTAGAGTGAAAATGAAGGAAGTTTAGGTATTTGGCTTCCTTTATTTTCTGCCGGCCTCATCTGTTCTGTCCGTCTCTTGCCACAAGTGTAATTTTAGATTTATTTTATTTATTTATTTGACCCATCGTGATTTTAGACTGCTTAGATTTCTTCAGCTCGACTTCGGCCACCATGCTGTCAAGTGACTCGGGCATTGAAAACATTTTTTTTTATATAAACTCGAGAATTCATAAAGATAATAAATGGTACGTGTTAGAACTTTTTTATAAATAACAAAAAAATACTAAAGTATTTTTGATTTCAACTGTACCTGCAACCAAGTGGGTAGTTCACAAAACAACAGCCATGGCCAATGACTTCCCTGGGATGGCTGGACTTGCATGCACCCGGTCAAACCTGTTTCAGCTAAAAGGCTATGCTGGAGCGGTATTGAAAAACTAAAGCGTAAACAAACGTAAATTTTTAAAAACAACGCAGCAAATTTATCACGACTAGTTCTCAGATTTTTCTTAGAGCAATTATTATTATATTGAGTGAAGAAATCAATTTTCTTAATTATTTGCCTTCCGATGTAGACAAAATAAGAAATCGTGACCCAGAACGAACCCAGCCGTTTTTTTTCGGACTTGAAAAATTGAAAATTATTACAAATTATAGCTGATCTATCTTGTGTTTTTTTTTATGTTATAGTTTTATTGCATTGTTTCAGAAAAAAATAATGAAAACCTTTAGTTTATGGTGCTTATATTAAAGTAAGCTAATTGAATAAAAACCTTTTTCTCGTTTACATGTTTTGCAAGTTTGTTATAACGAAATAAATAAGAATTAATAAACATAAATCCAGTAAGTAACGCATCATCCAACCGTTGATTCGACTGTTATCCTCAGGAATATATTTCTTGAATTTTTTCAAGTGTTATGGGACGTAATTGTCATTGGCAGCCGCATGTGGTTTATTAAATAAGCATAGTTTTTGCAGTCAGATATACAAATGCGCACTTAAAAATTACTTGCGTTAAGTGTAATTCCATGTTGAAATGATAGTCACTTTGCATTTAAATGCAACTGAACGTCAAAAGGTATATTATTATTAAATATAACTGAACGTCAAGTTGAAAAGGTATATTCAAGTATTATTATTATTTGTTTATTCATTGAATATATTTTTCTTAAACATGCGCGGAAATATTGTCATTACTTTTGAATATAGAACACGCGAAGTATCATATTTACGTAGACTGAAAAACCAAAATCACTTCCCGGCGCGTTCTCGCTCCGGCAATGTTGTATGAAACGGTGTGCTGTTTGAATTTACAACTCTTTCATCTGTCGTACACATTGCGTTCTCGTGGCTGTATAGCTACAGATGCGTTTACCTTTTCGGCACAAACTGTAAAATAAAATAAAAAATTGGCGGTAAAGCGGAGTTCGTTGTTATTTGGTCAATAAAAAATAAATTTAGTATGTAAAAGACCCTTTCTTATTTCCTTGCATTTTTTAAAAAAAAGCACTATACATATATGCCTCGGCCGAAATGGCAATTGCCTATTTCGCTGCCTTTGCAATAATGTACTATTACGTGAATACATTTAAGCATTATTGGGAGAAGGCACTGTGTACTGTAGCATAGTTATTAAACTAAAACAGGAAGCAAAGTCTGCTTTAATTTGGTGCACGTGTTTTTTGGAAATAAATAGATTTGTTTTGGTTTTTAATTAAACAAAGAAGGTTACAATTAAACAAATATTAACAAAATGTACAAAATATACAGTTAAGCTATCTGCATACGTTACAAACGATCTAGAGATAGCTCAACTGATCCAAATTTGTATTGCTATACGCGCTTGAACGTTTTTCACACAAATATTTGCTCTTTGTCCCTGATAAACTCACAACTTCCAGCGTAAGAGCTATTACTGAGCTGTTAGGTTAGTTGAAATAGAAGACATTTAAGAATTACAAAAATATATAGGTAGAAAAAATAAAAGAAAGATCAGTCATCTCGGACTTACCACGTACAAACTAACCGTAAGTTTGTGTAGGTATAATTAAATTCGTGCGAAGCCGAGACTGATTACTAATTACAAAAACAACTGTTTATAAGAAACAAGGGTCGATCACCAGACGATCGCACTTTGGTGCGTTGCTAAGGCAATTCAGTGCTTAGTCTGAGTTGAGCCTCGGAGCATCGTGAGGAAACCGGCATATCGTAGAACCTAAAAAGTTCGAAAATATGTGTCAAGTGCACTGTTGATAAGGTCTATTATGATTTTGTTCCTATCTAAGTGAAAACAAAAGCGACCGTGCGTATGAATGGTTTATTTGCGACTGACATGAAGGCAGTTACACTTGCAGATCGGAGTTAAATTAGGCTACATTTGCATAACTATAGATTATAAAGAAAACAACATAACATGCACGAAAGGAGCCTCTTTGAGGTGCACTTAAAATCCTTTCACCAAAGTTGGTTCGAAAGAATCAGTGACACGATAAGAAGAAGAAGAACCTCAAGCATTTTTTTCATTTTTCAATGCTAAAGCTTGACTCAGACTCGAGTACTGTTTGTGAATACGGACCTAAGAGTTTAAAACTTTCGAGTTGAGGTGAGGTAGAAAGGTGTTTGAGACCATGCATAGGAAAGCGGAGCGTGGGAGGACCTACTAGTTCTATCTTTTCTCCTCGAATGATGCTCTTCGGTATTTTGATTTTCAAAGCTTTTTTCCGAGGTTTTACTGCCTTTTTTTTGTGCAGCTTTAAGATTTTTCGTTTTCATAGATATTTGATTTTTTTACTGATATAAAATTCAAATTCATGCGATTAGATAATGGTTGAACAAGACCGATCGCTTTATAAACGCCATGGTCTCTTGCTTTATTAGTAGCACAAAGGTTATAATTTCAAATCCTACTCAGTTCATAACTGTTCTCTTTCTGTATGTTATTCTATTGTAGGTATTCTAAGAATGTATTTACAAAAAAAAGAGGATAAGTATTATTTCTCGCATCTGGTTCCTATAGTACAAGCACTGCTTGGTTTGGGACAAGAAAGTGTTGCGTGGATTGGCTATAATATTTATTTTATTTTTTGACTGTTGAGATTCTTTAAAATGTCTATAGACTCTCTTATTCTCAGCAGTGGCCGTTACAATGGAAATAATAATGATGATGATGGTCAATCTCGGTTTTCGCTTCCATAGAACCCAAGCTTAAGATTCCAGTTGCCGGACATCGTCGGTTGACCGAGCCACTCAAGTTGGTCTCGGCCCAACTTAATTTCATTGGCGGACACTAACTTAGCTAACTGCTCGGAAACAAACTTAGGGTTAAGTTTGGGAAATCGTTCAATTGCTTCTACGATTCACTGTTTAATGTATGGTCAGAAAATACAAACTCAAAATAGTTGTAATCTTTCTTCTTTATTTTTTTGTCTTTTCACTAGTTCTTTTGAAGTAGAGATGTGGCTTATAAAAGATTTTAAGGAAGAAAAGGAATTTAAGTGCACCTCAAAGAAGCTTTTTTCATCTACTAGAGGCATGTTTTATGATGCTTTTTATTACGCGTGTATATAATGTTACTCGACATGCCAGTTTCGTATTTATTGCTGAAATTGTATTTCCTACACAATATTTTTTTTCTGATCATGCTACAGGCCAAATCAGAATAACTTGTATTGAAACCGTAATTTAACGGCCGTCAGAACGGTGACGATTTTATGAAAACGAAACAAAAGCCATCTCTGACATGGCAATTAGCCAATTGAGAACTTAGAACGCAGGTGTTACGCAATTTAATTGGGTGCAAATCGATTTGAATAAGTTATTGCAGTGCGCCGTAACTTACAAGTCTCTCAGATAGCATAACCACCTAGTAAAGTTATTTTCTTATTGCTTATTGACTAAATTTTTACTTGTTTTATTATCTATTTTATTCGTTTCTTTTTGTTTAATAATATTAATTTTGCCGCTTAAAGCCTTGCGCACATCTAAGCAATCACCATCAAAATAAATATCGCTATCATAATATTTATGAATGCGATATTTGCAGCGTTTATTGACAGCGTTTCACTGATCGCCATCACTATACTATCGCCTAGATAAGCGCAGGCCTTAAAGTCTATACCTTTAAGGCCTGCGCACACCTAGTTCGCTGGCGGTAGCGATCAGTGAAACGATGTCAAATATCGCTGTCAGATTTGAGATTTGACAGCGAATATTTGACAGCGTTTCACTGTTCGCTACCGCCAGCGAACTAGGTGTGTTCGAGCCTTGAAACGATGTCAAATTTCGCTGTCAGATTTGAGATTTAACAGTGATATTTGACAGCGTTTCACTGATCGCTACCGCCAGCAAACTAGGTGTGCGCAGGCCTTTAAGGCTCGAACATACCTAGTTCGCTGGCGGTAGCGATCAGTGAAACGCTGTCAAATATCGCTGTCTGATTTGAGATTTGACAGCGATATTTGACAGCGTTTCACTGATCGCTACCGCCAGCAAACTAGGTGTGCGCAGGCCTTTAAACGATGACAAATTGACAGCATTTAAATTTGACAGACGTTAACAGTAGCTTTCAGTGTGGGTTAAGTTTTAAAAAGAGACACTTGTCGTTTATGTTTTTAAGATGAAGGCCGAACAAGGTAAAGGCCAAATAAGATAAAATAAGAACATTTAATAGTTTTTATCAATATTGTACATAACTTACTCAATAGCCTGTCGTTTCTAGGTCGCAAATTCCCTGGACCCGCGCAAGGTCGGTCGATGTCGCTTTCATTGGAAAGTCAGCCGGAACCGCGCGCTATCGCAACTCAATATGGCCTTATTACCTGCTGAGCAACTGGACAGATTCACAGCTGAACAAATAAGCAACTGGACAGAGTGCAAAAAAAATGCAAATAGTGAATACTAGCGGCCGCCCGCGGCTTCGCTCGCCCCTTTGCCGTTACGCCCCATTGATTTTTCTTTTAAAAGTTTTTCCTCTTTTTCTCCGCTTGGGGAAATCATTTTCCAATTTCCTTTCTTAGTGCACCCCTATGCTATAAAAAAAACATACCCTCCAAGTTTCATGCTTCTAGGCTAACGGTTTAGGCTGAGCGTTGATTGTCAGTCAGTCAGTCAGTTAGTAACGTAAGAGTTTTATATATTTAGATTATACTAGCCCTAGGTGGCACGTTGCCAAAAAACCTATGAATATACTTTTCTAAGGTTACGGACGCGCTGACAGGTGGCTCTGTAAAGGCTATAAGCCCCAAACAAACCGTCCGTCAGTGCGCGGGATTCTTGGCAGATTCTTCAGACATAATTTTCCATTTCAATACCGTCACTAAGCTTTCATTCCCACCCAATTCCTTTTCATGTACCGTAACTCCACATTCTATACCAGGATGCGATTTCTGTAAAATCCACCTCTTTAGAAGGGTATTACCAGAGTAACGCTATTCGTTAGATTAGTTTATTGGAGTCTGCCTAAAGTAGGAAGTCGGTAAAACCAAGGCGAAGATAATTTGATCGGATGACGGATTTAAATATTTTTACGAGTTTTTTATGATGGGCACTTGCGTGGTTTGAGATTTAAAATACCCTTGAGGTCATACTTGGGAAATGGGAACCTCTACTGCAAAAAATGACAGAAGTAATATTTTATGTACCTCTGACTACCCCCTAGATTTTCTACAATATCTTGAGTGAGCACTTTATACTCACGCGTCAACGTCATTTAGACGCAAAGTACAGACTTTGCGTCTAAATGACGTTGACGCTAACTACAGAGTTATCCTTATTTGAATGATTGGCAAAATTATATCACACTGGGTATTTTACAAAATGAAATGAAACATTGATCGATTATCGAATTCACTGATTCGATTAAGATTAATTTTAACAATGATTTCTGATGTCAATACAAATTGATCTGTTCTTAAAAAGAAGCAAAACGAACAACATTATTACATAACCAAAAATAAAGGCTTTGAACCCATAAATGTCGGCGTTAAACAGTTTTTGTGGTTTCGCTTTTAAGTTTGTAGTAGGATGATGAATTACTGTAGTAAAACCTCTTGTAGGCTTACCAAAAGCTCTGTCTGGCTCTGTTTTGAGACTGTGTGAGTGTTGAATAAATAAATCCTACGTCAAAGCGTCACACAGTATAATACACTGTCGGGCACTCACACATACTCAAAACCAGAGCCAGAAACTGAACCAGAGAGAGCTTTTGGTACGCCTACATATTTCTATACCAGCTTCGGCGTCTACTAAGGGGGGGGAGCAAGAGATCTGAAACATCAGCTACATGCTTTTTTCTTCTCAACTTTACGATATGAAACCCCGCATGGACTGAGGATATTATAAAAATCGTGGAAAGTTAGTTGATGAAGAGGGCTTAAAATCGTACTTCTTGGAAATGTATAAACCACTGCCTTAGAAGCTTAGATGAGCGCAAGACCTAAGAGAGGGGGCATATGTCGTGCAGTGGTCTGGGGCTGATGATAGTAAAAATAAAACACGGTTACTGGTTGAGTTCACTGGCTATTGCTATTAAAATAAAAACAAAATTAGAGTTTTGCACTTTTGCGTTCCTTTCTAATGTATTCATACGAACCCATTTACTCCATAATTCTATTCGTTTCGAAATTCTCCGCTGTAGTGACCTTAATAGCAAAACGAAATCAACTGCAAATATGTCCCCACATTCACAAACGCTAGAATTCACTATCGACCGCATCATCACTTAACAGCAGGTGAGATTGCAGTCAAACGCCTAAACTATGTAAAAAAGAGAAATGGTTTTATAGTTTTCATTGAATAGGTAGAAATGATAACACCAAGTTGAAGTTATTAGAACATCACAAAAAGTTCACGTAGTCCACGCCACAAGGTCACAGCCAAAAATGCTACAAAACAAAATCAAGTAGGTATTTGTTTGGTTGCAAGTGTTGTCAGTGACTTTGGTTGGCAATGCGCAGCCACTGTTTATTTGCTATTAGAAAAAGCAGATGAACCACTAAATTGTTAAGTGGTTACTGTCACAAATTATTGTCTGTCAATTCACGTAACATAGAAACGTGCTTTACCAAATACCTTGCGTCCATCAACTTCACACTCTTTAGGGCTGCAACGAGCAAAATAGTTCAAAACAATAGCCACGGTTAAGTTAATATTATGAATATAATTGCAATAATGAATATAAAAACTGTGCCTAAAGTACTAAAATGAACGTATTAACAATTATTACAACTAGCGAGCTGCAGTGAATACCTGGGTCTTATTTGCCATCCGCCTTGTTCGATCGACAGTCTTAAACCAAAACGCAGCATCGCTGCTTGACGGCAAAATACCAATAGTGACATCACTAGACATTTGTGCATACGGACGGTGCCTTTGTAATCTCGAAGTTGAAACTTCGTATTGACTGCCCGAAGTGCATTATTTTGTACTGCAAAGTCTTAACTAGCTATTTTCCAGTTTGGAACTCCGATTGGCTGGAATCTTTTAATCAAGGCTGTAGGCCTACCACAAGCTCTGTCTGGCTCTGACTCTGACTCTGGTATTGAATCTGTGTGAGTGTTGACTAAATAAATTCTACGTCAAAACGTAACACACACAGTATCACTGGTTAGCACTTACGCAGACTCAAAACTAGAACCAGAGACAAAGTCAAACAGACCTTGTGGTAGGCCTACTGCTAACCTGCGTTTCGGATTAGTTTTTCCGAGCCAAGTTATTTGTTCAGCTTTTACTACTCAAGTTTTTATTTTATTTTGAAAGTTGTGTTTCATTCGCCGTTCTTGAAATGAAACAACTCTCTTTTGCACAATGCTATGCATGTTTGAAGTTTTACGGTTGAGTTGAACAACATAAGCTTTAGTAGATTTTTATACTCAACTTCTATAGAAATCACCATCATCATCAGCCTGAAGAAGTTCACTGCTGGACATAGGCTTCCCCTAAACATTTTCAGGAAGAACGATTCTGAACCCTTTCCATCCACCGATTTCCCGCGACGTCGGCCTATGAGGTGGTTGGGCGTTTAGTGTTTCGGTTCATGGTCTTTATAAATAAGAGTTTAAAATAAAAAAATACCAACTTACTACTGGCTCCAGAGTTCAGATAGTTCTTACTGTGCCTTCTGCGCTGATGATTGTAAGTTGTGGGTAATAAGGAAAAACATTTGTGTGTTGTGGGTAAACAGGCCTTTGCATCTATTGTAGATGATTTATATAGTGTCAAGGGCAACTCGTGACGTAGGTCCTACTTACGAGACGCTATAGTGCCTGGAACAGGATTTAAAATGGAATGGACTTGCCCAGGACCTATAAACCATCCTGACAGCTTAGTCGGTTTATCCCACAGGAAAGACAATCATGGTCAATATGTGCAGAACTGACTGTGCCATGGGCTTCCTCACGATGTTTTCCTTTTCCGTTTAAGAGCACAAACATTTTCCGAACAGAAAAATCCATAGGTACACGACTGTATTCAAACCCACGACCTTAGCATTGGTAGTCGAGGTTACTACCATAGGCTACCAGCGCACTGCGTGGTCTACCAGTTAACGGGTTTAGTTAAGGTAGAGACATGGGCGTATACTTTATTGCTTTCAAAGCATCACCTGCAGTAGAAGCTTGGCAAGTTTTTCGTGATAAATTAAAAAATTGCCCATAAAAGTTATAAAATTTCATTACGCAGAACCGCAAAGTATTCCGAAACACATAAAGCCTGAACGCATTAAGCGGCCAGAGTCACAGCAACCAGACCAATCCCGTGTTTTAAATATTAATGTGTATTTTAAAACTTTCAACTTGTTCCATCAGCATTGTAGCATAAATATATAAAAATGTTTCTAAAAAACAGATGGTAGTCAGATTGTGTGTGAGTGCTAACTAATTAAATCCTACGTCAAAACGTAACACACACAGTATAATGCACTGGTGAGCACTCACACAGACTCAAAACCATAGCCAAACAGAGGTCATGGTTGGCATACTGATCTTTGATATATCTGATCAAGAGTCACGATAAAATATGCAATATTTCGTGCGACCCTATAGTACCCTCAGGTACAGTACCCTATAGTACCCTCAGGGTTATCCTCTTGTATTGTGTGTAGAGATATTAGTCTCATAACATAGGAAATCTTACCGACCTTGCAATAAATTAATAATAAGTAAAAAAGTGGTTTATTTCAGGCACACAATTTGAACAATATTACATAGGACCCACATATTATTATAATACTTTTTTTATACAACTAGCTAATGGAACAAACATAACCTGAAGTTAAGTGGTAGCCATCGCCTATAACAATATACACAGAGAAAACGATGATGAGCAATGATCAGTTCCTCTCTATTAATAAATAAATGATAGAAGTCGCTACCTCTTCACGATCGTATCATCAAAATCATGAAGAACAAGGATAGCTCAGTGGTCGTCTTAGGTAGCGCGACCTGTCGCCTAATGCGCATGTTCTCATACAACCGCAGCAATGGTCATTTTTGCAGATAAATAATGAATATGCATTTTTGTGGGTCACTGACGTTAACGAGTAAACATAACCAATGGCAACAGTACACGAACATTGCAAACAGTAAATATATATTATAATTGGAGAAATAGAAATTAGACGAGTTGTTGTCAGCTGAGTCAGCTGTTAAATAAAGCTGACAATTCGACATATATGTCGAAAAGCGACAAAATTGTGGGACTGTCGCTCTTTTGTGACATATTTGTCGCACTTTTTACAATTCCACAAATTTGTCGCTTTGTGACATAATGTTGAATTGTCAGCTTTATTAAATAGGGCTCTGGAGTTCTTGCTTGAAGAGGAGAACATGTTGTGCCGACCCCACTTATAGTGGGATAGTGGCATTCCTAGGTAATAGTGACACCTAACTGAACAAATAAGTTGGTAGTACTGTAAACTGGTCACATAAATATTCTGCATGGGTTTAGTATGGTTACTCAAAATACTATATCTTTACTGTGCAATGACTAACCGACGTACAAGTCATTCGCACTTGATCATGACATAGATTCTGCTGAATAAATCCTTCTAAGCTAAACCTGTTCGTTTGTTTATTTGCAATGGGTTATGATGATCGTAAACACTTTACATGGCAGAGTATTATATTTAAAGCGAGTAGGTAATAGATATCCATCATCATCCGTAGCTTGGCTTAACCCACTGCTGGGCATAGGTATCTTTTTGCTCTTGCCATTCACAACGATCTTGGACTGCTCTCATCTATCGGCGGCCCACTTCGCTGACAACGTCGTCAATCCATCGAGCTAGCCTACATCCAACGCTTCTTTCCCCATTCCTCGTCCACCATTCCGTCAATATTTTGCACCACTTGTCGTCACTACGTCTTACCATGTGCCTTGCCAAACTTCATTATTCGTATTCCAACGTCTTGGACCTTGGCACCCTCAGATTTCGATCTATGGAACTCAGTCTAAAAGCTTGGTAATAATGTTTAATTTCTTTTGCAAAGTTTGTAACGTAGTGTAGCAGTAGGAGTAGGAGTAGGGGTAGGGAATAGGAAGTTGAAATAAATAATTATTGCAGACAATTCGCACAACACTATCTAGCCCCAAACTAAGCAGAGCTTGTAGGTACTATGGGAACCAAATAGCTGATACTTATAATACAATATAACACCCAAACAGAGAACAAAAATCTGTGTTTACCACACAAATATTTGTCCTTGGTGGGGGTCGAACGACTTACTGCTCACAAGGCAGAGCTACTACCAACAAAGCTTAGAAGCCAGTCGTAGTAAAATTAATGTCAAAAGAGTTAAATGTAACAACATTTCGAAGATAAACCTCATTCAACTGTCATGTAAAAATATACAGAAAAAAACATTTCGGTCTCGATTTCCTCAAATCTCAAATGAAGTCAAAAGGATTCTTTTGTGATCATAAATATTACTTACCACAACCCAAAATAACCAATAAATTGAATGAAACCTCTTAAAAGAATTATTAAGTCGCAACATCGATATAAAAGTAAGTAATTTTCCTTGGAGATCTAAGGGCTGTTCCCTAAGTATAACGTTTGTATGTTTTCTGTCATAGCTGGTATTTACTCTCGTTTTTGCGTGGTGTTTTATTAGAAGATAAACCAAAAGTCTACCTACCTACCCTACTTTTATACCTTAAATAATCAATAAAAATAAAATAGCCTGGATAATCGGATCCATTTAGCCCCAAAGCAGAGCTTGTAGGATGGATACCAGATAGCTGACATAATAATTTATGCACATTTTTTTGTAAAACATATTTATAATACATATAACAAGACAGAGAACCAAACAGAGAAGAGAGCAATATAATATTCATCAAAATTTAAAAAATAACTACGACAGCGTACCTACTAATAGTACTACTAAAATATTTCACATGCAGTCAAAGATTATGTAGTAGTCATCCTTCCCTAAAATTTGCATTATTATTTTGAGTACCAGCACTAAGAATATGGGCACCAAAGCGGTGTATAACATTGATAAAATATTTAAAAAAAAATTGTCGATCTTTATCGAAGAGGTATTGGAAACGTGACGCGTCACGGTGACGCGAGTTCCTTGTTTTTTCCCACCTCAAAAAATGCTCAGGCCCACCTATGGATTTGCACTTAAAACAAGATGAAGAGTGAGGCGGCTTATTCAGTTTGAACTGTGTCAATATCTGAGAGTATCACCAATCATAAATTATAAACCAATAAAGCAATTTCACACGTTCTTATTACAAGAATACTGCTATCAATACTCTTTAATTAATGGGCAATTCGTAACATAATAGTACATCCGAGTATTCTTTGAGAAGTAAGTAGGTCAAGTCAGTTGATGTATTCTAGACTATGATCTTGACATTCGCTAAATAACTACATAATTGTATTGAACAAATTGTACTTATATGAACTTTTATATCGTATATGGAGTGATAGAAATCGCTGTGCGAATTTTTATAGAAGAAGGTAATCGAGATGTAACGACCTTTTTTTTATATGGTTTGTATTTTTATACAGTCGGTTTCATATCAGATTAAACACCCTATATACCCATACACACAATACAGTTGATGAGATGCGTACACAAAAAAAACCTACTGAATGATTTTTTTTAACATAGATTTTTAAGTTAGGTTGTAAATATTTGAAACGCTTTGATAATTATCATTTACATTATCTCTTTATACATTCTGTACTGTATGCTTAGGAATAATTAATGTTTTCACTTATTTTTAAAATTTTTCATAATACCTATCACCACTCTTTACAACACATTTCACATAATAATGAACAACGAATAAGTACCGGTAGCACCAAAAGTAATCATTCAATAATATTTACGAGATTCCAACTCCATTTTTCTGAATACAATTTTACGAAAATCGTGATTTTCCAGAATCTTCTAAGCCACTATTTCAATACAGTTGTCAAAGATAACTTGAAGCTCTGAAAACTCAATTTACCAAACAGTTTTACCGTGAACTAGTTTAAAGCCTGCATCTTCACTCGCTTGATAATATCTTGCACAAAACACAAACTTTGCGCTCTATAGTATTCAGACTTCTTCGGGCTGATGATGGATAGATGGGAAGGTAATTTTCTCTTATCTGAGATAATACTCGCATTAGATAATACTACAATATCTTTCCCGAAATCACCTTATGACCTTACGGACATAATATCAAGTATTAGGTTACACTGCTGTAGGCCTATCACGAGCTCTGTCTGGCTCTGTCTCTGGTTCAGGTTCCTGTTTAATAAAGCTGACAATTCTAATATATGTCATAAGGCGACAAAATTCTAGAATTGTCGTACTTAGGCTATTAATAAAAGTGACAAATATGTCACAAAAGCGCGACAATTCCACAATTTTGTCGCTTTTTGACAAATATGTCGAATTGTCAGCTTTATTAAACAGGGGCCTGATGTTGAGTGTTGACTAAATAAATCCTACGTCGAAACGTCACACACACAGTGACACTGGTGAGCACTCACACAGACTCAAAACCAGAGCCAGACAGAGCTTGTGGTAGGCATACTGATTATGATGGCATAGCTGCGTGACGATCAGTCAGTCACATAACAGTTGTACGTATATAGATTCAAGAGTTCGGTAAAACCTCAGGTGTCAGGCTGTCACATCCATCTCTATATAAATTTTAACATTCTACGTGCTGGGAATCTTACAAGGAGCAATGAACCTGAGTGCATTGACATTATTCCTTACACATTGGTTAGTAATTGTATGTATGAAGTAAGATCCCCTGCTGATTATGTGTTCTGTGCCGTAGGTCGTGGGTTCGATGCCCACTGAGAACAAATATCTGGTTCCCATAGCACAAGTTCTCCTTAATTTGGAGTAGATTGTGTGGATTGTTCATAATATTTATTTATTATTTATTTATTTATGTCATAACGTACTTGTGCGTTATTGTAATGTAAAACGCACGAGTTTAATTTTAATAAGGGACGGTTAAACAAGATGCTCTGTATAAAACTAAAACGAGCGGTACTTTTTTAAATCTTAGCAAAGAGGTTTTATGTCAGAAAAGTGGTATTTTATGAATAAAATTAACTTTAGGAGACAAAACATAAAAATAAACCTTTGATTTTTTGCATCTCAAATCCTTTTACCACACTGACTGTTTCGAAAAAACTAGTGACAACAAGAATAATACTTTTTGGTGTCAAATATCCGAGTTAATATTCGAGTTTTGGTTTCGTGGGCGATGGCTATCAGTGAGTTTTTTGTTTTAAGGCCTGCGCACACCTAGGTCGCTGGCGATGGCGAACAGTGAAACGCTGACAAATTTGACAGCGTTTCATTGATCGCCATCGCCAGCAACCTAGGTGTGCGCAGGCCTTCACTGATCATCGGCGCTGATATGTCAACGCATGAAGTGACAGCTAAGCGCTGCAGCGTGACAAGATCAGTAATGGCAGTAGCAATGGAAATTATTAGAATTTAAAAGTGAAATAAACCGTTGCTTTTTTTATGAATGCAAATGCTATTACAAACGGACTTACGGCCCAGTTGATGGTAAGCGGTCACGGTCGCCCATATACACCAAGCAACCAACCATAGACCCAACATAGACACAACAACAGCACCCTTGGTGCTGTTGTTGCGTTGCCTACCCTGACGGATTTTTTTTTCATTTTTCTTGAACCTATTCATGTAAGTATATAGCTGGGTGATATAATTAAATGAATAGAATGGATAGAAGGATATAAATGATATAAATAGAAGATAAAAAATCTAAAGGATAGAAGGGAATGTTTTCAATTCGTGCCACCACATTATTTGTAGTTAGCACGCACGTTTTAAAGGTATGAATGTATTAAAGAACCAGTCGCATCGTGATGGTTTAAAAGCGTGGGTTTATTAAAATCGCCCTAAAGAAATATTACAGTGGATAAGAACAGATTGATTGCTTTAGTTATGCAGGAACCGAAAAGAAGAAAAAAATATGGATTTGAATTTCGAACAGCATTCATGTATTATTTTGAGTGCCAAATTGTGACCTAGCAATGCCCTTTTTGATCAAGAGAAAGTGGTTAATGCCCACATTATTTGGCTGCCTGGTATGTTCAAACGAGTGGTATTATAAATTCCATGTTCCTAAGATTGATTGACATTTTAATAATAAATCTATGAATGCATCTATGTCACGGTAAAGGAAATTACATCCGATTCAAAAGTTAATTATATCGGAAGTGTAAATCGCATTATTTGGGTAATTATTTGATTACCGAGTATTTTATACTAGGTAATAAAGTTGTATAATGTTTTACACACCTTATAAGAACCTAATAGATCTGACTACGTGCTTGTGTTTATTTCTTTATTACTAACCCCCACTGAAAGCGTTTAATCTCCATTTATTGTCCAGATCCATAGTGGATCTAGGGAGAAATGTTTTTCTCTATAGATCCAGTTTTGTAAGGTCTACTGAAAAGTGTTATTCTTGCTAGACCCGTTAACCAGCTGTATCGTGTTCTCATTCACCACTAGTTACAAACAAGGAAACTCAAGGGTGTTATAAGTTTGAGCCCGAGGGAACAACACAGGCGATTTTCCATACAAACGTAGTCCCCTATTTCCTACCTGGATAATGCCTCTAGAGTAACCATTTTGTCTCATAAAATTCAGATCTGCTATATACGTGCTCGTATGTTTTCCTTTTTTTCAGAAACTTATTGATAAAGAAAATATCACCTCCAATTCATATTTCATATAAATCATATTATGAGGGTCATAATTATTTTCTTGAATCAATAAGTTTCTGAAAAAAAGGAAAACATACGAATACGTATATAGCAAATGGATTTTAAGAGACAAAATGGTTACTCTAGAGGCATTATCCAAGAAGGAAATAGGGGACTACGTTTGTATGGAAAGCCGCCTGTGTTGTGCCCTCATAGTGTGATGCATGTCGCTAATCTGCTTAGTTTCGCGATTTGCGTAAAAAGTAAACAGGCCTTTTCATCTATTGTAGATGATTTATATAGTGTCAGGGGCAACTGGTGATTACTTATGCCCCTACTTACGGAGCGCTATAGTGCCTGGGACAGGATTTTAGATGGAATAGGCTTGCCCAGCACCTATACCATCCTGACAGCTTAGTCAACCTAATCCTCAGGAAAGACATGGTCAATTCGTGCGGAGCTGACTAAGCCACGGGCTTCCTCACGATGTTTTCCTTCACCGTTTGAGAGCACTAGCATTGTACACATAATTTTTTCGCACATACACGAATACATTGAATTTACATTCATTTTCATATTTTATTTTTATCGATGTCATATTTTTAATGATAGCAATACATTTATATGTATATTACTTGGCGACACCGAGTGACCCAATTGCTATAAACTGTTCGTTTATGAACGGAGAGAATAATAAACGATTCGCTAACTTCTTGCATGAATATTGAGCAGCTTGATAGAGAACGGTTAGTTTTAAGCAAGAATTGAGTATTTGCATATTTATTTTGGAATAAAACTGGCGTTCAACGAAAATATTTAAGTATTTAAAAAGTTAATACATATTTTAAGTGCTCTTTGTAGTCAGTTTATTAATAAAAAAGTGAGTTTTAGTGTTATTTATAGCTAGACTCACCTAGGTTTATGACGTTTTAAAGTGATTCTGGTGATACAACAGAATAAAGAATTTTTCAGTATAATTTTTTAAGCGCACCAAGCGCTTTGCTTCAACTTTTATGTTGCGGACAGCCAAGGAATGGAATTCCTTGCCGGCGTCTGTCTTTCCGAGCACCTACAAATTGGATGTTTTCAAGACAAGAGTGAATAGGTATCTTCTAGGTAAGCGTGCTACATCGTCGACCGCATCATCACTTAACAGCAGGTGAGATAGCGGTCAAACGCAAACCTATAAATTGTAAAAAAAAAAAAAAAAAATTTACATGCTATTGCTTAGTTTTTTTATATTAAGGTGTTGTTAGTTTATTGTTGTGTGTTGAATAAAAGTCCCAAATCGTTTGTATAAATAAAAATGTATGAAATACATGACTAGACTAAAAGTATCTGTCTCCCCAGGCTCATAGCCTCGACTAGCATCTCAGCTCAGTTGGTAGTAGCTCTGCCTTCTGCGCCGTAGGTCGTGGGTTCGATCCCCACCGAGAAGAAATATTTGTGTGATGAACACAGATGTGTGTTCTCTGTCTGGGTGTTATATTGTATTCTAAGTTGTATTTACAAAAAATAAATTGCTGTATGAATTATTATTATCAGCTATATGGGTTTCAAAGTACAAGCTTGGTTAATTTGGGGCTAAATAGTGATGTGTGGGTTGTCTACAATATACATTTGTAGAACTCTCGATAGTCTTCTTGATACACAATATAGGTATCTATATAATTTATAGATACTTAGGTACGCATACATCAAAACATGGATAGTTTGTGCAATGTATACTTTTTTACTTTTTTTACATACTTTCTTTTCTTCGATGACACCTAACTATCAAGAGATCCATTGGGAATTATGCATGCGTACTAGGTACATAGAGAACATAATAGAATAGCCAAGTTATGAAATACGTCCTTATGGAATTAGACACACGTACAAAGAAGTCATTGAACATAATAGAACTACTATGAAAGAGTTGAACGAAATTAACCCTAATGAACCCGCGTTACGTGTGACTTTCGCCCGTTATATCGACATCTAATTCGTCCATTGAAGCGTTATGTATAATTGGTTACGTCAGATACAAACGCCATAGAACAATGCATAGTTTCTATACAGTCATAGAATAAGCAGCAGTTAGTACATAACCGGTACTACCAGTGTGATATACTGATACAGAGCGGTCGCGTGTGGAATATGTTACGAGTATGCCTGCCACTTTCACATTGGTCGCGAATCTGCTACTTTTAAAGCGTGACGCTTTAGTTTTCTTCAATGTTGATGTTTCTGTTCTTGAATTAACTAACTGAGCACTCAACACTTTGCCACTCTGCCTGCCAATGATCAATATGGAGAAGGCTTATGTCCACCAAATCTCTAATTCATAATTTTCTTGTCCAAATCCTACTTCATGTGGGGTCAGTACAAAAGATTTTCGTTCTCCATTCTCAACATCAGTCATTTCAGCAGTCATTCCTTTCTTACTCATGTCATTCTTCACACAATTCATCCATCTTTTCTTTAGCTTACCGCTACTTTTCTAGCCATTCACATTCATACCTACCACTCTTCTCGTTACATGACATTCTTCCCTTCGCATGACATGCCCGTACCAGGCTAACCTTTCGCTCCTCATCGTTTCAGACAAATCCCTTATTGCCATTTTCATGTTGAACCAAACTTTCTGTTAAAAAATAAATCTGAGAATACTTCGATATCATCCTCCACGCATCAGTGAAACATCCATCGAAATCAAACCAGCAGCCATCGGGCTATACAAAATACTAACAAGTATTTTCAGGTATCCATATTATTAATGTTATGAGAGTGAATGAAGCGAAAGAGGTGTGTCAGGATCGTAGCAAGTGGAAATCCGTAATCTCTGCCTACGCCCATGGGAATGAAGCGTGATTTTATGTATGTATGTTTGTATTTTCAGGTACATAGGTACATTAAGGCTATAGTGTTATACATTATAGCGGTGCCGCGGTAATCTTAGTTTTTTATCACTTAAAAATCATAATTATCTTAATCAACAAAAAATGCAAAAAGCAAATAATGCTCTATAACATAAACTTATCTGATGCATAAAATAGTATTTCCCGTCTAAAGGTCTTTTAAAGCTGGTTATATATTGGTAATGTATTTCATCTATTATAAGTTGAACTATAATAACTTCTCGTAAAGAACTTAAAACGAAGATAAAAAATAAGTTTTGTAACGAAATTAAATGTCTATGTAATGTTTTTCAATAGAAAATATTATTAATATTACTCTATTTCAATAGTCTATATTATTTTTATTGTGCAGTAAAGTAACTTCCGGTTATAATAGAGGCAATGAATTTAAATTTGTGAACGGTATCTTTTACTGGCCGTGGTTAGCTTATAATAGGACCTTGCCATCACTTTACGTAAAGTCATATAAAAAGTGACTAAGACGATGGCTAGACGATCTGGAAGCTCTGGAGAAGGATTGGGAAGTTGCCAAAGATCGTGATAATTGGAAGATTTTGGGAGAGGCCCAGCAGAGGGACAGTGCATGTAAAAAAAAAGAAGACTCACCAGGAGATGGGTAGTAGTAGAATCTCTTGAGCATAATATTATAAATAAATAAAATAAATAATTAAAATAAATATTATAGACCATCCACGCAACACTATCTAGCCCCAAACTAAGCAGAGCTTGTACTATGGGAACCAGATGGCTGATAATTATAATCATATTTTTTTCCTTTTTTTTTGTAAATACATGCTTAGAATATAATATAACACCCAGATAGAGAACAAACATCTGTGTTCACCACACAAATATTTGTTCTCGGTGGAGATCGAAACCACGACCTACGGCGCAGAAGGCAGAGCTACTATATACCAACTGAGCCGAGAGGCCAGTCATTATAACCTACAACATTGCTGTCGCGATCCACTTGCCAAGGGAAGTGACTAAAAAAACCCTAATTTGTGAGATACCAATACCTATGTCCAGTAGTGGACTTACGACAGTATTTAGTCTGATGAAATTGTTGATTTTATAGATGATAAGACTTTTAAAATGATTTGATAATATTTTACGGTTCAAATAATACTGTTTTTTCTTCCAAGAGATATTAAAAAGAAATTACCTAAACATTTATGCGTTTAGATTTAGTATATTTAAGATTTAGATTTAAGATTTATTTATTTGGTAACAATACATAAATATTACAAAACTGCTACTTACTACATTTAACAAACGGGTACTTATAAACTAAAAATGATAAGTTGTACAGAATTAAATGCGTAAGTACGCTAACTCCCACCCTAGGAGAACCTGTGTTGCGGGTAGTTAGCCTCTTTCGTCCAATTAGTAACCAACGTATGTGCTTACGCTAGTTGAGAGTGCAACAGATAATTATGATAATTTGTGTGTGTTAAGTGTATGTATGTTAATTTTTAATATGATTAAAGTAAACATTGTGTTTAATATAATACTGTATGTAAATATAATTTAGGTGCAGGTAAAAAATGTTCATGTAAATAGGTAATGTATGTAGGTAAGATACTATTTTAGTTGAATACGTATGGGAGTTTGGTATGAATGAGCTATGATGATGGGGTTAAGAGAGATTCAGTTTCGTGATAGTTAAGACTACTGAGCCAGTCGGAAGTTAATCTTCTACACCTTTTTCTAGTTAGTGATATTAAGTTAAGTTTTTTATTTAATTTTGTGTATATGAATGGTCCTAGGTAGTAGTGACATCGCTTGCCGAAGCTAGTCCTTACTTTAGGTATTTTCCATACGAGCCTACGGTTCGTATGTGTTTCCAGCATATTTGTATGTGCCGTTTTGTGGAAGTTTATGGCAGTGATAAGCAGAAAGAGTTGTCTAACAGAGAGGAGTCTGGTATCCTGGTACAATGAAGTGGTAGGGTATCGGTATGGTTTAGAGTAGGCGACCTTTAATACTGCTCGCTGAGCTCGTTCTAGGCGAAGTAAGTGAGTTTTACAAGCTGAACCCCATGTGGAAATACAGTACGTGAGTACTGACTGGCAGAGGGCCTGATAGACCAGTTTTATGGTTTGACTGTCAGCGCAAGATCTCAACATTTTGAATAAGTATAGCAGTTTTCGTAATCTACCGCACATTGCTGCTATTTGGTTTTTCCAAGAAAGGTTCTCATCAATTATCACCCCAAGATATTTAAGGTGTTGTACCCTTTCAATGCTAGAGCAGGAACAGGGGATTGTACAGGAATGAGGTTTGTGGAGTTTTATGTTTAAGTCAGATTTGGGAGATGTGCGGTTTGAAATGCTAAAAGCGATAAGCTTGGTTTTATCAGTGTTGAGAGTCAACAAATATTAAAAGTTTAAATAATTGAGAAACTGACTTCCTGGCCAAACTACTGAACCAGTTTTGATAAAATTTCTATGAGACCAATCTGAAAGTACGGACTTTTCAAATAAAAAATAATTTTAATTAAAAAAAAAAACAAACCTATTGAGTACCTCCTTTTTTATTTGAAGTCGGTTAAAAGTAAAATTCATTAGTATATCATATAAAGCGCTGGTTTCACTGATTGACCATTCCATGAAACTAGCTTAAGTGTTCGTTCAACGTATCAATTAGTAGGTACCTACTATTTAAATTGGCTTTAAGTACTAAAACCGATTAATTAGCTAAATGAATATAGCCGCTTAATTTATTATTAATAGGCTTTCACTATACAACCAAATAAGTTGATACTTAATAGCTTGTTAAAAACTTATGGATAAAGATTATCTAACAGGCCTTTGCATCTATTTTAGATGATTCATATACCGACAGGGCAACTGTTGTTTACTTATGCTCCAACTTACGGGACGCTATAGTGCCTTGGACAGGAGTTTAGATGGAATAGGCTTGCCCAGGACCTATACCATCCTGACAGTTTAATCGGCCTGATCCACAGGAAAGACATGGTCAATACGTGCGGAGCTGACTAAGCCGTGGGTTTCCTCGCGATGTTTTCCTTCACCATTTGAGAACACTTTTTGCACATAAATTTTTCGACAGAAAAACTCATTGGTACAGAACTGGCTTCGTACCCACGACCTTAGGATCAAAAAGTGGGGCCGCTACCACTAGACAACCAGTGCTCTAGTGAGAAATACAAGATAACATACCTATAATACTATACCTATATGAATAATGGAGCTTTTTAGTACGTTTATCGATGTATAAAAACCACGAGCATCCACGATTATAGTAGACAAGTAGTCCATAGTTCTGATTTTCAGTTCGTTTACGATCATTATTATGTACTTATTTATTTTATTTGATTACAGCGTATTACGAAACTTTCTTTCCAACAACGTAATCTATAATTTCTTATTACTTTTGCTTGCTTTCATTTTAGATAATTTTCTTCTCATTTTACAAGAAATAAATGCACAGAGCTAGCTTGCTTGTGAAAGTTTAAAATTTATGAGTATACTTTAATATTTGACTGGCCTCTAGCTGAGTTGGTAGTAGCTCTGCCTTCTGCGCCATAGGTCGTGGGTTCGATCCCCACCGAGAACAAATATTTGTGTGGTGAACATAAATGTTTGTTCTCTGTCTGGGTGTTATATTGTAGTATGTATTTACAAAAAAAAAAAATGCATTCAAGTATTATATCAGCTATCTGGTTCCCATATTACAAGCTCTGCTTAGTTTGGGGCTGGGTAGTGTTGTGTGAATTGTCCACAATATTTATTTATTTACTTATTTATATACCATCTGATATGTCTTGTGTTGTACATCAATAAATGTAATCACTCGTAAACTGAACGAAAACTCGTAAACAAACATAAAAGGTAAGGATATAAGTACAGTTTTGTGGATAGACAGGGTGAGAAACTTAACCTCCCACACAGGTGTATAAATATACTTTTTTAAGTTTCATTGCTATATTATTACGACTATAATAGATCATAATTATTATAATTATGCAGGTAATACTAATTAAAATGATAATCGTACACAAAAAAACAGTGAGATTTGTCTAAAAAGTTCTTTGTTTTTCTATTGTTATTGCCCTATTTATGCAATCATTTTATAATCTTGACACAATAGTATATATTTTTAACCGACTTAAAAAAGGTTCCGACTTAAAGGAGGTTCTCAATTCGGTTGTATTTGACTGGCCTCTCAGCTCAGTTGGTAGTAGCACTGCCTCTGCGCCGCAGGTCGGGGGTTCGATCTCCACCGAGAACAAATATTTGTGTGGTGAACGCAGATGTTTGTTCTCTGTCTGGGTGTTGTATTGTATTCTAAGTATGTATTTACAAAAAAAAAATGTATGTATGTATTATATCTGCTATCTCGTTCCCATAGTACAAGCTCTGCTTAATTTGGGGCTAGATAGTGTTGTGTGAATTGTCCACAATATTTATTTATTTATTTTATGCTTGTTATAGCATAACTTTCGTCATAGGTATGTATAAGGAAGGATTCGAAAATATTTTTTTATTTGGAATGTTATACTTCCAGATTAGTTCCATAGATTAAAATTGACACAATAGATTACTTAGTCTTAGATTTAAACTTTTAAGCAGGTTTATCTGTACCACAAATCACATAAAGATTGAAAAGATAGCCGTGTTGCATAACACCGTCCCATGGTTTTGTCAGTCAACGCCTCGCTAGCGACATCGACAGTGAGAGTGTAGTCAGTAGGTCGCGATGATCTCAAGCTATTGAGGGCAAGTGAAATGTACGCATTCAAACTGTCTCTCGTATTAGGGTTTAGTTTAACCTAAAACGAGAGACGATTTGAATGCTTACAATATTCCGCTTGGCTTCAATGAATTTAAAATTATAAAAACATTGACTAAAATGTAACTATTGACGTGTGCGTGTTTTTGCGTCTGTGCGTGCTGAGTGACTCAGCTTTGATTATGAACTAACGTTATATGCATGGGGGATACTTATTTTAGCACTTTTTAAATTAACGCTATTGCTATGCATAGTTTTATGGAAGAAACGGGTATTTATCGCGATTACCTTATTATTTTTCCAAAAAATATATAAAAAAGGGGAAAAAAGAAAGAAAGGAAATAAAAAAGGTAATCGCGATAAATACCCAAACTTTGCTTAAATGTATACAAATATTATTTTTTATATAATAATACAAAAGCGTGAAAGTTGAAGCATAGAAAGAATCGTAGAGAAACTGCATCTTTTGTATTTAATAAACATGATCTTATATGTAAATTTCTAATGAAAAAATGTTTTACCTTACTTTGAGTAAATAGTTGATACACAAAGACGTTTTAAACATGTTTTATGCCAACTAAGTGTGAAGGCTACTTTGATATTAGTTCGTTAATTTAATTAAAAGTCTACCTCTGCCAAAAATCACCTTACTAAGCCGAAATCTTCATCAGATTGCTAGCAAAAGCTGAAAGGTACTCTACTGTACGTACTTATAAGTAGGAAGATATTTTCAGTAAAAGCGTTTCGATATTCTAATGGAAATTCGTAATTTCTAACTTGCTAATAGGATTTCGTCCGTTATGGCTCAACGATGTTACTCATTTTGCGCGAACCGTATCGAAGTTACGAAATGAGGGTAGAAAAAAAGGCTGCCCAAATTGGCAAGTTCATGCTAATTTTGACAACGCTGTTCCATAGATTTTTTGCTCTATTTATGTAACAAATATTGGCATGTCCAACAAGATTAGTAACCATCGTGTAACAGAGCCGAAACAATTCCAATTATGTTTTAAAATAATATATAATAATAATTATATTATACTTCTAGTCTGAGACTAGATGGAGCGACGACTTGCGGAGGGTGGCGGGCAGCAACTGGATGGGAAGAGCCAAAGACCGGGCTCAGTGGCGCGCCATGGGAGAGACCTATGTCCAGCAGTGGACTGCAATAGGTTGATGATGATGATGATGATATTATACTTCAAACCAAAAACGGAAGTTCTGATAGACGATCCCAAAATATTAGGTTACATAAGCATTTAATAAGTAATTAATATTGAAATGGCAATAGCAATACGTTCCATATTTACCTATTATACCTATTATGTAGAAAAATAAAATAAATATATTTACTCGAAAAAAAAAAGGAAACCTGACTGTGGATCCCATATTGATACGATACGATAAAATAAAATACCAAATATGTTGGTTATTTTTATAGTATTGTTAAGTAACAGATAGGAACCTACTTATTTAAATTATGCATTTGAATATCAAGATTTATACCATACTAATAATTACGTAGAAGAAATCAAAATTGAGGCTACTGGGTTAGCTTTCTCGATATTCATAACAAGGCAGATTTTTAATATTATTTTTACGCAAGTTGAGAATAAAGTTTGATGGTTAAGGTATTTGCATAATAAATTAACAATAAGCTTAAAAATCGATCAATTCTGGGGTAATAACTTATCATAAACAAATTATCTATGCGAATAACAGTCATCAATAAATATTAAACTGGTCGTACACCACAATTTACCGCAAAAACCGCAATATATTCACTTGACCATAATAAATGTTCAATTTCTCTTACTTTCTATTTATTTTATGTTTCACTCGGTATAAAGTAATCATGTTGTTATTATAGACCAATAAAATATCAACAACTTGTTGAATTTATCATTAATCAATTTAACGATGTGCGTATTTTCAAATAATATATCAATCGTTAATTATCCAAAGACCTAATTTTGATACAGACAAAAATACAAATAAAAAAAAACAAAGTACTTACAGTGCGATAAAAAAGAGCACTATCACAACACAAAAGTTCACAGTACACGCGTAAGTTTTCGATTCTAAGTTCGCTCGCTTCCAGTGCCTCGGTTGTACTGAACTGCAAACGGAAGAACGCGGCGGACTCAGGCGCACGTTCGTCGGTTAAAGCGAAAACCTGCATTCTAAACTTCTAACACCCTAAAATTAAGGTTAAGGATAGAAAAAGCTGCAGTGCATTGGTTATTTTTCGTAAATCGATTCGATATATCGTGCGTACAATAGATAAATGCTAATTGTGGGTAACTGGAGCGTGTGAGTTCTGTTAGTCATTAACAGATTGTTTGAGAAAGAAATTGTGTACGTATGTTGTGTGTGGTATGCCGGTTGCAGTGGTAATGTAACTCATCATAATTTGAGGTAATCAGTTGGGTAGTTCGAATCAAAAACTTTCATTACGCAAACTTTTACTCAGACGATCTTTTTATATTAATTTGGTAAGTCATTTTGAGATAGCACTCATTATATCTATTTATTTTGATGACGTTGGATACCTACATTGATATCCTACCCATTTATTCCACTAGTATCTTTACCGCTCTTTTTTTTTTTTTTTTTTTTTTTTAAGATTTTTTTAATCTTTACCGCTCAATTCACTGCCAAAATTAAATTTGGAAAAGTTGATTTTATGTATAATTTTTTTATTAAATTAATATATTTGCGGATTTTTTTGTTCCGTCAGAATTAAAACGCATCAAACTTAATTAATCACTTAAATATTAAAAAAACATCGTTTTAAAATAACATAATAGTCCTTATGTGATTTTAAAACGATGTTTTTTTGAACACCTGACATTTCAAACCGATAATTGCAATTTGTTTTATTTTAAAGATTTTTTTATTTTTTTATGCATCTGTATTTGAAACACCAATCATATTAAGCTTCCAGATAAGTGTGAGTTTATTTTTTTGCCAAGCTGTAGAAATCATTGATTACGTATAGCTCCAGCTACGAGCTCTAGTAGTCTCAATGGACTCATGGATTCTAAAGGTTCGAAATTGCAGTGCTTGCCGTGACTTAAGGTCTAGTTTTCCAAGTAGCGATAATCGTCCTAAGACGAGCATAATTTACACTAGCGGCCGTCCGCGGTTTTGCTCGACCCGTTTCCGTTACTTACATCCGTTCTCTGTTACAATATTTTTCATTAATTGTAGCCTATGTGTATTATTCTGATGTATAGCTATTTAAGTAAAGTTTCATTTAAACCCATTCAGTAGTGTTTACGTGAAAGAGTAGCAAACATCCATCTATCCATTCATACAAACTTTCACGCTTATAATTTAAGTATAGGATATTATTATATAAATAGAGACACTTTGGAAAAAACTTTGCAACTCCTACTATTGAAATGATTACGAAAAAATGATAAAATCATCTAAGAATCAAAGAATCTATTTTTTAGTCTTGTTAATCGAACCAGTAGGTCACTGACCTAGTTTTCATGACTGAGTATAAAGTTCATTATCAGCAGCCTGAAGAAGTTCGATGCTGCAGAACGATTGAAAGCGAGAGTCTTATATTTTTGAGACCATCGCAAAAAATTGGAGCAAGAGATTATTATCTCCAATTTTTTTATAATCTTAGACTTACCGTACACTACAAGTGGCTGGCCGTGGTTTTGCTCGCCTCGTCCCCGTTCCCGTTACTTTTTCGGGATAAAAAATATATTTCAGTCTCCTTGTTCCAAGCTACCTCCACACCAATTTTCCTTCAAATCAGTTTAGCCGTTCTTGAGTTATCAATACTGTAACACTCTATTTTCTTTTATTTAGATAGATCAGACTATTTACGTCCGTTATCCTGTTTTTTACTGCGTTCTAGAGAATCACAGCTTTAGTTTTGCTTAGCGTCGTACTTTACACAAAAACCTACACAAGTACACACACACTGAGGTGACTCGAGGTTCCTACACGAAAAAAACCGGTATGTATAGGTACTTGCATAAACCACTTTACTTGAAGGACTTGAAGTACGGAGATTCCAGTCAAGTACTTTTAGTGCTACTGACAGATCGGAATAAAAAGCTTGTAAGGAGTGCGAACTAATTTCCTAACTAATTTTATAATGTTTATAATAAAATACAGAGTGTAGATTTCTTCTAATATTGAAGGAAAAATTCAGGGTATCTACAGATTTTCGGACTGCTAGTTCTATATATAAAATTAATGTTGATGGGAGACTGAAATCCCTCAAAGTTTACACAAAAAACCTAGACTGCGAGCAAGAGATTGACAGATAAAAACACGTGTTTTCACCTTTCAAACTTACAAAACTTATGCAAACCAATAGTTAGCTCTAAGTAAATCTAGGAACTAACTATAAGTACATAATAACAAATAACAAAACAACCATTCCAAGAAATAACAAAGGAAATAAACAAGTTTCATGTTAGAAAAATAATTTACAAAATTCAAAGTTTTTTACCCGATAAGTTGTCAGAAAATCATTAATCAACTTGCACGATGAAAAACCAAAGTTTTTTTGTCAAGTAAAGTGATGGCCGTTCCGACAAACAGCTGATCTTCTTTCATTTAGTAACATTATCCAGAGATGGCGCTACTGGTATACCTTGGTTAATAATAATCAGTAATAATCAAGGACCACTTTGAACAAAGGAATATTTATTCAAGGACCACTTTGAAATTAAACTAAAACTAAAATAACTAGTTATTTACTAACTACACTAGCTAAGACACGAGGTTTTTTAAGTGAATGTTATAGCCGAATTGAGAACCTCCTCCTATTTTAAGTCGGTTGAAAAAATCGGGTTTTTAGTTTTTAACGTTTGAGAGCACTGGCATAGTGTACATACATTTTTGGGCAGAAAACTCATTGGTACACGACTGGATTTGAACCCATTACCTTAGAATCGGAAGGTGGGGCCGCTACCACTAGGCCACCAGCGCTCTCAGTCAGTCCACAGTTGGACATAGTTCTCTCCCATGGCGCTCCACTGAGCCCGGTCTTTGGCTCTTCCCATCTAGTTGCTGCCCGCCACTCTGCGCAAGTTGTCCCTCCATCTAATCTGAGGTCGCCTTACACTACGTTTGCCTAAACGCGGTCTCCACTCCAGAACTCGTGCATCCCCCTCGTATCTCGTTTTGGCGTGACAACGTCTTATAATTCGATGGAGTCGACTACACGCACTAAAAACATGGCTCATGCGGCGTTACCTCGCTCTGAGGCGTTCCATTTAAGGCTTGAAGTGCTCCGTGCTCGGCAGCGTTCGATATCTGTCTCTCTCCTACTTGAGTGAGCGATGCGTCCGCGTGGACAGCTGTATGACGTTGTCACGTTCAACTATCGTCAGTAAACCGACTTTACAGACAACCGATTTTTTTAGAAAACACTAGCATGGTTGTTCTAGGTTCATCTTGCGACATTATAATTCAAAATCATGTGTGACGAAAATCTCTCAGTGCCAATTTATTTTGAGCTCTACAAAAACACAATTGTTTCAAAACGTAATCGATTTGTTGCCGAATAGTTCAAATTCGACAAATTGCCTGAACTAAATTGAAATGAAAGTTATCATTTATATATTATCTAGTTTTATATCTATTCTATATCTATTTCGAAGCATAGCTGTTTTGTTCTTATTTATTTACGCAAAGAAACTTAGGTACAAATATTAACAAAATTTACAAAATAAAACAGTTTAGCTATCTGCAGACCGTTACAAATGATCTAGAGATGGCTCAACTGATTTAATCAGTGTCAGACGAAAGTGACCTCAAGTCGCTGTGGGCATTGCTACGCTGAATAGCAATGCTATAATGCGCTGCGCCAGATACCCACCAGCCCTTGGGTCACGCGTCGCTTCGATCAGTCGCCTAGCCAACATTTTGATATTTATTTTTAGCTCAATTTAGTATATTATTGGCGCAAATAATAAGATGAATAGCTCGTTTTCAATGTTCCAACGACCCATTCAATTCAAGTGTGCTTAGAAAAGTTGTGCCTATAAATTAAAACTTTTGTGTTCTGAATTAACTTTGGATGTTTATTATTTTCAGGCAAGCTTCTTGAAAAGTCTATAAAAAGAACCCTTATAATATTCACTTGAAATAAAACAAAATAAAATTTACGCCTTGGTGGTTAAAAATTAATGATTACT
Organism: Thera obeliscata; assembly: GCA_947578465.1. NCBI lineage: Eukaryota > Metazoa > Arthropoda > Insecta > Lepidoptera > Geometridae > Thera > Thera obeliscata. The sequence goes on from OX387919.1 coordinate 4,765,323, forward strand.
TTATTTGTAAAAAAAAAACCGCTCGATATGTTATCCATCTAAAATCATCATCCGTTCTCTTTAAAAACTGCTTGAGTAGTATAGTTTGTATTTATAATATACTTATTGAGTAGTATTCATTGACTAATTTGTTTTATTTAGTGTGTAGTCAGCAGACACTTCGAATTGTTGAGTTTCAGCTAACATCTGAAGGGGCAGAGAGAAAATGAAGTAACCTAAGAGAGAAAATGCCTTAAATAGTGACGTTAGCAATCGCAACTACCACACTAGCAAAGCCGTGGGCAATCGCCAATATTATTTTTATGAGCAATTTCAACAGACTTCAAACTAAGTTAAGCTGGAAACATCATAGTTTAGTTCAGCTTAGCATAAGCTTCTAGGTGGGAATCGAAGACGAGACGATACTACCACAGAATACAGATTCGCCGTATGTATGGGAACCTCTATATTTCTAATTTCTAATGTAGTTGAGAGAATAAGATCTGCACTGATGTCCCGCGATGGGGTGTATTGTGCATTGTTGCTCTGCCAAACCTCACCCCAGCCAGCCCAACTCCTTAAAATAACGGAGTAAGACTTTGGGTTGGTGGCAGCAATGTTCCAGTGGACCGGATGGTGATACAGATGTGAATGTGGAGGTACAAGACTCAAACAGTTCTCTGAACCCTGTCTTGGACCTCGCTTCTTCGGTTGCAGAGCAGTGTAGTACTACATGATCCACAGTTTCCCTTTCCTGTAAGCAGCCGCGACACTAGTCGCTGTTTAACGCTCCAGTCTTCAAGAGGTGGTGGTGGAACCGCTGTCACTAGTTTTTTATTTTGATTTAAAATATAGCAAAATATAAGGATTCTAAGAGAAAAGAAGGAAGTCTACCTTATCGACAAAAAAATATATCCGATAACTTATTTATTTATTTTTATTAAAAAAACTCTGAAACTTAGACCTACAGGGCCAACTCAAACACTTTGTTCCAACACTTCCGAATGTTCGCAAAGCGAAAATTTTAATTAAAAGAAAAGAGTAAGTACCTGTCTACAAAGAAAACTGATCAAAAGATACGCAAGCACTCGGACAGCTCTTCAATGTTCACTTAGAGAAAGTTTAAATCTCTGTTTTCATTTAAATTCTGTCGTCTAATCTGAATTAGACTGAATAAATAATATTTGTGCTTGAAAGAAAGAAAGAAAACAATTTATAACTAATTACATGGACCTGATACTGACGCACTTTTTTGTAAATATTTGCTTAAAATCCAATCTAATAGACATGAACATGAGACACAAACATCCATATATTGTTTTGTCCCACTGCAGAATAAAGGCCCCCCTTTCCTCTTTCCGCTCTTTGCGACTCAACCCAGTGACAGGCCACGATCCAAGGTGGTAGTCAAGTTCGTCCCGCCATCTCATTCTTGGTCTTCCACGTCACTGCCTTGCAGTTTGTGGGATCCACTCTTACGTGGACGCCCACGAGGTGTCAGATATGCGGCAGACGTGTCCAGTCCAGCCCAAAATCTCTAATAGCTGGGAAAAAATTCAACAATTTCATTCTGAAATGTCATGTGAGTATGAATGTGTTGCTACAGTAGGCCTACCACGAGCACTGTCTGCCTCTGTCTCTGGCTCTGGTTTTGAGTCTGTGTGAGTGTTGACTAAATAAATCCTACGTCGAAACGTCACACACAGTAAAATACACAGGTTAGCACTCACACAGACTTATAACCAGAGCCAGAGACAGAGCCAGACATAGCTTGTTACGAATGAACAGGTTGCTACGAATGCCATGCAGAATAACTCAAAATATCAATACGAAACTTTATCTAACTTTAAAAAAGACCCCGAGTTTGGGTTGTCGCTACAAAATCACTAAGCAAAAACAAAAGAAAACAAACACATTTCGGCGAATGACAAAACTCACGTTGAATACTAACATAGAATACTTTAGCATTTAAATGAACGGGCCTGCAAAGTTCTTGTGTTGTCGAAACTTTTTTAATTTTGCTAAAAGTAACCAGGTGTTCCCAGCTCGCATCATTCGGGCGGACTTAGGGCAGTTCTACACGCAACGCAATGTCCTTGGTCTTTGGCACAGGCTTCGGCAAACAAGTGGAGATTTATTTATTATTTATTTATTAGGATCACCAAGAAATAATACACAAAAATAAAAATTAGATCGAGCAAAAAAAATATTCTTCCCCGTGCTTATCCACTGAAGGCAACCACAGCTAACACAGGTATTATAATAATAGTTAAGACTATAATTATAGGTCAACAGCCTCGGCTAAAAACTTCTAGCCGCTAGGTGGTGGTCACGTGTTTTCGGTGTCAGAGACGTGAGATTGACGTCGCCTCCAAGGAGAGATTTTCTGTGTCAAACCGAGTATAAAGTAGAGTAAACTGTCAAACAACCAATAAACAGCCATACCTACATTAAAACGCAATATAAAAATCAATGCCTTAGAGTTAGCCCTGTCACTGTTTGTCACTACCCAATGTTATGAGATGGCGATAGTTAAAGCACTGTTTATTTTGTATTTTTTTTGGGTAAGGCTAGTAAGGTTCTAAATTAAAGCCTTGATCCTCCGTGTGTCCCCAACCTAACAAGGATCGTCTTCTGAAGTGTCAAGATAAAGAACCTCCCCAAAAGAACTGCAGTCGTTACCTTTTAATTGAGATTCCGATGATGAGTCCCCTTTTCAAGATTTATTTGAAACTTGAATTATAATGAAAGAAGAGCATTATTTTACAACTTTTTGAACTTTTTTGTTTGAATTTATTTTTTGCCTCATTTTTCGTACCGGGATAAGTTAACCTGAAATTACAAATTTGGGTGACTACTGTAATCCCCAGGCACGGTAGACATTTTTAGGTAGTCAATTAAGTACTCAAGATGAAACTTACATGCATAATTTAGACAATGAACAAACTAGACACTGGAAAAAGAATAAGGTTCAGATAAAATTACTGGCACGTGAGGCTGAACATTTGTAAGCCTCAAGTTGATGGACGCTGGGCAGTACATCGTAGGGCACGTTCCTGACTTGTGTAACCTACGAGGCATCCTTTGTTATAGGCGATGGTTACCGCTTATATTAGGTGGGCCCATAATTATGTTTGTTCCATCAGTTAGGTAGTTGTTTATAAAAGACACATCAACTTTTCAAAATGATTGGTTTGATTCAATTGAATGAATGTTTTTTGAATGTAATTAAATTCAAAAAACATTCATTCAATAGAATTTAAATAATTAATTAAAAATTATCTTAAAAATAACCAACTATAAAAGAGGATGCCTTATAAAAAGTTTCCACTTATAGTAAGAAAACATAATAGACGATGAGTCTACTAAGCCAACGCCGGCCGTCTGCAAAACCAAAAACAAAACAATCAGATTGTTTAAAAAATAAAATCCGAAACAAATAACGAGATTACCCCTCGGAGGATAAATAATGTTGGCAGAGTTAAAAAACTTCAACGCTTCTCTAAAGTTTTCCTTGTGCTTAATTACATTTTCATTTATCTTGCTCCCTTTGTCCGGGTGGTTACAGTGGCAAAGGACTTCGCCCTACTACATTTAGTTCATTATTAAAAGCTATTTATTAATCTTCCTTAACATTACAACACTCCGAACGTTTAGACAACTTTTTTTATACCACTAGCCTATCTAATGCTGCCTTCCTACGGTGCGTGGTTCTGCAGATCATCACGCACAGCCGACGGCGACGCACGGCAACGCACACAGAAAGGGCTCCTGTGCTACCGCGCACCTCGGCGCACGAGACCGTTCCCATGGTGTGTCGTGCGAGCTGATCCGCCTCCGTGCGCGATATCACACACCGGCGGGAAGGGGCTACAATGTTAAATGATAACCATCACGTGTAACAAAGCATTGCCTCGCAGGCCACGCACGTCAGGAACGAACCCTACGATGCACTGTCATACGTCCATCAACTAGAGGCATACCAGGTGTTCAGCCTCACGTGCCAGTCATTTCACCGGTACTCACACCCTTCAAACCAAAACGCATCAGCGATGTTGTTTCACGGCAGAAAAAGGCATGGCATCTTCTGGATTTGAAATATATAAAGTGCATTTTAGTAACTTTTTTAACATACTTAAGAGCCTACACAGTACATGAAACTGAAAATGTATAGTAGCATTTATTCTCGTACATCTAGTAGATGGCGATGGCGATCAGTGAAACGCTGTCAAATATAGCTGCCATATTTGACAGCGTTTTTATGATCGCATCGCAGATCGCTAAGATGTGTGCAGACCTTGACAACCGTGCTCCTTTACCCCATTCTAGGCAATTCAAAGCTCTCTGATATATTACTCTTAATTAACAAGTTCAATTATCAAGATCAACATACCCAGAAGATTGAAGCCCCTGGGCAAGTAAAGTGGCATTGTAGTAATAATCAAAATTATTTGTTGACTGGCCTCTCAGCCCAGTTGGTAGTAGCTCTGCCTTCTGCGCCGTGGGTCGTGGGTTCGATCTCCACCCAGAACAAATATTTGTGTGGTAAACTCAGATGTTTGTTCTCTGTCTGGGTGTTATGTTGTATTCTAAGTAGGTATTTGCAAAAAAATATATATATAAGTATTATATCAGCTATATGGTTCCCATAGTACAAGCTCTGCTTAGTTTGGGGCCAGATAGTGTTGTGTGATTGTCCACAATATTTTTTTATCTATTTATTTATCTATTTGTAAAGCTTCGCAGTGAAAGAGATTGTGATTGCTTACACGAAGCGCCTTGACAGACAGTTGACTGAGGAGATTCAAGGGTAAACACAGCGCACTCTCACAAAGAGATGCAATTTGCATTATAAAAGTTTTATTGAAAGCTTTCGCTTTGAATTCGGTCTGAGAGCGGCTTTCTTGAAATTTCTAAGCCAGTTAAATGGGAATAATAAGGGCGCTGAAAATATGAATTCTATTGGAGTTGAATAATATTTCAAAAGGTTTTAGCTGTAGCTACTGTTAGAGTAAAAATGCTGAACTGGTTTTGTTGTAATTCATTGCGTGTATTGAGGAGACCTCCAGAGATGGTCCAGTCAGTCTGTGCTCGTGGTCCGAATTTGAAAAACGTGCCAAATTAAATCGAAATAAAACATTTTTGCTTTTATTGAGCTTTCACTACCTACTTTTGAAATGGAAGGAGAGCTTGATATTATGGTACATGGAACGCTGTAAGCATGTGTTTTAGTGGAGTAGGTTTGACCAGCTCTTAAACCATCTTCTCTGCATTCTCGTGCTGTTAGCTAGCTTATCTAAGGGTTTCATCTGAATTTTCCATAAGACACTGAAATTTCGTGCTTAAATTTTCCCTCATTGGCTGTTTGCATCAAAATTGAAGCTAAGCACTTGTTAATTGATAACCACTTTTTGGGTGAGGTTACTCTCACCAATGCCATCCTTTTTTCCCACCCAATACCACGGATTTTTAAAAACAAATAAATAACTACACCACTAGAAGTACACAACATCACAATAGCAGGTTAATATGCTAATAAATTCAAATAGGTATAATATTAAGGTAACTAGATAAAATTAGGAGGTAAGTCAGCCACAAATAGATGACAAGATAAAGTTTAGCCTCGTTTCAGTAAATTTCAAATTGGCTGTCAGATATGTGAATAGCCCCCCTCTCCCAGCCTTAGGTCGTGGTGGTTATGAATGGCCAACTCGATGCAATGCCTAAAGTCACATTATAAATGAAAAACCGCAGGATCGCCGTAATTGAAAATTCCCTGTGTAATATATGACTGCAATTTCAGAGAATTGAGGTGTATTTTTTGCAAAAGCAGGTTATCGGCGCTTTTATCGACGCTTTTGGTGGCAGAGCAGGAATTAATCTTGTCTAAATATGAATAACAGGCAATTTATGAAAGCATGGTGTTCTATTTTATTTACCACTGCACAAGACTGATGGTCTCGTGTTTCGGAATACAATCAGGATTCCAAATAATTGACCAACCCCCGAATACTGAAACGCAACTCAGATTTAAGCACGTCTCAAGCGACGAATATTTGACAGATTTTCATTGAAAACTGTCAAATATACGTCGCTTGAGACGTGCTTAAATCTGAGTTGCGTTTCAGTATTCGGGGGTAAAACACATGACATGAGTAAGATCTCGGTTCATACTCTTGCGCGTATGTATGTGCTACCTATGTACTCTATGGATAAATTTTCCTGGTAAATTTTGAATTTGGAACACATCTTGCAGACATTGTGTGTAGTGTGCGTTTACTTGCAAACGCCTGCTTTGATTTCAAGCAGATGCTGGTAGCCCCCTTGATGTCTAAGCGCCTAATGGGTAAGGGTGGTCGTGAGGAACTGGTTTTTGGTAGTAGTTGACTCTTTGAGAAGGACTAGTCCGGGGAAGTACTACCACCATGTCTTTTTCTGCCGCAAAGCAGCATCGCTGTATTTCGGTTGGAAGGGTGTGGGTGCCGGTGAAATCACTGGCACGTGAGGCTGAACAGCTTTGAGCATCAACTTGATGAACGCGGGCAGTGCATCGTGGGGCACGTTGTGCTGTGCGTGACGTAATGCTTTGATAATGGTGATGGTCACCACATGTTTCATCAGATAGTTTTATTAAAAAAAAGGCACTTAGACGCACCCGTCTTTAAAACGTTTCAAAGTGATTGCTTGTAATACAACTGAATAAAGAAATTTTGAATTTGAATTTTTAAGACACACGCACAGTATTTTATGTAAATGTGGTCTATGAGCCCGTCTTTCAGCTTTAGCCGTATTTTCTCAGCGATATTTCACGCTTTTTTCTTCAAATTTTCATGAAAAACGCGTGCTGTTTCATTATGTTAATAGCACATTATCATTACTTACTGCAATAACTGTTTGCGGTAGAATTTTGAAAAGAAATTCTTATTCAGCCATGGATTACAACAATTTTTTTTTAGGAGAAAGATAAAATAAAGGAAAATATAGACTACAAAAACAAATTAAATAAATATAGGTTTAAAAAAATGAAAACAGGCCTTTGCATCTAATGTAGATGATTTTTTAGGGTCAAGGGCAACTGGTGATTACAAAAGCCCCATACATTTACTTACGGGACACTATAGTGCCTGGGACAGGATTTTAAATGGAATAGACTTTTGCCCAGCACCTAAACCATCTTGACAGCTTAGTCGGCCTAATCCACAGGAAAGACATGGGCAATACGCGCGGAGCTGTATAAGCCGCAGGTCTCCTCACGATGTTTTCCTTCACCGTTTGAGAGTACTAGCATTATGTACATACATTTTTCGAACAGAAAATCTCATTGGTGCACGACTGGATTTGAACCCACGACCTTAGAAGCGGAGGGCAGCGCAAAATAAGTAAATAACTAAATTGCACAGGGTCAATTACAAGTAGATCCCTGGATTTATATTTGGGAATAAAAAAGTGCTATAGATACATTGATAAATAGATAAATTAATACATAATTGTAAGCAGACTTTGATTTGAAATAAAAAAAAAACATTACAAATATAGCCTGCCTTCACAGCTCAGTTGGTAGTAGCTCTGCCTTCTGCGCTGGCGGGCGTGGGTTCGATCCCCACCGAGAACAAATATTTGTGTGGTGAACTCAGATGTTTGTTCTCTGTCTGGGTGTTATATTGTATTCTATGTATGTATTTACAAAAAAAAAGTATTTAAGTAATGTATCAGCTATCTGGTTTCCATAATACAAGCTCTGCTTAGTTTGGGGCTAGATAGTGTTGTGTGGATTGTCCGCATTATTTATTTATAGGTAAAATAGGCGGCTTTATTGCTGATAGCAACCTTTTCCAGGCAGTATACGGTACAGACTTATTAAGGTAAACATTCAATTATACTAACCTCTTCAGGTTATCTGGTTACAAAGAACGAAAGAAAAACCATTGCGACTAGAATCTTGGCATTTCTCAAGATACTGCTTTTATAAAACCTTAGCTTCAAACAAAACAAGAAAAAGGTGGATTAAGTAAATTTCAAATTGAAATTTGAAACCCTCCGACTTGCTTCACATAAACTCTTAGAAAGCCGCTGTGAGCCGGTTTTCCTTTTATTTACAAATGGCATAATTTTAACATGAATCTAAAACCTAATAGCAGGGCCCATTCATTTATTAGCATTACCAAAACTTATAAAAAAGAAAAATCATTTATCCGCAGCTCATATTACGTTTTATGTTGTTTAGAAGCAGTGGGTTGTGTATCTTTTAATGGAATCAAACTTTAGCGCATCTGTCAGTTTTAATCTGTCATTATTTTGAGCTACAATTGCAAAAAACTAATTGAAACAAAACTTATCGTTGACAAGGAACGATGACAACAAGACTGAATGGTGACGTATCAACATGTATCTTCTTTTGTAAAACTGGTATCGCAACAGATATATATCTGTAGGTACAGATAGATATCTGTTGCGAAACCAGTTTTACAGCAGAGCTGCTAGGCGATTGTGTGATTCTGTTGTAACCAAGAGTTTGATGCTAACAAATAAAATAATACTAACAAGGAACAGTGACCACATGTTATATCTTGTAACCATCAGTTTTCGACTGCTAGTGTCAACCAAACTTCTGTTATTAAAGCACCTTGTGTGACATCTATTGGTACAATAGTGGCCAGGTATGTTACCTTGGACTACACACAAGTTTGATAATTAAAATAAAACGAGGTCCAGAAAATCTGCAGAAATTATGGAAAGGAACCAAATTAATCGTTATGAAACTCTTTTACGAATAAAAAAGGTTTATTAGTTAAACTCGGGTCTAAAAAATGGCCTTTATTAATTATCACACTTTGCCTTTTCTAAACGTTTCGAAAAAATCTTGAGAAATCGCTTGAACTTTGTAGAAATATTTTTTCAGCACCAATTGATTGATTATAACGGTTCAAATTTTTATTTGAAGTATGTTTAACCCGCCAACGGTGACGTCGATTTGACTTACATTTTCGGTGACCCCGGTCCCACGCACCGGGTTTTTCAATGAAAGATTTTTCAGAATCTTTTATTTATTTACCATTTTTTTTATGAATTATAAATTATTTGACAATAAAGCAATGATAATTCATGAATCACAGCCTCGTTTATTTACTTTTTCTTATGATTAGACAACTTCACATAGAACCTATAAAATTTGTTTGTTTTTACACATTATAGCTTTTTGAACATTTAAAACACAACAATCAACATATTTATGATTTTTTTTCAGTCTTTTCAGTTTCTAGACTCTCCGAACTTACTTATAATAAACAAACAATGACATCCTTCAAACAAAAAAAATATTTTGAAAATCACGTTTCTTCAGTCAACACTGCAATACTGCAAAAAGGCCCTACATGCTCAAGACACAAATGTTTCTTGCAGTTGTGGCAAGTGTATACTTGGTCTTTCTGATGATCATCTGTCGGCATCAAGCAGTTCATAGAGAAGTGGTTCTAGACGATGCTATTCGCTTTTGTACGACATGCTGTAGCAAAGTTTATATTTGAATCTAGATGAAGAATAATTTTGTGTTATTACGATAAAATTTATGAAATCGTGCAATAAACTTACTAATTATAAAATAATGCAATAACACACTAGCAAAAGTAAGTAAAAAATGTACATTAACCTGTCAAAAAACAAATTATCAATAATTCAACTCTGCCTATTTTACTTACATATTCGGTGACCCCGGTCTACCGCACCGGGTTTGCACCAAAACTCAAAAACTTGCGCCAACTCCGACGTCGCGGGTTGAAATCACGGTGTGGGAGGGGAAATCAGGCAGCTACTCGAAATCGCGATGAAAATCGCAGGCGAGGGAAAAAGTTATTCGAATTTTTCAAGTCACCCGGTCTCACAGACATATAGGACACCGTTCCCGGGTTAAGTTGCATACTTGGAGAAAATAATATTTTAAGAAGACTGGGTGTGAATAGTGTAGTGTATTTTGATAGATACATATCAAAGAAATAGGATGTTTAAATAATATAAAATATATTTTTCTACATTCCAAATTTTTCAGTAGGTCCTACCTATGAAAACTTATGCCTTGCGCACTTAAAAAGCGTTCTGGGGGGGGCGATTAGTGAAACACTGTCATATAATGACATTGATATTTGACAGCTTTCCCTGATCGCCACCGTAGAACGCTTAGTTGTACGCAAGGCTTTACAGTAGCATTACCAACAAGCTCTGTCTGGCTCTGTTTCTGGCTCTGGTTTTGAGTCTGTGTGAGTGCTGTCTAAATAAATCCTACTTCGAAACGTCCCACACACATAATACACAAGTGAGCACTCACACAGACTCAAAACCAGAGCCAGACAGAGCTTGTGGCTGATGATAGCATTACGAACAAAATAAATGGTCGCAGTCTGACCGGTCTAATTACGCTAATTCCATCCAAACTCCACATCTGACGTAACGAGCTCCAAATTTATTAGTGGTTCCAACCCTCAATTATTTTAAATCTAATGTGAGCATGACAAAGCTTATTATTTTGTATCTCACTGATTCAAACTGACACAGTTCTGAGTGCAACGCCTGGTTAGATTTTAATTTGAATTTTATTACATTCAGCGTTCCCGTTTGAGATATCATGCAGAAACAACTAATTCATTCCCGGGAATGTAATCGCTTTTGAAACTCAGCTCCCGGGACGTACCCAAAAACACTACGGGTATAACCTGGAATAGGAAGATCTAATAAAACCAAACCGCATTTTAAGCCACATTTACGTCTACTTTGAGAGAGCTACGGCTTATAGAGGTCTGGGTATTCAGGTACTAAGTGTAGGTTTGGCTAAAAATGGATTTGTTAAATAGATTTGGGTGAATAGGTTTTGTGAACTGCTTTTAGTCCATTTGAAATGATAAAAATAATGATGTTTTTTATTAAATTGAGAAGATCCGCTCAAAATACTACTTGAATGATAAACTGAAATCTCCTCCTGTAGGCTTACTACAAGATCTGTCTGGCTCTGCCTCTGGCACGTCCCACACACATAATGCACAGGTGAGCACTTACACATACTCAAAACCAGAGCCAGAAAGAGCTTGTGGTAGGCCTACAGGTACTTTACTAAGTGTAGGTTTGGCTAAGAATGGATTTCTTAAATAGATTTGGGTGAATAAGTTTCACTAACTGCTTTGAGCCGTTTTCAAATGCATGCATAAAAAAACATTATTTATTTTGTTCTTATCGTTAAATTGAGAAGATCCACTCAAAATATTAGTTGAATGAGCTCGAATCTTCTCCTGTAAGTATTTACCTCAGGTCAGAGATTTTTTTTAATGCAATAATTGTACCTCATATCTTATTTTTTATTTTTTTTTACCTGGAGGAACTGCCAAGAAGTGGAACTTTCTTAGCTATCTATAAAAAAAGCTTTTATAACTAATTGAACTAAAAAGTTAAAAATAAAACGATATTAATCAATTGAAAAATTTATATTATTGTACAAAAAAGCCCCACGCTTTTTTGTATGTGCTTTTTATAATAATTTCAGATATAATAAACTATTGATAAAATATTTACAACAATCAAAATCAAGCCCCTCCACGCTTTTTGTACAATAATATAAATTTTTCAATTGATTATTATAGTTTTATTTTTAACATTTTAGTTCAATTAGTTATAAAAGCGTTTTTTTTAGTTTTTTAAACTAATTTTTTTTTTTACTTTTTGTTTTTTTTTTCATATTATTGCATTTTCATCGACCTTTGACAGGTGTGCAAAGTTTGAATCAAATCTGATCGTTCAAAGTAGGACCAAATCGAGCTCAAAGGGGTCGGTTACATACATACAAGCTTACAAACATAAAAAGCGTTATAAAAATTGCCAATTGCCATTACTGTTGTACTTCCCAAGCATGACAGAAATATCGCGAACATACTTACATTGACCCCAACTATAAATACAATTTCCAAATTAATCTTTGAAGTTCAGCTGCAATTACTTGAATCCAATCGTGTGTGGAACTCCTCCGTTTGCTCAATGTAAATCAAACTACGAAAACAGATTAGTTGGTTCAATTATCCGGATTAGTTTGACACTGCACGAACAATCAGGATCTGTGGGTAAAGTTTGCATGAAAGTCATTCTGACTTACATCTCTCGATAGGTTACGGTCGGACTTATTTGTATAGAAAGCAGTTTGCCGGCATTTGCGATTTTTGAAACACTTTTTTTATACAACTAGGTCATTAAACTAGCTAGGTAGTAGGTCAAACTAGGTTTTTCATTGCCTTACGGTGTACTGCCCTGCGTCCATCAACTTGAAGCATACAGATATTCATCCTCACGTGCCATTTATTTAACCGGTACCCACACCCTTAAAACCGAAACACATCAATGTTGCTTCACGGCAGAAATAGGCATGGTGGTAGTACTTCCCTGGACGAGCCCTTCATAAAGAGGTTAATTATTATTAAAAATAAATAAATAAAATAAATATTGTATTTGTAAATTGTGTATTTAGTGTATTACCGTAGCATAAAAGAAAGGCAGGAAAAAGGGTACTACCTATTACATACTACTATTACTATATTTTTGATGAATGGTTAAATATAAACCCATAGCAATCACTGATCTCTAACTTTATGTCAAAACTTGATATCATTTAAAACCTGCTTCATCTCTAATTGCAGCCCTATCCTGAATTGTCTATGGGCCGAGTTGAATAGCTTTGAGCTACAGATAATAGAAGTTTGTGAGTTATGGTTCTGAATCCAATTCAAATCAAAGTGGGTTAGTATTTGATTGGAAATGCAACAAAGTTATTGACCGTTTATTGATGGTTATTGAAGTAAAAATAATAGCTTTCGCAAAAAGCAATAACAATCATGGATTTATGTAAGCTTTCCCGATAGATTTTGCATTAATATCCATGGTATTTTGACCTTGGCAGTCCTCACCCTACCAATTAGTCTGTTGAATCTAAAAAAAGTTTTCAATTTTCTTATTCAATTTAAAACTCTCACATAAATTATGATATTCGATACGTTAAATTATTAATATTTTTTATTTGAATTAAACAATAAAAAATTCATGAAATTCGAAAAATAATCACGTGAACACAAGTGACTAGGCGAGTGATGAGTATGAATGTGGATGGATGTTTGGGTAGAGGTAGGCCAAAGAAAAGATGGATGGACAGTGTGAAGGATGATATGGATAAGAAGGAAGTGAATACAGAGATGACGGCTGATAGAGGAGAATGGAAGAGAAAAACATGTTGTGCCGACCCCGCATAAAGTGGGATAAGGGCAGGAAGAAGAAGAAGAATCACGTGAACACAAACGCACCACTAATTGGCCGCCATATTTGTGACGTCATAAATAAAATCAGCTCTATGCTATGATGAGAAGAAATCAAGCATGTGACGTCATACTCGCTCGGTTTCGTTCGGAAACTAATGAGCGTGTTTTCGGTTCAGGGTTCAAATTTTTTTTTTATAATTTGTAGCAAATAAAAAAATAAACTAAATATAGTTATGCATAAATCGTGAATATAATCTTTCCATTTAATCCAAAAAATCGATTCAACAGAATAATTAGGAAACAAAATCCTGGACCCCGACAAGGACTAAAGCTAGATTCCAATGCAATTTACCTAGTATTAGACTGACTGACTAGAAGACTTTTGTTTGCAAGTGCTTAATGGACAATGATTTACTCGTTACGTGCCAGTGAAGCTCGAAAACTGTAATTGCCCGCGTGTCACGACGATCCTGGCCTTTACCACAGAACTCGTACACACTCGCTGTCACAATTACGTCATATTTTGATTTAAAAATACAGCAGATGGCAAAAAAACTCATCCTTACAGCTCTGTCATCTAAATTCAGTACTCCAGCAGAATACAAAATAATAAAAAAACTTGCCCCTACAATTCTGTGAAATACCACAGTTACTCCACCAAAGCCACGTTTTTTTCCCACTCAATACCACGGATCTAAGCTTAAGGATCTAAGTGTTCTGCAGTGGCGATTAGTGGCAGCCAAATTATGACAGCGATATTTGATCGCAAAGCTTTGGCCAACTTATGTTTTCCATTCAAAAAGTTGTCAAAATTTTTTACTAAGGACTCGTACATTGCAATGCTAAAACAGTCAGCTAAAACACAATAGCGAATAGACTTATGGTAGTGGTGACGTCATCCGATCGTGGGATGCAGTTCAAAGGGCGGATTTATCAGACCTCTATCTATGAGAGGATGGCTCAAAGCCACAAACCGACACGTTTAAGTAATTTTCATATTTCAACTTAAATGCAATTTCAAACGATTATGTAGTTACTTTAATGAAGCAAATGACGGGACTGCATGTTTCTGCAGTATTCTGAATAACTTGGATTATATTCGCGTTACCTAATCATCACGACATCATAGGTAGGTATAGCTATTATTTTATAATTATATTAACTAGCGAATCGCCCCGGCTTTACACGGGTGTGATTTAGAACAAGTGAAGTTTAAAAAACTTGAAAATCTGACTTCATAGCCAACATACGAAATTAGCGACCCGCTAATTTCGTATCCATTTCAATAGCAACTATTTACCAACTTAAATATTATTTCTAAGTAGGTACAGTTATTTAAATCAAATATGAGAATATTCGATATTCGGTGTAAAGTGAATAACTTTATACAATCTTGCTCAGACATAATTCTTCAGTCTATAAACACTGACTAAGCTTTGTCAAGTTGGCTTTGATCTCTAAATGCTATCGGCTAGAAGTCATCCCAACTGAGGTTATCAGAAACTTGGAGAAATATCGCCCCGTGTTAAAGTTCAACGGCTTTTGTTGCCGTTCGTAGTAGACTAAGTTTGCGGAAGCGAAATCTATAAGATACCACTGAAGTTTCATAGAAACAGTAGCGCATTTTTTTGATGCTACGGTGATGCTATAACGTGCTCGTAACTAGGTACCCCTTGTGCTAATCCCTCTGTCAAATATCTGTAAATATGACAGCGTTTAATTGATCACCACCCGAAAACGCTTAGATGTACGTAAGGTTTTAAAATGCACCCCATCGCGGGACAGAAGTAGATATATTATTACACGTATTATTAGATTATGACTCCATTATTATGATTTTAAGAATTTTAATAGTTTGGTAGTAAGAGATTTGAGTAAAACATTCCCATTAGAAAGATTTTTTTTTATTTTATTACTGCCACTTTTGCAACAAACCTATGAATAATGTATGGAAATTTTGGAACAGTAAAAAAGATACACAATTCTGAACCGAATTAATTTGGGGTTTTATAGTAGGCTAAATTGTGTGCATTTGTTTGTGAACATTTGTTTTTATTTTTAGCATGAATGTCCACAATATTTTTTTTTATTTACTTAGACAGGTCCTGCTATTTCATTGTTAGACACTGTAATGTGTAGATGCAGCTATAGCGTAGCCGGTAACCTAATGAAGATGGAGCACTGAAATACCAATATACAACGTCGCACCGAACCAGTCGATAGCTCACTTACTGTACTTATCGTTAGTTACGTTACGATGTATCAAAATGTCTGAAGTTACTGCTTTTCTGATGGCTGACAGTGTAGCTTCAGAATAGTTTGAATATTCAAGAGTAAAGCTTAATCCGCGATATTGTTCGAAGTATCTAAGATACTAAATTATCTTGATGGGTGCAGTTAATAGTTTATGCAGGCACTCTAAAACTTTGCGCACATCTAAGCTTTTTACGTTGCCAATCAGTTAAACGCTGTCAAGTATGACAGCAATATTTGACAGCGTTTCACCACTACTATATTTTTCTCAGGAATGGATGTGGATGGTGGTTATAGAAGAAGAGGTAGACCAAAAAAAAGGTGGATGGAATGCGTCAGGGATGACATGAGCAGGAAAGGAGTGAGCACTGAGATGACGAATGATAGAGGTGAGTGGAAGAAGAAAACCTGTTGTGCCGACCCCACTTAGTGTTGGATAAGGGCAGGAAGATGATGATGATGGTTAACATTCCTTCAAATCTTTTTATCATCCGCAGGCTGACTTAACCCACTGCTGTGCATTGGCCTTTCTTTGCTCTTGCCTGTTGAGTGCAGTTGAGTGTTTTAGTGGAAGAATTGAATAAATGATGATGATGGAGAGTGATGAGTTTGGATGTAGATGGATATGTCAGCAGGGGTAGACTAAAGAAAACATGGATGAACTGTGTGAAAGATGACATGGATAAGAGAGGAGTGAATGCAGGGATGACGGCTGATAGAGAGGAATGGGAGGAGGAAGACATGTGTTGTGCCGACCCTACAAAAAGTGGGCATTATGGGCAGGAAGGAGAAGAAAGAATTAATTAATAATAGTAACTGGGCCAACCATGTCGATAACAACTTTAAGCCTTTAGGTAAACTTTTCGTAGATGCCAGTATTGCGTACCAAGTGTAGGTACAAACAATTATTAATGTTTATAGCATCAACACAGCCGGCATTTGCACAGTAAACTAAAGTTTATTAGACTATGCTTTTAACTTCTTTATTGGCCGTCAATTTTTATACGCCAATAACAAAACAATTTTGAGTGTCACTTTCAGCCAAAGAGAAATAAACTGCATTATTCTAAATTAAAATTATAATTTCTATGAACTTACTTCATAAAGTAAAGACGGCTCGGTAGTAGTTAAATTAACAACCGAACACATCGAAACGAAACACACACACAATAATATAGGTACACATTGAATCCAAAGAATTCTGATGAATAACCACGCAAAAAAATAAGACAGGTAGGCATTAGGGCTACCACAAGCTCTGTTTGGCTCTGTCTCTGGCTCTGGTTTTGTGTCTGTTTGTGCTTCACGTGATTAATCAGCTAAGTGTGTAGTAAGTATTCCATCAACTATTCGTTTTCCAATAGCATGAGCTTATTTTTTGCGAATTCAATAGTTAAATTTATTTAACAATAATATTTAATTTAATTTTTTAGTTATTCACAACGGAAACTAACATGATATACAAAGACTTAGCCAGTTAGTTATCAAGTTCAAAGCTGACTCAATTAATTAAATGCAGGTGACAAAAGCGAACTTGTTTCCAACCATAGTATTCACTGGAGTAAATTCCATTTACTAAGAAACTCTCGTCTCATGAGATAGAATTTGCATTTGTTAGCCCGGGTCCATCCACACGTCCGCTTTACGTCCACTGTTCTAGCTAAGCACCTTAGATTGCAATTAGACATAAAACTGGCTTTTTAAACAGGTCCCCGAATCAAGAGCAGCCATACCAGCAACCACACCCAGACTGACACGTCGTCTAATATGCCTTAACAGGCTAGACCTCAAAACCATCGTGGGAACCCTAACCGGCCACTGTCCACTGAACAAACACCTACACAGCATCGGAGCCACAAACAGTCCACTCTGCAGGGGATGCCTATCCGAAGAAGAATCAGCTGCCCACGTAGTCCTGGAATGCGAGGGCGTAGCAACTCAACGACGCGAAATCCTGGACCACCCCAGGTCACTCCTCCAAGCCTGTGAAGCCCCCAGGAAGCTTCTGCGCTTCTGGGAGGAGTTAGGCTGGCTACAAGTATAGTCAGCGTTTCCTGACGCAAAACGGACCAACTTTGAGTCCAATTGCGGAAACAGGAATCCCACACATACATACATACATACAGGTCCCCGAATCATCATTCTACCAAATCTGTGCCTTCACTACCTACTCAGTGATTGAATGTAACCAACCTGAGTAGGCATTTTATTTTTATTTTATTTTATTTCCCATACCTACTATGTTCGTTCGTATACCTAAGGTTTAAGTTAAAATTCATGCATGTCTTCATTCATAAGGCTATATTTATACTCTTCATGTATCTCCTTTCAGTTTCATATTATATTATTACAGTGGGTAGAGCATAGGTTCAGGACTCTTTGTTTAAATAATCTATTCCTTGCGTTATTAAGTCGACTAATTTTAGGTCAGCTACTACCTGTTTTTCTGCAACACAGTGTAAACTAACGCAGGAAACAGTGGTACTACACTAAGTTACTGTCATGTAATATTGTTTGAAATAAAGATTTTGTATTTGTATCATTATCACCAGCACCCTGAAGAAATCCACTGCTCAACATAGGCTTCTCCATACATTTCCAGGAACAACTATTCTGAGTCTTCTACTTGTCCGGTAGCGTGCTCTAAGAATCGTCAGACAACCACCAAAATTTAGTCCATACAAAAAAAGTGCCAACGACATTCACCGTCTTCCCGCAATCCTATCGATGTAGTCGTTTCATCCGCATCCTACGTTTCGTCTTCCGGTTCGTGGTCTCCGAGAACCTTTATTCCCCAACGGTTGTCGGTTCTTCGAGCTACATACCTGCTCATACTTCTCATTATCCGGTCTCCGAAAACTGAAAATAAATTGAATGAATTAAATAGGCTCTGCTGGTTATACATTGCTATAAAAATAACGAAAAATAGTTTCTAATTTTAAAACTTTCACATAAAACAATGTAGTACTTTAGGAGGTCTTAATGCTAATAGCGTTGTCTGCCAGTGATCCAAAATCCACCATGATGATGTCATCTGACGAACGAATTGGATTGTTTCGTTGTTTTTCACACATCTTTTAGCCAATTATTAGGATTCGTTGTCTGTCATTTTGGGAAGTTACATAGCATTTTCATTTTAATTGTTTTTCTGGTGTTATTCTAAGTTTTGTTGTGTAATTTCGGTGGTATTTTAACCAACATTACTTGAGGTCTTAGCTCAAAGTGTTAGCAGTTGGAATAAAAGTGTATTATGTGATATTCTGATTTGATCGAAAAGGTTTCTGATGGTTTTGAAAACAAAAGACCATCATTTGGTTTTCAAAGCCAAGTAGGGCCGACTCGACTTTGACTGACTCGACTTGACGGAAAAGTATTTAATCTATGTAATAAATATCATCATTAATCTCATTAAACTACTCGACACTGGCAAAATTGATCTGAAATGGACAGATGCCATTCATTAAGAAGAAGAAGAAGAATCCAATTATTATTTGTATCAAAAGCAAATGCTGAAAGCAGGTGTGACGACAGAAGCCTGCTTTCCACATAGACGTGGGTCTAGGTATTTTGGTGACTGCCCTGGGACGGTCGAACCAGCAAGTGGAACTTGGGCATGCTATGCATAGTAGGTTTTAGGAGTTACATAATTCATACGAGTTTATGATAGGGTAACTCGTATACAGGAGATGTTGGTTGATTTTGTTGTAAAGTTTGTTTTAGTATTCTAGTTTAAATATGGATTAAATCCTTTATTCTTACGTTTGTCCACTAAGATGTACCGTTACGCCGTACGTTTAATATACTCGTAGATTGTGGAAAAAAATTATTTTATGAATTATTTTATGACTATTTCTTGACATTTTACATTCGTTATTATTTGGCTATTAAAAAAATATATATTATAGTTTAATCTTTTTTGCGTACTTGTGCTCGTGGTGTTAAATAAAATAAATATTTTAATGAATCCACACAACACTATCTAACCCCAAACTAAGCAGAGCTTGTACTATGGGCACCAGATAGCTGATATAATATTTATACTTCTACATTTTTTTGTAAATACATACATAGAATACAATATAACACCCAGACCGAGAACAAACATCTGTGTTCACCACCCAAACATTTTGTTCTCGGTGGGTGTTTATTAATACGATTCTACGTCAATCTATCAAGTGAATCAATTAATTAAATGAAAAATAAAATGAAATGGGTAAGGGCATTCGATTCGTCTTCGTTAAAATTATTTAATTAGTCATATTACGCTAGTACATTTACATTTTAATGTAAAAAAGTAACATCATTCTTAAATAATTACGCGAACGAAATCATGGGCTAATGGTGATTGATTATGACATTATTGCTGCAAGTGGGTTAAAAAAAGGTAACTATAATCTTCTTGAAGGATTTGAACCTGATAAAATATTTTAAAAATGTAATTTATTTTATTTATTACCAGTGGCCGCCCGCGGCTTCGCTCGCCCGTTCCCGTAACACCCCGTTCCCGTTGCTTTTTCGGGATAAAAAGTATCCTATGTCCTTCTCCCGGTTCTAAGCTACCTCCCCACTAATTTTCTGCCAAATCGGTTCCGCCGTTCTTGAGTTATAAATAGTGTAACTAACACGACTTTCTTTTATAAATATAGATTTTAAGCTACTTGTTTCCCATAAGGGCAGGTATGTCTACCTACCCTATAGAAATATAATTTCATGATATCAACCACACCATCTTGCTTTGGTTATTACCTTTATTTTTGTAAAATTAGTAATTAATAAAGTTTGTGATTAAATCAGATGAATAAAAATAATATTGTGTACAATCCACGTTACACTAATATAGCCTCAAACTAAGCAGTGCTTGTTCTATGGAAACCAAATAGTTGATAATTGATATTTATTTGTAAATACATAATAAGAACACAATATACCACCCAGACAGAGAACAAACATCTGCGTTCACCACACAAGTATTTGTTCTCGGTGGGGATCGACCCCACGCAATCCAGCGCAGAAGGCAGCTACAAACTGAGCTTTATGGGCTGTCATGTCTAATCAAATTGAAAAACAATCTACGAGCTCAGAACTTTAGAACAAACTATGCTGCAAGAAAATTATAAGTTTTCTGAAGGTGTTACTTTAATTTTATGCATTAAATTATAAACACAGTTTTCTGAAGAATGCATCAAATATTTTACATCCTCAGATGGGCATTCCACACGTGCAGGCGTTTTTTTGTACCCTTGATGGCTATGGTCTTGTATGTATGACAACCACAGCCTAGGAGATGAAGCGTAGGACATCTCCAATCACAGTCAAATGTAATAAGAAATGTATGGTATATCAGCTATCAGGTTCCCATAGCAAAGCTCTGCTTAGTTTGGGGCTAGATATAGTGTTGAGTGGTATAACGGCTTTTTTTTTCGGCAACACGCTTAAAATAATGCATTTTTTGTATTTTTTGAGTAGCTAGCAGACGAGCAGAGACGGGCCACCTAATAGAGAGCACTCACCGTCACCCATAGGCACCTGCAACACCAGAAGCGGTGCTGATGCGATGCCGGCCTTTTAAGAAGAAATAGACACACCTTTTGAAGGACCCCACGTCGAAGCTCCGAATGGACCCGAATGATTTTGAAAAAAATACACCATTTAGTATTATTGAACCAATGAATTCTGTTGCTGATAAGGATCAATTTTTGCAAATAAATGTTTTACTAAAAATGAATGGAAATAGCAAATTTTCACTGCCAGGCAATAGTCATGGTGGTATTACTTCTCTTGACGAGCCTTTCAGAGCTCTACTATTACTACTATGGTATTTTTTATTGATTTTATAGTGTTTACTACACTTAAGGAAATCACAAAGATTTTTAGAAGAGGTTAGTTGACTGTAACGTCTAAACCTGTAGATGGAACCACGGTCGCGTTAGTGCCGAACAGTCTTTATGAGTTATTCGTCGAGTGTGATTAGGATCCGATGGCGCAGTGGTCAGCACAGCCCCGTACCGAGGGGAAGGTCGCGGGTTCAAATCCCGCTCGGCTCTTAACTTTTGGGACATTATAAGAATCTTTACTACTATGTAGTTGTCAGCGCGTCTTGAAACTCCATAAAACATGCCTGCATTATTCAAAATGTTGGGACTTGTTATATTTGCACTCAAAACTTTGAATAACCTGCTCAAGTTGAGGCCGAGAAAATAATATAAGTTCTGTGGTTGTTCGACAATGTTATGCAGAGCTCGTGGATTACCTGCCGTGTGTACGCTGCTTTATGAAACTACAATGTAAAGCCTCAGTCACATGAAATGTCAACTGGAGACCAAAACAAAGATCAGGCTTAGTGAGTGTAGAACAAGTTTTAATACCCTAGAACTTTGAAATGTATACCTGTGGCAGACTACGAGCCAACTCAGCTTATTTTAGCTCGTTTGTCAGGGGTCCTTTCAAATAGATTTGGATAAGTTTGAGCCATAATGGCAGTCTCGGGTATAGAATAGTTAGGAGGTTAGATGAAGGGAATGTCGTAAGCTAGGATCTGAGCAGGTACTGTTAGCCGGTTTTGGGAAAAGGACATCCCCACCTAATATCCGTACTTTGGGATCACATTTGTGAGCGTATACCTACTCTAAGCGTTTGAACTCCGAATTTTTGGTGGGAAAAAATAACACCTGAAGAAAATCGAGCAAAATTGCCTAAAGTGAATCTCGTTATAGGCAGTTTCGTAAGTTCCCGTATTCACGTGGAACTTTACAAAGGATTACGAAGAAGTGGCTCGGAAGCGACATGGAAAAGGTGGTGCGTTGACTGTCGTAATGAAAATTGTATTGTCTGGGGAGGTAAATGTACTTTTTAGGTTTTGTTTTCTATATTACAACCACCGTGTTGATATACAGGGTTATTCATAATTAGCTGCAAATACTCAGGAATAAGGTTCAACAAATAAAATAAAAAATATTTATGAAATGATTTTTTTTAATCTTTTTTTTGAAAATCCCGAGAAAATCGATAAAGGAATCATTGGCGCCTGACCTATTTTGACCTTTGATCCGCGCCCGCGCGCCGTGAGCGACACTCTGCGTTCAGTCACCGCCTGGGTGGGTCATCGTCCTGTTCTCCGTGGCAATCATTATGCAATAGCCGTAAAGAAATTAATAAAAATAAAATTTTGATACAAAATCTTAAATAAAAATTTAAAAAAAATCATTTCATAAATATTTTTTATTTTATTTGTTGAACCTAATTGCTGAGTATTTGCAGCTAATAATGAATAACCCTGTATAGAGGTAGATAGCCTTTGAAAAGATAAACTGTATAATGTTTATTGTAGTGATTATTATACTTATGAATCAGAAATCACAAACAATGGAAGGACCTTAATAGTGGACATATTCACACACACACACACACACACAAACGACAAGAATGTCGTGTCATTAGTTCTTTTAAATCAGTTTGATTGGAAAGAATTTTAATTATGCTGCAAAGAGGCTTCTTATTGAACTTATTTATTTAGATGACTATAATAGGTATATTTATATATAAATAATATTATAATTTCACAGATTAAATTTTGGTTGTTTTGCCGCTGTATAGCGATATAGCTGTATCAGTTTCTCAGGAAATGAAAACGTAGAAGTCTCATTTAGCCAATTCCAGTGTTTGTCTTGTTTTAAATTTAAAGATAAGCATTGCAGATCGTGTTTTTTGCTAAATTTATATACACTCATGGTGAGGGATTTCAAGTATATTGGTTTTAAGATCCTTGCATTATTATGTAATTGTTTATTAAAAAATATTTTTTCATAAATTCATTGCATTGTTTGTAGGTATATTATTTTTGAACTGTAAGATTTTCTTGCCGAAAGTTACATACATTTATTAACGTATTTTTTCATATTCATATTTATGAGTGGTGGGTAAAATTGTAAGAGTCTCGGTCATATAAAGTTGATTTTAGCGTGTTTATATTTACTCTTAAAGAATACAATATTCTTCAAAGCAAAATCACTTTGAGTCAAGAAACTGAGTGCCGCAAACCCTGGCAAGGACTGGTAATGGCTTACGTAGTGATATGAAAGCTTTGGTTTCATAAAAAGTTCAGTGAGAAACAAGAACAAAACAAAAAATAAAAGTGAGATGGAAAAACAAAGCCGACCCAAGTCTCATAGAACATTTTTAGTTAGATCAAAGTTAAATAAACAAAAATACTCACACGGTTTATAAACCACGGCTATGTGCAAGAGCCATACCCTGGTAAAGTAAAAAAATACCATGAATAAATGAATACTTACATAGCCAGCCATGGACGCCAACAAGAGCATTATCATTAGCTCTCTTATATAAGAATAAGAGAAGAAAAGAATAAATAACAAACGTGACATACTTACAATCATATGGAAGAAACGGGTATTTATCGATCTTACACTATTATTTTTCGACGTTTCGACCGTGCTACAACACCCGTGGTCGCAGGCAAACCTTTTTCCATACAATTATGCATAACGATCGCGTTAATTTAAAAAGTAAAATATAGCATGAGATTTGTCATTTCTTAGGAAACTAAAGAAATGTCTCAACATAGGCACTTGTCTACAAGATAAGTAAAACATGAATTTGATAAAATCTTATTGCTGATAAACGGTACAACATATACAGACAGGGTCATAATACGGCTAAACTACAAATCGGTTACACGTTTGCTTACAACATTAGCATAGATATTTTCGCCGGGTAAATAATTGAAGTTATCATGAAAGCGTTTCGTTTTGAATTGATCGCATTATACTAGCAGTGAAGCACGGCATTGCCCGGGCATTCCAGAATGTTTAAGAACATTCTAGAATGTTTAGGAGCATTCTATTGTAGAATATTTTGCCAAGAATATTTTCTAGATTTTTAATTGAGAGTTTTTAGAAAAATCCTTAATGTGATAGAAAAGAATGGACATAGAAAAGTCCCTACGAGTTAGAAAAGGATAGACATAGATTTTTTGCGAAATTTTGCATTGATGCTGTTCCTTAGTCGCAACGTGATGTTATATAGTCTTATAGCCTTCCTCAATAAATGGAATATGTAACACAAAAATATTTTTTTCAATTCGGACCAGCAATTCCCGAGATTAGCGCGTTCAACCAAACAAACTCTTCAGCTCAAAAATATTAGTATGGATTGTACACAAAAGAACACTCGTACATTTGAAAGTTTGAAGCTAATCACGCCCTAGCCACTGAACCAATTTAGATGAACCTTTTAATATAGTTATTGACCTAGCACATACGTAAAAGCTTCTTTTTGTAAAATAAAGGGGTCAAAAGCTACCACGCAGGTGAAGCTGCGGACAGCTGCTAGTTTATACAATTGTAGATAGTTATCGCTCATGCTAGGTCAAAATGTTTGTAAACTGTAGAACGGTGGTTGAAAACTTACAAAGGGCAATGCGGGTTAATATTCCGACTGACATCAGCAAAACAGCAGCGTTGCGTTATTTTACTTTTTGTCTCTTGATTTATTTGTCTTTGTTGCGTTTAAGGCGTGGTTCCGATCTCTGCAGCAAGCAGCACTGCCGCTTGCTGCCGAGATCGCTGATTTTTACATAGAAATTAAACTCACGCTGCGAAGGTTTTTTTTGTTGCAACTAGCTGATAGAATAAGCATATGGCTCACATTATGCTAAGTGATAACCGTCGACTATAACAAAACATTGCCTCGTAGTTCACATACGTCAGGAAAGTGCCCTACGGTGCACTGCCTTGCGTCCATCAACTTGAGGCATACAGATGTTTGCCAGTAATTTCACCGGCACCCATACCCTTCAAACTGAAATATAGCAATCCTGCTTCACGGTTAATGCAAAGCATCGTGGCAGTACTTCCCCGGACGAGTCCTTCACAAAGAGCTCTACTACTATTGTGACAGTGCCGCGCTGAATTTGCCGCATAAAAAAATCTTTGAGACACTGCGTGCTGCTGAGGTCAGAACACAACCTTTATTCATTTATTTTGACGGGATGCTATTTCAAAGCAAATGTTATTGTAAACAGTCAAGTTTATTTGGCACGTATTTTTTGTTAGACTCAAGAGCACTTCAGCTCAATTAGAGTACTGGTGATGTTGTGTTATAGGTAAGATAGCGTCATTATGATGTCAATATTAGACAAATAACGGATATCCGAAATAAGGAAATCTGTAGAACCAAGGTTTCCTAGATACATAAGTAGCTCTCCGAATAAGGAACATTCGTTTAGCGCGACTGCCTTCACAGTTCAGTTGGTAGTAGCTCTGCCTTTTGCGCTGGAGTGCGTGGATTTGATCCCCACCGAGAATAAATATTCGTGTGCTGAACACAGAGGTGTGTTCTCTGTCTGGGTGTTAAATTGTATTCTATGTATTTGCAAAAAAATGTAGTACAAGTATCATATCAGCTATCGAGATTTCATAGTGCAAGCTCTGCTTAGTTTTGGGGCTAGATAGTGTTGTGTGGATTGTCCACCATATTTATTTATTTTATTCTTGACCAACTTGACTCATGTAGCCGAAACAACATTCATTCAAAATGGTGTAGTTCTCGTATTTATTTATTGGATTTATCATAACTTGCCTAGCTTATTATTCCAAAACGTGACTAGTTCCAATCGAGTGTGAAATGAGTTACTCTCAATTTTGTAGGTTTGGTAGTTGGCCTAACTAGTTCTGGGAAATGTGTGTGACTCTAGTTAAATAAGTTTACTGGTGGTGCAGTGGTAGTGGCCCCGCCTTCCAATCCTAAGGACGTGGGTTCAAACCCAGTCGTGTACCAATGAGTTTTTCTGTCGAAAAATTTATGTACAATTGTGTATATAAATTTTTCGACAGAAAACTCATTGGTCAGTGTTCTGAAACGGTGAAGGAAAACATCGTGAGGAAACCCGCGGCTTAGTCAACTCCTAACGTATTGATCTTGTCTTTCCTGTAGGTCGACTAAGCTGTCAGGATGGTATAGATTCCGGGCAAGCCTATTCCATCTAAAGTCCTGTCCCAGGCACTATAGCGTCCCGTAAGTAGGGGCATGAGTGTCGACCAGTTGCTCCTGACTCTATATAAATATTCTACAATAGATGCAAAGGGCAGTTTAATTTTTTACTAGTTCATTAATAATAGATACTAAGAATAATTTAGGGAAATCCCTA
Source organism: Thera obeliscata (assembly GCA_947578465.1). NCBI lineage: Eukaryota > Metazoa > Arthropoda > Insecta > Lepidoptera > Geometridae > Thera > Thera obeliscata. Next base: position 4,791,996 of record OX387919.1, read on the forward strand.
CACAACTGCATCGAATGGGTAAAGTATATAGAGGTATAATTACATAATAATATACCATCCATGAAGAACATTGACCCGCCAAAGGCAACGCTGTGAAACCATAATAGTATTAGGTATTTTGTTATCGTTTCCGGCTATCAGAAGCGAACTCAACCAATGTTGCCAGCTCAGTTTATTAGAATAACAGCAAAACTTAGCAGCTATTATTATTTTTGCTGCAGTGTTTAAAAATAAGCATGATCGAAGAAAAAGTGATATGAAATTAATTAAATATTGTGGACACAAAACTATCAAGCCTCAAATTAAGCAGACCTTGTACTCTGTGAACCAGATAGCTGATAGTATAACACTTATAAATAAACTTAATAATTCACTTTTAAAAAAATACATTGGTAAAATAAAGGGTGTTGAAGTTTGCATGCAAAGAGCTTCTCGCGAAAGAAGTCGTACGAGATTTCACTGGAAATAAATAAATTTCTTGTCGTAGTTTGTCTGGCAATAAAAAGTTCCTGAACTTTTTCATCAGTCATTGCTCACTGTATATTGTAAATTGACTTTTATTATTGTTTATGGGTCGTTACTAATAACACAAATGTACAGGCACGTGGAAAAACTTGACAGTTTAGCTTTTAATAGTACATTGTTACCCGAGTGTTGAAAGTCACGTTTTTTGAGTCCCGAGACGGGTTTGGCGCCAGAGCGTTAGCGAGGGCGCCAATGGAGCTTGAGGGACTTAAAAGACTTTCACCCGAGGTAAACACTGTGCTTTTCATTACGAATACAAGGAAAGTAAAAATAAAAACATGAATGAAAAATTTGTGAAAATGAAGATTGAATTGCCGCCTTCCCGGTTTTTTTTTTCTTTTTCTCTGGCGGGCCTTCGGCTACGGCTCGCCAGCATTATTCAGCCATTATTTTCATTTTCATAATTTAAAAAATGGTAAATTGTTTGCTCAAATCTATGTTATTTTAAATAAATAGTTGAAGTTATATATTAATCAAGTAATTTAGAAGATATATTATTTATTTAATACTATCTTTATGATATTTAAATTTTACATTGCGCTCTAATTAGAGTTTTTAAACTTCTTACCGTTGTAATGGGTTCCAACCTACTTGCTGAATAAAAAGTTGGGATTTGGTTCAACCTCCTTGCAGTTTAGAAAGTTGGAACATGGTTGAATAAAATAGAACTTGTTTTTTTTTATAATTTGACAGCTGTCAGTAGAAAGCGATTCTCCCTAGGGCTGAAAGTTTTACTTTCAATTAGGCCCCTCAGGCAACTTCAGACCTACTTTCAGAGTATGAGTAATGAAAAATTAATTTTAAATTGTGCATGGCCAACTGTTGTCATAAAAGTTTTTGTGCTTCAAATCCGTTCACATTAGCCATTTTTAGGGCACAATAGTACGTACAACAAGCGTTCAATGTTATCTTAAACTGAATAAGGTGCACATGTCCTAAATAAATAATGTATCGTACACATTAAGGGCACGTTCACACGAGCGCGAATCAAAGGCAAGTTTAGTCAGCGCGACAACGCGCACGAGTCGCGTAGGCGCCGCCGCTTGCTCTTCAGAATTTTTGAATTTACAGTTTATATATTTTACATTAAGTACGTATTTTGTCGATATTCATGTACGAGGGCACGTTCAGCGTCCAAATAGAAAACGCAGCGGAATTAAAACGGCCGTCCCGGACATAGCCCAGTCTAATATTGTAAATTCTTAGAGTTTTTTTAGAATTTCTTAATGTTTCTGTTGATAATGGTCTATAGTACGCAAATAATATGGTACCTACCTATTCTGCCTGCCTTCAGCTGTCCGTTCTGTTTTTTTTTTAAGTATTTGTCTTACGTGGACGCTTTTATGTCAAATAAATAAATGCATTTTCTTTCTTTCTTTCTGATATAAATTGACCCTGACGCGATTTACATCGCCAAAAAGCGCGTTCGAATGGTGCTCATTTGAACGTACCCTAAAAAAATCCAGTACCTGACCAAAACCTTATCGAATGTTCCAAACACATTACTAACTAATATATACCAGGTCGATGATTTATTATTATCTATTTTCCGAGAAAATAAAATTTATCGACAAAAACAACAAAAATTATACACTAGTTAACTAAATAATAATGTGAACATGTTTGGTTTGTTTATTAAAATTCGCACTGCCTTGTTTGTACCTAAATATAATTATTTACTATAAAAAAGTAGAATTCAAAAAGTTTGAACTAAATAATATTTTATTCGCTTTTAAATTACAACGCTTAATAAACTAGGTTAGTTGACTAAAATTTAATGTTCTTAGACCTACACAACACTAAAAAGTACTTTGTTGTATTAGATTTAACCGAGATCCAAAACTTTCTGAGACTCGATCACAGGATAAAAATAATTAATATAAAGTACATGAAGTAATTGAATTCTAATAACATTTTTTTTGGATTGTGTTTTACCTTTAGCAACACAATTTTTTTGCTGTTCGAAGATATCCAAACTGACAAGAGTATATAATGCAAATCTTTTCGAACATCTAATACAACTTGGACGTTTTCAAGACAAGAGTTAATATTATAATTAATAATGTAAATTTATAATATAATGTATCTTTTATGTAAGCGTTCTACACCGTTCGACCGCATCCTAACATAACAGCAGATGAGATTGCGAACGCAAACCTATAAATTGTAAAAAGCCGATAAATTTTAACCCGTCCTTCGCCTACCAATGGCAAATTGTGGGTAAAAAAGCTCAAATTAAATATGTACTGTACGAGACTATTTGCCTTCATTGAGGGCCCAAAGTTACAGCCAATCCTTTTCAAGTCCCGTGACTGTAATAAAAAGTCAATAGCCATAAATTATTTAACCGTTGTTTGCCGTGAGGTAGCCTATCAGACTCCGTACAATAAGGCTTTATCTCACTAGACTACCAGGTGGCGCCACCAGCGGGAGATTCGTATGCTGCTGTCAAAGAGACAGACGTCAGGGCTCAGTTGGTAGTAACCCTGCCTTTTACGCCGAAGGCCGTGGGTTCGATTCCGACCGAGAATAAATGTTTGTGTGGTGATGAACACAAATGTTTGTTCTTTGTCTGGGTGTTATTATTGTATTCTAAGTAGGTATGTGTTTAGAAAAAAATGTATATATGTAAGTATAATTCAGCTATAATCATGGGTCCCATCGGTTAAGCTTTGCTTAGCTTGGGGGTAGATACTGTGTAAATTGTCTACAATATTTATTTATTTAAAAAACTTGGCTGCGCAGCCAAGCGGATACCAAAGAGCTGGATCATTTTGTTAGTTACTCAACTTGCTGTGCCACAACAAATGTCACTGTATGAAAGGGCCCTAAAACCACGAAAAATTAGGTGGCGTTTGTCGTTGTAAATTGATTTAATGCTCATAAACAAGCCTGTAAATATCAAACTACGAGGCGCTACTGTAAACTGGTTACCCAAGGCACTAATTTATTTAAGTATTTAAGAAACAATGTTTTTTCATAATTCTCTTGCAGCAATTCTGTGCGTTAGTTTTTTTTTCAAATCTTTTACGATGTAATTATTTTAATACCACGGATTTATAAATAAAGTCGTCTTATATAAAACCGGCACCTACAAATTTGCACAGTATAATGTGGGGAATTAGTGTGACTTATTTTTAATATTACTTATAAGATCTTTTGTATATCACCATTGAAGAATGATTTGTGATTTAATAAAAAAATATTATGGCTTGAAGTCAAAGCCAACATTCCAGCGCTTACCAAATTCCATACTGTCGTAAAATTTCCTAGCAATTTGAATAACAAAACTTTGGTCCTTAATCTAAGCGAATACCAAACGAAAATAATAGGTTACCACCAGTGCGGCCCAGACCTCGTCCGATCAAAGGGTAACTGCTTCAAAATCTTGCATAGAACAAGATCTAGTAAGAAGAAATGCATTGCATTTCTGTCAAATTGTTACGTTTTGTATGTAGCCTAATAGATTTGGTCCACCCTTGAAATAGTAGATAGCTATACATGGAGCTAAAATGACCCATTATAATTATACAACGAGGTAGTTTTACTTCCGAGTTATAATGCGGGACTATACGATTGCGAGAAAATAAAATAATCCGATACAATATGAAATAATCAAGAAACATTCTAAAGATTTTGCGCTTATGTTATTTTTTTTATTTCTTCTGTAGCCGCAACGTATTTCATGCATTCTACCAAAGAGTTCACATCGATTTTAGTTCCATTTTCAAAAATAAAATGTCTTATGAAACAGTAATAAGTCGAGTCCTTTATTCATGATTGTTCTACTTAGGACTAATAGCTTTTTTCATTTTTGGTCATTGTCATTTGACAGATAACAAAATTAAAAAAAAAACTTTATCTCCTTGAAGAGATGCTTTTTTAGGTTAGGTTAGGTCCGTTATGTTAACCAGATTAGTTTACCTGTATTGCAGTAGATAAGTACTTCTGTTCGTCACATCATGATCGAGATGAACAAAATGTTTAAAACTGCAAAAGCCAGAAAATCTTTTAAAACTATAAATTTAGTGGCAGCCTCTGGCCATGGTCTTCATGCGTGCTGTAAGTGCTATTTGAAAAAGTTTGTGAACGGCTTGTTGCTATCCACCGGTGGCTGTAGCCAGTAGCTCATTTGCGCTGAGCCTATCATCATCATCATCAGCCTGAAGAAGTCCACTACTGGACATAGGCCTCCCCTACACATTTCCAGGGAGAACGATTCTGAGCCCTTTCCATCCATCGACTTCCCGTGATCTTAACAATGTCGTCCGTCCATCTAGTAGGAGGTCTGATATTCATTTCGTCTTCCGGTCTGTGGTCGCCATTCGAGAACCTTTATTCTCCAACGGTTGTCGGTTCTTCAACCTATATGACCTGCCCACTGCCACTTTAACTTACTAATTCTACGTGCTATGTCAGTGACCTTGGTTCTTGTACGCAAATCCTCATTTCTGATTCTATCATGTAGTGAAAACTCCCAGCATAGCTCTCTCCATAGCTCGTTGCGTACTTTGAACTTGTGTGCAGTTTTAAGTCACTAGCTCCCCTACATTTGGGCGTGAACTCTGCCAACAACCTTGGTACTCCTACAGCCAGAATATTTCGCAACATTATCAATATTGCAATTTGGAAAGGCACCTAATTCGAGCACTAGATTTCCTATTATACTGTGAATATTATCCGTAGAGATAAATCGGAAGCGATAGAGATACGTAGAGCATTGAAACTGCCCGCAGCGCTAAGATAGAGCCACCTTTTCATAAGATATGATGTAAAAAGTTCCTTTTGTATGAAAAGTCCAATAAACCATTTGCAAGGCTTAGAGAACTGCCCGAAGCTTTTTACGTAGAAACCGGAATAGCACAATTCAATGTTAGTCAATTTAAATTGAGTACATTCAAAGTCATTGTTATTAAAATTATTGAGAAACTATTGTTTTTTTTTCTTTTCTGTAGATTTGTACATGTGTAACAAATTATAAATGTTTTAAAACTCCATCTGTTTGCTTTAGTTTGGCAAAGGTCTTTTCCATCGTTTCCTCTTTTTTTCTAGCTTGTTTCCCACGTCGGTACTCCGATTTCCCAGTTTTTTTTTAATTGTATGTCCTCTTTTCTCCTCCAATTTCATGCATTGTGATATTTTTACATCAGGTTTGTGATCTGCGTTGAGTGTGTTTTGTCTTCCTATTCGGTTTTCGAATGGTGTCTCGTATGTGAGATATACGAGATGCAGCTGTCTTTTCATTGGGGTTTTGAATGGTATACCAGTGAGAAATGAGAAGAGTGACTGTTGAAGCATGAATCCAACATATCAGTTGTTAATATCAGTAGTTATATTTGCATTATGTAATAAATAGTTGCCATTTACTAACATAGATTTTGTTTCTGTGTGCTTCTAACAAATTGGATCTTTTCTGAAATATAAATATTATATTGTATTGTATTTATTGTATGTTAAGCTGCCTTCCTGCGGTGCGTGGTTCTGCAGATCATCACGCACCGCGCACGACGACGCACAGCAACGCACACAGAAAATACTCCTGTGCTACCGCGCACCTCGGCGCACGAGACCGTTCCCATGGTGTGTCGTGCGTGCTCGTGCGGGCTGGTGCGCGATATCACGCACCAGTGGGAAGGGGCTATGAGATAGACGCAACAACAAAAAGAAAATTGTAACGGATACTCCAATATTTTCCATGCTCTGTGTAGAGAACGGAACTAGCACGCGCTCGATATTGATAATTATTTGGAGTAACGAATGGCCCTCGTCAAATTCAACAGTGTACCTACAATGGAGTGGTTTAGGATACAAATCTTAGGCTATATGAATATTTAGCAGATGATCTGCTGTGGGCTGAATGAGGTGGGCGACTAAACTGAGTGCAGATAACTTTTGCTCTGATTTCAAAACGTGTCATGTTTTTGTGTCAATAAAATATTAGAGACCGTCCAATCTTAAACTGCACGTCCTACTACTTCAGTCAGTCAAAGTTAATTGTTCTTTATTACTTACATTACAAAGATCATTTTGAAGTACTTTGCTGTGAGCCAACGTCAAGAGAAAGTGGTGGAGGGGCGTGCATTTTTAGACTGGTTTACCTATACAGCAATTTGGCATGCGTGACCTACGAGGCAATACTCTGCTATAGGCGATGGTTACCAAATTGAGGTAATCCATCTGCTCGTTTTGCCCTGCGTCCATCAACTTGAGGCATACAATTGGCTGGGTGATATTTGACTCAGTTAAAAGTTGCACAAAAATGTTTTGCTGCTGATGATGATAGTATTTTTTTGGTTAAAAAACTTATGTAATCCGTAATGTAATTGGACAGCACGTACAGACCCATTACAGAAAATGCATCGTATTACAAATTGTACATCACCGAACGAACGGTGTCTGATTACTTTGGAACAGTTGACACTGTTCGGACGAAATTGTTTTCGGAAAACAATCAGTCGGGTTTGGATTGGACTGCAATTATGTGATAAAGTAATTTACTTGGACCATTATGGCGGCATGTTGGTGAATTCCCCACGGCACCTGCCGAGTTCGTTGCACAAGCGATTTTATTTTGTAACTCCGATTCATAGATTCAGAGCAGGGTACCAACCGGGACGTCTTATTAGCAGGCCTATTTCCACGCCAGTTTTATTTAGACAATCGCTGAATCTGCTATGCGTTTTCCATTTTTATTTAAAAACTAGTGGCCGCCCGCGGCTTCGCTCGCCCGTTCCCGTAACACCCCGTTCCCGTTGCTTTTTCGGGATAAAAAGTATCCTATGTCCTTCTCCCGGTTCTAAGCTACCTCCCCACTAATTTTCTGCCAAATCGGTTCCGCCGTTCTTGAGTTATAAATAGTGTAACTAACACAAGGATTTTTTAACCAATGGATACGAAACGCTCGAAAAGCTAATGAAATCACGGTCAACCAATTTTTGCGGGACGCGGGAGGGAGGGTTTATTTCTGCTTCATTTTGGCATATAGCGTTGTCACTGTCTAAAAGTCACTACTGATTTACTCTAGTGCTTGATGCAGTCGATGAAATTGTATCGATAAAAATGAATGAATGACGGAAAATACCAGAGCACTAATTTTAATTTTTATGCTTGATTTGGTTTTATTTAGTGCCACTGAAGGGGATGGGTTGGGTAGCTATCGACTTTTCTGTTTTACCTTACCGTACCTACTAGTACTAGTGCCCACTCGTGGCTAGTAAGTTCTTACCTGCATACTTTTACTTACCTAATCGTAGTTCTAAGTACGTAAAGTGGATACATACTTTACCAAATGTTGTCAAAGGTAGGTGTAGTTTACATAAACCATAAAATATCCATCAGGTCCGGGGCTCAAATTTGATTGAGCACCGGACCGTATATAGGTATAATTATGTCTAGATATACAGAGGTATCCAATGAGTGCTATCATTACACTGATAAAACTAAGTCATATTTATTTATTTATTTCTTATTTTTTACGGTGGACGTGACAGTTTCGATGCTAAGAGAGGTCTTCTGCCTGGCGTGGCGCTCCAAAGGAAAATGAAAGCGCTCGTTTTGCTAGCAACGATGCGAGTCTTGCTAGCAAAACGAGCGCTTCTCTTTTCGAGTGAGTGGAGTCGACACGCGACACTAGCGCCGCCACTCACACTCACTCACTAGCGTTCACTGTACATTGCAATCATCAATCCACAGACCAACAAAACTTAATATTACTAAGTACGCATAGGTACATTATAACGAAACGTGGTTAAAGAGCGATTCTTCAGGAAGTTCAGACATGGCCAAAATTCTAGCTTCACAATATAGTTTAGACCTTTATATATGGACTACAATAATGATTTTATAAAAATAAAACAGGATTACTCGGATAATTTCAGATTAAGGTTAGAAACGAGATGATTTCGATTCAAAGTGGGTTGTACGACAGCTCCGCTCAAAAGTAAAAGACAAGCTTACCCATTTGTTCCACTCTGGGCGAACGAACTGACCCAATAGCAATACAATAGCGTCCTGTGCTTATTCTGTATCGATTTCACCCAAGTGATTGACACTTGACGTTTCCAAATCAAACTGACAGCTAATAGATGACGTTAAATTAAAAATGAGAATTATCACTTCTCTGACACATGCATATGCATATATTGCAAGTTATAAACTTAACTTTATAAAAGCTAGATGATTTACTATTTATTTATTATTTAGTATCGATGACAATTTCTAATATTATTCTTGATACGTAAATTATTAAAATACAATAGTAAGCATTTTTCTTCTATCATAAATCTACTACTTACTGGTTTTGCTGCAAGCCTACTAAGTATTTAATCTATCTATTACTACAATAACAATATACAATACTATTTATGTTTACTGGATTAAGTACTTACGCCTAAGTTATTTTCCGGTACTTTGTGACTTTGTGATGTTTTCATCTCATAATCTTTCGTTTCATGTGTCTAAAAGTATATTCACACGATAAAGTTTATAACAAGAAGATACCGATCACTCTAAAGATCCTCGCCAAGTAGAAAAGAGATACTGCGAGAATGGTCACATATGTATGGGACCATCCTCGCAGTATCTCCTTTCCAACAAGAGAATCAATATAATCGGTTCATAAACAAAGAATTTATGCCCGAACAGACATAAAAATATACATAATTTTACATTATATAAAGTGGATTTGCCCTAAGGCACAGTTGGGCAGCAGATATTAGGGGTGGCAAATCGTGACAAAAAAACCACCGATGATAGCAAAAAAATATATCAAATGCAAAGTACCTAAATATTTTGGCGCCGGCCGGAGCGGACCAAACCGCAACGCAACGTACCTGTAGTATCTTCCTAAATAACTTTTGTAAAATTTACGGTATAGAGTGTGCTTAGTTTTATATATTTAGGAAAAGAAAAAATAATTAATTTATCATTAGATTTAGATAAAAGTTGGCAATAAAGTAAATTCATTATGTATTTAGTCTATATGATGGGTGCTGAGAAGGGGCGGCACACTGCAAATCTGCCACTAATTATATACAACCAAATTGAGTAACCTATTCCTTTGTTTGAAGTCGGTCAGTCGGTAATAAATTGTGATCATTTGCCATGCTTAGCCGATTGTCACTCTTTGAGCAAGGACGATTTTAAGCAGTAGCTTCCACAAGCTACTGCATTAAGATGATGATGATTATTATAAGAGTTGTATGTGGCATTTCAAGCTCTAACTTACAAACTCAGACAAATGTAGTGTATGAACAGCATCTTTGTAAACTACATAATTATTCTGTTATGTTTTTGTGGGATCCATGCCCGCTGTCTACGGATTGCTTTCACCCACTCTCTCTTCCTAGCCGGATCAGTTGGGAATCTGAAAGTGTGTTAGTTTGTTCATTCATTTACATCGATATCTTTTCATCGATAGTTTCAAGCCCTATTTGGAAGCATGAAAGAAGAACGAATGAAAAATGAACGGTATAATCCGAATTGTTTCAGTATACCACTTTTTTGGTTACATTGCACTGAAAAAATAGTACCTACTTAAAATAGTGTAATAATAGAAGTAAACAAACCACATTTAATCGATTTTATGAAAAAATAGCCGCTTCTAGGGGATAAAATTGTACTCACGCGTGATAAGAAAATGTATCTGTTCGGCCACTGTAGTTTTTACAAAATAGTACGGCGCATTTCGTCATATTTCCCGTTGTGTTTTCTTCGAGAGCAAAGGGCACACTGACAACGTCATTTGGATAAGTACACTAAAATGGGACACTACTTGGCAAGAGGGGTAAAGGCGAAAACAGTTTAATGACGTATCCCTTGGTTAAAATATCCTTGAACTAACACGACTTTCTTTTAAAAATATAGATTTGAAAAGCGAAAGCGAATCGAGCCGTGTTTCAAAAATAACAGGGCTATCAGTTTGCAGGTTTGCAAGTCTGTGTGTGTGCTGTCAATGTATTTTTTAACTCTGTAATTTTAAATTTGGAACACATCTTACAGGCATTGTGTACGTGTGCGTTCGGCAAGCAAACCCATTTGCATGGGTGCGTACGCCAGCATAGATTTAAATTTCGAAGCGACGAAAAAGTTCGACAAAAGGTATTGACTGACATCCTGTAGTGCACAAAAGTCTTCGTGAAATCTCCGCTAGATTTGTTCGCTCGATCATTGACTGCAAAAAAAAACAATATATTTAGTTAAATATTGTTTTATTGTAGCGTACAATTATTTATCCTACACACAAATTAACACCTAGATATCCTAGGTGTGAACATAGCTTAGCGATAATTACACGTCACTATTCCACACACGCTCTGAATACAAACATTCAGTTTACGCTAAAGCCAGGTGGCAATTGTAATGGCTTGTTGAGTATAGTGGCCTTATTTGATTTGATACATTAATAACACAATTATAAACATTTTATTAATTGACATCGAATTGTGTCATAATTTTATTCATTTGCTTAGTGAAAGTGTTTTTCTGTACATTTTTTCTCGGCCTGCATCATTCCATTGTTGGGCCAAATCTCTTTTTTGTATTAACTTTATGCACATGATAAAGCTGGTCAACCTGACTTGTTGGCTGGTAATCTCTCTTAATCAGTCTTTTGCCTAACTACTCCGACAATTTGATCATCCGAACAACGGGCTCATTGCCACCATCCGTAATCACCTTTGTCCATCTTCCGTCATTCTTCTTACCATTTCTCCTTGTGCCAGTCTCACGACAGAATGAGCGTTCAACCAATCGACGGGTGGTCACCTCGTGGTCACTAAGCGTCTCTTCCACATTCCGTAATCACCTTTGCCCATCTTCCATCATTCCTTATTGCCACTTCTTTTTGTTCCAGTTTCCGCCATTGTTGCCCAGCAAAATTATCCATCCACCAACGGGGGGGTGGTCGCCTCATGGTCGCTGAGCGTCTCTTGGCCACCGTTCCGTAATCACCTTTGTCCATCTTCCGTCATTCCTTCTTGCCGTCTTATCTTCATCTGATACAGAGTCATACTAATTATCCCAGCTGACCACCTAAGAGTCCTATAAATGCATCTGTGGAATGTGACGTCAATTCTCCCAACAACAGTTTTCAAATAATTATGTGGGCATAGTTTACCGCAATCTGATATTTAATCGGTCTGACCGGCTCAGGGCGAAATTCCTTTAACGCCTGCGTATTATAGGATCAAATATTATGACGGCTCGACACACAAGCCCTAAATAATTTGTACTTTGACTTTAGGCTACAACCAGCGGCTGCCAAACTTGATGGAAATGGTCTAAAATCTTTTGAACATAGGTACATTTTGTTCTAAAAATCTCTAGGGCCTATGCACATCTAGACGACGGCGATGGCGATCAGATATCGCTGATGAAATACTGTCAACTGTCAAGCTTTTGTTTAAAGTTTTCCCTGATTATCGTACCTTCAATGTTTACAATTCATATTCTTAACATTGAAGGTACGAGATTCTTCAATGTCATATTTTCTTTAGCAGTTAGTAAATCGTTTCTTCTATTAATAACAAAATAAGTGCCTAGTGTGAAAGGAAAATTTATGTAGCTTTGCACTGTAGAATTGTATAGTATTTGTGAAACCTTGATGATCCTTGGCAGTGCCCACTTTGGGAAACGCACAGCTACAAAACTGGAACTAGACGTTGCGAAACCAAAGCTATTAGGGTGTCCAATTGAGCCTATTCAACCTTGGTGTGCCTGTTACTTAATTATTATGCCAGCCGAATTTAGTGCCGGAATATTTTTGTGGTCAAGATAAAGTTTTGTAGGAGCTGACAGAGGTTGTTAAATTGACATTTATTTCGACGCTGATTGTAAATTTTGTACTAGTTTAAATAACTTTGTTGCATTTGAAAAGTCAATAGGTAAAGGTGAACCAAATTATAAGTCCTAGATTATAAGAGGTGTCATAATTTTCAATTTTATTTATTTTTATCTTAATTCCATGTTTTTTTTCTAAATCCCGTCTGTCCTTGTTTTTTTTGGGATTTATTTTCTGTTAATTTGGGAAGTCACGTAGCTTTTTTTTGCTTTTCTGGTGTTATTTTGGTTTCTGTTGTGTATTTTTAGTGGTATTTTAACCAACATTACTTGAGGCACTTAGTGTGAGCACATGGAATGAAAGTACTAAGTGACATCCTGATTTCAACGAAAGTGTATCCGATGGTTTTGAAGAAAATCGCCATCTCTTCCTTCAAAGCCAATGACGACCGCCTTGTTTTGACTTGGCTAAAAACTATTTTATATTAGTAATAGTAATAATTATATCCTCACTTGGATACAGTTATGCATAGTGAGTCCAAGCGCCATTTTCAGTTTTTTGGGAAATTACATAAACGCGTTTTTATTGGTAGAAGATTTGCATTTGCATCGTCAGAAAGTAAATCTATGTACATCGAAGCTTGTATTTGTAATTTAACATGTTACAAAAAAAAAACACAAAAAAAGGTTTTATTTTGGAATATATCGTTAAAAATGCACTTGGACTCCTAATAAATATGATGTTCTCATTTTGCAAAACGAGTCCAAGAGACAAAATAATTATTTATTCTGGAAGATTAGCTTTAAGTGCACGTGGAAACGAATTAATATGATACTCATTTTGCAAAATGAGTATAAGTATAACATAAAAATGTTTCCTGGACTATTTTCCTATCGTTTAATAAAAACCCCTTGAATTTCCGTATTTACTCAGCATCTTATATTAGATGTTACAGAGGATTGATAAAAATAAATAAAAAACTATTAAAATGGCACTGATAGTATGTCCAGAAAATAAAACAATATAATTATCATAATTTAATAAACAATAATAATTTCAAACAAGATAAGGACTATCTCAGATATTATCTTCAGCTTTCAGACAGACAGAATAATGATTGATGATATTATTGGTAAACACCAACCCCAAACCCAGAACATATCGGGTAGGATGTAGGATGGAGTAGGTAAATAATATATAAATCTACTCTTCTTCAATATGTTCCGGATCAAAAACCTAAATGGCCATCAACACCTTCAACAACAATATCATCTTCAATCGTGTCATCAAAAATCAAATCTTTGTCAAATGCTATAGCGTCGTTTGGGATAATATGAAACAGTGATTTTAAATCTTTAATTTTTTTCTCTGAAACATTTTGTCCTTTCCTACCCTTTCTTTTCTTTACATCAATTTCTAAGCTTTCTTCCTCTTCTACTGCTCCTGCCTTGACATAATGAGGCAATGGATGATTTTAGGATTCCTTTATCTGGTTTATTCTTAACCAATTATTATTGACCTTCTCGCCCACTGTTATCTTTTTTCTGTTGACAATAGCTTTTTCCTTTTCTTCAGTATTATTTGTGATTCTTTGTTCTGCAGCTTGCCATAACTTTCTTGTAGTCTTGTGGAGTATAAAGTATTAATTGCAGTTTCAGAAATATAGGGTGCTTTTCGAGGAGAGATCATCAGGTCTATTTTTATACTTTTTTGCTATATTGTACGCCCGAAATAGGTAAGCTGTTGGATCATAATTGAATGATCAAGCGAGTCTTCCTGAAGCGAAGCTCGATCTTGATTATACAGCCTTCACCGAAGAGAGTTTACATGTAGTAGTTGTACGTACAACACGAACTAGCTCGCACAATAACTTTAGAGATAGAAAGAGAAAAAACACATCGCCTTTCATTCTGCCCTGAGGCTGTCTCCTCATTATTTTCAGAGTAAACAAACATCAGCAACATTGATCTACCAGGGATAGCTAGGTATCTAATCTACGTAGGTAAGGGTAGGGAGGGACCCAGACTCTCTTCGGTGAAGGCTGTATAATCAAGATCGAGCTTCGCTTCAGGAAGACTCGCTTGATCATTCAATTATACAGCCTTCACCTTCAGAGAGTTTACATGTAGATGTTTAGAGAATTGATCTATGTTGCCAAGGGTCGTAAAATAAAAATCATAGAAATGATTTTTGAAACTTTCTTAATGTTTATTATTAATAAATAGCAACAAAAGAATAGTTAACAGAATCAATATCATTATCAAATAACAAAACATAACCTGTCCTTAGGAATAATCAAACTTAAACAATAGAGTCTAACAAACTGGTGGTGGAGTCAACGATAGGCCTGTTATAAAAATTTGCAAATACTGCTGATTGCTCAGACCAACCCGCCGACCTCCTAATTACATCGATACTAACACCGGCGCGTGAGGCAGCAGAAGTAGAGGCATGCCTCGTGCTGTGAGCGCCGAATATAGAGATATCTATACCACTATCCCCTAAAGTCTGCTTCAACCAGCGGCCAATAGTCTGAGATGTAGCAGCTTTATGAGGCTTTTTAAAAGTAATAATAAGACGATCAACAGAATCGGGTCTGATAGAGGCAGTTTCTAACAGATATTTTTGCAAAACTGATGCAGGGCAAACTCCAGGTCGCTGATTAAAGTATGGTAAGTTTAAAACTGGTTGAAGTTGACCTATTCCAGAAGTTTTTATTAAATCAGTAATTGAAATTACAATTCTATTATTAAATGACTTGATATTCGATGTCTTAATCAGCGATAAAGTTTGCATTCTTTGACCAGTTGACAACGCTAAAAGCATGATCAATTTTTTACTTAATTTTTCTAAATTGCAGGAATCATGTGGTATTTTTTCTAAATAATCCAACACAATACTTGGATTCCACGTTAATGTATATCGTGGGAACGTTGGCTTTAATTTGAAAATCCCTTTAAAAAATCGTTTGACTCTCATGTCCTCTCCGACCTTATTTGAAGATATGAGAGATATAGCCGACCTATGACTATTTAAGGTACCGTAAGAAGAGCCTTTGTTGAAACATACTGTGAGGAAATTCAAGAGAGATGGTATTTCAACTTTGTAAAAATCACAATTATTCGCGACGCAATATTCCCACCATTGCTTATAGCTACTATTATATTGAGATCTAGTGTTATGCGAAATAGATGAAAGCATTACATCCAAAGCCGATTCCGGTACTGCTTGCCTTCGGAAGCCTTCCCTGATAACACACACGCCACCAGGGAAAGGTGGCGGTGGAGCGGGTGAATTGACCTGAAAGGAGAGAGCAAGAGATGCATACTTGGAGGGAATATAATTATTTCTCTAATGCATAGTGACATAAACAATGGATACCACGGCTGGGAAGTCCATAATGGTACCACTACAATACCAGTCGCCTCGTCGGATATAATTTTATTTAAGGTCTTCAAAATTAAAGCAAACGGTGGGAACGCATAAAAATAAAATTGAGACCAATTGATAGTAAAAGCGTCAATGTTATGGGCAAAAGGATCTCTTTTCCACGAAATGTATGCAGGACATTTTGCATTCACGCGAGTGGCAAATAAATCAATATCCGGCATATTAAAAGAACAAACTATTTTTGAAAATTCTTCAGAACCTAATTCCCACTCCGTATCGATATTTAGTTTCCTAGATTCCGTATCTGCTATTACGTTTTGTGATGAAGGAATGTACGATGCGAAAATGAATATTCTCCTCTTCTCACACCATTCCCAAATCTTACTAGATATCTTATTCAAGTGAGGGTACTGGACACCACCCATCCTGTTTACGTAGGAAATAGCTGTGGTGTTATCTACGCGTAAAAGAATTTCGCAGTGCCGTTTCTTATCCGCAATTGATTTTAATCCGAAATAAATGGCTAATAACTCCAAATAGTTAATATGATTAGCTCGTTCAGTGGTTGTCCAGTGTCCGCCACTTTTTTCAGAACCACAAGCTACGCCCCAACCTGTGGTCGAGGCGTCCGTAAATATTTCTAGGTCATATTTATGTTCACGAATAGGATTAACAGCTCGTAAAATGTTTTTATTCCACCAATGTAAGTCTTTATGTAACTTATCGGGAATCTTCATAACAGCATCGTAGTTATCAGCGTGTTTAAGAAGAGCTAAATATTTTTCCCTCTCTAGGGATTTCGTATAAAGCCATCCATATGGAATAGCCGGACAAGCTGCTGTGAGAGACCCTAAATAGCTTGCAAAATCTCTTATGCGCATTTGTTTTAAATTTAAAATATTATTCGTTTCCTTAAATAATTTTTGTCTCTTCGTGTCGGGAAGTTGTAAAGTCATCGTTTCAGAATCCAGAATAAAGCCTAAGTATTTACACGACTTCTTTGGAATTAAAATGCTCTTTTTATCATTTATAACAAAACCTAAGCGCGTGAGACATTTTATTGTTTCATTTGCATTACGAAGGCAATCACTAGCGGATCGTCCAATACAAAGAATGTCGTCCAAATATCTTACAGAGAGGAAGCCCCGAGATCTTAAGTGAGACATGACTGGTTGCAATATTTTTGTAAATACATACGGCGCAGAGCAAAGTCCAAATGCTAACGCCACAAACTCCCATAAATCGCCATTAAAGTAAAATCTTAAATATTTGGCATGTGATTCGTGAATAGGAATCAAAAAATAAGCCTCTTTGATATCAATATTAATCATGTGACAACCTTTTGTCAAAAGTTTGGTGGCAGTGCGTACATCTTCCATCTTGAAGTGTTCCGTACGAATGTATTTATTTAACTTCTTTAAGTTTAAAATAAATCGATTACTCCCGTCACTTTTGGGAATCAAAAATATATCGGATATAAATTGTCCTGCCGTATGTTCACATTTCCTTATAGCGCCAATATTCGATAAATGACCTAGCTCCTCCATTATCGCCGATGACTCAGTTTTAGAAAACTTGCGGTGTTGGTAACTTTTTGGACATTGGTTAGGAATCTCTATGAATGGTATTTTATAACCTGATAAAATATCTAGGATAAAGTCATCGTCTGTAATGGATAGCCATTCATTTATAAAATATTTTAGACGACCTGCGTGTACCTGGGCGTTTGGGTCTATAGCCTGCGCTGCGTACTGGCGTAGCGAGGCGCCGCCGCCGTGCTCGCCGTGTACTGGCGGCGGCGGGGAGCGGGGGGCGGGGAAGGGCGCCTCGGCGCGTGCGGCGGCGGTTGGGGAGCAGACGACGGTGCCCAACGGCGCGGATACTGGTATGACGTCATTGATCTCGGCCCACCGCCCCGCTGGTTCCGACCGCCGCGCTGTTGGTTCTTCGCACCGCGCGCCGATGAGCCTTTCCGGTTTAAATGAGTCGATGAGGTCGATGCTTGTATCAGCTCACTTGTCTTCTTAATACCTCTCGAGTTTCTTACAAGATCTCCCAGGTTTTCGCCGAATAAGAGACTATCCCTTTTTCTGTCTTTGAAAGGTTCCATGAGAGGTTTATCAATCAGCGGGATGATCACGGAACGTCTTGTATCGGTTTCAGCGAAGTGGGAGTCCGCTAACAGTCTGGCGGCGTCATTTAATGTACGGATAATATCCTGAATATTTGAGTTCTTTTTCATCAGACTAGTCATAGCTATTGTTAAAACTGAAAGCGTTTTACCGAGCTGATCTTGTTTACCAAGTAGGCGCTTGTCCCGCAGCTTACATGGCTCGGCTAGCATTGCTCCCACCTCCAAGTTTAGAGTAGGACCTTTAGCTAAAGCTAAGTTTTTTGGAAATAAGTATTTCTTTGATATTTCTTCTTTTGCTTCAACATTTAGCCCGCTGAGAAGAATTTTTTGAAGTCTCGCTGCCAAATCAGTCTGTATGTCATCACCAAAATCCACAGAATCTACTTCGATCTCGCCGAGCGCCTCCAGTAAACTTGGGTCGAAAGAATCGACCTCCTCGGTAACTTCTACCACTGGAAAGGTAGGCTCGTCCACGCCTGTTCGATCCACCTCAGCCGCGGGGCTTGAAACGGTCACTTCCTCGACGATTACGTCGTTGTCTAGATGATCTGTAAAGACCAATGAACCTATGAGTAGGTAGTAGCTAAGTAGCTGGTAATAATGACAAGTAAAACTTGTAGCGGTCATTCCATAATTCGTAGAATACAACGAATATGGATTAAAATTAGGTCGGTATTTCGATAGGTAACAATATCGTTCCACTTAAGCATGTATTTCGATGAATGCAGCGAAATAAAACATGAACCATAAATATTTATTCGTAGAATACAACGAATATGGATAAAAATAGGTCGGATGTTTCCGTTTGTTCTTCCAAAATTTTGATAAGAACGTGCACGGCTCGATGAATGCATCGAGGTACCCGCAGAATTCAACGGATACTTAAAAAAACCACTTGTATTGTAGCTTACGTGCCTGTAGAAATAAAATATTTACCTTCATCTTCATCATCATCTGAATATAATATTCGACGATAGCTATTTCGTTTCATCTTCAATTTATCCTCGTACTTCCTCTTCTTCCTCCTCCATCTATCTTCTTTTGTTTCTTCGTGGTGCCGCTTGGGCATAATTATATATTATTTTTTGTTTTTCCTTGTGCGGTAGCCGTGAGCGCACGGACAATAATGGGGAGACAGCCTCAGGGCAGAATGAAAGGCGATGTGTTTTTTCTCTTTCTATCTCTAAAGTTATTGTGCGAGCTAGTTCGTGTTGTACGTACAACTACTACATGTAAACTCTCTGAAGGTGAAGGCTGTATAATTACTTTTAAGATGTTTTATACACAGTTTTACAATAAAATATTTTTATCTTTATCTTTATACGTGTATTCTGGCCTTTATTTTTTTATTCTGTTCTCCGCAACAATTAAGTTGATCAAAGAATTAAGTTTTTGACTTTGGTAAACTAGTATAATATGTGCTTCCTTAAACATGACTTGGGTTCTTCTGCCAGCCTCTCCTTCCACCCAAACAAAGATTACGTTCAGAAGTTACAAACAACTGTCGCGTAGACTACTGATGCGTAACACTACGTCGTTTGGACTAGTAATGTATAATGGAAATGTGCTTTTTCATCATAAAATTTGGTTGTTAGTTTTAAATTGGTTGTTGGACTTGTATTGCATTTCAAAATACTTAGTTTGCTATAGAAGGCGCTTGGACTGGGTATCAAAAAATACCACTTAGAGTGAAGCTGGCTGCAAGAGTGTTTTTTCTATGGCTTAATTATGCCCTAGTGATTACGAAAATGCGAAAAAATCAAAAAATGAAATTTGGCGCTTGGACTC
This sequence comes from Thera obeliscata, assembly GCA_947578465.1. Taxonomy (NCBI): domain Eukaryota; kingdom Metazoa; phylum Arthropoda; class Insecta; order Lepidoptera; family Geometridae; genus Thera; species Thera obeliscata. Next base: position 4,811,612 of record OX387919.1, read on the forward strand.
CTTATGCATAACTGTATCCACTTGTCACTGGAAAAAATTACCGAATGGACAGATGTCATCTAATTAATTAGTTGAAGTTGTTTTTTTTTCACACCTAGTGCTTAGGTAAGTCCAACATCCGTATTCTACCATTTAATCCCACAGATTATATTTATTGCAAGTAGCAAAGATTATAAAATTAACTATAAAACCTCATTGTATATTCTGTTGTCAAACCAATCGACAAATGCTGGGTATTTTTCCCAAAACCAGCTTAAAAAGAGCTGGAAAAACTGTTGAACGAATGGTACATCTGGAACATCGAACGTAAACAAAAGCCGTACTAAAACATGAAACCACTGCTTTTCTCTTTCTTTTTTGTTTCAAACGTAATCGTTGGTTTCGTGCAAAAGGCACGGCTTGAGAGAACACAATACCTGTTGCTTGTCCAAGAGCTGTGGAAGTTTTTTCAATGTTCTATTTAGTAACTTGTAACGGGACTGACTAGAACTTTTGGGAGGGAAAACGCGTATCTACAGGTATCTCTGTCATATCGCAAATGATTAATAAAAAGACCATACCAGGAGTAGTTATCGTAGGACTTCTGACATCAATAAACAAGTTTAATTGTATATTATACCTACACATTTGATATCAGATAGCTAACAAGTCGTTACCAAACGAATCATCATCATTATCAGGCTGAAGACGTACACTACTGGTCGTAGGCTTCCCCTATACATTTCCAGAAAGAACGATTCTAAGCCCTTTCCATCCACTGACTTCTCGCGATCCAAGCTTATATTTTTTAGATATCGGCATACACTTAGTTATACTAAGCAATATTTATAAATAAATAAATACTGTGGACAATCTGCACAACATTATCTAGCCCCAAAGTAAGCAGAGCTTATATTATAATGTGAACAAGAAAGCTGAAAATGCAAGGATACAAAATATCACCCAGACAGAGAACAAAAATCTTCGTTCACCACACAAATATTTGTTCTCGGTAGAGATCGAACTCATGCCCTCTAGCGCGGAAAGCAGAGGTACTACCAACTGAGCTATCATCATCATGATCATGATCCTGAAGAAGTCTACTGGTGAACATAAGCCCTAGACTTTTCCAAGACGAACGATTCTGAGCCCTTTCCTTCCACCGACTTCACGCGATCTTAACAACGGAGCTATTAAAGAGTCAAATATTGCAGGGAATGTGTCTAAAACTGGCTACTCGTCTATATCCGTCGTCCGTCCGACCGTCTCATAACGTCTCATGAATATGTAAGCGCTCATCAATGCTCCGGCACAAGATATCCGCTACCTGGTTACGTAACTCGCGATAAGTAAAAACAAACTCAAATCAAATCAAAAGTTATTTATTTTAAGACACATAAAAATAGTAGTAGTATTAGCCAATATAAAAGTAACAATGACATATAAATTGGCCGTCACTCAGCATAATTCGCCAAAATGGCCTTAATAGCTTTATTTAGGTGTGAGATATTGCTTATAGTTAGCCCTGTCACTGCTTGTCATTACCTAGTCGTTAGGATTGGCAGTTATAATAATATAACAACTGATTATCTTTTGAGAAGCGCGTAATGGAACAAATCGTCGAAAACTAAATAATAGGTATGTATATCCTAAAAATCATTTTCTTAATTGTTTACACAGTATTCTTCTCACCTTGCCGTTTTTTGAGCTCGAAGAGTGATGAACTTGTGTACTTTAAGTGCACTTGTCACTATATTTTCTAACGTTGAATCAATATGAAATTGTTCAATCACCCTTGTACTATATATAGACTCATTATAGGTATAATCGATGCTTATCATGCTGACATACACAGCAGAGACCCTTTTGCAGAACGAATTTTTTGACGTCATGCGTCTGGTTGCTCCACGTTTGCTACCGCTGTCGCGCTGCTACTTACGGTATCAGGAACTGGTTCAAGATATCGGATTTTCAAGCTGAGTGGTTATATTAGGATCAGTTGTATGGTTTTAGCAGAGGGACTAATGGTGTCATGAATTGCTGATTGTAAGCTTTTGATTCTATCTTTCAGTCCGTGTTATTCGTGTATTTTAAAGCCGTTTGAGCATTGGATTAGTGTTCTTTTTCTTCTCCTTGATATAAAATACCCTGTAGAAAACGAAATTCATTGTTTTAAATTGTTTTACATGTGCAGGTTGAGTGTGTACAATACAGGGTAGTTTTTTGAGAAGGGTGATGATTCGATCAAGTCGTGAAAGGAGTCATGCCCTCGATTTATAAGAAAACAATAACTGAATCTTTTTTACTTAGGTGGGTTTTTTTCAATTCTCAAATGTAAAATTTGCTACATATTTCCATTATTTTTTAGTGAAACATTATTTATTTATTGATCCCTTATAAGCAACTGAATCCATACTAAGTCTCGTGGTTTTGGACTTGGCCATCACTGCCCTTTTCAAAAAAACACCCTGTATAATGGAGGATGTTCTAAGTACCTCTTTATAATTCATTTTACTTTGTGTAAAAATGAACTAACTACAAATGTTTGAACAAATAAAACTCAAGTGCAAATTCGCGTTGTGGATATAAGAGCAATTGATTAAATTAAATTTAAATAGTACTCAGCAAAGTGCAAATATTCATTAGTAAAATTTAAATCAATTCAACTCATATTATAGCTACATGTGTGACCGGCTTAATATTCGCTGTGTAAGAGCTACAAAAACAAATTATAGAACACGTTACAAAATATCACTGAAAACCGTAAAATTACTTCTATAGCTCATGCATTTTGACCTTTTTGAAAGATCAGTATATTGTATCAATTTGTATGTGCCTCTATGGAGTGGGTTGAATGCTATTATATTGCCTGTGCTAATTGTTTCCCCAATAAATATTTTGATTTGATTTAACATTAAGTATGCTCAATAAATATAAGGATATAAATAAAAAAAATAATCAGTGACATGATAAGAAGAAGAAGAAGAAGGAGCAGTTAAAAAATGGAAGCTGTTTACAATAAACGATTAAGGGTAAGCCATTTCTGTCACCGTTCTAAAGGATTTCGCTCCGTTCAGTCTCATGCATAATTAAGGGAGTATCGATCGATTTCGGCGAGCTGTCACCAATAATGGATCGTATGATGATATTTTAAGCACATGTGCGTCACTAAATCATACTTGATTTATGATTGGCGTGGATGGCACATAGCCAAGTTTGATTGGAAAGGCTTAAACTAGGCTATCAACTTTTTGATTAGGACATTGAACGCGTTTTTAGAACATTTGTAGTTTTAAGTTATAAGTATTTAACTGCATTATTGAAAAAAAAGTTATATCAAATATTTGGTTTCCATAGCACAAGCTCTGCTTAGTTTGGGGCTAGTAATTGTTGTGTGGATTGTCTGCAATATTTATTGATATTAAATGACGCCATCACTACGAACCTACCCTTTAAAAGTATTGAAGTGCACATAACACGAGTAAACAACAAAAGATAACGCAAATAAATTAACTAAATAAAAAATAAACAGAAGCTACCACTGTGGAGCACCCAGTATTTTCAACAAATAATCAAACTTCAGCATAAAACGGGAAGTTTTAAAACTTATAATCAACTGACAATAATAATTATTGAGAACTCAAAACTTTTACGACCGTTTTCTACCGTGATAGTGGAAAACTTTAAAATTGTTACCTTGGTTAGCACCTGGTTTTGTTAGGAAACGTTGACCGTCATATTGCGGATATGACGGATATGAATAGTTTAAGTTTTTTATTTATAATCGTTTTCGCCAACGCTACTTACTTTTTTTTAAAAGAACATAAAAAAAATGATTAAAACTGGTAATAAGTAATGTCAAGTTATTAAAAAAACCGTGGCACTCCGGGAATGCCAACATCAATCATCAATAAAAATTAAACTATTACGTGTGCATGTCCCTCCCTGGTTGCCTGCGGGCGGACAGATCCCGACTTTTCGCGAAGTTTGACGACGAGTATAAATACTAAATGAAAAAAATCGGTTGTCTGTAAAGTCGGTTTACTGACGATAGTTGAACGTGATAACGTCATAAGAAAATACTGATGGAATGGTTGCATTTTTCAAAAGAAAATTTTAGTTTTACTGAATTGAATTGAATGTGAATGAAACTGAATGATACTGAATGAAACTGAATGAAACTGAATGAAACTGAATGGAACTGAATGAAAATCCGGACCCGGACCCGGACCCGGACCCGGACCCAGACTGAACCCTCACCCTTACCCTCATTTACCCTTACCCTCATTTACCCTTACCCATTACCCGACCCGGGCTCGGGCTCAGGTAAATGGAACGACGAAACGACGTAACGACGCATGAGTCATGTTTTTTCGTGCGTGCAGCCGATTTATAAGATTATAAGATTTAAGATTCGATTTATAAGACGTTATCACGTCAAAAAAAAGTTGTTTCTCTGTTTTAGTTTCGCATAAGAGTTTACTGTACTTTTGTAACGTACTCAGCAGTTGTCATACGATGAAATAAATAACATAAAACTAAATACAGCCGTCATGCCGATAGCAGCTTTTTAGAAAAAAAATTCAGTACGGCGAGAATTGTTAACGTAGAAAAGATTCAAAGTACGCTTCATTAAAACGGAGGGGCGGCTGGCTCCGACAATGGGTAGATCGCAGACCTCGGAAGCAATTAGTGGAGAGAAACCAGAGCTTGCCACAAGCGCATTATTCCCTTCCTGTTCCTTTCAGTGCTCGGTACGCGTACCTTCGTTCCTACTAGAAGTGTGGCATTTTTCACCAGATAATTTCACGATAAATCGTATTCGATAACGTCACGTTACTTTTGTTTTGCTTACGCCCCTCTAAAAGCCTGCGCACACCTAGGTCGCTTGCGTTTGACAGCGTTTCACTGATCACCATCGCGCTAGATGTGCATAAGCCTTAAGTGGAAGTGGCACCATGATGGAACTTCTTTGCTAATTTTATTCTTGCTATAGAATCATACAAAAAAACGGTAGAAACAAAGCGGTCGTCTGTCACCTGTTCTTCTAGAATTGGGTGTGTGGAACTGGCACCTAGACTCAAACTGCGTGAACGCACATGTCTGGTTCACTTTTCTCAGTTGCTTACGTTATGTTTGTTCGTTTGAGAACATGATCGCCACTTGTTATTCACGTTAAATCGTTGCCCATCAGAAAGTTCCCCATTCAAGAATAAGAATAACGTTTATAAATAAATAAACATTCAACACACATAATACTATCTAGCCCCAAATTAAGCAGAGCTTGTAAATGGGAACCAGATAGCTGATATATATTTTTTTTGTAAATACATGCTTCGAATACAATATAACACCCAGTCAGAGAACAAACATCTGCGTTCACCACACAAATATTTAACAACAAATACCCACGACCTACGGCGCAGAAGGTAGAGCTACTACCAACTGAGTTGAGAGTCCAAGCAGTCAGTTTATTTCCAAACAAGCAAGACATATCACAGTTATTTGCACCTACGATTGCTAATTCACGTTATTTTCGTTACTTGTATTGAAAATCACGTAACGACCCACTTCTAGTACCTACGAGAGTTTAATGAGTTGACCGTGCAACTCGTGGTAGGTTCAATGGGGCTGCACCTGGGGCTGGTTTTGTATTTTAAAATCGTATTATGCTTTCCTACAGATCCTCTTGTTTTGACGTTCTATTAACGGCGAACATAATTTGGTGATTTTTTTTTTACTAATGAAACAAGCATATGGCCCACCTGATGTTAAGTGGTAACCACTGCCTATAACAAAGCATTACCTCGTAGTTCACGCACGTGAGGAAAGTGCTTTACGATGCACTTCCCTGCGTGCCTAAATTAGTCTGAATCATCATAAACAAATGCACTTTAAATATAATTATTATACTAATCAGTTTAGACTAATGAATAATGTCGGAAACTAGTTTTGTATGTTACCAGAAAATAAGAATAACAAAATCGAAAATGTAATTTTATCTAATTGCATTTTCAATCGTCATCATCAGCACGATGAGTCCCATCATCCATTTTCAGTAATAAGTTTTTTGCTTTTTCAAATAATTTTCTCTCCAGCTATTTTTTACTATTTTATTTTTCAGGATGTTACCTAATATGGATTTTCTACAAAAATATATTCTAATTTAAATGAAGCTGAAAACTTTTCGATATCCAGGTTTACAATAGCGAGTGCATGATTAATATTGGACCCATTCGCACTAAGCGTTTTGGATCCACCTTCATTATGCGAACCTCCAGGGAATGGAACTCATTGCCGTCGGCAGTTTTTCCTGACAACTACAAACTGGGCCTCTTCAAGGCAGGAGTGAATAGGTGTCTTCTAGACCATCCTGCTTCATCGTCGGCTACAACGTCGCTTATACCATCAGGTGAGATTGTAGCCATAGGATGGTAAAGCCACCAATGGTGGAAACTCGTCGAACAAGTTGAATAAATGGATTTGATACGATGTGAGGTAAAAGTAGTTCGGGGAATTTAAAAATATCAATTTTGCCAATATACAGTAGTATATTTTCATACCATAGGTTAAATGATAACTTTTTTATTCCGTAAATAAATTTTAGGCCTGGGTTTTTTTTTTGGCCAGAGTGCATGCGTCGAATTTTATATTTTTGGCGTTGTAACATAATAAAAAGAAAAAAAAATACATCCAAATTGCAAGTAAAGCAATAAAGCAGTAAAGCATAGCAAGAAAAATCCAGTAACGCAACAAATTAACTCTTGATGCAATTATAGGTACTCACTGAAAGCACCGCAGAACTTCTAAACTCAAATAAATTCCACCAGAGCGTAGCTCGTTCTTTTCTTTTCAAACACACACACTTACAGTTATTTTGGAACCTGTAGCTGCACCAGCTCTCAGCTGAAGGGCCCTACAGCTGGCTCGAGCAACGCGCACAAAAACACCACCAGCACTAATTGGATTGCCTTTTATTAGCGTAATAAAATTGGATTTACGGAAGCTGGACGCGTTTCGGCTCATGTTTCGCTATTCCTGAATAAATTTTGCTGAGGGCCCGGGTTTATCGCAAATCATTTTAAGTTCTTTTCAAATTGAATTCTGTGTTGTGTGCTTTTTCGTTTTGCTAGAAATTTGTTCAAAACATTAAAAAGAGCTTGAAATCGTAATTGTATTGTATAGCTTAAAGATTATTTATTTGCATTAACATGTGTTTAAATTAAGATGGTGAACAGATAAGTTGTTACAGACACGCTTATACGACTTTTATAGCATGAATGTACAGTAACGTTAGATTACGTTCGGTAAATAATTTCTATGATCTTCTTTTTCTTCTTCTTCTCGTCTGTTAGTATGGTGAAAGGATTTTAAGTGCGCCTCAAAGAGGTTTCTTTCGTGCACTTGACACATATTTTCGAACTTTTTTGTTTTATAAATCAATATTCATAGTATTTAGTAAACGACGACGGCATTATGAGTAACAAAGTTTATTGTTATAGACAAATAAGCACCCAACCCTAGTCTAGTACACAACTGACCTGCCCAATGTTAGTTGATTGGCGTACAAGCTTTGTTCGAGGCCAAATATTTGAATGTTGTTTATGGGTTAATTTGAGTTATCAGCCACGCCAATCTAAGTTAATAATACTTAGGAAAATTCAAAGTAAGTATGCAAATAAATCCAGTTTAGGATTGTAATCAAACTCTTACCTACCTACTACCATTTAAGTTAATAAAGACTCAATGCGCATACGACGATTTTTCAACGAGCTGTAAATGCGTTTGAAGAGCGTGCGATGTCGACTCGTTTAAGGCGTCATGCAAGCAAACAATTATTAATACACAAACTACAATCATAATTAAAAAAAAAAATAGTGGTATTTTTATATACTTAATTAATTATTCAGGTTGTATCTATAAATACATGAATATTGTGGACAACCCACACAACACATATCTAGCCTCAAATTAAGCAGACCTTGCACTATAGGAACCAGATAGCTGATATAATACTTACATTTTTTTTTGTAAATACATATTCAGAATACAATATTACACCCAGACAGAGAACAATACGTATTCACCGCACAAGTATTTGTTCTCGGTGGAGATCGAATCTACGACCTACGGCACAGAAGCCAGAGCTAATACCAACTGAGCTGAGAGCTCAGCAAAAAAAATGGACTTAATTTACAGAATTCCCGAAACTGAAAACTAAGTAACAAATACGCAGTATTGAATTCCATTTTTATTCACTACTAGTGGCCGCCCACAGCTTCGCTCGTCCAGTAGCCTTTACTGACATCCATTTTTTCTAAAAAAAAAGTTTTTTTCTAAAATTAAAGTAGCCTTTGTTACTCCTTATTACATCAACTACCTGCCAATAAAGGTCCCGCCAAAATTGGTCAAGCCATTTCAGAGATTAGTCGGAACAAACGGACAGACAGACAAAAATTTAAAAAATTGTTATTTTAGTGAACGCATATATTCAGAAATGCATGTAGTAAAAATATTACAAACAGGCACTTCAATTTTATTTGTATGTATAGATGCAAACCATTTTAACGAACACATTCATTTAAAAACCGGGATACAGTTTCGATGGGAATTGTTATGCATAAAGTTACTGTCAAAATCACCGAAGCGCTACAATGGCAGCTGTAATAAAAACGCTTACACTTGTTGAGTACCTATGATATGTATATTAGAGGAAAAATTACACGTTGTGCTTCATTTTTCAGGTTTCTGTCCATCGATTTTAATATTATCAAAAAGTCTTTATATTTCACCGATTAACAATTTATAGACGCCTATTGTAGAAAAAAATGATATTTTAAATGATAATTAATTGTAGTACTGGAGCATTTTGTAGGGATCCTCCGGAGAAGTACTACCACCCATGCCTTTTTCGTGCCGGTAAAATTACACAAAAAACAAAAACAATATGCTTGCCTATTTCTTTATCGTGTTTGCATGCTGGGTTTTCTGGCGCGAAGACTAGAATGAATCTGTGTATGCTTATATTTAAGATCCAAAATGTACCATAATCATCTTCCTGCCCTCATCCCACGCTTTCTTTCATTTTATTTTACAATAGATGCAAAAGCCTATTTACTTGCTTACTATCGATACGGCTCAGTATCAAGTAATGGCCTCGCCCTTGGCTCGTCACTTTACCACAAAAGTGCCCACGGTTCGTACCTAAAAAGCTAAATTCTATTTTGTTACTCAGTGTACTTCATCCGAACATGACTATATTGGAAAAAATTATACGCACACGGTATGCAAGTAATTGGTTTGTTCGTGGATATATTCGAATAGTTCAGTACATTGGCGATTTTACTGACGCTATAAAACGTAGAACTTATTTCTATTGTGTACGTAAAAAGGGTTTTAACTTAAAATAAAAAAGGAGGTTCTCAATTCGGTTGTATTTTTTTTAAATGATTGTTATGCATAATTTTGTTATTTATAAGCCGATTTGAAAAAACATATCTGAAAAGTTATATTCCCAAATTGGACCAAACTGTTTGGTTAAAACTGGAGTAAGAGTAGTTAAGAAAAAAAAAGCAGCCAAGTGCGAGTTGGACTCGCCCATGAAGAGTTCCGTAGCATCAAGTAACATAATATAAAGGTTCTTGTAGTTCGTCGAAAGGTAAATTGCGGTTTACGATTTATGACGTATAAAAAAAAACTGCTGGCTAGATCTCGTTCAAACCAAATATCGTTGAAAGTTTGCATAGTAATGTACAACATATATTTTTTTTAGTTTTATCATTCCCTTATTTTAGAAGTAAGAGGGGGGGGGACCAACTTTTTTCAACTTTGGAAGTGTCTCTCGCGCAAACTATTCAGTATAGAAAAAAACTATATTAAAAACCTCAACATCATTTTTGAAGACCTATGAATAGGTCACGTATGAGTCCGATGAAAAAAAATTTTTTGAGTTTCAGTTTGAAGTATGGGGACCCCAAAAATTTATAGTTTTTTTTCTATTTTTGTGTAAAAATCTTAATGCGGTTTACAGAATACATCTACTCGCCAAGTTTCATCAGTGTAGCTCTTATGGTTTCGGAGAAAAATGGCTGTGACACGGTCGGACAGACAGACAGACAGACAGACAGACATGACGAATCTATAAGGGTTCCGTTTTTGCCACTTGGCTACGGAACCTTAAAAATCAGTACCTTTAAAATAAGTTGGCTTTTATGTTACTTTAATTAGGGACGTAGACTACTTACCTAGAAAACGAAAACCTTCAAAAAATCCCTCTGAAGCAAATTTAATTTATTTTCTCCCGTTTCTATCACAACAGCCCCACAAAAGAATTTTCTATTATCTCCTAACACTATGCACGAACAAAGGATAAGGCATAATAATATTTGACTTATAGCTATCCTAAAAAATAACATCTACACATTTCCCAAAAAACATCTACGTTTTACTTCGCTGGGTAGCTCTATTTACTACGAATCTTTGATATAAGGACGCAGTCACACGAAAAACAAGTTGCTTGTACTAAAAATACACTGTACACAGATAGATAGATAGATAGATAACTTTTTTATTTGGCTCAAAAAACACAGCTTATAAAGAAAAAGAAACCACAGAAAGAGAAGAACATTGAGTAAAGGTACGGCTACACAAGAAATCATAAGAGAAAATAAAACATAGAGCACATACAGAAACACATAGAAAAAAATAAGTACATACATAATCCTAGTTCTATTGCTAAAAAGGGTGCCGACAGTATCCAATTAGGTATATAGGTATTTTTTTATGAGCCAAAATGGTCCTCACTCAGCATAAATGCTACTTCGCCTCCAAAAAGGGGACGAGGCAGCGCTGGTTTTCAGTGAGGACACAGATATAACTGTATACAAATTAAAGTTTACCTAAATAAGTAGATACATTTGCTAACAATCCACACATCACTATCTAGCTCCAAAATAACCAAAGCTTGTACAATAGGAACCAAATAGCTAGCTTAAATACTTATACAATTTTAAATACACGTACATAATACAATATAGCACTCAGACAGTGATACAAAATCCGCGTTCACCACACAAATATTTAATTTTGTTCTTGGTGGGGATCACACCCACGACCTACAGAGCAGAAGGCAGAGCTACTACCAACTGAGCTGAGAAACCAGTCAAAATAAATATATAACTCGTCCAAGAGATCGTAAGGTTAACTGAATGAATCTCATACATTGGATACACTAGCTTCATCAAAGAATACAAAAATGCATCTTCTATTACTACGAACGTTTGGCACACGTTTTAAGGTACCGCCACATTTAGGCGATAAGCTGCAATATTTGGCAGCAATACAGGTGTCGCTGTCAAATATTGCAGCTTATCACAAGCTCATAACAAAGTTATCGCAAGCTAAAAAAACGCCAGTTTATCACCACTTTATTGCTAATTTATCGTCAGCTTATCGCTAGCTTATCACCACTTTATCGCTAACTTATCGTCAGCTTATTGCCAGCTTATTGCCATCTTATCGCCAGCTTGTCGTCAGCTTATCGTCACCTTATGGCCAGCTCATCGTCAGCCAGCTTGTCGCCAGCTTATCGCCAGCGTATCGCCAGCTTATCGTCAGCTTATCGCCAGCTTATCGCGAGCTTATCACCAACTTATTTCCAGCTTATAGCCTCGATGTGGACCTTTAAGGTGTGGTTTGTACTGGGTGTCGATTCTAAAGACACAAATCACTCAAGCGATCGCGTGAATCGATGTGAGTTGTCAATTTTTGTTTGAAAAATTTGAAAATGGAACGATCGTCGAGTGATCAGCGATCACTCGACGATCACTCAATCGAACCGTGTTGCTGGAATTGACGCCCTGCTCTATAGAATATTTGCAACCAAAATCCAAATCAACCGTTGGCTCTGGTAAACTACGTTTCAAACAGGACAATGTGTAAATTCAGCGGCAACCTGCTTTCTACAGAACTGTAACTACGATGTTGTTTTTCTATAGGAAGTCACGAGACCATTATCTTTAGCAGGGCTTCCAGAAGATTAATGGTAATGGGATCACGAGCCGTGAGGTGACGCAGGCCGTGCTATGAAAAACGAATTTATTACTACGTAGAGCCGAAACTCCAGGATTCGATTTTTTTTCAAACATACTCGGAAAGTATTATTTTGATAACCTTCTTCGAGATCAATAGAAATTGCTGTACTGGCCAAATACATACAAGCAGCAGCCAGCAAAAGTTTTATGAAAATCCATTACTGCCAGTTATATGACATAGTAATCTCAAATCTGTCATGTAATTTAAAAATGGAACGATCTTTTACTAGGTAGGTACTCCAAAAACATGGCAGCCAAAGAGGTAACTTATCAAAGGTTATGATTTAAATTTCGAACAGCCTTGCAAAATTATTAAAAAAAAACAGATAGTATAGGATCCCTAGAAGAAGGACCTTCACCGAGCTGGTTATTTAATGAAACGTATTTTATATTTAATTAAACATGCCAATGTGTTGCCTATCAAATTTCAGTCCAGGATAATTATATGACTAATTAATAATAAAAAAAAAAAAGTTTTTTTAACTTTCCACCGGTTTGTTTATTAGACAAATTCTATACCAATCGAAAGTATAGACCCCATAGAATATGCAAACGTTAGGTTGCCTATTTTTTTCCGGTCACAACTCTCGGGTAGCCAGGTATAAACAGGAAAATCGATGCTAGCATTTTGCACCGGTATGTTTATTGAATAAAAATACTGGGGTCTATACTTTCGATTGGTATAGAATTTGTTTAATAAATAAACCAGTGGAAAGTTTTTTTTTTTTTTTTTTATTATTAATTAATCTTAATTATCCTGGACTGAAATTTGATAGGCAACCCCTATAGAATATATTTATTGGCATGTTTAATTATATATAAAATACGTTTCATTAAATAACCAGCTCGGTGAAGGTCCTTCTTCTAGGGATCTTAGACTAAGATGAACGCGCAAAAAAGCAACGCAAGAAAAAATTGTGTTGTTCGTTGTTTGTCGTAACTGTAGTACTAATCAGTTAAAATTTCCTCGCATTATTTGAGAAAAGTACTATACAAACCTTGGCCACAACTAGGTATTTATGGAATTACGTATTATGTGGGTCCATTAATTCTTTTGCTGGTTGCTGCAGTAATGTTCTATTGTTTTTTATATAACTTTTTGATGGCAACAAAAACCAGTGGAGTTTCTTATCTATTCTCCAAAATTAAGTTTAGCTACACCAACCGGAGAAAAATGAAAATATTACTGCTTCTCAACACTCTTGAGCAAGGGAAATTAACTTGAGCACTTTACAATATTATATTCGGGTTTGACGTCACACGCTTGAGTAATCTTGGCCCTCGGTTTATCGACAAAACGATCTACGAACATGTGAGCAATTTTCGTGGCTTTTATTTTATTGTATGAGCAATTTCGTTTCTATCGAGATTAGGTTTATGTGTGATTTAGATTCCATTGTTTTATTAAGATAATGGCTGCATGCAAAAAGGTTTGTTATTTGGCTCATATTATCATCATCATCAGCCTGGACGTTTTACGCAAACCCATTCACACACTCGCTACACAAAAACACAATCACACTATAAACTTTTGCATCTATTTGTACCAGGAGCCTAATTCTCGGGCCGACCGAGATCATTTTGCAATTTTATTTTATTGCTTCTTTTCGTAGAGAGAATGGATGATTTTCTTGAGTAATTCATCGACGACATCATCGTAGAAGCCTCGACAGCTACGTTATATGGAACACGTAGAAAAAGTGCGGGGTTGTGCAATGCCAAAGTGTATTTAAGGGACATTGAAAATCTCGGTCGGCCCGAGAATTAGGGCGCTTGTACACGCTAAGAAAAAATGCCGGGTCTACCCAAGAATTCTTGTCGTAACTAGAAAATAACTGTGTACACTGCTCGCAGCGGTGCACGAAAAAAATCTTATCTGCGCAAGACACGACGCGGCGAACGTTGTTGCGTTTTCGTGTGTGGAAAAGACAAAATTCTTGTCTTGCGCAGATAAGATTTTTTTCGTGCACCGCTGCGAGCCGTGTACACAGTAATTTTCTTGTTACGACACGAATTCTTGGGTAGGCCCGGCGTTTTTTCTTAGCGTGTACAAGCGCCCTTAGGCTCCAGATAAGATTAAAAAACATGCACTTTATGGCCAGTTCTTCTTGTAAATCATAACATCTCATAACATGTCTTTATTAGATCTATTCAAACATCCTGTTGCAATAACCAGTTATTGTGCGGAAAAACTAGAACAGTACAGTCGACGACAGTAATAGTTACAGATTAAATTATTTTTTATTATTTTAATAACCCTGTGTATCCCACTGCAGGGCAAAGGTTTCCACCCTTCTCTCTATTCTTTTATTATTTGGGCTACTATGGACCAATCCTTAAGGTATGCATCTATTTCGTTTCTTTACCGTGGTATACCGCGATGTCGTTTTCCGTTTTTAGACGTCCAATCTGTTGTGGATTTAGCCCTTAACGCATTTGACATACGGCGGATGCTCTTTTTTTTATATTTGAAATCAAGTCCAGTCAGGACGGATTTTTTTGATCATGGTATCTTTACGTCACTCATCTGTCTCCATTACCTGCCATCTTTAGCCTGCCGTCTTTAAGTAGTATAGTAGAACTCCTTGTGAAGGGCTCGTCCGGGGAAGTACTACCACCATGCATGTCTGCCGTGAAGCAGCATCGCTGTGTTTCGGTTTGAAGAGTGTAGGTGCCGGTGACATTACTGGCACGTGAGGCAGAACATCTGTATGCCTCACGTGCCAGTAATGTCACCGGCACCCATCACCCACAAGTTGATGGACACAGAACAGTGCATCGTAGGACACGTTCTTGACGTGCGTGCCCTACGAGGTAATGCTTTGTTATATGCGATGGTTACCGACTAACATCAGGTGGGCCATATGCTTGTTCCATCTACTAGTAGTATAATAAAAAAAAAACTTTCCTAAGGAGCAATAGAACTTTCCTCGCTGACTGTACTACAGTGTGCAGTGAAAGAAAAAGCGTATGCGAGGCTAGCAGGATGCGAAGTGAGGACAAACGATGGACGACATGTTTGTAAATACCAGTTTACGTGACAAATGTGTGCCATCATCAATACCATCAGCCTGAAGAAGTCCTTTGCTGGATTTAGGCCTAGTTTTAGAACTAGGCCTAAATCCAGCAAAGCACTTCTTCATGTGATGATTAAAAAAACATTTAAATTATTTTTATATCCAAGTTTCATCAGTATAGCTTTAATATTTTCGGAAAAAAGTGGCTGTGACATACGGACGGACAGACAGACAGGCATGACGCATTTATAAGGGTTCCGTTTTTGCCAATTCGCTACAAAATCCTAAAAATAGATATCCAAATTGTTTTTCGAAGCGATAAATCAATTGAGGCACGACGAGATTAAAACCTGGTGAGCCATATTATTATCCTTGTTCCATCAGCTATACCAACAAATATAAAATAAAAACCTACATAAGTTCAACAAAATAAAGCCATGATTTGTAATTTATCTCAATTAATTTTATATCGCGGTATTAATATCCAAATTACGTTCACTTCTGACAATTTATATTACAATATCATTCTCAGCTGCAGATATTTACTTCGGATTAGTGCACAAATTAACCAATTTGTTTCTAGTATGCCAACAGAATTTTATAAATGTTTGTAACATTTTTGTTTTATCTTTATTTTTCGTACATAGTTACAGTGCCACCAACTTTATGTGATCACTTGATCAGTTGGTAGGAACTAATAACGTCTCTCTATAAACGATTTGTTTTCTGTTATTTTTAGAAGATGTTTTGCTATTTTAAGTTCAGTACCCGAAGTCGGAGGATGGTCGGAAAACAAGATTTCGTAGACAAATAGTTGTTTTGGTTTCGCCTATTTGTCTCTCTCTATTGTAAGGAGAAAAGATGAGACAGCAAAAATACGTGAAGTAGACATGATCGAAACGATTCGTCTCATACATTTTCCATACAAAAGACGTGCTCAAACAAAAAAACATTTAGTAGACGAAATGTGGTATCAAAACTCCGACTTCGGGTACTGTTGTGTAATTTTGGTTGTATTTTAACCGACATTTCTTGAGGTCTTGGCACAAAATGCAAAATGCAAAAGCAGTTGGATTCAATGTGTGTTATGTACCTGCATATTTTTTTATTCAAATCAGATTGTTTATTTCCATAGGCGTAGGCGTTGGAAAAAAATATTCACTGGATATACGACATTTAAATTCATTTTAATGGCTTTTTGCACGGTTACTTCACAAAAAATCTGATAACTAAAAAAGTTGTCCATAATTTTCAGTTGAACCAAAAATATAGACCGACGGCGACGCCACGTTACAAACGTGAATAAATTTAAAACGTAGGTGTAGTCAAAAAGGTTCTCCCGCCCGCTAATGAGGAGGCGAGAGTAAAATTTTCCTCTTGAAAAGAAAATTTCAGTCCAACTATCTCTTCCAGCGGCGCGCAACATTTTAAAGCGCTGTAAAACATTTTATAAAAATCACCTGATTTGCGTCCACTTAGTCTTCCCATGTAGTTCAAATCTAAAAAGTGCGGTGTTACTTTTAGTTTGATGTACATTTTATGCATGATCAGTCACGTTTTGTAAGAGCGGTAGTTAGAAGTGCATCCAGACTTTATTGGTAACAATCACTGCGGTACTTCCAAATTTGTCCCACATACCAAAATTTCATCAAATTCGGTGTTTTTATTGCTTTTTTTTTATCTTTGTTACTGCATACCTCCGTCATTTTTTGTGAACTGATTTAGTAAAAATTTTTTTTATCAGCAAGTATATTTTTATTTTTATCATACTTCTAGATTTTTCTTATAGAAATTTCATCAATGGTTTAGTAGTTTGGCCATGAATTCGGTTTCTCAAGTTTGTTAACTTATAACTTAACTTATATTATATCCTAACCTCCAACCAGCAACCAATTGTGCTCAGTAACAAATACCTCCGTGAGTCCATCCATGCCGCGGAAGACAAAACCCGATGGAGGAACATAGTGCAGACTATGGTCCTGCACAAAAGGTCACGACCCTCATCAGTGAGGATATCAATGCGAGAAGGAGGATCTTCACCTCATTAAGGGGCAAAGAAAAATAAGCAAACATTTTTCAACTAAAAAGAACGAACAGCATCCCAGGTTGTATAGAAACAATTTCAAAGCTAAAACCTAGTTTCTCTTGTAACAAACACTTAATTAAAACTTGTGATCCAATTTGAAACTGAGAAGAACGTGTAAGGGACACGTTTGCCTTTCAGAAGGGTAAAATGAGGCTTCGTTTTCAGTTTTACTACTTCGTATGGAATTTTCCACCTACTCGTGTAATTTACTAGATTTTGCAAGTAGAGCAATCAAGGCATTTACAAGTTTACTGAATTTTATAACGTGACATTCCACTGACATTTTTTTATTTTATCAACATTTTTTTTAAGATGTGTTCAGCCATAACAGTGATGAGTTGGTGGAAATTCATAATTTTCTTTTCCTTAACCCACTTCATATGAGGTCGGAACAACAGGTTTTAGTTCTCTACTCGTCTCTATTAGCCGTTATTTCAGGAGTCACTTCTTACCCATAACATCCATCACGCAATTCGTCCATCTCTTCTTTAGCATACTTCTACTTCTATAAACTATGTAAAATAATAAAAAATAAAAAAAAACACTTCAAGTGACATGAGTGGGTGAAAATGAGTGTTCAATATTTACTTCTTTAGTGGGTCTGCTGCCTAGCTTGGAATATCATTTCTGGATCATCCAAGCCGCACGAAAGTTGTTGATAACAATAAGCAAAAAGGACAACGGGAGATGAACGAAGGCGGCCACAGATGGCTGGCCAAGAGATACTCGAAGATCTAGAGGCAGACCACCCGCCCATATTGGTCAATCAATTTTTTTGTTGAGTGGATGAGACTCGCAAGAAACCGAAAGGAGAAAAGCTTAATATTGAAAAACACTCAGCAGTGGGTGCGAACGCGGTGAAAGGATGATGATGATGGTCGGGACGGGTTTTAGAATCAGCCAACTGAGCTGAAAGGCTTGTGTGCACTAGTGGGCGCTTACTCAAAGCCAGCAATTAATAGAATGACTCAGAATTCTCTCTACACAACAGTAAAGGGTATCGTTGAAAGCAACAAAGCTAGATTAAGAGATGTCGTAACTCTCATGTATGCCTCGATCACTACGAGGTTTATTTCTCAGCTTAATTCGTATGGACAGCAAATCGCAAATTAGACCTTATGTTGACGGCTATTAGGTACAATTTATAGGTGAAATTTTGTCATCTCTACTAGGCTGTAAACCTTTATCGGCTCCTTAGTAATACGAGACTTTATGTGCTTATATATCAGGTCTGGGAAAGCCTGGAGAAGACACTCAGTTGCTAAGCACGCTCTAGTGCCGTAAAGTTTGAGTTGAGCTTAAAATATATATTTTTTAGATATTTATGCTGGTAACATACTTTATTACCAGAGAATGAAATAGATTTTTAGAGGACTCCAAAAGTTGGCACAGAACCCACGACCCTCCCCTTAAGTGGAACAATTACACTATTAAACTAATAAATAGTGTTTGATTTAGTTTTTTTAAGAATAAAGTCATTATAACAAAAGAATCTACAAACCCTGTCATCCCTTAAAGGCGTAATTTGATGAAGTTTTCTCTTGACAGAGTGATATGGCTGATTACAAAAATTTACTCCACGTAATCCAATAAACTTGCTCACAGTGAGCGTTAGACTGAGTTTTAGTATTGCCACCATTGTGTCCGGCTTTTACTGGAGCTTTGTTACGAAAATGATAGGTACACAAGGATACACATCAGACTATACACTGCTAGATATCCTTCCAGGAAGCGTAATTTTTCTTTGTTTTTAGGTAACTTGAGCTGGATCCTACCATACCAGTTATAATAAATAGTACATTGTTACCCGAGTGTTGAAAGTCACGTTTTTTGAGTCCCGAGACGAATGGAGCTTGAGGGACTTAAAAGACTTTCGCCGCAGGTAAACATTGTGCTTTTCATTACGAATACAAGGAAAGTAAAAACAAAAACATGAAAGAAAAATTAGTGAAAATGAAGATTGAATTGCCGCCTTCCCGTTTTTTTTTCTTTTTCTCTGGCGGGCCTTCGGCTTCGGCTCGCCAGCATTATTCAGCCATTATTTCATAATTTAAAATATGGTAAATTGTTGGCTCAAATCTTAAAATTCAAATTTTATATAAATAGTTGAAGCTATATATTAATCAAGTAATTTAGAAGATTTATTTATTTAATACTATTTATAGGTTATTTAAATTTAAATTTTACATTGCGCTCTAATTAGACTTTTTAAACTTCTTACCGTTGTAATGGGTTTCCAACCTACTTGCTGAATAAAAAGTTGGAATTTGGTTCAACAACCTCCTTTTAGTTAGACAGACTTTAGAAAGTTGGAACATGGTTGAATAAAATAGAACTTGTTTTTTATTATAATTTGACAGCTGTCAGTAGAAAGCGATTCTCCCTAGGGCTGAAAGTATTACTTTCAATTAGGCCCCTCAGGCAACTTCAGACCCACTTTCAGAGTATGAGCAATGAAAATATTTTTTCGTTTCAAAGTCAAGTTAGCTACTGTATCAACTGGTTATTATGTTACATTACAAGGCTCACTTTGAAACATTTTATAGGTAAATTTAAAGTCTAAGTTCCACCCGACCAAGCCTCTTAGTTGATAGACGCAGAGAAGTGCATCGTAGGGCAAGTTTCTGACGTACGTGACCTACGAAGCAATGCTTTGTTATGGCGATAGTAACCACTTATCATCAGGTGGGCCATATACTTGTTCTATCAGCTAGCTGTATAAAAAAAATACTTGTCGTAGTCTTTCGACCTACTTTTGAATGTTACTAATCTTTGAATATGTTTTGTTTTAAAATACTATACGTAACTAGCGGATGCCCGCGGCTTCGCTCGCCCCTTTGCCGTTACACCCCGTAGATTTTTCTTTCAAAAGTTTATCCTCTTTTTCTCCGCTTAGAGAAATCATTTTCCAATTTCCTTTCTTAGTGCACCCCTATTCTATAAAAGAAACATACCCTCCAAGTTTCATTCTTCTAGGACTTACGGTTTAGGCTGAGCGTTGATTGTCCGTCAGTCAGTAACGTAAGAGTTTTATATATTTAGATTGTATGCTATTTTTATTTTATTTTAAGACTCGAATGTTTGTCTTGGACTTTTAAAAGTTTATCCGGCTATTTTTGATTTCAAAGAAAATCAACTCTATTTTCCAGGCTTTAAAATATGCTGGGAATGATATTCACGTTCACAGCCTCGTTAGTGGTGAGTGTCATTTGATTTTTAAATTCATCATGTGCTATTTAGCTATTTTCTATCTCTGTTGCTTTTCTGTTCTTTTTACGCCCACCCACTGCTTTATAAAAGTTACCTACTTGATTAATGTTGACGTCTGCTCACTTTTTTACGCTTTTCTCAACCTAGTTACCTTTAACATATTTGATTATTTTCATTTTTCGAAGTCTATCATGATAACAATGTTTGAAAAGACTGTTCACGAAATTATTATAAATACGGACGACCATTTTAGTAAATTATCGAAAAATAAAATTAAATAAATAATTGAATAATTAATTATCGTAGCTACGAAAAATTATTTGCCTGCTCTTCGATGTCAATCTTCAATTTTGTCCTAGTCAAATATATCTCAATAACTCAATATCATCACCATCGTCAGCCTGAAGAAGTCCACTGCTGGACATAAGCCTCCCCTACACAATTCCAGGAAGAACGATTCTGAGCCCTTTTTGATAACTGATACTCTATCGTTTTGTTTTTTTGATAACTCAATATACTCAATGCTAATTTGGAAGGTACAAAATTCGTGATTGTTCAGTGTAATAAGGATACACGTCGCATAATACCGCCATAAAATATTCCATCGCGACAAAATAATTTGGGCCTTATTAAATTCTGACATTGGGTGGCTTATCTTTTTGTATCACGAAATAAGGATTTAAGGTGTGAGTTAATTGGTCCGTCCCTTTCCTGGCTGAGGGTTAAAATTGTTTTCTTAATTATTATCAGTTTATTATATATATTTAAGACAAACAACCCTTTGAAAGTATTATCTGCTGACGCATTAATTGGCAGAGGTGTCAATTAGACCCGGGTATGAATTGAGTGAGAATACGCCGTAATTATTGGGAGGAATTATGATAAATAAATATATTATAAAAATTGTGGACAACTCAAATAACACTATCTAGCCCCAAACTAAGCAGAGCTGGTATGATGGGAGCTAGATACATTTATTTTGTAAATATACATACTAAAGAATACAATATAGGTAACCCCCAGACAGAGAACAAACATCTGTGTTCACCACACAAATATTTGTTCCCGTTGGGGATCGAACCTGGGTTACTACCAACTGAGCGACGATGCCTGACATGTAGAACTGATTGAGATGTTAAAAGTTGTTGATTAATTCGGGACCGTTTGATAAGAATTCCAAATCTTTTGTGTTTTAAAAGATTTTTATAATGTCCCAAAAGTTAGAGCCGAGCGGGATTTGAACCCGCGCGTGTAGATGGAGCCATGGTTGCGCTTATGCCAAACAGTCCCTAAGAATTATTCTTCGAGTCAAGGGCGGATCCAGCTTTGGCGCCAGGAGGGGGTCACATAGTCGTGGTCAAGTCAAGAACTTATAATTTAATTTTGATAACAATAGATACAAGTAAAAAGTAGGTATTTTATTAATGTACGTAGGTAACTAAAAATATTTATTCTTTATTGTACATTTGAAAAACTTAACACAACATGATAACTTCGTATATATTGCCATACTTCGTATATACCATCTTCTCTTGAAGACATCCAGAGAAGCACTATCACGCACGGAATGAGGCAGCCTATATTTTATCAGGGTTTTACAGGGTAGCCGGAACATTGACGTCCAAAATAAAAATGTTGGTCCTTCGTATTGTGGGGTATCTGAATCATCCCCATGTATGTTAGTTTTCGAGTTCTGAATTTTTTTCTGAATTTATGAGAAATTTCGAAATGACCAACTTAAACATTTCTAAAAAAAAAGTAGAAGACATTTTGGTAATTTTTTTTGCAACTGAATTCTCATAAGTTAACTTTGGTCTTGTTACTTTAAAGAAAGTTATGAAAATGATGACCCAAAGTAAACAATTTACGTTTGGTGAATTGTGATACAAATTAGGCAATTTCATGATTCCTAAGTAGCTTTTAAAAATGTGCCATACTTTCAGCTTCCATAATCATTAAAAAAAAAGCAGCCAAGTGCGAGTCGGACTCGTCCATGAAGGGTTCCGTAGCATCAATTAACATAATATGTATAAAGGTTTTTGTAGTTCGTCGAAAGGTAAATTGCGGTTGACGATTTATGACGTATAAAAAAAAAACTACTGACTAGATCTCGTTCAAACCAAATATCGTTGGAAGTTTGCATAGTAATGTACAACATATATTTTTTTTGGATTTATCATTCTCTTATTTTAGAAGTAAGAGGGGGGGGACCAACTTTTTTCCACTTTGGAAGTGTCTCTCGCGCAAACTATTCAGTTTAGAAATAAACGATATTAGAAACCTCAATATCATTTTTGAAGATCTATCCATAAATACCCCACACGTATGGGTTCGATGAAAAAAAAAATTTTGAGTTTCAGTTTCATGTATGAGGACCCCCAAAATTAATAGTTTTTTTTCTATTTTTGTGTAAAAACCTTAATGCGGTTCACAAAATACATCTACTCACCAAGTTTCATCAGTCTAGCTCTTATGGTTTCGGAGAAAAATGGCTGTGACACGGCCGGACAGACAGACAGACAGACAGACATGACGAATCTATAAGGGTTCCGTTTTTGCCATTTGGCTACGGAACCCTAAAAACAGTACTTAATTGGCTACTTTTGCTAAAATCGGGCTTCAAAGACAGCAAGATGGAAAATTCTTATGAAAGGCTAATTTGATTTAAACAGTGTTTGTGCCCATTTTATCATTCTTAAGGTTAACTATTTATAGAAAATACTGGAAATTAACCAACAAATAGCTTCAGAGGTTTGGTAAGAAAAGTTTGAAATAAGAAGTGGTATTTTTAATAAACCATAAATGATAATGTGAAAAAATATTTACTTGAGTTTACAGAAAATTTTCAAAGTGGCCACCTCCAGCAGCAATACACATTCTAAACCTACGTAAGAATTTGTCTTTCAATCGTCAAATTTTTACTTAAATGATTTTTTCACATTATCATTTATGTTTAATTAACAATACCACTTCTTACTTAAAACTATTCTTGCCAAACCTCTGAAGCTATTTGTTGGTTAGTTTCCAGTATTCATTAGCAATAGTTAGCCTTAAAAATTGAAAAATAGGCAAAAAAATAGTTTAAATCAAATTAGCCTTTCAAAAGAATGTTCCATCTTGCTGTGTTTGAAGCCCGATTATAGCAAAAGTAGCCACTTAATCACTATTTTTTTTAATGATTATGAAAGCTGAAAGTATGGCGCATTTTTTAAAGCTACTTAGAAACCATGAAATCACCTGTTTACATTTTTAATTTAAAGTTGAAAATTTGAGTCATAATTCACCGAACGTAAATTGTTCACTTTGGATCATCATTTTCATAACTTTCATCAAAGTAACAAAGCTAATTGCTTTATGCATAAAAGTACAACTCATGAGGATTCATTTGCAAAAAAAAAATTACTAAATCGTCTTCTCGTTTTTTTTTTTATTTTTAAGTTGGTCGTGTCGAAATTTCCCGTAAATTCAGATAAAAAATCATAACTCGAAAACTATACAAAATCGCGGAACATACATGGGGGTGATTCAAATACCCCACGATACGAGGGACCAAAATTTTTTTTATGGACGTCAATGTTCCGGACACCCTGTATAAGTCTAAATATTATATTATTATAAAACTCTTACGTTACTCACTGTCGACTGACTGACTGACAATCAACGTACAGCCTAAGCCGTTAGGCCTAGAAGCATGAAATTTGAAGGGTGAGAAAAAATTAACTAAGGTAACTAGCAGTTGGTCATGTAAAACCAAAAAAACAGATTCGATTGTACACCAACGCATACAAAAACCGCGATTTGTCTTAGTGGTTAAAATAAGTTTTTTTAAACCTTTGTATGTATTTAAATCTGGTGGCAGATGCTGCGGTAGCAGATGTTTTTTACAGTTTTTTTGCGTAGGTAGGTATTTTGTAAAGCTATTTTGTCATAGTGGCTAAGTTGGGTTTTGTATGCGTTGGTGTATTATAATTGAATCTGGTTGTTTAAGTTTGACATTACCAACTGCTGGTTACCATAGTTTTGAGCTTGTATTCAAAACTTTAGAGTGCGTTTGAATATAAAAGTAAGTGCTGTAGTAGCCAATTTTGTAAACCTTTGTGTGTATTCAAATTTGGTGACAGGTGCTGCGGTAGCAAAATTTTTGATGACTGTTTTTTTTGTGTATTTTTAAACCTTTTTTTTCGTGATTTTGTCTTAGTGGCTAAGTTGGGTTTGTGTATGCGTTGGTGTATAATCTAATCTACAAGTATATAATCTAATCGACGAACTACAAGAACTTTTATATATGTTACTTGTTGCTACGGAACCCTTCATGGGCGAGTCCGACTCGCACTTGGCCGCTTTTTTTTTCACACTGTGCTCCTACATATAATTATGTATTATTGTCCAAGTTTCATGCTTCTAACTTTGCTTTGATTTTTACAATCATCATTTTTCTTAAAACCATTTTCCCCTTTTTCTCCTTTTAGCGAAATAATTTTCCAATTTCCTTTCTTAGTGGAACACACCCTCCAAGTTTCATGCTTCTTAGGACTAACGGCCTAGGCTGTGTGTGCGTTGATTGTCAGTCAGTCAGTAGCGTAAGAGTTTCATATATTTAGATTAAAATAATTAAATATTGAAGGTTTGTAGTTACATAAAATCTGTATGGTGACAAAATATATACATATTATAATACAAAATCATTATGTACAATTAGTGGTCCTAAGTCCTGGAACCAGCTCAGGGGGGGGTCATGACCCCCATGACCCCCCCCCTGGATCCGCCCTTGCTTCGAGTGCGATTAGGATCCGATGGCTCAGCGGTCTGCGCTGCCCCGTACCAAGAGGAAGAACGCGGATTTCTAATGCCGCTCGGCTCCGCGTTATAAAAATCATTGTGATTTTCTTAAGTGAAGTATACACTATAAATAAATAAATATTGTGGACAATTCACACAACACTACCCAGCCCCAAACTAAGCAGAGCTTGTAATATGGGAACCGGATAGCTGATATAATACTTGAATACATTTTTTTTTTGTAATTACATACTTAGAATACAATATAACACCCAGACAGAGAACAAACATTTATGTTCACCACACAAATATTTGTTCTCGGTGGGGATCGAACCCACGACCTACGGCGCAGAAGGCAGAGCTACTACCAACTGAGCTAGAGGCCAGTCTAACTATAAAACTATAAAAACAATAAAAAAACTTTTGCGATTTGTTGTTGAATTAGACATCTAGTATTATACAGGGTTATTCATTATTAACTGCAAATACTCAGGAATTAGGTTCAACAAATGGAATAAAAAATATTTATGAAATTATTATTTTTTAATTTGATCAAAAAAATTTTCAAGTTTTTGTATCAAAATTTTATTTTTATTAATTTCTTTACGGCTATTGCATAATGATTGCCACGGAGAACAGGACGATGACCCACCCAGGCGGTGACTGAACGCAGAGTGTCACTCACGGCGCGCGGGCGCGGATCAAAGGTCAAAATAGGTCAGGCGCCAATGATTCCTTTATCGATTTTCTCGGGATTTTCATAACAAAACTTAAAAAAATCATTTCATAAATAATTTTTATTTTATTTGTTGAACCTAATTCCTGAGTATTTGCAGCTAATAATGAATAACCCTGTATAAGGTAATATAATATAAAGAAAATAATATTTATCAAGCAAAGAGGTGACTTTATCGCAAGCGTACCTTTAAGTAAGTATCGAAAAGAAAACCTGAGTCCAAGCAATGAAACAGGAGGTGGGATAATAACTTTAACAAAGTTCAAGTCAAACTTGGTAGTCAGTTTAAGTTATTCGTTTGCTGCTTGAGGCATTGTTTTCATAGCAAAATGGCACCGTCATATTGCGTCCGCAACGCAAGTACTTTGATTTTTATTACACGCTGAAATATGAAATGGTTTGACAAATCTCTGAATTCCGACTACTTAGTACGAAAGGAAAAGAGTTTTCCTTTGAGTTTTATTTTAGCATCAACGATCAACCCCCAATATCAAATATGAAATGTGAAAAGTCAGCACGCATTTTAATTAAAAAGGAATATGCAATAATCAAACTTGACTGGCCTCTCAGTTCAATTGGTAGTAGCTCTGCCTTCTGCGCCATAGGTCGTGGGTTTGATTCCCACCGAGAACAAACATTTGTATGGTGAACACAGATGTCTGATCTTTGTCTGGTCTGGGTGTTATATTGTATTCTAAGTATGTAAAAAATATAAGTAGGTATTATATCAGCCATCTGGTTCCCATTGGTTCCCATGGTACAAGATCTGCTTAATTTGGGGCTAGATAGTGTTGAGTCGATTATTAAAATTATTTATTTAAGTTATTATTTTATTTTTTTGTCTTGTGACATTAATCCAAAAATATAGTCAAAAATTAAACATTGGACAGTTAAATGACGGATCCGATTTTCAAAGAGCTCAAACTTTAACTGTTGAAGTTTTAACTACACGCAATTGTAAGAAAAACTAATTCGGAACTATCAAAGTTAACCGAGAAATTACCGCTGGCAAATTGCCAGTAATTTTGTAAATGAACATTGGAATTTGGTGTTAAGTTTTCTAGGAAACGACATTAATGTTACGAAAATTGGGGTATAATGTGGCCGCGCGTGAGCGACATTTACTAAAAAGGGGGCATACTTGTAAAGGGTTAAGAGCTTATCTTACGATGCTCTGTTGTGATGCCTTTTGCACATCTAGATCGCCAGCGATGGCAATCAGTATATCGCTGTCAATATTGTACTGTCAAAGTTGCAAAATCCTATGCTGAAACTGATCGCCATCACAGATTTCCTTGACATGTGTAAGACTTTAGACTAACGGTTCATTGGATATGCTTTGAAAATTTTCATACATTTGACGTAAACTGAAAAACGTGGACGCTCACACGTGGAACGTGCCATGCTTGGCATCAAGCTTATAGACCGTGTTTCCAATATCGAGATTCGAAGTCGAACAAAGGTCAAAGATGTTGGGAATCGCATAACGGAACTAAAATGGAGCTGGGCAGGACACCTGGCAAGGCGAGGTGATGACAGGTGGAGTAAGGCGCTAACTGAAAGGCGTCCAAGCACTGGGTATAGAAGCGTTGGTTGTCCTGCGGCAAGATGAGCAGACGATGTGGTGAACATCGCAGGCAAGACCTGAATGAGATTAGCACAAGACCGTCAACAGTGGAACATACAAAGAGAGGCCTATTCCCAGCAGTGGGTGAAGTCGGGCTGTGGATGATAATGATGATGATGAGTGACGTATTTTTATGTATTTGTCGATTCAGAGTAACCCGGCATTTTATCGCTGAGACGCCAAAAATAAATTTGAAACTGATCTGGGACCAAACAAAAGCATGATCACTTACCACGTTTTCTTTCAATATTTCCCAATTTGATACGGTAAAGCTGCTTTTAGGTGGCTCGCTATAATATTTCTTTATTTCAGTAACATTACGAAAGATTTAACATAAAGGCGTTTTAGGGATCCGCTGTGTTGATAAGGAACATTTTAGTAAAACTTCTGATTGTTTACCTGTCAGACATTTCTTTTATTTATCGATGTAGGTTTCACTGCCTGGGTTAATTAGCGTGAGTAGGTATAGATTATCTCTGTAACACTAAATTAAAAGTATATTTCAGAAACGGTTTAATGAACCAGTTTTATTGCTGCACCATATTCTACCAGAAGGGAACACTGCGGGAAACCTAAATATGGTACAAATTAGTGGGTTTGTACGAATTTCTGACGTGCGTGACCTACGAGGCAGTGCTTTGTTATAGGCGATGGACCACCTAACATAAATGCTTGTTCCTCCAGCTAGTTGTGTGTATAAAAAAATAGTAGTGTCACGAAATAGGAAAAAAATAATGCTGAACGAACAAAAACTTTCGATAACGTTGCACAAATTAGTAATTGTACGAACTACCCAGGAACAAAATATAGCATGTGATAAAGCTTACAGTGTGAAAGCAACTTAACTCCTACCAAGACAGTGGAAAGTAATCGACAGTGACAAGGGAGGGCTAAATTTCGTTAAAATAAAAGCGTACAGAGAGCGTAAGATATAGCTTCTACGTGGTCGCCGTGAGATCCCGAGAGCTCCTACAATGGAGAATTGGAAAAAGCTTTTATAATCTGGCACGTGACACACATGCTCAATCGGCCATATCTTGGGCACCTACATACGGCCCGACTTGACAATGGAGCTATGCATGTACTGGATTAGATCTTTGAATAAGTT
This sequence comes from Thera obeliscata, assembly GCA_947578465.1. Taxonomy (NCBI): domain Eukaryota; kingdom Metazoa; phylum Arthropoda; class Insecta; order Lepidoptera; family Geometridae; genus Thera; species Thera obeliscata. Next base: position 4,840,246 of record OX387919.1, read on the forward strand.
TAAGTCAAACTAATAGTAGTCCTACCAATTTTAATGAATTTTGTAGTGGAAGTCATTGACGATGTGTGCCCATCGATTAAAATTGATAGATCTATCGATGCATCTATTTGAAAAAAAAAATGTATGCAGTGAGGTGATAGCGGATATTTTGTTGTAATCAAACCATAGTCGCATCTTTCAATTTAAACATGAATTTGAGTTTTGATTGCAATTAAAAACAGATTGCAACCAAAATTATCTTTGAAAAGAATCGATAGCAACAAGGTGTCATGTTGGACGTTATAAACATGAAATAGTGAATAGAAATATCATGTTGTAAAACTAGTATAACAACAGATAGATAGTGTTGAACAATGATTGTTCGTATCAAACTTTTGATAGTAATAGAATAACTGCTCAATCACCCTGTGTGTCACCTGTATGTACCATTTTATTTAGACGTAGTACGATTCAGCTAAGGTACACGTTTGACTCACATCTCCAGTAGTTATTACCTTCCTGCAGCTTTCGGTACTCCAAGTCAGGAACAGCCGTAGATTTCTTCCGAATGTTATCGTCTACATGATGTAAAATATTTGTCTATGTTCGGGGTATTTACTTGTTTTGTACGTCTACTCAAGACTAACATCTTACTAGAAAAAAATGTATTCATAGTAATTTATATCCACTTTAAATTATTTAGAAAATACTCACAAATAAATCAATTTATAGCAAAGAAATTGAAAGGAGCCTCTTTAAGGCGCACTCAAAATCTTTTCGCCACACATTTAAACTGACTAGTGTCAAGAAGAAGTAATGATATTTTGAGCGCATCCGAAAATGTAAATTACATTGCCTCAGTTGTTGTTATAAATGAGTAAAACCAACACAGGCCCCCACAAAAATGCAAATGAATCATAAAAATGATAGAAAATCATGGTTTACGTTTTTTTGCAATATATTTTCAGGCTTTCAGGCGCTATAAAAGAAGTTTCAAGGTGATCCTTGCCTTAGTAACTATGTAGCAAACTTAGTGACTTAATGCAAGGATGGCTTAGTTTTAAGCCATCTTCATCATGGCCGACGACAGCCCATGGTCCCTAAAAAAAAATCCAAGAGCTTTCCCATTCCGTGAGGCTTTTGAACCCAGCCTTACATAGTTTGTGACTGGATTGAACCAACACTTTCACTTCGACGTGATAGTCGATTTAAGATAGTTATAAAAAGAGTAAAATGCCTCCAAATCGATGGACCAAGACGCTGTAAGGATCACGTGATGGAAGGTGATGGCAACTTCAAGCAGTAGACTTCACAGGATAATGGTGATGAAATTGAAGCGATAAGTCTATACTAATATTATAAAGAGTTTAAAGAATTTGTATTTTTGTGTAGTATGTTTGTAATGAATAAACTCAAAAACTAATGTAATGATTTCAACAATTATTTCACCATTCGAAAGATTCATCTTAAGTAACATACCTAGGTTATATTTATATACAAATACATATACAAAATAACTTTATTGGCATAAACATGGAACAGTATACATGATTAAATCCATAATAGGTTCCCGAACTAGTAAAAACTGTGTTTCAGGATCCAGTGGCTTCTCCCTTAATTTTACAGAAAATGTCAGAGAAAAAAAACATTGATACACTTAGGAAAAAACACTACACAGTAATAATACTAGAGAGGAAAAAAAACAAACGTTTCATTATTAATGATGTAAAGGCTACGTTCTTGATATTTAAGTTTTGGTAAGTGATTCCTAATATTATTAAAATTATTTATTATGTGCGAAGCTTGGACAGGCCGCTAGTAACCTATATTTCGATGAAAGAATATTATGAGTAGTACCATTATTTTATGAGTTTATCGATATTCTCTTTCCGAAGAAGCTTACATAAAATATAGCTACAGTCGCTGCCAAGAAACAAATACGATTGCTTCTGAAATAATTTGCCCTCGACAAACACAACAGAAACAAAAGCAGGCAGCTTACAGATTACGTCATTTATTATAGTATCCTGCTATAATGTAATCTCCAAAGAACCCGACAAATAATGCTATAAAATTACTCACCAAAAGTAACATAATTTGGCGACAACGTGTTTTTTCCAACGTCCGTAGTACAATAGAGGGTGCGCTGTTTGTTCTCCTTCAAACAAATCCGGAAAAAATAAAACAGATATTTAGCAGCACCCCTCACCGGCTGGGCGCCCGCCTCGCACATTAGTGTCCCCAAAAGCATCCCATTCTTATTCAAATATTTCCGG